>CAUJRU010000139.1:0-1446625 GCA_963277665.1 Viscum album | reverse complement strand
CACTTTGATAGCAGAAGTTGGGAAAGACTGCAAGATACTAAAGAAAAAATGAACACCAAAGTGAACACACATCAAAATAAATTTTATTTCTCTTAGAAAAAGCCTCAAGAAATTATGAGAATGCACACTGACAAAAAAATATATGAAAAAAATAAATGCTGACACCGAAATATTTTAACATAGAAAACCCAAAATGAAAAAAAACTCACCAGGATCTAGAACAGAAATCAGAATCTACTAACAATCAAGAGTACAAAGAATAGACTCCCAAATATGAGTGGGATATAAAAAATAATACTTAGATAAAATAGTGGATCAAAGACAGAAGGCTGATGTAGTTTGAAAGCAGTCTGAAATGATGAATGTAGCCTGATAAAGAAACACAAATAGATCTAACCATGTAAAGAAAGTGTTCACTATCTGAATAAAAGGCATAGATGAAAAACACTAGGATCAGATCAAATAGAACCATAGATGAAATCCAATCAGATCAGAGGAATTTCTCCAATTTTAGATCCAAAAAAACATTGAATGAAACCCAAACTACACTATGCCAAATATGAGGAATGAAAACTATGTAGCCATTAAAAATAATCTTCCAAAAAATGTATAAAAATCATGCACGTACAAAACCTAGATACACCTACTTTAAAAAAAAGTTCATCCAAAATGTAACTCCACAAAATCTCACGTTTCTTTTTTTCTTTTTTTAAAGTGCCATGTGGATCCCAACACAAGGAGGACCATGAAATTTTAAACTAAAATGTCCATTTAAAATCAAAACATGAACTTTCAATAATACCCTGAACATTGGTGTTGGATTTGAATGAAATTAATTCTCACACATCACAAATGATTTGTGCATTCTTTTCCTTATGTATCAAGACACTTCGAGTGTGTTTTCTAAGTTTTCATTGAGTGGCACAAGTTTTAAACTAAGGTATAAATTTTAAATAGAAATAAAACACTTTGAGTCATATCGGGCACACCATGTGTTAGATTGAAGTGCGGTAGATTCTGATATTTTATCAGTCTTGAGTATGTGACGTATGTTTTGAACTAACATAACTACAGATCATGCTGTTAAAAGTTCTAGAAATCAGATTTATCAATGCTAAAAAATAATTGTTATACAAAACATAATTAAAATTATCGGCCTTTATTAGTGATTAGAAAAAATAAAGCGTTATTTTACCAATGTTTTTTAGCAGTGATAAGATATGGAAAAAATATGTTTTTTGAGTGCTCGATCCCACCCCACCGTGGTCTCGTGCTTCCAATATCAGCCCCCCCCATCAACGCTCAAAATGCCCTTTTATCAGTGTTTTTTCACTATCTAGCCTCATACGTGTGTGCCTGTACTTGATCTTTGCACATCTATTGTGTAATTTGAACCCCTTTACCATTGCCTCAATCTTATTTTATTCTATATTTTATGATATTTATATTTATTTATATAAATATTTACATACATCATTTATATTTATATAATTATTTTTAAATACATTTATAAAATATATTTTGGTGTGTGTGTGATATGTATATATATATATTTATTTAAATTTAATATATATTAATATTCATTTACATATATTAGCATATAAATATATATGTGTGTGTGTTTATTAATACAAACATATGTATATATAAACACTATTTATACATTTATATATATATATATATATATATATATTCATATATTTTAATAATGTAAAACAATGGTTAGATATGGTTTTAAATAAAATGGAAAATAATTAATTCCATATGATTGGTATAATTATTTTTAAATACACTTTTAAAATATGTCTATATATTGTATATTTAGATATAAATTTTATGCATTGCATATATATTTATATGCCTATATATTTACATATATATTTATACATATTTACATATAACTGTATATTTAGATATTATTTTTTCTAATTTATTTATAAATATCTACTATAAATACATTTATATACTATATTTAATGATAATGATATATTTATAAAAATACATTTTTATATGATGTATTTACACAGTATTGAAACACAAACACACACACATATTTACACACATGCACGTACACATTTATATATGGTCAATTACATCTGCCACTATGGAACACAATGCATGGAAACAATTTGCAGTAAATTTGTAAGCTTGGGGACTTGACTCCACGACTTGTCCATCACCCCCAAACTCTTACCACCACAACACCAATGGTGGGGCACACACACAAATTTATATTTCACTCATACACACAAAAATATTTTAATATATGTATTTATTTACATACATTACAATACACACATAAATAAATAAATATATTTTTAATGACATACATTTTTATACAATAACATTACTTGTATATGTGTGTGTGTATATATATTAATACATTTTTATAAGGTAAATAAAATGGATAATTTTTTATTTTAAATAAAATTAATAATAAATATTTATTTTAATATGATTTTTATATTTAAAAAAACATTTTATGTAAATATATTTAAATAGTTATTTGTAAAATTGATTTATTATATGTATATATAAGAAAAAATGCATATATTTATACCTAAAAGGTTCAGGAGCTGAATGTTCTTGGTCCAAAAATTTATTAAGAAAATAAAAATACACCAACTCAAAACATATGGTATATAAAGTACTATAAAACATGAAAGTGGAAAATCAGTGCCACCCAAAAAACAACCGGACGAAAGTGTGTTACCACAGATTCTGCTTTAGCTAGTGATGAGTTTTATTTTCACTAAACAAAAATCACTGATAAAAGGGTAAAATTTATCGGTGCTAGCTAAAATCACTGATAATGGTAACTTTTATCAGTGCTAAAAAAATGCTGATAAAAGTGTACCCTTGATCAGGGTTTTTTTATCGCTAATAAATGGTCATCTTTATTAGTGATTTTCTTAACGCTGATAAAACCATTTAAGAAAAAATATTCTTAATATATATATAACTATTATATTTATATTAAAAAATTATTTTTTATTTATATACATTAATTATAAAATGCATTTATATAGTTAATATAAATATGATACAAAGATATATATATATATATATATATTAATAATTCAAACAATAATATAAATATAAATGATGTATTGTTAATATGTGATATTTGAACTTATATATTTATATATATTTCCATTTATATCAATGTCTATGTGCATATGTGTGTGTGCATTAAGTTATGTGTGTGTGTGTTTTCTGTATATGTATATATATAGATGTTGTACGTGCATATATATATGTATGTGTATGTATATAGACACACACACACACATGTACATGGGGTGTACATATATATATATAATGTGTACATGTATATGTATGACATGTACTTAAATGGTTTATTATAACCTTACAAATATATATAATATTTTAAAAAGGTTTTTATAAAATTATAAATAAATATATATTTAGATAATTATAAAATTATAATAAATATATTTAAATAATAAATATATTTATTATATATAATTATATTAATATATACAAATATTTATAAATATATATATTTTTATTTGGTATTATAAATAAATAAATAAATAAATAAATAATTATATAAATATATTTAAATAATTAATATATTTATTAAATTGATAATTACATATATTTATATATTAATAAGTATATATAATTATATAATTATATAAATTTATTTAATTATATAATTATATATAATTATATAACTATATAAATATATATAAATATATAAATATATTTATAATTATATAAAAATATTTTTTTATAATTAGAATTATAAATAAATTAATATATATTTAAATAATTATAAAATTATAGTAAATATGTTTAAATAATATATATATAATTATATATAATTATATATATAAATCAAAGAGGTTTGAGTACGAGTTGGTCAGCCAACCCACACCCACAAAATTTGTTAAAGAAAATAAAAAGTACAATAAAGAGAGGGAAACAATGCACAACAAAGAATTAAGTTCCCAAAACAAAGAAAAAAAGTTATCAAATCCTACCACTCCCCTTGGAAACCAAATTCCTGGGATAATGACCTCTATCCTTTGGATGTCATCCCCTCCACCATGACATGGCCCACTGGGGCAGCACTATCTCATCACTTGATGGGAAATCCAGCGAGTCCTCTAAAGTGATGATGCTCTTAAATTTCCATGAAAGATCCTAAAAATAAAGCTCCAAATTATGCCAGAAACCATCTTCAATGATTTTTTATAAAATAAAATTGACTAAGATAATCCATATATTCAAAAACATACTGTTAAGTTTTAGAAATGGTAACTTCAAGTTGTAGATCGAACCATTTATCCATCTCTTCCCTTAGGCCTTGGGGATACATCTCACCCTCATAGTCCACCATATGATCCTTCAATTTTTTTTCCTTAAAACCTCACAATCAATGAATGAAGCCTTACAAAAAGAGTCATGAGAAGATTTCATAAGATCAAAAAAATGAGATGGGTAAGACCATTCCACATTTTTCATCTGATCTCACCTGTCTACCACCCTTTCCTCAAAAGCCAACCCAACCTATTAGATGTCGGTCTCTATCACAATATTTGGGAGACTTTCAATTACCATCCTGATCATCCATGACCACTGCTTCATCATCCTCAACACGAGGCTCATTGTCATGCCTCATTTCAAAATGAGCATCCCCTACAGTCTGAGCACTAGGTGCAGTCTGGTCAACTTTCCCAATAAAATTATTACCATCCTTATCATCCCCATTGACTTTAGAAAATACGAGTTCAACAATTTCCGGTGGTTGCAACATTAATATATTATGTTGAAGAGTCAAGTGATAATCTTCACCTGTAAGCTGTTGTCTGGTTCTTTGTTCATCACTCGAATCCACAGTATCAAAGACATGGGTCTGCTACTCTTGCACAAGGGCTACAGACACATCCACACATGAATGCTTATTTAATGTATTACTAGCACTTAGAGCCTAATGAGATCCTCCTGGGATAGATAAATAACTACTTTACTATATTCCACAGGGGGCGGAGCCTGCATAGAGTCCTTCAAGGCACTCTTCTTCTTCTTGGGTTTAACAATTGATGATCCCACTATATCAATAGATTTCTTACCTTTACTACCTAAATATTTCAAGAGCACATCTTCTTGAAAATCCACTAAATTAATATTATCATCACTAGAAGACCATTGAGTCATGTCCAAGACCTTTTTTTGAGTATTGGGATCAATCCTAGTACCAACGAAATCATGTGTTGTACTCCCTTTATCACCATATACATCATTCCCAACCTTCACACCTAGTTGGAAGCTCTGGACAATATGAATAGATGAATCCTTTTAATACTATTCCAGTGATTGAGATCCACCAGCTACATTGTAATCCACTATGTTGAAAACAATTTGGTTTTTTCCCTGCACATTTACGATATCACCCCTGTTAATATTCAACATAATTCCTCAATCATTCAAGTATCTAATAAGAGGTAATTTAAATTTACAATGTTCAATAGATAGTCCATTTTTATTATAATTGGTGCAGTTAAGGTTCCTTTGACAGTCAGATTCCAAGTGCCCAATATTTCCACATTTCTTTCAAAATGAAGGTTTCTTTTCAAACTATATAGAGAGTTCCAATCGTCTATCACCAGTAATGAAGATAATAGAATCAGAAAGAATTGATTTCAAATAAATTTTCCCTAGTACTCTAGATTAATGCCCAAAGCGAACAGTTTCAGTTTCTCTATCGAATTTAATTGGCAACCCTACTATAGAAGCAATATCCCATAAAAATTTAGAATTCCAAAAAAACCTAGGAAGACCATGAATATTTATCTAGACCTAAGTGATATAGTTCTTTATTAGGGACAGATTAAAAAAGGGATCCCAATCTTGGATCCGCTGAATTCCAGGTTTAAGGGATACAAAACCTAAACCCCATGTGTGGGATTTGATATCATTAGAAAGAAAAACAATATGAAAATACCCTTTACCCATCGATATGATCTTCTATCCACTGAAACCCCAGATTTGAAAAAGCTAGTTCTTCAGTTCCTTAATCTTCCAAGGATTTTCCTTGCCATGAAAGGTCAAACTCACTAAAATCGAATTCTTTCATTCTACAATTTTATTTGCAATGAACATCTAATTTTCTTCAAAAATTGTAAAATTTCCATTTTCAAATTCATTAAATCATGAAGAACTAGTTATTACTCACCTCTTTAGCAAAGAAATCACGAGTGCCTTTTTTATGGAGAATCTTTCTCTTTAAAAGGTCTAACTACCGGCATAGTTGTAGAGGCATCCAGAATAGGAGATGAGTCCTACATCTAATCATCCAACTTAAATTAATGGTGAAAGATGTCGGCTAGATTGAAATAGCAGTCTGAGAGTGATGCCATCAAGAATAAAATACCTAATCTCCAGAAGGAGCTCTTGCACCATCTCCACTAATTATATATATATATATATATTTATTTATAATTATAATTATAAATATATATATATATTTACCCAAATGTCTTAGTCATGGGATGAATCCCATGATGCCAAATTTATTAATAAAATAAAGTGTACAAGAAAAAGAGAAAAAAGGTTCAAACAAGAGACCAGATGCTCACAATGAAAAAAAGAGATCACTTCATCCCTCTATTTCCCATTTTTTGGGGTATCTTCCTTTTCCCTTTGGATGTCGACCTCCTCACCATATCTTAGGTCTTTGAGGAGGCTCATACTCCTATGATGATGATGAATCAAAGGATTCCTTTGACATAGAGCTGAATCTATATTTCCAAGATAACTCTTGAAAGTCCATCTTCGAGGTGGATCGAAAACAATCCTAAATATTAATTGAAAATATATTCTAGACAAGAAGATAATCACTAGGCCTGAACACATATAATTACATCAAAGAAAAATGTGACATCAAACTATGAGAAAAACCATTTAGCCACCACTATACTGTTACCTTCAGGAGGTCTTTCACCCTCCTGGTCCATAGGAAAAGTAACACTATATTTTTTTCCCATTCAAAGTCACATTCTTCAAATGATGCCTTCCCAAAAGAGAAATAATATTTCTTCCTAAGATCATAGAAATTGGTTGGAAGTTCCATTCTTCATTTTGAGGCACCTCTATAGTGCTAGATGGGTGTGCCACCTGGAAGGGGGTAAGAGATGTCTTCCCCAATCCAGAAGCAATTAAACATGATTTTGATTTCAAAGGGGTGACCAATTTGAAATCGTCTTCATCCAATAAAATTTTCATTCCTTTGATTTCATGGTTATTCATCACGTTCATGGGTTTAGGAGGTCCCTTAATAGATTGGGAAACCTCCTTCTCCAATGTCCTATTAGTAGGGTCACTTCCTTTTAGGTCATTAGTAGATTCCCTAGGCTTTGAATCTAGAGATCTAATGAAACAAGAAACAAACTTCTTCACTAGAGATTTATGGGATGATGGAGAGGAGACCTTAACTAGTTTGTATTTGCCTTTCCTTTTGGAAGAAGAAAGGACATATTCCTTTAGTATCTCTCCATCCACCTCTTTTTTAATTGCATCTTCAAAGTCAGATTGTTCTTTGTTATCAAAGTCATGGGAAACATCTTCCTCTTGCTCCACCATAACAATATCAACCCAAGATCTACTATCCAGAGTCAAGGAAGTGTTGTGATAGTTATTCATAGACACATCCTATCCAATATCATATTGGGAAATACAAATGCCCAGTACCATTTCAGAAATACTATTTGAAGGTGTGGCAGCATTATGATCTCCATCTCCATGTAAATCAAAGTGAAAAAAGTGTGCAACACCACTTCCCAACACACACTGTTCAGAAGATGAAATAAGTCCCCCATTCTATAGTAGCATTTGTTTAGAATTCACTTCCTTAGAAGAGACAATATTGTCAAATACCGGAGTTGTAAACCTTGTTTCAGTGGTATGTCCTATTCCTAGGATTTTATTTCTCCCTTTAACCATCTTAGGCAACTGAGGCACTATCCTAACCATCCCCTCATCAATGATACCATACGATGGACCATGTTAAGTTAAGGAAACGTGTTTCCTACTAGCTTTAGCAGATCAATTTCCCAGTTTAGATCCCCAAGAAGTTGGATTTCAGCCTCCACCCTACATCAAAACACGTCTGATATTTGTTGCTTGACCTTTCAGTTGCCACGATTTCTTAAAACAACAGACTTCCACATGTCCCTCATATGAAAAAAGGTAAAAGAAAAGCCTCTAGAAATTCAAGCTATCATGACCAATCATCTTACATTCCATATAGAAACAAGGAACCTTTTCATACGTGATTTTCAATTAAAATTCATCTAAATCAATAGAAAGAAAGACTTTATCAACCAAGTTGGACCTGAGATCAACCTCTACTATAAAGTGAGAAAAGTGACTGAATCTGGAAAGATTGGTTTCCTTATCCAATTTAACAAGAACACCAATTGATAATGTAATGTCATAGAGGATTTCTGGGTGCCACAATATCCAATTCAATCCACACTCCTTCACCCACAATTGAAAAGAGGAGCTACTTACCTCTAATGGGTTGAAATTTCTATCCCATTATCATATTTGCATAATACTATGTTTGAGGGAGATAGAGACAAGACCCCATTCTCTCAAATTCATGTCATCATTGGGGTATATAATGTGGAAAAACCACTGCCCATTGATATGAATCTCCAATTGTTGAACCCCCACATAGAAAAAAATACGATCAACCAGATCCCCCAGACCGAATTATGCCTGGGATAATGGAGTGATTTCCTATATTTAAACATTTTGAGACCACAACATAATCTACTTTCACATGGGAAATATTTCCCTTTCAAAAAATTGATCCATCATCGGATTATTTATAGTGAGAGAAAGAACTACATCCAACACCACTAAGAAGAGAAGTAAACAACATGATCCTATAATGAATAACCTTTCTACTTTTAAATACACAGGTAGTATGCTTATGAAAATTGAAATGCCCATGAACCTGGAAACATTAGGCCATGGAAGAATCCAACAAAATCACCATAAGGGAAGATCCCTAGTCACCATCATCGGGTAGAGAGGGAAGCTCCTGAGTAGATCTGATATTTTCAAATATATATTTAAATAATTATAAAATTATAATAAATATATTTAAATAATAGATATATTTATTATATTTATAATTATATATATATATGTATATATTAAAATAGGATAAGGGTGAAGGTCTATTTTATTAATAAAAAAGAAAAACAAAAAGATGGGTGGAACAAACAAGACCGAAAAAGTACACAGACACACAAGATGAACATTAAGAACCTCAAACAACATGAGAACGAGTGAACCTACTATGACAAGAGGAACTTCCACCTCTTCCACGTGGGTGAAAATCTATCCTATAGGTATTAAACTCAATCCATGGTACACCTCCATCATTTAGAAGTTTAGTATCTATATCCACCCTCATATCTTAGCACTAAGTACACCGTCACTTCTTTTTCTATCTTCCTTACTGCTCTCAAAGGCCAGTAGTTTAAAATCATCATGAGTACATAACTTCATTTTAACCTTGTCCTTAATATACTGAGCAAGAACATAACATCTTGATGATTCCATAGCTTAACTATAAAAAGGTTAAGATAGAGCCATAGGTTTTATGTTACTAAGATTCACCTCACTTGGTTTTCTCCATACATTCTCATCCAGCTTCCTAGCCAAAGGATATGCATCATGGTGAACCAAGTTACCTTGAATAGATCCTAGTCCTAGGTGGACTTTGGGATCAACAAGAGGTTTTTTTCCCTTCACCATTCAAGAATCAGGGTTCACTGGTGAACATATAGACTTTAAAACATTAAGATTCTATAGAATAACATCACCCGAATCTTTACAAATATGGGAACGACTAGAATCCAAAATTTCATCACTTTAAAAAGAAATAGAACCTGTATTGGCCTCTTGAATATCCTCCATTACCAAAGACAAAGAGGAAATAGTAGGTGCTGAAGGAGATACCATGTTTGGAATGGTTTTTAGAATGTCAGGTCCCTCATATACTCCACTGTGAATAGGAGCAGTAGGACTGCCAGACTTAGATCGAAGAAATTCAACCGTATTATGAACAAGTGAAGGAGAAGATGAATCATTGTAAATATTAATCATTTCCATAGATTCCATTTAATATTCATAGGATCTTATGGAAGTGGAGTGATTAGGATGTATTGCAACCTTCTCAACACCCTATACATGGATTGGTTTATAATGCACTTGAGTAGTTTCTTTGGATTTATCTTTCAATGAAGTGGTTGTAGACAACTTAGCCTTCCATTTATGATTCTTAGCATGGATTATATTATACTCTTTCCATAAGATGAGGACCATAGCCTCTAGTACAGAGACTTCCATGGAAGCTTGGGTGTCATCTGATTCCTTAGTAGCATGATCATCATTTAAGCCCCTAGATAACACATCCTTAAAAGAAACACTAGTGTTAATCTGATGATTTGCCTCCTCCATATAAGCCTAAGACTTGATGGGTTTATCTTGAATCAACTGAGTAGTATAAGTATGCATAGTACCAGCCTGAGGAGAAGTAGCCTCCCTCGAATTGGCACCTTCTAAGAATTCATTTTCCTAAATTGTGCAGTCAAGATTATATATATGTGCATATAAAAATATAATTATATATAATTATATAAATATATTAATAATTATATATAAATTCATTTTAAATAAATTTATTTATAATTACAATTATAAATAATTATACATTATTTATTTATTTAAATAATTGTAAAATTATAATTAATATATTTATTATATTTATAAATTGAATTATTTATATATTAATATACACATAATTATATAAATATATAATATTATATATAAATTTATATAATTATATAAATATATTTAAAATTATATAAAAATATTTATTTAAAATTATAAATAAATATTTATTTATTTATAAATATAATAAATATATATATTATATTTATAATTATATATATTTATATATAAATAAACATATATATATATAATCATATAAATATATATAAATATATAAATAAATTCATAATTATATAAAAATGTTTGTAAATATATTTATCTATAATTATAATTATAAATATATATATATTTAAATAATTATAAAATTATAATAAATATATTTATATGTTAATAAATATGTATATAATTATATATATATATATATATGAAGAAGGTCTTGCGAGAAGCAAAGCTCCTGACCTTATATTAAAAGATAAAAGAAAAAGATAGCAAGATAATAGACAAGGTCAAACAAAGAGACATACCCTCATTTGAAAACCCAGTTTAAGATTCATAAAAAAGAAATATCATTCTCATAGACATATTCATAATCACCAGAAACATTCCACTTCGACTATGAGTGAGCCTGATTGAAAATATTAAGCATCATTTCCTTAGACCTGTATTGCTCTGGAGTGGGATTTCCCTTTAAAGATTTGTTGGATGATATGGAAAAAAATTCTTTGGAAGAGAAGAATAATCCTTTTGTGGCATTATTTTCGGAGGATCCATATTTTTTCCTTCATTGCTGCTCACATTTCCCCTTCTATTTATGACAACATCATTAAAGGAAATAGCTCCACCAATACCTAAAGGAAGAGTTGTGTCCATTAAAATCATCCACTGCTCTTTATAACTTCCATCATCCAAAATGTTACCCCATTTAACAATTCCTAAGGAAATGGAATTTTTTCAGGCATCCTAGATAGCTTTGTGAAAGCCAATAACCTCAGGCTCATGTTGCAAGATCTCACCCTACCTAGCATGCTGAGCATTCAAGGATGCACTAAAAACCATATTAACAGGATGAGTAGTAGAAAAAATGTGCACCTGATCAATTCAATTCCCCACCTATGCAGCCTCACTAAGGCTAACCAGTATATAAGAAGAAACATCAAACCTATCAGAAGAAGGATCCTTTAGAGAGCCAATATAACTATTAAAAACCCCACCAGAAGAATCAGCCAAATCTAAAGAAAAGAGGACACTAGGATCTGAATTTTCTACATTTTCAACATTATAAGGATTGTAACCACTATCATTTGATGTTCCCTACTCTACAAGATCCACCTAAGCATTTGGGGTCCACTATTAACACTGGCCGAAGACCGCCATTCAAAAAAATCCCCTTTCCCTTCAAATTAGGAATTTGAGCTTTTCATTTTTCAAAGGCATGTACATCAATCACATTGTACAAGGGAATTCCAGGTATATTTCCATTATGAACTAAGGGATGTGACATCGCTTTTTTCATCCTACTATAGTGAGAGGCTGGGTAGCCTTTCATCCCACAGTTCTCATAGGAGACCTTCTTCCGACATAACTCCAGCGAGTAACAAACAACCATACAAGAATTAAAAAAGAGAAATTTTATTTAATATTCAACATCAATTTGAATGTCATCAGTGGGAGTGGATAAAATTAACTTGTCAACATTGTTATAGTTGAGATCAACCTCCACTAACATCCTGTAAAAATGTATAAACCTTACAAACACAGTTTCATTATCAAGGAGAATGGGAGTCCCAAATATTGTGCCGATATAATGGAGAATCCTCGGATGCTAAAGAACCTAATTGATTCCATAGAGATTTAGGTTCTAGGATCAGTGGAAGCACAGTAGACACAATTTCCAACTTTTCTTTTTTTTCCATTTTAAATTTACAATCTGGGATCTATGTGACAATGAACTTCATGATCCATAGAATTGAGTCAATAAAATAAGACAAATGAATAGATACCTAGAACTAAGAGAGAGGATAAACATATATTGTTTATAATAAAATTAATTAATAATAATTACCTCCAAGGTTTATTCTTTCTTCATTGATGTATTCCTCCATAGATATGTAGTTCACTATCGTTGCATTGTAGATATCAAGGGTAGATCTCCTCTAGTGGTGATCCACATGTGTTCTACGAATCTCTATAAGTCACTGAAGGAGTATCCGGGTGCTAGCATGAAATATCCTTGTGCTTGTTTTATCTTCCTTCGATCACCTTGAGAACCACTTCCAAAACATTCTCCTTAATCTGGTGGAGGATGATAGCTTTCATTCTTGATAGTGTTCTTGGTTAAGAATTAACTCTCTAGGCTTGAGAGGTTTTCTCCAAAAGGTTGTGCACAACCGAATAGGTGTCACATAGCTTGCCCTTGGCTAATGATATAATAAGATAATCAGGAATTTATTTCACTAGGGTAATAATAAAATAATTTTTACAAGTGCCTTTGATTATTTCATTAATCCTAATGAAACCCCATGTCAAATATTAGTAGCATTATTATTATTTTCTGACATGCGCTCAACATGTGAGTTATAATTAAATATTATTTAATCAAATAAAATTCAATATTATTATTTCTCGCTAGACTATTAATCTCGATCCTCCAATGCTCCCTAATATTTATTAATTATTCCACCCACAATATATTCTCTCCAATAACTAGTGACATAATAAATGTGATTAGGCATACATGAATAATTATTAATCCATGATCGAGAATAATATTTATTCAACTTTTTAAATAATAAATTATTTAACTAAGATTCGGGATACACTTATTGTGTGACCCTCTAGGACTCTTTCTCTATGGCATTAGGCGAAGCAGCCTAAATTCCAAGGTCAGAATTTAACAACATGACAAGGAACCCATAAATAAAGAAGTTAATGTAACAATGACATGTCACCTCATAAATTTTTTTACCATGTAATATAATCCCTCTATCAAAATATCTCTAATCGAGCAGGTTGCATTCAAATTCCATCAACCTATATGCTCAATGTATCTTTCTTTAACATTCTGGGAATATATCATGTATATAGAACACCATGACCATAGATTTATTTAGGCTATATAATTTCCATCAAAGGTTCTGAGATATTATCTTCTGTTAGTAAATAGAAGGGATAAATCCTTTCTCTCATTCTTCATTAATGTAATATTACCCATGACACACCGAACATATCCTACCTTGCTGTGAACATTTTTCATCATCGTTTTTGTCAATAAATTAAAGTATGGTACTCATAATATCCATTAATAATAATCTTAAAGTATAAGGACCAATACACACATCCATAGATTGTAACATCCAATGACACTTATAAATGTGTATTTCTTACTATCAGGTCTCGTTCTCATAACATCCTATTGGATATCACCAAGGGCATACACCATTAGAAGGTGCCTCAAAATCCTATGAGTCTCCACCCCTGATAGTGTCATATCACTTCGGGGTTCTCATCATAGCGGGGAACTACTATGACCTTTTAGTAAGACAGCTACTCTTGGGACATTATCACATATAATGTCATGCAGAAGAGCAATCATGATGTGATATGGAATTTATTAATATTTAAAACCCATTAATATAAGTAATAATAAAGTACATAGAAGTTGGTTCTAGGGCACAAACTCTAACAGTCTCCCACTTATAGTAGAGCCAACTACTAACAACCTTTAGTCCACTGGCTCTCACATGATACTCATGCTTCTGTTGATATTGGACTTTAGTCAAGGGGTCCACCACATTCTCTTCCATGAATACTATGTATATTACAACCTCACCCCTCTGATAAAAATCCCTCAAGAGGTGATAAATTCAATGTATTTTTTTATATTATTATGATATTGGATATTTTGAAAGTGTCACCACTGCAGTATTATCAAAATACAATGTGATAGGTTCTTTACCTCTAGGTACAACATCAAGCTCGTAGACAAAGTTTCGAATCCAAATAGATTCCCTGGATGCATCAAAATATTCTATATACTCAGAATCTTCTATAGAATCAACGATAATGGGCTACATTGAACTTTTCTAGCTCACAACTCCTCCATTAAGACATAAAACATATCCTGATTGTGATTTTAGATCATTCTGATATGTTTGAAAACTAGTATCAACATACCCTTTGATGAAAAGTTCCTCTTCTCCTCCATACACTAGGAACATATCCTCAGTTCTTCTCAGATACTTAAGGATAGTCTTAATAGAAGTCCAATGTTGTTCTCTTGGATTTTCTTGATATCTGCCTACCATGATCAATGAATAGGCAACATCATGTCTAGTAAATAACATGGAATACATGATTGATCATATCGTTGAAGCGTATAGGATCTTACTCATTCTATCTTTCTCATGTTGTGTTTGGAGACACATATTCTTAGAAAGATGTAAACCATGTGACACTGGAACCAATCCCCTATTGGATTGTTCCATACCAAATATCTTTAGTATCTGGTCAATATATGTACTTTGTCTTATTCCAAGCAGCCTCTTGGATCTATCTCTAATGATCTTGATCCTTAGAATGTAGGCTGCTTCACCTAAGTCTTTCATAGAGAGTCACTTGTTCAACCAATCCTTGACTAACTGTAAGACTGATATATCATTTCAAATAAGTAATATGTCATCTATATAAAATACTAGGATAATTATCTCATTCCCACTAAACCTTTTGTAAACACACAACTCACATTCATTTTTAATGAAACCAAATTCTCTTATGGATTCATTGAATCTAATGTTCAATGACCTGGATACTTGCTTCAATCCATAAATGGATCTCTACGACTTGAAAACCCATTTGGAATCACTTGGTTTCACAAAACCGTTTTATTGTGTCATATAGACATCTTCCTGAAGGTTCTTGTTAAGGAATGCAATTTTTAAATCTCTATGAAAAATCTCATAGTCATAGTAATATTCTATTGAATGTATGATTATGATTGATTTAAACATAGAAAGTGGTGAAAAGGTTTCATCATAGTCAATTCCTTGACATTGTTTTAACCCTTTATCCACTATCCATTCATTATAGGTACCAACTTTACCTTATATGTCCATTTTCCTCTTGAATACCCATTTACATCTAATAGGATTTACATCAACTAGCACATCAACCAGAACCCAAAATTTGTTCTAATACATGGAATCCATCTCAGAATTCATAGTTTCTAGCCATCTTACATCTTATGAGCTCTCTAATACCTCCTTGTAGGAGAGAGGTTCATCATTTTCCAACAATAATGAGTCACCATCCTCAGGTACTAGAAAATCGTATCTCTCTAGTTTTCTTACCTCTCTTAAACTCATATGTAGTAATTGTGTTTCAGGATCTACATCCATGGGGACCTATGGAATTTGTTCCTGTACCAACTCCTATGTATCTTGAGCATCAGCTTCATCAAATTAAATCTTTCTCCAACTATCCTTTTGTGGATGTGATCCCTCTCAAGAAAGACAATTTGTCTAGAAACAATCAATTTCTTGTCTAAGGGGTTGTATAGGTAGTATCCCTTTATTTCTTTGGGATACCCTATAATGTTACAATTCGTGCCCTGAGGTTCTAGTTTGTTTTCTGAGAAACCCTTAACAAAGTCCCCGCATCCCCATACATGTGTATGTGATAAAATAAGTTTCTTTCCACTCTATATCATGAAGGGAATTCTGTTTTCCACTTTAGTTGGTACTCAGTTTAATGTGAATGCCATAGTTTGTAATGAATATCCCCAAAAATATAATAGAATATCTACATGACTCATCATCGACCTTAGAATGTCCAAAAGGGTATATTTCCCCCTTTCACTATCATCATTGCATTGCGTTATAAGTCGACGAACTATTGGTTAAGATATTCTACACATCGATCTATTCAAAGCTTGTTTATCTTTATACCAAGCTGATTCTCCGCTTCATTCTTTAATTCCTCACGTTTCTCAAAGGACTCAAACTTATTCCTCATCCAGTACATATATCCATGTATACTCAAATCATCAATAAAAGTAATGAAGTAAGAATATCAACCTCTAGAATCTTCTATAAATGGTCCACACACATCAGTGTGTACAAATCCTATAATGTCTGTGGAACTTTAAACCTATCCACTAAATGGTGGTTTGTTCATTTTACCTTATAAATAAGGATAACATAAATCAAGTGGTTTTAGCTCGGAAGAGTCTAATTAACCATCTTGACATAGCTTTGTCAAATTATTCTCATTTACATGACCAATACGGTGATACCACAACTGGGTATTATATGAGTCATGTGAACATTATTTGTTATTTATTTCCAACACTTTGTTTTCATAATTTAATACATACTATCCATTATTTAAATGTGTCATACCATAACATATGTTGTCCTTATAAAAGAAACAAATTTTATTTATGAACTTGAAAATAAACCCATATGTATCAAAACATGATACATAAATTATTTTTTGGGTAACAATAAATGCATAATAACAATCATGTAAAACCAAAATCATTCTATTTAGCAATGAAATGTGGTAGATGCCAATGGAAAGAGCATCCAGCCTCACACCATTGGCATCTCACAGATCTACCTCTCCTGGGAAAATTTTCCTAAATCTACTTGGTTCCTACAGTTGAATAAATATGTGAGCACCAAAAGATATATCTAATACCCAATTTGTTGAAATGGAAATATTTCACTTGATAACGAACACACCTTTGGCTTCCCCATGCCTCTGGGTGTAGTTCCTCTTCCATTGGCTTAACTTGTCACATGAAAAACATACTACATCCTTTTTCTTTGCCCTGACATTATGTATTTTTATTCTTGGATGGACAATGAACAATGGATTTAAAAAATTTATAAGTATTAGGCCCCTTTACCTTATCCTTCCTCTTACTATTCACCACAAGGACTGTGGGTTTGTCATAACTCGTGTCCTTATCCACTTGGTGAATCAAGGTTAGAAGTTCTGACAGAAACTTCTCATTATTTATCAAATTATAATTCACAATAAAACTAGATATGGTCTTGTTAAGTAATGAAATTATGAGATATATACACAACTCATTCATGAATTTAATCCCTAATATGTTCAGATGCTCAATTAAGCTGATAATCTTGACTACATGAGGCCCAAGTGGTACAGACTCTCCATGCATAGTTTTGAACAAAGCATTGTAGATATCATACATATCTTATTTCATCGTCTCTTGATAGATATACCTAAGGTGATACATCATGCTATAATCACCCATTTACCCATGTTGCTTTAGGATATCCTTGGAAATGGATGATAGCATGAAGCATTGAACATATGTAGCATCATTCATATGTTTCTAATATAGATATATTTATTCATCACTCGCCTCATTTCTAGGAACAATTGGTAATGTTTCTCCCAACACATAAAATTTCCTTTCATGTAAAAGGATGACACATAAGCACCTTTACCACTCCTAGAAATTATTGTCGGAGAGAAGGTTTTCCTTCTTGAGTATAGATCAAAACGATATGTATTGTATAATTTTTGATTTTTTTTATACAAATAAGATGAGTATAATTTTAGTAATTTATCTGATAAAATTTTTACAAATAAATAAATATTATATTTATTAGTCTCTCACTATTTTATTGAAATGAAATAGGCCCCACCATTGGCTTTATAACATATTATTACTTGGACATTCAAGTGGTAAGGATCCATATTCCATTCTCATTAACCAAACATTGGATCATCAAGAAACTAAAATGGTTTTAGGTAGTCATTAAAAATTCCAACTACATCAAGTCATAGTTCCTTGGTCCACTGAGTGGACTCCCAAATCCTAGAATCATTAATTTAGATTTCCTCAACCATTGCCTCTCAGTTACACCAAGACCTAATTTGGTAGTCAAACCTTGATGTCAACCAAGTTAAGTCAATCCAAATCCTCACGATAATTGAAAGCACCCCAACATTGGTTGGTCAAGCACTTTGGACTATGGTTCGATTCTAACCAATGTAATGGATGGATATACTGACTTAATATTTTATTGAGGGATTTTATCATTTATGTTTAAATTACAAATTATTATCTTTTCACATGATTTTTAATATTAAGTGGGATATGCTTAAGTTATTGACCATGTATTAGATAATATTTATGCATAAGCTAGTTTATTTTGGTTCTATATTTAATGCTTGTGAATCCATTAATTATGTGATCGCGACAAAACATCCATAATGAATAACCATGAAACTGATAGAAATAAAATAAAGGGTATGATCATTAGATTGTTCTAATGGTTATTTTAATTTGTGGTTGATAAACTAACCATTTAACTAGGGGAGAAACACCTTGAACCATTTAAGGTTCATGTTTACAGTTTTCCACCTATCTACCTATGTATCTCTTTGGATTGGTTTTTCCTTGGTTCCTAACTTGAACCGCCTCCACTAACTTGGGAGTTCCATCCATTACATATGATTTTACTCACAAGTAGGTGAGGGGTAAAATGGGTTTTACATAAAATAAATCATGGTCACTAGATATTTATGAGGATACAAGGCACGCATGACAACAATTTAATTTAATAATAAATTAAAAGGAAACCAATAACATATAAAGGTCAGGTCAATCTCATGATCATCCACGTGCATGAAACAAATTACGCATTTAATAAAACTAGCATTCAATCCTTTAATGCTTCTTATTTAAGATAAATCATGCTTGAATCGATTAATTATTATCTTTAATTAATCAATTCTTTTATCTTAATCATTTTCTAAATTTCCTTGAGATTCTCATTCATTATAATTTTAAACAAATTAAAATTTAATTAAAATTAACCTTTTACATAAATGTACATTGGAGATAACCCAGTGAATACCCATCCAAATCTTCTCAACATATACTATACTTTTATACACTTTATTCTTTATGAAATATAGCATGCATGACTTAGAACGTACTTTAATGATGCGTACTTCAGGAATGATTACACAAATTACATGTTTTTTCAGAAAAGTGTCATGCTTTAATGCATATAGAATAATAATTGTAACACAATAATATAAAAATCTGAACATTATAAAAATATTAAAGTTTTAATTTAGTGTAATTTGGTAACAGTACATGGAGTATAGATTCGATATACACAGAATATACTACCTTCACCGTCTATCTGAAGTACGCGCCTAGGGACTCGGTGTGTGTGGCATAATTCATACTTTTTGGACTACATGATGTGTCCAGTGGGTCACACGCCATGTTGAATTCACGTTACATGGTCACTGGTCAGCTAAACCATGTATGGGATATACGGCATGGTCCTTACCCAAAAGGGACTACACGTCGTGACTAGTGGGCCACATGGCGTGTAGTCTGGCTGACCATGTTCCAGTCCATCTCGATCAACACATAGTGTATGAATTAACTACACCACATGTATTTAATGAACAGAAGTTGAGTAATTTCCGAATTAACTCCTGGTGTATTCATCACAACTACACGGAGTGTAACTCCGGTTACACGGCATGCACTGATGTGTTATTCAGGAAGAATCCCTGGAACCTTCAAAAGAGATCCTCAATTTTATTTTAATCATAAAATTGATCATTTGAATTAGATTTATGAGAAATGATGGAGGATGAAACATATATCATAATTTATATTAAAATAACGATAAAAAATTAATAGAAAAACTAAATTATGAATGCGTAAATCACCAAAAAATTTAAATAATTATAAACAATAATATGCCCCTTATGATACCACTTGTAGGTTCTTGGCACAATGGAAGCACAGTATGGATGGTGCCTAACTTTTCATTTTTTCATATTTAATGAACAATTCGGGATCTATGCAATGATGAATGACATGATCCATGAAATTGAATCAATGAAATAAGAAAATGGAATAGAAACCCAGAACAAATAGAGAGGATCAACATATATTGTTTATAATTAATTTAATTAAATAAGAATTTCCTCCAAGGTTTATTATTTTTTTGTTGATGTTTTTGGACATATATTTTCAGTGTACCATCATTACATTATAGAGATCAATGGTAGATATACTCTAGAAGTGATCCACACATGTTCCATGAATCTCTGTACATTGATGAAAGAGTCTTTGGGTGCTAGCACGAAAAATCCTTATGCTTGTGTCATCCACCTTCGATCACCTTGAGAACCGCTTCCAAAGTATTCTCCTTGATCTGGTGGAGGAGGATTGACCTTGTTCTTAAGAGCGTTCTTGGAGAAGAAAGAACTCTCTAGGCTTGATAATTTTTCTCCAAAATGTTATGCATAACTGAATAGGCATCACTTAGCTTTCCCTTGGCTAATGAGAGAATAATATAACTGGGCATTTATTTCACTAGGGTAATAATAAAATAAATTTCACAAGTTCCTTTAATTATTTCATTAATCCTAGAGAAACCCCCATGTTAAATAATAACAGAAATATTATTATTTTCTGACATGTTCTCAACTTGTAAGTTATAATTAACTATTATTTAATCAAATAATATTCATTATTATTATTTCTCACTAGAACATTAATATTAGTTCCCCCAACCTCATTAATATTAATTAATTATTCCACCCACAATATATTCTATCAAATAAATAGTGATGGAATAAATGAGATCAGGAATACATGAATAATTATTAAACCATGATCAAGAATAATATTTATTCAAATTTTTAAACAATAATTTATTTAACTAATATTTTGGATACACTTAGTGTGGGAACCTCTTTCTCTGCAGCATTAGGCGAAGTCACCTAAAGTCCAAAGTTAACATCTAGAAACACTCCAGGGCTCCCATAGAGAAGGAATTTATTGTCAAAAACAACATGTCACCTCATATTAATGATTACTATGTAATATAATCCCTTTATCACAATATCTCTAATCAAGTTGGTTGAATTCCAATGCCAGCAACCTATATGCTCAATGTCTCTTTCTTTGACATTAAGAAAATAGAACCTTCCTATATAACACCATGGATATGGATTTATTTAGGTTATATAATTTACATCAAATTCCCTAAGATATTAACTTTCATTAGTGAGAAGAAGGGATAAATCCTTTCTCACATTATTCATTAATTCAATTTTACTCGTGAAACACCCAACACATCCTACCTTGCTGCGAACATCTGCCATCACAGTCTTCATCAAAACATCAAAGTACGCGACTCAAAATATCCATTAATAATAATCTTAATGTATAAGGACTAGTACACACATACATGGATAAGAAAATCCAATGACACTTATAAACGTGGATTTCCTACTATGGAGTCTCATTCTCATAATATCATACTGGATATCACCAAGAACACACACCATTTGAAGTTTCCTCAAAGTCCTATGAGTCTCCACACCTAATAGTCTATATAATTTATGTCTCTCAAATGATATCATTCAGCCATAGAACATATATCTAAGAATAGTGTTATAGAATAAACAGGTTCTCATCATAGTGGGGAACTATTATGACCTTTTAATATGACAACAACTCTTGGGACATTATCACATACAATGTCACACATAAGAATAATCAGGATGTGATAAAGAATTTATTGATATTCAAAAACCATAACTATATGTTATCATAAAGTACATAGAAGATGGTTCTAGGGCACCAACTCCAACAAAAGACAAACCCATACCAGCGATAAGAAGTTTCTTTCCCATGAAACACTAGAGTACAAAGACCATTCATGTAGATTAAGCCATCCCGGCTTCAAGAATAAAGATCCAGTGTTCCATGCCTGAATATTAAAGTCATCTGAAGAGAAGATAATGAAAAAACCCATGTACAAGGGAGATGCACCTCATGTCTAAGAAGCCCCACGAAAATGAAATGCAATGGGACAAATCATCCAACTAAAAAGGCTTCTCACCTTTAGGTAAAATAAGCCACACAAGTAAGTATTGTTTCCCAATTTCAAGTCTCTCAGCAAATGCTTCTGAATTCATCACAACATGTGCTACTGAACCCTTTCATGGGATCCTACCAGTTCCATAGTCATTAAGTGATACCATAACCAGTAAGATACCATTAGATTTCATATCTAAAGGCGCGAACGATCTACCATTTAGAAATGCATCGGGAAAATATGGTCTTCGTGCATCATTCACCACCATAGCACTTATAGATCGAGGAATGTTTCCCAAATTAGTTGGGCTCGTATCAAGTCTCTGAGTGCCCAAACAAGCCAATCTTTCATCCTACACACCAAGAAGATCTGAAATACACACATCACCCACTCAATTGACCAACATATCATGACAATCTTCACTGTCTCTTGTCAGTAACACATCTTCCATGTGAAAACCCAAACTAATTGGACCTACATTGACCTTCCAAACATTTAAAAATTGTGAATCACCTAAATGATTCACGATCACAACTTGATACTCCCTTCCATATTTATTCAGTGACATACCTTCACTTCATGAAACATCCTACCACCAATCAAGAGCACAGATCTATGGAAATTCTAAATCCGCATGATTGAAAACCCTAAATCCCATCAAAATCATTATTAGAGCAGTGCTCCCGAAACCGGACATCTGCCATCATATCTATAATTAAATATATAATTATATATATAATTATATAAATATATATAATTATATACAAATATTGTTTATTATATAAAAATATTTATAAAAATATTTATTTATAATTATAAATATAAATACATATAAATATATTTATATATATTTAAATAATTATAAAATTACAATATATATTTATTGTATTTAAAATTATATATATTAATATATTAATAAATATATATAATTATATCAATATATATAAGTATATAAATATATATATAATTATATAAAAATATTTTTAAATTTATTTATTTGTAATTATATTATAAATAAATATAGATATATTTAAATAATTATAAAATTATAATAAATATATTTATTTATAATTATATTTATAAATATATATTTTTAATTATTTAAATATTTATTTATAATTATATAAATTTAAATTTTTTAATTATATTTATTATATTATTAAAATTGGGTCTTTATGAGCGTTTTTTATCACTAATGAAGATTTAGGTATATCATTGCTAAAAAGGTGCTGATAAAACATATATGTATGAGCATTAGAATTTTAGCACTGATAGAGATACATTTTATCAGCACTTGCTATTTTAGCACTGATAAAACCACCTTTATTGGCACTTTTTTGAAAGCACTGATAAAAGACTTAACTGATCCTTTTAATCATGCAATGCTTGGTTATTAGAAATTAGTCTCATGTGTCACTCTTTCCAAACTCAATTCTGATCATCATCCACTTCTGATAAGTTTCTTCTCAAAAGGAAAGGGACAACCAATTCCCTTCCTATTCAATAATGCTTGGGCCTCTCTCCCGGATTGCTCAAAAAAATTTCAATAGGCTTGGACCTCAACAACTTGTAAAGTAAGACCATTATTATAAATTTAAAAGATTATAATGATCAAGATAAATATTAGGGAATGGAGTAAGACAAGGTTCAACTCTCTGGATATTGAGATTGAGGGGATCAAATACTATCTTAATGACATTCAAGAAGCTGCTACTAGAAACCACTTCTCGGGTGATATAAACATAGAGTCTGAAATGTCACTAAAGCTGAATAATATGATAAACCTCAAGGAAACATCAAGAAGGAAATCTTCAAAATCAAGTTGCTCAATTAAGGGGACAAAACACCATGTTTTTCAATGCCCTTAAAAGCGTTAGAAAATTGAATAAACTCCTCTCCCTTCTCAATGATAGAGATCGAATTTTGGAGGAAAAATAGGAGCTTTCAAACCATATTTCTTTGTTCTATGTGAATCTATTCAATGGGCCAATAAGGACTAAACCAGTTAGCGACAACATCATTCCTAAAATAATTACCAAGGAGTGCAATCAATCTCTTACATCTATTCCACTAGACTTTGAAATTAAGCAAGAATTTTTTGGCCTTAAAAAAGATAGCTCTCCAGGACCGGATGGGTTCACAAACTTATTATTTCAATGTTATTGGTACATTACCCAAAATGAGGTGTTCCTGCTTGTTAAGAATTTTTTCACGGGTGGACAATTGACTCCAGGGGTTAACACGCAGTTCGTTTCCCTCATTTCGAAGGTGGGGAGTGCAAGTGAAATTAGTCAATTCAGTCCAGTTTCCCTTTTTAACACAATCCAACAAGTTATAAAAAATCTTATGGATAACATGATTCTCGTGTTTTCTAGAAAATCATATTTTTGAATCAGTTTGGATTTCTAAAGGGCATAAATATTCAAGATTGCATGCTCACTACCTCAGAATGTTTTAATCTCCTTAGGAAGACAACTCAGGGAGGAAATTTTTCTATTAATATGTACATTAGAAAGGATTTTGACATTATGGATTGGGGCTTCATAGGACAAATTATTCATAGATTTGGATTTAATGTGACATTAATTCACTAGATCAAAATGATGCTTTTGTCAGCCCGCATTTCAATTCTAGTTAATGGGATACTAGAAGGTTATTTCACTTTCTCAAGAGGAGTGATATAGGCGGATCCCCTATCAGCTTGTATTTTTGCAATCACTAAGGATTATTTGAGTAGAATTCTTATTAACATGGTGGATAAAGGGGAACTTTCCACTATCAAAGAAACAAGAGGTATCACTGCTTCATCCCATTTGTTTTTTCTGATGATATTTTCATTTTCACACAGGGTGATAGGAATAACATCAATTATCTCAAAAAGGCCCTCCTTCATTATGAGAGTGTTTTGGGCAGGAAATTAACTGGATAAAATCCTTCATTTTTTTGCAAGAACATTCCAGCTTTAAGGAAGACTCATCTCATCAACCATCTTGGGCTAAGGGAGGTCTCACTCTAATTTATCTATCTCGGAGTTCCAATATTTTGGGTAAATCCTCGTGTCTAACATTTTTAAAATTCTTTAACCCAATTTAGGAAATTACTTACCTCTTGTAAAGGAAAATCTCTTTCAATGACAGGACGTGTGTGCCTTTTCAAGCATTTGGTTATGTCAAATATTTTCTATTCTTTCATTAGGTATATTTAGAATATCTCAGTCATTATGAAAATCAAGTATATGCTGAATTTTTTTTCAAGAGTGGAATCTTGATGGAAAGGAGAGTTATTACAGCCAAGTGAAGCAAGTGTTGCATGCCTACCCTACATGGAGGACTGTGTATAAATAATTTGAATTATTTTAACCAGGATTTGTAGACTAATTTCCCCTGGCATCTCAATAATAAAAATTCTACTTCTCTTGATTTCTTAAGAGGTAGAATTATCTCAAAGGTTATTATAGGGAAAACTAGCTTTCTAAATTCTTCTATATGGCATGGTCTTCATGTTGTTTTACTAAACATACATAGAAAATCCCACTGGCTGGTTAATGCGAACTCATCCCTGAACTTTGGGCAGGCTAACTAGAATGGAACCCCTCTGATTGATAGAATAAATACTGAGGAACATCAAATTGATATCAGTATTACTATAAGAGAAAATTTGGAACATATAGATGGCCTTCTAGAAGATATTGTTTCCATTGTTTAAGGCTACAAATTTATAAATAAGTTTGACCTGCAACTATGGGAAGGATCTTCAAGTGGGATCCTAGATTCTAAAAGTTTCTATAATCATATAATATGGGGAGAATACCAATGGATTGGTTCTTTGAACAATAATTGGATTCTTACTTCAAGATTTACCTTACTTTAGATAATCTTTTATAAAAAAATCCCAGTGGATGACAATCTCTATAGGGATGAGATCTCCTTATGCTCTAGGCCTATTTTACGTCACCAATATCATGAAGATTTCGATCACCTTTTCTTGTCTTGCAACATTGCCTCCTCCTTGTGGAAAGATACTATCAATCTCCTTGATGTGAATCCTCTGAATATGGGTTTCCGTCATGGATTTTATTGATTCTATGATTAGAATTCATCAGTCCAAGCTTCTCATTGCACTACTCCATGTTTCATGCACTAAAATTATTCACTATGTTGGGAGAGACCATAACAATGAAATCCACTGCCATTGTATATTTCCCGAAGGAACTTCTCTTACCATCATTATTATGACAGTAAAAAATGCCAATAATATGCCAATGGATTACTAAAACACCTCAGTTAGGGTCTTCATGGAGCTTAGATTTCTGAAAATTAAATGGTTATATCCCAAACCAAGGGGTACTATGAAGGTTTTTTGGTTAGAACCTCTCTTTGGATGGATAAAATGTAATATGGATGGGGCCTCTCGGGGTAATCCAAGACCATCAGGATTCAGGGTGATTTTCAAGGACCACCTTGGGGATGTGGTGGAATGTAGTTATAGTCCTTATGGGCATGATACTACTTTGGAGGCTAAAATATTGCTGATTATCAGTGTGGTGGACATTGGTTGTCAAAGGAATTGGAGTAATATCTAGCTTGAATGTGATTCAACTACAGTTGTTCATGCTATAAGGGTGGGCCAGATCCAACTCTCATGGAAACTAGCAGGTAAATGGATTAATTTCCTTGAAAGGATTTCCTCTATGAACTACTTTATCACTCACAGTTTTTGGGAAGCGAACTACATTGCTGATGGAGTTGTTAATAAAGGTGTTAATGAAGAGAGAAGCATACACTTAAATAACGTTTCTGATGAAATGATTCCTTTTCTTATTCACGGTAAATGTAAAATTACTTATTTTTGTTGTTTGTAATCCATTCTTACTTCAATATAAGATCCTTTGTACTCACTTTTCTAAAAAAAATACCCGATATTTTAAATAAAACCCTAACAAAGTCCCCACTCACGTTATTCAAGCTTTCACAGAACCAAAACCTTGTTTCTACTCTTTATCAAGCTTATTAGTGAATCGATCCTCTCAATATCTAAGTTATGTGATTTTTTTCTTTTCTTTAATCATGACCTTCTTCAATCTAGTTTTGTCCCTTCTCAATGGAGTTCACGATGGTTTGGGGTATATTGGAGGTGGTGTTCGATTCTCCTTGGGATTTTTCTATGGCTATGGATCCTTGTTGAATCCATTATTCAGTTCCCCCCTACTCATTTTACATGACCCCACATTCAAGATCCCATATCGGTCTTGTGGAGTGATTTGTTCAAGGTTTTTTGGGATGTGTTGGTTTATCCATCATCAGTTTCCAAGGTGTGACATATACTAGTTTCATGTGATTATTTGGTGGGTCAGTTATGGAATTATTTATCCAAGGTTTATAGCAACATTTTTCTATTGGTGGATGGTTTGTCTACGCACCTCATTAGATTCCATATAACTATATCTCATCACAACTGATCAAATTAATAATTTATATATATAATTTATAAATAATTTTGAATTAATATTATTGAATTAAAATTTTTGAATTAATGATTGTGAATTAATAATTTTTTTGAGTTAATATTTTTGAATTAATATTTTTTATTATTTTAATTAATAATTTTTAATTAATAAATTATATAAATTATATATATATTATTTTTATTACCTTGAATATATAATTTTGATTATGTGTATATAAATAATTTTGATTATGTATGTATAAATAATTTTGATTATAAATAATTATGTGGATATAAATAATTTTGATTATGTGTATGCAAATATTTTGTTGAACATAATTTATAAATAGTAATAACAAACAATTATATATATATTTTTAAATATATATTTAAAATATATATATATATACATATAATTATAAATTTATTTTATAAATATAAATATTTATGAATGCATATTTATATAAATATATATAAGTAAATATATTTATAAACATATATATATATATATAATTATATAAGGATATTTATAAATAAATAAATATTTATAATTATATAGTTTTTTTATGATATATATATTCATTTAAAAATTAAGAATACAATTCAAAAATAAAATATTTTTTTATTTGGAATAATTGTGTATTCGAATAATATATTTTTAACAAGGGTTTTTTGTCATATTTCCAAAACACTTATTTTCTTTTGTTTTAAAAATTGTCACCAAACAAGATGTAAAGAAATTAAAATCAATTCTTTTCTTTTAATAAGTTTCATATCGAAACAACATGAAGAAAAATTAAAATTATAATCATTTAATTGTTTAATTTTTTTTAAAATTTTAAAAATTTTATTATTATATTTTCCTTAGTTTAAAGTATATATAATTTTGTTGTATTTATATTGTAAGTATATTAGGTCATTGGAGTTACAATTACAATAATATTCACACACACCTCACACGAATAAGACCTGAAAGGTAGTTCATAGCCACCATAAGGGGTAACCCACCCCTCAAGCCCGTTTATTTAATATAAATATAAATATATATATATATATATATCCACATAAACTTATAATTTTATGGCTAGAGACCCAGATTACATGACCCATAGGCCCATTCACATATAAATATTCTCAAAATATCATTATGACCAAATATGCTTGGAACTGTCACTACCATTTCTCTGTGCTGCCTATTCATGCCATACCGAAGCCTAGCCGCAACAACTGGTGAACTGACCTCCCATATAATCCTTCAAAGATGGACCCACCATGCCTGCGTAATGCAATCCCGACACCAATTCTTCCAACCCTGTTTCCCTCAATGACTTGATGAAACACTTGTCCATAGAGCCCCAGAAACCTGCAATTGACCCCCTATGTGAATAATTAGTCACCGTGAAGAATGCCCACCCACACGCATCTATCAGACCACCACCCACTTTCAAACGGGTTCACTTTTTTGGTAACTGGCATCACACAAGTCTCATTGTTGTCCACTCAACCACCAACGATTTCCATCACAACAATTTTCCTAATTTGAGGCCACTATCTGCAGCTATATATCCCCCACACACCATTGTAGTGATTACACATAGTCATGCCAACAGAAATCCACCACCAAATAGATGCTAACCATTATGGTCTCTAGATATATTTTGTCCTACACACCTAGCACCCACTACTGTGGGTCAACATGAAATGATGGCATCATGACACCAGCCTAAAATCCACCCAAAATTCTCATGGTTAGGGAACCACAACCAAGATTTGAACCCAACCAATAGATTCTATATTATGGGGACCTCAACCAGTGAGGAAAACCCCAAATGCGTGAAATTATAATGATATATTAAAATCAAGTTATGTGATCACTTGTGATCTATTCCCCCCCTCAAACATCTATGTTTGTTTTTTTACTTTTCCCATATAGTTTGAAAAGCGCATATGCAAATGATCTTATTTGTCCTCAATCTACCTCATTGATTCTCCACCTATTCTTTCTTACCCCGAGCCATTGTTGTTTCACCCCATACCTTTCCGTCATGTTCATTTTCATTCATTCATCATTATTTCTCACTCTAATTTCATGGTGATTCTAGGTATGAACCACCAAATCCTTTCCCACTTATCAGGTCAGGTAGTGACTGCCAATGATATATAGGCAGGGATTTTTTAGTGCACATCTGGGAATCAGCTCTAGGTTCTAAGTATTCATCCAACTCCTATGGTCCACCTAATATATTTTTCCTCAATCCATTTTTTGTTCACTTTATTCCTCACATTCACATTTATTTTCAATCATTCATCATTATTTCTCACTCTAATTACATGGATCTTCTAACTATGAACCGAAAAACACTTCCCACAAATCATGTTAGGTGGTGACTATAAATGATGAATAACAAGTGTTCTTTCAGTGTTCAACTAGTAATTGGATCAAATTTATAATTATATCTCCTCACCCCATGGATTAAAATCAAACAATTCTTCCCATTTTCATCCAAGTATCCCTCCTACTCTCGTGGGTTAAAACCACAAAGTCTTTTTAAAACATGTCATTACCTTGAGTATTTTATTTTTAGAGACCATTAAAGTATCATCTTTCAATATTTTGTTCTTTTAAAAAACAAAAAATATGGAAAGTATATTGTCCCAAACATTAAGATATAAAATTTTAAATTTGAACAATTTTTATTTCTATATACAATAGTTATCAAGAATTGATATAGATATATAGTTTTTGAAGGTCTGTATTAAATGAAATTTGTTGATCACCTCAATGTTGGGTTTTGATAGGGGAGTGGTCTCTCTTGGGACCTGTATTAGTGAAAGAGATGGTATATTAGGTTCAAATAATATAGAAAATATTAATGATAACCCATGTTAGTAAAATCATAAAAATTAATATAGAAATTTATGAATTTAAAATAATAATAATTAATAATCTCACCTTATGGTAATAATTTAATCATGATATGGACTTTTTCTATGAATTTTTTTTATGATTTATTTGTTTTGTTAAATATTAATATTAATAAATCAAATAAGATGGATATGAATTGAAAATGGATGGATTCCAATCATATGAAAAAATGTTATGGGGATGAGGTGAAAGATCTCGTCATGTTTACAAAACATCATACATATGAGCCTTCTCAAATCCTTTTTCTGGGTTTTTTATGTTTTTATTCAAGAATAATTAGTCTAGAAGAGGGGAAAGAATAGTTGATATTTCACTGAATTCATCAAAGTTATAAATGTTTGATGAAACACAGGGAAAACCAAAATATAGCTAGTGACTAGGATAAGACTATGTTTTATGGACCATCTAATATGATTACAAGTGTAGACAATGATAAAGATTGTACCGAGGATGTGATTATAGTTGTGAATGACCATGAAGATTTTATTGAGGAATTAAAAATGATATTTGAAGATAAACTTTGTGATTGTCCAATTGTTTTTGAGAATTTAAAGAGTGGTGAAAAGACCCCATTGTATGTTGGTTGTACTAAATATACATCATTGTCTTATATACTGAAGCTGTATAATTTAAAAGATGGAAATAGATGGAGTGATGTCAGTTTTACTGAACTACTTTGTCTCTTGAAAGATATTATCCTATAAGATAATGATCTTCCTTGTCTAAAATACAATGTTAACAAAATTCTACATTCACTGGGTATGATCTCCGAAAGAATACAAGCCTATACAAATGATAGTATATTGTTTTTTAAGGACCAAAAATCACTTACAAATGACCAAAGTGTGGTACTTCTCTATATAATAAAATGAATTGGGTCCTATTAAAGTTGTATGGTACTTTATAGTCATTCCAAGATTTAAGTTACTATATGAAAGTGAGGAGAATACATGAAAACTTACATGGAACACTATATACAAGAAATAAATATAGGAAACTTCATCACTCAGTAGTCTTCACTTAGTGGAAGAGAATTGATCACAAGTATCCTAAATTTTTAAATGAGTCGATAAACCTTTATCTATCACTGTCTAAATATGGAGTGAATAATTTTGGCTTTCAAAAAAGCATTCATATTACATGGCTAGTTATGTAGGTAAATTATAGATTTCTACCATGGTTATGATTTTTTTTTAAAAATGTAACTGAAGAGTCTTTTTATTATGAAAGAAAAGACCTATATCTATCTGGGTAGAGAGAGACCTATTACATCGCTCATAGGTACAAGGAAAATTGGACCATGAACATGGCCCAAATTCGTAGTGAAACATCAGTCCTACATCATCCTACCTACGTCATGAGGCCTCTATTATGATTATGTCACTATCTACCTTCAACATTTCCACGTCACTGCTTCCATATGTCATGCATCCATCACCGCCTGCATCATAAACCCCCTATGGGATTTCTAAGATTCAAACCCTAATATTTTGGATACAATATTATGGGGTTTACCAATCAGTTACCACTCCAACTGCAAAAACATGTATATGGGTTACACATGACCCCTAGCATGGGGACCTAACCAAGCCTAGAGCCCACCATATGTTATCCATCTAGGAAATGGATTTGAATCACCCTATGCATAATACACATTGTGTTCGATTTTGACAGGACTCGATTCTACACCAATTTCAATGGAGAGCGAGGGGTACAACCAATAGGAACCACATGAATAACATCCCATCAGAACAACTATGGTTATGCATGAAAAAAAATAAATTATGTTATCTAAGTATATATCAGGACCAAAATAACCAGGTAATGATATTTATTTATATCCATTGATCGAGGATTTTGAAATTATTGTGGGATTCAGGTGTTATGTTGTATAATGACTACAGAAATGAATATTTCATGTTGAGATCTATGTTGTAGGGGGTGTGAAATGACTTTCCTTCTTAGGAAAATTTTTTAGGGTATATCATTAAGATAACTAATGTGTTTTCCATTTTTTAATGATTTACATAGTAAATTAGGCCGAAACATTCATCGAAGACTATGTTTCTAGGAAATCTTATATTTCTATCCTAGTGACATAAGTACTGATCTTGGAAGACATCATTCTATGAGAGTTTAGAAAAACATATCGAACTGTCTCCACTAATAGGTGATCAACTATTTAATATAGATAAATACATGGACACTTGTTTCGGTAAACCTTTTTTCGAAAAACTATTAAAACCCATTTGAAAAAGGATATTAGTTTTTTTTGAATTACCTTGTTATATTTTTTTGTACATTGGGAATTTTCTTGGTTTTTTATATTTTAAACAAATATATGTGATAGTGTCATTAAAACATTACTAAATTGACCTTGAAAACTGAAGGACGAAATTAGGGCTAGTTTGGACACGATTGAAATGGGAATATGTGAATAGTTCACTCTAGTGAAGGGTTAAAAATAGAATTTCATTCCTCCTGCTACTTATACTCTTTCCAGACAGGAGAGATATCATTTTTTCATCTTCTTAAATAATATAGAGGTTCCATAGGGGTATTCAAAGAATATAAATAATATCATGTCACTGATTAATTTAATGTTAAAATATATAAAATCACATAACTATCATATTATTGATACAAGATCTAATGTTTTTAGATTCACATTTTATTTTTTCCAAGTATTCCCATCATATATTATCCAAGATCTGATTATTTGGAAAATTTATGTACAAGAAAATTATAGACACTGGGAAATTACCAATTATGGAAAAGGAAATTTCATTCATATTATGAAAATTATAGATTTCTTCCTACTGAAATTATTTTATATTATGGTTTACTTTGTAATATAGAATTTAATATGTAGTCCTTTACATTATAGATGGATGTACCCCATTGAACATTATATGATGATTTTGAAATGGTATGTCAAAAATCTATGTTTTCAAGAAGGTTGTATTATAGAACGATATATTGTTGAAGGAATTGTCGAATTATGAACCAACTACCAATCCAGTGTGAAAATAATTAGTCTACCAAAATCTCATCACATCGAGAAGCTTGTGGGTAGAGGAATTTCAAGAATAGATGTTGTCATAATCATTATTAAAGATCACTAGTAGGACCACCTTTATGTTTTTATAATATTTTAGAGGTTACCCTATATATTGAAACCCAAAAATAAATTATCATGTATTTGAATCCATCATGGACTAAAGAATGGATATCAAATACACCTAACAAACAATTTATAGGATTGTTTCAAGACCATATTTTTAAGGAGTCAGTTGAAAATAAATATTTAATTTTAGAAAAACTTTGATGGATAACTAGAGGACCAAGTGTGCATGTATTATCTTATCATGGTTATGTAATTAATGGTTATACATTCAATAAAAATGAACATGATAGAAACAATACCATTAAAAATAGTAGAGTTACACTTGTGGGTGAAGTGACACATGTATCTTGTACCAAGGATATAAATCCATTTTATGTGAATATGTCATAATTTGGAATCATCAAAAAAATATGGGAGTTCAATTATAAAACATTCCAAGTGATAGTTTTCAATATAACTGGGTTTATAATAGGATTTTTATAAAAATATATGAACTGGGATTCAAGAAATTGGATTCCATTAAGTAAGGGTACAAGTAACACTACGATAAAATAGACGATTTGTGATGGGTTAATTGTGATGGGCACTTTTCCTATTGCAGATAGTCCTAGAAAAAAATATTTTGGATGGAGGATTTGTTTTTTCGTAAAAAGTTATCATTTCTAAAAGAAAAAAAATTTCTATCACAAATACATTTGGTGTGAAATCGCACCATCCAATAGGAAAATCTGTTGTGATGGATAATAGTCACAGATGTAGAATTCCATCACTAAGAGTCATCATGAGGGAACTCTTTATGATGGGAAATATTTTCTGTCAGACAAACTTTTGATAGAAACCTTTTTTTTCGATAGGATTAAATCCATCGTAAATAATACTATATTAAAACCATAACCTTCCCTTCTTCCTCTCCCTTGCATTTTTCTCCCAATGGCTTCATAATGCAAGATGGATGACTTCCCCCCTCTGAAATACTTTGTTTTAGTCAAATTTTGGCATATTTGGGTTTCTATAATCATGGTATGAACTCTTCTTATATTCTCTTTTATTGTTTTTGTGTTTTTTTTATTTTATTATACATGAATTATTTAGGGAAAACCATTTGTTACTAAATTTATCTGATTTTCATGGTTTATTTGGTATTTAGGGTTTCTATAAATTTATTTTTCCCGATTTGTTTGTTCATTGGGTCTATATGAGTTATTCCAATTTCTTTTAAGGTATTTTAGTCATTGTTTAATTTTTAGATTTAATAAAATTTTCTGTTGGGTTTTTTAGGTTATTGCATATAAATTATTTTATTTTATTATTAAAAACATGTTTATTATGAAAATTATTTAGGGACATATGATATTTAAAGAGTTTATATAAATCTATTTAATTGGTTAATGTATTTCATGCTTATGTGGATATGATTTTTGATTAATTATGATAATACTTTAATTGAGAAAAAGATATTAAACGATATTTCAATGTTATATTATGATTGATTTTCATTTTCTAGAATTCATGGGAATATTGTTTTGTAAACATTTGGATATATTTATGTATATATTTATATATATATATATTAACATGTGAATATATACATATATAAACGTTTTTAAAAAATTGTGTAGGATTTTTGGTATATATATATGTATGTAGGCATGTATATTTATATGTATGTATGAATAGATTTGATATATGTATATATAATTTCAAAATATATTTTATGAATTTATATTAAATAAGAAACCTTGTAATAAATACTAAAAATTTTATCATACCTCATAAAAAATTATAAAAAAAATAACAAATATTATAAATTCACAATAATTAATATAAATGTTATATTAATTAAAATAGTTAGTATTAAAAATTCATATAAATTTTTTAATATAAATATATATATAATATTAATAAAATATTAAAATGGTTACCCTCGTGTGAGATGTTACTAAACACTTGATGCACACAAATGTTATGTTGCACCTAGGGTAAACCCAACATCCCCGACCTAATGGTGGTTTCAAATTTCAGATAAAATAAACTATTATAGAGATAAATCAATTTTTTTGTAAACAAATATAATAGAAATATTAAAATGTTACCATCACATACGATGTTACCAAACACCTGACACACACACATTTTATGTCACGCCATGGCTAAACTCTGCATCCCTGACCTAATAGGGGTTTTAAACTTCTGATACGACACACCATTATGGAGATACTTAAATTTGTTATAAAAAATAAAAAAAATATATTAAATGATTTTTAATCTTGCATGATGTTACAAAACACCCAACGTGCACAAATGATATGTCACATCTAGGGTAAACCCAACATCACTAACCTAAATGTGGTCTTATATTTTTTATAGGTTACACCATTATAGAGATACTTAAATTCTTTCTAAAAATTATAATAAAAATATTAAAAATGTTACTCTCATGGGTGATGTTATTAAACACCCGACACACACAAATGTTATGTCACGCCTAGGGTAAAATCAGTATCCACGACCTAACAATGGACTCATATTTATGATATTATACAGTGTTATGAAGATACTTAATTTTTTTGTAAAAAGTTATAATAAAAATGTTTAATGAATTAACATTACACACAATGTTACCAAACACTCAATGCACACAAATTTTATATCACACCTAGGGTAAACCCAACATTCATGACCTAATGGTGGTCTCATATTTATGATATGACACACCATTATGGAGATACAACAATGTTTTTTGTAAAATTTTATATTAAAATTATTAAAAAGGTTACCCTCATGTGCGATGTTATCAAACACCAGATACACACAAATATTATATTTCAAAAAGAGAAAACATAGCATCCCCAACCTAAAAATGTTCTCATATTTTTGATACAACACACTGTTTTGTAGATACTTCAATTTTTTAATTTTTTAAATAAATATATTAAATGAATTATCATTACATATAATGTTACCAAACACCCAACACACACAAATTTTATGTCATGCCTTGGGAAAACCCAGTATCCTTGACCTAAATATGGTCTCATATTTATGATATGATACAATGTTATAGAGATACTTATTTTTAAAAAAATTTATAATAAAAATATTAAATGATTTACCATCGTGCGTGATGTTATCAAACTCTCGACACACGCAAACGTTATGTCATGTCTAAGGTAAAACCCACATCCTGGACCTAATAGTTTTCTTTGATTTTTTATATTATATATAGTTTGAGAGATAATTAAAATATTTATAAAAAATTATAATAATAAAATTAAATGAATTTCCCTTGCAAGAAATATAACCAAACACCTAACACACAAAAATGTTATGTTGTTCCTAGAGTAAACTCCTTATCTTGAACCTAATGGTGGTCTTATATTTCCCATTTGGGTTACTATTCATGATACATTTCATTATTTTTTGAAAATATCATGCATTTCATATAATATATTTAATATTTTTATTCTATCTGCATTGAGCCTCTACAGGTCCTGGAATCCAGTGTTAACTCAGAACCTCACTTCGAAAATATTCCATAGAATATTCCAAGGTGGGAAAATATAAAAAAATTAAAATTTGGAATAATGAGTAATAATTATTCTTATTTCCTTTTTTTAGATAAGTATGTCCCCATGAAGTAGACATCAGTTTATATTACATGTATTTGATTGGGAAATTCATTAAAAAAATCCCAATCGATCTCGTATAAATCCTTTCAACATTGAGGGTGTTGAAACATTTAAATCATTTACATTATTGAATTCAGAATTTGTTTCTAAATTAACAATTAAATTTATATATAAGAAATGTGGCCTTTGGAAATTCGAAATGTTTTACAATGTTGGACTTCATATGTTGAATTTTCATTTTTGGAAAGATTATATTTTTTGGTATCAACATGGTGAACATTCTTCAGTAGAAAATACAAATTTTTTATTTCTAGATCCATTATTTCAAAATTTAGTACATGAGTTTACTAGTACATCTATTCAAGAAACAATAACTCAAAATGATATTCCAAATCCTGGATCAGAATATTCTCAGTTTTACAATTTATTGAAATCTAGTGAGGGGACTTTATATTCGGAATGCCAGATAAGTAAACTTGAATCTGATACAAAATTTATGAATATTAATTCATATTTTGGAAATTCAAATAGTATTTTTGATATAATATTATTTTTGGTTAAATTTTTATATCCTAATGTAAATACATTACCATCAAATTTCTATGAAAGTAATAGGTTGGTTGAAAATTTGGGTCTTAGTTATCAGAAGATTAATGCATGTTCAAATGACTGTATCTTATATTATATTGATTATGAATCATTAGTTAATTTTCCAACATCTAGAGAATCGAGTTATTAATAGGTATAATAAGGAAATTCTAGATTTCCTATGAAACAGTTGAGATATTTTCTAATTACACACTATTTATAATGTTTATTTATGTATTACAACACAGTTGCATCAATGACATGGAATAAATAAAATATTTTTTTTATTAAAATATTAAATAATCCATGTGATGGTGATTCATGGAAACAATTTGATTAGATGAATGATTCTTATTTTATTTATAACCTCATAACATATTCTTGTGTTTTTCTATTGATGGTTTTTGTCTATTTGGTGCTTACAATAGTCAATACTATTGTTGGTTTTCTTTCATTACTTCGTATAACATACCTTCATAGATGTTGATGAAGGAACCATATATATATATATTTGGTATTATTAATTCCATTAATTCTGAAGAATAATATTTATTTTTATTTGAATCCACTAATTGACGAGTTAATTTCATTATGGAACAACGATGTGACTACATTTGAGAGAGTTTCATATAAAAATCTTACACCCATGGTTGCAATAATATTAATGATCAGTAAATATTTAGTGTATAACATGTTTTCTGGATGGAGTACACAAGGTCTAAAATAATGTTTGTATTTTATGGATGAGAAAAAATCATTTATTCTTGGAAGTGGGAGAAATACTAGTTATTTTGACAGTCATCAGAGATTTGTTCCTACAGATCACCCTTTTCAATGGAATAGAAATAATTTTAAAAAAGGTATAATTGAAAGGGATGAACCTATAGTAGTGATCTCAAGTATTCTGGTAAAATATATCATTTTTTAATTACCTATTATTATGTTTAGACCAACCATAAACGAATAGAAAATAAATGGTTTTGGGAGAGAGTATAATTGGATAAAGAAGAGTATTTTTTGAGTCCTTCTATATTGGTTTGATTTGTTGATTCATCACATGTTAGATGTAATGCATTCAAAAATTAACTTTTTTAATAACATATTTTATTCCTTATTGGACACAGCTGGTAAGACCAAAGATAGAGTAAAGGTATTGTTAGATGTTGCTTAGATTTGTATACATCCTCAACAAAAATAATTTAAAGATGAAATATCACACAAATTGATGAATAAAAAATCATATTATGCACTTTTTAAGGAATTAATTTATTATTCTATCAATGGATTATAGAATTGAGATTAACAGATGGTTATGTTTCTAATTTTTCTCACTGCATCAAAAATAGACATATTATGCAGTTAAAAAGTCACGATTTCCATGTCTAATGGAATGAATGATTCTTATTGGTCTTAGAGAGATATTGAATTATTCAATATGGGATGTGTTGAAAAAAATATCATATTTATTCTGAGATATTTTTGTGGAAACATTGGATTATGATGCATTGAGTATGATATAAAACAATATGGTTTTAATTTTATATAAATTAGAGAAAATATTATTTCCTTCCTTCATTGACTCAATAGAACATTTAATATTGAATTTTAATTTTGAAGCTAAACGTGGAGGGTTGGTACAATTATAATGGATTTAACCTTTTGAATGATATATGAAAAAATTAAAGAAGAAAGTATTTAATAAATCATCAGTTGAAGGGTCAATTATAGAAGCGTACCCATGGGTGGAAATTTCAATTTTTTTCTCATATTATTTTCAATTATAATATCCTTCAAAATGTAACTGAATGGGTCATAATGAGACAAATGTAGATAATGTCACAAACTATCAATTTTTAGTTTTAATTAGATTTAGATTAGTTTTGGTGATTATCATGAATGATAACTTTCAGATGAAGAACTGAACATAGCTCATACACATGTGCTGCTGAATTATGAAAATGTGGCATGATTTTTATAGTAAGTACTAATTTTTATTATTTTTTTAAAATTTTATAATTGATACCTATATTTAAATTATTTTTTTGTAGTATATATGATGATCATATAAAAAAAATTATACAAATTACATATATTTCTCCTGAAGAACATCTTCAATAGAATTTTGAATATTGGTTTCATTGACTAGTAAGTTATGTTGATTTTGATGGAATAGTAAGTCAATTTTCTAATGATATATAATATTAATATTTTTTATTATTTTTAGGAAACACATCAGAAAAATAAATTTTATAGTCAATTATTTGTCCTCAAAAAAACCTATCCAAATTGGTAAAATATTATAATGGTCATGTGGTTAATAGATTTTGATTCCATACACGCATATATAGTGGCACAAAAAATCAATGAATAATGGTGTTTTTTAAAGGATATCATCATAAATAAAGTTAAGTTGAATTGTATGGTATGCTAGATGAAATAATTGAGTTATATTATCTAGGAACAAATTATGTAACAATGTTTAATTTTCATTGGTTTGATATTGATCGAAAGTTGTGAGTTCATCCACGAAATCAAGTAATTGAAATTAAATATAAAAATCTTGTATCAAATGAACCATTGATGTTGAAATGTGAATCACATAATTTTACCATGAAAATTAATATGATTTTTTGAGAAAATTGATTGGATAGTGGAGTGTAATAAATTTGAAATCGCGTGAAAATATGTCTATGGAAAATGGAAATGATTATATGGAAGTAAAACATATTGAAAATTTTCAAGAAACATCAAAAAATATATCTTTTACCTGATGAGATATAAAATGTGTTGATGAACCCCCTGGTTAAGGGTTGATGATATTGATAATATTGATGATGTAATAAGGGATGATGGAACTAAAATTCATATGGAAGTTGATGATGCTGAAGATGAGGATGAAGACATTATCCTAGATGAATATTATTAAGAAGATGACAATTGTTGTATTATATTCAGGTATTTGTTAGTTTTTTATATTTTTATTTGTATTAACAAAATTTTCTAGGTAAGATTGTTTGTTTCATATGGATTGAACTGATAATATATTCTTTTCCTTTGATGATGCGAGTAATTATTAGTTTTTTATAGTTGATATCCATATTTACAATTATTTATAGGTAAGAATATTGTATTATATATGATATTTATTAGTTTTTTATGTTTTATATCTATATTAACAAATATTTATAAGTTAAATTATTATGTTATGGTATTTATTTTCTGCTAATTATTATATTCTAGTAATTATTAGTTTTTATATTTGATATATGTATTAACAATATTTACATGTAAAATTATTATATTATGGTATTTATTAGTTTTTTATAATTTATATCTATATTAACAATTTCTTATAGGTAAGATTATTTTTTTGAAATGGAAGGAGATTCTCTCGATGATCTATTTAATTCTCGCATTGATGTCATATGTCTTAACGATGAGCTCGATTCATCTGATATGTAGGATGTTGTGCCTATTAGGAGGAGGCATGGTCTTACTCAATTAATGATTCCAACAATTTTTTCAGATAGACGTCCATATCTTGATTTTGATCATTGTTTAAAGAGGTATGTTTAATTATTTAAGATATTTATTTTATATTTAGTTTTTGTATTAATTTTGGTAATAATATTATGATTATTTGTTTTTATTTGCATAGCTTTTCATATTTATTTGTTGGGTAGGATGTTTTTGATTCTATTAAATTATATTTTAGAGCCATGGGTGTCATGGGATCAAGTTTTCATTGTCGTTCTTTAGGATATGTTTGACCACTAGATTTATATTTTTAAATAATATATATTTTTTAAAATTTATTTAAATACTAACACATTGTTTTTAATTGTCTTGTAGTTTTTTTTCTCTCATTACTAATAGTATGAGAGATCCTATCTGGGAGTCATGAGAGATTTTTATACATGATCATTTTCATCATTTTTTATACAACCTCAAAAAGCAGGCTATGGATAGAGCTTCTACTTCCATTTTTGACTAGTGATGCATATCCCATCAACATGACTATATCTAAACTGATGTATGGGATGGATTGTGATCCTAAATGATAAGAGAGTCTTTTGGGAGGAGGTCGTCATCTAGACATCAGAGCCAAGAAAGGTATGAGGTCACACATATGGTAGAAATTCATACATTTGGTATACATCGATTAAATATGGTATATAATATTATTTATAAATATATATAATTTAAATATAAAATGTTTGTTATATTATATGGGCTGCTATTGACCCCTCTATTATGGATTTTAAATTTTATAATAATTTTAATTCCGATCCCCGTATAGGAGAACTTTTCGGCGACCGACAACAACATATTGTGGTCAATTTTTTTTAAATTTCTCAAATTTTAATTGTATTTTTACTCTAATTTATAATTTTATTTGAAGGAAATATAAGAGGATATTCCTTATAATTCATGAGAGATTCAAGCTAAGGGTGAAGTTGATTCCACTGGTGAGTAAGGTTTTGAAGAGGATCCATGGATACAGGTGACTTTTCATGGTGTTGAGAAAGGTTGGGAGATCGATATTGGTTCACTACTGTCACCTACGTGTTATTATGGTACTTATGTGATGTCATTGTCCAGCTCAAAGGGAGATCATGGGGAGTCATCATTGTCATATTTTTTACAATATTATGGGAGGTTGGGATATCTGGATGAAATGATACAGTGTATGCAGAGAGGGAGAGGGGAGGAATGTGGGAAACTATGTTGGAGAGATGAGAAGATGTTGAGGTATATGTGATGGCTTATCATGGAATTGATATAGATTTTCCTCCCTCTGATCCTTTGAGTTATCCTTCTCCACCCAAAACTAGTTGATGTTTTGTGATTTTTTTATTGTAATTGTGTATTTTGGGGTGAAAAGAATATTTTATGTGAAATTATGCAATAATACTATTTTTGTTTTCATTAATTTTAATATTTTTAAATTTCGTGAAAAAATATTTTATTTACTTTTTTAATTATTTTTTTGGTTTTTATTTATATTTTTTTTCTTTTTTCTAAATATTAGTATTTGTGATAGAATAATATTCCATCGCAAATAATTTTATTTGCAACGGAACCATCACAAATTAATATTTTAAAAAAATGTGTGTAATATTTGTGAAGAAAAAATTTTACATCATAATTAAAAGTTATTTGTGAATAATTATCTCAAAAAAGGTAATTGTTTTGTTGTTTATTGTGGTGGATAAGTGGTGATGGACTCCCGTCGCAAATTACTTTTTGCGATGTCCATACATCAATATTGAGTCATCACAATAAATGAAAACTCCATTAGTCGATGAACTATTTATAATGAAATCATAGGTAGTACAGTTATTTTATGTTCCAAATCCAACAAATCAAAAGTGGTCAATTATTCTGTTGTCGACCATAACCACTGAAGGGTTATATGTCAATTAAACTAAGGATGACCATTCTCATTGGTATGTCATAACCATTTCATAGTAATCCCAATTTAGATGAGGTATTGTATACTATAGGAGACCACAATGAAGTGATGTTGATACTCAATAGTGGGGTCAAATACCTTTAACCTTTAGAAAAAGTGTGTTCAATAATCAGTTTTTTTTTAAATATAGATAGTGTTGCCTCATATTATTATCTGTGAACTTTTGTATTTATTTAATCTAAATTAAATGTTCAACCATTTATGTGGATAATGACTTATACACATGCCAATGCTCCCAATCCCGATGAACAATAGGTTTCTCAACATGTTGGTTCACCTAGAGTTTAAGAACAACAACCTTATTCACATTATGATGTTACCAATCTATAGGAATAACCTATTGATGTTTTTGAAGCTGAGGAAATGGTATATGGTGAATAATCGATGTCTTGAAAAAAATAGAAGCATCATATCATGATGGTGTTAGAAAAAATTATTAAGGTGAGAAACAAAGGCATGAATTTCAAGGTTAGATGGATTGTACATGACCATCCTATTTGCCCCAACAAGGCCATGTTCAGTAGTCACATTGGGATCACAACTCTCATGCACATACCAGTTAATATAGATTTATGGCACAATGTTTTTCCCACACTTAATACACTGATTTGGGTAGATATCAGGGTAACATTCTGATATAATTTCATAATTTTACTAAAAATAATAATGAAATGTTGGCATAATCTTCATTATCCATTGCATAGTGTATTTATTATAGATGAATACCAAATTAAACATGTATTAATGATCATTGTAATGTCTCACAGAGGATTTTATACAATTTTTATGATGTTTTTTCTCAAAGATGGAAGAGATAAAATAAACCTTCACCCACCACAGATGTATGCACACCTGATAAACCAAAAAAGCATGGGAAAAATTTATTTGTCGTTATGAAGAGACATATTTTTAGGTGCATTGTGACTGGTAATACATTGCTTAAATATATGTATAATAATCACTTTGACTAAAAAAAATAATTTATGAAATTACAACTGAGTGATGAAAATAAGTAATATGAAACAAAACCAAAGTACCCCTACCGTAAAGAAAGTATGGGGTACACTTCACTTGAAAAAAATAAAATGTATTTTAAATCCCCTATAATTGTTTTAGGTGGCATGAAACAACAACATAATTATGTTACTATTTATATATATATCTATTGATGAATTTAAATCCAAATCCACTTCCATCTCACTTCAAGTGCTATGGAAGGAGGAAATTGTAAATAAATTTGGGATGATAATAGATGAAATCACACAAAAAGTGTGGGAATAATTTGTAAGTATGACATAATAAAATTTTGTTTTTGTTTAAATCGGTATTACATAATAATGAATACTTATTTTCTGAAAAAATTTATCCATCGTAGACACAAGAATTATCATCATCTGTACCTGATGAACAGCTATTTTATGTGGCCATAAAGCATCTAGGACAATATGGTCGATTTAGAGGTGCTGGTTTTTGGGTGTCACCCAAAGATATTTTGAGAAAAGAAATGAATCGGGGAATAAAGACAAGGTAATGGAAGAGTTGTAGGAATGATTATCTGATCTTGAAGAAATTTTTAATTAAAAGTTTGAATTGTTATAAAATGTTACAGGAAGAAATCAAATAGAGTAAACAACATAAGAACAACCACTACATGAATACCCCTAACCACCACCAACTTTGAGGTGATCCATTCCCCTCAAAGAACTGTCTTAGAAGAGGTAATAAATATTTTCATAATTTTTTTTGTCAAATGTGAATCAGGAAGATACAAATACCTATCCTATATTAATATTTTATAGGGTGAAAATGATTGTGATTTATATCTATCCACACCCACCCATCGCCTTGTTGTGAGGGGTACTGTGTATAATATCCAAGGAGATATTCTACACAACAAACAACTACTAATTGGTTATGTGAGAGTGTTGATTAACTTAGCTCGAGAGCTGAGTGAAAATCTACCTACTCCACTAGATGATGTAGATATTCATAAAATTGAGAAAAATATTGTAACATTCATAGTATGACAGCTATATCTTGTAAAAAACATATCAACAAGGAGGTATTCACTTCCAGTAATTTGTTTATGAAAAACATTCAAGAAGTAATGAAAAAAGGTCTGAACAGATGAATGTTATTATAGACAGATAAAGGGAAGGTGTTGAAACCGAATGTCAAATCAAAATGATCTAAAGGACAAACCAACCAATCGAAAAGATCTTAACAAAGTACCTTTACCCCACCCATGACCGCAATTGATTATGAAGAACAAATGTATGGAGAGACCATTATAGACTATATTTGTCTTGAAAATTTAAATGAAATTCTCATGTATGAATTTCTAGGAGTCTCAGTTATAAATGTATACATGAGAAGTGTTTTCATGATTTTAGATCTTAAAAATGATCTATTATGTTATTTATGAAAGAATACTATTCATATTTTTTGCAGGCATATATATGAATACTATTTGAAGGGAAAACCCAGTGAACATAAATCTGGACCCATTAGTCCTCACATCACTTCTACATAAGGATTAAAATTGGAACCAAATCAAATTAAAGTAATAGAAGAAAACTGGAAACAATTTTAGAAAGAAAACTCACAGAATATAGACTCTTATTAATTCCCACGATGTAGGGGAAAACTCTATAATTTAATTATATAAAATATATTTTCATTAATTTTATTACTTATTCCTTTTTTAGCCATCATTTGTTAGTCATTGTAGTCAAATTGGATACTCTAAGGATCTATTTTCTAGATTCAATGAATGGATACCAAAAAAAACCAACCATAAATGATGATTTTTATCAATTTATAATACAATGCATACGATGTTTTACAACTAAAATTCAAATTTTACATTTTATATTATTTTTTCAAGTAAATTATTTTCTAATAGGGTAGTGTTTAAATATCATCAAAATCATGGCATGATGACAGTCCATGAATATAAGGATCCTATCGACTTATAAAATTGGATAAGTATTAGGGTATATATAAATAGATTTCACTATCAAAACATATATCAAAATAAATTACTTATTTTTTTCAATATTTCTACAGTTTCCAACACAAACAAATGGAAAATATTGTGATTATTATGTTTAAAAATTTATCAAATATATCATCTTTCATCAACTAACTATCATCCCCGAATAGGTATTTTCAAATATAATCACAATATCATTAAAAATATTTATTAATCCTTTATTTATATTTTTCCAGTGCTACTAAAACTTTAAATAGTCCTTATATTCACAAGAGGAAATAGATTTGTTTATAAGGGAATGGGTAGTATACCTGGTGTCTGTAGAGACCCGGAGCTTGACGTACATGGACATTTCATTACATTTTTGGAATACTTAATACATAACAAAAATAGACACACAAGGAACATAATAGTTTAGTGTCTTTGGAAACATGGAACGTAATCTTCTAATCGTGGTGAAATATCTTCAACATCTCCAATAAAGATCTTCCCCTTTTGTTTTCTAACCTAAAACCTTTCTTTAAATCCTGGGGAATAGAAAACATATAAAGGGTGAGCTCAAATTCTCAGTAAGGGTAATCATGGATAAAATAAAAAAAATAATATACATTTGAACTTAAAAACATGAACATAATGTTTAAACATCAAAAGCATGAGCAATGACATAAAACATGGAACCACGTAAGACATAGATCATAATGAAACATTAAGAATGATAAAATAGAATGGTATTAAAACATGTAATTGTGGAAACCATTAAGCACATTTTATGATTTCCATAGTATCCAAGGCATTGCTGCCAAGACCATCTTAGTGGACAAAGTCCCTTTCTGAATCGAGTTCACTCCTCGGTCCAGTTCTGTATTACTGAACCAGTTTAACTTGCAATTCCAGCCATGTATATCTCATGATATATAAATCTTTACCCAATTCATTTGAGGGAGATATAGGTCCCACCCATCTCATAATGAAATTAATCTTACTTGTTCCACAAAATAAACTTAAAACATTCATCATAACCCAAAGAATAAAATGGGTTTCATAAACATCATCCCATCATTTCATAATCCATATAAAACAAATGGACATTTCATCATAAGAAAAGTGAAACCATTTAAATCATAGATAAATTAAACTTGAAACATACACATATGAAATAATGTCATCATAGATGGAAAATGGTTTTGATAAAACATTTGAAATGAATTCTTGAGGAAAATATCCTTTCTTCTTCAAAATCAATTTCTTTTCACAAAACGTCATGCAGTTTTAAAAGAAGGATATTTTGTTGAAAATAGTCATGAAATATTTTGGAGGAATATTCATGAAAATAAGGCTTTATAAAACCATAAAAATCCATTTGTTCCATATAAGTTAAAAAAACATTCTTCTCGTACTTTTGCCGGAAAAGTCAAAAAGTACCTTGTAGGGTAAATAAAAGAATGTTTCCTTCCATACCATGGGGTAAAAGTCAAAAATGGGTAAAAGGACTTTAAAAATATATGAATACACTTTTATAAAATATGTACATGGATGATATAAATAACCCTAGTAAATACTTACGAATAATCAATCTCGGATAAAAATGAGATTTGCAAAATTATCCCTTACCTTAGGTCCGATATGCTTCGTATGTATCTGAACCTCCTGTATAATGATTTAAATAATGTAATTGACTTATTATAGAATCATATTAATTGTTATGATATCATATATGTTTCACTTAAGACTTTATATTACCAGTTCTTTTGTAAATTCCATGTTAAAGTAGCGTTTTCGGTAAAATCATTTCATTTATCGTATGTGTTTCGACTTGTCATTCTTGATATTATTACTTATATCCTGATTTACATAATTCCAGAATGTAAAAAAAGATTTATATATAATATATATTTATCATATATATATATATTATAGATTGGTAAAAGGAATGAAATACTCCGTTCATGGAGACGGTAGGCCGTACGTACACATGAATGTTGTTTTCGTTTCCCTTTTGAATTGAATGGAATTAAGTAAATGGAATACATATATATATATATATATACATAAATACAGTATAATTATTATGTCATATATTTCATTATTATTCATTATATATACTTTATAATCATTCATGAATGGTTAACATGGAGAATGAATCTCATCGCGTCGTGGAGACGGTAGTCCGTACGTACGCACGAGCGATGATATCGTTCCCAAAATTATTGAATAGAATTGGAGTGGATGGTATAATATATCAGAATCAGTATGATTATATAATAACCATATATAGTTATTCTTTACACCATTATACCCATCCATGTAAGGTGTTGGTGGAAAAATAGATTACACCACGGCGTGGGGACGCTATTCCGTACGTACGCACACACGGTGATTTCATTTTCCGTAGGATGGATAGAAGGTGAAATGGGGTTGTTTCATAATTATAATAACATATAATAATATTAGTGATACTGATGTTATTACTTCATAATGAAACCACTAAATAAGAAGAAGTGGAAGAAAAAATAAATTTGAAAGAATTGGTAACAGACATTACCTCTTCTTTAAAGCGCCTCTTTGAGACTTCCTCTTAGGGCATTAAACTTTGTCTTTTAAGAAGGCCAGGACCTCTAGGATGTTTCTAGGGAAGTGGGGAAGTGAAATGGGCAGATTTTGGCCGAGCTTCAAGGCTCAAAATGGTGTGAGGAAGAGAGGGAGGAGGTTCCCTTTTATAAGGGAGGAGAGGGGCACCTTTGGAAATCATAAAAATATTAATTTATAATAAATCTAACCCCACTTAAAAACCTCCGAAAATGACTCATATTCGAATATTAGATGAGATATGGTTTTAATATCTTCAAAAAATAAAATTTAGACATGTTAGGAAATTATTTTAAACATTATCAACTTGATTTATCCTTACTTAATCAATTTTATTTTATTTGTGGTAATAACATTCTAAATTTTATATTATAAAACATAATTACTTATTTGTTGTTAATTTTCCATAATTGGATATTTTATAACATTTTAGACCATATAAAATAAAGTTTTTAATTTTTATATATTTTTGTGATTTTTAAACAATTTTATAATATGTTATTTTTATAAAATAACAATAGTGTCAATTTTGACACTATTCATTTATTTTAATTTAAGTGAAATATATACAGAAGATATGTTCGAACTAAAAGATTTAATAGATTAATAAAAGGTCATATGTATCTATAAAATTAGTGGAGAACATTAAATAGTTCATATAATATTATTTTTTTATTTTTAACACCATTTATTTGGTTTATCTCATAATAAAATAATTCCTACAACATTTTTGTATAATTATTTTATATAATTATTTGTTGCATAAAAATTAAAAATAAAATCCTATGATGAATATAAATCTATTAACTTTCACAATAATACTTTTAATAGAATTTATCATCTTGAAATAACAATATTTGAATTGTTATATTTATTAAATTATGAAGGTGACAACTTTGGCATCATTTAAAATAAAATAATATAAGTGTCATAATCACTTTTATAAGACTCCAAACGGTTATATATTAATTCATTGGAGGATTATGGTGTCAATATAAACTAAAAATAAGTTTTGGTAAGGTTTGTGCATCTTTTAATGGGTATTATTATTTCAATAAAAACTATATTACTGATTTTTCACTTAATAAATAATTTCTGCATCATTAAAGTATCACCATTAATGACAATTATTTAATCCCTAAAAATTCAAAATAAATTATCATGATGTATATAAGTTTATTATATTTCTAGATACTATTCATGTTCAATGTTTTATCATGTTTATCACTAAATTAAAATTATTATACTTATAAGATTTAAGAGAGTGACATGTTGTCACTTTCTTTGGTTTTAATAATAATTAAATTATTTTCATGCTCAAAAGTTCATAAAATGAATCTAATCCGACCCTTAGGTGATATGGGTATACTTATATCCATCCAATAGAATTTTGGTATGTGTTAGGGTAATTTTATAATATTATATTTACCCTTAATTACCTGATTTACCTTTAACTATGGTAAATAAAATTTACCGTAGTTACTATTCATAATTCCCAAAAATAAAAAGTAGCCTATTAACATAATTTGGACCCACTGATTCCAAATATTGAATCCATTTTTTCAAATTCAATACACAGAAGTTGCAGAAATTAAATTAAAATTAATCCCGTTGTCGAATGAAAACAGGTTTTTGTTTAAAACATTGCAAAAGATTAAATTGATTTAACCTAAGAATTCAATGTAAAATCAATGCTAATGACATAAATTATATTAAATGGTAATAATATATTCTATTTATACTTTAAAATCATTCAATATTATAATTTAACCATATAAATTATTACAATGAAAAAAGTTGTTTTTAATTAAAATATAGCGTGTTTTTACTATTCATTAAAATATGAAAGTTATCAGAAAAATATCCAAACTTTATCCAATGTAAATTTTTATATCCTGATTCAAAAGAAGAATATTATTTTTTTCAAATTGAACTTATAAACATGTCAACAACTAGATTTAAAGTGGGTGCGCCATCAAAAAGCGGCAAAACTGCATTTTTTTTGAAAAATACATATTTTACCTGGAAAATTTATTTTGTTCTTATACCATGTTCTAGAAAATGTGTAAGATGAATAATAATGTTATAAAATTCAAAATTTAGTTAATACTATTCATAAAGGCTAATTCATAATAATATTATAATAATATATCGTTGTTTAGTAAAACCCGGTATTGTGTACAACACATGCTATCGAGGAAGGTCACGATTGCGTGTAATGCAAGCCATGTTAGGGTTGCGTGTTATGAAAGACTCCTTTTTTGTTTCATATAATAGAATCCAACCATTTTTCATTAATACATTGAATATATATATATATATACACTCAATGTTGCGTAGAATGACTATTATCAAACGAACATGAAATTTTGTGTAACACAATCTAAGAACAGTATTGCGTATACTGCAAGCTAATTCGGTGTTGCGTATAGCACAAGATAATCTTGTTGTAGCTTAAAACACAATACATCAATGAAATTAAAAGAATATTTTTCATAAAATCTTGGGGTGTTACATTATACCCCCCTTAAAATGAATTTCACCCTCAAAATTCATCGAGGTTATAAATCATTTACTATTTATAGAAACCCACATCGTAAAAAGGAATACTAAAAAATAATTTTAAAAACTAAATTATGAAATGTAACGATTACCCAAAGTAACTCATCAATGGGTTTCCATATAGGAGAAATAGGTGAAAATATGGATATGGAAGAAAAATCTAACCATCAAGTTATGATGGAGAGTGGTAGAGAAAATGGCTATGAAAATTACATCAATCACAAAGCCATAGATTTTTGATGATCTAAGGTACCATCTGATTCATCAGATATAAGGGCACTAGGACAACATTTTTGGTTTTCAAGATCATTTCCTTAAAGTTGATGAAATTGGAATTAGAAGAAATACTTTCGTGATTTTGGTACAGTCTCACCGTTGGTCATTCTTTGGATGATTTCCACTTCATCTCTTAAAGAAATGAAGTTGAATTTTTCATTCTTGAAGTGTTAGCAGATCATGTGATAGAATGATGGGTCATTCCATCTGTCTCAAACAAAAGGTTAGAAAAGTTATCAAAAATACATAAGTCCATCTATGGTGAGGTTAATCGTATATGGTTCCAAAAATGGACTTATACTTCATTTATCATACCACTTAATAAAATAAAACTAGTTTCTACTAACCAGGGACTTCCTGTAGGCCAGTGGTAGGAAATAAAGGCCTGTCGCACTTCAGTTGTGGGTTCGATTCCCACAGCCTTGTCCAACGCGATGGGATGTCGCCCATCCTACAGGTTGTCCTTTTTCTAAAACTACATTACTATAACATCCTATCAATAATATCGAATAAAACTTATATCCTTAAACAATACTAACTTATGTCCAACATAATCCATTCCAATCTTCAGGCTTATCAATAATACTGCAGTCCACTCTCATATTATAGTGAAAACGATTACCAGATATTTCATATAACAAGCATGTTAATACCATCGTTGATCCCCATATGTCATAAGATATGTCTTGTTGGTCACATTCCAAACATTCAAAGGCCTTAATCATGTATTCTCTAGAAAAAAATAAAAACCTATTTAACCTTAGTAAAAACATGAATGCTGTCAAAAGTTAACTCTTTCCACATACCAAAATTCCAAAAATTCTATATACTCAAACCATGATATCACTTTGTCCTTAAATCAATCATGAGCTCATGAATACTCTCAAACATTTCATTTTATCCTTATCCCTTCATTATACACATATCATTTGCTTTCCCAAATATTTGAATCACATTTCATGGTTACTGGTACCATAAAATTATTGAAAACCACAATTGACTAATACAAAAATATTCTAATACACCATAAAAGTACCTCAACAACATTATTCGTAAATTCCAATACAATAACACTTCAATCCATCCTCTTCAATGATTGTCCTGGAATAAGTCCTTCCTTGATTTAGAAGTAACTTTTTAGGTCAGGGAATTGAGTTCGGTAATGCCCATGTTCTCCACAAATAAGACATTGAACTCCATAACAGTCTGTCACTCTATGACCATTTTCTCCACACAGATAACATATGTCCCTCCATTTGAGGTATTCCTAAAGTTTCTTCTTCCCTTCTTTAGAAATATCAATCTTCCTTTCTTTATGCTCCTCAACATGCGAACATGCATAAAAGTTTATCTTCCTCTTATTTGATGAATTAGGCATACCACTAAATTTCACCTTGTTAATCATATATCGCGATGACTGATTCGGCATAATCACAATATCTTTATCTCTAGGAATTACATAATTTTATTGCACATATTCACCAATTTTTCCATTGGATTCAATGTTAACTGAATTCCTTCTGGTTCCCTCCATTGACTAAAACAAAAAAAGTATTTTATGAGAGGCAAAAATCATACAAGGAAAATAACATAATCAAGGGGGATTACCTTTGACATCTAACATCTTAGGTTTAATTCTAATATCGTTACTTTAATTCTAGTACTATAACCTATACTTATACTTAACCTTAGGGACATCCCTAAACATACCTTAGAAATATCTCTAGGGATATCACTAAATTATCGCATCCTAGTTTCCAAAGGTTGACTAAGCCTTTCCTCTGATACCAACTATAGAGACCCGGAGCTTGACGTACATGGACATTTCATTACTTTTTAGGAATACATAATACATAAAAAAAACAGACACACAAGGACCGTAATAGTTTAGTGTCTTTGGAAACTTGGAACGTAATCTTTTAATCCTGGTGAAAGATCTTCAAATTCTCCCATAAAGATCTTCCTCTTTTGTTTTCCTACCTAAAACCTTTCTTTAAATTCTGGGGAAAAGAAAATATATAAAGGGTGATCTCAAATGCTCAGTAAGGGTAAGCATGGATAAAATAAAACAAATCATATACATTTGAACTTAAAAACATGAACAAAATGTTTAAACATCAAAAGCTTGAGCAATGACAAAAAACATGGAAGTATGTAAGGCATAGATCATAAAGAAACATTAAGCATGGTAAAATAGCATGGGATTAAAACATGTAATTGTGGCAACCATTAAGCACATGTTATGATTTCCATAGTAGCCAAGGCATTGCTGCCAAGACCATCTTAGTGGACAAAGTCCCTTTCTGAATCGAGTTCACTCCTCGTTCCAGTCATGTATTACTGAACCGGTTTAACTTTCCATTCCAGCCAAGTCTATATCATGAGATATAAATATTTACCCAATTCATTGGAGGGAGATATAGGTCCCACCCATCTCATAATGAAATCATTTTTACTTGTGCCACAAAATAAACTTAAAACATTCATCATAACCCAAAGAATAAAATGGGTTTTATAAACATCATCCCATCATTTCATAATCCATATAAAAAAAATAGACATTCCATCATAAGAAAAGTGAAACCATTTAAATCATAGAGACATTAAACTTGAAACATACACATATGAAATAATGTCATCTTAGATGTAAAATGGTTTTGATAAAACATTTGAAATGAATTGTTGAGGAAAATATCCTTTCTTCTTCAAAATCAATTTCTTTTCACAAAACATCATTCAATTTTAAAAGAAGGATATTTTGTTGAAAATAGTCATGAAATATTTTTTAGGATTCTTCATGAAAATAAGGCTCTATAAAACCGTAAAAATTTGTTCGTTCCGTATAAGTTAAAAAAACATTCTTCTCGTACTTTTGCCGGAAAAGTCAAAAAGTACCTTGTAGGGTAAATAAAAGAAAGATTTATTCCATACCATGGGGTAAAAGTCACAAATGGGTAAAATTACTTTAAACATACATTAATACACTTTTATAAAACATGGAGATGGATGATAGCAATAACCCCAGTAAATACTTACGAATAAGCAATCTCAGATAAAAATGAGATTTGCAAAATTATCCCTCACCTTAGGTCTGATATGATTCGTACGTATCCGAACCTCCTGTATAATGATTTAAATAATTTCATTGACTTATTAAAGAATCATATTCATTGTTATGATATCATATATGTTTCACTTATGAATTTATATTATCCTTTCTTTTTTAAATTCCATGTTAAAGCAGCGTTTTGGGTAAAATCATTTCATTTATCGTATGTGTTTTGACTTTTCGTTCTTGATATTATTACTTATATCCTGATTTAAATAATTCCAGAATTTAAAAAATGATTTATATATAATATATATTCATCATATACATATATATTATAGATCGATAAAAGGAATGAAACACACTGTTCATGGAGATGGTAGGCAGTACGTATGCATGAATGCTGTTTCCGTTTCCCTTTTGAATTGAATGGAATTAAGTAAATGACCTACATATATATATATACATAAATCCAGTATCATTATTATGTCATAAATTTAATTATTATTCATTATATATACTTTATAATCATTAATGAATGGTTAACATGGAGAATGAATCTCATCGCGTCGTGGAGACGGTAGTCCCTACGTACGCACGAGCGATGATATCGTTCCCATAATTATTGAATAGAATTGGAGTGGATGGTATAATATATCAGGATCAGTATGATTTTATAATAACCACATATAGTTATTCTTTACCCCATTATACCCATCCATGTAAGGTGTTGGTGGAAACACAGATTACACCACGGCGTGGAGACGATATTCCGTACATACGCATGCGCGGTGATTTCGTTTTTCGTAGGATGGATAGAAGGTGAAATGGGTTTGTTTTGTACTTATAATAACATATTAGTATATTAGTGATAATTATTTTATTACTTCATAATGAAACAACTAAAGAAGAATAAGTGGAAGAAGAAATAAAGTTGAAAGAATCGGTAACGGACATTACCTCTTCTTTGAAGCGCCTCTTTGAGACTTCCTCATAGGGCATTAAAATTGGTCTTTGAAGAAGACCAGGACCTCTAGGATGCTTCTAGGGAAGTGGGGAAGTAAAATGGGAAGAGGTTGGCCGAGCTTCAAGGCTCCAAATGGTGTGAGGAATAGAGGGAGGAGGTGCCCTTTTATAAGGGAGGAGAGGGGCACCTTTGGAAATCTTAAAAATATTAATTTATAATAAGTCTAACCCCACTTAAAAACCTCAAAAAATGACTCATATTTGAATATTATATTATATATGGTTGTAATATCATCAAACAATAAAATTTAGGCATGTTAGGAAATTATTTTAAACATTATCAACTTGATTTATCCTTACTTAATCAATTTAATTTTATTTGTGGTAATAACATTCTAAATTTTAAATTATAACAAATAATTAATTATTTGTTGTTAATTGTCCATAATTGGATATTTTATAAAATTTTAGACCATATAAATTTAAATTTATAATTTTTATATATTTTTGTGATTTTTAAACAATTTTATAATATGTTATTTTTATAAAATAACACTAGTGTCAATTTTGACACTATTCATTTATTTGAATTTAAATAAAATATATACAGAATATATGTTCGAAACAAAAGCTTTAATAGCTTCATAAAAGGTAATATGTGTCTATAAAATTACTGGAGCACATTAAATAGTTCATATAATATTTATTTTATTATTTTTAAAACCATTTATTTGGTTTATCTCTTAATAAAATAATTACTACAACATTTTTGTATAATTATTTATTATACTTATTTGTTGCATAAAAATTAAAATTAAAATCCTATGATGAAGATAAATCTATTATATTTAACAATAATAATTTTACTCGAATTTATCATATTAAAATTAAAATATTTAAATTGTTATATTTATTAAATTATGAAGGTGACAACTTTGGCATCATTTAAAATAAAATAATATTAGTATCATAATGGATTTTATAAGACTCCAAACGGTTATATATTAGGTCATTGGATGATTATGTTGTAGATATACACTACCAATAAGTTTTTGTCAGGTTTATGGGTCTTTTAATGGGTATTAGTAATTCAATAATAACTATATTACAGATTTTTCACTTAATAAATAATTTCTGCATCGTTAATGTATCACCATTAATGACAATTATTTAATCCCTAAAAATTATAAATAAATTATCATGATGTATATAAGTTTATTAGATTTCTGTAGACTATTTATGTTCGAAGTGTTATGATGTTTATCACTAAATTAAAATTATTATACTTATAAGATTTAAGAGAGTGACATGTTGTCACTTTCTTTGGTTTTAATAATAATTAAATTATTTTTATGGTCAAAAGTCCATAAAATGAATCTAATCCGACCCTTAGGTGATATGGGTATACTTTTATCCATCCAATATAATTTTTTCATGTTTTAGGGTAATTTTATAATATTATATTTACCCTTAATTACACGATTTACCTTTAACTATGGTAAATAAAATTTACCGTAGTTACTATTCATAATTCCCAACAATAAAAAGTAGCATATTAACATAATTTGGACCCACTGATTCCAAATATGGAATAAATTTTTTCAAATTCAATACACAGAAGTTTCATAAATTAAATTAAAATTAATCTCGTTGTCGAATGAAAATGATTTTTTGTTTAAAACATTGCAAAATATTGAATTGATTTAACCTACGAATTCAATGTAAAATCAATGATAATTACATAAATTATATTAAATGGTAAAAATATATTCTATTTATATTGTAAAACCATTCAATATTATAATTTAACCATATAAATTATTACGATGAAAAAGTTGTTTTTAATTAAAATATAGTGTGTTTTTACTATTTATTAAAATATGAAAGTTATCAGAAAAATATCAAAACATTATCCAATGTAAATTTATATATCCTGATTCAAAATAAGAATTTTATTTTTTCAAATTTAACTTATAAACATGTCAACAACTAGATTTAAAGTGGGTGTGCCATCAAAAGGCGGCAAAACTGCATTTGTTTGAAAAATACAAATTTTACCTGAAAATTTTATTTTGTTCTTATACCATGTTCTAGAAAATGTGTAAGATGAATAATGTTATAAAATTCAAATTTTAGTTAATACTATTCATAATGGCTAGTTCATAATAATATTATAATAATATATTGTTGTTTAGTAAAACCCGGTATTGCGTATAGCACACGCTATCGAGGAAGGTCGCGATTGCGTGTAATGCAAGCCAAGTTAGGGTTGCGTGTTGTGCAAGACTCCTTTGTTGTTTAATATAATATAATCCAACCATTTTTCATTTATACATTTAATATATATATATATACTCAATGTTGCATAGAATGACTATTATCAAACGAACATGAAATTGTGTGTAACACAATCTAAGAATAGTGTTGCGTATACTGCAAGCTAATACGGTGTTGCGTATAACACAAGATAATATTTTTGTAGCTTAAAACACAAGACATCAATGAAATTAAAAGAATATTTTTCATAAAATCTCAGGGTGTTACAGTGTTAGAATGTTTACAGACACCATGAATAAGTGACTGTCGGCTTCTTATTTAGTTGAATTTTGCATTGTTTTATGTACTTTTTTTGTTAATTTCCCTATAAATTTTATCTGATACTTTATTAAAATGATCCAGAAGTCATTTTTGTCTTATAGGAATCAATCACACCCCAATCTGATATGCGGTGTGTCTGGTATAACTCAAAGTTTGTAATTTTAGTTTCAAATTGACATTTTAGTTGATAGAATATGTCACATACTAAAAATAGAGAAAACATATTTGGGTTATTTATATAAAATATAAAAACAACCCATAATCAATTTTTGATCTGTAGGAATAATCCACACCTCAATCAAATACACAGAGTTCCTGATATATCTAAAAGAGTTTGTTATCAGTTTAAAATTGTCAATTTAGTTCAAAACGTGTTCCACTCACTGATAATTGGAAAAACATGCTCAGATTGTCTTGGAAATTTACACAAACGATACATAAGTAATTTTTTTATATGTATAAATTATTCTCACATCAAACCAACATGCGATGTGATCAGTGTAACTCAAAGTATGGGTTTTCAATTTAAAATGAAATTTTAATAAAAAAACAAAACTTAGATACTCAAAACTAAGAAACCACATTCATATTATTTTGAAACTTTAGAAAAATGATCTATAAGTCATTTGTGATGTTTAAGAATAATCCTCACCTTAATATGATTCATGGAGTGATCGATATGACACCAAGTGCGTGCTTTCAGTTTAAAAAGAAATTTTAGTAAAAACCATAAGTGACATACTCAAAATTGAGAAAACACATTCATATTTTTTTTGATACTTTAGAAAAATGATACATCAGTATTTTTTCATTTGTAGGAATCTTTTTCACCTTATTCTGATGCATGGTGTGACCAGTATGACTCCAAGTGTGTCTTTTTATTTAAAATTGATAATTTAGTAAAAAGGACAAGTAAAATACTCAAAACGAATAAAATGCATTAAGATCTTTTTGATGGTTTAAGAAAATGATCCATATGCCAATTTTGATATGTAGAAATCATCCAAATATCAATATGATACATGGTGTTCCATAATGACTCAAGGTGTCAGTTATCAATTTAAAATTGACATTTTAGTTCAAAACATGTGTCACTCACTGAAAATAGACCAAACATGATCGAATTATCTTGATACTTTAGGAAAATGATTCATAAGTTATTTTTGATGTGTAGGAATTGGTCTCATATCAAACAAACACAAAATGTTACTAGTAGGACTCAAAGTGTGTGTTTTCAGTTTAAAATGACATTCTAGTAAAAAGCACAAGAGGCGTACTCAAAATCGATAAAAAAAATCATCTTGTTTTTATAATTAACAAAAATAATTTATAAGTCATTTTTTATGTGTAAGAATAAACCACACCTAAATCCAACCGACAGTATGATTGGTATGAATCCAAGTGTGACTTTTAATTTAAAATTGACATTTTAGTAAAAAAGACAAGTGACATACTCAAATTAAAGAAAACACATTCATGTTGTTTTGATATGTTAGGAAAATGATCCATAAGTCATTTTGGATTTGTAAGAATCAATCGCACCTCAATCTAATACATATTCCGCCCAGTATGATTCAAAGTGTCCATTATTAGTTTAAAATTGACATTTTAGTTCAAAACATGTGTTACTCCCTAAAAACCAAGAAAACACACTCAGATTGTATTTATAAATTAGTAAAATTATTAATAAGTCATTTTTATGTATAAGAATCAATATCACATTAAAAACACACACTATGTGACCAATATGACTAAAAGTGTGAATTTTTAGTTTAAAATGACATTTTTAGTAAAAAACAAAAGTGACATTCTCAAAACCAAACAAATTCATTATGTTTTTTTCATACATTAGAAAAATTACCCATGAGTCATTTTTGACATTTAGGAATCAGCCGCACCTCAATATGATGCACGATGTGAACATTATGAATCCATATGTATCTTTCGATATAAAATCAACATTTTAGTAAAAAGGGCTAGTTGCAAAATCAAAATTAAGAAAAAACATTTGAATTATTTTGATACATTAGTATAATGGTCCATAAGGAATTTATGATGTGTATGAATCATCTAAACCTCAATATAAAACATGGTGTTTCCAGTATGATTTAAAGTGTGTCTTTTCAATTTGAAATCGACATTTTAGTTAAAAACACACATCACATACTCAAAACTATGAAAAAAAATCAGATTGTTTGAATACTTTAGTAAAATGATCCATAAGTCATTTTTTATGCATAGAAATCAGCCGCAACTCAATACGATACATGGTGTCCTGGGTATGACTTAATGTATCTGTTATCAGTTTAAAAATTAAAGTTTAGTTCAAAACATGTTCCACTCACTAAAAATCAACCAAATGTGCTGAAATTGTCTTGATGATTTAGAAAACAATTCTTAAGTCATTTTTGACATGTATGATTCAGTCTCACATCCAATCGACACATGATGTGACTGGTATGGATCAAAGTTCATGTTTTTAGTTTAAAATTTCATTTTAGTAAAAAGTGCAACGGACATACTCAAAACCGAGGAACCACATTTTGATTATTTTGATACTTTAGGAAAATGATCCATAAGTAATTTGTAGCATGTAGGAATCATCCGCACCTCAATATAAAGCACAGTGTGACCAGTATGACTCCAAGTGTATCTTTTTGTATAAAATTTACATTTTAGTAAAAAATACAAGCAACATACCCCAAAATGATGAAAACGAATTCATATTATTTCGATACTTTAGGAAAATTATCCATAATTATTTTTTGGCAAGTAGGAATTACTCGAAGCTCAATCTAATGCACGGTGTGACTGGTATGACTCAAAGTGTTTGTTATAAATCTAAAATTGAAATTTTAGATCAAAACATGTGTCACTCACTGAAATCCAAGAAATTAAACCTTAATTGTCTTGATAGTTTAGGAAAACTATTTATAAGTCATTTTTAAAATGTTGGAATCAGCCTCATCTAAAACTGACACACGATGCGACCAGTATGACTCAAAGTGTGTGTTTTCAGTTTAAGATGGGATTTCAATAAAAAAGAGAAGTTACATACTCAAAAGTGAGAAAACACATTCGGATCATTTTGATACTTTATAACAATGATCCATAAGTCATTTTTTATTTGTAGGAATTATCTGAATCTCAATTCGACCCATGGTGTGACTGGTAAGACATAGTGTCAGTTATCAGTTTAAAATTGTCATTTTATTAATTTATTGTTTCATATTTATATTTAATTTATTTATTTATAGTATTACTAACATAATAACTGATTTATTATACATGCAGATTCTTTTGATCGAGTTTGGGAGGTTTTTTCAGAAACCAATACCATGATCAGGTTTTTTGAGAGGGGGTTGTGTGACAAGGACAATGAAACCATTGATATTTTTGAATGTTTGTGATAAATTGTACATGATAATGTAATTGCACAAAAACAAATTCTAAATTTATATAATATAGTATTTTTTGTATTTATGATGTAATTTTTATTTCAATTGAATTATTAATTTTTCATATCTTGTATTTGTTGCTGATGTCTGTATTTGGCGATTGTATTTATTGCTGCAACATGCTGTAATTTTAATTCCACACTACAACAACATGCCCTTTTAGAGAACTAGAAGTAGAACTTATAAAGGGGGGCCTATATTAGTGATAAAAGTATCACTGATAAAGGGGTTCCATTACCAGTGCTAAACAGGTTCTGATAAAGGCCCCCCTTTATCAACATTTTTTTATCCATGATAAAGGTTCCCCTTTATCAGTGCTTTTCTAGAGAAGATAAAATGGGTCCCTTATAATGATGCTAAGATCAAAATCACCTTTTAGTGTTTTTTATTGACTTTTATCACACTATGAAAATCATTTTCTTTAGTAGTGGTGGTAGCCCCATATAAAAATTAGAAATCCACATGACCCTTTTTTATGGTCCATGAAACCAACCAAAGTAAAAGGCCCCAAAGGGTCCATTATTTTGGGCATAAGTCCCACCACCCTGTTGTTTCCACTTTCAAGTGTAGTACGACCCAATCTCCTCGTTTTCTGCTTGAATGCTCAAGGCCCATTAGGTTGCTTCCAGGAAGCATTGACATCATAATGTTGTGCCTGAGGTCTCCAGCTAGCAGTGCTGGACTACGCTCGAGACGTGTCACATGGTCATTTTCTATTCCCGCATCTTGAGGTCCTCCTACCTGCAACTCTATGTTGTCTCCATTGTATAATTTGTTGTTATTTTCAATTTTACCATGCTGAGTAAGTTAACATCCTTGGTCTTCGCAATCCTATCACTAGCCGGGATTAACCGCTTCCATCAAATTGTTGTTGCAGACACCTTCCAAGGATCCACCATCAATTCCACCTCCTATCATTGGCCCACACTCAATCTTCATCCCCACCATCAGTTGAGGCTCCCATGAAAGTTGAGTTTGTAGTGTAAAATTCCCATTATAAATAAAAAAACACACTTTTAATCACATTGGGTACACTATGTGCCAGATTGACATGCGATTGATTCATATAGATAAAAAATGAATTTTGTATCATTATCTTAAAGGATCAAGACAATATGAGTGTATTTGTTCTATTTTCGATGAGTGATTCATGTTCTGAACTAAAATATCTCTTTTAAACTGAAAACATGTACTTTGAGTCATATTGAACACACAATGTATTTGATTAACATGTGGTTGATTTATTGATAGATTATTATTTTTTTTATTCTAAATATAATGACATAATTATATATCACAAAAATTTTATATCTCGTATAATATGAAGGTATCACATAGATCTATAAAATATAGTGTGTGTTTTTTCTCATTATTTTTTTAGTTTTCAAAGTGGAGAGTGATATCTTATGTGATGAAAAAATATCTTTTTTTATTTTAAAATATCATCAGGGATGGATAAGCCCCATTTGGTTATAGAATAGTGAATGACTATAGAATTGGTCAAATTTCGTCATCGTGGGCCTCATGGGATCTGAACCCATCTCAGCCTAATCCCAAAATAATGAAGCAACCTCTCCATTTTTTAAGGTGCATCTCTTTTTAATAGACCCGAGGACTTTCCAAAACTGATGTCGGTCCAATCACTCCTTCACCTTGATGGAAGGTATGTAGTATAGAAGATGATGTGTATATATACACTAATACTTGAAACATAAACATTAATGTGGGACATTCAAGACCAAAAATTTTATAGTGAATTCAAAATCCTCATTTAGAGATCATTTATTCTAAAAATAATAACCGTATCATATTATATTTTGAAATGTATGTTAAACTAATCTTAACTGATTTAAATACCTGATTATAAATTAAATATTTTATTTTATTTATAAATTCCATAGAAATAAAACTGAGATTAAATATATACATTTATAATTTTATTATCATTTAAAAATATAAAATTATTAATTTAACTATAGTTAGCTATTTTTGAGTAAGAATAATTTAATAATAATTTGATGATAGAAAAAATCAATATATTAATGAATGATCTAAAATAAGTTGAAAATACAACTTAAACTTGAACCGATCCTAACTTTTGATATCAGTGTTCATTTGAGCTATACCACATATCACATCGAAGCTTGTGAAAAACTTTTATGACATTGAAATTTTATAGAACCCTAGTCAATGTTTCTTTGAGGTCAAAAAAGGCTCTCAAAGCCTCTAAAAGTGATTTTTTTGTTAGGGTACACTAATTTTTTAACATTTGATGGAATTTCAACCTTTTTTAAGGGAGTCTTATTATATATTTTTTATGAATACTAAATTTATTATCAGATCATACTTTCACATGGATATTATGGTGTTCAAAGTTTATCATTTTTCATATTCTAGTGTTATTTACAATTAAATATACACATATTTTCATATATGTACAAATAATAAATAAATTATATAAATAAATATTTGAACATATTTACATAAAAAGGTATTTTTAATTATATAAACCATATTGAAATAAGTATTTATTGTACATTTTATTCAAAATAAAAATTTCAATATTTTATTTACATTATAAAAATGAATTAATATATATATATATATACACATATAAAAGTGTATGTATAACACTATATTTATATATAAATATATGTGTTTTAATAAAAAAAATATTTATGTGTATATTATAATATATGTAAATAAATACACACATATAAATGGTACCCTGAATATATTTTTTATATATACATATTTATATATTCTTAAATATGATTTATATAAAAATATATATATATTTATATAAATAAAATATATATATATTTATTATTATTTTATAATTATTTATAATTATATATATATATATATAATTATAATTACATCTATATATTATTAAATATAACGATATGAACTCTATAGATAAATATATAAATATACATGTCTGTGTGTAGCATATAAATACATATATAAACATAAATATGGTGTGTCTCTGTACGTGTCAAATATAAATATATGTGTGCATATAGTTGGGAAATATAAATGTGTGTATTTGTGTGTTTCTAAAATATGTGCATGTATATGTGCGTATATGTGTGTCAATATTGTGTAAATACGTCATATATATTTATTTTTATAAATATATCATTATCCTTAATTTTATAATAAAAATGTATATACATGTACATAAGATAAATGTATTCAAATATATTATATAAATATATTAGATAAACATATTTTTAGTAAATATTTATAAATGAATTATAAAAATTATTTGTAAATATATATATATATATATATATATATATTTGTGTGTGTGTGTGCTTATACACATATTTTAAAATTTTATTTTAAAAAATCATAAAAATTTATATAATTATATGAATAAATATATAAATAAATTATAATTATATATATATATATATATAAATTGATATATCACAAAATATAAAATAAATCTAGATGGAGTAGTGGTAAAGGTGTTGGGTGATGAAGGAATAGGTCTTGGGTTTGAATCCAGGTGCGAGCAGGGTTGAAGATGGATTAAACACACTAATAAAGGGATCAGGAGGGGGGTCACATAGTGCTGATAATGGTAATGTGGAAGTGCTAACAATGGTTGTATAGGAGTGCTGATAGAATTGTATTTTAAGGCCCCCTGATAAATATTGAATTTTAAAAAATATTTTATGATTTTTATCAGGGCTCAAAAAAATGTTGATAAAGACACCCTGTATCAAAATTTAAAAATCACTAATAAAGGAACATTTTTTTAGTTCTAATAATGAACTTAAAAAGGTATCCTTTATCAGTGATTTTGTTAACATTGTTAAATTTCATGGGCATTTTAGGGTGCTTTGATTGTCAGCACTTTTTAGCGTTGACAATGACCATTTTGAACATTGACTGTAATCGAATCTATTGTTGTTCCTTTTGATCTCCCATTCAAAATAAAGATTATCTCATTCTGTCTCTTCGCAATTGATATCCTTGAAGAGGGAATCCATCTTTTCCCAGATTTTAAGATATTCTTCTGGAATTATTTTATCTTCATTGAAGCCTTTTAGTAGAATTTTATTTTGAGTGTTGATCCAAGATGATTGTTGGTCTATAAGGGGAAATATTATTTTATCCCATTATTTTTTATTTTTCCAAGGTTTGTGGTGTTTATTGGAAACCCAGATAAGGTTTGGTAATGTTTGGGAGATAGAATCTTGAAACAGGAGGAGTTAATGATGTGAAATGCAGTTCACGTCATGAGTGGGAAGTTCATGGCCGAAGCGGTTGTTCGCGACTTATGTAAGAGGAGTTAATAGGGAATATTCATGATGTGCATGGTATATTAATGACGTGAAAGGGTGGATGATTTAATTCGATAAACCAGTCTCTAAAAACTCATAGTTTGAACATGAAGTTCACGACATAAATTGATCATGGTTTATTGGTGTTCGATGTGCACAAAAAATGTACACACATGAGATGCATGCACACATGCATATAATCCATGAAACACACACACACACACACACAAATATGTGATATGATATTGTATATAGTATATATTTAATACATGAATACGATGCATGTATTTCTCATGCATGTGATTCCTGAATAATATATATATATATATATATATTATTTATTTCTCCCAAATGGTTTATTTATCATATAAAATATATTATGAATGGATTAATTTTTTTTCAATAAATTCATTGAAAACATTTAATGAATTATACTACAACAGTAAAAAAATGTATTTGATACATTATGAATATGTGATGCCTCAGGCTTCAGCTATATAAGAGGATAAGATCCTCTCTCGTTGGCTGTGCAATGTTTATGATCATTTTCTAAATATATCTTCTTTCTTTCACTATTAATTTCACCTGAGAAAGGTGTTATCGCCCCTCCAATTGCTCAAGAATCCTCAAAATGAAATCATGGATCCATTGGATAGTGCACCACCTCAGAGGTAGGATGCTTTCATTCACTTCTCTTTGTGATCTCCTTTAAGAATTCTATTCTGAAGAGAAGTAGATGGATGGTTTTGAAAATAGTTTACATGTATTATATTTTTACACTGATTTATTGAAGATAAATATACTCATGTTTTGGGTTGTATTTCGATTTAAATGATTATTAGATGATCATACAAAACCCATTAGTGATATCAAAGCAGACTCTTCAATTTTTTAATGTGATTTGATCACTGGTTTTTAAGAAAAATCGACACTGGAAATGAGAACAATATTTTCATAAGAAAAGACACTATGTATAAAGGTAAATATGATTTACCCCGACACGATCTCATTACATAGGTGGTATATGTAAGGGTAACCACTTTGTTACATTTACATAGTTTTTTTTTGTAAAGGTAGTACCCTTACGCAAAGGGGTTTATGTAAGGGTCATTGAAACAATACCCTTATACATAAAGGTATTAGAGTTGTTGTGTAAAGGTCCATGATGTCTACCTTTATGCAGCATATCAAATATTCAGAGTACCCTTATACAAAGGAATCGTGTAAAGGTGATACTTTATAGGAGGGAGCTATGTAAAGGTAATATGTGTTTTACCTTTACACATCAATTTTCAAACCTACCTTTGTAAAGGTAACATTTATATTAAATTTTCATAGGCTTCTAAAAAAATTATTTACACTAATGAAGAGTGACTGTATAAGGGTAAAAGGGAGGATACTCTAACACATAATGGGGATTCTACTTAAGGGTAAGAAAAAACTATAATTTTTTTTGTAAATATTAAATGATTTTTAGGCTTTATAAAATCATTATGAATTATAATAAAAGGTATTTTGGGATATTTTATTTTATAAGAATTTTATAAATATATAAATAAATAAATTATATATTATTTATAATTAATTAAATAAATTATTATAAATTATTATTCCCAAATATTAAAGGTTAATATTTTGAAATATATTTTTGAAAAAATAAATGGTATACCTTATGATCTAGAAATAAATGGTTTATTTAGAAATCATAAGAGATTATATATAAAGTGTTTATAAAATTGCAAAATAAATAATGTTTAGATTATATAAAACGTTTATATATTATATATTGAATTATAAAATATTTATAGTTGATGAAATATTATATAAATGACATTTAATATAAAATATTTAGGGGTTCATATTGAAATGAATATAAAATTTTTATATTATTACTAAATTATAAAATTTTATAATTAGCATTTATTTTGGAATGGTTCAAATATGTATCATGTTTTGGAAAATAATTAAATTGTTTACTTATTTGTTAACTTTCCTTGATATTCATGTTTAGTAAATTTTTTATGAAATATGAATATTGTGTATGGCCATTTATAAAATAAATTATTTCTAGATAGACCCTTACATACCATGATAGGTTTTATATCATAAAGTTTAGTTTTATCTACCTTGACCACTATTTTTATTTTTAGTTGTGATCTTAAGAATTGTTGTTGGGAATATTTTTTGTATATTAGATGTTAGAGTTTTCATTAATTTAATTCTATCTTGAGTCAAGTCTCCCTAGGTAGAGGTACTTGGGGTTGGACCATAAACTTTCCTAGAAGCTTCCCTTGGCTAGGTAAGTGAATGTGGTTAGATATATGTTTCCCTAGGCTAACTCATGTGGAGTTTTTCAATCTTGTATAACTCAATGCCTTTAAATGAAGTGTTCATGTACATTGAGAATTTATATCATAAATTATCAAGATAATATGAGTGTGTTTTATTTATTTTTCATTGAGTGATGCATGTGTTAAACTAAAATGTCACTTTTAAACTAAAAACATGCACTTTGAGTCATTTCGGTCACATTATGCATCAGGTTGACATGCAGTTAATTCATATGCATCAAAAATTAGTTATGTATTTATCAAGACAATTTTACCACATTTTCTCATTTTTGAGTTAGTGGTACATGTTTTGAACAACCATCACTTTTAAACGGAAAACATAGACTTTAAGACATAACAAGAACACCTAGTGAAGATTGAAAAACGTTGATTCCCACAAGCCGAAAATAATTTACGTATCATTTTTAAGTATCAAGAAAATATAATCGTGTTTCCTCAGTTTTGAGTATGTGATGTGTGTTTTGAAAAAAAATGTCCATTTTAAACTAAAACACACACTTTTTGTCATATCGGGCACACCATGTGTTGGATTGACATGTAGTTAATTCCTACACATCACAAATGACTTATTAATTGTTTTCCTAATGTATAAAGAAAATTCAAGTGTTTTTTATACATTTTTAGTGAGTGGTGCATGTTTTGAACTAAAATTGAAGTTTTTAACAGAAAATACACACTTTGAGTCATACTGGGCACACGATGTGTCATATTGAAGTGTGGCTGATTCCTGTATTTACTTAGTTTTTAGTATATGATTTGTGTTTTGAACTAAAATTTCTATTTTAAATAAACAAATAAACTTTCAATCATACTGGGCACATTATGGGCCATATTTACGTGTGGTAGATTTTTTAAAATCACAAATGACTTATATATCATTTCATTAAAGTATCAAAACAATATGAGCCCATTTGTTTGAATTTCAATTAGGAATGCACATTTTGAAATAAAATGTCACTTTTAAACAAAAAATATTCACATTGAGTAATACTCTGAACACCATGTCTCAGATTAATATGTGGTTGATTTCTACATGTCATAAAGGATTTATGGATTGTTTTCCTAAAGTATCAATAAAATAAATGAATATTTATAATTAATTAATATTGTATTTTTTTATTTTTTATTTTTTTTATTTAAATGTTTACATTTACTAATTTTAAAATTGTAAAGTTTTATAAAATTAAATTATAACATATTTTAAAATATAAATATATTTAATTTTTTAAAATAAGTTTTTTTAGAAATTATTGATTGTTAAAAATAAGGATTTTTATGGAATAATAAATAAGTAAAATAGAGCACATGATATCCTAAATTATCATCATGTGTGTCCAAGAAAATAAGTGCATTTATTTGATTTATTGATGGATTGTAATCTTTTTAATACTAAATATGATGAAATCATTGTATATCAAACAATCATATCTCATATAATTTTAAAGGTTCATATCGATCTATAAAATAAAATTTTTTGTTTTTCATCATTAATTTAATTTTTTTGTGCATTTATAAATAAGAAGGGAGTGATATCTTCTACAAAAAAATATAGATTTTTTTAATGTTTATCAGGGATGGATAAGACCTATTCCATTATAGAATAATGAATAGCTATACAAATAATAAAATTAATTCATCATGGGCCTGATGGGATCCAAACCCATCTCAACCTAGGCCCACAAAAAATAAATCTTTTTATTTTTGAAGATGCATCTATGCTAAATGGGGTCAGGGATGTTCCTGAACCAAAGTTGGTCCAATCACTCCTCTACCCCAATTGATGGAATTTGATAAAGAAGTTGATGGGTTTATGTGAAAAAATAATATAAACACAAACATCGATGTGGGACATGCATGTTCATGAGTTTTATAGTAATTTCAAAATCCAAACTCATTTAGAGTTTTTTATTCAAAACACAAAATAAATTAATCATATCATATTTTATTTTGAAATATCTATTTAACTACTCTGACTCATTTAAACACCTGATTATAAATTATATATTTTATTTTATTATAAATCCCAAAGAAAGAATACTGAGATTAAATAAATGAATTTATAATTTTATTTTCATTTAATAATATAAAATTAATAAATTCATAATAAATATTTTTTTTATTTGAGTCTGTGGTAAGAATAAAAGGATTACTTTAATTCAAATATAATATGAAACAAGTATTTTTCTGACAAACAACAAGGGAATTTGATATATCATCTGAGGATCACGTAATATAAGAAACATCATCCAAGGAGGAAAATCAACTAATCTAATATAACTATCTCTCGAATGACCTCAGGTTTCAAAATCATGAGAAACTTTATTCCCTTCATTCATGAACCAACTTAGGTCAACCCTGAACTGGCCACCTAGTCTGGCCCATGACAAGGCCCGAGAGGCCTTCCTGATCCTTTTGGGCTATCAACTATTTCCCTACATCAAGATAAAACCATTGGGAATGATTTATCCCATAAAATATAAGACAAATAAAAGAATATAAAATGAATAATAAAAATAAACACTAGAAGTGGAAGAATGAAAACCGTACATACCAACATGTGACCATGTGGGTTACCACCAACCGGAAAACCTAAATCACTCAATAGTGACCGAGTCTGAGCTAGAATAAAAACCATAATCTAAAATAAAAGATAAATCTATAGGGATGATTATTAAAACTCAGTTGGAACGCCTGAATAAACTATTCCCTATGCCTTAACTTTTAAAAAAATAATTATTTCTAGTTTGAAAATAAGACATATAAAAATAAGGTTTTTCCATTCTTTTTTATAAACAAGTAACGTGATTCCATTTCTATGAAAAACTACATTCCATTAAATTTCCAAGATAGTTTCCAAATAATGAGATATTTCTAATAAATAATTTACAATATCGATCAAGATAATAAAATAAGAGTCACGAAAAGAAAAAAAAAATCATAAGGTGCCACAAAACAGAGGAGAAGAAATGTTCTTTTTTTTATTCCAAACATGTAATGGAAACTAAGAAATTAGATTTTAAAAAAATACCATAGAGAAATACGGGTAGCCATTATAAAGAACCATGGGATGTCACGAACAAAGTTGGGTCACCATCCAATCGATGGCCGACCCAGTCCGTGGAAATGCCTAAGGGGAATTCCTGATCCCCACAGACTAGAACAAGTGTTCGGGTATCAAAAATAATATGTGGGAATTATTTACCTGAGATAATAAAAATAAAAAAAAATAACTAATTTTACGGAAAGAAATTTAAGTTACACAACTAAACAGGCCCTTAACACATTTCAAATTTAATGGTTTATAACTTGAACCAACAGCCCAAAAGAAGCAACAACAAAAGAAAAACTAAAATTCCAATTCAAACCTCTATGAGAAATGAGGATCCACATCCCTAATTCACCAACACCAACCTACATGAGAGAACCCACTAACAACTTGGACCATCATTTCTAGGCCTGATGCCTCGACCTGGAATACCCAAGGAACAAGATCTGCATAAACCCAAAGGTGTATGTCGGGTGTGAGCCAATATCCCAATAGGATTCCACCCAATAATAAAATTTCATGACACAATATCAAAGAGATAATTTAACATTATTATTCAAACTATTTCTTTTAAAACACTTTTAAAGAAAACATTTACAAGATAAAAATTAAAAGGAATACCTGAAGAGAATCCATTTCACACACACTACTTTAAAGTGGAAAAGAAAAATTCATAAATAACATACACACACTCAAGTCATCCTCCATATGCTGACGGAAGGCACCACATCATGAATAGTAGAGCATAGTGGGTAAATACCCTAAGGTAGCTAGCAAAAATGGGAACCTAGAGACATCATACCTCAGTGTAAACATGGAAAAGGTACCACAAAAATATATATTCTCAGGAACGTAACATTATTAAGGAACATACCCATAACCTAGTGGTGTCCACTCATCACAACTGTTTAGTTAGTGTTGTAGTGTCAATCCTTCTAGAAGAAATTGGGATGAACTACTTCCATATCATCTAGCGTACTATTCCTAGTCTTCCCACAATGGCACCCAGGCCGACCAGACAATTAATGCCAACCACGCGGTGCCTGTGCACCAATTCAAAACCCATTAACATTATTGAACTTCAAGAATTTCAAACCGGGACCCCAAACCAAACTTTTGTCTAAATGATGTGTGTCTGTGAGAAGAATAAAATAGAAGAGAGTCTGAGGTTGGGGTGTTACAATTCTCCCCACCAGAGACACATTATACCCCCATAAGGTCACCAAGACAACAGTTAATACAACTTGAGTCTGTGCATAGACAAAACCAAAAGAAACTAAGAGCTTCAAGGTTACCATTCCAAACACACATCACAGATGACCAATTCAAGAAGAACCCAGAGCAGAAGAATGAGGGGAGAATGTGAGGGGGTTATCCCCTCCACAAGAATTCCACTAACATGGAAACCTTGAAACATGAAAACACCACCCAGGGGGGGATACACATGAACTACCAAACCAAAATCATTCAATTTCTCCATATGGATCGAACAACAGACATGATATTTAAATAGGATGATTTCTAATAAATAACCCAACAACCTGAGGATGTGAAATTAACTCAACACCTCATACACCGACCAAATAAAAATCCTCACCGCAACCAAAGACTAGGAAATTCCTAACCTAAACTCAACCCATTTTCTCAACGCTCATGAAACAACTCCACCACCAGTATTATAACCATTATGGGGGAAACTGGTACACCGGCACCCTGGGAGGGAGGAATCCTCTACAATAATAGAATACACTAGAGGAAAAAACCACAGAGTGGTGCCTGAACTAAGAAAGGTCCCTAAAACACCGCCCCTTAATTTCACGAAACCAAAAATCCCCTAACAAACCTAGATAAAACTAAACCCAAAACTAGAATGGGTTCATAAATTCACGGAACCAACACCCCTCAAGGAATAAAAATGATTTAAAATCCACATTTAGAGTAGATAGGGCCACTTGGGTTGTAGTACAAGGAGCTCATCACTCCACCATAATAATAATGAACATACAACAAAAAAATAATAGAATAAGGAAACTCTAGATACTTCTATCCCAAAGATGGAAACATACCCCGGGATGAGATTCCACACACCCCCTGGAAACTTTTAACTATGCACGTGATTCACCCAGAGACATGTGGATGGGCCCCTGATGGATGAAGCATACCTTTCCTCAGAGTTAGGAAATAGCATCCCCCGATGACCTGAAGAGCCATAATGATAGAAAACATTCAGAGGGATGTGACATGATGACTTAGAATGTCTGAACCGGCCATACCGATGGAATATAAAAAGATGGTATGACAAATAGATGTTTGATCCAACCATGATAGATTCATGAATACATGTTCCTTTAGAATTAACTCCTTGGTAGATGGAGAACCCTCATGAGAGCTGGAAACCATTAACCACACCCCAAACTTCAACGATGGTGAGACATTCCATCTTTACTAGTCCAGAACTGGATCCTCAAATAAACCTGAGATGGTACGAAACTTAACACCCTCAGGAGTTCCCTGAAACCCTAAGGAACATTCTATCTCCATGAACCACACATACAACTCTAATATACTTTGATTACATCGATAAACTAGAAACACACAAAAATAACCGTGAATTGGGCATGACTCATTGGCAACCTTGGGGGACTTTCTAGGTAGAACATCATGAACAACATGAAAAACACTACCTGAAACTATCATCGATCCCAAAAAAAATCAAAATAAAACACCATAAGCTAAAAAAAAACCAACTCAGAAGCCAAATAAACTTAAACACAACAAAAAACAACCTTTCACAAATCCCATTTTTGGTTAATTTTCATAATTTCCACATTTTCAAACCACTTTCAAAATACTGGAACCCTCCTTTTACACCAAATCCAGTTCCCAAAATTCATTTCCCCTTTAAATTTTAAAACTCAACTATGGTATATTATGAACCATGTAACACCCCAAGATTTCATATTACGTTATTTCTTGAAAATAATTCAATAACTTGCACTACACACAACACTGAGTTCAAGCGCACTGCGACTTACCAAACTAGCCTTTCAAAAGCGGTTAGGAATGGTATTAAAAAACTTTTGAACTTTATATAATCCTTAAAATTTTGGAATCCATATTATGAGTTTCTTAGACATAATGTAAGAACTAATTAATTTTTTTCAGGAAAAATAAGTATTTCTCAAAAAATATACTTTTACCACCTTTTAATGGTGAACCCTTTTTAAATCCAATATTTGAAACTTTTATATATTAAATTTGAAAAAATAAACTTTTTCTTTAGAATCGAGAGATAAGAATTTATTTTCAATAAATTTTGGGTGTTTTTCTGATAACTTTCATATTTTGGTGAATAGTGAAAAATAATATATTTTAACTGAATTTTTTTTAATAAAAATAATTCATAGTGTTAAATTATACATTTTAATGGTTTGGAAGTATAAATAGATTATATTTTTACCATTTAATCTAATTCTGGTCATTGTAATTGTCACGAACAAGGTCGGGTCTCCATCCGACCCGGTGCCCGACCCGATCTTCAACAAGGCCTGAGGGGCGTTCCCGATCCCTAAGGGCTGGCAACTAGTGTCCGACATCAAAACAAGACAAGAGGGAACGATTTCTCCCATGAAAGTAAACAAAATAGCGGAAAAGTAGAAGAATGAAAAGTAAATAAATGACCCTAAAAAGAAAGAATGACCAACAAGACACACTAACCTGGTCTCGACCAAAACTCCTCATGACTCCGAGAGTCGCTCACCAGTCCACAACCAACTCTCGCCCACAGAGAGCAAGTTCGAACCAAACCTGTATCAAAACTTAAAATAGGAAAACACTATAGGCGTGAGTATTAAAACTCAGTAGGTAGGCCTGACTAATTCTATTCCCAATGAACATACCATTAAATAAAGAATTCATTAATTCAAAGTTTGAACTACATTGTAAAAAATATGGGTTTTTACACACACTTTCATTTCTAAATAAGTATCTGTCCATTTCCCTTTATAATATAAAAACAATTTTTAATGTTTGAAAGGAACAGGTGAATTGCATTGTAAAACATTTTTGCGAACAATTAGAAAACCAAACTTTAGTTATTATCCAAAAAGGAAAACTACACAAAACACACAACACACAGCAAGGGCAATGGAAAAAGTGGCACACAGGGGCCAACAACCGAACTAGACCTCTCTATCATCCGCCATATGAAAACAAACACTAAAGAAAACATGGGTTGAACCTAGGAGATCGTGAACAATCCAGAACATACTATACATGTGACTCATTCTGAAAGCAAGCTCTAAGTCGATGACGTCAAAACACCCTAATGACCGGCATAGCCCTACATAGCCTAACCGAGGGGCCCAATCCCCAAAGTAGCAATAAATTAGTATTCCCCTACTATGGGGCCACTAGCCAGTGCGTAATCTAAACTATTACAACAATTGTTCTCAGAAGATTCACTCACTATGCCATGTTACCATGTCAACACATGCAATAAAAAGGGGTGCGTCCACAACATAAATCAATCACTCATGATGCACAAACATCACATACAACTCAGGAAATTAACGCACACCAAAGATCACCCTAGAATAGGTTTTCCAAAATAATCTATTTTATTAAAGTGTCAAACGGGCCTTCACTAATTTTAACGCAAAACCTCATTTCTTGAGAAAACCCAAAACACTTGTTCAGAAGAAATAATTTATCTTTAAAACCAGAAGTACATTTGAAATTCTGTGAATTATGTTTAATGGCCAAACGGGCATTCTTTCAATACTGGGTGTTCGCTCGTCAGGAAAATGTTTCAAGATCGTGTATAAAATAAACGGATCTTTTACACCAAATAATCATTTAGAAATTAATTATATTATATTATTTCTCATTCATTAAAAATTAATAAAATAAAAAGAAATCTATAAATTCTAAATCTAAAGGTAAGTGAAGTGGGGGACCTACCTTGACTTGCCGTTCGATCGTGATGAAACGACTCGCTTCACACTTGCGCATAAGCACGCACAACCAGATAATTGTAGTGTCGCTCACTTTCGCTAACGACACGCTGCAACAATCGTGGGACATTTAAAACTAGAAAACTTTACCCAACTCAAACAAGATAAATTTCCATCTTTAATAATTATTTAATAAAACATTTTAAAAAATTTATAAACAAAATTTTAAAGACCATTACCACGGATAAACAAAAAACTATAAAATTTATTAAACAGTTTTCAAAATATTTCGCATGACTTTAAATGCCAAAAACATCACTCAAAACATTCATTAAAAACCAAATTCACCTTGTCCCAACACCAAAACACATTCCAGACATGTTTCGCACCATTAATATAATTTAATAACGTATTTAAAAAAAATTATAAAACAATTCCTGGGAGGTATCACAAGACTTTACACCATACTAGAATACAAAACATCGCCCATCAACACCAAACCAAATAAAAAACCCAACCAAAACATAGTACACAAAAACAAAACCAAACTAAAACACAATACACAACATATCACAATATAATATGCAACCCCTATAATATTTAATAAACCAGTTGCACAATTTACAAAACACCAATTAGTAATGCAATATGAGTTTTCATCCTAGACGCACCACAATTCGCATGAACATGCCACTTTAAAAATCAAACGCATAATTAACAGGCATAAAAACAAATTCCGGACCAACCGAACTAATTAATAAACATGATCGATTAACTAAATGAGAAAATTAATTCATTAAACAAGAATTAAACACATAAACACTAACCTCGATAAATACCAAACACCACCAAGATTGTGTGCAAGTCTACCGCTCTTCAACCAAACTCGTATATGTCCTAATCAAGAATTGGACCAAAACAAATATCACAATTGCACCATTTAATAAATGAACACAAAAACCTAACCCGAAAATCCCCCAAATCAACAAAACAACCCAACGAAGTGCAAACGCACCTGCGACGAAGGTACAGAGAACAAACCAGGCATAGGGAAGGGAGTTCGGAGGTGCGTCGCGCTGGAAAATCGGACCGAAGGGAGGGGCGGAGTGGGTCCGATCGTGCAAGGCAGTGGGGCGACGTGTGGGAGCTCGAGGCGAGGCAGCTGCGCGGCCGACCAGAGAGGGAGGAGAAGGGCGGTATGCGGTGCGGCCTGCCAGAGAGGAGAAGCTGAGGGCGGTCTGGAGAAGGGAGGATGAGTGGAGCGCGGTTAGGGTTAGGGAAGGAGAAGTGTGATGAACAGAATGGGGGGTGGGAGAAGAGGCCCGCACAATGGGAGAGAGGAGATAAATAAAGGGAGATAAAAAAAGAAATGAGGAAAACAAGAAAAAGATAAAAAACAATAAAAGGAAAAAAAATAAGGATAAATGTATATCCTAATTAATTCTAACAAATTTAATATTAATAAGAAAATAAAAATAATTAAATCAGACACAACAATAAAACTATTTATTGAGAATGGACACTGCGCAGGGTCAGCGCACATGGTTGCGGCGCGCAGGGTCACGCGCACGGTCGCCATAGTGTCACGTGTGTGGTCACCACACATGTTCGTGTGCCCGCAAAAGAACCCAAAAATAATAGAAATGACCAGGTTAAAAAATATAGCTAAAATAATAATAACATCATTATTAATTTACATTGGACACCGCACACGGTCACGTGCACGGTCGCCTGTGCGGACACGTTCGCGGTCGCGTGTGTGGGTGTGTTCGTGCGCCTAGTCGCGATTACTGTCGAGCACTCATAAAAGATCTAAATTTCTTTTTAATAAAAAAATTTGAACCAGTTCAAACTGCAACTCAAAAGAACGACTTAAAATAATTAAATTAAAAGAAGTGGCAGTCGGGGTGTGACAATTCTCCCAACCATGACACTTTCTGCCCCCAGAAAGTCCCAAGAAGACTTGGTTAACCAAAGGTTCCAAGAAAGACTGTGAATACTGGAAATTATTTTAAACAAAACCTTCATCGCTCGAAGACTGAGAATTTAAAACGCCGATGACCTGAAATATCAAAGATCTCAAAACCAGAATCATCAAAAAAATGACCAAAAACAAGGAATTCACCTCAACATATAACTACAACATGAAACACCCTGACCCCTGACTTAGGGATCATTGGGGCTGCTCGGGATCTCCAAGAACACTTGTCAAGCAACCCACTATCTGAGCTTACCAATTAGCATGGACGAGGTCAGGCGGAGAAAAATCAATGGGTTTCTCCGCCAAGTGCACTTTGAAAACAAATTCTTCCACAAGCTCATCCTATGGTGGTCTCCCCACCATATTAGGATCCTTTCCAAACATTTGTTCTCCAATCCAAGGCGACTCACAAAACTAGACAAAACCTCTAACACTGGCTTGACCCACTAAGATCCCTAAGTTGAACTAAACTGACACAATAGGAGATGCTTGCGAGACTCGCAGTGGGTCTCCCAACCATTTTGAATTTTCCTAACACCACGACACCTACGTGGGCATTCCTAGTTTACTTTGAGCGATACAGACTGAAATCTTCATCATGAACTTGACAACATGGGCTGACCCACACAAAAGATTCCCACACTGACCAATACTCCACCACATTGGAGGGTTTTAACAGCAGAAACCCCTAACCAAGAGACGAACTGGACAGATGTGCGTCAATTTCACAAGACATGAGCATCTCCAAAACGAGTGCAATTTTGATCCATATCCGACCACTAGAAGGGTCACATAGCGCACTCGTTGCAAGAGGGATTCTCCGAACCTCTTTAAAGCCCGAGAGGAACTTCCATAAGTCAAGACCACCATAAGGAGACAAGGCCTTTATGCCCCTCACAAAAAAAAAGAATACTTTAGAGACGATACTGTAGTAAGGGAATTTAAGTCATCCCCAACCCATTACTGCAGCCTTAAGTCATACCAAGCTCATCCCATGCTTGACGACTTTTTGACTGTGCACAAGCTTCACCCCGAGACCTATGGATGGGGCCATGATGTCTAAAGCATCTACCGCCTCGCAGTGATACGTTGACCACCTCTGAATAGAACTTCCTCCACTGGAAAAGCAGCCTGTATACTTCTCCTCGTGTCCCGCGTGGCCACTATATCAACATACCAACTAAGAATTGCAATGAATGACTTAGAGAGTCTAGCTGACCACACTAGAGATAAGAAGTTGAGTGGTCTATCCAACATGCAACACAAACTGATGGAAAGAGCGCTCCAAGAACAGGCCCCTTCCATTCACACTCCTCATCAGATGACGAACCTGTGCTTACCCCAACATGAGCAAGGCCAACAACTATTATAATATTTAAACTAATTGTTCGATGCATCCCTTTGGGAACATGAAGCTAGATCATCAGAAAGGTCAAACACACCTCCTTCTCCCTTTGTTAACTTGGCACCTACGAGATCCACCGCTTTCTCTCGCCTTCACTTCCTTAGGTATGACTGTGGGATGAGGCTAGTCTTGAGGATCGCTCACGACATCCTCATTTTCAACGAACACGGAACAATCACCATTTTTTGGTGTAGACCCGCTCCACCAAACATACTCGAGACAAATTACACCCATCCAAATTTTGGAGTTCTTCCAAAACCAGAGAAACTCCTGGCTTTCCCAAAGCATTCAACGATATCCAATCGACATCGACGTCTACAAATAGTCAACACAATCGAGAAGAACCCAACTCCACCACTCCACTAGGAGTCTGGGCTTATCCAAGAAATGAGAGACCTGTTGGAAACCTATAAGACATTTCTAGGGGCCATATCTCAAACAAGAAACACAAAAACACCGTCCATAAATCCAAACACATCACAAAGGAAACATATATATTCCAAACAAAAATCCAAGAATTCCTATCTAAAACATCAATTCATTCTTAAAGAAAAACACCCACTTGAGAAACCAAACATAGTACAACAAAGACAAACAACTCTTTTGAATTCAAAGATTTCACTCTGGACTCAAAAACACTTTATTTTTTTTTCAAAACCATTTAAGCGCAAAAACTCATTTTAGAGGAAACCCCACTTTTTAGGAAACAAGATGTAGCTTTTAAAATCAATCACTCACCACTGCTATTCCTGGATGCCTCGCAGATTTGCATTTCCATGCCTCCCAGGAACCCATCCACAAAATCCACCATCTATCCACTATTCACTTCCACATGCACATGCGAGCACCCAAAGGAATACGACTAGAAAAGAAAAAAGGTTCTTTCTCTTTCAAAACAAAACATTAAAAATATTCTAAAAATACTTTTTTTCTAACCCATTTCAAGAATTCAAAACATATTTCCAAAATGATTTTCATTTATAAAATAACCCAAGACATTCTTTTAGAAATTAAAATTCGACAAATCAATGCCAAATTCCAAAAACAAGGTCCAAGAGAAATGCACCCCAAACATCATATCAATATCACACCAAAATAAAATACGAGCAGCACCAAATTCTGGTTCCCTTTTTAAAGGAAAACAATTTCACATCAATCTCAAAACTGAAGCAAGACATCACAAACATTAGACCACCTAGACCGAGGACTAGTAGTCATGTCTAACCCGACTACATGGTTTAGCAGACCATGCCCTAGGCTAGCACCATCCACCAGGAGTGTCGAATCGTACTCTCAGGCATCACATGGGTCGCTACTCCATGTGAGACCACGCGCAGTACCGGTTTACACCTATTTTCATCCCCATCCACACAGATCAAATCCCAAAACTTATATCCCAGACTACCCCTGGTTACTCGAGGATCAGAACGAGCAAGAGTTTGTGATGCTCTTTCTGCACCTACCACTCAAGTATCGACAATTGTATCTCCAATATACCTGACACCCCAAATAACAAGAACAAAAACCTCCCTCTGATACCATTTTGTCATGAACCAGGCCGGGTCACTATCCGACCCGTCGCCCGACCTAGTCTGCGGCAAGGCCCGAGGGGCGTTCCTGATTCCCACGGGCTGGCAACTAGTGTCGGGCATCCAAACAAGACAAGAGGGAACGATTTCACCCATGAAAATAAATAAAACAACAGAAAAGTAGAAGAACACAAAGTAAATAAATGACCCTGAAAAGAAAGAACGTCCAACAAGACACACTAACCTGGTATCGACCAAAAATCCTCGTGACTCCAAGAGTCTCTCACCAGTCCACAACCAACTCTCGCCCATAGAGAGAAAGCTCGAACCAAACCTGTAGAAATACTAAAAATTGGAAAACACTATAGGCGGGAGTATTAAAACTCAGTAGGTAGGCCCGACTAATTCTATTCCCAATGCACATACAATTAAATAAAGAATTCATTAATTCCAAGTTTGACCTATGTTGTAAAAAAATATGGGTTTTTACACACACTTTCATTTCTAAATAAGTATCATTCCATTTCCCTTTATAATTTAAAAACAATTTTTAATGTTTGAAAGGAACTGGTGTATTGCATTGTAAAACATTTTTGTGAAAAATTAGAAAGACAAACATTAGTTTTTATCCAAAACAGAAAACTACACAAAACACACTACACACACCAAGGGCAATGGAAAAAGTGGCACACACAGGGGCCAGCAACCGAACTAGACCTCTCAATCATCCGCCACATGCAAACAAACACTAAAGAAAACATTGGTTGAACATAGGAGATCATGAACAATCCATAATGTACAATACATATGACTCATCCTGAAATCTACTCTAACTTGATGACTTCATAACACCCTAATGCCCGTCATAGCCCTACATGGCCTAACCGAGGGGCTCAATCCCCATAGCAGTAATAACTCAGTATTCCCCTGCAATGGGGCCAATAGCCAGTGCATAATATAAACTAGTGCAGCAATCGTTCTCAGAAGATTCACTCACTATGCTAGGTTCCCATGTCAACACATGCAATAAAAAGGGGTGCGTCCACAATGTAAATAAATCAGTCACGATGCACAAACATCACATACAGCTCACGCAAAAAATGCACACCAAAGATCACCCCAGAATGGGTTTTCCAAAATAATCTATTTTATTAAAGTGTCAAACGGGCCTTCACAAATTTTAAAGCAAAATCTCATTTCTCTAGAAAACCCAAAACACTTGTTCAGAAGAAATCATTTATCTTTAAAACCATAAGTACATTTGAAATTCCATGAATTATGTTTAAAGGCCAAATGTGAAATCTTTCAATACGGGGTGTCCGCTCGTTAGGAAAATATTTCAAGTGTCATGTATAAAATTAACGTCTTTTTTACACCAAATAATCATTTAGAAATTAATTATCTTATATTATTTCTCATTCATTAAAAATTAATAAAATAACAAGCAATTAATAAATTCTAAATATAAAGGTAAGTGTAGTGGGGGACCTACCTCGACTTGCCGCTCGATCGTGATGACACGACTCGCTTCGCACTTGTGCATAAGCACGCACAACCTGATAATCGCAGTGTCACAGACTTTCGCTGACGACACGCTGCAACAACCGCAAGACATTTAAAACTGGAAACATTTACCCAACTCAAACAAGATAAATTTCCATCCTTAATAATTATTTAATAAAACATTTTAAAAAATGTATAAATAAAAATTTAAAGACCATTACCACGGATAAACAAAAAACTAGAAAATTTATTAAACAGTTTTCAAAATATTTCGCATGAATTTAAATGCCAAAAACTTCACTCAAAACATTCTTTAAAAACCAAATTCTCCTTGGTGAAACACCAAACCACCGTCCAGACATGTTTCGAACCATTAATATAATTTAATAACCCGTTTAAAAAAAATTATAAAACAATTACTGGGAGGTATCACAAGACTTTACATCATACCAGAATACAAAACATCGCCCATCAACACCCAACCAAATCACAAACCCAACCAGAACATAGTACCTAACAACAACACTGAACTAAAACACAATACACAACATATCAAAATAGAATCTGCAACCCCTATAATATTTAAAAAACCAGTTGCACAATTCACAAAACACCAATTAGTAATGCAATATGAGTTTTCATCCTAGACTCACCACAATTCGCATGAACATGCCACTTTAAAAATCAAACGCATAATAAACACGCATAAAAACTAATTCCATACCAACCAATCTAATTAATAAACATGATAGATTAACTAAATGAGAAAATTAATTCATCAAACATGAATTAAACACATAAACACTAACCTCGATATATACCAAAAACCACCAAGATTGTGCACAAAGTCTACTGCACTTCAACCAAACTCATATATGTCCTAATCAACAATTTGAGCAAAACAAATATCACAATTGGACCATTAAAAAAAAGAACATGGAACCCTAACTCGAAAATCCCCCAAATCAAAAAAACAACCCAATGAAGGGAAAACGCACCTACGGCGAAGGTGCGGACGACAAACCGGGCATATGGAAGGGAGGTTGAAGGTGCGTCGTGCCGGAAAATCGGCCGGAAGGGAGGGGCGGCGCGGGTCCATCCGTGCGAGGCAGCGGGGGCGACATGGGGGAGCTCGAGGTGAGGCAGCTGTGCGGCCAACCAGAGAGGGGGGAGAAGGGCGGTGTACGATGCGGCCTACCAGACAAGAGAAGCTGAGGGCGGTTCGGCGAAGGGAAGAGGAGTGATGCGCGGTTAGGGTTAGGGAAGGAGAAGCACAACGGACAGAATGGGGGGGAGAAGAGGCCCGTGCGACGGGAGAGAGGAGAGAAAGAAAGAGAGAGAAAAAAAGAAAAGAGGGAAAAAAAGAAAAAGAGAAAAAACAATAAAAGGAAAAAAAATAAGGATAAATTTATATCCTAATAAATTATAAGAAATTAAATATTAATAAGAAAACGAAAATAATTAAATCAACCACAATAATAAAACTATTTGTTGAGAACGAACACTGTGCATGGTCGGACGTAGGGTCGCCGCACATGGTCACGGCGTGCAGGGTCTTGTGCACAGTCGCGTGGGCAGTCGCCGCACATGGTCGTGTGCCCGCAAAAGAACCCAAAAATCTTAGAAACGACCAGGTTAAAAAAATTATCTGAAATAATAATAACATCATTATTAATTTACATTGGACACCGTGCACGATCGCGTGCACGGTCGCCTGTGCAGACGCGTTCGCGGTCACGTGTGTGGGCGTGTTCTCGCGCCTAGTCGTGAGTACTGTCAAGAACTCGTAAAAGATGTAAGACCCCCAAATGATAAAGGGTCAAATGACTAAATGATATAACTCATGTCAACAAGGTGCATCTTCCTTTTCGGGAGCCTGTCTCATTAGAATTCCACAGTTAAGCGTGCTTGGCGTGGAATAGTGATCAGGATGAGTGACCTTCTGGGAAGTTTCCCAGGGTGTGTGTGAGTGAGGACAAAGCACACTGGAAATGACATGTGTTGGCCTATGGGGACTGTCATTAGTCAGATGACCCGTTCAGGCATGTGGGTGCACCCTGGGGTGGGCCCCATGTGTCTGCGGGGCAACTGGTGGTACCTAGGGGGCAAGAACCTGACGGCCATGTTAAGGCGGGGTGTCTGTTCTTTCACCAGGAACCAGTTGTCACATTTGGTATCAGAGGTGGTACCCATCCTTAAGTGCTTGGTGCACTACCTGGTTTGAGATGTAGGGCCCACAACGAGGACGTTGTGATCTAAAGGGGGGGGGGGTGATTGTAACACTCCCAAATGATAAAGGGTCAAATAACTAAATGATGTGACTTAGGTCAACAAGGTGCATATTCCTTTTCGGGAGCCTGTCTGATAAGAACTCTACAGTTAAGCGTGCTAGGCTTGGAGTGGTGATCAGGATGGGAGACCTTCTGGGATGTTTCCCAGAGTCTGTGAGTGAGGACAAAGCACACTGGAAAGGACATGTGTTGGCCTGTGGGGACTATCATTAGTCAGATGACCCGTTCAGGCATGTGGGTGGACCCTGGGGTGGGCCCCACGTGTCTGCAGGGCAACTGGTGGTACCTAGGGGGCAAGAACCTGACGGCCATGTTAAGGCGGGGTGTCTGTGCTTTCATCGGGACCCAGTTGTCCCAAAAGATCTCAAGTTCTTTTAAAAAAAAACAAAAAAAATTGAACCAATTCAAACTACAACTCAAAATAACGACTTAAAATAATTAAATTAAAAGAAGTGTCAGTCGGGGTGTGACAGTAATTAATTTCACTTTGAAATTATACATAAATAAGTGTCGATCTTTTGATAGTTACTGTTTCTTAAAAACACGCTATATGTTTGGACAAGGAGATTTAATTTTAAATTAATAAATGCAACATTTATGTTTTGAATTTGGTAAAATAGACTTCATTTTTGGATTTGGAATATTGAAATTATCCTAGGGTGAAGTTTTGATATTTTTCTAGAAACGTTCAATTTTTGATGAATAGTGAAAAACACTGAGTTAACGTTTAAAACCAAATTTTTATTCAAATAATTATTTATTTTATTTTATTTTATTTTAGTTCAAAATAGATACATAATACCTATATAAGTTCATTGTAATTCATTGGATTCAATTTATAATAATTTTAGATATATAAAAAATTTATCGAACTTTTACCGTCTTTTACCCACCTCCTAGGAGCATTTACAAATTTACATAAAACTTAATTTTACCGCTTCTGTGAGTTGAATTTCGAAAATCCTAGAGACACGGTTAATATCAAGGAGTAAAATTTGGTTCAATAAGATAATTTTTTTGGTTAATAGTAACTTTTTACTTTTATTTTCCACGGTTAAAAGTAAATAGGGTAATTAAGGGTAAAAATGATATTATTATTATTACCTAACACATTTTTCTAATTCTACTGGATAAGTGTAATTCGAACAAAAAAAACCTTTGGAATAAAATATTTCCCTTTAGGTCCACTTGGATTAGATTAATACATTTATTATTATTTTATTTAAAGAAGAGTTAAAAGAGTTAAAATCAAATTTTAATAACTAAACAATTTTTAATATAGAGTTATACATAAGGTAAATTACACTACGAGAAAAATGGGTATTTGCGACAGGTTAGTTGCGACGGGGATAAATCCCGTCGCAAATAGCCCCGTTAAAAACTTATTTGCGACGGGGGTATTTGCCCGTCGCAAATAAGTAGTCTTTTGCGACGGGTTAGCTTTCCCCGTCACAAAAGAACTGGCACGCTTTGCGCGCCAAATCGTGGGAAACGTATTTGCGACGGGGGGTTATTGCCCGTCGCAAATAACCGGCGGCGGTAAAAGGTATTTGCAATGGGAATATACCCCCGTTGCAAATAGTATGTCGGCAGGTTATTATTTGCGACGGGTCCCGTCGCAAATAACTAATTAACCGTTGACCGTAATAAACGATGGCTAAGGTATTTGCGATGGGATACCAGTCGCAAATGGACCTGTCACAAATAATCTAACCTATAAATACCCCAATCCGTTTTTTTCAATTCATTCTCAAACTCCATCTTCTCCTTCTCTCAAAATTCTATTTCTAGATTTCAGCGTTTCTTAAGTTTAATTTTTTTTTCCGGAGTTGATATTGAAGTTTTCAAGAACGATCAGAGATCAACCTCAGATCAATTTTAAGGGTATTTATGTTCATTTTAATTTAATATTTATTTTAAATTTTTTATTAGTTTCAATTATTCTTAAGTAGTTGTAATTTAATTATGTTTACATTGTTTTGTTACTTAATAAATTTAAATTATTAGTATTGCTAATAGCTAATGGTAATTAGGAATAATTAGTAATAATTTCCAATAATTAAGAATAAATGCTAATAATTAGTAATAAATTCCAATAATTAGGAATAATAACATTATTACATTATTACTATATTTTATTATTAATATTAAAATTATATAATTTTTTATATTATAAAAAATTCTCCTTTCATCTGTGTGTTTTTTGTCCCCACATTTAATATTTGTATGTGGAGACAGAAAACACACAGATGAAAGGAGAATTGTATATAATATAGAAAATTATATTATTTCAATATTAATAATAAAATATACTAATAATGTTATTATTCCTAATTAATTGGTAGTTATTCCTAATTATTGGTAATTATTCATATAATTACCAATAATTAGCAATAACTACCAATAATTAGCAATAATTAGGAATAATTAGTAATAATTAGTAATAATTAGTAATAATTACCAATAATTAGTAATAATTACCAATAATTAGTAATAATTACCAATAATTAGTAATAATTAGTAATAATTGTTAATAATTATCACTAATTAGTAATAATTAGTTACAATTAGTAATAATTAGTAATAATTAGTAATAATTACCACTAATTAGTAATAATTAGTAATAATTAGTAATAATTAGTAATAATTACCAATAATTAGTAATAATTAGTAATAATTAGTAATAATTAGTAATAATTAGTAATAATTAGGAATAATTAGTAATAATTACCAATAATTAGTAATAATTACCAATAATTAGTAATAATTACCAGTAATTACCAATAATTAACGATAATTACCAATAATTACCGATAATTACCAATAATTAGGATTAATTACCAATAATTATGAATAATTACCAATAATTAGGAATAATTACCAATAATTAGTAATAATTAGTAATAATTAGGAATAATTACCAATAATTAGTAATAATTAGTAATAATTACCAATAATTAGTAATAATTAGTAATAATTAGTAATAATTACCAATAATTAGTAATAATTAGTAATAATTAGTAATAATTACCAATAATTAGTAATAATTGGTAATAATTAGTAATAATTACCAATAATTAGTAATAATTACCAATAATTAGGAATAATTACCAATAATTAGTAATAATTAGTAATAATTAGGAATAATTACCAATAATTAGTAATAATTAGTAATAATTACCAATAATTAGTAATAATTAGTAATAATTACCAATAATTACCAATAATTACCGATAATTAGTAATAATTAGTAATAATTAGGAATAATTACCAATAATTAGTAACAATTAGTAATAATTACCAATAATTAGTAATAATTACCAATAATTAGTAATAATTACCAATAATTACCAATAATAACCGATAATTACCAATAATTAGGAATAATTACCAATAATTAGGAATAATTACCAATAATTAGGAATAATTACCAATAATTACCAGTAATTAGTAATAATTACCGATAATTAGTAATAATTACCAATAATTACCAATAATTACTGATAATTAGTAATAATTAGTAATAATTAGGAATAATTACCAATAATTAGTAATAATTAGTAATAATTACCAATAATTAGTAATAATTACCAATATTTAGTTTTAATTACCAATAATTACCAATAATTACCGATAATTAGTAATAATTAGTAATAATTAGGAATAATTACCAATAATTAGTAATAATTACCAATAATTAGTAATAATTACCAATAATTACGAATAATTACTGATAATTACCAATAATTAGGGATAATTACCAATAATTAGGAATAATTACCAATAATTAGTAATAATTAGTAATAATTACCAATAATTAGTAATAATTAGTAATAATTAGTAATAATTACCAATAATTAGTAATAATTAGTAATAATTAGTAATAATTACCAATAATTAGTAATAATTAGTAATAATTAGTAATAATTACCAATAATTAGTAACAATTTCCAATAATTAGGAATAATTTCCAATAATTTGGAATAATTACCAATAATTAGGAATAATTACCAATAATTAGTAATAATTAGTAATAATTAGTAATAATTGGGAATAATTACCAATAATTAGTAATAATTAGTAATAATTACCAATAATTAGTAATAATTAGTTATAATTAGTAATAATTACCAATAATTAGTAATAATTAGTAATAATTACCAATAATTAGTAATAATTACCAATAATTAGTAATAATTAGTAATAATAGTAATAATTACCAATAATTAGTAATAATTACCAATAATTAGTAATAATTACCAATAATTACCAATAATTACCGATAATTACCAATAATTAGGAATAATTACCAATAATTAGGAATAATTACCAATAATTACCAATAATTACCAATAATATTAGTACTGTGAAAATAATAAAAAATTTATATAATATTAAAATTATCAATATTTGTAACAGGTTTTGCTTTATTCTCAATATATTCAATTCTTAAAGAGTCAATTTTCAGGTCTATCTCAATAAAAAGTTTGCGTCAGTCGTGTATGATGTAAACTCTATAATTATCCTTTCTTGAGTGTTTTTTTCTAACAAATGATTCAAAACCAGTAATGCTTTTATATTTTATAGAAAAATATGGAACAACGAGGTCGTCAACAATCATTATTAGGTGACCGCATATGGATAAATCTATGTAGAAATCCAAACGGTTCTGTTTTAAATCAAGTACATGTAGAGGGTGTGGAGACTTTTATATCATTTGCGGCATCAAATCCAGAATTAATTTCAGAAGGCAAAATAAAATTCCCTTGTAGAAAATGTGCATTGAGAACATTTGACACGTTTGACAAAGTGGGGGGACATCTCTTGCGTTTTGGTTTTCAACCAGATTATGTTTTTTGGTATCAACACGGTGAACGCAGTTCCAGAGCAGGTGATACCAAATTGATTCCGGATCTATCCCGGTTTCAAGATTTAGTACATGATGTTGCAGGTTCATATGTTCAACATACATAAACTCTGGCTGATATAGCTTCAAATCCTGAGTTGGCACCGTCTGAATTTTATGAGTTGTTGAGGTCAGCTGAGGATGCATTATATCCTGGCTGCAAGATAAACAAATTAAAAGTAGTTGCAAAATTTATGGCTATCAAATCAGATAATGGAATGTCAAACACCTGTTTTGACCAGATATTTTCTTTTCTTAAAATACTGTTACCCGAAGGAAATGTTTTGCCTGCAAATTACTATGAGAGTAAGAGGCTAGTTCGAAATTTGGGACTTACTTGTCAGAAGATTCATGCATGTTGAAATGACTTCATTTTATATTCTGGGGAAAATGAGTCGTTGGATAGTTGTCCCACATGTGGGCAACTGAGATATAAAGAAGGACAACATGGGAAGTCTGGTTTGATTCCTGTAAAACAGTTGAGATATTTTCCGCTTACATCCAGACTTCAGAGTTTATTCATGTCTAAGAATACAACGACAATGATGTCATGGCATAAAGAGAATATTTCAACCGTTAAAAGCTTGAATCATCCAGCCGATGGTGATTCATGGAAACATTTCGATAGAGTGCATCCATCCTTTGCTTTAGAATCTAGAAATGTTCGACTGGGCCTTTCCACTGATGGTTTCTATCCGTTCGGATCTTATGGTAGTCAATATTCATGTTGGCCTGTTTTTTTAACTCCGTACAATTTACCTCCATGGATGTTGATGAAGGAGCCATATATCTTTTTGACTTTACTAAATCCAGGACATCCGAAGAAAAATATTGATGTTTATTTGAAACCATTGATTGATGAATTAAGTTTATTGTGGAGTACTGGTGTCAGTATATAGGATTTTGCAACGAAACAGAATTTCATACTGAGAGCAGCATTGATGTGGACAATTAGTGACTTCCCGGCTTATGGGATGTTATCTGGTTGGAGTACACATGGTCATAAATCATGTCCTTACTGTATGGGAGAGACAAAAGAATTTATGCTCATTCATGGAAAGAAACCTTGTTATTTTGACTGTCATTGCTGATTTCTTCCAGATGATCATCCTTTTTGTAGAAACAGATCTCATTTCAGAAAAGGAACAGTTCAAAGGGATGGTCCTCCAAAAATGATATCAGGTTCAGAGTTAAAATCAGTTGTATTTTCATTACCTCCCATCACATTTGGTCCCACAATAAACCAACAGAAAATTTCTGGTTTTGGGAAAGACAACAATTGGAATAAACGTAGCATATTTTGGGATTTGCCATATTGGTCTGATTTGTTGGTCCGACACATGTTAGATGTCATGCATATTGAGAAGAACTGTTTTGATAATTTGTGTCATACAGTTTTGGATACGCCAGGAAAGAGCAAAGACAATGTAAATGCATGTTTAGATATTGCCCAAATTTGTAGGCGTCCAGAATTGGAACTATTTGAGAATGTCAGAACAGAAATTTTACTGAAACCAAAAGCAGCTTATACACTGTCTAAAGAAAACCGTTTATTATTTTGTCAGTGTATTACAGATTTGAGACTTCCAGATGGCTGTGCTTCCAATTTGGTTAGATGTGTAAAGAATGGTCATATTACTGGATTAAAAAGTCATGATTGTCATGTTATAATGGAAAGAATTCTACCCATTGGATTAAGAGGTATGTTGAATTCTGTGATTTGGGATTCCATAACAGACATGTCTCATTTTTTTCGGGAAATTTGTGCGGCTACAACAGATTATGATGCTCTAGGAAAACTTGAAAAAGATGTTTTTGTAATTATATGTAAACTGGAAAAAATATTTCCACCGTCTTTCTTCGACTCAATGGAACATTTGAAGTTACATTTTCCATATGAAGCCAAATGTGGAGGTCCAATACAGTTTCGATGGATGTACCCATTTGAAAGATGCATGCAAAAATTGAAAAGAAAAGTACGTAACAAAGCATCTGTTGAAGGATCTATTGCAGAAGCTTATTTGCAAGAGGAAATATCTTTTTTCTGCTCCCATTATTTTGAATCTGAGTATCTTTCAAAACACAACCGAATGGGACAGAACGAGATGAATATTGATGAAATCGACAATCAATTATCTGTTTTCAACCAGCCAGAGCTTGGTTTTGGTGGAGTTTATGAACGCTGGCTTTCGGATGATGAACATCAGAGAGCTCATACGTATGTTCTGCTCAATTGTGAAGAGATGACATCAGTTATACTGTAAGTGTTTATATCACTTATTCTATCATTTATGTTACAGTAAATAACTTTTGTTTTTATAGGTTGTATGATAATCATATCAAGAAACAAATTCCACAAATTACAGCAGCTGCTCTAGAAGAACGTCGACTGAAAAATTTCTCTCAGTGGTTTCAAAAACTGCTAACATAAATTCTTTATCTTTTAGCAACTCATTCAATGTATAGTTTACTATATTGATAATTATTTCACAAATTTTCAGGTGTCTTGACATGCTGATAAAATTGACAAACGGCTGTGTATATTGAGTAACCCACCTTCAAAACTTGTTAAAACTTATAATGCATATGTGGTGAATGGATTTCGATTTCACACACATGCATATAGGGAATCAAAAAAACAATGAACAATGGAGTTAGCTTGAGAGGATCTTATCTTCGAGAAAATGAAGTAGACTTTTATGGCATACTTGATGAAATCATTGAACTCTGTTATCTTGGACAACATTACATAACCATGTTCAAATGTTGGTGGTTGGATACAGAGAGAGGCGTGCATGTTCATCCGACTCATGGAATCATCGATATTAAATGTAAACGTGTTATCGCAGTAAATGAACCATTCTTATTGGCTCAACAGGCACATCAAGTTTATTACGAAAAGTACTGTGCTACATCAATAGACTTGACTGATTGGTGGAGTGTAATAAAAATCAAAATTCGAGATAATCAGTTTAGTCAAAGTGAATGTGCTTTCACTGATGTGCAAAGAATTGAAGTTTTTCAAGAGAGTACTCAAAATCAACCTTTTTTACAAAGAGACATGAGTATCGATGACGACACCTCACATTTAAGAGTCGATGATGACGATGATGTTAATGATGTCACATATGAATTTGAAATGGTAAGAGATGAAGCAACTGGAACTCGAATGAATATCAATGATGTTGAGGAGGAATATGAATATGACATTGACATATATGAAGATGATGATGAAGATGAAAACTGATATAATTCCATGGTAGTTATATAAAATCATAATATATATATATATATATGTATATATAATAGTAATTGTCAATTATTTGCTAACAACATTAACATTTTCTATTTCAGATGGACGACGACACATTTCGTGAGTTGACGGATGCTGAACTGCCTTTCGATGCGGATGAGTTGCTAGAAGATGACCCTCAGCCTGCAGGCGCTCCAGGGAGTATGCGGAGGGGGCGCGGTCTTGCACGATTGATGATTCCTGACCCCATCCCCGAGCGACGTCCACGTCTTGGGTTTGATCCATGCACACGGAGGTGTGATAACCTGTGTGATAATCTGTGGATTTGACTAAGATTTCATTAATATATTCACATAATAAATGTTTATTATTTTTACAGTTTTCCGCATATAGCAGTCGGACAGGGCAGCGCTATTTTGCGCAACTATTTCTCTCAGCCGTGGACCACATGGGAGCAGATTCCCATTGATGTGCAGCAGGCCATGTTCGACCATTGGTTGGTACGTACGTAAATAAATAATTTTTATTTTGAAAATTATTTCATTTCTAACTTGATATTTTGATTTATTTGTAGGGTTTATGGTATCCGATCGAGGATACCATGCGTGACGCCATCCAAAAGGCATGGGAGGTGGCCATGCGAGATCGCTTTCGTCAGTTTTTGCGCAATTTAATAAACGCTACCACGAAGAAAGCAGGAGTGTCAGATTTTGACGAGTCATGTAGAGCACAACGACCAGAGTACATTTCATCCCATGTATGGGATGGATTATATGCGTACTGGTTGAGTGGTGCCTTTCAGAGGAGATCATCGGTGGGGAGGCAGAATCGGGGGAGACAGGAGGTGACTCATCGAGCTGGGAGTCGTTCTTTCAGTACTCATAGACAGCATCTGGTACATACATTATTTATAAATATTTTATATAACTATAAATATTAACAGTTTATTTTTTATTCTTATAGGCTGTCAAGAACCTCGATATTACAGAGTACGACGTATATCAGAGGATTTATAGTGATCATACTACTGGGGAGCTCAGAGGTGATCGTCAGCATCACATCGTGGTCAGTATTATTTGTTTTCAAGTTTAAAAATTAACTGCATATAATATATTCACAATTTTCATTGTAAATTGCAACTACAGGAGTCATATGAGGCCGCAGCGTCACAGACCCGGCCTGAGAGTCAGGCCGAGTCATCAGATCAGACCACTGGCCGTCAGTTTGATGAGGCGGCATGGATGCAGGCAACCCAGTATGCCTTTGAGAAGGGCCGGGTAGTTGGTATTAGCTCTCGACTGACTCCCGGAGATTATTATGGCAGTGCTACGATGTCGGTGTCGAGCTCGAGAGGAGCTCATGCATCTTCTTCTGCTACACAGTATAAGGATCAGTTGTGATCTTAGACTGCACTGATAGAGAGTCTCCGACAGGAGCAGGACCAGATGCGTCCGCAGCAGCAGCAACATGAGGAGGAGCGTCGACGCCAGCAGCAGCTGTACGAGGAGCAGATGAGTCGGTGGCAGCAGCAGCACCAGGAGCAGATGGAGTACATGCGTCGACTCACTCATGCTTTAGGGATGGAGTTTCCTCCACCGGCATCTGCAGATCCCCCCTTCCCCCCTCCTTCAGATTAGAGTTTGTTTTTATGTTATAAAGTTTGTAAAATCAAATATGAATTTTTTTCTATTCGTAGTTTCTGTCTCATTATAAAATATTAATAATATTATATTTTGAAATAACAATATTAATATGAATAATAATATTATTTATATTTTATAATATTAAATTATATATATATATATATTAAAATTTTATAATATTAAAATTTAATTATATTTTTTTTGTAATATTTGAATTATTTTAATATTTGAATGTAAAATAATTCTATTATTTTTATATTAATTAAAATAACTTATTAATATTTTTTTTATTTATGAATTATAATTATAATATTATTATATTAATTATATCATTTATTAGTATTCTATTATTTTTTATTTTTGAATTATAATTCTATTATTATTATATTAATTAAAATAATTTATTAATAATTTATTATTTTTATTTGTGAATTATAATTCTATTATTATATTAATTAAAATCATTTATTAATATTTTATTATTTTTTATTTTTGAATTATAATTGGATTTTTATTATATTAATTAAATAATTTATTAATAATTTATTTTTTTTTATTTTTTTTATAGTATTTGCGACGGGATACTATGCCCGTCGCAAATATTATTATTATTATATTCATTAAAATTATTTAATAATAGTTTTTTATTTTTTTTCTAAAAAACAGTATTTGCGACGGGCCCTGTCGCAAATATGTGTTGCGACGAGCCCCGTCACAATTACACTTTTAAAAGTTTTTACAAAAAAAAAATAGAGTAAGATTTGTGACGGGAAGGATCCCCGTCACAACTACTAGCTTTAGCAATGGGCCCGTCGCAAATAGTTGTTGTTGCGACGGCATTTTCCGCAACAGGCGATTTGCGACGGGCCCCCGTTGCAAAAGGCCATTTGCGACGGGATCCCGTCGCAAATCGCCCGTCGCAAATACCTGTTTTTCTAGTAGTGTTAGACTATAAATATTAATTAGAAAGATAAAAATATTTCTTACATAATGGTATTTTATTTATAATTTTTAGAGATTAAATAATTAAATTTATTAATGACAGAATGGTGATGTAGAAATTACCTTATTAATGAAAGAATTAAATAAATTGTAATATAAATATTAAAATATATAAAATTTAAATGTTTTTATGACATCAACTAACTTTATAGGTGAATATGACATGTTATAATTTATTCAATGTATTTTTTTGAATTAATCATGCTTTTATTATTTTAATAAAAAAAAATACCAAATAGTGTCAAAATTGACATAAAATAGTTTTTAAAACAAATAATATATTATTAATTGATATAATGGTCCTAAAAATCTATGGTTCGGCCAAAATACTTATATAATAATATATATGACATTAATGAACCAATTGGGGTTCAATTGGCCATATATGGTAAATTTATTAACCATATAGTTTAAGAATACCAGAAGACACCGTAAAAGTTAAATTATTTAACTTATAATAAAATCTAAATGATAAGATTAAAATGGTAAACTAAACTTGTCTAAAACCTATTGGTTGAGTGTTTTTCGACCCATACCCACCTTAGACGTTAAATAATATATTTTTGAGCCATTATAAACTGAAAAATATTTTATTATAAAATAATATTTTAAGTTTTTTCTAAGCTGCCCCTCACCCATTTTATAAAAGGGCAATCCCCCTTCTCTCTAATTCACACCTTCAAAGCCTGTTGGCTCAGCCAAACTCAGCCCAAATACTCTCTCAACTATCCTACATTTATCTTAGAGGCCCTCCTTTAGTCATAAAGCCAACTTAAGGAACCCTTTTGATCAAATCAAAAGGAAGAACTCGAAGAAGAGGTAATAATTTCACCACCCTCTTTCAAGTTCTTTTCTTCTTCCACTTCTTGTTTCTTTGTTATTTCCATTATAAAATAATAACTCTAGTATATTATATATAATGTGATGTTATTATAAATATTTAACAACTATATTCTTTATTCTATCCATATTATGAATGATAATGTCACCATGTGTGCGTACGTACAACTTACCGTCTCCACGTTGTGGTGTAATTTGTTATTCAATACTATGTTATTTGGATGGATATAATTATGAGTAATATGTATAGAAATAATTAAAATAACATGATAATGTATCTTTAAAATTAATATACCATCCAATTCCACACCTTTAAGGAAATGATATTGTCGCTCGTGCGTACGTACGGATTACCGTCTCCATGGCGTGATGGGATTCATTTCCACGTTCACCATTCATCAATGATTATAAAAATATATATTACTAATAAGTATGTAATATATGACATAATAATGCTACTGGATATATATATATATATATATATATATACATGTGTGTGTAATTACATATATCTTATTCACTTAGTTCCGTTCAATTCGATATGAAAATGGAAACAACATTTATGTGTACGTACGGACTACCGTCTCCATAAACAGTGTTTTTCATTTCATATATATATGTCTATTATACATATTTATATTCTAAATATATATGATATATAAATCTTGTTTTATATTCTATATGTATTTAAATCTTTATCTAAGTGAAACAATCAAGAGTAACAAGTTAAAACACGTACGATAATGAAAGCGATTTTTACCCGAAATGTTAATTTAACATGGAAATTGTTATTAAATGGGTAGTATAAAGTCATAAATGAATCATGTATGATATCATAAATATTAATATGGTTCTGGTATAATTTAATAACATACTACTATATTCATACAAGAGGCTAAACGTACCCTCTACTAAAGGAAAGTGCAAGGTAAGGGTTAATTCCTCAATCTCATTATTATACAAGATTGTTTATGTGTACGTATTTACTGGGAACGTTTTATCATCCATGTCCATTTTTTGTAAAAATGATTTCAAAATGGCTATTTTAAGGATTTGTGAAAGGTAATCTTTATCAATATCATAATTTTTAAATGTTTTAAATATTTATATTTCAAAATATTTTTAATTAATGTCCATGTTTTCAAAATGATTTTAAGGATTTAATTATATGGACATGAATGTTTTCAAATGATAATTCTTTTCAAAAGTTTCAAAGTTGTATGGGAAAATTTGATTCAAAAATCTCTTTTATTGTACCCCGCTATAAATTTTTGACTTTTAAATGATTTTACAAAAATGATATTTCTCTCAAAGAGTTTTACTCATCATTTTCAACTATGTCAGTATCTTTTACTGGATATTATTTTTTATTTAGGTTGATTTATTATAATACAATCTTACAAATTGTATTGAATGAGTTAAGATATGTTTGACTGTAGATGTTCTATTTTTATACCATTCATGGTTTATGGTTAATGTATTGACATTTTATATGCTAGTTTTAATACGAATGTTTATGTTATGTTTCAACAATTCATATGAGGAGTGAAGTGGACTTAGTAAGTGATGGGTGGAGCCCGCTATAGCTCCTCGATGCATCGGTAGGTCTCATGATTCAAACTAGTATCTTGGAACAAGGCCTTGACAGAAATTTTATTTGTAGTCTTTTCATGAGGCCTTGACTATGTGGTAATGATGTCTGGTATTAGGCATTCCCTCATTGTGAAATTAGTTATTACATGTGATTATTCAACTAGTAGAATATCAATGTGCATGTTTATATGGTTATGTTTCATTTATTTTTACCATATTATGTTCATGTTTATGTTTAAGTGGATTTTTTTATTACACATCTTGCCTTAAAATTTTATAGCTTCCGCTAAATTATTTACCCTTACTGAGCATCTGAGCTCACCCCATTCTTATGTTTTATTTTCCCAGGATTCCAAGAAGGGTATTATGATTCATATGCAAGGTTAAGCTAAAGGGAAAAATGGAATTCTCAAAGAACTATCTATGCTATGTTTTATGTTTCAAATTGTAATGTAATGTTAATGTATGTAATCTATTTTCCAAGATTACTATACTGATCGGTCCTTCAGGACTTGATTCCTTGTAATCATGCCAATGAATTAAAATAATGCACTGGCTCTGGGTAACTGGGGTCGGGGTGTTACAAACCATCACATATGCGTTCATCCGATCCTACATATATCTTCCATGGAAAAGTGCCCCCCACACCCTATGTACATACCCACACACATGTGACCCTCCATAAAGAATGCAATAGTCTAAACATCTCTTTTCCTTATCAAATCCGAACACATACAAATTTTTTTTCCAAATAGAAACACTTCCTATTTAAAAACCCACTTTACCCATTGAAAACAATTGAGGAAATCACTCCCATTTAGAAACTATTTTCACTTTAAAATTGCACTTTCAACATCAATACACACTCACAATAACTGAAATCAAAACAAATCAGAACCAAGAAATGACTATTGAAATGAAGAACAAGTGTCTATGCCTAACTTGCCGACAAGGTGGTGAGCCATGCAACAAGTAAGGTATGACACTAAGAGGACCTTGAACCAAGCACTTGGAATCCACATGGGTCATCACCCCATGTGAGGCCGCAAAATAACCCAATCTTACTCCTTTTCCATACCTCAATCCAAAAAAACATAAGATATAAAACTAAAATACCAGACGACCCCTGGTGACTCGAGGATCAGTGTGACCAATAGTTCAAGGCGCTCTTTCCACACCAAAATCCTGAGTCCCAACATTCATAATATCCTTATAACTTGACTCATTAAAAATAATAACATAACCCAAAGAGCATAACCTATTCTGATACCATTTAATCACAATCCACGTTAGGTATCCATCCAATTGACGTCTGACACAGTCCCCTCCAAGGCTCAAGGGGCATTACCAATCCCCATGGGCTAGAACAAGTGACGAGGTATGAAAAATAATATGTGGAAAAAATTTAACCGAAATAATAAACCCAAAACAACTGACTAATTTGATGGAAAGAAACTGAATTTACACAACTGGAGATATCCATAACACATTTCATATTTAAAGGTTTATAACTTGAACTAACAAACCAAATGAAACAAAAACAACTGAAAAACTAAAACTCCAACTCAAACCTCCATGAAACACGAGGAGCCAAATCCCTAAGCCACCAACATGAACTTGCATGAGGGAAACCACTAACAACCCAGACCATAATCACTAAGCCCGATTCCTCAACCTAGAAAAAAAGGAACATCATCTATATACACCCAAAGGTTTATATAGGGTGTGATACAACAACCTAGTAGGATTCCACCAAATTAATATATTTCATGTTATATCATAAAAGAGAAAACTTAACATGCTTATTCAAACTCTTACTTTTGAAAAACACTTTTAAGGAAAAAACTTACATGATAAAAATTAAAAGGATCACTTGAAGAAAAATCATTTCAAAAACACTAATTTAAAGTGGAATAGAAAATTCATAAATAACACAGACACACACTCAGGTGGTCCTCTGTATGCCGACGGAAGGCACCACGTAATGAATAGTAAAGCACCATGGGTAAATCCGTTAAGGTAGCTAGAACAAATGGGATCCTAGAGATATCATACCTCAGTGTAAATTTGGCATATAAACCACAACGATATATGTTCTCATGCATGAGCCACTAGTAGGGAACACACCCATAACCTAGTGGTCTCCAATCATCACAACTATTTAGTTAGTGTTGTAGTGTCAATCCTGCTAGGAGAAACCAGGAAGAACCACTTATGTATCATCTAGTGTACTATTCCTAGTCCACCCAACTATATACTCATGGTTTTCCTTCTGCTCGAGTTAAAGTTAATATGCATAAACACCCCACCACGAAATTCACCTAAAGGTAAAACATTTCAATGAAATCACCCTTTTTTATAAACAACCCACTTTCCATTTTAACACACCATGGAAAAGACACCTTTAAAAACTTTTTCTATCACTTAAAAAATACCAAATTTACTTTTTATAACACAATAAAAAACCCTACAAACTAACCCAAAACAATGGGAAATGCCCCATCATGAAGCGAATCATACTTTAAACTATTTTTAAAACACGATTTTCCCATTTCAAACATTTCAAAATTTATATACCAATGCATATCGAAGCTAACATGTTCAAAATGATCCATTATCCCTTTTAAATCCTCATTCTAAACATACACACATCATATTCCCTTAAAAATATAATTTTTACCTTCCAAACAAACCTTAAAACCCATTTGAGAAACATTACACCAAAACACACACAAAGACATAGTCATTCCCTTTGTTAAAAATTAGTTTTTATCTTAAAAACACACAAACCATTTTAAAACACCATACACACCACATAATTAATCAAAATAATATATTTATATGTTTAAAAAAACACATTAAATTCATCAAAATATGTTAAGGAACATAAACATTAAACTATTAGTGGTTAAAAAATTAATTAAAAACTTCAAAAAATTAATTAAATACTTATAAGAACAAACACTTCAAGACCCAAATGAAAGATACAACCAATTATAAAATAAAATTCAATTTCATCACACACGTATGTCAAAACATTTGAAAAACACATTTCACATCACCCAATATAGCAACAGAACTTGAAAAACGTAATTAAATAAACAAATTACATCATCTAAGAATTTTAGGGAATGGAACCACCTACCTAGGTGTTGGAAAAATTCACAATGTCAGTGCACAAAATCCACTGCACGCCAACTGTGCCACAAATTAAACAATTAGACCCTATAGTGGGGGTTGAGGGAGGCTGGCTGAGTGTAAGGGAGGCATTCCGGAGGTGCGCTGTGCTGGAAAATATGGCTGAGAGGGTAGATTGGTGTGAGGGGAGGGTTGTACGGCTAAGGGGGTGTGCGCAGATCGCAGGGGTGGCATGCAGATGATATGAGGGAGGCAGGGGTGGTATTGTGTGGCTTGCTGAGATGGGAAGAGGTTCACTGACCGGATCATCATCAGAAGGAAGCAAGGTGAGCGTCGTTGGCCAATGATAGAGGTGAGAATAACCAGGGAAAGGAGAAGAGAAAGCAAGAGTTAAGGTTTGGTAGAGTATGTGGTGTGATGAGGGGAGTAGGGAAGTAAGAGAGAAACAAGGAAAAAATAAAATAAAATAAAAGGAAAAGAAAATGAAAATAAAATAGAAAAAATAAAAAACCTAAACCAACCTAAAACAATAATAAAAACAATGATAATGATAATAATAATAATAATAATAACAATATGTTAATAATTTAAAAATTATGACAAAATTTTTAATATTAATAGCCTAATTAAAGTATTAACGAAAATAATAATAATAATAATCTTATTATTATTAAAACAAAACTATTGTTTCATTTATTTTAGCATTGAATTTAATTGTTCATTTGGTTAATTAATTAACTAAACACAACTCGGTCAAGCCACATGGTGGTCTGGCGAAGCCAAATGGATTTGGACATGCCCTAAGCATGCGCTGGAAATTTTCACGCTAAAACACTCACTTAACTGAAAAAGCGCACAAACTCAAGTCAGGTCTGGCCTGAACCTTATCAAAACATTTTTTAATGCTAGGTAAAATTATAAAATAATATTATTAATAATTTTCATAAAATGATAATATTATTATTTACATAATATTATTAATAATATTATGTTTTAAACATTTACCTATTTTATTCTCATAAAATCTTATTATTTTAAGAAGTGGGTAACCAGAAGGGAACCTGGGCTGACCACACAGTTATCGCCAACTGTACGGTGCCCGCACACCAGTCCAAAACCCATCAATATTATTGAACAACAAAAAATTTAAACCGGGACCCAAAACCAAACTTTTTTCCTAACAAAGAGAGATCGTGAGAAGAATAAAATAAAATAGTGTCTGAGGTTGAGGTGTGGCAATTCTCCCCACCACAGACACTTTCTTCCCCTAGAAAGCCACTAAGCCAACAGTTAACACAACTTGAGTCCATGCCCAGACAAAACCAAAGGAAACCGAGAGCATCGAGGTGACCATTGCCAACACACGTCACACCTGACACATTCAATAAGAAAACATAGTAGTAGAAAGATGAGGGAACACCAGGTGGTTCTCCCAGCCACAAGAATTCCACTAACATAGAAACATTGAAACCCAAACAAACCACCCCTGGGGGTGCCAATACAGGAACTCCCAAACCAAACTCATGAAATTTCTCCACATGCACCAAACAAAATCCAAATATTTAAATAGTAATCTTGCTAAAAAAACTACCCAACAACCTGCAGATGTGAAATTAACTCAACACCTCTCACACTGACCAAATAAAAATCCTCACCATTAACAGAGACAAGGGAATTCCTAGCCCAAAATCAACCTACTTTATCAACACTAATGGAACAACTCCACCGCCATGATTAAAACTATTATAGGGATAACCAGCACACCAGGACATTAGGATGGAGGAATCCCCTATAAATCCAGAATACACTAGAGGAAAAACCCAAAGAGAGGATCCCTAACTAAGAAAGTGCCCTGAAACACCACCCATCAATTTCAAAAAATCAAACATCCCCCTAAAGAACCTAACTGAAACTAAAAAAACCAAAATGGGATCATACATTCACGGACCCAACACCCCTCAAGAAATAAATTTTTTTAAAAGATACATTTGGAGTAGATAAGGCCACTTGGGTTGCAGTATAATGAGCTCATAATTTCTTCATAACATGAATGAGCTTACAAGAATTATATGAATAGAACAAGGAAACTTTGGATATTTCCATCTCAAAGCTGAAAACATACCCCAGGACAAGGTTCCACACTCCCCCTGGAAACTTATGACTATGCGCGATCTTCACCCCAAGACCTGTGGGTGGGGGCATGATGGCTGAAGCATCTCCTGCCTCACAGTCAAGCACTAGAATCCCCCGATGACCCAAACGACCACAATTATTGAAAAATTTGGAGGGATGTGACATAACAACATAGAATGCCTGAACTGGCCATACCGATGGGACATCAAAATATGGTATGATGAACTAGATTTAAGATCCAACTGTGATATCTTCTTGTAGATAGGTTCATTTGGCATGCACTCCTTGCTAGATGGAGAACCTTTGTGAGGTCCAAATACCATTATCCACACCCCAAACTTTAACGAAGGTGAGACATCCCATCTTTACTAGTCCAGAACTAGAACCTCAAATAAACCTGAGACGGTACGAACCTTAACACCCTCAAGAGTTCACCGAAACCCAATGGAGCACTCTATCTCTATGAACCACACATCCACCTCTAATGGACTTCAATTACTTCGATAAACAGGAAACACACAAAAAGAACCGAGAATTTATCATGACTCATTGGCAACATTGGATGAATTTCTAGGTGGAACATCCTGAACAACATTAAAAAACTACCTAAAATCAACATCAAGACCAAAACACAATCCAAATAAAACACCCCAAGCACAAAATAACTGACTCAGAAGAAAAAAAAAGTCAAAAAAACCAAAAAACCCCTTTTACAAATCCCATTTCATATTGATTTTCAAAATCACCACATTTTCAAACCACTTTTAAAATATTTGGACCCTCTTTTTAAACCAAATCCAATTTCCAAAATTCATTTACCCTTTAAATTTTAAAACTAACCTATGATATCTTATGAACCGTCACCTGTGCGTTCATCCAATTCCGATTACAACATCCATAGACAAGTTCCACCATGCACCCTCCATATATACCCACACACATGTGTCTCTCTATAAAGAATTCCAAGGTCCAAACATCTCTTTTCCATATAAAATCCAAACACATACCAATTTTTTTCAAAATTGAAACACTTACCCTTTAAAAACCCACTTTACCCATTTAAAACCATTAAGGAAATCACTCCCATTTCGAAACCATTTTCACTTTAAAATTCCACTTTCAACTTCAACATACACTCACATCAACCGAAATCATAACAAAACACAGCCAGAAACTAACTGTCGGAATGAGGAACTAGTGTCTAGGCATAACCTGATGACATGGTGGTGAGCCATGCCCTAAGTAAGGCATGGCACTAAGAGGACCTTGAACTTGGAACTTGGACTCCACAGGGGTCACCACCCCATATGAGGCTACAACATAACCTGATTCTCCTCCATTATTATCCCTCAATCCAGAACAACCCAATATAGAAGACTCAAATCTCAGACTACCCCTGGTGATTCGAGGATCAGTGCGAGTAAGAGTTCGTGACACTCATTCCATACTAACCTCCCAAGTCCCTATAGTCCAAGTCTCTTTATAACCTAAATAATCCCAAATAATATCATAACCCAAAGAGATTAACCTCCTCTGATACCATTTTATAACAAAACAAGTCGGGTCACCATCCAATCAATGCCTGAACCAGTCAGCGGCAAGGCCCAAGGGGCGTTCTCGATCCCCACGGACTGGAACAAGTTCCCCAGATATCAAAAAAAACATGAGAACAATTTACCCCAAATAATAAAAATAAAACAACTAACTAATTTGATGGAAAGAAACCGATTTTACACAACGAAACATACCCATAACACATTTCATATTTAACAGTTTATAACTTGAACCAACAACCCAAAGGAAATTACAAAAACAGAAAAACTAAAACTCTAACTCAAACCTCCATGCAGCATGAGGAGCCACATCCCCAATCCACTAATACCAACCTTCTTGAGAGAAACCACTAACAACCCAGGCCCTCATCGCTAAGCCTGATGACTCAACCTAGAATACACAAGGAACAAGATCTACATATACCCAAAGGTGTGTGTAGGGTGTGATCCAAGAGCCCAGTAGGATTCCACCTAATAAAAATATTTCAAGTCATAACATCAAAGTGATAATTTAACATGATTATTCAAACTCTATATTTTAACACACTTTTAAGGAAATCATTTACAAGATAAAAATTAAAAGGAACAATTGAAGAAAAATCATTTCATACACACAACTTTAAAGTGGAAGATAAAATTCCTAAAGAAAACAAACACACTCAAGTGGTCCTCTGTATACCAATAAAAGGCACTAATTTATGAATAGTAGAGCACTGTGGGTAAATCCCCTAAGGTAGCTAGAACAAATGGGACCCTAGAGACATTATACCTTGGTGTAAACGTGGAATTGGAACCACAATTATCTATGTTCTTTTGAACATGCCACTAGTTGAGAACACACCCATAACCAAGTGGTCTCCAATCATCACAACTATTTACTTAGTGTTATAGTGTCAATCTCACTAGAAGAAACTGGGACGAACCACTTCTGTATTATCTAGCATAATATTCCTAGTCCTGCACCTAAATACCTGGGGATTCCCTTGTGCTAAAGTTAATGTTCACGTGCAAAAACACCACACCACATCATTTACACAAAATGAAAATATTTCAATTAAATAACTCGTCTTTACAGACAGCCCACATTCCATTTTAACACACCATGGAAAAGACCCCTTTTAAATAATTTTTCTATCACTTAAAAAATCCAATTTTTTTTATAACACAAGAAAAAAACCTATATAAACCAACCCAAATTAATGGTCCAAGCCCCTTCAGGAAACCAATCAAACTTTAACTATTTTTAAAACAAGATTATCACCTTTCAATAATTTGATAATTTATACACCAAATGCATAACAAAGATAACATTCTCAAAATGATCCATTTTTTCCTTGGAAATCTCCATTTAAACATGTACACCTCTAATTCCCTTAAAAATATAATTTTTACCTTCCAAACAAAAATTAAAACCCATTTGAGAAACACTACACCAAAACACACACAAAGTGATAGCCATGCCCTTTGTTAAAAATTCATTTCTAACCTATAAACAAGCAAATTATTTCAAAATACCATAAGAAACACGTAATTAATCCAAATAATGTATTTATAAGCTTAAATAAACACATTAAATTCATCTAATGATGTTAGGGCACAGAACCATTAAATAATTAATTGTTAAAAAATTAATTAAACACCTTAAATAATTAATTAAACACTTATAAAAATTACCACATCAAGAACCAATTGAAAGACATAACCATTCCTCAAATAAAATTCAATTTCATCACACATGCATGCCAAAAAATTTATAAAACACATTTTTCACCACCCTATTTAACTATAGAACATTAAAAAAATAATTAAATAAACAAATTAAATCATCTAAGATTGTTAGGGAACAAAACCACCTACCTCGGTGTAAGAAAAATTCACAAATTCAGTGTGAAAATTCCTTTGCACGCCAACCAAACCTGAAATGACACACTTAGACATTGCGGAGGGGGTTGCGGGAGGTTGGCCGAGCGTAATGGAGGGCCGTTAGAGGTGCGTTGTGCTGAAAAATCTGGTTGAGACGGAAGATCAGTGCGAGGGGAGGGTTGTGCGGCCGAGGGGGTGTGCGCGGATTACAAGGGTGGCACACAGATGATGCGAGGGAGGCATGGGGAGTTTTATTTATCTCTTTGGGATGGGAAGAGGGGCGTCAGCTGGATCATCATTGGAGGGAAGCAAGGTGAGTGTCTCTGGTGAAGGATGGAGGTGCGATGAACTAGGGAAAGGAGAAGAGAAGGTGTGGGGTAGGGTTCAGGATATGGTGTGGAACAACTAGGGGAGTGGGGATGGAAGAGATAAATAAGAAAAAAAAAGAAAAAAATTAAAAAGAAAGGAAAATGAAAATAAAATGAAAAAAAACTAAAAGTCCTAAACCAACCTAAAACAATAGTAAAAATATTGATAATCATAAAAATAATAATAAAAACAATATATTAATAAATTTACATTTGTGAAAGAAATTAATATTAATAGACTAATTAAATTATTAATGAAAATAATACTAATAATAGTCATCTTATTATTATTATTATTAAAACAACACTAAAAAATTATTTTCTCATTTATTTTAGTGTTCTATTTAACTATTATTTTGGTGAAATAATTAACTAACCGCACACCAAGCAGGACACAATGTGGTATGGAGAATCCACATGGCTTTGATTGTTCCCTATGAATGCACTTGACATTTTCAAGCTAAAATGCTCGCTTAATAGAAAAAGTGTGCAAACTCAAGTCGGGTCCAGTCCACACCTCAACGAAACATTTTTTAAAGACAGGTAAAATTAAAAAATAAAATTATTAACAATTTTCTTTTTAATAATAATATTTTCACAATGGTGTTAAAATTATTATGTTTTATACATTAACCTATTTTATTCTCATAAAATCTTATTATTTTAATAAGTGGGAAACCGTAAGGGCACTCGGTTTCACCGCACGGTTATCGTCAATTGTGCGGTGCCCATGCACTAGTCCAAAACCCATTAATACTATTGAACTTAAAAAATTTCAAACCAGAAACCTAAACTAATCTTTTTTCCAAATTATGTAAGACCATGAGAAGAATAAAATAAAAGATCATCTGAGGTAGGGGTGTGAAATGGGAAATCCCTAAGTAGATAAGGTAAGTGGGGTACTAAGATCCTCGTACCTCAGTGATAAATACTTAAAAAACCCATTACATCCTCATGCATGTTCCCCTAGAGGGGAATCAAATCCTAAGGTCTAGTGGTCTCTAACCACCATAATAATTATTTAGTTAGTGTTGTAATGTCAGTGGTGCTAGGGGGAACTGGTCCTCGACCCTACCGATCCACCAAGCATACTAAACCTAGTCTCACCCCTAGGTACTCAGGTTCTCATGTTCTCAATGCAAATATCAACATCAAGAGTAAATACTTTATATACAATCATAGCAATTTAGAAGTATCTTCACTAGTAACATATCAGAAATAAAATATTTAACACATACGTCAAATTTATAAATCAAGGGGTATGCCTCAAGAGGGGTTTTCCATTTCCATTAAACATTCTCAATGTGCCAAAAAACCTCACTATTTTAAAAGGAATACATTCACTTTATAAAACACTAATTCCAAAATATTTTGAGTTCCAAAACCAATGATAAGTTCAGTTAAACAATTAATAAGACACTTATTCAGCAAAAGCCTTGAAACATGCTTAAACAAAGGAGGTCTGTGATGAAATATTTGTGAAATCATGGTCCGTGAGTGAAAATAAATTTCCAAGGATTAAAATACAATTTAAAAAAGTATAGAAATTTTATATAATAATTATAATTTTTTTTAAACCAATCAAGAAGTCATAGAATTCAAATTAAAGGTTTGGGTATAGGTAACATATAGTAAACTCAAGGCGCTTTGAAAAAAGCAACTAGAAACGTTTTTTCCCATTTGGGTAACTATTCAAGAGACATTTCATTATTTTTTGAAAATATCATGCATCTGATATAATATATTTAATATTTTTATTCTACATTCATTGAGCCCTTACGGGCCCTGAAATCTAGTGTTAACTCAGCACCTCACTTTGACTATATTCCATAGAATATTCAAAGGTGTTAAAATATAACAATAATTTAAAATTTGTATTAATGAGAAATAATTATTCTAATTTACATTTATTTAGATAAATATGGCCCCATGAAGTAGACATCAGTTTCTATTACATGACTTTGATTGGGTAATTCATCACAAAAATCCCAATGAATTTGGTATAAATCCATTCTACATCGAGGGTGTTAAAACATTTATATCATTTACATTGTTGAATTTAGATTTTTTTAATGAACAATTAAATTTCAATACAATAAATGTGACCTTTGGATATTCAAAATGTTTGACAATGTTGAACTTTATCTACTGTATTTTAATTTTCTATAAGATTATATTTTTTGGTATCAACATGGTGAACATAATTCAGTAGAAGATAAAAACATTTGTGTCTAGATCCATTATTTTAAAATATAGTACATGAGGTTACTATTCCATATATTCAAGAAAAAATAACTCAAAATGATATTCCAAATCCTGAATCAGAACAATCTCAATTTTACAATTTTTTGAAATCTAGTGAGGATACCTTATATTCAGGATTTCAGATAAGAAAACTTGAATCTGATAAAAAATTTATGAATATTAATTCAGATTTTGGAATTTCAAATAGTATTTTTGATATGATATTATTATTAGTTAAATTTTTATATACTAATGGAAATACATTACCATCAAATTTCTATGAAAGTAATAGGTTGGTTGAAAATTTGGGTCTTAGTTATCAGAAGATTAATGCATGTTCAAATGACCACATATTATATTATAGTGATTATGAATCATTAGTTAGTTTTCCAACATCTAGAGAATCAGGGTATTAATAGTTAAAATTAGGAATATCTAGATTTATTATGAAACAGTTGAGATATTTTCTAATTACGCACTGTTTACAATGTTTATTTATGTCTCGCAACACAGCTACATCGTTGACATGGAATAAATAAAATATATTTATTATTAAAATCTTATGTAATCCATGTGGTGGTTATTCATGGAAACACTTTGATCAGATGAATCCTTGTTTTTTTCTTTAGAACCACATAACATATTCTTGGTTTTTTCTATTGCTGGTTTTTGTCCATTTGGTGCTTACGATAGTCAATACTCTTGGTGGTTTGTTTTAATTACTTCATATAACTTACCTTATTATATGTTGATTTAAGAACCATATATATATATATATAGTATTTTTAATTTTAGGAATACTGAATAATAATATTGATTTTTATTTGAATCCACTAATTGATGATTTCATTTCATTATGGATCAACGATGTGACTACATTTGAGATGGTTTCATATCAAAATTTTACACCAAAGGTTGATATAATATGGATGATAGGTAACTCTTTGGCGTATGGTATGTTATCTAGATGGAGTAAACATGGTCTAAAATCATATTTGTACTGTATAGATGAGAAAAAATCATTTATTCTTGGAAGTGGGAGAAATGCTAGTTATTTTGACAATCATTAGAGATTTGTTCCTATAGATCACCCTTTTAGAAGGAATAGAAGTAATTTTAAAAAAGGTATAATTGAAAGGGATGAACCTATAGAAGTGATCTAAGGTATTCCGATAAAATATATCATTTTTTCATTACCTACTATTATGTTTGGACCAACCATAAATGAATATAAAATAAATGGTTTTGGGAGAGATTACAATTGGATAAAGTAGAATATTTTTTGAGTCCTTATATATTGGTTTGATTTGTTAATTCATCACATGTTAGATTTCATGTATAATAAGAATAATTTTTTTGATAACATATTTTATACCTTGTTAGACACACCTGGTTAGACCAAATATAGTGTAAAGGTATGGTTAGATATTTCTTAGATTTGTAGACATCCTCAACTTAAATTATTTGAAGATGAAATATCACACAAATAAATGAATACAAAAGAATATTATGCACTTTCATAAGGAATTACTTTATTAATCCATAAATGGATTATAAAATTGAGGTTAACATATGGTTTTGCCTTTAATTTTTCTCATTGCATCAGAAATAGACATATTAATTAGTAAAAAAGTCACAATTTCCATGTCTAATGGAATGAATGCTTCCTATTGATCATAGATAACTATTGAATTCTTCAATCTGAGATGTTTTTACCAAAATATAATATTCATTCTAAGATATTTTTGTGGTAACATTGGATTATGATGAATTTAGTATGAAACAAGACAATATTGTTTTAATTTTATATAAATTAGAGAAAATATTATTTACTTCCTTATTTGACTTAATGGAACATTTAATATTGCATTCTCTTTATTAAGCTAAATGTGGAGGGTCGGTACAATTCTAATGGATTTACCATTTTGAAATATATATGAAAAAATTAAAGAAGAAAGTATTTAATAAATTATCAATTGAAGGGTCAATTAATGAAGAATACCATGGGAGGGAATTTCAAATTTTTTCACTTATTATTTTAATTTATAATATCCTTAAAAATGTAACTGGATGGGTCATAATGAGACAAATTTTGATGACGTCTCAAACCATCAGTTTTTAGTTTTAATCATCTTGAGATTAGTTTTGGTGGTTATCGTGAATGATAGCTTTTAGTTGAAGAACTGCACAGAGCTCAGACATATGTTCTGTTGAATTATGAAAATGTGGAATGATTTTTATAATAAGTACTAATTTTTATTATTATTTCAAAATCTTATAATTGATACCAATATTTAAATTTTTATTTTTTAGTTTATATGATGATCATATCTAAAAGTTTTTTATACAAATTACATTTATTTGTCCTGAAGAACATTGTCAATAGAATTTTGAATATTGGTTTCATTGACTTGTAAGTTTCATTGATTTTGATGTAATATTAAATAAAATTTGTAATGATATATAATATTAATATTTTTTAATATTTTTAGGAAACAAAACATGAAAATTAATTTTATAGTCAATTACGTGTGCTCAAAAAAATCTCTCAAAATTGGTAAAATCTTATAATGGTCATGTGGTTAATAGATTTTGATTCCATACACACATATATAGTGGCTCACAAAATTAATTAATAGTGGTGTTTTTTTTGAAAGGATATCATCATAAATAAAGTGAAGATGAATTTTATAGTAAGATAGATGAAATAATTGAGTTAAATTATCTAGGACCAAATTATGTAACAATGTTTCAATTTTATTGGTTTGATACTGATCGACGGTTGTGAGTTCATCCACAAAATGGATTCAATGAAAATAAATATAAAGGTCATGTATGAAATGAATCATTTATGTTGTAAGTTCAATCACATAAATTTTATCATGAAAATTTCTATGATGTTTTTATAGATTTGTTTGACTGATGGAGTGTAATTAATTTGAAATCTCATTAAAATATGTTTATTGAAAATGTAAATTGTTATATAGAAGTAAACCATAATAAAATTTCTCAAGAAACATCTAAATATATATCTATTACCCGATAAGATATAAATAGTGTTGATGACCCCCCCCCCCATTTAAGGGTTGATGATATTGATAATATTGATGAAGTAATAAGGGATGATGAAAATGAAATTCATATGAAAGTTGATGATGCTGAAGATGAGGATGAAGATATTGTATTAGATGAATATTATGATGATGATGACAATTGATGCATTATATTCAGGTATTAGTTAGTTGTTTATATTTTTATTTTTATTAGCAATTTTTTATAGGTAAGATTGTTTGTTTTAGATGGATGGAACTGATATTCTATTTTTTTCCTTTGATGATTCCATTAATTATTAGTTATTTATAGTTGATATCCATATTTATAATTATTTACATGTAAGAATATTATATTATTTATGGTATTTATTAGTTTTTTTATATTTAATATCTATATTAATAAATATTTACAGGTTAAAATATTATGTTATAGTATTTATTTACTAGTAATTATTATATTCTAGTAATTATTATTTTTTATATTTGATATATGTATTAACAATTATTTATAAGTAAAATTATTATATTATGGTATTTATTAGTTTTTTATAATTGATATCTATATTAACAATTCCTTATAGGTAAGATTATTTTTTTCATATGGAAGGAGATGCTCTCAATGATCTATTTCATTATCTTATTGATGTCAGATGTCTTACTGATGATCTTGATTCACCTGATTTATAGGATGTTTTTCCTATTAGAATGGGGAATGGTCTTACTCAATTGATGATTCCAACTCTTTTTCTAGAGAGAGTTCCATCTATTGATTTTGATCATTGTTTAAATAAGTATGGTTAATTATTTAAGATATTAATTTTATATTTAGTTTTTGTATTAATTTTGGTAGTAATATTATGATTTTTTGTTTTTATTTTCATAGTTTTTCATATTTAGTTGTTGGGTAGGTTGGTTTCAATTTTATGAAATTATATTTTAGAGCCTTGGGTGTTATGGGATCAAGTTCTCATTGTCATTCTTTAGCAGATGTTTGACCACAATATTGTTTGTTTTTAAATAATATATTTTTTTTTAAAATTTATTGAATTACTTACACATTATTTTTAATTGTATCATAAAATTTATGGTCTTGGATTACTCATAGTCTGATAGATCCTATCTATGTGTCACGAGAGATTTGTATACATGATCATTTTCATGATTTTTTATACAACCTCAAAAAAAAAGCTATGGATAGAGCTTCTAATACTATTTTTTACTAGTCATGAATATCCCATCAACCTGATTATATCTAAACAGATGTATGGAATGGATTGTGATCCTAAAGGATAAGAGATACTTTTTGGAGGAGGTCTTCATCTAGACATCAGATCCAAGAAAGATATGTGGTCACACATATGGTAGGAAGTCATACATTTGGTATACATCGATGAAATATGGTAAGTAATATTATTTATTAATATATATATTATTTAAATGTAAAATGATTGTTATATTATATAGACCACTATTGAACCCTCTATCATCGATTGTAAATTTTATAAGAATTTTAATTATGATCCCCATATAGGAGAACTTGTCGACGACCTACAACAACATATTGTGGTTAATTTTATTTAAATCTCACAAATTTTAATTATATTTTTTTTCTAATTTACAATTATATTTGAAGGAAATTTATGATCATATTATATATAATTAATGAGAGAGTCAAGATGAGAGTGAAGTATATTCTACTGGTGAGTTAGGTTTTGATGAGGGGCCGTAGATACACGTGAATTTTCATGGTGTCCAGAATGGTCACGTGATCGACATGGGTTCACTACTAACACCTACATGTTATTATGGTACTTTTGTGATGTCATCAACCAGCTCAAAGAGAGATCATGGGGAGTCATCGTTGTCATCTGTTGCATAATATTATGGGAGTTTGGGATATCTGGATGAAATGATACGGTGTATGTAGAGAGAGAGTGGGGAGGAATGTGGGAAAATGTGTTGGAGACTTGATCAGATGTTGAAGTATATGTGATGGATTATGCATGGAATTGATATAGATTTTCGTCCCTCTGATCCTTTGAGTAATCCTCTTCCACCCAATTCTAGTTTATGTTTTGTGATTTTTTATGAGAATTGTGTATTTTGGGGTGAAAAGCATATTTTGTGTGAAAGGATGAAATAATGCTACTTTTGTTTTCATTAATTTTAACATCTTTTAATTTTCTAAAAAAAATTAATTATTATTTTTTAGTTTTTAGTTTTTTATTTATTTATTTTTCTTTTTTGGAAATATTAGTATTTGTGATGGGATAATCTTCCATCGCAAATAATGTTATTTGTGGTAGACCCATCACAAATTATTATTTTTTAAATGTGTGTAATATTTTTGACAGATAAATTTTACATTATAATTAATAGTTATTTGTGAAGAATCATCTCAAAAAGGTAATTGTTTCATTTTTTATTGTTATGGATAAGTGGTGATGGACTCCTGTCGTAAATGAACTTTTGCGATGGCCATCCATCACTAGTGAGTCATCACAATAAATGAAAACTCTAGTAGTAGATGAACTATTTATAATGGAATCACAGGTAGTAAAATTATTTTATGCTCTGAATCCCACAAATTGAAAGTGGTCAATTGTTCTATTGTCGACCAAAACCACTAAAGGGTTAGATTTCAATTAAACTAAGGATAACCCTTCTCTTTGGGATGTTATAACCATTTCATTGTAATCCCAATTTAGATGAGGTATTTTATGCTATAGGAGACCACAATAAACGGATTTTGATACTCAATAGCGGGGTCAAATCCATTTAACCTTTAAAAAAAGATTGTTTAATAATCATGTTATATTTTTTTTGTAATAGAGATTGTGTTGCCTAATATTATTATCTATTAACTTTTTTATTTGTATAATATAAATTAAATTTTCTACCAATTATTTGGATAATGACTTCAATACATGTCGATGCTCCCAATCCCAATGAATAATAGGTTTCTCAACATGGTGGTTCACCTAGAGTTAAGGAACAACAACCTTTTGCTCATTCTGATGCTACCATTCTATAGAAATAACCTATTGATGTTTTTGAAGCTAAGGAAATGGTATATGGTGAATAATTGATGTCCCATAAAAAATTAAAGCATTGTAGCATGATGGTGTTAGCAAAAATTGTTAAGGTTAGAAACAAAGGCATCAAATTGGAGTTTAGATGGAATGCACATGACCAGCCTATTGACCCTAACAAGGCTATGTTCAATAGTTAAATTGGGCTCACCACTCTCATGAACATGCCAATTATTATATATTTATGGCACAATGTTTTTACCACACTTAATACACCGATTTGGGATGATATCAGGGTGAAATTGTGATATAATTTCATTATTTTAATAAAAAAATTATAAAATGATAACATACTCTTAATTATCCCTTGAATAGTGTATTTATAGTAGATGAATACCAAATTAAACATGTATTAATGCTTTTTGGAAATCCTCACAGTGGCTTTCGTACAATTATTATATTGTTTTATCTCAATGATTCTAAAGATAAAATAAACCTTCACCCACCACATATTTATGCACACCTGATAAACCAAAAAAGCATGGGAATCATTTATTAGTCGTTATGAAGATACATCTTTTTAGGTACATTGTGACTGGTAATGCATTGCTTGAAAATACATGTATTAATAACTTTGATTAAAAAAATATAATTTATGAAATTACAACTATGTTCTGAAAATAAGCAATAGGAAACAAAACCACAGTACCCCTACCGTAAAGAAAGGATGGGGTACACTTCACTTGAAAAAAATTATATGTATTTTAAATCCACCGTAATAGTTTTATGTGGAATGAAACAACTACATAATTATGTTCGTATTTTTATATGTAGATTGATGAATCTAAATCTAAATGCACTTCAATCCCACATCAAGTTATATGGAAAGAGGCACATGTAAATAAGAATGGGATGATAATAGTTGAACACACACAAAAAGTGAGGGAAAATGTGTATGTATGACATAATAAACTTTTTTTTTGTTTAAATAATTATTACATAATAACGATTACTTATTTTCTGATATTTTTTATCCCACTCAGACATAATAATTACCATCATCTGTACATGATGAACAACTATTATCAGTGACCTTGAAACATCAAGAACAATATGGTTACTTCAAAGGTGCAGGTTTTGGGATGTCACCCTGAATATATTTTGAGAAAAGAAATGAACCAGGGAATAAAGACAATGTAATGGAAGAGTTGTAGGACTGATTATCTGATCTTGAAGAAAATTTTAATTATAAGTCTTATTTGTTATAAAATGTTACAAGAAGGAATCAAATAGTAGAAAAAACATAAGAGCAACCACTACAGGAATACCCCCCACCCCACTCTCTTTGAGGTGATCCATTCCACTCAAAGAGCTATCTTAGAAGAGGTAATCAATATTTTCATAATTGTTTTTGAGAAATGTGAATCAGGAGGACACAAATACCTTTCCTATATTAATATTCTATAGGGTAAAAATTATTGTGATTTATATCTATCCACACCCACCCATCTCCATGTTGCGATGGGTACTGTGTACAATATCCAAGGAGATATTCTACACCACAAAAAACTACCAATAGGGTATGTGAGATTAGTGATTAAAATAGCTCGATAGCCAAGTGAAAATATACCTACTCCACTTGATGATTTAGATATTCATACAATCGAGAAAACTATTGTAACATTCACAATATGAATATTAGATCTTGTAAAAAACATATTGATAAGAAGGTATTCATTTCCAATATATGTTTCATAAAAAACATTAAACAATTAATGAATTTTTTTGAACTGATGAATGTTATTATAGAAAGATAGAGGGAAGGTGTTGAAACTGAAGGTCAAATCAAAATGATCTAAAGGACCAACCAACCAATTGAAGAGATCTTCACAGAGTACCTTTACCCCTCCCATGAAAAAATTGATTTTGAAGAAAAGATCTATGGAGAGACCATTACAGACTATACCAGTCTTGACAATGTAAATGAAATCCTTATGCATGAATGCCTAAGAATCTAAGTTGTAAATGTATACATGAGAAGTGTTTTCATGATTTTGTATCTAATAAATGATCTACTATGTTAATTATGAATGAATACAATTCATATTTTTTTCAAGAGTATATATGAATACTATTTTAAGGGGAAACCCAGTGAACAAAAATTTGGACTCATTAATCCTCACATCACTTATAAATAAGAATTTAAATTCAAACCAAATCAAATTGAAGTAATAGTGGAAAAACTGGAAACAATTTTTGAAAGAAAACTTACAGAATATAGACTCTTATTAATACCCACGATGTAGGGGTAAAACTCTATAATTTAATCATATCAAATATATTTTCATTAATTTTTTTACTTATTCCTTTTTTATGCATCATTTGTTACTCATTTTAGTCAAATTGGATACTCTATGGATCTATTTTCTAGATTCAATGCATGGATACCCAAAAAACCAACCATAAATTATGATGTTTATCAATTTATAATACAATGAATAAAATATTTTACAACTAAAATTAAAATTATACATTCTATATTATGATTTCAAGTAAATATTGTTCTTATAGGGTAGTGTTTAAATATCATCAAAATCATGGCATGATGACAGTCCATGAATGCAAGGATACTTTTGACTTCTAAAATTGGATAAATGTTAGGGTATATATAAAAATATTTCACTATAAAAACATATATCAAAATAAATTACTTATTTTTATCAATGTTTCTAAAGTTTCCCAAAAAAACTCATGGAAAAGATTGTGGTTGTTATGTTTAAAAAATTTATCAATGATATCATATGTCATCAACGAACTATCATCCCTGAAGAGGTATTTTCAAATATAATTACAATTTAATTTAAAATATTTATTAATCATTTATTTATATTTTTTCAGTGATACTAAAACTTTCAATAGTCCTCGTATTCACAAGAAGAAATAGATTTTTTTAGAAGGGAATGGGAAGTATACCTGGTGTCAAAATGTATACAGACATCATGAATAGGTGACAGTCGACTTCTTATTTAATTGATATTTTCATTGTTTTATCTACTTTTTTAGTTAATTTCCATATAAAATTTATCTGATACTTTATAAAAATGATCCAAAAGTCATTTGTGTCATATAAGAATCAATCACACCTAAATATGATACGTAGTGTGTCTGGTATAAATTAAAGTGTGTGTTTTTAGTTTAAAATTGAAATTTTAGTTGAAAAAATATGTCACTTACTAAAAATAGAGAAAACATATTTGGATTATTTTGATATAATAGAAGATAACCCATAATTCATTTTTTAAGTTTATGAATCATCCACACCTCAGTCTAATACACATTGTTCCTGATATATCTCAAAGTGTCTGTTGTCGGTTTCAAATTGTCAATTTAGTTCAAAACGTGTGCCACTCACTGAAAATAAAAAAAATGCTCAGATTGTCTTGGAAATTTACAAAAATGATTCATAAGTAATTTTTTATATGTATATATTAGTCTCTAATAAAACCAACATGTGATGTGATCAGTGTGACCCAAATTGTGTGTTTTAAATTTATAATGAAATTTTAATAAAAAAACAAAAGTAAGACACTCAAAACTAATAAAACACATTCATATTGTTTTGAAACTTTATAAAAAAGATACATTAGTCATTTTGGATGTGTATGAATCATCCTTACCTTAATATGATGCATGGTGTCATAGATATGAAAGAAAGTGAGTGCTTTTAGTTTAAAATTGAATTTTAGTAAAAACCATAAGTGACATACTCAAAACTAAGAAAACACATTCATATTTTTTTATACTTTAGAAAAATGATACATTTTTATTTTTTCATTTTTAGGAATCCTTGACACCATATTCTGATGCATGGTGTGACCATTATGACTCTAAGTGTGTATTTTTATTTAAAACTGACAATTTAGTAAAAAGAACAAGTGACATACTCAAAACAGTGAAAATGAATTCAAATTGTTTTAATACTTTAGGAAAATTATCCATATGTCATTTTTGATATGTAGAAATAATCCAAATATCAATTTGATACAAATCATTCCATGAATGACTCAAGGTGTCTCTTATCAACTAAAAATTGACATTTTAGTTCAAAACATATGTCACTCACTGAAAATAAACCAAACATGATCAAATTATCTTGATACGTTAGTAAAATTATTCATAATTAATTTGTGATGTGTAGGAATTGGTCTCGTATCAAACAGACACAAAATGTGACTGGTATGACTCAAAGTGTGTGTTTTCAATTTAAAATGGCATTTTAGTTAAAAGTACAAGAGACATACTCAAAAATAAAGAAAAAAAATTCATATTGTTTTTATAATTTAGAAAAATGATTTATATATCATTTTTGATGTGTAGGAATCGACCACACCTCAATACAACACACGGTATGAATAGTATGACTCCAAGTGAGACTTTTAATTAAAAATTTACATTTTAGAAAATTAGACAAGTGACATACTCAAATTAAAGAAAAAACATTCATATTGTTTTGATACTTTAGGAAAATGATCCATAAGTCATTTATGATGTGTAAGAATCAATCTCACCTCAATATAATGCACGTTGTTCCCAGTATGAGTCAAAGTGTCCATTATTAGTTTAAAATTGACATTTTAGTTCAAAACATGTGTCACTCTCAAAAAACCATGAAAACACACTCAAATTGTATTTATAATTTTGTAAAACGATTAATAAGTCATTTTTAATGCATAAGTATCAGCCTCGTATTGAACACACACATGATGTAGAACAATATGACTCAAAGTGTGCATTTTTAGTTTAAAATTACATTTTAGTAAATAAATTGACACACTCAAAACCAAAAAAATGCATTATATTTTTTTCATACTTTATAAAAATGACCCATAAGTCAATTTTTACATTTAGGAATCAGTCGCACCTCAATATAATGCACGATGTGACAAGTATGAATCCAAATGTGTCTTTTAATTTAAAATAAACTTTTTAGTAAAAAGGACGAGTGGCATAATCAAAATGAAGAAGAAACATTTGAATTATATTGATACATTATTATAATGGTCCATAAGGAATTTCTGATTTGTAAGAATTATCTAATCCCCAATATGAAACACGGTGTTTCCAGTATGATTTAAAGTCTGTGTTTTCAATTTGAAATTGAAATTTTAGTTAAAAACACACATCACATACTCAAAACTAAGAAAACGCATTGATATTGTTTTAATACTTTAGTAAAATAATCCATAAGTTATTTTTTTTAGAAATCAGTCGCACCTCAATATGATACACGGTGTCCTAGGTATGACTCAAAGTATCTATTATCAGTTTAAAATTGACAATTTAGTTCAAAACATTTTCCAGTCACTGAAAATCAACCAAATGTGCTCAAATTGTCATGATAATTTATAAAAATGATTCATAATTCATTTTTGGCATGTATAAATGAGTCTCACATCAAACCGACACATGATGTGACTGGTATGGATTAAAGTGCATGCTTTTAGATTAAAATGTCATTTTAGTAAAAAACAAAACTGACATACTCAAAACTAAGGAAACACATTTTTATTATTTTGATACATTTGAAAAATGATCCCCAAGTCATTTGTGGCATGTAGAAATCATCTGCACCTCAATATGAAGAACGGTGTGACCAGTATTACTCCATGTGTATCTTTTTATTTAAAATTGACATTTTAGTAAATAAGATTAGCAACACACTCAAAAACCAAGAAAACACATTCATATTATATTGATACTTTAGGAAAATTATCCATAAGTCATTTTTGTCAAGTAGAGATTAGTCGAATCTCAATTTTACGCACAGTATGATTGGTATGACTCAAAGTGCCTGATAGCAATCTAAAATTGGCATTTTAGATCAAAATGCATGTCACTCGCTGAAATCCAAGAAAACACACATGAATTGTCTTGATAGTTTAGGGAAACTATTCATAAGCCATTTTTGACATGTAGGAATCGACTTCATCTCAAACCGACACACGATGCGACTAGTGTGACTAAAAGTGTATATTTTCAATTAAAAATGGAATTTCCCTAAAAAAGATAAGTGACATACTCAAAATCGAGAAAACACATTCAGATCATTTTGATAATTTATAACAATGATCCATAAGTCATTTTTGATTTGTAGCAATAATATGAATCTCAATCCAACCCACGATATGACCGGTAAGACACAAAGTGTTTTTTATCGGTATAAAATTGTCATTTTATTAATGTATTGTTTCATATTTATGTTTAATTTATTTATTTATAGTATTAATAACATAAGAACTGATTTATTATACAGATGGATTCTTTTGATCGAGTTTGGGTGGTTTGTTTAGAAACTAATACCATGATTTGGTTTTTTGAGAGGGGATTGGGTGCCAAAGATAACGAGACCATTTTTATTTTTGAATGTTTGTGATATATTCTACTTGATAATGTAATTGTACAAAAAAGGTTCAAAATTTATATAATATATTGTTTTTTTGTATTTATGATGTAATTTTTATTTCAATTAAATTATTAATTTTCCATTTCCCATATTTGTTGCTGAGGTCTGTATTTGGTGACTGTATTTATTACTGCAACATGCTGTAATTTTAATTCCACACTGCAGTAGCATTCCTTTTATGAGAACTAGAAGTAACACTTATAAAGGTGGACCTATATCAGTGCTATATGTAGCCCTGATAAAGGGGTTCCATTACCAGTGATAAAAAATTATTATTAAAGGAACCCCTTTATCATCATTTTTTAGCCATGATAAATGTTCCCCTTTATCAGCGCTTTTCTAGAGCAGATAAAAGGGGCCCCTTCTTAATGATGCTTAGATCAACAGAACCTTTTTAGTTTTGTTGATGGGTTTCATCACACTATGAAAATCCTTTTCTCTAGTAGTGTTCGTAGCCTTATCCACAACATATAAATCCACATGACCCTTTTTATGGTCCATGAAACCAACCAAAGTAAAAGACCCCAAAGGGTTCATTGTTTTGGGCCCTAGTCCCAACACCCTGTTGTTCCCACTTTCAAGTGTAGCATGACCCGATCTCCTAGTTTTCTACTTGAATGCCCAAGGCCCATTGGGTTGCTTCCATGAAGCATCAAAATCATAATGTTGTGCCCGAGGTCTCCAGCTAGCAATGCTGGACTACACTCGAGATGTGTCCCAAGGTCATTGTTCAGTCCTGCGTCTTGAGGTCCTCCTACCCACAACCCGAGGTTGTCTCCATTGTAGAATTTTATATTGTTTTCATCTTGCCCACGTTAAGGAAGTTAACATCCTTGGTCTTCGCCATCCTATCACCAGTCGGCATCGACCGCTACCATCAGATTGTTATTGCGGACACCTTCAAAGGAAAAACCATAAATTCCACTTCCTATCATTGGCCCACACTGAAGTTACATCCCCACCATCAGTTGAGGCTCCCATGAAAGTTTATGTAGTAGTGTAAAATTCCAATTCTAAATTAAAACATGCACTTTTAATCACATCGGGTACACCATGTGCCAGATTGACATGTGATTGATTCATACAGATCACAAATGACTTTTGTATCATTGTCTTAAAGCATCAAAACAATCTGATTGTGTTTTGTCTATTTTCGATGAGTGATGAAAGTTTTAAACTAAAATGTATCTTTTAAAATGAAAACATGTACTTTGAGTCATATTGAACACACATTGTATTGTCTTAACATGTGGTTTATTTTGACACTACAATAATCAGATCTTCAATGAAGCCACCCACAAAGGAACCTCTGTCAACACCACCTCTTATCACCAACCCGCACCCAACTCCATCCCCACCATCGGCGAGGGCTCCTATGACGGCCAAAGTAGTAGTATAAAATTTTCATTCAAAATAAATACATGCACTTTCAATTATACTAGGAACATAGTGTAACAGATTGACATGTGATTAATTCATACATACCTAAAATGACTATTGTATCATTTTTTAAAGTATCAAGATAATCTGAGTGTGTTAGTTCTGTTTTTTGTGAGTGATGCATGTTTTGAACTAAAATGTTAATTTTAAAATAAAAACACATAATTTGAGTCATAAATAACACACCGTGTGTCAGATTAACATGTGGTTGATTTTTATATCTAAAAATGATTTATTGATCATTTTCCAAAAGTATAATTACAATTATAATGTGATTATAATTAATTAATCATGTATTGTGTTTTTTTTGTATTAAAATGTTATCATTTACTAATTTTAAAATTGCAATGTTTTATAAAATTTAATTATACAATAATTTTTAATAATAAATGTATTGGTTTTTTATTTTTGTTAACAAGTTTTTTTTGAAATTATTATTTATTTTAAACAATGATTTTTTTGGAAAAATAAATGTGTAGAACATAGAAAAAGTCTTACTAAATTACCTCCATGAGGGTATATGTAAATTGTAGTATTTATTAGATTTATTGATAGATTATTTTTTTTATTTTTATTCTAAATATGATGACATCATTATATATCAAAAATATTTTATATATCTTATAATATGAAGGTATCACATCGATCTATAAAATATAATGTGTGTTATTTCTAATTATTTTTTTTTGATTTTTTAAGTGGAAAGTGATATCTTATGTGATGAAAATATAGATTTTTTTTATTTTTAAAAATATTCAGGGATGGATAAGCCCCATTTGGTTATAGAACAGTGAATGACTGTAGAATTGGTCAAATTTATTAATCGTGGGCCTCATGGGATCTGAACCCATCTCAGCCTAATCCCACAGTAATGAAGAAACCTCTCCATTTCTGAAGGTGCATCTCTTCTTAATAGACCTGAGGACTTTCCTAAACTGAAGTTAGCACAATCACTCCTTCACTTTGATGGATGTTATGTAGTATAGAAGCTGATGAGCATATGTACAGTAATATTTGAAACATAAACATCGATGTGGGACAATCAAGGATAATAATTTTAGGGTAATTTCAAAATCCTCATTTAGAGATCATTTGTTCTAAAAAAACAAAAAAATAACCATATAATATTATATTTTGAAATTTATATTAAACTACTCTTAACTTATTTAAATACCGGATTATAAATTATAAATTTTATTTTTTTTATAAATCCCATATAAAGAAAACTGAGATAAAATAAATACATTTTTAATTTTATTATAATTTAAAAATATAAAATTATTAATTTAACTATAGTTAATTATTTTTTAGTGAGATTCATTTAAAAAAATCTGACGATAGAAAAAATCAATAAATTAATGAATGATCTAAAATAAGTTGAAAATACAACTTAAACTTCAAAAAATCCTAACTTTTGATATGAGTGTTCATTTGAGCTATACCACATATCATATCGAAGCTTGTGAAAAAAAATTTATTACATAGAAATTCCATAGAACCCTAGTCAATGTTTTCTTAGGTCAAAAAAGGATCTCAAAGCCCTTAAAAGTGAGTTTTTATTAAGGTACCTCCATTTTTTAACATTTTAGGGAATTTGAACCTTTTTTAAGGGAGTCTTATTGTATTTTTTTATGAATACTAAAATTATTATCAGATGTTACTTTCACATGGATATTATGGTGTTCAAATTTTATCATTTTTCATATTGTAGTGTTTTTTATAATTAAATATATACATATTTTCATATATTTACATATAATAAATTAATTATATAAATAAATATTAGAACATATTTACATAAAAATGTATTCTTAATTATAAAAACCATATTGAAATAAATATTTATTGTTCATTTTATTTAAAATAGAAATTTTACTGTTTTATTTACCTTATAAAAATGCATTGATATATATATATACCTATACAAGTGTTTTTATAACACTAGGTTTATATATAAATATGTGTATGTTAATAAAAAAATATTTATGTGTATATTATAATATATGTAAATAAATACACACATATAAAGGGTACCCTGCAAATATATTTTATATATACATATTTATATATTCTAAAATATGATTTATATAAAAATATATGTATTTATATAAATAAAATATATATTTATTATTATTATTATTATTTTATAATTATTTAAAATTATATATATAATTATAATTACATCTATATATTATTAAATATAGTTATATGAACTCTATAGATAAATATATAAATATATAAATATACATGTCTTTGTGTAGTATATAAATACATATAAAAACATAAATATGTTGTGGCTCTCTATGTGTGAAATATAGATATATGTGTGCATATATGTGGTAAATGTAAATATGTGTATTTGTGTGTGTCTAAAATATGTGCATGTATATGTGCATATATGTGTGTCAATATTGTGTAAATACATCATATAAATGTATTTTTGTAAATATATCATTATCATTAATTTTATAATAAAAATGTATATACATGTACATAAAATAAATGTATTTAAATATATTATAGAAATATATTATATAAACATATTTGAAATAAATATTTATAAACAAATTATAAAAAAATATATGTAAATATAGAATTATATATATGTGTGAGTGTGTGTGTATAAACGTATTTGAAAAATGTATTTTAAAAATCATACAATTTTATATAATTATATGAATAAATATATGAATAAAAAATAATTATGTTCATATATATAAATAAATATATTTATCATAAAATATAAAATAAATCTGGATAGAGTAGTGGTAATGGTGTTGGGTGATGAAGGAATAGGTCTCAGGTTTGAATCCAGGTGTGAGCAGGGTTTAATATGGTTTAAACATAGTAATTAAGGGTTCAAGAGGTGGGGTTACATAGTGAAGATAATGGTAATGTTAAAGCGTTGGAAATGGTGGAATGGGAGTGCTGATAGAATTGGATTTGAAGTCCCCCTGATTAATGATGAATTTCAAAAAAATATTTAATGATTTTTATCAGTGATCAAAAAAATGTTGAAAAAGACATCCTCTATTAGAATTAAAAAACACTAATAAAGGAACATTTTGTGAGTTCTAATAAAGAACTTAAAAAGGTATCATTTTTCAGTGTTTTTGATAACATTGATAAAGTTCATGGGCATTTTAGGGTTCTTTGATTGTCAGTGCTTTTTACCACTGACAATGACCATTTTGAACATTGACTCTAATCAAATCTATAGCAGTACCTTTTGATATCCCATTCAAAATGAAACTTATCTCATTCCGTCTATTCACAATTGATATCGTTGAAGAGGAAATCCATATTTTCCCAGATTTGGAGATATTCTTCTAGAATTATTTTATCTTCATTGAAGCCTTTGAGCAGAATTTTATTTTGAGTCTTCATCCAATATGATTATTGGTCTGTAAGGGTTCATATCATATTATCCCATTAAATTGATTTTGCAATGTTTGTGGTGTTTAGAGGACACCCGGATATGTTTTGGTAATGTTTGGGAGCTCGAATCTATAAAAAAGAGGAGTTCATGATGTGAAATGCATTTTCACGTCATGAGTGGGTAGTTTAGGGCCGAAGCAGTTGTTCGCGACTTATGTAAGAGGAGTTCATAGGGTATATTCATGACATGTATGGTATATTCATGATGTGAAAGGGTGGAGGATCGAATTCAATAAACGAGAGTCTAAAAACTCACAGTCTAAACATTAGCTTCACAATATAAATTGATCTTGGTTTATTGGTGTTGGATGTGCACAAAAAATGTACACACATGCATACAATCCACGACACAAACACACACACACACAAACACACACACACACAAACACACACACACACACATGTATATATAAAATGATATAATATATAGTTTATATTTAATATATGCATATGATGCATGTATTTCTCATGCATGTGATGCCAGAATAATATATATATATAAATATTTATATATATATATATTATTTATTTCTCTCAAATGGTTTATTCATCATATACAATTTATTATTAATGGATTAAATGTTTTTCATTAAATTCCTTAAAAACTTTTAATAAATTATACTTTAATAGTAAAAAACATATACGATACGTTATAAATATGTGATGCCTTAGGCTTTGGCAATATAAGAGGATGAGATCCTCTCCTGTTGGGTGTGAAATGTTTATGATCCTTTTCTAAATCTATTTTCTTTCATACGCGATTAGTTTCACATGAGAAAGGTGATATCACCCTTCTTGTTGCTCAAGAATCACTAGGATACAATCATGGATCCATTGGACAGTGCACGACCTCATAGGTAGGGTGCTTTCATTCACTACTCTTTGTGATATCCTTTAAGAATTATCATTTGAAGAGAAGTAGATGGTTGGTTTTTTACATTGTTTACATGTATTCTATTTTTACGTTGATTTATTGAAGATAAACATACTCATATTTTGGGTTTTATTCTGATGTAAATGATTATTATATGATCATACAAAACCCATCAGTGATATCAGAATAGACTCTTCAACTTTTTAATGTAATTTGATTATTGGTTTTTAAGAAAAATCCCCACTGGAAACAAGAACAATGTTTTCATAAGAACAAACACTATGTTTAAAGGTAAATATGATTTACCCTTACATGGTACCCTTATATAGGTGGTCTATGTAAGGGTAACCACTTTGTTACAAGTATATAGATGAATTGTGTAAAGGAAGTACCCTTACACAAAGGGGTTTATGTAATGGTCACTGAAAAAATACCCTTACACATAAAGGTATTAGAGTTGTTGTGTAAAGGTTCATAATGTTTACCTTTATGCAGTGTATCAAATATTCAGAGTACCCTTACACAATGGAATCGTGTAAAGGTAATACTTTATAGAAGGGATATGTGAAAAAGTAATATGTGTTTTACCATTACACACTAATTTTCAAACCAACCTATGTAAAGATAATATATAGATTAAATTTTCACAGGATTTTAAAAACATTATTTACCCTTATTAAGAGTGACTGCACAAGGTTAAAAGGGCGGATACTCTTACCTATAATGGGGATTCTGCTTAAGGGTAAGAAAAAGCTATATTTAATTTTTTTTTTGTAAATATTAAATGATTTTTAGGGTTTATAAAAGGATTATGAATTATAAAGAAATGTATTTTTGGATATTTTATTTTATAATAATTGTATAGAAAAATAAAAAAATAAAAAATAAATTATTTATAATTAATTTAATAAATGTTCATAAATCATTATTTCCAAATATTAAAGGTTAATATTTTAAAATATCTTTTGAAAAAAATAAATGGTATACCCTATGATCAAGAAATAAATTGTTTATTTAGAAATCATAATAGGTTATATACAAAGTTTTTATAAAATTGCAAAATAAATAATGTTTATATAATAGATATTTAATTATAAAATGTTTGTAATTGATGGAATATCATATAAATTCCATTTAATATAAAATATTAAGGTATTCATATTGAAATGAATATAAAATGTTTATATTCTTGTAAATTATAAAATTTTATAATTAGAATTTATTTTGGAATGGTTTATACATGTATCATGTTTTGTAAAAAAATAAATATTTTATTTATTTATTAAATTTCCTTGGTATTCATGTTTTCTATTTTTTTATGAAATATGAATATTGTGTAGGCCTATTTATATGATAAATTTTTTCTAGATAGAATCTTGCATACCATCATAGGTTTGATATCATAATTTTTAGTTTTATTTACCTTGGCCTCCGTTTTTATTTTTAGTTATGAGCTTGAGAATTGTTGTTGGGAATAGTTTTTGTATATTATATTTTAGAGTTTTCATTAATTTATTTCTCTCTTGAGTATATTCTACCTAGGTAGAGGAACATGGGGTTGGACCACCAACTTTACTGGAGGCTTTCTTTAGCTAGGAAAGTGAATGAGGTTAGATATATGTTTCCCTAGACTAACTCATGTGGAGTTTTTCAATCTCGTATAACTCTATGCCATTAAATGCAGTGTTCATGTAGCCTGTGAATTTATGAGATAAATTATCAAGATAATATGAGTGTGTTTTATTTATTTTTCATTGATTGATGCCTGTTTTAAAATAAAATGTCACTTTTAAACTAAAAACAAGCTATTTTAGCCATTCTGGGCACATCATGCATTATGTTGACATGCAGTTAATTCATACGCATCCAAAATTAGTTATGTATTTTTATACTATTTTATCATGAAAATTTGAGCACATTTTCTCATTTTTAGTGAGTGGTGCACGTTTTGAAAAAACATCACTTTTAAATGGAAAACATAGACTATAAGACATACTAGGCACACCAATTGTAGATTGACATTGGTTGATTCTTAAAATCCAAAAATAATTTATGTATCACTTTTAACTATCAATACAATCTAAGTGTTCTTCCTCAGTTTTGAGTATGTGATGTGTGTTTTGAACAAAAATGTCCATTTTAAATCAAAACACACACTTTCAGTCATATCGGGCACACCATGTGTTTTATTGACATGAAGTTAATTCCTACACATCAAAAATAACTTATTAATTGATTTCATAATGTATAAAGACAACTCATGTGTGTTTAATACATTTTTAGTGAGTGGTGCATGTTTTAAACTAAAATGTATGTTTTCAATAAAAAACGCACACTTTGAGTCATACTGGGCACACGACGTGTCATATTGAAGTGTGGATGATTCCTGTATTTACTCAGTTTTGAGTATGTGATGTGTGTTTTGAACTAAAATTTCTATTTCAAATAAAAAAAATACACTTTCAATCGTACTGGGCACACTATGTGTCATATTTACATGTGGTTGATTCCTAATAATCCCAAATGACTTATATATCATTTCCTTAAAGTATCAAAGTAATATGAGTGAATTTTTTTGGATTTCAATTATTGATTAACATTTTGAACTAAAATGTCACTTTTAAACCAAAAATATGCACATTGAGTCATACTGGGCACACCATGTCTCAGATTAATATGTGGTTGGTTTCTACATGTCATAAAGGATTTATGGATTGTTTTCTGGAAGTATAAATAAAATAAAATAATGTTTATAAATAATTACTCTTGTATTTTTTTTATTTTTTATTTTTTTTGTTTAAATGTTTAAATTTACTAATTTTAAAATTGTAAAGTTTTATAAAATTAAATTATAGTAAATTTTTTAGAATAAATATACTTATTTTTTTTAAATAATTTTTTGGGAAATTATTGATTGTTAAAAATAAGGATATTTTATGGAATAATAAATTTGTATAATAGAGCACACGACATCCTAAATTATCATCATGTGTGTCCAAGAAAATAAGTGAATTTATTGGATTTATCAATGGATTGTTATTTTTTAATACTAAATATGTTGACATAATTATATATCAAAATCATTTATATCTCATATAATATTAAAGGATCATATCTATCTATAAAATACAATTTGTTGTGTTTTTTCATTAATTTAATATTTTTGTGAATTTATAAATAAGGAGGGAGTGATATCTTCTACAAAAAAATATAGTTTTTAAAAAAATTTCAGGTATGGATAAGACATATTCCATTATAGAATAATGAATAGATGTATAATTGATCAAATGAATTCATCATGGGCCTAATGAGATCCAAACCCATCTCTACCTAGGCCCACAAAAAAGAAGAAATCTTTCTATTTTTGAAGATGAATCTATGGTAAATGGAGTCAGGGATGTTCTTAAACCAAAGATGGTCCAATAACTCATATACCACAATTGATGGTATTTGATAAATTATTTGATGGGTTTGTGTAAAAAAATACTAGAAACATAAACATCTATGTGGGGCATGCAAGGTCAAGAGTCTTATAGTAATTTCAAAATCCAAACTCATTTAGAGTTTTTTTATTTAAAACACACATTAAATTAATCATATCATATTATATTTTAAAATATCTATTTAACTACTCTGACTCATTTTAACACCTGATTATAAATAATAAATTTTATTTTTTTATAAATCCCATAGAAATAATACTGAGATTAAATAAATGAATTTATAATTTTATTTTCATTTAAATTTATAAAATTAATAAATTAATAATAAATATTTTTTTATTTGGGTCTGTGGTAAGACTAAAAGGACTACTTGAATTCAACCATAATATGAAATAAGAATTTTTTTGACAAACAACAATGGAAATTAATAAATGGACCGAGGATCAAGTAATATAAGAGACATCATACAAGGAGGAAAATCAAATAATAAAATATAATACTCTCTCAAATGATCCCAGGTTTCCAAAGCATGAGAAACCTTATTCCCTTCTGTCATGAACCAACTTTGGTCAACCCTAAACTAGTCACCTAGTCTGGCCCACGACAAGGCCCGAGAGGCATTCCCAATCCTCCCGGGCAAGCAACTAGTGCCCCACATCCTGATAAAACCATTTGGAATGATTTAGCCCATAAAATAGAAGAAAAATAAAATAATATAAAATGAATAATAAAAATAAACAGTGGAAGTGGGAAGAAAGAAAATTGTAAGTACCACCAATTGACCCTGTGGGTCACCACCAACCACTAAACCAAAATCACTCCATAGTGACCGAGTCTGAGCTAAAAGAAAAATTATAATCTAAAATAAAAGATATATCTATAGGGATGAGTATTAAAACTTAGTTTTCATGACTAAATAAACTATTGCCTATGCCTTAACTTTAAAAAGAATAAGTCATTCCAGTTTGAAAATAAGACATATAAAAATCCAGTTTTTCTATTCACTTTATAAACAAGTAACATGATTCCATTTATAATAAAAACTAAATTACATTAAATTTACAAAATAGTTTCTAAATAATGAGAAATTTCCAATAAATAATTTATAAGATGGAGAAAGCTAATAGAATAGAATTCACGGCAAGGAAAAAAATCATAAGGTACCACAAAACTGAGGAGAAGAAATGTGATTTTTTATTATATCAAACATCTAAAGGAAACTAAGAAATGAGATTTTAAAACAATACCATAGAAATATATGGGTAGAAAATATAAAGAACCATGGGATGCCATGAATCAAGTTGGGTCACCATCCAATTGATGCCTGAACCTGTCCGTGGAAAGGCCTAAGGGGAATTCATGATCCCCACAGATGGGTAGAAGTGCCGAAGTATAAAAAATAATATGTGGGAATGATTTAACTGAAATAATAAACATAAAATAACTAACTAATTTTATAGAAATAAACTTAACATACACAAACAAAGAGGCCCTGAACACATTTTATATTTAAAGGTTTATAACTTGAACCAACAACCCAAATGAAACAACAACAAAGCAAAAAACTAAAACTCCAACTCAAACCTCTATGCGAAATGAGGATCCATATCCCCAATTCACCAACACAAACCAACACCATAGAAACCACTAAAAACCTAGACCATCATCGCTAATCTTGATGCCTTGACCTAGAATACACAAGTAACAAGATCTACACACACCCAAATGTGTATGTATTGTGTGAGCCAAGATCCCAATAGGATTCCACCTAATAAAAATATTTCCAGCCCCAATATCGAAGAGATAATTTAACATACTTATTCAAAATACTTCTTTTAAAACACTTTTTTGGAAAACATTTACAAGATAAAAATTAAAAGGAACACTTAAAGAGAATCCATTTAACAAACACTACTTTAAAGTGGAGGATAAAATTTATAAAGAACACGCACGCACACAAGTGGTCCTCTGTATGCCGATAGAAGGAACCACGTCATGAATAGAAGACCATAGTGGGTAAATCCCCTAAGGTAGCTAGAGAAAATGGGAACCGAGAGACATCATACGTCAATGTAAACATGGAATAGGAACCACAACGATCTACATTATCATGAGAGAGCCATTATTATGGAACACACACCTAACCTTGTGGTATCCACTCATTACAACTATTTAGTTAGTGTTATACTGTCAATCCTGCTAGAAGAAACCAGGATGAACCACTTCCATATCATCTAGCATACTAGTCCAAGTCCTCCCACCTAGATACTTGGGGTTTCGCTTATGACCGAGTTAGAATTCACATGAACACACTCCACACCACTACATTCACACAAAGGAAAAATATTTCAACGAAATCACCATTCTTTACATACAATAAACTATCTATTTTAACACAGCATGGAAAATCCCCTTTCAAATACTTTTTCCATCACTTAAAAAATACCAAGGTTACTTTTTATAACATAAGAAAACAACCCATACAAACCAACCCAAAATAATGGGCCAATCCCCTTCATGAAACCAATCTTACAATAAAATATTTTTAAAACAAGCTTTTCAACTTTCAAACATTTCAAAATTTATACACCAAATTCCTAACAAATCTATCAAGCTGAGAATGATCCATTTTCCTTGGAAATACCCATTTTCCTTGGAAATACCCATTTAAACATTCACACCTCAAATTCCCCTAAAAATATAATTCACACCTTCCAAACAACCTTTAAAACCCATTTCAGAAACATTACACCAAAACACAGACAAAGACATAGAAATTCCACTGTTAAAATTTCATGTCTAACCTATAAACACAAAAATCATTTCAAAACACCATATTAACAACATAATTAATCCAAATAATGCGTTTATAATATTGAAAAAACATATTAAATTCATCTAAAGATATTAGGGAATCAGACCATTAAACAATTAATTGTTAAAAAATTAATTAAACACATTAAATAATTAATTAAACACTTATAATAATTACCACATCAAGACCCAAATGAAATACACAAACATTTATAAAAGAAAGTTCAATTTTATCACACATGCACATCAGAAAAATTTATAAATAACATTTTACGTCACTCAATTTAACCATAAAACATGAAAAACATAATTAATTAAACAAATTAAATCATCTAAGAATGTTATAGAACAGAACCACCTACCAAAGGGTATAAAAACATCACAAAGTTGATGTAAAAAATACTTCAATCACCTACCACACCTCAAAAGACATAATTAGACCCTACGGTGGGGGTTGTGGGAGGCTGGCTGAGCATAAGGGAGGAAAGCCAGAGGTGCGCCACACCGGAAAATCCAGTCGGGATGGAAGATTAGCATGAGGGGAGGGATGTACGGTCGAGGGGGTGTACATGGGTTTCATGGGTGGTGTGCAGATGATGCGAGGGAGATAGGGGCAGTGGTGTGGAGCTCGCCGAAATGGGAAGGGGTGTCGACCGGATCATCGTCGGAGGGAAGCAAGGGGAGCACCGTTGGCCAAGGATAGAGGTGCGACGAACAAGGGAAAGGATAATATAAATAATAATAATAATAATATGTTAATAATTTTACAATTATGACAAAAAATTTAATATTAATAGACTAATTAAAGTATTAACAATAATAATAATAATAATCTTAATAATAATATTATTTTTATTAAAACAACACTATTTTTTCTCATTTCTTTTAGAGTTTACTTTAACGATTCATATTGTTAATTAATTAACTAACTGCGCACTGGGAATGCCTCACGGTGATCTGGATAAGCCATACAACTTTGATCATACCCTACACATGCATTGTACATTATCAAGCTAAAACACTCGCTTAACAAAAAAGTGCACAAACTCAAGTCTGGTCTGGCCCAAACCTCAACAAAACTTTTTTTAAGGCTAGGTAATATTATAAAATAAAATTATTAACAATTTTCTTAATAATAATATTTACACAGCAGTATTACTATTAATAGTTTTTAAAAATTTACCTATTTTATCCTCATAAAATCTTATTATTTTAAGAAGTGGTAAACCACAAGGGATCCCAGGCCAACCACACAATTACCGCCAACCATGCGGTGGCCGTGCACTAATTCTAAACCCATTAATATTATTGAACTTCAAAAATTTAAAACTAGGACCCCAAACCAAACATTTTTCCAGACGGCGTGAGTCTATGAGAAGATTAAATAAAATAGAGTCTGAGGTCGGTGTGTGACAATTCTACCCACCACAAACACTTTATACCCCCAAAAAGTCACCAAGACAACTGTTAATACAACTGAAGTCCATGCCCAGACAAAATCAAAGGAAACCAAGAGCATGAAGCTGACTATTCCCAACACACATTACACCTGTCCAATTCCGGAAGAAACTAGAGTATAAGAACGAAGAGAGAACATGAGGGGGTTCTCCCCACCACAAGAATTCCAGTAACACAGAAACCTTGAAACATCAACACACCACCCGGTCTGGGGGATACATGGGAAATCCCAAACCAAACTCAATAAATTTCTCCACATGGACCATACAATAAACCGGAGATTTAAATAGAAAGATTACTAAGAAATGACCCAAAAATGAGGATGTGAAATTAACTCAACACCTCCCACACCAACAAAATAAAAATCCTTACCGCAACTAGATACTAGGAAATTCATATCCCAAACTCAACCCACTTTCTCAATGCTCATGAAACAACTCCACCACCAGGATTAAAACCATTACGAGGGAAATCGGCACACCCACACCCTGGGAGGGAGGAATCCCCTAAAAACTGGAATGCACTAGAGGAAAAACCCATAGAGAGGTGCCTGAACTAAGGAAGGGCCCCAAAAACATTTCCCATTAATTTCATGAAACAAAAAAAAACTAACGAACCTAGATAAACAAAACCCAAAACCAGAATGGGTTCGTACATTCACAGGCCCAACATCACTCAAGGAATAAAAATGATTTAAAATCCACATTCGGAGCAGATAAGGCCACTTTGGTTGGGGTACAATGATCTCATTACTCCACCATAATAAGAATAAACATATAAAATGGAAAAAAATAGAATAAGAAAACTCATGATATTTCCATGCCAAAGTTGGAAACATACCCCGATCCAAGGTTCCACACACCCCCTGGTAGCACTTAACTATGTGTGTGCTTTACCCAGAGACCAATGGATGGTCCCTGATGGATGAAGAATCTCCTTCCACATATTCATGCACTAGCATTCCCTGATGACACAAAGATCCATAATGATAGATAAAATTTGGAAGGATATGACATGACGACTTAGAATGCCAGAACCATCCATACTGATGGCACATCAAAAGATTTTCTGACAAACTAGATGTCATATCCAACCATAATAGATTATTGTAGACATGTTACTTTAGGATGAACTATCTAGTAGATGGAGAACCCTCGTGAGAGCTGACTACCATTAACTACACTCCAAACTTCAACGATGGTGAGACATCCCATCTTGACTAGTCCAGAACTAGACCCTCAAATAAACCTGAGACAGTACGAACCTTAACACCCTCAGGATTTACCCGCAACCCAAAGGCACATTGTATCTCTATAAACCACACATCCTCCACTAACGGACTTCAATTACTTCGATAAACTGGAAACACACAAAAAGAATCAGGAATAGGGCATGACTCATTGGCATCCTTGGGGGACTTTCTAGGTGGAAAATCCTGAACAACATGAAAAACTCTACTTGAAACTAGTATAAAGCCCAAAACACAATCAAATGAAAACAACCTAATCTCAAAACATCCAACTCAGAAGACAAAAAACTCAAATACAAGAAAAAAAACCTTTCACAAATCCCATTCCATAATAATTTTCAAAATTGCCACATTTTCAAACCACTTTAAAAATACTGGAACCCTCCTTTTAAACCAAATCCAGTTCCCAAAATTCATTTCCCCTTTAAATTTTAAAACTCACCTATGGTATCTTATGAACAGTCACATGTGTATTCATGCAATTCTACTTACATCTTCAATGGAAAAGTTCCCCCACACACCCTCTGTACATACCCACACACATGTTCCCTCCATAAAGAATTCCATGGTTCAAAAAGCTCTTTTTTTTGTCAAATCCAAACACATAGTATTTTTTTTTTCAAAATAGAAACACTTCCTATTTAAAAGCCCACTTTAAAAATTCAAACCCATTGAGGAAATAACTCTTATTCAGAACCCATTTTCACTTTAAAAGTCCAATTTCAACTTCAATACACACTCACATCAAATAAAAACAAAACAAAACATAGCCAGCAACTAAATATCTAAATGAGGAACTAATGTCTATGCCTAACCCGATGACATGGTGGCGAGCCATGCCCCATGTAAGGCATGACACTAAGAGGACTGTGAACAAGGAACTTGAAATCCACATGGGTCATTACCCCATGTGAGGCCGCAATATAACCCAATTTTCCTCTATTATCATCCCTCAGTCCAAAACTACCTATGATAGAATTCTCAAATCCCAGACTACCCCTGGTGACTCAAGGATCAGTGTGAGAAAGAGTTCGCGATTCCCTTTCTACACCTACCTCCTGAGGCCCAATAGTCCTAATCTCCTTCTAACCTAACTCATCCCAAATAATAACATAACCTAAAGAGATTAACATCCTCTGATACCATTTTTTCACAAACCAAGTCTAGTCTCCATCCAATTGATTCTCGACTCGGTCCATAGTAAGGCCCGAGGGGTATTCTCAATCCCCACAGGCTAGCACAAGTACCCAAGTATAAACAAAAATACGTGGGAAAAATTTAACTAATATAATAAACATAAAACAACTAAATAATTTTATAGAAAGAAGCTGAATTTACACAACCAAAGAGATTCTTAACACATTTCAGATTTAAAGGTTTATAACTTGAACCAACAACCTAATGTAAACATCAACAAAGGAAAAAACTGAAACTGAAACTCAATCCTCCATGCATTATGAGGAGCCAAATCCCTAAGCCACCAACATGATCCTGCATGAGATAAACCACTAACAACCCATACCATTATCGCTAATCACAATTCCTCAACTAAGAATACCTAAAGAACAAGATCTATATACACCAAAAGGTGTATGTATGGTGTGAGCCAACAGCCTATTAGGATGCCACCTAATTAAAATATTTCATGCCATAACATCAAAGAGATAATTTAACATGCTTATTCAAACTCTTTTAAATTTTTTTTAAGGAAAACATTTACAAGCTAAAAATTAAAAGCCACACTTGAAGAAAAACCATTTCAAAAGCACTACTTTAAAGTGGAAGAGAAAATTCATAAATAACACACACACACTCAAGTGGTCCTTCGTATGCCGATGGAAGGCACCACGTCATGAATAGTAGAGAACTATGGGTAAATCCCCTAAGGTAGCTAACAAAAATGGGTCCCTAGATACATTATACCTTAGTGTAAAAGTGGCATATGTACCACAACGATATAAATTCTCATCCATGATCCACTAGTAGGGAACACACCCATAACCTAGTGGTCTCCAATCATCACAACTATTTAGTTAGTGTTGTAGTGTCAATCCAGGTAGAAGAAACCGAGAAGAACCACTTCTGTATCATCTAGCATAATTGTCCTAGTCCACCCAACTAGATACTAGAGGTTTACCTTTTTCTCAAGTTAATGTTAACATTTAAAAACACCACACAACTACATTCACAAAAAGGGAAAAAAATTCAATGACATCACCCTTATTTAGAAACAACCCACTCTCCATTTTAGCACACCATGGAAAATCCCCCTTTAAAATAGTTTTTCCATCACTTACAAAATACCAAAGTTATTTTTTATAACACTAGAAAATAACCCATACAAACTAAGAAAAAATAATGGGCCAAGCCCCTTCGTGAAATAAGTCATACTTTAAACAATTTTTGAAAATGATTTTCACCTTTTAAACATTTGAAAATTTATACACCAAATGAATATCGAAGATAACATGCTCAAAATGATCTGTTTTCCCTTGTAAATCCGTATTTGAATATGCACACCCAAAATTCCCTTAAAAATATAATTTGTACCTTCTAAAAAACTTTAAAACCCATTTGAGAAACATTACACAAAAAAACGCACAAAGACGTAGTCATCCCCTTTGTTAAAAATTCATTTCTATCCTATAAACACACAGACCATTTCAAAACACCATATGTACCAAGTAATTAATCCAAATAATGCATTTATATGTTTAAACAAACAAATTAAATTCATCTAAATATGTTAGGGAACATAACCATTAAATAATTAGTGGTTAAACAATTAATTAAATGCCTTAAAAAATTAATTGGATACTTATAAGAATTACCACATCAAGACCCAAGTTAAAGACACAACCATTTCTTAAATAAAATGAAATTTCATCACACAAGCACTTTAAAACATTTGTAAAACACATTTCATATCACCCAATATATCCCAAAAACATGAAAAACCTAATTATATAAACAAATTAGATCATATAAGAATTTTAGGGAATGTAACCACCTACCTAGGTGTTGGAAAAATTCACAATGTTATTGAGAAAAAATTCAATTCATGCCAACCACACCTCAAATGAAACAATTAGACCTTGTAGCGGTAGTTGTGGGAGGCTGGTTGAGTGTAAGGGAGGGATTCTGGAGGTGTGTTGTGCTGGAAAATCTGGCCAGGAGGGAAGATTGGCATGAGGGGAGGGTTGTGCAGCTAAGGGGGTGTGTGTAGATCACAGTGGTGGCTTGCAGATGATGTGAGGGAGGCAGGGGTGGTGTTGTGTGTCTTACCGAGATAGGAAGAGGGTCTCCAACCAGATCATCATCGGAGGGAAGCAAGGGTAGCGTCGTTGGCCAAGGATAGAGGTGTGACGAATGAGGGAAAGGAGAAGAGAAGGCACATGATAAGGTTAGGGAGAGGTTGTGGTGTGATGAGGGGAGTAGTTAAGGAAGAGAGAAACAAAGAAAAAAATAAAATAAAATAAAAATCAAGGAAAATGAAAATAAATTGAAAAAAAACTAAAAAACTAAAACCTACCTAAAACAATAATAAAAATAACAATAATGATAATAATAATAATAATAATAACAATATGTTAATAATTTTACAATTATTAAAAATATTTTAATATTAATAGACTAGTTAAATTATTTATGAAAATAATAATAATATTATTATTATTATTAAAACAATATTAATTTGTTTTTCTCATTTCATTTAGCATTCACTTTAACTGTTCATTTAGTAAATTAATTAACTAACCACTCATCGGGCAGGCCACACAAAGTTTTGGTTAGGACATATGGCTCCATACATGCCCTAAGTGTGCACTGTACATTGTCAAGATAAAACACTCACTTAATAGCAAAAGCGCATAGACTCAAGTCGGTTCCGGACTGCACCTCATTGAATCATTTTTTTATGTCAGGTAAAATTATAAAATTAAATTATTAACAATTTTATTAATAATAATAATAATAATATTTATATAATATTATTACTATTAGTATGTTTTAAACATTTACCTATTTTGTTCTCATAAAATCTTATTATTTTAAGAAGTGGGAAACTGAAGGGCACCCGAGCTGACTGCACAGTTACCGCCAACTGTGTGGTGCCCACACACTAGTCCAAAACCTGTTAATATTATTGAACTTTAAAAATTTAAACTAGGACCCCAAACCAAACTTTTGTCCAAACGATGAGAGTCTACGTGAAGAATAAAATAAAAGAGCATCTGAGGTCGGGGTGTGACAATTCTCCCCACCACATACACATTCTTCCCCCAAAAAGTCACCAAGCCAACAGTTAACACAACTATAGTCCTCGCCAAGACAAAACCAAAGGATACCGAGAGGATTTGGGTGACCATTCCAAACACATGTCGCACCTGAAAAATTCAAGAAGAAAACAATGCAGAAGAACGATGGGAGAACATGAGGGGGTTCTCCTAGCCATAAGAATTCCACTAACATAGAATCCTAGAAACCCGAACAAAACACTCATGGGGGTGCCAATGTGGGAACTCCCAAACCGTAGTCATTAAATTTATCAACATGGAACAAACATAAATCAAATATTTATACATAAAGATTACTACAAAACTACCCAGCAACCTGAGGATGTGAATTTAACTCAACACCTCCTACACTGACCAAATAAAAATCCTCACTGTAAACGAAGACAAGGGAATTCCCAGCCTAAACTCAACCCACTTTCTCAACACTAATGGAGCAACTCCACCACTATGATTAAAACCATTACAGGGATAATCGGAAAACTAGGACATTGGGATGGAGGAATACCCTACAAAACCTAAATACACTAGAAGAAAACCCCACAGAGAGGATCCCAAACTATGAAAGATCCCCGAAACACCAACCATTAATTTCAAAAAATAAAACATCACCCAAACGAACCGAGCTGAAACTAAACCCAAACAAAAATGGTTTCATACATTTATGGGCCCAGCACCCCTCAAGGAATACAAATGATTTTAAATAATCATTTTGACTAGATAAGGCCGCTTGGGTTACGATATAATGAGCTCATAAGTTTTCCGAAACAAGAATGAGCTTACAAAAATGATAAGAATAGAACAAGGAAACATTCGATATTTCTATCTCAAAGCTAAAAACAAACCCCAAGATGAGGTTCCACACACCCCCTGGCCACTCAAGACTATGTACATGCTTCACCCTGAGACCTGTGGTTGGGGACCTGATGGATGAAGCATCTACTACCTCACTGTTAGGCACTAGCATCCCCCGATGAACCGAATGACCATAATTATAGAAAAACTTAGGAGGGATGCGACATGACTTCTTAGAATTCATGAACCGGCCATACTGATGGAACATAAAAATATGGTTTGTTAAACTAGATGTTAGATCCAACTAATATAAGTCCTTGTAGATAGGGTCCTTTTTCATGCACTCCTTGCTAGATGGAGAACCTTTTCAAGATCCACCTACCATTATTTAGACCCCAAACTTCAATGAAGGTGAGTCATCCCATATTTACTATTCTAGAACTAGAACCTAAAATAAACCTGAGATGGTACAGACCTTAACACCCTTAGGAGTTCCCCACAACCCAAAGGCACACTCTATCTCCATGAACCACACATCCTCCTCTAATGGACATCGATTAATTCGTTAAATAGGAAACACACAAAAAGAACTGAAAATTAGGCATGGATCACTGGAAACCTTAGGTGAATTTTTTGGCGGAACATCCTAAAAAACATGAAAAAAACTAACTAAAATTGACATCAAGCCCAAAACACAATCAAAAGAAAACACCTTGAGCTCAAAATAACTAACTCAAAATCCAAACAAACTCAAACGAAACCAAAAAAATCCATTTTACAAGTCACATTTCATATTAATTTTCAAAATCTCCACATTTTCAAACCACTTTCAAAATAGTGGAAAACTATTTTTAAACCAAATCTAGTTTCCAAAATTCATTTCTCCTTTAAATTTTAAAACTCACCTATGGTATCTTATGAACTTTCACATGTGCGTTCAACCAATCTTGCTTACATCATCCACATACAACTGCCCCCATGAACCCTCCGTACATACCCACACACATGTGGCCTTCCATAAAGAATTTCATGGTCCAAAAATCTATTTTACTTATCAAATCCAAAAACATATCAATTTTTTTTCAAAATCGAAACACTTACTCTTTAAACCCCCACTTAACCCATTTAAATCCATTAAGGAAAGCACTCCCATTCTGAAACCATTTTCACTTTAAAATTCCACTTTATACCTCAATATACACTCACATAAACAGAAATCAAAACAAAACACATCCAACAACTGACTATCAGAATGAGGAACTAGTGTTTATGCCTATCCTAGTGACACGGTGGTGAGCCATGCCCCAAGTAAGGCATGACACTAAGAGGAACTTGAACTAGGAAATCAGACTCCAGATGAGTCACCACCCCATATGAGGCAAAAACATAACTTGATTCTCCTCCATTATCATCCCTCAATCCAAAACAACCCAATATAGAAGACTCAAATCTCAGACTACCCCTGGTGACTCGAGGATCAGTGCGAGCAAGAGTTTGCGATGCTCTTTCCGAACCTACCTCTTGAGTCCTAATATTCATAGTCTCTTTCTAACCTAACTCATCCAAAATAATAACATAACCCAAAGAGATTAACCTCTATTTGATACCATTTTATAACAAACGAAGTTAGGTTTCCATCCAATCAATGCCCGAATCGGTCAGTGGCAAGGCCGAATGGGCGTTCTCGATCCCCATGGGCTGGCACAAGTTCTTGGGAATCAAAAATAAAATGTAGGAACAATTTACCCAAAATAACAAACATAAAACAACTAAAACATTTGACTGAAAGAAACCGAATTTACACAAAAAAACGTTCCCTTAACACATTTCATATTTAAAGGTTTATAACTTGAACCAATAACACAAAAGAAATTACATAAAAGGAAAAACTAAAACTCCAACTCAAACCTATGTGCGGCATGAGGAGCCACATACCCAAGCCACCAATACCAACCTGCATGAGAGAAACCACTAATAACCCAGACCATCATCACTAACCCCGATGCCTCAACCTAGAATACACAAGGAACTAGATTTACATACACACAATGGTGTATATAGGGTGTGATCCAAGAGCCTAGTAGGATGTCACCTAATAAAAATATTTCATTCCATAACATAAAAGTGATAATTTAACATGCTTATTCAAACTCTTGATTTTAAAACACTTTTAAGGAAATCATTTAAAATATAAAAATTAAAAGGAACACTTGAAGAAATATCATTTCAAAAATAATACTTTAAACTAGAAGAGAAAATTCCTAAATAACACACACACACTCAAGTGGTCCTCCATATGCCAACAAAAGGCACCCCGTCATGAATAGTAGAGCACCGTTGGTAAATCCCCTAAGGTAACTAGCACAAATGGGACCCTAGAGACATTGTACCTCAGTGTAAACATGGTATTGGAATGACAATGATCTATGCTTTCATGCACATGACACTAGTAGGGAACACACCCATAGCCTAACAGTATCCAATCATTACAACTATTTAGTTAGTGTTGTAGTGTTAATCCTGCTAGAAGAAACTGGAACGAACCACTTCTATATCATCCAGTGTACTAGTCCTAGTCCGCCCACCTAGATTCCTGAGGTTCCCTTGTGCTAAAGTTAAATTTCACATCCACAAACACCACACCACTGGATTCACACAAAATCAAAACATTTCAATGAAATCACCCTTCTTTACAAACAACCCACTTTCCATTTTAACACACCATGGAAAATACCCCTTTCAAATACTTTTTCCATCTCTTACAAAATACCAAAAAAAATTAAAACACAAGAAATCAAGCCATACAAACCAACCCAAACCAATGGTCCAATCCCCTTCATGAGACCAATCATACTTTATCAATTTTTAAAACAAGCTTTTCACCTATCAAACATTTCACAATTTATACACCAAATGTATAACAAAGATAACATGCTCAAAATGATCCGTTTTTACTTGGAAATCCCCATTTAAGAATACACACCTCTAATTCCCTTAAAATATAATTTTCATCTTCCAAATAACCTTTAAAACCCATTTTAGTAACATTCACCAAAACACACATAAATACATTGCCAATTCCTTTGTTAAAAATTCATTTCTAACCTATAAACACAAAAATCATTTCAAAATACCATAAGAACCACATAATTAATCCAAATAATGTATTTATAATCTTAAATAAACACATTAAATTCATCTAAAGATGTTACGGCACATAACCATTAAACAATTAATGGTTAAAAAATTAATTAAACACATTAAAAAATTAATTAAACACTTATAAGAATCACCAAATCAAGAAAAAAATGAATGACACAACCATTTATAAAATAAAATTCAATTTCATTACACATGAATGTCCAAAAATTTATAAAACACATTTCGCACCACCTAATTTAACTATAGAACATGAAAAACATAATTAAATAAACAAATTAAATCATCTAAGATAGTTAGGGCCCAAAACCACCTACCTCGATGTAGGAAAACATCACAAAGTTAGTTTAAAAATTCCAATGCACACTAACCACACCTCAAATGACATAATTAGACCCTACAGTGGGGGTTCCGGGAGGCTGGTCGAGCGTAATGGAGGGACACTAAAGGTGTGTTGCACTGGAAAATCTGATTGAGAGGGAATATCGGCATGAGGGGACGATTTTGCATCTGAGGGGGTGTGTGTGGGTAACAGGGGTGGCACGCAGATGATGTGTGGCAGGCAGAGGTAGTGTTATTCGGCTCGTCGATATGGGAAGAGGGGCGCCAACCAGATCGTCGTTGGACGGAAGCAAGGTGAGTGTCGCTGGTAAAGGATGGAGGTGCGACGAACCAAGGAAAATAGAAGAGAAGGCATGGGTTAGGGTTTGGGATAGGGTGTGGCATAACTAGGGGAGTGGGGATGGAAGAGAGAAATAAGAAAAAAATGGAAAAAAATAAAAGGAAAAATAAAGGAAAATGAATATAAAATGAAAAAACCGAAAAATCCTAAACTAACCTAAAACAATAATAAAAATAATTATAATAATAAAAATAATAAAGAAAATTGTGTTAATAAGTTTACAATTGTGTAAAAAATTAATATTAAAATCCTAGTTAAAGTATTAACAAAATTAATTTTAATAATAATAATCATATTATTATTACTATTACTAATATTAAAAAACACTAAAAAATAATTTTCTCATTTCTTTTTGAGTTCATTTTAACTATTCATTGGTTAAATAATTAACTGACCATACAACAGGCAGGTCTCACACTGGTCTGCGGAAGCCATATGGATTTGACTATTCCATACGCGTGCACCTGACATTGTCAAGCTAAAACGCTCACTTAATAGAAAAAGCGCACAAACTCAAGTCGGGCCTGGCCGACACCTCAGCAAAACATTTTTTTAAGCCTGGTAAAATTATCAAATAAAATTATTAATGATTTAATTAATAATAATAATTATAATAATTACATAATAGTATTACTGTTATTATGTTTTAAACATTAACCTATTTTATTCTCCAAAAAACTTATTCTTTTAAGAAGTGGGAAATCGTAAGGGAACTCGGTCTGACTGCACGGTTATCGCCAACTCTGTGGTGCCCGTGCACCGGTCCAAAACCCATAAATATTATTGTACTTGAAAAATTTCAAACCAGGACCCCAAACTAAACATTTTCCAAACTATGAAAGATTGTGAGAAGAATAAAATAAAAGATCGTCTGAGGTCGGGGTGTGACATGGGGAATCCCTAACAAGATAAAGTAAGTGGGGTCCTAAGATCCTTGTACCTTAGTGATAAATACTTAAAAACCCCACTACATCATGATTCATGTTCAACTAGAGGGGAATCACATCCTAAGGTCTAGTGGCCACAAACCCCCATAATCATTATTTAGTTAGTGTTGTAACGTCAATACTGCTAGGGAGAACTGGTCCTCGACACTACCGATCCACCAAGAATACTAAACTTAGTCTGGCCCCTAGGTACTTAGGTTCCCATGTGATCTATGCCAATATAAACATCAAGAGTATGCCCTTTACATAAAATCATAGCAGTGTACAAGTATCTTCACTAGGCACATATCAAAAATCAAATATTTAACACAGAAGTCGAATTTCAAAATCAAGGGGCATGCCTCAAGAGGGGTTTTCCACTTCCATAAAACATTATTAAAGTGCCAAAAATCCTCATTATTTTAAAAGGAATACTTTCACTTGAGGAAACACTAATTACAAAATATTTTTAGTTCCAAAACCAATGAGAAGACCATTTGAACAATTAAAGAGACACTCATTTATAAACAGGCTTGAAAACATTCTTAAACAAAGGAGGCCCGTGATGAAGGCTTAGTGAAATCATGGTTAGGGAGTGAAAATAAATTTCAAAGGATTAAAATACCATTTACATAGTATATAAATTTTCTATACTAATAATAATTTTTTTAAATAAATCAAGAAGTCATGGAATTCAAATTAAAGATCTTGTCATAGTTTATATACTGTAAACTCAAGGCTCTTTGACAATAGCAACCAGAAAGTTCCTTTCTTCTGCTTGCATGCATATGCACCATCACAGACATATATATAAGAAAAACTATCCCATATGTACATATTCACTTGGCCATGAATATGTAAAAGGTGGTCCTTACATATATGCTTATAATTTCATATACCCCTTTACACTTACACACATTTTCATTTTTTTCATATATATACATATAAGAACACATAGCCCCGATATATCTATTCATACTACCGTGAGTGAATATATATAAAAGTGAAACTTATATATAACTATTACTACCTATTCATACACATGCAAGTAACCTCTAACAATGATGAATCAAATCCACCTTAATGAGGTCTAGAGTAAACTAGAAAAATATAGGAAACTCAAAAATTACCAAAGACCCAATTAAAAATTGAGGAAAATTAAATAATGGAGGGAAACATACCCAAAATTGATGGAGAACCAAAATACTCAAATGAAAATGGATAGAATCAACCTTAATAGATCTAATATCCATAAATATAGAGAACCAAGAAAATACTTGATAATAGGTTAGGGTTTGAATGGGTCACACATACCTCATGGGGAAAAGAAAAGGTGTAATGAAAATGGAAGGAAAATGAAGTGGAGGAGTGGGAAACCTTACTTAAGGTGAACGCACAATGAATCAGTTGAAGAAAAAATAAAGAATCAAGGAAGGAGAGTGGGACCATCGTGTGCGGTGGGGGAGATCCCCCTTTAGACTAGGTTGTGCGAGTAGGAGAGGGGGAGAGGGAGACCCTTTGAGGGTTTAAGAAGAAAAATAATAATAATAATAATAATAATAATCTTAATAATATTAATACTAATAATAATAATAATATTATTATTATTAAAAAATTTCTTTTTATTTTTTTTTATTTTATATTTCGGTTTTTTTAAACCCTAGGCAGACCACACAATTTGGATGCATGGCCTGCCATACCATGCACTAACCGTGTAGTTTCCTCTATCCCAATGGGGAGGGACCACATGATCTTCTAGGGAGGTTCACATCCCCATCCACCTATCCATGTGCCTTGAAAATTTTCACTATTTAGGCTGCATGGCTTGCATTAGGCTGGAACACAATTTCCCCTAACTGTGTACCAAATGTGCACCTAGGCAGAAGACTCCAAAATTTAAATTTAAAACCCAAATCTGCCCAAAACTCAAAATAAAGTCTAAAAATAATTAAATGATTAATAATAATTTATATTTTGTGGTTAAGGTGTGACAAATCCCCCCACCATGACACTTTATTTCCCCTAAAGTCCTAAATATTCAGCAGGTCACATCATTTGATAAAAGAAATAAACTACATGAGAGGAAGTTATCAAAACCCAAAGACCAAGAGCTAATACTCACCCTTTATCATGAATCCGTGATCCCAAAAAGATAATAGAGAGGTTATATCCAAATAAACAAACCCACACTGGAAGATAGAACAACAGAGACCCAAGAACTCAAGCCTTCTGATAAAGATTCAATGTAGAATCTAAAATCCACAAACACAACCTCAACATGGAACAACATGGACCCTAAATTAGAAATCATCAAGGATTATTTTGGATCTCCATAAGCATTTATCACACAACCCATTATACATCCCAACCAATTACCGTGTTTGGGTTCGGGTGGAGCAGAAATAAGAAATCACCCCATCATAAACGCCTTAAAGAACAATTTCACCATGAGCATGTTCTATGGTGGCATCCCCACCATTTTTGAACTCTAATAGATGATAGTTTTCTCAAGATAGAAAAAGATCCCAAAAGATGAGGAATTATATAAGAAATACCTCCATCCATAACCACAAGACTCAAAATTCATTATGAAAAGTTATTTCTATTGAAATATGAATTTATAAGAAATGGAAAAAGGACAAAAGGCTCCCATGAAAAACTCCCAAGCCTAAATGAAAAGAAAAATTGGAACTCTCCAAATGGAATGAAACCTCTAAACCAAAACCAAAATTGAAAAAGGATAAAAACCCTAGTGTGGCCTTTCAACTTCCCAAGCCACACTCATAAAAATCTAGAAAAAATAAAGAGAAGATACATGGTGGGTCTCTCCACTATTTAAGATCCAACTAGAACAATAGACTAAACTAGATCACAAGTCAAAATTACCTAAGTTTAAGCATCATCAAACATGCACCACTTAAAACCAAAACCACTCCAAAAGAAGGACAACCATTCATGAGTTCACATCCATAAGGCATAACCATATAAATAATTGGAAAATTAGACCATGAAGATCTCCTAACAATAAATTATAAAAATGAGACACCATATCAAAGGGAAACATAAATATTTTCCACTCCTTCATTGGAGAAAAAATGTTTGGTGCACATAAAACACACTCTAAAGATCCTACACTCCATGAAAAGATTCACCTCGAGGCCTATGGTTGGAGCTCTGATGTCTTGAATCAAATGATTCCCTACATTAAGGAGCTGTAGATCTCAAAATTAAACTTCCTCTTTCAGTTTCACAACTTATAGAAACCTTTTTCAGGCGACCCAAGTGTCCACGTCAAACAAAAAATATTCTTTTAATCCAACCATGAATGAGGAATTATAATATTTTTTACTAACGAAGTTGGGAAACAAACCAAGAAGACTCAGGTTTGGTCCGAAGTCAAGAAAGAGTCCATCTCCACCACTCAATTTATAGTGTGGGTTGAATCAATAGGAATAACTAGAGAAACACATATTCAGAATCTCCTCAAAGACTCCAACCACCTCAAATTTGACAGGCTTATCCCACTAAATGATGAAAAACATCGATTTCCAAAATATGACTTAACTTATACTAATAAGGAAGGAACCTCAGTGACCAACCACCCACTCCTCACATGGATTTTTTTGGGTCATACTCTAAACACAAGAAACACAAAAACCAAATAAAAATGCATTACAATTCGAGATTTCATATCTTAATCAGAAATCAATAACTCAACTTAAATAACCCCTCAAAAACACTTCCAACACATCTAAACCAAAAAAATCCCAAAAATGCAAACTCCAAACCCAAAAAAGAAATACCACACTACTCCCACCATTTAAAACATTTAAATCCCCCCTTTTTTGAAAACCATTTTTATAAAACAAAACAACCTTTGAGGTAAAGTATCCACCATTTTTCCATGAAATCTCACATATATACACCCCTTTTCTAGCTCAATCATCCATCCACTCATTCAAATAACCAACTATCCACTTTACACATAGGAACATCAATATATGTGATCATTCATAGGAATACTAAGGGTCAATTCAAAACAATTTTCCATTCCCAAATCAAAATATCTAACCTAAATTAAAATTCCCAAAAAATTTGAAGCCCTCATTTATCATTCAAACACAAATAATTTACAAATTTTTTATTTTTAAGTAACTTCCATCTCACATTTTACAAAACCTTCCACCCCGAGAACATTTTCCAAAATTATTTAATTTCTAAAACAATTCCCTTTCCAAAAACAACCCATTTCATTTTCAAAAGGATTCAACGCTTTAATTATGGAAATATAATATTTAATAAACCAATTACAATTTTATAACCAAAGGGAAAAACTCCAAAACCAACTCAAACCACTACCAGGAACAAACATAAGAAACCTAATACATAATCAAAAATACCAAAATCTCAGAGGAACAATCGCTACACACGGCTTATCCAAATGGTTTGGAAGGCTATGCACCAACCGAGTGAGCACATCATAGGCCATCATAGGTATTTTTGGTGCCTATGAATAGTTTTATAGGACATTCACAACAACCATGAAAACTCTAAATCCCACCCATAATAACCCCCAAATCATCAAAATCAACTAGAAACACTCAAAAAAACCAAGGAACTTGAAAACACCTGAGATCCAAGCTTTAATTTTGAGGCAAGACCACCCCAAAATACCCTAACAATTCAAGTATCCTTTCGAATAGGTGGTGTTCATGAACTTTCCCATGACTGGAAACCTGAATTCTAATAATCCTATCTTCAAACTACCTAACATCCCTAATTAAAAAGGGCTAAGGATATGATGTAATTTTTTCATGAACCAAGCCAAGTCATCCCCGAAATGGTCACCTGATTCAGCCCGCGTCAAGTCCCAAGAGGCGTTCCCAATCCTATCAGGCCAACACCTAGTGCCAAGAATGAAGATAAATCTATTGGGAATGATTTATCCCATAAAGCAGAATAAAAATAAAATATTATGAACTAAATAATAAAAATAAACACTATAAGTGGAAAGAAATAAAATCACACATACCTCCATGTGACACTATAGGTTTCCACCAACCACTAAACCAAAGTCGCTCCATGATGGATGATTTTGGGATGGAAGTATCACTATAAGCTAAAGAAAAAGATAAATCTATATTCATGAGTTCTTAAACATAGTAGGTGTTCCCAAATAAACTACTCTCTATGCCTTACCATTAAAAACAATCCATGCCAGTTTGAAAATAAGAAATAAAAAAAATAAGGTTTTTACATTCTTTTTATAAACAAATAACATGTTTCCATTTCTATGAAAAACCATTTTCTATTACATATCCAAAATATTTTCCAAAACATGATATATTTCAAATTATGCATTTACAATATGGAGAAAGATAATAAAATAAGAGTCACAGAAAGAAAAAAAATCATTGGGTGCTACAAAACAGAGGATAGGAAATGTGATTTTTATTATTTAAAACATATAAAGGAAACTATGAAATGATATTATAAAACAATACCACAGAGTAATAAGGGTAAAAGATAGAAAAAACCACGGGAAATCCATAATTATCTAGGGTTAGTGGAATCCTAATATCCTTGTACCCTGGTGATAAATATATAAAAAACCCATAACATCCTCATGTATGATCCACTGGAGGAGAATCACATACCAAGGTCCAAGTGTCTACAACCATCATCATGATTTTTTATCTAGTGTTGTATTTTAAATCTGGCTTAGGGGAATCATGCCTCAAACCTACCAATTTTCCTATCAAACTAGACCTAGTCTTCCCTCCTAGGTACCCAGGTTCTCCTGAGATCTATGAAAATATCAACATCAATAGTAAACCCTTTATATAAAATCACAATAATGGAAAATCCTATTCACTAGGAAAATGTCAAAAATCACAAATTTAACACATACATAAAATTTATAAATCAAGGGGCATGCCTCAATAGAGGTTTTCAATATCTATAAAACATTATTAAAGTGAAAAATGAGCCTCATTATTTTAAAAGGAATAATTTATCTTTTGAAAACACTAATACCCAAATATTTTGAGTTCCAAAACCAATGAGATGACCAATTGAACAATTAAGGCACACCACATTTAGAAACAGGCTTGAGAAAATTCTTAAACAAAGGAGGTCCATATTGAAATCTTAGTAAAGTCATGGAGAGTGATTAAAAATACATTTAAAAGGATTAAAATCCACTTTTCATTGAATATAAATTTCATATAATAATAAAAACACATTTTTTAAATCAATCAAGCAGTCATGGAATTCAAATTAATGGTTTGGGCATAGAGAACCTACCTCCAACTCAAGGCACTTTAATAATAGAAACCTAAAACTTCCCTTTTACTACTTTTAGGAATATGAACTTTCACATAAATATGGTGACAACTAGACCCTATTCACATATTCACATGGATATAAATATATACAAGGGGATCCTTACATATATGCTTATACTTGCATATACCTCTTTACACTTATACACATATGAATTTTTCATATATATATATATATGCACACCTATCCCTAATATATATATTCATACTTACATGTGTTAATATATATAAAGGTAAAGTTATATATGTATATTCCTACCTATGAATACACATGTAAGTTTCATATAATAATGACAACTCGAATCCACCACAACAATTCCATAGTGCTCTACAAAAATATAGGAAAAATCAAAAATTACAAAATTCTCAATTAAAATTTGAGAAAAATTAACGAATTGGGGAAAACATACCCAAAATTTATGCAAGATCAACTGAATTCAATGATCAGGTCTAAAATTTTCCTCAACGGAACTTAAGAGCAGTAAACACTGGGAACCAACAAAAAAATACCTAAAAATGGGTTAGCGTTTGGTTGGGTCACACACCCCATATGGGAAAGGGAAAAGGTGAAATGATAATGGAAGGAAAATGAAGCTGAGGAGGAGGAAACCTTACCTGAGGTGAACGCACTATGAATCTGTGTAATAAAAAATTAATAATCGAGGGGGGATAGGGGGTCGAGGTACATGGTAGGGGAGAGACCCCTTCAGTCTAGGTTGTGTGAGAAGGAGAGGGGAAGAGGGAGACCCTTTTAGGGTTTAATAATAATAAAATTATTATTATTAATCATCATCATCATCATAATAGTAACATTATTATTAAATCATTTAATTTTTCTTTTCCTTTTTTTCCTTGTTTTAAACCCTGGGAAGTCCGTAAGGTTTGGTGTCATGGTATGTCAAATCATTCACCAATCATTCAATTACCTCTATCCCAAGTGGGAGGGACCACATGGGCTCCTAGGGAGGGTCACACTCCCATGCTTCTAGCCATTCACATGTTTTCCCCTAAACACATTATTAGGAAGAAAACTCCAAAATTTAAATTTTAAAAAACGACTTAGAATGAAACTCAAAATTATGGATAAAAATAATTAAATGATTAAAAATAATTAACATGTCAAGGTCAGGGTGTGAAACCATCTCTTTTAATCAAATAGATCTTTCATACAGAGAAGGAAACAAGAAGGGATCAGATCTTCAGGACCAGTAAACCAAATGATTAGAGACCATTCTATGAAGTGTATATTCTATTGATAATGGCAATTAAATTTGATTCTAATACAATTTAGTTACATAATTTCTCAATGTAAAACATTATACCCTCAGAAATTTCTTAGGATACAAAGACCAGTGGATCCTAGTGAGTTGAAAAAGATTTTTGGCATGCAAAAAACCACATGCATGAGGGAGTCATAGAACACCACACCAATCCCAATAGAACCTCCTCCAAAAATTTATAGAACCACATTAATCTTCAGAGTATCTAGTGGTGAGGAAAAACACTATTTGATGAATTATTTTATAAAAACTCTAGATGAAACTCATCAATTTTATAGGCTTATATCCAAGATGCAATTTGATCGATCTAGAAAGGAGTAGGTCTCGAAAACTTATTAAAGACCAAATTTTTTCTTCAAACCTAGATAAACTAGAGAGCTGCAAATTTATAATCATAGAGAGAGGATGAAAACTTCAGCTACTACGAAGCAGGATCAGTTTTCATGTCCTCCAAAATATCATCATTGGAATCCCATTTGATCTATATGGCCCTGTCACTAGGGTAAAAAATATTTCATGTGATGGAGACTCTAACTCAGCTATAAACAAAGGAAAAGTATAATTATCAATATAATGATAGAATAAGAGGAAATATTTGATGAGGAGGATTTTGGTGTATAATTTCCACTATATATAATGGATTTTATGAGGAACCTCTAAACACCATAGTGTCTTCCAAACAACATCTTCTTCCGTGCTTCATGAACCAAATTCCATTTTATATAAATATTTAACTAAAAACATTCCAAATCTTTCTATACTCTATGAAATCCTATCCTTCCTCATGTCCTTAATAAAAGGAATGCTCAAAATGATTCTTCTATCTCTCTTATTGAACCATCATTCCAATCTATCAATACACCAACTAGTACGAGCACAATCTAGAAGGGAGTTAATAATTACATCTTCCCACCCTGGGACTAGCGGAGTGGTAGCCTTCATCCAACCATTTTCAACTGGCCATGTATCTCTCCGGATATTTATAGTGTAAACATATCCAATACACCAATACATAACACTACATAGAATCTCTTTAGTACCCCATAAACATCAACAAAAGAAACATGGATAGGGGCCAAGAATAAACACACTAAAATCTGAGTGGGAAAAATATTTTGACTATCGAATATGAGCACATAGAGAATCAAGATCTTGTTGCAGCCTCCATCCTTAAAATCCTAGAAGTGCATAATTAAAGAGATGAATATCCCATAACCCCATTAAAATATAGGATTTAAGGGTACACAACATGTCCCAGGCCAGAAAATTAGTTTTATTTGTCCCACCATTAATCCCTTCACTAGAAGTTGGCAAGAAGAGAGTGGATTTTATCAATAAAAAACTGAGTAGATTAAAAAGGTACATAACTTAGGTTAGTATGGCTTATTTCAATAAATTTATAATAATCTCCTTCCTTTCTTTAGATATTTTCTTAAAGGTATATCCGTATATTTTTTTCAATTTTTCTATGACACTTGAGAAATTATCTCTTCTAGAACACCTATATATTGTGGGAAGAGAAAAATATTTATTATGTTTCTCAAAAACCCAAATAATAGAAGTTCTTTTGAGTTTATCTTTCCTATTTATAGGAACACCAAAGCTAAATTATATTTATAATTTATCAAGATTTATAGATAGTTTGTAATCCCACTTATAAATGTGAATGAAGTTGGAAATAGAATTTTATTCTTCAATGGTGTCCCTTCAAAAAAGAAAACAATCATCGAAAAAAAAGATGGGATATGAGTGGACTCTATTTTCACAATTTTTTTCATGAATCATTTTATCATAATAAAGTTCTAGAATAATATTATATAACATATAATCCACCATAATAAAATGAAAAGGGGAAAGTGGAACCCCTGATGAATACCCTGAGAAGGAGAAAGACATTGAGAAAGTCTGCCATTAATTTTAATTTTTAAAGGGATGGACGAAAAATATTGCATGAAAATTTATATCCATTTGGAGAAGAATTTCATTTTTCACATAAAATAATTAAGAAAAGTCCATTCAACCCAATCATAGGCCTTTTTCATATCCAAATTCCAAGCCATAATGCCTCTCTTAGAAACTGAGCGGGTTTTCATTGAGTGAAACACATCATTAGTGAAAATGAAATTATCCAAAATGAGCTTCATGGGGGATGAAAGCACTCAAAGTTTTAGACATAATATTAGGAAGACAAGGTCCCATGTTATTAACTAAAATATTTGCGAAAATTTTGTAGAAAAAATTTATAAATTGATGGGCCTAAATTTCTACAAAAATGTGGGTTTTTAGATCGTAGGGATCAATGTAATGCGAGTTTTTTTTCAACTCATAGAAGTTATTCTTACCTTCCCAAAAATATTTCATGAGGCTTGAAATGTAATGCTCAATATTATTCACGAACGTTTTAAAAAATCGGAAATAGAACCCATCTGGACCTGGAACTTTATAGAGTGGATTTGATTGAGATCCAGGTAAATTTACTCATCAGAAAAAATAATGTATATACTGAATATACATTGCCTCCTTTACCAAAAGTTGGATACATGAGAAAATATCTGATGAATTGGAAGACTACCCTACTATCTAAACCGCCTACTATAAATTCAAATTAGATCATGTGCCCCATTATCATTGGACACTGCACAACCATTTATATCAATGATTCATGTTATGTAATTATTATATTTCCTTGTAGAATCCTTCTAATAGAAGTTAGAGGAATTTGATTCCCATTCCCTGATTGGGTTTCACATGCATGTAGGGCCCAAAATATTTCCTTAATTTTAAGGCTTGATTCCAGCTCAACTTCAACAGTCGAGATGCTATGAAGAACCTAATCAGAGAGGGTAACGAGTATATATATTTTTTGTTTTATTTCAATGTAGTCGTAATGATAGTCTGGTTTGTAGAAATTCGAAATTTTCTAGCGCTTTAGACTATCTCCCACAAATTTTATATTCATTACCATATTGGGATTCTGTAATTTCCACCGTTAGTATATCCCATCTTACAATTCCTTATCCTTTTACCATAATCTTTGAAATATAAAAACTATTTCTTGTCTCAACATTCTTTATTTGTGAGAAAATACAATGAGGATAGGGAAATGTTCTGAGGAAGTCAGGGAAAGGTGAGAAACCTAGAAATCTAAAAATATTTTTCCATTCACTCAACCCTAATTATCTATATAATTGTTCCTCAATGCTCATATTTTCATTATTCCCTTGTAACCATGTGTGAAGGTTTCTATAAAACCCTAGACCAGCAAGAACCACAATTTAGGTCACTTTTTGAAACTCCATCATTGGCGCAAGAGGTCTATTTACACCCCTATCTTCTCATTTTGAAATAAAATTTCATTCAAGTCCCTTTAAACAAGTATAGGTCCATGAAATCTCTCTCATAGGCACTTAAGAAAAATCTACGACTTCCATTTATCCCATTGTGAAGGCCATCCATATAATCCAACAAATGCCCAGTCCTAAACACCAGTTTGGTTAATGGATGTAGTAATGTGGTTATCAAAGAAGAATTTGATATATAAATCCACCTCCTATCTCTAGAGAAGATATATTTCCCCCATGTTTCCTTGTCGGGAGATGGGGAAACAACACTAAATGTTAGGTTTTTCTTAAAATACACTCCATGTCCTTATATTGTAATATGGTTTCAGACAAGAAAACTATATCATAGAATCATTTAGCTCATTGGTACTGGAGCATCCAAAATTATTGTGGGTTTCCAATCCCATGAAATTTATATCATAAGGTTTTTATTATGGTAGGTGAGACTGGATGAATCCATCTTATGACTCTAAAACTTCACGAAGGGAACCATCACCAACCACTTTCCATCTTTTATGAAGATGCTCCACCTTTGGTGAGGCCTCCGAGCCTTGTTTAGAGCCACAAGGAACTGTAACAGGATTGTCAGAGCTAGCGTCCCATTTAGTTATCCTCTTCCACATATGGTGATTTCTAGGGCCTGAAATCATCCATCCATTCATGTCGTCACCTTACTCGATTGAAGGTATAGTATGGACCTCACTCGGGGAAAAGGGATGGGTTTAGGGGGTCTGAATGAATTCATTTGGGCTTGGTGGAGGGTAAAACCACATTCTTAGACCCCTTTGTGTCCATTTAGATGATATTATCATCTCCAAATTATAATTATCCATGCTAAAAGGAATAATTTTCTAAACATTGGGACCAATTTTGGGGGGTCTTCATCATTTCTTTAAGCTTTAAACAATTGTTATAGTCTATAGGATGATGTGGGGGAACCAAAATTATAACCTTATTATGGACAATGTATTCATGTGTTTTAAGATATTTTTTGAGATTTTATTTATCCTTAATCCTTTAAAACTCTTGGAAAAAGATTCCCCATGATTTTTTTGCACGCAACCAAGGACCGTACCATGTAAGGATATTACCATTTTCATATACTACCTTGATAGAATAGTCTTTTTTAGAATGACCAATGCACCCATAGAAGAAATAGAATATTGTAATTTTTTCAAATTCACATGTAATATAGATCATTGAGTATTCTACGTAATGGAATATATCCCTTAGAAGTGGGGAATCAAAGTTAACCATTACCCTGATCCTCACTAAGGGTCCCCAAAGAATAGGTTCTGGTTTATCCCATTCCATGAAAGTTCCAATAAAATCCCTAATTTCTCTAAAAACACATTCTGATCTCCCCCAAAAACAAATTAAAATGAGCCAAATCCAAAATGGATATTTAGAGATGGAAAATTCTTAGATTTCACCTTCATTATCCATATATTACATTAAAATTATATGGATGTCAAAATACTCATGCTGAATGAGAAAAATATTCAATTTATCATTATCATTAAATAATTTGAAGACCATAAGCCTAGATCCAACCTCACATATAGCCACATGATCCTCCAGGATATAGACAAATTGTAACACACCATTCAATTAGGTCATATTAAAGGTTCAAATAATGATTAATTTTCAAATTGTAAGGAGGCCTATTCTCTGCATTAAGAATCCATATCTATCCTTCAACACAAAAATGGGTTCCTTTTCCATTTTTTAAAGTGAGAGAAATCGCCATTTATTTCAAAAAATTGTTCTCCATCTATCGATTTGTATTGAAATGAATCAGCCTTCTCCGATGGGGAAGAACCACCGATGAAAACCCAAGATAAGTATCAGAACCACATGTCTACCCAAACTTGGATGATACTAGGAGAACCCAAACCCTAGGAAACCCTAATATAAATAACTCTATAGATGAAGATATTTTATATGAAAAAATTATTTAGTTTACCACTTTACCCGCATTGAAATCTAATTAATTATTACATTAACATAACTTAATTTGAATATGATAGCATGTAATGGATGTTATTTGGTTCTTGCATGCAAATTTTATTTTTTATTATTTTTAGGTAAGGTAATTTTAATGGTTGACTATGAAATTTCACAAAAAAATACAATCACAACTGACCTTAAAGTGTTTATAAAGAAATTACACCAAAAGGGGACACTTTACACCATAAAAATATGACTTATATTGTTAAATATAGAGTAAATTTTTATATCCCTATGAAAATAAAAATTTTCTCATCCCATATCTTCATGAATGATATCCTCAAAGAGGGAATACTTCTTGTCCAAAATTTTAGGATATTATTTGAGATTTATTTTACCTTCATTGTTGACTCAAAGCATAATTTGATTTTCCGTTTCGATCCAAGCTGATTATTGGTCATTAGTGTAAACCTATAGATATCTTATAAAGATCCTATCAAATTCATCATATGAGTATTGAATAAAAAATTCACCATCCACTATCTCCTTAGAACGTATAATCCATTTTTTAGAGGTTACATGTAAAATTATTTCTTTGCATTCATTATCATTATCAACCACATTCCCAATATGGAATTGATCTCCAAATAGTCCTCATGAACAAAAAACTTATTTCCATCTTCTTAGAACATTCGATTCATTCTTCATATAATTTGGAATCTAGATTGGTCTAAGAAACTATAACTACTACATAATAGGATTTTATTAGCATGTATTTTAGTTCTGATAAAGTTGAATTTTATTAGCACTATTTATAACATTGATAAAACTACATTTTATCAGCTATATAGTTAGTGCTAAAAAACACTAGTTATAGTAGTCTGTTGAAACAAATTTAATACATTGCAACAACATTACAATTACAAACATTTTAAAATATTTCAATAAATTTACAACATAATTCTCAATTTAATTTCAAATATATTTATATTAAAAACTTTTCAATATAATAAAATAACATCATTATGTACAATTTATTGCAAAATATAAATATTCTAAAAAATTAAAAAAACATGGGGGCCTTATATTATACTATCATTGGGACCCCCTTTTAAAAGATCCCAATCACACTACCAATTTATGAACACACCACCATAGATCAAACAAAATAAGACTATGCATGCAATAAAAAACAATGATCATTATAAAAAAATAAATGAAACATAAATATGATACAATTATGCATTATTAAAATTTTACTTTTACATCGAAAACATGCACTTGTGTTAGATTAATGTGCGGTTGATTCCTACATATCATAAATTATTTATGGATATTCATCCTAAAGTATCATACAGTCTAATCACTATTTTAATTTTTTTTTTGTGTGATGTGTGTGTTGAACTAAAATTTTGATTTGAAATAAAAACACACAATTTGAGTCATATTGGACACACCATGTGTTGGATTTATGTACGGTTAATTATTACACATCAAAAATTACTTATGGATAATTTTCCAAAAGTATCAATATAATCCGAGTAATTTTTATCATATTTTTGTGAGTGATGTCTATTTTAAACAAAAATATCACTTTTAAACTGAAAACATGAAATTTGAGTCATACTGGGAACAACGTGTGTCATATTGATGTGAAATTGATTCCTAAAAGTCATAAAGGACTTATGAATTACATTCATAAAATATCAAGACAATATGAGTGTCACGACCCGACCCAACAAGTCTTGAGTCCCATCTCCCCAAGCCTGCCTCCATAGGCCATGGGATAACATCTAGCACCAAGTAGGAATATCACACATATGGGAGGCCTTAGACTAAGGTACCTGTTGGTCAGAGTAGAGTACTAAATAGGGGGTTTAATTGAGTATCTATTCAAAATTTCTATTTAAAAACTATTCTTAAAATAATTCCCCAATAAAGTTAAATACAACCCAGTTCATCAAGGATATATTGTTATGAAAGTTTGATTATTTAAATAACTTCATAGAAGATTGATTAATTCTCAATAATATTAATATTAGTTATTAACATTACTTTTGAAGTTATTATAATAAAGAAAAAAAATTATGACTTCTTTCCAAGATTAACTATCAAAGTAAATTTAGTGATATCTGGATTAAATAGTAAAATAGAGATAACTAAAATTAAATAACACAATGGATATAAACAAGTGGTTCAGTCTCAAGCGGAGACCCAGTCCACTCCACTTGGTGATCACCTACCACCATGTGGTTTATATAAATAAACTTGATACATATCTTGTATCCGGCTTTACAATAGTGCACAATACTATCCAGGTCACACGGCCTCTTCCACAGTTCATCGTGGGCATGAACTAACAAGTCACACAGGTACTTCTTCCAAACGTATCTGTGGGAATACACAAGTGTAGAAAGATGTAAGAGAAAGGATATCTTGTATCCTTCAGTTTTATGCAAGAGATAGTGTGTATTGAATAAAGATACACACACTTCCCAAAAGAAAAGAAAATTGATACACAACAGAGAAAAAAAATATGAGATAGGGCTAGTAGTGATCTGAGTGTTAGTAAATGTAGATCTAGACTTATGGGATGAAGCAGATGCAAAAATCGAGTCCTCTCATGGAAAACAGAGTATCGTAAGTCAGTTAGATCTGGCTCGTGTTTTTCTTGGTATTGCTAGTGCGAAGATGTTCCCAATGATTCCGATCTATGGTGTCCATATTTTTTATTGAAGAATGATTTGTGCATTCTTTGGATGTGTCGAGTTTCATGTATTAATTCTTTTCTTATGAAATCTCATGTGTTCTTTGTTGTTACGCTGTTTTTTTCGCACTTTTGTTTATGGGCTGCACTTCTCAATTATTCTTGGAGTACATGTGATGGATCTGATAGGATGCATGTATTCTGCACCTCATACCACATACTATCTGATGATATTTCTACAAAGAAACATAAATTATGTCAGTGCATTTAAAATCTTCAAATATGACTGTTAGAAATTAAATTGAAAACTGACAAAATAGAATAATAAACGGTGTCATAGTCTATCTGTAAATAGTGTCTTCATAAAACAGTGTCTCCTTGAAATGGTGTCTCCTTGAAAAGGTGTCTGGATGGTCACGATGTCTAGATGGTTACCATGTCTAGATAGTCACGGTGTCTGGATGGGGACGGTGTCTGGATGGTACCGGTGTCTGGATGGTCGCGGTGTCTGGATGGTCGCAGTGTTTGGATGGTGACAGTGTCTCGATGGTGATGGTGTATGGATGGTCATAGTGTTTGGATGGTCACAGTTTCTAGAATGTCAAGGTGTCTGGATGGTTACAGTGTCTAGATGGTTACAGTGTCTGGATGGTCCCAATGTATGGATGGTCACGGTGTATGGATGGTCACAGTGTATGGATGGTCACAGAGTTTGGATGGTTATGATGTCTAAATGGTCACGGTGTCTGGATGGTTAAGGTGTCTCAGACTTAGTCATATATATGTATACAGACTTAAATAGTGACATTCATTGAATGTATTAGACTTAATCATTCATCGAAGAAATCATTATGAAGTAAATATAGTATACAATAATTATACTTAACGTATAGAAATTAACAACTTAGATAGGAGTATTTAAAGTATAAAGATACTAATCATATGTACACATTATTTGATATATATTACATAGGATTAACACGTTTTTATAGAATGAATAAAATTTTTGATCATTAAAACATGATTAACACATGAGGAGTCTAACAATCTCCCCCTTTTTGATGATCAAAAATCATGTGAGTGAGAGATCTATTCTTAGTGAATGTGGCTCTCCCTTAGTGTGTATTTAGAGTGTATATGTCTCCAATGTACATATAAAATACATGTTTCTCTATTGTTTCTTTAATGTTCATAGTTATCCCCCTTTCGGGATTGTCAAAAAGAGTGAATCAGAAATAGACAAGGAAAGTGCACAATGCATTAGACAGATTAAGAGTGTCATTACAAATAGTAAGGAACAAGAATACATAAAAAACCCTATCAAATGATAGTAAACACTATTTTTCAGTAGTGAATGGTCTTCTCTTTTCCCTTGGAAGCACCATCGGAAGAAGAAGCCATAGGAGCAGAGGTAGAAGTGGAAGAAGGGAGTGAACTAGTTGACAGAGAAGGTAAAGGATGACCTTCAAAGATAGAGGGGGCCAAGGTAGGTGTAGTAGAAGACTGAGGAAACTATTGATCAATAATTACATGCCAGATATGACTTACAACCTAAGAGAAAGACATCAATTTAGACTTAGGGGTAGTAGAGGAAAATATAGGGAAACCCGATCTCAGGGGTGAATCTACAGGAGTGACAATGGAAGTACTCTAAACATTAAGATAAGGCTACAGAATCATGATGAAGTCAGCAATGACTTCACCACCACACTACATAGCTTTCTCAAAGTCATCCTTGTTCTCTATAAACTTGTCCAACAGGGGAGTAAAATCTTTTAGCTTTTGGACTTGAGTTTTGAAGGCTTGAGTAACAGGAGGGATTCTCAAATTCTTTATGAGGTACTTGAAGTGGTTGGTCATGTCATTATTAGAGAATATATGATTGAATTAGAAATCCACCTTTTTATAAATTTCTTTTTGTGCATCATTGGCAATCTTGGAATGGATTCTGACCAAATCAAGAACTTTTCCACTATTCATGATAACTTCATATATAGATTCCTTGTCAAAGCCATAAAGCACAACCTGAAGTTCCTCTTTGAAAACAATTCTAAGAAGATCACTATATAAATAAGTTTAAGATGATTTTTCAGAAGTATGAGAAGATTTGAAATCTTAATTAAGGGATTTTAGTTGATTCAAAACTTTCTAGAGATAGCCTTTATACTCATTAGTTAACTTGTTATGTCCAATAACAAGCTCACATGTCTCTTGAAAAATCTGCTTGTTTCTTTTAGAAATATTCATAACTAAGGCAGTTAAATGAGTTTTAATCAGTGAGGATACTTCCTATGGGGACTAACTAACATCCTCAATAGGATGAGAAATAGGTTCGGGTCTTGAGTTTATCACTCTTTTCATTTCTTCAACCATACATCTTAGAGTTGTTACTTCATCATGAAGCAGTTTGTTCAGAAATCTAACTTCCAAAATCTCATGAAGCATCGTGGATTTAATCTTCCATATAACCATTTCCAAAAATAGTGAATAATCTCTTTCACTAAAATGGTTAGAGGAGAAGGTTTATTATATATGATATTTTCAACCCCAGCCAACAAGGTAGCTCCAAATTATTTCAGATCATCCTTAATTACCAAGTTTGATGGTTCTTGTAAAGGCTCAGAAACAGAAGCTAAGATAGGATCAGGTTCCTTTTTTGGGACAATATCAAAAACTAATTTCAACTAAAACATAGTATATAGATCAATTACATTTACTGATACTTCTGGTGAATCATTCACATTGAAATAACTGGGAAATTTATACCATGTATCCACTAAGCTTGGATAACCGAATTGGGAACCTCAACAGCTTCCAGAATATGGGGATGCTCCCCCTCAATAAGTGAATCTTCTTCAGGACTGAGAGGCTTAGGACCTTGATTTTTTTCCGTCATTTCATCCCTAATTTCCTCATCCATTTCCTATCCATCCAACTGAATGGCTAGCTCCATTCTCTCTTAAGTAGAAGGAATAAATTCCGGAACATCTTGTTCCTCTGGGAGTTCCTCAAGGGTAGATTCTTGTATTACAAGAATGTATTCTTCTATATAATCTTCTACAACAATTTTTACACTTACCTTATCAACAAATTATGCTTTTGAAGCACGTTGTTCTTCTTGATCAATAACTTTTTCAGGAACAAGCACCTCCTTTTCAATTAAGATTTGAGGAGCAGGTGTATTGTCTTCCCCATCAAGAATAGTTTATTTTGAAGGTACAACAGCCTCTTCCTCATCTTCCATATAATAATATTCAAAAACCTCATCTGGTTCCAAAATAGTATCATAGACATCCTTAGGTCATTGAGGGTGTTCCACAAGGTTATGCTTTTCATAAACTCTATCATTATCTTCCACCCATGCTTTCCTCCATGGATTCTAATTGATTATCATTCTCTTTGCAATAACTTTCTAAAGACAGAACTCATAATCCTTTATGACTTCTTTACCTATTCCAACCAATCCCTTTTCATGAAGCATAGCTAAGATAAGCCGTGAATAAAATAGGGAGGTAGACTTGGAGGTGGTTTTGATAAATTCACACATATGGTGTATGACATACTTAAAAAGATTGATCTTATTTCCATTCTTCATGAGATGTATAAAAAATATATCATGATATTTGCGTACAAAAAAATCACCTTTTCTGGGACTAACCAAATTTTGAACAAACATAAATAAGAGTCTAGATTCACCACCTAGTTCGGAAGCTATGGCTCTCCTCTTGGTTTCATTTCCAATTAAACTTCTCAAAGCTTCTTCCAAGATATAGAAATCTCTTGGAGGTGGAAGACCTAACTAGTAGTCTTCACAAGAACCTTCATGAGGTATCCTAAGGCATGCATCCCATAACCTCAAAAAGGTACAAATCTAGCCATTGATCCAACTTCGCAAAACATACCCATCTTCTGAATCAAAATAAACTTGTACATACTAGTAAAACTCAGCAACCATCATTGGATAAATAGGCTTATACTCTTTAGTAAACCAATCTAGCCAGCCTTTCTCTGTTATCACTTCCAACACCAATGAATTACTTGACAGAATCAACTTAGGGAATATCTCCTTTTCAGGTACCACTACTTTGTTCACTAGGTTCAGATTTAGAGGGCCCTTGGGTGCTAACTTAGGCGTGATTTTGAACTCCTTCTTTGAGCTATGCTTCTCAAGAGTTGATGATGAAGATAATTTCATCCTGGGGATTCAGTGAAGTTTTGAGAGAGATAAGGGTTCAATGAGGAGTTATGTTTAGGGAGAAGAGAAGTTATCTTGAGTGAAGAACAAGTGAAACTTATTTTATTTTATCATTTAGGGTTATCAAGCATCACAGGATCAGAAGCATAGGAAATAAAATGTAATAAAACAATGAATTACCGCAATATGGGTTATAATTTATAGATAAAACAATAAATCATTTTACGGTGAGACCGTAACAAGCCTTCACGGTGAGACCATAATAGTCATTCATGGTGAGAGAGTAACAAGTGTTCATGGTGAGACCGTAACAGTGTGATTTCTAAACTGTGCAACTGTATTGTTTGAGACGGTAAGTGTCATACATTAGAAGAGAAATAGTAACTATGAGTCTGTAAACATGAAATAGTAAGTATTGAGGTAGTAAAATTATAGAAATGTTAGAGTTAAACAGTAATCTCAAGACATTTACTTGTGAAACTGTAAAGTGTGAAATAGTAAGATATAAAATAGTAAGATGAGTACTTAAGATTTATCATACCCAATTAATGTATGATGTATTCTATTCTTTTATATTTTAATGGTTTGGTGAATATATCATCAGCTGATATTCAGTACCAATGAATTCCAAAGTGATATCACCTTTTTTATAATGATCTCTCAAAAAGTGATGTATTACATCAATATGCTTTGTCCTAGAGTGTGAAACTGGATTTTTCGAGATGTTAATAGCACTTGTATTTTCACAATTTATAGGTACATGCCTGAATTGATATCCATAATCAAGTAATGTGTGTTTCATTCAAAAAAATTTGCGCAACAACTCCCAGCAGCTATGTATTCAGCTTCTACAGTAGATAATGCAACATAATTTTATTTCTTACTAAACCATGATACTAGTGACTTGCCTAAAAAGTGACATGTTCCAGAGGTGATTTTTCTATCTAACATACAACCACCGAAGTCGGCATCAGAATAACTAACTAATTCAAATTATTTTCCTCTGGGATAGAATAGTCCTAGATTGGGTGTATGTTTTATGTATTTGAAAATTCTATTAACATCATTTAAATGAGATTCCTTAGAATTTTATTGAATCCTAGAACACATACACACACTAAAAATATTGTATGGTCAGCTAGAAATCATGTAGGGTAAACTTGTAATAATTCCTCTATAAGTGGTTTGATCAACAGATTATTCATCTTCATCAAGATCCAACTTAGAAGTATTACTCATTGGAGTCTCACTACTTTTAGTGTTATCCAATACAAAACTTTTTATAATATATTTAGTATATTTTCTTTGATTTAAAATAATAACATCATTATTTTGAACGATTTGAAATCCATCAAATAATTTGAGTTCACCCATTATACTCATTTCAAATTCATTTTGCATCATTTTAGAAAATTCAATACATAAAGAATTTTTTAATGATCCGAAGATAATGTCATCCACATAAATTTTAACTACTAAAACATCATTGGAAATACATTTTATAAAAAGTGTAGGATCAACTATTCCTTTTGTAAAACCTTTAGAAATAAGAAAAATACTTCATCTTTCATACTAAGCTCCAGGAGCTTGTTTTAAACCATATAAAGCTAATGATAATTTAAAAATATGATTTGGAAAATTAGGTTTTGTAAAACTAGGGGGTTTCTCAACAAAGACAACCTCAACTATATACCCATTTAGAAATGAAATTTTTTACATCCATTTGACATAGTTTGAAATTCAAATGTGATGCATGAGCAATCAAAATTATGATGGCTTAAAGTCTAGCTACTGGTGCAAAGGTATCTTCATAGTCAATTCCTTCTTCTGGACTGTAGCCTTTTTCAAAAAATCTAGCCTTGTTTCTAGCTATATTACCAGCTTCAACTACCTTATTTCTAAACACCCATTTAGTGCCAATGGTGAATGTGTCTCTGGGTCTTTCAACAAGTTTCCAAACTTTGTTCCTTTCAAACTGATTATGTTCTTATTGCAAAGTCATCACCCAAAATTCATCATTGATATAATCATTAATGTTTTTAGGTTCAGGTTGTTCCAAGAAGACTTGATGTTCAACCTGATTTCATTGAGAAGCTCTAGTTTGAGTTCCTTTGTTTAAGTCTCCTATAATAGCATCTTAAGGATGGTTCTTATGAGTTCTAATAGTTCTAGAAAAAGAAGGACTGGTGATTTCAGGTTCTTCAACAAGATATGGTTCATTATGATGATAATCTAAAGAATTTACAGAACTCAATGTTTTCATATATTCCTTTATAGGATGGTTGGGGGATTTTGAATTAATGTCTAGATTTTATTCATCATCCTCTAGGTTCTCTAGAGAGGTCTTAAGCTCATGTGGATCTGTTTCATCAAATTTGATATGGACATATTCTTCCACACATTTAGTTCTTTTATTACACACTCTATAGGATTTACAAGAAATAGAATATCCCAATAAGATTCCTTCATCACTCTTGGATGCAAATTTTCCAAGATTGTACTTTGTGTTAAGGATATAGACTTTGCAACCAAAAACTTTGAAGTAGCTAACTTTGGGTTTTCTATTCTTACATAAATCATAAGGAGTCCTTTTAATAATTGGTCTAATCAACACTCTATTGATTATTTAGAATGGTGTATTTACAGATTCAACCCAAAAATAAATAGGTAGGCCATACTCACTAAGAATGTCTCTAGAAATCTATTGCAGGGTTCTATTTCTTCTTTCTACAACTCCATTCTGTTGAGGTGTTCTAGGGGTAGAGAAATTACAACTATAGACATTTTGTGAGAAAAAGTATTCAAACTCTTGATTTTCAAACTCACGACCATGATCAATTCTTAAGGATTTAATATTATGTTAACTAACATTTTCTATTGTTTGGGAATATTTGGTAAAATGAGATAAGGCTTCACTTTTGTGAGCCAAAAAGAAAGTCCCGGTATATCTAGAAAAGTCATCTACAAGAACATTAACATAGTGCTTCACATTTAAGCTAGAAACTCTAGATGGTACAAATAAATCCATGTGAACCAATTCAAGAGGTTGAGAAGTTGACACTTCTTTCTTTTGTTTGAAGTAAATTTGGCGTTGCTTTCCCTTTTTACAAGGATTACACACTTTATCATGTGGAAACTCAAGTTTGGGTAGGTCTATATATATGATTTTTCTAGTTAAATTAATAAGGGAGTGAGTGTTGTAGTGTCCTAGTATCCTATGCCAAATCTAGGACTTTTTATGAAACACACTTAAACATTAGGCATTTTGAGTGGCCAAAGAATCTAAGTTAATAGAATAAAAATTTTCATTTCTTAATGCAGAAAAAACTAATTAATTTTTAGAATTAAAAACATTACAAGCATCAATTTTGAATTTTACATGAAATACTTCATCAGATTATTTAGAAATACAAATAAAATTGTATTTCAATACATCAACAAAGAGTACTTTGGGGATCAAAACTGAGTTAGAGTTACTAATTTGTCCAAGGACAATAATATTTCCTTTGGAATTGTCACTGAAGGTGACATGTCCTTCATCAATTTTTATTAAATTCTTGAAGAATGAGTAGTCTCCTATCATGTGTATTGAACACCCACAGTCCAAGTACCGTAAACCTTTATAGGAACTCCTTAAGAATCTTTCCTATAAAATAGTCAAATAAAAACAGATTTTGGTATCCACACTTGTTTGGGTCTAGTAATATAGTGTTATGTTCTTTAGGAACCCATATCTACCTCATAGGTTTCCTATAAGCATTATGTAAATTATTTGAAAAATAAACTCTATTTTTTCAGAGAAGCTGGAAATAGTGGAGAGTGTGTCATAACTTGAACTAGTCGAATGTTTTCCAGAACATGGAGTAAACTTGTATGTCCTAGATTTATAAAAAAATTATTCATTACAAAATTTATTTTTATAGGTTGATATCCAATGCCAGTAGTATGTTTAGGAGCAATTTGTTTACATGGAATTTGAGTAATGTTATTTTTTCCATTGGTCGAATTTTCCAACTATTTCTTCAATATCTCATTAGATAGTTTTAGTTCATTGTTCTCTTTGAGTAATTGATCATTTTTCTCCCTTTCTAAATTGACTTCAGTTTTAACAGTTGAGGTAACATCATTATGTTTCTTCAAAGACTTGTATTTATCTTTTAGTTCATTACATGTCTCTTCTACCATATTACAGTACTCAAAAATTTCTTCATTAGGCATATTTTTAGAGTCACTCTCATCTCTAGAATAGTATTAATTGTGTACAGGAGATTCCAGTGTTACCTCAGATGTGTTTTTCATTAAAAAAATATTGGATTTGTTATCCGGTTCATCATGTGAATATTCTGAGTCACTTAAACTGTCCTCAGAGGCCCTCCATATTTCATTCATTGACTTTTTATACTTTATATATTTGTATTCAAATCTCTTTTTGTACTTGGGCATTGGAAAGTCTTCTTTCATATCTCCTTTTCTCTTACATTCATAACAGACAATCTCATCAGACTTGTCACTTCTTTTCTAATCATTCTTCCAACTTCCTTTTTATCATCTCTTCCTTTGAAGTTAGGATTTTTGAAAAAGTTTTTCTTCTTGTAGAATCTCTTAAATCTTCTGGATAATTAACTCATCTTCTCATCAATATCAGGTGATGATTGTTCACTGATGGAACTTTCTCCAGAAACTTCCAATTTCCATTTCTCTTTGTGTTTAGTGGTGGTGGTCTTGAATGCAACAGATTTTTTTTGGGTTCATCCTTCTCTTCCTTGCTAACTTTCAGATCCTCTTCATACATTATCAGTTTCCCAATGATTTCTTTTACAGGTATCCTATTGATATCACGTGATTCTCTAATAGAGAGATAGGTTCCTCTCCGTCAGCTAGGTAGACATCTGAGAATCCTCATGATCTATTCTTTGGCAGTGACTTCCCTTCCAAGAGAAATCATTGTGTTGAAATTTTCATTGAACCTGAGACACATGTTAGAAATAGGCTCATCAGGTTTCATTTTAAATTTATCATATTTAATAATATAGGTTTTAAGTCTCATTTAATTAACACTAGATGTTCCTTCATGTGAAACAGAGAAGGTATCCCAAATTTCATAGGCAGTTTTACCTGCAGAGATTCTATTAAATTCCTCATCTCCTAAAAATCAGTATAAAGCATTCATAGCTTTGCAATTGTTATTATAGTTTGTTTTGGTAGGTTCATCCCAAGTAATAATATCAGTAGCAAGAATATTATATTCATCTATAATCGAAGACCAAGTTTCAAAGCACATACTTTTTAAATGCATTTTCATTTTAATTTTCCATTGAGCATAATTAGTTCCGTTAAAGAATGGAGGTATGTTTATTGCAGAACCTTCCAATATTTTATCCATGATAAATAAATAACATAAAATATCTAGAAATTTAGAATTATCAGAAATTTATAGATATTTTAATTACAACTACAATCACAGTTTAATAGTGTTAAAAAAGAGTTTTAATAAACAATCCTCTGATACCAAATGTTGGTCGGAGTAGAGTACTGAATAGGGGGGTGAATTGAGTATCTATTCAAAAATTTTGTTTAAAAAATATCCTTAAAAGAATTATCCAATAAAGTCAAATAGAGAACAGTTGATCAAGGTTTTATTTTTATAAAAGTTTGATTGTTTAAATAACTTCTTATAAGATTGATTATTTCTCAGTAATATTAATAATAGTCATTAAGATTACTTTTGAAGCTATTATAATAAGTAAAAACAATTATAACTTCTTTCCAAGATTAACTATCAAAGAAAATTTAGTGATATTTGGATTAAATAGTAAAACATAGACAACTAAAATTAAACAACACAGTGGATATAAACAAGTGGTTCAGTCTTAAGATGAGACCTAGTCCACTCCACTTGGAGATCACCCACCCCCAAGTAGTTTATATAAATAAAATAGATACATAGCCTCTATCGGGCTTTACAACAGTGCAAAAGACTATCCAGGTCACACGAACTCTTCCACAGTTCTTCATGGGTATGAACTAAAAAGTCATACATGGACTTCTTCCACACTTATCCATGGGAATACACAAGTTTAGAATAATGTAAGAGAAATTATTTCTTGTATACTTTAGTTTGATACAGAAGATTGTGTGTGTTTAATATAGATACACACACTGCTGGAAAGATAAGAAAAATGATACGTAAAAGAGAAAAAATTATGAGATAGGGTTAGAAGTGCTTTGAGTGTTAATTAATGCAGCTATAGACTTCTGGGATGAAGAAGATATAGAAATTGAGTCCTCTCGTGGAAAACAAACTATTGTAAGTCAGCTATATCTGTCTCCTGTTCTTTGTGGTATTGTCAGTATGAAGATATTCTCAATGATTCTTATATATGGTGTTCAGCTTATTGATTCAATAATTCTTCATGTGTTCTTAAGACATATTTAGTTTCATGTATCGATTCATTTCTTATGAAATCTCATGTGTTCTTCGTTGTTACACTCTTTTTTGCACTTTGGTTTCTAGGCTGCACTTCTCTTTTATTCTTGTAGTGCATGTGTTGGAGCCAACATGATGCATATATTCTGCACCTCGTACCTCATACTGTTAGATGATATTTCTACAAATAAACATTAATTATGTCAGTACATTTAAAATCTTCAAATATGAAAATTAGAAATTAAATTGAATACTGAAAAAATAGATTAAGAAATGGTGTCACAGTCTATCTATAAATGGTATCTTCATAAAATAGTTTCTCCTTGAAATGGTATCTACTTGAAACGGTGTATCCTTGAAATGGTCTCTGGATGGTCATGGTGTATGGATGGTCACAGTGTATGAATGGCCAAGGAGACTAGATGGTGACGGTGTCTGGATGGTCACGATGTCTGCATGGTCACAGTGTCTAGAAGGCCATGGTGTCTAGATTTTCACGATGTCTGGATAGTCACAATTTCTCGATGGTGATGGTGTCTGGATGGTGACGGTGTGTGGATGGTCATGGTGTCCGGATGGTGACAGTTTGTTGATGGTTACAGTGTCTGGATGGTCACGGTGTCTAGACGGTCACAGTGTCTGGATGGTCACGGTGTCTGGATGGTTATAGTGTCTTAGACTTAGTCAAATATATGTATACAGACTTAAACAATTATATTCATAGAATGGATTAGATTTAATCATTCATCAAATAAATCATTATGAAGTAAATATTTTATACAATAATTAATCTTAATGTATTTCAATTAAGAACTTGGATAAGAGTAGTTAAAGTATAAATATATTGATCATCTATACACATTATTTGAGATAGATTACATAGGATTAATATGTTTTTATAGAATGAATAATATTTTTGATCATTAAAACATGATTAAAACATGATGAGTCCAACAGTTCCAATATGCATTAACCCATAAACATCTCCATTCAATAGTGGAGAGATAATATAAAATAAACTGAAATGTATGCATACATCTATCCCACAACCAGAGTACAATAGAAATACAAAATGGGGAAATAAAAGCCCACTAAAAAAACTTTAAAAGCATCCAACCTTTTCAGAAGGTGGAGATCACTATCAAATGAAACTGATGGAAATCTCCTCAGCCAAACTATGGTAAACACCATGGTCAGTTCATCTCGCTAATCTCTTCTTGCACGAGGTCCTCCTGGGAATCTATAGAAAGGAATGTGGTTTTCACCAGACACAACATGTTTAGGAAAATCCCATTTAGGGGTGAGTATAAAAATACCCAGTAGGAACCCCAAATACCCAAAATAAAAGGGAGCAACTAAAAGGATCCAGTTTGCTTGACCCAGCTAGAGGGAACTCACATGAGAGTGAAACTTCATCTTGGTCGTCCTCGACTAGTTAGTTCAAACCATATAGTGTGTCAAACAATAAGTGAAAACACCATAAGGAAATCTAGAATCAACTGAGTTATACTCATCTCAGACTCTAAGTCTCATGAGGTGTTGACTTTATAGTTAGCTACATGATTTTACTCGAGGCGCAAAGGTAACACTTGACATAAAGAACTCCTTCCACATGCCCTTACATCCCATATGGAACTCATCAGAGAGATACAATCGATCAAGAACTACCCATCCATCCTTGATGGGACATCTAAGTGACACCACTCCATTGGGTATCAAAAATTATATGGTGTAACTATGCCATCTCAAGTGGAATACAACCAAGAAAACATGCTCTTCAAATATCACCATGAAGAAAGTCACACTGGAACCCAGCGGATCACGACGCTCAGAGACGGTATCTCAACCATCCCAGATTAAAGACACTAAAAACCCTACTAAAACAATTAATGATCTTGTAAATCAGAAAGGGGATCACTCCTTGAACCATTGGGGGATACTAAAAACTGAATCTGGAATACTGTAACAACATCTCCTTGGATAGGGAATCACTCCCAAAAATATTGGGGGATACTAAAAACCTAATTCGGTAACCCAAATATCTCACGTAGATAGGGGATAACTTATAGGACCTCTAGGGGACACAAAAAACCCAATATGACATCCTGGAGATCATATCTCTTAGATAGGGGATTGCCTCCCATGTAGTGTTGTTCATGATGATTCCTCAAACCCCAAATGGTATAAATCCTGAAGTAGTGGATCATACTATTGGAGACACCACAAACCCTATGCAAACCATCTACTGTTTAGAGGATCAAATACCCCATGATGCCATAACCACACTTATACTACCCTCTATGTAGGGGATCGTATACTCAATGATGCTACAAACCCTACAGGGATATCCAGCAAGATTAGGGATCACTGTCCATGTTGTATTGGTCACAATGATACCAATAACCTGATATAGGGAAACGATATGATTGAGGATCCCTATTCTAAATCCCCATAGGGATAAACCAACTATATCCAAGCTCTTCCTATCAAGGGGATCATAATCCTATGATAAGGACATGATGCCACACTGTACACTCATAGGTATTAGACCAAGGTACTCTCTCAACTACTGCTATTCCAAATGTCAGTAATTGAAGTGACCAACAATATAGTCCTACATTGTATCTCTAAGGCCCAAATCATGGCCAGCATCTTGTTCTATGTAGAAAACTGCTCAGTATATGCTACTTTTGAGCCTGAATCCAAGCACTAATGTAGATATGATAGGAGGAAGTCTCCTTGAGGAGATGTACATGATATGTACTGGGGTCTATACAATGTGTGACCACACATTAACACCTATTTGTGTCCTCTGTTGCACATCTTGGCTGGCTATATGATCTTAAATAGCATGTATGGCCTATACATGGTGTGTCTTGCCTCACTCAAACCCTCTTCTGTGTATTCCCCACTTGAATCGTCCATCCATGTCACAAAAATAGTGTGTACCCCATAGTACATGGAATGTACCATCTAAATGGACCCTTGGTCCTGACTCTTATCTATGCCCATGTTTGGTACCCTGAACCCATGTACTCTGGCTGTGTAGTGGCACACGACCATGTCTCTTGACATGACTTCCCTGGCCATGTCCCATGGACACATGACATGGGGTCACTACATGGAGTGTAACCCTAGTACACAATGTGTAGTCCCCGAAATTAATCTTACCCAAATAAAAATAAGACACAAAATGTGAACCAGCACTACACGCCATGTGATCAAAAATACCAAATGGGAATTCCCTATGAGTCACTTAAATCTCTTTGGTTTCCCCCAAAACCAACAAATTAAACCCTAGGGGATCTCTATTAGTCTTAATAGTGATCCAAAATCGTAAAAAATTTCTTAAAAATAGGATCGATAATTAAAACTAAAATCTTCCTACCTCATGGAGAAACCCAAAAGTTTCAAGCTCAAATTGGTGCTCGAGAGCTACTGCAAAATGATCCAGTGACGATCGACACCAAAAATGGGGCTCAACGACACCTCCTCCCCTCAAATAAGCCTTGATTTATCCATAAATATAAGATAACCTCATCCTTTCCATTTTTTTGCATGAGTATAGGGTTTTGGAGGATATTAGTTAATTTTTAATAAAAAAAATATTATTAACTTACCCACCAAAGCACCCTCAATTAAGCATCTGATGTTGAAAAATATTATATATCTCCAAATCTAAATTCCACATTATAAACTCAACTATGACCACATATTTTTTTCTGATAATCCTCTCATAAGATAGTCCACATTTCAAGTGAAAATATTCATGCATGATAAAATATTTTTAATATTTTTAATATCACCACATGAAACCTCTCCATGCCCTAGAATCTTGAGCCAGCTCAGTGGCTAGCTTCGTAAATATACCTATAAATATTCCACAGTCTAATAGGTCAAAACTCGAGTCACTAAATCCACCCAAACATGAGGATTTTCATCCTAAAAAAGTGACATCATAGGTGGAATGATAAAAAACTGAGCTCCCCACTATAACTCCCACATTAACAAGCTCACCAAGGGGTTCCCATACTACCACCAAGAACGCAGTCATGACCCAACCCAATGTCCAGATCAAACATAGTCAACATCCTACAACATATCAGGAACATGTCACCTCATCTACAATAGGTGTAAAAAACCAAACACCCACCAAATAATCTCTAAAGGGTCAAGGAGCACAACAACTCACTAACCCACACACAAGACAAGGAATCATCCACCGCACCTAGATATTATATAATTTGGGTGGAACTTCCTCGCCAGCATGGTTTTGAATCGTGTCTCAAGAAATAATCTTAGTGGGGGAAGAATCCCTAATTCTTGTGAGTCCAAAGCTACATCAAACTGAGTCATGTCCTCCTCAAGTGTCTCGCACACATAGAAAATGACAAGCACATGAGTGTACCCATGAACAAAAAAGGGCTACCCAAGTGCACACATTGGGACTTACCAACCCTTTGTCTACAAACCACCAATATGCAACCCCACCCTGAACAGACAAGTCATAGGGACTCATCCTCCAAACCATGACAATCTCCACATGGGCAGTATTGACTAACCGAAATGGTTTTAATCATGCCGCAAAAATGTGTCTCGATGGGGGAATCATCCCTATTTATCATGCATCTAAATCTATGTTGAAAAGCACCAACACAAGGTTATACCAACACCCTATGTCACCCTGAACAAGCCTCATGAAAGAAGTGATAAAAAGGAGTACCACCCAATAATATCTACTCATACTACTCAAAAAGTAGAAAGGACAGAGAGCATAACTCTATTCACCCTTATATCCTTTGGGTTAAGGGCCTCTATGACCTACAGTTTTTCCTTCCTTTATCGTCTAGCTCCCTAAGCCTAGATTGGACCCCCTAGGGTGGCGGTGGAAACTCAAACCATATACCACCTCCTGCGAATGTACACACTCCTCTTCTACATCCTCCATCATGCATAAATCCATGCTTGAAATGATTCCTGTAATTCTTCAACCTCAGTTTCCTAGAGTTGGTGCATTATTTTAATACATTGGCATGATCACAAGAGAACAAGTATCGAATGACTGATTAGTTTAGTAGCCTCGGAAGTACTATATACATACATAAGTTTTACATTACATTATAAAATGAAAAACAAAAACAAAATTGTCTCCATTTACCACATTCATATACCTTAGACTATCCCTATAGGTCATTCATAATATAATTATTTGCATCCGGGGAAAAATAAAACATAAAATGGGGTGAGCTCAGATTCTCAGTAAGGGTAACAATATAGCAGAAACGTTTATAAATAAGCATAAACATTTAATGCAATGTATAAGACTAAAACACAATCCTTTTAAAATTAAACTTCATAATAATATGGCAAAGATAAATCAAATAATGAAATTTACTTATTCACATGGATATTCTTCTAGTCTAATAATCACATGTAATATCAATAGCCAATTTCATACTGATGGAATGCATAATGTCGAACATCATAACCACATAGTCAAGGCCTCCTGCCAAGATTAAAAATAAGTTTTTGTCAAGGCCTTGTTCCAAGACACTAGTTTGTCTCGTTAGACCTACAGATGCATCGAGGAGCTATAGAGGGCTCCACCAATCACTTGCTAATTCCAATGCATTCCTCATATGAAAAGGTTTAAAGATAACATAAACATTCATATTAAAACTAGCACACGAAACGTTAATAATTTATCCGTAAACCATGAATGGTATAAAAATAACACATCCAAAGTCAAACATATCACAAAACATTAAATACAATATGTAATATTTTTATAATAATAAATTAACTTCAAACAAGTTTAAAATCCATAAAAGGATGTTGACATAGATGAAATCCAAACTATTTGAGAGAAATATCTCTTTCTATTTTAAAATCATTTAAAAGTAAAATAATTATAAAAGAATACTTTTATTTTGAAAATATTCTTGTAAGTTTGTAAGGGAAGATTTAAAGGTGTTATAATGGCAGAGAATAACTGCACCCACCGTATAAGTTAAAAGAATATTCTTACCTTAATTTGTCTAAAAGTTCATAAAGTTCCTTGTTTGGAAGATGATGGAAAGATTAATTTAAAACCATTTTATAAAAATTCAAACAAGGGTATAAATGAATTTAACCCATAGTAAAAAAAAATTGAAATAAATTTTTAAGAAACACATATGTGGATGATAATGAGGTCCCGATAGATATTTACATAAAAACAACCTCGGATAATAAATAGATTGTGAAATTAACCCTTACCTTGCACTTTACTTTGGTCAAGGGTACATTTAACCTCCTTTATAATGACCATTGTATGTTATTAAATTATACCAGAACCATATTCATAGTTATTATATCATAAATTATTCATTTATGACATTATACTACTAATTTAATAGTGATTTCCATGTTCCTCCAATGGACCGAAGGCCTTCATTTTTTATTTAATTTGATAATCCACATTTCAAGGGGTGAGGTGGAACCCTTACAAGGCCTGTAGGCGTAAGCATTACATGGCCCATAGGCCTTAGAGGAATTCAATGCCCATTGGCTTCAAACATTACATACAACCCAGACTAACTACTTGGAACTGCTCCTCCCCAACATCTTAATCATGAAATTAGCTCTCCACCTTCGCATGGCTGTTCAACTAGGCTTTCCCAAGCATGCAAATGCTTGTCCCAATGGCAGGTTCCATACCCTCTCATTATTGCAATCCATTTATCTTTTTCTATGGTGAAATCTCCTTGCTCATCCTTTTGAAGTTAGTTCATTGTAGGTTGTCTAGTTTGCATCTGCACTTAAGGAGGCCTGAATGCCTTGAGGTGGCCCGAAGGCCTTACTGACCCGAAGGCCTGGGTGGCCCGAAGGCCATAAAGGACGCAGGGACCAAATCGATGACCCAAAGGCCCAAACGGGGGATTATTCCCAACTTTTACAGTGCCAAACAGTGCCTTCTATAGTTCCCACTGCAGTACCTGCTACAGTTCTTCATAGTTCCTTCTACAGTACCTGCTACAGTTTAGGGTAATAATCTCCTTTATTGTACGTGTTTTAACTTTTTATTCTTGGTCATATCATTTAGTTCATGATTTAAATACTTCCAGAATACAAAAAAAAATTTATATATCATTTATATTTAGAATATAAATATTTATAATAGATCGTTATATGAAATGGAAGGCACCATTTATCGGACGGTAGGTCGTACGTACGCATAAATGATGTTTCTGTTTCCACATCATATTGAACGGAAGTAAGTGAATAAGATATATGTAAGTATATATATATATATCCAGTAGAATTATTTTTTCATATATTACATACGTATTAATAATATATATTTTTATAATCATCATTGAATGGTGAATGGGGAAATTAATCTCATCGCGTCGTGGAGACGGTAAGTCGTACATACACACGTGTGACGATATCATTTCCTTAATGATCAAAAGGTGTGAAATTGGATGGTATATTAATTTTATAGAGAAATTATCATGTTACTATCATTATTTATATTCATATTACTCATCATTATATCCATCAAAATAATATAGTGTTGAATAACAAATTACACCACAACGTGGAGACGGTAAGTCATACGTACGCACCAATGGTGAAATTATTATTCATAGGATGGATAGAATAATGAATATGGTTGTACCATATTTATAATAACATCAAAGTATTTATAATGTACTAGGGTTATTATTTTGGTATGAAAATAATAATAATAAAGTGTAATAAGAAAAAAACTTGGAAAGAGGTGATAAAAGAATTACCTCTTCTTTGGGTGTTTCCTTTTGATTTGAACAAAAGGGCTCCTTACGATAGATTTTTTCACAAGGAAAGGCCTCTAGGTTGAATTTAGGGAAGTTTCGAGGTGATTTGGGTAGATTTTGGCTGATCCAAATGGCTTTTGAGATGTGATTTTGAGAGAAGAGGAAGTACCGTTTTATAAGAGAGGTGAGGGTCACTTTAGGAAAAGCTTGAAATATTATTTTATTATAAAATAATTTTCGGTTTATGATGGATTAAAATTGATTTATTTTGAAGATAAGGTGGGAATGGGTGAAAATACTCTCAATCAATAGGTTTTAGACAATTTTAGGTCACCATATTAACCCTATCTTTTTTATTTAACTCTAAGTTAAAAAGTTTAACTTTTACAATGTCCTCTTGTATTATTATAATAAATGGTTAATAACTTACTATAAAATTACAAGAGAACCCAAAGTGGTTCATTAATGACATATTAATAATCATAAATTCCTTTGGACAAACCTTATATTTTTAGGATTGTTATATCATTTAATAATATAATGTTTGTTTTAAAAATTATTTATTTCAATTTTGACACAATTTAGTATTTGATTTTTGTGAAATCAAAAAAAATTATTATTTCAAACCAAATACATTTAATCAACCCTAAAATATCATATTCACCTATAAAATTCGTGTATGGAATCAAAACTTTAAAACTATATTTATTTTAATATTTATAATATCAATTATTTTAATATTTCATTAAGAAAGGTAATTACTGCATCATCATTGTGTCATAAATAAATTTAATTATTTAATGTCTAAAAATTATAAATAAAATACAATTATTTAGGAAATATTTGCATCTTTCTAATGAATATTTATAGTATAATTTATATTTTTTATAACCCTATATTAAAAATGGTTTTGATATTAAACATTGAATTTTACACTTTTAACTCTTCTTTAAATAAAATAATAATAAATTTTCTAATCTAATCCATGTGGACCTAAAGAATCATATTTTATTACTAATGTTAGTTTTGGTTGAAATACACTTATCCAGCAGAATTAGGACATATGTTTGGGTAATAATAATATCATTTTTACCTTTAATTACCCTATTTACTTTTAACCATGATAAATAAAAGTTAAAAGTTACTATTCACCAAAAATTATTTTCATCTTATTGAACAACATTTTACATAATGATATCAACCATGTCTCTCATATTTTTTAAATTCAACTCACATAAGCAGTAAAATTATGTTTTATGCAAATTTACAAATGTACCTAGAATGTGGGTAAAAGATGTTAAAAAGTTCAATAAAATTTTATGTATCTAATTTTATTATAAAATCACTCCCATGAATTAAATTGAACATATATAGGTATTATATATATACTTTTACTTAAAATAAATTTTAATAAAATAAATAATTATTTAAATAAAAATTTGGTTTTAAATAATAACGCAGTGTTTTCACTATTCATCAAAAATTGAATGTTTTCATAAAAATACCAAAAATTCACTCAAATATAATTTTGATATTCTGAATTCAAAAATGAAGTCTATTTTACCAAATTAAAAACATATAAGTTGAATTTATAAATTTAAAATTAATTCTCATTGTCAAAACCAAAAGGAGAGTTTTTAAGAATAAAAAACTATCAAAAGATTGACATATGTTTTTGTCAAATTAAAATGTGAAGTTTCATATAATGGCCTAAATTGTATTAAAAGATAAAAATAGAATCTAATTATACTTAAAAACCCTTCAAATTCATAATTTAACACAATAAATTATTTCGATAAAAATGTTGTTTTCAATTAAAACATCGTATTTTTCACTATTCATCAAAATATGAAAGTTATCAGAAAAGTACCAAAAATATATCCAAACTAAATGTTTATGTCCCTCTTCTAAATAAGAATTTAATTTCATTAAATTGAATATATAAAAGTGTCAAATATTTGTTTCAAAAAGGGTTTACCATTAAAAGGTGGTAAAATTGCATTTTTAAAAAATATTTCTTTTATCTGAAAAAATGAATTTGTTCTTATATTATGTCTAAGAAACACATAATATGGATGATAAAATTATATAGAGTATGTAAGATTCAAAATATAGTTTAAACTATTCATAACTTCTTTTTGAACGGCTAGTTTGATAAGTTGTGGTGCGCTCGAACTCGGTGTTGCGTGTAGCGCAATCTATTGAATTACATTAATGAGATAATGTAATATGAAATCTTGGGGTGTTACGTTCTCCCCTCCTTCAATAAATTGGGTCCTCGCAATTTTAAATTGTTCTTCAAAAATAAAAGGTTAAAAATAAAAAAAATACCTTTGTTGAAAATCCACATCGAAAATTGGGTTAATAAATTTTTTTCTTAATTAGAGGGGAATGGAAATGAACAAGTCACCACAAAATTATGATCTCGATTAGGAGAACATTGGTGGAAATTAAAGACACATAATTAGAGGGAAAATGTAAATATTTATAGGAAATGATTGAGGTCATCAATCACAAGCAAATGTAAAATTGAGGGCCTCAAAGCCATCAATCTATGATGATTTGAAAAATCATCGGTTGAACAAAACATAAGGTATTGGAATAACACATTTTTGGTTTTATTATACCTTCCCTAAAGTTAAAGAATTAATTTATTCATATAATAAGAGAGAAAAAGTATATTTGAAAAGTACAGTTTCATCCTTCAACTAATTTCTACCACAAACTCATCTTTCACCCCAAAAAATAATATAATTCAAAAATATTTTATTTATCCTAATCCTATAGGGTTACAAAAATAATTCATTTATAATTAATTTTTCAAACTATTAAAAAAACTACATTATACAAACTAGTACATCACATAAGCCAATGGTAGGTGACTACCCTTGTCGCCCTTCGGTTTCGGTTTCAAGTCTCGCGGCCTTGCCAGACGTGATGGGTTATCGCCCGACCGTCGGGTTGTCCTTTTCATAACAATCCAAAAATAATCTTAAGAAATTATTTAACATTAACAATAGTATCCAATGTAAAACTTAAAACATTGCAAACATTATTCTTATCCAAAATACTTCTGTCCAAACTCACAGTACAAAATTTATAAGGAAGGTAAACACAATGAAGATCTTTTTTGCCACATAATAACATGTGAATAACTTCATCATGTATTCTTTTAAAACATGGTAACACCCTGAATTACCATAAAACCATATCGATTACATTCATGATCCCTTATTCCTTATATAATACTGGATATACTCATTATATTCAAAAAATTTGTAAACTCCAACAATGATGGAATAAATAAACCATTAATCAATTCCAAGGATGTCAATAATATCCAATATAATTTATCCAAACCAATCATCTCTTATTCTAAAATCAATACCTCATTATCAGGACCAAATTAAAGTTTTATCTTTCCGTAAACCATGTATTTTCCAAAAAATTATAACTTTCTATTGAGTCACTTTTCTTGGTACCACACAATCTCAAATCCTTTATGAAATAGTACCACAGTACAATCCTTATATACTCTATAATTATTATAACCTGTACATCATTGATACAACATTAAATTGACATAATTATTTAATATCAACATAACAACACTAGTCATTACTCTTCATCTGTGGTAATATCATAACTTTATTATTATTCAACAGAATCATTTGTGGTATACTCTGATGAGTTGGTCATTGATTCATGTAGTGTCCCAACTCCTTGCAGATGAAGCATTGTACATTTGAAACATTTTTCTTATCCTTGAAGTCACGTACTCGGTGTCCTTTTTCTCCCCACTTATAAAAAACTCTCATTACCTTCAATAATTTACCTAGGTGATTATTTCTATAGTTATCATATATGGGAAAATCCTCATTTCCCTTATTCCATTTATCCATCTTTCTCTCTACCATCCTCTTGTTCTCTGGCTTCCCTTCAAAGCCATAGGACTCAGAAAATTTTTTACTTATCTTATTAACACTTGATACTATTTTTTTCATATAATTATAATCCTTGGGAGACTATTTACTTTCTAAATGTAGGATTAATACCATGAATGATACAATCCTTCTTACTCTTTGGATCATGCGTATTGCTGGAGTTCTCATTCCATCTACTGGGTGCCATTTCTAAACAATGACATACACTATGTTAGTTTTATGAATCACAATTCATAATTCCAAACTTTTAAAATACCTTGTGTAAATTGAAAATATTATTCATATAATCTATAATGATAAAAAAGTATTTTCTTTGAGGAATTATTTACTCCTAAATCCTTTATAATGTCTTGTAAAGAGAATTTGAATTATCCTAAGCATATCCCCTGGTAGTGTCGTAACCAAGAGTGCATCATGGCCCGTTGTCATGTACCAGGATACCCTGGGTCAAGCCCAAAAATCCTTGTCGTAGTTTTCACTCCTAGGTACATCTGTGCCAGAGCCACCTCTACCTGATCGTATCTAGACATTGATGTATTGCTTTAAAAAATCACATAATCTCTACATTACTAGAATTCTAGGATGTTCTTCTATACTAATCCTAAAAGTATATCTTAGAGTAATGTTCTCTAATAAGAGTTTTTTCATCTAAATCTAGCTTCCATGGTTTTTACTAAACTTCATCTGATACCAATTGTAATGCCTCAACCCCACTTACGTAGAGTCAGTGCATTATTTTAATACATTGGCATGATCATAAGAGATCAAGTCTTGAGAGACAGATTAGTTTAGTAGCCTTGGAAGTACTAGATACATACATAAGTTTTAAATTATATTATAAAATTAAAACCAAAAACAAAAAAAGGTCTCCATTGACCACATTCATATCCCTTAGACTATTCCTATAGGTCAGTCATAATATATTTCTTCACATCCTAGGAAAAATAATACATAGAAAGGGGTGAGCTCAGATGCTCAATAAGGATAACAATATAGCATAAACTCTTATAGATAAGCATAAACATTTAAGGAAATGTATAAGAATAAAACACAAGACTTTTAAAATTAAACTTCAGCATAATATGGAAAAGATAAATCAAATAATGTCATTTACTTATTCACATGGATATTCTACTAGTTGAATAATCACATGTAATATCAATAACCAATTTCATAATGATGGAATGCATAATGTCGGACATCATAACCACATAGTCAAGGCCTCGTGCCTAGACTAAAAATAATATTTTGTCAAGGATTTATTCCAAGACACTAGTTTGTCTCATGAGACCAACCGATACATAGAGGAGTTATAGTGGGCTCCACCCATCACTTACTAAGTCCAATGCAATCCTCATATGAAAAGGTTTAAACCTAACATAAAAATTCGTATTAAAACTGGCACAGGAAATGCCAATACATTATCCATAAACCATGAATGGTATAAAAATAAAACATCCACAGTAAAACATATCACAAAACATTCAACATAATATGTAAGCTTTGTATCATAATAAATTAACTTTAAAAAAGTTTAAAAATCTATAAAAGGATGATGACATAGATGAAATCAAAACTATTTGAGATAAATATCTCTTTCTATTTTGAAGTCATTTAAAAGTCACATAATTATAAAAGAAAACATTTATTTTGAAAATGTTCTTGTAAGATTGTAAGAGAAGATTCTTTGGTGTTATAACAGTGGAGAATAACAGCACCCGCCTTATAATTTAAAAAAAATATTCTTACCATAATTTGTCGAAAAGGTCATAAAATACCTTTGTTTGGAAAATGATGGAAAGATTCCTTTCAAACCATTTTATAAAAAGTAAAACAAGTGTATAAATGACTTTAAACCATAGTAAAAAAAAATTTGAAACACATTTTTATGAAACATAGATGTGGATGATAAAGAGTTCCAGTAGATACTTACGTAAAAACCACCTTGGATAATAAAGATATTGTGAAATTAACCCTTACCTTGCACTTTCCTTTGGTCGAGGGTACAATTAACCTCATGTATAATGACCATAGTATGTTATTAAATTATACCAGAACCATATTCATATTTATTATATCATACATGATTCATTTATGACTTTATACTACTCATTTAATAATTATTTCCATGTTAAATTAACATTTCGGGTAATAATCGCTTTCTTTATTCTAGGTGTTTTAACTTGTTATTCTTGATCATATCATTTAGATAATGATTTAAATACTTCCAAAATATAAAACATGATTTTTATATCATATATATTTAGAATATGAATATTTTTAATAGATAGATATATAAAATGGAAGGCACTGTTTATAGAGATGGTAGGTCGTACGTGCGCATAAAAGCTATTTCTGTTTTCATATCGTATTGGACGGAAGTAAGTGAATAAGATATATGTAAGTAGATATATATATATATATCCAATATAATTATTATTTCATATATTACATACATATTAATAATATGTATTTTTATAATCATCGTTGAATGGTGAACGTGGAAATGAATCACATCGCGTCGTGGAGACGATAAGTCGCACGTACACACGAGTGACGATATCATTTATTTAATGATTAAAAGGTGGAGAATTGGATGGTATATTAATTTTACAGAGAAATTAGAATGTTATTTTTATTATTTATATACATATTACTCATCATTATATCAATCAAAATAATATGGTTTTGAATAACAAATTACACCATGGCGTGGAGACGGTAAGTGGTACGTACGCATGCATGGTGACATTATTAATCATAGGATGGATATAATAATGAATATGGTTGTACCATATTTATAATAACATCACAGTATGTAAAATGTACTGTAGTTATTATTTTGGTATGTAAATAACAAAGAAAAATAAAGTGGAAGAAGAAATGAACTTGGAAAGAGGTGATAAAATAATTACCTCTTCTTTGGGTGTTTCCTTTTGATTTGAAAAAAAGGGATCATTAGGTTGTCTTTATTCTCAAGGTAAGGACTCTAGGTTTAAGTTAGAGAAGTTGGTAGGAGAATTGGTCAGAATTTTGCTGAGCCAAATGGATTTGGAGCTGTGATTTTGAGAAAATGGGGAGTACATTTTTATTAGAGATGTGACGGTCACTTTAGGAAAAGCTTGAAATGTAATTTTATTATAAAATAAATTTCAGTTTATAATGGCTTAGAATTGATTTATTTATATTCTAAGGTGTGGATGGGTAGAAATCCTCTCAACCAATAGGTTTTAGACAAGTTTAGGTCACCTTATTAACACTATCTTTTAGATTTAACTCTATGTTAAAAAGATTAACTTTTACAATTTCCTCTTGTATTATTATAATAAATGGTTAATAGACATAATATAAAATGAAAAGAGAACTCCAAGTGGTTCATTAGTGACATATTAATCATTATATATGTCCTTTGGATGAACCTTAAATTTTTAGGAATATTATATCATTTAATAATATAATATTTGTTTTAAAAACTAATTTATTTCAATTTTGACACTATTTAGTATTTGGTATTTGTGAAAGTCATCACAACTTGATTACTTCAGAACAAAAACATTTAATCAACCCTAAAATTTCATATTCAACTAGAAAATTCGTGGATGGAATCAAAACATTCAAATTATATTTATTTTAATATTTATAATATCAATTATTTTAATATTTCATTAAGAAGGTAATTACTGAATCATCATTGTGTCATAAGTAAATTTAATTATTTAATATCTAAAAATTATAAATAAAATACTATTATGTAGGAAATATTTTTATATTTATAATTAATATTTATAGTCTAATTTATATTATGTATAAACCTATATTAAAAAAGGTTTAATGATTAAACATTGAATTTTACACTTTTAACTCTTCTTTAAATAAAATAATAATAAATTTACTAATCTAATCCAAGTGGACCTAAAGAAAAATATTTTATTCCTAAAGTTTTTTTGGGTCTAAATACACTTATCCAATAGAATTAGTACAAGTGTTAGGGTAATAATAATATCATTTTTACCTTTAATTACCCAATTTACTTTTAACTGTGGTAAAAAAAATTTATTATTCGACAAAAATTATTTTCATCTTATTGAAAAAAAATTTACTTACTGATGTCAACCTTTTCTCTTGGAGTTTTTAAATTAAACTCACAGAAGTGGTAAAATTAAGTTTTATATAAATTTGAAAATTTACCTAGAAGGTTGGTAAAAGAGGTTAAAAAGTCCAATAAAATTTTATACATCTAATTTTATTATAAAATGAATCCCATGAATTACATTGAACTTTTATAGGTATTATATATCTATTTTGACTTAAAATAAATTTAAATAAAATAAATAATTATTTAAATAAAAATATTGTTTTAAATAATAACGCAGTGTTTTTCACTATTCATCAAAAATTGAAATTTTTCATAAAAATACCAAAAATTTACCCCAAGCTAGTTTTGATATTATGAATTCAAAAATGAATTCAATTTTACCTAATTCAAAACATATAAGTTGAAATTATTAATTTAAAATTAATTCCCATTGTCAAAACCAAAAATCAGTTTTTTTAAAAGTAAAAACTATCAAAAGATTGACATATGTTTATGTCAAATTTAAATGTGAAATTACTTATAATGACCTATATTGTATTAAATGATAAAAATATAATCTAATTATACTTAAAACCCATTTAAATTCATAATTTAATACTATTAATTATGTCAATTAAAAAAAAATTCAATTAAAACATAGTATATTTCACTATTTATCAAAAGATGAAAGTTATCAGAAAAGTACCAAAAATTTATCCAAAATAAATTTTTATGTCCCGATTCTAAAGAATAATTTAATTTAATTAAATTTAATATATAAAAGTGTCAAATATTGGTTTTAAAAAGGGGTTTCCATTAAGAGGTAGTAAAATTGCATTTTTTGAAAAATACTTCTTTTATCTAAAGAAATGAATTTGTTCTTATATTATGTCTAAGAAACACATAATATGGATGTTAAAATTATATAGAGTATATAAGATTCAAAATGCAGTTAATACTATTCAGAACCACTTTTTGAACAGCTAGTTTGATAAGTTGTGGTGTGCTCGAACTCAGTGTTGTGTGTAGCGCAAGCTATTGAATTACTTTAATGAGATAATGTACTATGACATATGGGGGTGTTACACTGGATCCTCCAAGGTGGTTTATTTAATGGATCCCCCTCAGTAGCACAATGGGTCATACAATCTCGAGAAACATGTATTTGGCCATCACAAGCGTAACCCCACCTCTCCTATGGATGACCAAAACTAACCTAAAATTATTGTGCCTCAGATCCTCTATCCTAGGAATCTATTGAAGCATATCACATGACCAGACCCCCAATCCTATCATCAACTACCAGTTACTGAGGTCTCAACTCCTATGTGACCATCACTAATGATCGGAGCCTGCTCATCCAGAAATATGTCCACCACCAAGGCCTGATCATGCACTCCTATATTAGTGGGAATGAACAACAGTTCCACCAATACCCTGATCTATTGTATTAATCCCTTCTCAAAGTTTCATTCTCTAAAAAATGGATCTTGGACCATATCTAGGGAGTATCGGGATAAGTCTGTGAATTGTAATAAAAAATCTTCCACATACATGCTATCCTACCAAAGCAACATAAGCTCTTAGATATGAACCAATATCATTGTGGCTAGATAGAAATATTCCATGAAGATCCAATAAATCTTTTCCCAAGTGAGTGTCACCATGTCATAGGTCTGAATCACTAGACTCCACCATTTCCTGGATGAACCCTACAAAAGTCTCGTCGCTAGGACCACCATATGATTAGGAGGTATCCTCACAATGTGTAAAACATGTGGGATTGCTATAAGCCAACAATCAGCTGCCTGGGGTTCTGGATCACCTCAATACCTCGTAGGTATCTACCTTAAGAACTCATGAAGTTCACGTAGAATATGTGAATCCTTGACCTAAATTTTTGGCATAACCTCCTACTCCATGGGGGTGGCTTAACTAGCCGACCACCCAGAGGTCCAGCCTCCAAACTATTCCCTAAACTAAAGCCACATCTCTAGGTGGATCATCATAACAATCCATCCATGGAACCTTGTCTAGATTTTGTCATTGTGGAATACTAAAATAGAATCAAGATTCACTATGGTCAAAGAGTATATATGGGGAGATGTCTCAAGAAGGTTAAGAAAAAACAAAACCTAGTCCTATATGATGCATGTAACAAAATTTCCCTATGACCATTTCCTTAATATCCCAATTCAACAAGAAGGTTATCAGAGTCCTAGTGAATGGATATGTTAGTCTCCGCACCAAAACTAGAGTCCCTGACCAAAATATCAAACTAAAAACACTTTAACACTATCTTTATAAGATCCAAACCAATATCATAAAATTTTGGTCCAAAAGTAGAACCCCATCTGATACCGCTCTTTCATGACCTAACCCATCACAACTTGAGATGTGACTCCCTAATCCATCCTCCACAGGCCAGTGGATGGCATCTAGAACTAAGTAGGCATATCACACACATTGGATGCCTTAGTACAGGGTACATGTACACACACACACAAACATCTCCATGAATTTTTATAGAGATATATAAACTGAAAATAAATGCATAAATACATATATCCCACAACTAGAGTATAACATACGTAAAAAAGGGAAAAATAAAATCCCACAAAAAAGAAAACTATAAAAACATTCAACCTGATCAGAAGGAGGAGATTTTTTTTAAAAGTAACTTCCATAAATCTCCTTGGCCAAGATCCGATAAACACCCTGGTCGATCTAACTCATGAAGATCCACCTACGTTGGGTCCTCCTGGGACTCTATTGAAAGGTATGTGGTTTTCACAAGTCACAACATGTTCAGGAAAATACCATGTAGGGGTGAGAATAAAAATATCCAATTGGTTCCCCAAATACCCAAAATAAAAGGGAGAAATTCAAAGGAAAAAATTTGCTCAACCCATCCAGAGGGAAACCATATGGGAGAGAAACTCTATATTGATCATCCTTGACTAAACACTAATTATCAACTCAATACACATGGTGTTTTAACCAAGAAGTGACATCACCATAAGGAAACTAAGATTCAATCTAGATTTAATCATCTCATAATCCAAGTCTCATGATATTTTGATCTCATAACCAATGACAGGATTCTAATCAAGGTTCCAAGGTAACAATTGACCTAAATAACTCACTCTATAGGCCCTTCCATACTAGATGGTACTCATTAGAGAGTTACAATACATCTAGAACTACTCATACATCCCTAATATCCTAATTAAAATATACCAATCCATCAATTATCACAAAGCTAATGGAACAAATCTACCATCCCAAGTGGTATACATATGAGAGAACATGCTAATCGGATCTTGTCACAAATAAAGTAATGTTGGAATGTAGTGGATCAAGACACCTAGATAGGGGATCTCACCCATCCAAGATGGGGGATTCTACAAACCATATTGGAAACATAAAGGGTCTTGTAAATTAAAAAAGTGTCACTCCTAGAACTACTAGGGGACACTATAAACCCAATCTAGAATATTGTAACCATATCACCTCCGATAGGGGATCACTCCCAGAACCACCTAGGGACACCAAAAACCCAATACGGCAACCCAACTATCTCAATAAGACATGGGATAACCCCTAGGACCATTGGGTGATTCCAAAAACCCAATGTTATGTCATAGAGATCATATCTCTCAGATAGAATATCATCACTCATGTAGTGTTCGTCACGATGATTCCTCAAACCCTACATAGTAAAACTCATGATGTAGGTGATCAAACTCTTGGTGATACGACAAACCCTACTAAAAACATCTTTCTATGTATGGTATTGTATACCCAATGACCCCAAAACCCTACTAATACTACCCGATACATAGGGGATAGAATACCCAACTATGCCACAAACCCTACAAGGCCATCCTACTAGATAGGGGATATCCATCCATGTAGTGTTGTCCACGAAGATAACAAGATCTCAATATAAGGAAATGATTTGATAGAAGATATCAATATAACTTCTATGGAGGGATAAACCAACTCTACCCATGATCATACTATAAATGGGATCACAATCTTGTGCTGAGGATGTGATTCCACACTATACCCTCATAGGGATTAGACAAAGGGATTTCCTCAACCACTGATGGTCCAAACATCACTAACTAAAGAAATTCATAAAATCCTCCCACATCGTATCTCAAATTCCCAAAATATGTCCCCCATGATGTTCTTCATGGAAATCTACTCATGATAGGCTATTCATGAGCATGAATCTAATCCTCGATGGAGATATGCTTGCAGAAGTCTCCTAGAGGAGACGTACACGACGTGTACTGGTGTATACATAGCATGTAAACCCACCTAAGCACATGGTAGTGTCCTATTCTATAGGTATTGGCTGTCCATGTGAGATTATACATCATGTATGGCCTATACATGGCATGTCTCTCCCCACCTGGGCCCCTAGCCATGTATTTCCCCACACAGCTCAGCTAGCCCTGTCTCACACATAGAATGTACCCCCTAGTACACAGTGTGTCCCATATAAATGGTCCCCTTAATATTACTCTTTCCCATTCCCATGTCTGTAACCATATTACCATGTACTATGGTCATGTATTTCCACACATCCATGTCTCTTGACATGGCTTCTCTGGCCATGTCCCATGGCCACATGACCTGGGGTCACTTCACGGAGTGTAACCCTGGTACATTGTGTGTCATCCCCAAAAGTCATCTTCACTAAAAGGTAAGAATAAACAACATCTGACCCTACAATATAGGTCATGATATTGGGAATTCTGAATGGGAATTCCCTACAAGCCACTCGAATCACCCTAGTTTCCCCCAAAACCTACAGATTGACCCCCAAGGGTTCCTTAGTAGCTAGAATAGAGATATAAACCCTAAAAAAATACATAAAAATGGGATCTGGGATTAAAAATAAAATACACATACCTAAAAAAAATTAAAAGCTTCAGGTTCAAATCGATGCTTGGGAGTCTCTACATCATGATCCAGTGACGATCGATGCAAAAACAGGGCTCAACGGAACCTCCTCTTTGTGAATCGACCTCAGGTCATCTTTAATTATGGGAGAACCTCATAATATCCCCTTTTTTGTCTAATAATGGGGTGGGAAATGATATTAGTTTATTTTTAGTAAACGAATATCTTCAACTCACCTTCCAGCACACCCTCAACAGAGCATCCAATGCTGAAAATGTTTATATCACACCAAGGGTAAATGTCACATTCTTAACCCAAATGTGGCCTCATATTTTTTATCTAAGACTCTACTTGGGAGATAGTCTACATTTCAAGATAAACTACACACCTATGGTAAAATATTTTTAATATTTTTAATATCACCTCACCAAACCTATCCAAGACCCATAATCCCACACTGACTTAGTGTCTAGTTTCGAAGCTATTGCTAGAAATATTACAAAGTCTTATAGATCAAAACTAAAGTCACTAAACTGAGCGTATTTTATTATTTTTAAATGAGTGATGCATGTTTTAAACTATGATGTCACTTTTAAACTAAAAACAAGGACTTTGAGTCATACTAGGTACATCGTGCATCATATTTATGTGTGGTTAATTCATACACATCATAAATGACTTATGGATTGTTTTCCAAAAGTATCAACACAATTCGAGTGTATTTTCCTAGTTTTTAGTGAGTGATTCATGTTTTGGACTAAAATGTCACTTTAAAACTAAAAAAAATAGTTTGAGTCGTATAGGTCACACCATGTGTCTGATTGATGGACGGTTGATTCCAACACATCAAAAATAATTTATGCATACTTTTTTAATTATTAGGAAAATATGAGTCTGTTTACTTGGTTTTGAGTATGTGTCATGTGTTTGGAACTAAAATTTTATTTTTAAATAAAAATACTCACTTTTAATCATACTAGGAACACCATGTGATTGATTAACATGCGGTTAATTCCAACACATCACAAATGACTTATGCACTGTTTTCCTAAAGTGTCCGGAAAATTAAAATTAATTTCTTTGATTTTAGTGAGTGAAGTGTGTTTTGAACAAAATTGTAAATTTTAAATAGAAAACACACTCTTTTAGTCATACCAAGAACATCGTGTGTTGTATTGATGTGAATTTGATCTATACACATAAAATATTATTTATATATCATTTTACTAAATTATCAAGATAATATAAGGGAATTTGTTCAATTTTGAGCATGTGATGTGTGTTTTGAACTAAAATTTCCATTTTAAAACACACACCTTCACTATGTTCTATATTGATGTGTGGATGATTTATAAAGATCAAAAATGACATATGTAATTTTTTTTCAAAGTATCAAGATAATATGAGTCTTCTTGCCTATTTTTCATTGAGTGCTGCGTGTTTTGAACTAAAATGCCACTTTTAAATAAAAAAACACGCACTTTGAGTCATACCGAGAACAATGCATGAAAAATTAACACGTGGTTAATTTTTATATTTCACAGATAATTTATGGATTGTTTTACTAAAATACCAAGACAACCTGAGAATATTCTATCATATTTTAGTATGTGACATGTGTTTTGAACTAAAATATCCATTTAAAATAAAAACATTCACCTTCAGTCATGGAAGCCACACCATGTGTTAGATTGATGCATGAATAATTTCTATACATAAAAAATTACATATGGATCATTTTACTAAAGTTTCAAGTCAATATGAGTGTGATTTATTTATTTTTAGTGAGCAATGCATGGTTTAAACTAAAATATCACTTTAAAACTCAAAACACATACTTTGAGTTATAACGACTATACTATGTACTGAATTAATGTTCATTTGATTCATACACATCAAAAATGTTTTTTAAATAATTTTCATATAGTAGAAAGAAAATATAAATGAAATTTATTAGTTTTTTAGAATTTGGTACTAGTTTTGTACTAAAATACCAATTTTTTAATAAAAACACACAATTTCAGTCATACATGCTACACCATTTTTCATATTGATCTGAAATAGATTCCTAGAAATAAAAAAATGACGTTTCAATCATTTTCATGATGTATGAAGACACTACCACAAAACAGGGCAAGGGAAGCACTGGCCTTTATCAACACAAAACAGAAAGTGTTGATAAAGGGGTGTGCCTTTATCAGTGCTAAAACAAGCACTGGTAAAGGTGTACCTTTTATCAGTGCTTTTTTTAGTGCTGATAAAGGTTACACTTATCAGCGCTATTATTACCACTGATAAAAGTTTTTATTATTAATTTATATAAAATTATTATATTTATATTCAAAAATAATGTTTATTTGTATACATTAAATAAAAAACAATTGTTTATATTTAATATTTTTTTTAATAATTCAAATATATATATATAATGTTTTAATTGAAAGAAGTATTTATGAGATTATAATTATATATATATATATAATTAAGTAATTATAGGATTACAATAAATTACATTAAATAATTAATATATTTATTTGATTTATTATATTTATTATATTTATTATATTTATTATAGATTTATTAGATTAATTCATTGTACTTATTATATTTGTTATATTAAATATATTTATTTTATTTATAAATATATAATACTTTTTAATATTTATTTATAATTAAAATTATTTAATATATATGTGTTTTCCAATGAATTTGGTCAACGAATGTATGCATATATATATATATATGTTATGTATGTCTGAATGTTCATTTTTATATTACATGATGTGGTATATATTGATTAATCCACAATGTTACCCATATAAACTATATATTTTCTAAAAAATTTACTTATAAAATTACATTAAATATATTTAAATAATAAATATTTTTTTATTTTTTTTATTATACATATAAATTCTTTTCAAATACCTTTGTAATTATAATTTTATTAATATATATTAACAATAATATACCAATATTTATAAATATATACTATTCATAGTTATAATTATTAATAAATAAATATATATTCATCCTATATATCATTTTAAATAAATATATAAGAATATAAATAAATTATTAAAATTATACCTTTATAAAATAAGAATTTATCACCACTCTAATTTTAGCGCTGATAAATAAGTGTTTTATCATTGCTTTTTTATCACTAATAAAACAACTATTTTTCAGCTCTAAAATTACAGCGCTGATAAATAGGTACTTTATCATCGCTTTTTTAGCACGGATAAAGTCATGTCTTTATCAGTGCTAAAAAAAGCGTTGATAAAGGTTCCATTGGTTTTTATAAAAAACCCCTAACATGACCATCCTCCCTCTCACTCCTTCAAGCCTTCGCGGAAGCGGAACACTGCGCATGTGACCCCTCCTCATCCTCCTCCACCACCACGACCTTTTTCTCCTCCTCTTCGATGACCATCCTCCTCCTCTGCCATCACCACTGCCTCCACCTTGATCCGTCCTCTTCCACAACCCCTCTTCCATGATCCCTTCTACTTAGTAACCCTTATAGATATGAATTTTTAATTCATTATGATCTAAATATTGTCATTCATCACTGGTAGCACACGGTTCTGTGCAAAATATGTGAAACCTAGGTAATATAATTTGGAACCATTTGTGTGCATGGGTCATGGATCAATTATTGTATATTTTTATAGAAACCATGCAATAATCAAATGAGTTTACACTATAATATTATAATTACATCTTTCAGGACTGGATGATGGAATTTCCTAGTGTGTAATCATCTATCTTGTTTATATGCATCTGTAATATGAAAGAATAATGTTGATTTATAGGAGGTTTTTAAGCCTTATTGTGGAATTGGTTAAGTACCAAATATATAGAAAAATTCCAAAGTGGCCTTCAAATCATGAAAATATTTTAAAAATTCAAATTCAGTACTATATAAAGGTTTATAAATGGGATTTTTACACTGATTGATTTCTAAATATTGTTTTTGGGGTGTGTAATGTTCTTTAAGTTTCCTAAAGGGGTTTTTAGATTTTACAAGGGTGTGTTAATCCATATGAGTTATATTGTAAACATTGTGATATACTTTCACTATTAAAAATGTTATTATTTTGGATTTTTGGATCCCATGTGGTTTTATAAAATTATATTCAAAATAATTGTCTTAAGAGTTTATTTGGAAGATATTTTAAATCATTTTATTTGGATTTCCATGCTAAAAATTATTTTTTGTTCATTTGGGACATTATGAGAAATGGTTTTTTATAAAATCCTTATGGTCACATTATTCCCATTTTGGTTTTGTTCTAACTAATGGGTGGTTCTCTATACATGTGGTGTTCTTGTGATAGAGAAAGTTGATGTTTCTTTCTAGGAAATTTGATATTGGGAGATCATTTGTTTATAAATGTATTCAATTTGGATGATTCTTGATGCATTGAATTTATTTATTTCATACCACCTTGTTTGATGTCGCATGACTCTTAGGAGACTAGGTATTAATCTAGATATGTTTAAACCATTGTATAGGATGTCTGTAATATTTGGAGGGTGGCCTATTGGACTGAGTGAGATAATATATTATATAGTGATCATTATATCATCGAAGTTAAGGAGATATAATCTTATATCCTATGGTATATGGGTTCTCCTAAGATATTTATCCCTCAACCATTCGATTAGGGGGATGCCTTGGTGGGAACTAGTGATGGAATAACCCAGTGGGTAGGTTGTTGTGTGAGATATATCAAGGATTATTTTAGATCTTATATCATGTTGAGTACATGTTTTTTTATTGATTATCCCACAGAAAATATTTATCATGGCTATATGAAATTGTGGAATCTCCCTTATAACTCTTATAGGTACAGTACATGGAAAGGGTTTGATTATGATGTCAGTAGAAATGATAATGTGGATTCATTATGACCTTAAGGGTAGGGAAATCCACACATGGGGTGGTGTAGGTTGGTAACTAAATATGAATAAATAGATTTCTTGTTGATATATTGTTACCTATAGGTCTTAGGATCATCATGGTATATTTTTTAACTATAGGATATGCTAATGATGGATACATTTAGCGAGGCTTCTTAGGATGTTTCATGTATGATCTTCTTATGTAATAGCCTCTTGCTCGATGCTAGGTATCAATAATTGGCTAGCTAAGATCTAGGATGAGGCTTATATTACATGCTTCTTCATTATATCTTAATTGTTATTATATATCTATGATGAGGATGAGGCCTAGAGACCTTGGGATTACAATGTAGAGATATTCCACCAAGGTGAACATTCTTTCATTTTTTTTAAATTTTATGTTTGGATATACATCATGGGGTATATGTAGTTTTCCACAAGACATAAATTATTTTAGCGATTCGAATTATGTTGAATGTTAGATTGGATATTCCTCTTTAGTTCCTCCTTTATGTATGTGAGTTTATCCATGGGAACCACCTTATGTTAATGGTTTGGATCATGTGGGAGGTTGGCTATGTTATGCCCTACATTCTGTTTTTTGGGGGGTGGATGTTATTCCATGAGGCATATAGTCACATCACAATTCATGATCAGGATTTAATAGTTCTTCCTAGGGGATGAGTGTTGAAATGTATACATTGTGGTAATTCAACAATGTGACATCATAGGGTGAACTATGAAATGGACCCTTAGGCTACACTGTAATATACCCTATTCTTGAAATGAAAAGAGATTCTTTTAGTCTTTTTAATGAGGTTCCCCTATTCCTTATTAGCCACTCGACCCCATCACCCAAACCCCTCTTCTCCATAATTTTACCCTCTCATAATTCACTCTTTAGGATACCTAATGGTCATTTCAAAGTGGACATACCACCCCTGGATAGCGCACACCCCTCCCCCACACCCCTATAGCCCCCCACTCACCCATCCTAGGTAGCCCACCCTACCCCCTCCCTGGACATCCCACACCCCTCCCCCACACCCCTGCAGCCCCTACCCCTAGATATACCACCCCCTTCCCCTTTGAAGCTTCTATGTTTTACTGGATTTTCCTCTTTTCTTGTCCAGAACACATCCATGCTACACCACCCTCCCATTTCTCTCCCATTGGGTGATTCTCCCTCACCTGATGTATGTTTCATCTTTCATCACTTGTATTAGATAGCCAAGGATAATTTTTACCTCTCTTAATACTTCTATATATTAGTTTCTGACCCCCATCCTATATTTAAATAGACATGGGTCAATTACAATTTGAAATGTAATGATACAACCCAGGTCGGTATCATAACCAACAACTGACCTGAATTTCCACTAACCTAAGAAGTTTTCATGATCCCTACGAGATAGAAATGATCCCCTTGGAAAAAGATACAATTAATGTGGAATATTTTACCCCTAAATTAGATTAAATTTAAAATGATCTTTTCCTGAAAAGCAAAAATTTCCCATTCATAAGTTGAACATCTAGGAAAATAATAGATATGCAAAAAATAAACAAACAGGAAGTAGATATCATTGATGGAAAATTAAATCCCACTATTGACCAATAAAATTGTTTAAACATACATATACCATTCCTAAATCTCATTGGACCTATTTTGGATAGGTATAAAATATGATTTCTCATTTTAAGTTTTCTTTTTAGTTAGAAATATCCTCTGTCGCATGCCTCTCCTCTTCTAAAAACACACCTCTGTCGCACTCTGAATGACACCTTCACGATGTGTTTTCTCCTATTACTCATTGGTTTCCTCTTTTTCACATATCATTACTGTTTGATATTGATGGTTATAATGTAAAATGTATGGGCTAAATTCCCCGTTGTTGGTCCTTGTTTACTCACTAAATGAATTGCATGTTGGTTGGTTCATCTGGAACATTTGAATATAAGAATTGGTAATTTACATATACTTGAATAATGAATGAATTCACCAAGATGATAAAATTTTTGTGATATCCCCTTAATTAACAAATGGAATGGAATAAGGGATGCTTTGTAAAATCTGAAATTGTGATTGTTTGGTTTGTATGGTGTTGCAATTGTGAGAACGATTGTGTGTTTGTATGGTTTTTCAGTTATTGGCATGATTGGTAAGCCATTTTTTTCATTTGTTGTAGTTCTTCCACCATTGAATATCAATCCAAAATTTACCCATTTTAATGGAACCACCAATTTTTTACTAGTGAAATTCCACTGAATCTTATAAAACAACTTCACTAGAGGACTCTATGAGACACTTTATGGACACCCTATTCAAATAACCATAACAACACATGTAATGAATCCTTATTCAAAAAATCACTCTATTGAAAATCATACCATCTATTAGTTTAGTAACATAGTCTTTTACAAGAGACATTATGTTTCTAGAGAAACACTAAAAAATTGGTTTACAATAACGCATATAGATCACATGTGGGATACTAAAAAATTCTCGTCAAAGGGATTCTCATAAAATTTTGAACATATTTTGTGTAATTATTTTGTTAAATATTAATATTATTGTATCAAATAGGATGAATATGAATAAATAATGGATGAATTCCAATTTGTTGTCAAAAGACTATGAAGATGGTGTGATAGAGTTTATCAAGTTTTCAAAAGAAAATTTATGTCACCCTTCTCAAATCCTTTTTCTATGTTTACACTATTGTTATTAAAAAAAATTAGTCCCTAAAAGTTGGAATAAAACCTGATTTATCATGGAATAGATCGAAATTATACATGTTAGAATAAACATAGGGAAAAACAAATGTAGGTGCTGTGATCATATAAATATCCCAGGTTCATTTGATCATGTGATCTTATTATGGTCATGTGATAACATGAATTTGAACAAGTCATGCACTTAATATGATATTTCTAATTAGTCATGTTCCCATTTCTTACTCAAGTCTATTTTAACAAAAAATCCTCCATTTTCATAATTAATCGAAATTTTCTCTTTCTTATGATACAAATAAATTCAGGAATTAAAATTGAGGATGATATAGTTAATTAGACAACAATGGTCGATAGTGTGGTAGTCAACCAATTCATAGTCATTCAGTCCACTCACGAGCATCTTAAAAGCATGATGGGAACCCATATCTTGGATTTTCAATTTTCTAATTAGTTTCCCTTATATGTGTGTGGGGGTGTCTAGGAGGGAGGGGGTGTACAGGAGTGGGGGGCGAGGGTGGGGGTGTCCTATAGGTGAGGGAGGTGTTCATGAGAGAGGGGGTGTCCAGGAGGGAGGGGGTGTCTTGGGGGTGTCTAGGAGTGGGGGTGTCCAAAAGGGAGGGGGTGTCCATGAGTGGGGGTGTCCATGAGTGGGGGGTGTCCAGAAGGGGATGAAGGGGTGTGTCTTGAAGGGAGGGGGTGTCCATGAGGGAGCAGGTGTCCATGTGTGAGGGTGGGTGGGGGTGTCCAGGAAGGAGGGGGTGTACAGGAGGGAGGGGGTTTCCAAGAGGGGGGTGTCCAGGGGGTATCCAGGAGTCGGGGTGTCCAGGAGGGGAGGGGGGCTATCCAGGGGGTGGGAGAGGGAGGGGTTGTTTAGGTAAAGGGAGGGGGATGCAGGGGGAGTGGTGGGGGATATCCAGAGAAAGGAAGGGGATGCATGGGGAGGGAGGGGGGTTGTCGAGGGGGAGGGAGTGGGCTACAGGTGGAGTGGGGGTGTCTAAGGGTAGGGAGGGGGCTATCTAGGGGGGATTTATCGGGTAAGGTAGGGAGGGGGTATGTCTAATCACACTAAATAACTAGGAGGGAGGGGGTATCCAGGAGGGAGGGGTGTCCATGTGGGAGGGTGGGTGGGGGTTTCCAGGAAGGAGGGGGTGTCTCGGAGGGATGGGGTGTCCAGGAGTGGAGGGGTCCAGGAAGGGAGGGGCTCTCCAGGGGTGGGAGGGGGTTGTCTAGGGGGGATGTGTAGGGTGGGGGGAGGGTTGTCCATGGGGTGGGAGGGGGAGGGGGTTGTCCAGGGAAAGGGAGGGGTTGTAGGGGGAGTGGGGGCTATCTAGTGAAAGGGAGGGGAGGGAGGGGGAGGGAGGGGGTTGTCCAGGAGGATGGAGTGGGGCTATAGGTGGAGTGGGGGGGCTATCTAGGGGTATAGAGGGGCTATCCAGTGGGGCTGTCTTGGGGATGTGAGGGAGGGGGTCTAGCTAATCACACTAAAGAACTAAGAGATCAAGAGAGAAGTGAACTGGTATGATAATGGCCTATCTAATTATGTAGTTTCTCATCAGGTCCACTCTAAAACTGAGAAATACATTACATCCATACCTTCTACAGGACCTTATATTTTGTATGGGGTCCTTGGAGAGGAATAAGTGGTCAGGGACCAAGCATGGTTGGACCTGATGTCTGATTCTGACACTCTAGAACTCATTAACTTTGACCTAGCATGGGAGAGTACACTCTTAGATGCTCCTGATATATGTAACTATTAGTTTTATAAACTATCTATAATGGTGGTGTCACTAGGAAAATGTAATGATTTATTATAAAATTGAATACTCCTATGAAATTAAATACATCATCATATATGTGTCATATTCTATAACCTCTATTTACACTTTTAGAACATCAAGGTGAAGAAAAAGTTGTATATAAGGGACTTTATATGTTACTTTAGGTCATTTTTATATGAATATTTCATTATCACCAATCAATTCAACATTGAGGTGATGGAAGTGTCTAATAATGTGGCCAATAGTGGTATGTTCTGAATTATTATCATGAATGTTGATTTTATTATGGAATTATTTTTCTATTAACTAATAATATTTATATTCTTTATCAGAGTAACTCCACCTTAGAGCTCAGAAGTCCCAGACCATTCCACTTTTTATATCTCCCACTATAATAACTAGGGCACAAGTATTTCCTTTTTCAAGCACATAAAGGGATGTGAGTATGAGTACCTCACTTAGAAACATGGTCCTAGAGTATATTCATATTTCTGGACTAGTACTGAGTTGAGTTTTGGAGCACGTAGCATTTCATCAATAGTTTTAGTGACAAGTGTGGGGGATATTCGGAATATAATCCTTGAGGTAACCTTCAAAGAGCTAAAATACTAGTTTGGAAACCTCTATTACATGTTCAGAAACCTTGTTTATAGTGAGTTATATTATTAATAACTCTATGCTAGTGTGAATTAGTTGGTCGCCATGAGAGAGAAAACAAGGTTAATCGAGCTGATAGTAACGATGGTGGAGGCATAAAATTCTAGACATTCAACATCAGAATGAGGACTTGAATAAAGAATCCATGTGTACAATAGAAGTAGAATCTCATAATAATTTATTCATTTATGGGTGGTATGAGATAGAAAGATTCTAACATGAATTGTATCACCTATAATAAATGGTCAATGTTGTAGAGAAAACAGTGACAGAGTAGCATAATCTTATCAATGTGGAAGAAATTCCAGATTTGATGTAGCTAATCGGGAAGAGGCACTAAAATAGGGTGTAGATGTGGAAACTAAATCAGTTGCTCATTTGTACTAATCCATATCCTAATCTAGATAATTTGATAGCAGAGATCGAGGGGTATTCTGAGAGCATGCTATTTTGAGTATTCTAACTTTATCTTACCCCCATATTTGGGGAGTTATGGGAGAGACTCTAGACTGTAGAGATTCCTCCCTTTTTTTATTATCAATAAATAAAACCTTTTGGATTCCATGTTGTTGTTGGCATTTCTTCCTCTTATTCTCTCATCCATGTAATCTTAACTATGAAATTTTTATATGTCAATAAATCAAGTTGAAACTCTTCAAAAATATTAATTCAATCCAGGGAAATATGGACATGTAAAGGTTGTAAAATGTAACAATTGACATTTTATTAATGTATTATTTCATATTAATTTTTAACTTATTTCATTATTGTATTACTAACATAATATTTGTTTTCTTATATAGGTGGAATTTTTTTCCTGAGTTTAGATGCTTTGTTCTACAACTAATACCATGGACAAAAATTTTTGATAGGGGATTATGAATGCAAAAAGGATGAAACATTAATGTTTTTAACTATTTTTTGGAAAATTGAAATTGTAACCATATAAAACATTGTGTGAAATGTATATAGTAGTGTTTTTTTATATTCATGATTTCAAGTAAATGTATATAGAATTGTTTGGGAAACTCTTGTGCATGATGTTTTGTTCTTCTATGCTTTTTTTGTTTATGTGTAGGTGTTGTTCTGTGTATCAGTTTTGTGCTGTGTGTACAGGTGTTGTACAGGTGCTGGGTTTGCTCAGGAAACTTGGCCATTATCAATGTTATTGTGAGTGCTGATAAATGTGTCATATATCATTGCTCAAAATAACTCTAATAAATTGGGACTTTATCAGTCCTCAAAATAGCACTGATAAAGGTGGCCCTTTATTGATGCTAAACAAACACTGATAAAGGGGTACCTTTATCATTACCGTTTTAGCACGGATAAATGGAACCCTTTATCATCTCTATTTTGAGCGCTGATAAACGGGACCCCCATTTGTAATCACCATAATTGACAGCACTTTTCTAACATTATTAAAGGTTGTTTTTAGCGCTTTTAAAAGCCTTATTTTTAGTAGTGATATAATCTGAATTTGTTTTATCAATTTTCAGTGAAGGATGCATGTTTTGAACAAAATTTTCAATTAAAAAAAACATACACTTTAATTCCTACCAAGCGCATTGTGCATTAGATTAATGTGTGGTTGATTATTACACATTAGAAATTATTTATAGACAATTTTCCTAAACTATTAAGACAGTCTGAGTGTGTTTTATTGGTTTTGATTATGTGATACATGTTTGAACTAAAATATCCATTTTAAATAAAAACACACATTTTCAATCATAGTGGCCACACTATATATTAGATTGATATGTCACTGATTCATACACATCAAAATTTAATTATATAATATTTTCTTAAATTATCTACACAATCCAAGTTTGTTTCCTCATTTTTTAGTGAGTAACACATGTTTTGTACTAAAATGTCACTTTTAAACTGAAACCATGAAATTTTGAGTCATTCTGACCACACTGTGTGTTGGATTGACATGAGGTTGAATCCTAAAAATCGAATATGAATTAAGGATGTTTTTCATGATCTATAAATACAATACAGTCATGTTTTCTCTGTTTTGAGTATGTGACTTGTGTACTAAAATAAAATATCAATTTTAAATGAAAACGCATATTTTTGGTCATGTTGACTACACAATTTATCAGATTAATATGCTATTGATTATCACACATAAAAAATAACTTATGGAACATTTTCACAAATTATTAAGACAATATGAGTGAATTTTATTATTTTTAGTGAGTGACACATGATTTAAAAAAATGTCACTTTAAAACCAAAAGCACGCACTTTGAGTTATATTGGGAACACCACGTGTCAAATTGAAATTGAGTTAATTCCTACACAAAAAAAAACAAATTATATATTGGTTTACTAAAGTAACAAGATAATAATAGTGAGTTTTCATAGTTTTCATTGAGCAATACACATTTTAAACTAAAATGTCATTTTCAAACTGAAAACACACACTTTAAGTCATATCGGCTACATCATGTTACGTATTGATAGGTGGATGATTTTTACACATAAAAAATGACCCATGGATCATTTTTAAAATGTATCAAGAAAATATATTGGTGTTTTATAATTTTTTATGGAGTAACACATGTTTTGAACTAAAATGCCACTTTTAAATTGAAGACGTGCACTTTGAGTCATAGCGGACACACCGTGTGTCAGATTGACTAGTGGATAATTCATACACATAAAAAATTAATTATGTATCATTTTTTTAAAGTATCAAAAAATTTGAGTTTATTTTATTAGTTTTAAATGATTAATATATTTTTTTTAAAAAAATATAACTTTTATGCTCAAAACACACACTTTGAGTTTTATCGGGCATTCAATGTATCTGATTAACGCGTGGTTAATTCTTATATACATAAAATGAATTATATATCATTTTAATAAAGTAAAAAAGACAATTAGAGCGTTTTTTTCCTTGTTTTTAGTGAGTGGCTCACATTTAAAACTAAAATATCACTTTAAACAGAAAAGACACACTTCAAGTCATACGAGGCACACCATGAATTAGATCGATGAATGATTGATTCCTACACATAAAAAAATATTTATGGATTATAATACTAAAGTATCAAGACAACCTAAGTGAATTTGATCATTTTTTGAGTATGTGATGCATGTTTTGAACCAAAATTTCAATATTAAATTAAAATGTACACTTTTAATCATACCAGCCACACCATATGTCAAATTAATGTGAAGTTGTTTCTTATAGACAATAAATGAAATTTAAATCATTTTCCTAATGTATCTAGACAATATGTGTGTGTTTTATTCATTTTTAGTGAGTGAAACATGTTTTGGCCTAATATATGAATTTTAAATTGAAAATGCATGCTTTGAGTCATACCAGCCACACTGTGTGTCATAATGATGTTTGGTTGATTCCAAAACATCATAAATTACTTATATATTTTCTTTCATGAATTATGAAGACAATATAAGTTTATTTAATTAGTTTTAATTATCAGATTCTTATTTTGAACTAAAATATCAATTTTAAATTAAAAAATCACTTTCAGTCACACCAGCCACATCGTGTGTTAGATTAATGTGTGGCTGATTCCTATAGCTCAAAAATGAATTTTGTATTTTTTTTCATGAATTATAAATATAATCCAAGTGTTTTTTCTAGAAAAGCACAAATTTGTCTCACCAACATGTTATTAAAAGTTCTTAGATCCACAATCAAATGTATTGAATCACTACTATACATAACTAATAAAATAAATAATAAATTTTTTATAGATTGAACCAAAAGTTCCTAAGTGAATCATCCTTATTGAATAATTCATTAAAATTTTATTTTTCTCAAATAATTTTGAATCTTTAATGAGAAGAAAGGGCCTCCATACTGAGATCACGGTCCATGATGAAGACAAAAATCATCACCCCTTCAGAATATCATATCATGTAAACTTTATTATTTTGGAATTAATTAGATTTAGAATCCATTAATGTTGAATTTAAAACTAATAGAGTTGACATAAAGTGGTATTATAAAAATAAGATGATTTTAGCATCCAATAGGTACCCTAAAATATGTATTGATTCCATTTATTCTCTTCATGGGAACATAATGCTTGATGAAAGACCCTAAACTCTGTATGGAGTATGTTCCTACATTTCACAAAAAAATCAATGGTTTAAACCATAAATAAACTGTATATAAACCAACACTTCATGATATTTGAGAAATAAATAAAAAAAAATAAAGGAAACAACCCCATCATGATGTTTTCAAACATTATGATGCCATGTATTATTACCACTCATTTCTAAACAAATCTACTTCCACTTTTGAATAAATATACTGATGTAAATCTTGGTAGTACTAGAAAAAATTTAAATAAAAAAATTATTAATAAATATTTTAAATGAAAACATAATTTTCATCACAAATACTTGTTTATGTATGCTAATTTATTGATGAAATATAGTATCCTTCAAAAATTTACAAACATAATAATGATAATAATCATCATTACTTTATTTCAAACATTTTAGAAGCATTACTAAAAATAATTAATTTTTATATATATGTTTCGATATTAAAATATTATTATATATACCCTTATAATTATCCATTTGTAGAAACACATAGGTTTATTATTCTCATAGTACATTCTCATACCATGATTTTTATTATTTTTAAACACTAACCTATCATAATAAAATTTTCATCAAAACATAATATAAAATGTATACATTGAAATTTATTTGTAAAATGTTGAATATAGTGTATTTAAAATTGAAAAAGAACATTATTTGTGGTATATTTGTTGTATATTCATGATTTGGATCCAAAAAAACAATTATTTGGAGTATTCCAGTTGATTATAATGAGAATTCAATGATTTCTAAAAAAATAAAATGGAAATAAGTGATCAAATAAATGAAAATATATTTTATATGATTATATTATAGATTTTTACCTCTATAATGTGCATATTAAGAAGATTCAATTGTTTTTAAGTGTTTTTTAAAATATTGTGGTCATTTTCTCCACTTTTATTCAAATTTCATCTTCATATAATATATCTGTTTTTTTTGTAGAAGTGATGTGAGGACAAATGTGTCCAAATTTTTGTTCAAAGTATTTTCCCATTACATGGTATTGATATATAAACAAGTAAAAAATCTAATTGTATTTAATAGTAATTAACATAGTATATAAATTATCAGATAAAAAAATTATGAAAATGTACATCTTGTATACATTCACAATTGAGGCTTCTAACCATTCATGCTTGAGAATTTTATTTACACTCTCAATGCCAGTCATGTCTAGAATGAAATATATGTATTTTTGTTCTTTTAATCCAATGTAGTACCTATTATTATCTTTTAACACTGTATCTACATGAAATTTTATTTTCATTAAACACAAAAATTTAATTAGTGGGGTAAAGGTACCCTCAGAAGGACTTATTGATTTATTGGTTGAACCTTTATATTTTTCTGATTTTACCTTCCATTTCTCTTTCCCTTATCCGTTTGTAATAAAAATCCCTTTTTATGACCTTTTCTTATTAATTGTTAATGGTTTTTCATAAAAATAAATTAAAAATGATATACCTCATTATCATCATATATATTTACATGATTAAACACCCATGCTATGAAAGTTCAAATAACATGTTCAATCATGTGAACATTTAAATAATAAAGAGGAACATGTAGATAAAAGGGAACATATAGCTATGGGTTCGGATAATGAGCTATATTAATCCCTACCCTAATGTGATCTTTTAGAAGCTACTTTTGTGTAGAACATTTCCTTGGATATTGTAGATTGTACCCCCTCATAAAAAGGTGGTGGGTGGGTGCTGATAGATATGAATCATAATAAATTTTTCCCTAAAAATTTTTAGTACATGAATCATATTAGTATCCATCTAATTTAAATTTCATATCATAATTAATGAAAAAAATGATTACATTTTTAAAGAAAAGACTTTGGAGTGAATGAATAGCCTCAAATATGGGGGTGGGGCATGTTTATTCTTGTAGTGGTTATTTTTGTGTTGTTTCTTCTCCTTGATGATTTCCCATAAACTCATTTAACAATTTAAACCACCAATTAGTCTTTCTTTTAGATCAAATATTAGTGTCTTCATGTCCTAAATTTTCTTATCTATATCCCCTCTAGTCTTTTATTTCTCTAAATATATTGGACACGACACTCTAAAACCCATACATCTAATGTGAGCATTTTTTTCTATCCACCTCAAGACCACTGAAAATAGCCATCGATTAGGTATAAATGATGATGATTTTGGTGTCTTAACTAGGTAAAAAATATCAAAAAAATAAGTATTCATTATTCAATAATATTTACTTAAATAACAAATTTTTATTATCTCATACTTACACATGATTTCCATTCTTTTTTTTGTTTCCATATACTATTTTTTCTATTTATTTACATGATACCCTATTTATAGCACAATATATGGTATGGTAATGGATTATGATTATGATTTATCAATATGTTTATAAACAAAAAAACATTATTATATTTTTTGTTTCATATCACATAAAATTATTAATATTAATTTAAAATACATACCATTTTTTAAAGTGAAACATACCTCATTACTTATTTATAGTAGGGGTGCATTGGTGTTTATGCACACTACTTATGTTCATCACTCAATTTTTGTTTAACAAATTAAAAACTATTAATAAAATCTATTTTTACAATTAATTTCATTTAAAATATTCCCAATTATGATGTACTTGGAATGATGCATCCTCAGAATAACCAATGAACACATTCAATGTTTCTTGGTTTATCATGTATGAATATATATATATGTGGTGGGTAGGGCGTTACATTACCTCACCATTCTAGAGATGATTATTCTTAATTATTATCCAAATGGATCTGAGAGCATTTCTAGTAACCATAAATATCTATTTCATCTAACAATCATCTAATATAAATATAATTTATAAGGGATATTGAATAGTAAATAACTGTTTCATTTTTTTTTACTTTTTAGTAAAATAGAGAAATTATATGATAATTTTAGCCTATTATCTACCAAAATTGGTTTCTTTGTCGCAATAAAAACATTTTACCAAAAAACTATATCACTGAACAAATGAATTTGAGTGGTAACACCAATGTAACTAATGAAAATAGACATTTTGGGGTCAACAGGTTGGACATGTGCATTTCTTATGGCCATGAATTTTATGAATCTACTTATTATCTTAATAATATTGTTTAATAATTTATCACCATTACACTCACATTTGTTTCCTAGAAGTTTCTAACCTTTTAAAATTTAATTAGTTTCAACACTATTAATATACTCTTTCTCCATATTTGTAGTTTCCACATGTGGGGAGACAATTATCTAAAGAATAAGTTAAAATTTTAATTTATATCACATAAATTCAGTATTAAATACAAATTATTATTAGGAAACACATTGTATATTAAAAAATATTACCCTATTCATTGAACTCATTTTTTTCTTTAAATGTTGAAGGGATTTTCCCCTCTATCAAGTATCCAAATCCCCTCCTTATGGACTCCTAAGACATAAAAGACCCCATCTACATTAGGACCACCAAGAAATGATTTCAATGACCTAATGAAAGGGTTATCCTTAGTTTAATTGAAATTTACCTTACGGTGGTTTTGGATTATAAGAGTATAATTTAACACATTCTATTTATAGGATCCAAGAATTAAAATACATGCAATGCCTATGATTCCATTATTAATGATTTATCCTAATAACATTCCTTATCAAAATACACTTTAACCAATAACAATTCATCTATTTTAACTACACTCTTTTTATCAACCCATTTTTATTGAAAAAATAACACTTGGAATTTTGTATAATCCAACTCCCACATTTTTTATGATGAAAAAAGTATAACATATTCTTATAAAATGGATTTTTTCCCTTGGTTATATATAAATGCATTTATTACTCCATAATATTAACTCTACTATTCTTCATGGTACTATATAAATCTTATTATTCTGTATAGAATATATAACTATTAATTGCATACCCATTATAAGATAATATATGAACAATTTTTCCTTTGGCTGTCAATCAAATTCATTCTAAAATTGAATTATGATTTGAGGATGAATCCTTAAAAATATGGTCTTGAAACCATCCTATAAACTATTTATTATGTGAATTGGATATCCAAATTTCATCCAATTATGGATTAAAAGGCCTAATAATTACTTTCTGGATTTCAATATATGGAACAACCTCTAAGCTATTATATAAAATTTAAACATGATCCTACTCATACTCGATAATTGTAATTGTGTCTATATATCTTCTGTGAATTCCTTCACCCACAGGGCACTAACTGTGATGAGATTTTTAGAGACCAATTCTATCTACACCAGACATGTAGTCGGTATAGAATTCAGTGAATTCCTTAATAATATATCACTCTATAATAAAACCTTCTAGTTAACTTTGAGTTTTGATACACACTTTAAAAAATATTCATATACCTTTTAATGGGTTACATTCATCTATAATGTACGATCCCTCATAGTAGGTTCTCTCTAACCAATTTAACTATCAAGAGACCCATTTTATCAAATGATGATGGTGGGAAGAACATCTACAATTCACTTAATATGATAGTAATTTCCATTTATATTATTAGCAACTTTGACAAGTCTATAAATTTACTACATATATATTTTTAGATAGAAACAAATATTGGTTAATTTGTATCATATATTTTTATGAAGAATGCAACATAGAGATATAGATAATAAATCTTGTACCAAAACATGATAGTCATGTGATTTTAGGCCCTTTAATTTCAAATCAGTCAGTCATGGTAAATTTATTATTTATATTTGATTAATACACATATGTTACCTTTAAATCATTTAGGAAATTGAAAAACTAATACCCCTTGTATGTAAAGAGTGTAAGATGTTCGAGGAAGAAAATTCTCCCTCTCACCCTTCATTGGAGATAACACTTCCATTATCTCTATATAAATCATGTCTAACCAAGCCTTAATTTCATAATTTGTTTTATTGAGTGAATTTAGTAACATACCAATTAAAATATATCTTGAATTTTTTTCTATGTTCATGACATCAAGAAAATGTCTGATGTACAAATAATTCTATTATAATCATTCAAAAAAACTTATATTTTTTCAACTTGTATTTTTATGGTTTTAAAAAAATGTTTTAACAGAAATGGTGACTATATCCTTTACTTTATAAAACATTTGATCACTTATTAGTGGATATGTTTTTGTTACTTCTTTTGAATTCTTATCAAATGATGACATATCAGATTCGTATTCATTTCATTAGGGTAAAAAAAATTAATCTCCTAGAAATATAGTCTTTGAGGAATGTTTCAACCTAAATGAGTATATACCTTCTTCACAAATGGGACACCTTAAAATTATTTTAATGTTATATCTTCAAGAAATTTCACAATTATGTGTTGGGGGAGAATCCTGGCCCCGAACAAAAAAATTATTTCAATGGAATTATGAGAAACATGATAAAATAAAGGAAGTACAAAAAAATAGAATAGGATTCATATTTTTTAATATGGAAAAACCATTCAATGATTATGATTAAAAACCATGGGAAACACAAAAATTACACTAATAATCATCGAGTATAAGATTCAAGTAAATTTCTAGACATGAATTATAACGACAATATATAAATACCTATGTGAAAACAACATCGTGATATGCCTCCATCATCTCTCTATGAAAATCATGTTTGTGATGAATTCCACCCATGTTACCAAAAAAATGGAAGGCCAACGCATCATAGATCCACCATCTATGTTGTGTTCACCATTAATGATAATCCAAACAAGCTACAAAAAATGCATTGGACCACCACATTGAAGATCCATCATCGACATTACATTTATTATTATTGATGATCCACACATTATATCAAAAATTTGATACCCAACTTCCTCCTCTTGATGGATTGAATATTGAAGAATTCTATATATAGAATATATCACCACCTGCTTTATATAGACTTCATGTCCATATCTTCAAATAATTTAGTCAATGATCCTTTTATCTATCCATTATTGATGATAATAAATCTTATTAATGTTTAGAGAAACTCCCTTATAAATATAGTGAATAAGTATCTCTATTAAATTAATTTTAATCTCTCCAATAAATGTAATAAATCCCATTAATAAAAATTCCTTACCAAAACCGATGTTGGATTTCAGTTTTCACCCAAAAATCATCCATTCAAACCAAAGATTACACATTCAGGCCTCTCATTCAATGATAATATACTTAATCCAAAGATCTTGCACCACTGATTTTTCTCATACCCAAAACACAGTTCTTGACAACTTATATCAAGAAAAATTTCTACACAAGGCACCACCATGGATCCACATGATCCAAATAGTATACCATTATCATAGTCAGATTTGTTTTGGGATACCCACATCAAACCAAGACAACACCTGCTTTGGATTCTAAACCCTATTTCACCACACACATGAAATTGATCCTATTGAAATATTTCATAATTACCACATAAAATACAAACTCAAACCATCATCTCTTCATTCCACCTCAATAATGGAACATGTTTCTATAAAAAAACATCATGGAGGACTTTTGATATCCTGGAAACACCTTCAATTCCACTACTATCTTCTGAGTGACACTACTTTGAGTCTTCAAAAAAATGATCCACAATATTCTCCAGACCTAGTTCTGTAATACCACTTGTTGGGTAAGAATCCCTATCCTGAGCATAAAAATTATTTCAATGGAATTATGAGAAACATGATGAAATAATGGAATCATAAAAAAAAGTTGCATATTTTTCAATGTGTAAAAACCCTATAACGGGGAGGATTAAAAAATATTGAGGAAAATATAAAATTCCAATAATAATAAAATAATGAAAAATTCAAGTAAATATAAATACTTTAATTACAATTATGGTTCAGAAATACTTTTGTGAAAACCAAACTATGATATTCCTCTATCAACTCTCTCTAAAAACATCCTGGTGAAAAACTCCACCCATGTTACTGAAAAGATTAAAACAAACCACTTTATATATCCTCTATTTATTTTGTGTTCTCCATCACTGAAAAACCAAATATGTTACTGAAAATGTAACATCCCACCACATTAGAGATCCATCATTGACGTTGAATCCACCATTGTTGATGATCTACACATGTTACCACAAACGTGACAACACACTTCTTCCTCTTTTTGGACCACATATTGAGGAATTATATACTGTCACGACCCGCCCTCGGGGTCCGTGCCGTGACAAGCCGAATCCCGCCTTCCATAGGCCAGGGGCTAGCAACTAGCACCAAGGCGTAAATCCCGATAATAAGGGAAGGCATTTCCTTTGTAAAGTAAAAAAACACCACAGAGTAAGCAACCAGAAAGTAAACACTAAGTAAAAACAGAGTACAACTGAAAGTGCGGAAAAGTAAATGGGCCAGTATACAAACCCAAACTGAAAGTAAAGTACAACTCGAAAGAGAAAACATCAACTGTAAGTAAAAGCCGCTACACCGAGCTGTCCACTGGAGATCCCACCTGAAGGGTGGGTACAGATAGCTCCACTGCTCCACGGGTCCCACCGTCCGCTCCGTGTACGTCCCGCCCAGTGGTCCACCTCCAGGTATCGTCCTGCTATGCAAGCTTCAGCCAAGATCAACGTTGTCCGTCATCTGCAACCAACACAACGTAGTGTGGGCATAACCCGTGCAGGGGTGAGTATAAGCTACTCAGTAGGGACCCCGAGACCCCCGAAGGTCTCCAAAAATCCACAAAGGATAAACCACAAAGGAAGATACAATTACGAAGTAACAACTGACACTGCTTAGGTATATGCCCATACATATACCTAAGTCATCAATTCCAATACGCTCCAACCTCCGAGCCCGAGTACAACTCGGTCCACACAGGAAAGTATACGTATTCCATACAGGAAAGCAAAACGAAATCCACACAGGATAGTACAACACAATCCATACAGGAAAGTAACATGATTCAGCTCACACAGGTATACTTCTTCGAAAGACGATAAAGATGATCTCGGATCCATCTAAGTCGTCGGGACCCATGAAGGATCGATAGGTAACTAACCCCCGCAAAGACCCACACAGGATTGGGCCCACATAGGACCTGTAGGCGCTGGTTCACACAAGACCGCTAAGCGCAAAGACCCACACAGGATCGGGCCCACACAGGACCTGTAGCACTGATCCACGTAGGATCGCTGAGTGTTGTATTCGTCGTCGAATCCACACAGGATCTCTGTATTGTCGTCGTCGCAGTCACAGTAGAAGTAGCAGTAGCAGTAGTAGTCACAGTCGCAGCCAGCACTAGGGTTCCCGCACACAGCAAGCTCGTTCGGGAGGGTCCGCTCCACGAGCTGAGAGGCTGATACATCAACTGTCACAAAGTCCAGAGTTGATGTATCCAAAAGTTCCGTAACGTCAACAGGAACTCAACGCAACTGACGGCGCGTCGATCGGACGCCCGGTCTGAGAGTTATTGGCTTTTTCGTCCCAGGGGCCCGGTTGGTTTTTAAGGCAAAACCAACCCGACTGTACTCCACCTGCGTCCAGACCTCGGGCGGAGTATGTCAAAAGATCCGTCTCACAAAGAGGAACACAACAAAGCTGACGGCACGTCAATCGGACGTCCGTAGCTCAAGATATGAGCGTTTCCACTCCGAGGGCCCGGTTGGTTTCGTGTACGAACCGACCCGGCCGAACTCAAAGTGTTCCGAAACTTTGAGTGCGATATACCGAATCGACCATCTCGATCCAAGGATCGCATCGCCGCTGACGGTTCGTCGATCGGAGGTTCGTAGCTCATGTTATGGCCAAAAGACCGAAATCGATTCGAAAACGGGGGGTCCGGGTCCGGGCCGACCCGGCCCGGCGCGGCGACGCGGCCTGGCGCCGCTCGGTGCCACGCGCGGGGGGCATGGCCCCCGCTTTCCAGCTGGCGGCGCGGCTGAAGCTGCGCCTTTGGACGAAACCGGCCCCCCTTGTGGGGGCCTGCCTTGAGGAAAAATGGGGGGCCGCCTGCCCCCCTTATTGAAACCGGACCCCCTCATAATGGGGGGGGGGCAATTAACCTGGCCGGGGGAATTTAATTCCCCCGGTCTTTCTCCTTCCGGCCGGCTCACCTGGCCGGCCGGTTTTTCTTCAACGGGACCGGCAAAGCCGGTCCCCTTCCGGCTTCTGACACCGGCGGCCCGGCGAGCCGCCAGTCTTCTCATCCCGCCGCGGCCCGGAACCGGCTGCGGTGTTCGTCGTCCGGCGCGGTGCGACGGCACCGCACCCCTCCGCCGCGACCCCGCTCCAGCCGCGGCGCCTTCGGTTTTCTTCGACGCGGCGCGACGGCGTCGCGTTCATGATGATCCTTCCACGGCCCGACGCGACGGCATCGCGCAATATAACCATGCGAATTTCCGCGTGGTGCGACGGCACCACGCCATCTCGTTCATCCACAAGAAAATCATAATCAAGAACAAAGGAGGGGGAATTCGGCCGTGTTTGTGCGGTCTGACCCCCCCCCCTCTCGTTAGACGATAACACATAAATAATTATCCTCACGTTTGTCATGCTAGAACCAAGAACGAGAATAAATAAATAACCAACAACAACCTCTACCTTGGTTTCAAGATTGAAGATCGTCAACGACCCGCGGAAGACAACGTCGCGGAGGTCAGGCGTCGCGGTAATCGTTTGTCAAATCTGTTGACGAAGAGGTACGTCCGAAGAGGTACGTCGTTGGAGAATCTTCGTAAGCCGACGAAGGAAGTCTGAGGAGGAAGCGGCGTTCCCTTTCGTTGACACGGAAGATGTCGTCGATCTTCGGAAACAACCGGCTACGAAGAAGAGAGGTGCGGCGTTCTTCGTTGGAGCTCGAAGGTTCTTCGTGTTCTTCGTCAAAGTTGAAGAAGAAGAAGGAGAAGAAGAAGGCTTCAAAATCTGTCAAGAGCCTAGAGAATTATAACCAAATAAAATAAGCTAAGGGCTTATTTTATTTACTCAACCAAACCTTTTGAAATTCAAAGGTTTGAAAAATTATACAACTCAACCCATTTAATAAGCTAAGTTGTCAAGTTCATTTAAAAGGGGAGTTATAGGGGAGTTTTGAGAGAAGATGAGTAGTTGGGGTTCGTGTGGGCCCCACCACACTTAATCCTCCCAAGGGAGGATAAGTGGATATGGGTCCCACCATTAACTCCCTTTGGGAGAAGTTAACCAAAAAAATAAAAATAAAAGGTGTTTCCACATTTTTATTTAACTTCTTATAATTTCTCCCAAATCTAACTTTCGTCCCACAATAAACGCAACTTCGGAAAAGGGCTCCTTAAGCGAATATCGGCGCTGCGAGTTCATCAGTGCCCTCAGATTTCAATTCCGAGCACCGGATCAAAAGTTAGAAATTCCCGCTCGTTCGTTCACTGAACGTACCCGAGCCAAACTTCGGAAATTGATTCCGGGCACTCCGGGACTCGGAATCAGGTGCCTTCAGAAACTGCGTTCTTGTAAAATTCCAAAGAAAATTAAGAAAAAATTTCCCTTGAATTTTACGGGTCTTTACATTACTCCCACCTCAGGGATTTATGTCCCTGTAAAGATACATCAAAAACTAGGGAAACAAATGAGGGTACTGAGCATGCATCTGAGCCTCCCGCTCCCATGTGCTCTCCTGGAGGTTCCCGTGCTGCCATCTGATGCACACAAGAGGAATCGATCACCCACATAGGACCCGCTCCTGTCGAACCTCTATCTCCACCGGGACCTCCGTAAAAGTCGACCCATCGTCAACGTCAAGCTCCCCATGGTCAATGATGTGCGTCGGGTCGTGCACGTACCTCCTCAGCTGAGATACGTGGAAGACGTCGTGCACCCGGTGCAACTGAGGTGGTAGAACCAGGAGATTAGCCACCTCGCCAATCATGCTGAGGATCTGGAAGGGTCCGATGAAGCGCGGAGATAACTTGTCACCTCGGCCAAATCTCTGAATACCATGTCTAGGTGAGACCCGCAAGAAGACGTGGTCGCCATCCTCAAACTCTAGTGGCCTTCGCCTCCTGTCAGCGTATGACTTCTGCCGGCTCTGAGTTGTCCTCATCCGCTCCTGGATGACCTGGACCTTCTCTGTCGTGGCCTGGACCATCTCCGTTCCCACAAGTGCTGACTCCCCAGGGTCTTCCTAGCACAAAAGAGATCTACAAGGTCAGCCGTACAACGCCTCATACGGTGCCATCCCGATGGTTGAGTGGTAGCTGTTGTTGTACGCAAACTCCACCAAGGGTAGGTGGTCCTCCCAGCTACGACCAAAGTCGAGGACACATGCGCGAAGCATTTCCTCGAGAGTCTGAATGGTCCTCTCCGTCTGACCATCCGTCTGAGGGTGAAAAGCTGTGCTCAGACGTAGCTGCGTACCGAATGCCTCCTGTAACCCCTTCCAAAGCTGGGAAGTAAAGCGAGTATCTCGATCGGAGACGATAGATGATGGCACGCCGTGGAGCCGCACAATCTCCTGAACGTAGAGACGTCCCAAGCTCTCCACTGAGCCCTGCTCTCTGATGGGTAAGAAGTGTGCCGACTTGGTGAGTCGGTCAACAATCACCCAGATGGAGTTGTGACCTCTGGAAGTGCATGGAAGTCCAGTCACGAAGTCCATAGATATGTCGTCCCACTTCAACTCCGGGACCTCCAAGGGATGTACCAAGCCTGCTGGTACCTGATGCTCTTCCTTCACCTGCTGGCAGGTGAGGCATCGAGAAACGAACTCTGCTACTTCCTTCTTCATGCCCAGCCACCAGTGCTGTCGTCTGAGATCCTGGTACATCTTCGCCACTCCTGGATGTACCGCCAAAGGAGAAGTGTGAAACTCTCTCAGCACCTCCTCTCGCAAAGCGACTGGTACCATGGTACGTCCTCTGAAAAGGATGTCGTGCTCTGCTCCAAGGGAGAAACCATCAGGTGCCTGTCCCGAGGATATCTGTTCACGCCGTGTCTCACAGTCAGCGTCCTCACGCTATGCCTCTCTGACCCGCTGCAGTAGTAGAGGGGTGACTGTGAGATACTGGAGGAAGGCTGCTCCATCTCTATCCACGAAGGATATCTGTAAAGAGGCTAGCTGCTCTGTCACCTCCTCAAGTAGCTGAATTCCCGTCCTCCTGCTGAGGGCATCAGCTACCACATTCCCCTTCCCAGGAGTATAGACTATCTCAAAGTCATAGTCCTGGAGGAACTCGAGCCATCGCCGCTGCCTCATGTTCAGGTCCTTCTGCGGGAAGATATACCTGAGACTCTGATGATCGGAAAAGACTGTAAAGCGCTCGCCCATCAGATAGTGTCGCCATGTCTCCAGAGCGAAGACCACTGCTGCTAACTCCAGGTCATGGGTAGCGTAGTTCTGCTCATGCAGTCTCAAATGACGTGATCCATAGGCGATCACTGCCTGCTCCTGCATCAGAACACATCCGAGTCCGGTCCCTGATGCATCGCAGTAGACTACGTACCCTACTCCCTCCTCAGGCAACCTCAGGATAGGTGCGCTGGTCAATCTCTGTCTCAGCTCCTGGAAGCTCTACTGACATCTGTTTGACCACATGAAGGGTTTCCCCTTCTTCATCAAAGCTGTTAGTGGTCCCGCAACTCTAGAGAAGTCTGGCACGAATCTCCGATAATAACCAGCTAGTCCCAAGAAACTCCGAACCTCAGTCACGCTCCTGGGTGGCTCCCATGCTAACACAGCCTCGATCTTCGCAGGATCCACTGCAACTCCCACCTCAGAGATAACGTGTCCCAAGAAGTAGACCTCACGTATCCAGAACTGGAACTTCGAGAGCTTACCATAAAGCTGGTGCTCTCGGAGTGTGTCTAGTACAACTCGCAAGTGATAGGCGTGCTCCTCCTCGGTCGTAGAGTAAATCAAAATGTCATCGATGAAGACTACGACAAATTGATCGAGGTATGGCGGAAAGATCCTGTTCATGAGGGCCATGAACACTGCTGGAGAATTGGTTATGCCGAAATTCATAACCAAGAACTCATAGTGGCCATACCGACATCTGAAGGCCGTCTTCTGCACGTCCTCGTCTCTGACTTTGAGCTGATGATAGCTTGACCTGAGGTCTATTTTCGAGAACCAACGTGCTCCCTTGAGCTGATCAAAGAGGTCATCAATCCTCAGTAGCGGATACTTGTTCCTCATTATCACCTGGTTCAGGCGACGATAGTCAACACAAAGTCGCAAGCTCCCATCTACCTTCTTGGCGAACAATATCGGGGAAGCCCAGGGTGAAACACTAGGTCGGATGAACCCCTTGCCCTGCAAGTCCTCCAACTGTACCCGTAGCTCTCGAAGCTCGGCGGGGGCCATCCAATATGCTGGAGTGGATATCGGGGCTGTCCCGGGGTACAAGTCAATATAAAAGTCTACCTCTCCATGAGGAGGTAGCCCTGGAACGTCGTCAGGAAACACGTCCGTAAACTGATCCACCACTGCAGGAAAACCAGGACTCCGCACGTCAACTGCTCCAAGGATGAGGCTAGCTATCTGATGAGTGATGGGTTGTCCTCTCCTCCGCGGAAGTCCATCCTATGCTGTGAAGGCTCCCTTCTCGCCGATGAAGGTGAACCTGCTTCCATCGGTGCGTACACATCGCACCTTGCGCCTAAAACAGTCAATCTGCGCATGGACCGTAGATAGCCAATCCATGCCCAAGATGACGCCGTAAGGCCTCGACGCTGCTACAAAAAGATCACAGCTGAAGCTCTCGCCTCCTAGAGTGAGCTCACACTGCCGGCACCAGTGCGTAATCATCGAGTCTGGTCCCGTAGGAGTCTCTAGCCGTAAGGATCGAGCCAACGGCTCTATCGGAATCTCCGAGCTCCGAACAAGGGCAGTTGCTATGAAAGAGTGACTCGCTCATGTGTCTATAAGAACTGCAGCAAAGGTGGAATAGACACAGATAGTACCTCAAATCATCTCGGGTGCGCCGTGGTCGTAGGCCTCTACTGCCTGGATCTGTGCCTGTCTCTGCCCGCCAGCTCCCTGTGGTCGGGGTGGACCTCTTGGTGGTGGTGGTGGCAGAGCCTCAAAGCATCACCCACCACCTACTACTCGGCCAGCTCCTCTGCCTCGTCCGCCTCCTCCCTGCGGACCGCCACGGTCGACCCTCTGCCTCTGCCTCGGTGGTTCCTCAACTGTCTTCTGCTCCTTGGCACGGCGGGTCGGGCAGTCACGAGCCATGTGGCCCTGCCCGCCGCACGAGTAGCACTGCCTGCCTCTCGAAAGACTAGCTCCTCGCTGTGTGCCCCGCACTACTGAGCCAGTGTCCTGAGGTCGTCTTCCCGAAGGTCTGGTCTTCCTGGACCCCTGAGTCATCCGTCGACTGCCTGCTGCAGATTACTCTGCCACGTGCCGCCCTGCGGTGGGTCTCGGTGCTGGTGTAGACTCAGCAAGGAAGCTCTCGATCAAAAGGGCCCGCTCCAGTAGTCCTGTCTGAGTCGGTATGCTGAGGGAGATCAGTGATGCCCTGATCTCGTGTCTCAAACCCTGTTCGAAGGTCCGGGCCCGGAAGAATGGGTCTCGTACCATGTTAGTTGAGTAGCGCGAGAGATCGGTAAATCTTGCCGAGTACTGAGCGACCGTCATGCTGCCCTGCCGCAGCTGGAGAAGCTCCTGGATACGCACCGCACGAAGGGTGGCTGGACGAACTCCGAGCGGAAGAGGCTCTCAAAGTCCGTCCAAAGTAGAGATGCCTCATCGTGCACATGGAGCATCAAGCTCCACCATCGTCCTGCTGCTGCGTGTAGTAGGCTCACAGCGAGGATCACCATGAGGTCTGCTGGTGTCCTCACTAGCCTAAACACACGTACCACTGCCTCCAGCCAGTCCTCGGCTGCCTTGGGATCCGTCTCCCCGTGAAACCTGGGTGGTCGCTGGCGCTGAAACTCATGCAGTGCACTGAGGCGACGTGCATCGTCAGCGGCTGGTGTTGGAAGTATCGGTGGCTCGACGGGTAGAGCTACCGCCGGTGCCACTGCTGACAAAGGGCCCTGCACCGAGGCCTCGTCGCTCGGTGGGCTGTTGTCACACTCGACTCTCGGAACCCTAGCTGGCTGCCGTCGTGGGGCCATCCTGAAAAGAAAACAGGTGTCCCACGGTCAGAACAGTATACCTGGTGAGCTGATATAAGTAATCACAAAGAAAACTTTGAAACACACACACAATAAATGTCTTCGTGCATTATGTCAGAAATCAGAAGTCAGGGTCCTGGTGTACGGATACGTCGGCCGCCACACCAACACTGGACTCCCTGGACTGATAACCACACTCAATACATTAAACATTATTGCTTCACATAGAAAAGATCAGAGTTCGCGGTAGAACCGAAATCCTCTGATACCAATTTGTCACGACCGGCCCTCGGGGTCCGTGCCGTGACTACCCCAAGCCCACCTTCCATAGGCCAGGGGCTGGAGACTAGCACCAAGGCATAAATCCCGGTAATAAGGGAAGACATTGCCTTTGTAAAGTAAAAAAACACCACAGAGTAAGCAAGCGGAAATTAAACACTAAGTAAAAACAGAGTACAACTGAAAGTGCGGAAAAGTAAATGGGCCAGTATACGAACCCAAACTGAAAGTAAAGTACAACTCGAAAGGGAAAACAACAACTGTAAGTAAAATCCGCTACACCGAGCTATCCACTAGAGATCCCACCTGAAGGGTGGGTACAGATAGCTCCACTGCTCCACGGGTCCCACCGTCCGCTCCGAGTACGTCCCGCCCAGTGGTCCACCTCTAGGTATCGTCCTGCTCTGCAAGCCTCAGCCAAGATCAACGCTGTCCGTCGTCTGCAACCAACACAACGTAGTGCGGGCATAGCCCGTGCAGGGGTGAGTATAAGCAACTCAGTAGGGACCCCGAGACCCCCGAAGGTCTCCAAAAATCCACAAAGCATAAACCACAAAGGAAGATACAATTATGAAGTAACAACCGACACTGCTTAGGTATATTCCCATACATATACCTAAGTCATCAATTCCAATACGCTCCAACCTCCGAGCCCGAGTACAACTCAGTCCACACAGGAAAGTATACGTATTCCACACAGGAAAGCAAAACGAAATCCACACAGGATAGTATAACACAATCCACACAGGAAAGTAACAGGATTCAGCTCACACAGGTATACTTCTTCGAAAGACGATAAATATGATCTCTGATCCATCTAAGTCGTCGGACCCACGAAGGATCGATAGGTAACTAACCCCCGTAAAGACCCACACAGGATCGGGCCCACACAGGACCTGTAGGCGCTGGTTCACACAGGACCGCTGAGCGCAAAGACCCACACAGGATCGGGCCCACACAGGACCTGTAGCACAGATCCACATAGGATCGCGGAGTGCTGTAGTCGTCGTCGAATCCACACAGGATCTCTGTACTGTCGTCATCGCATTCACAGTAGCAGTAGCAGTAGCAGTAGTAGTCACAGTTATAGCCAGCACTAGGGTTCCCGCACACAGCAAGCTCGTTCGGGAGGGTCCGCTCCACGAGCCGAGAGGCTGATACATCAACTGTCACAAAGTCCAGAGTTGATGTATCCAAAAGTTCCGTAACGTCAACAGGAACTCAACGCAACTGACGGCGCGTCGATCGGACGCCCGGTCTGAGAGTTATTGATTTTTTCGTCCGAGGGGCCCCGTTGGTTTTTAAGGCTAAACCAACCCGACCGTAATCCACCATCGTCCAAACCTCGGGCGGAGTATGCCAAAAGATCCGTCTCACTAAGAGGAACACAAAAAAGCTGACGGCACATCAATCAGACGTCCGTAGCTCAAGATATGAGCGTTTCCGCTCCGAGGGCCCGGTTGGTTTCGTGTACGAACCAACCCAGCCGAACTCAAAGTATTCCGAAACTTTGAGTGCGATATACCGAATCGACCGTCTCAATCCAAGGATCGCATTGCCGCTGACGGTTCGTCGATCGGAGGTCCGTAGATCAAGTTATGGCCAAAAGACCGAAATCGATTCGAAAACGGGGGGTCCGGGTCCAGCCCGACCCGGCCCGACCACCCCCCCCCCCCCCCCGGGGTCGGCCCGAACCGGGTCGCCCGGCCTGGCCGGCGGCAGCGCGGCCTGGCGCCGCTCGGTGCCACGCGCGGGGGGCATGGCCCCCGCTTCCCAGCTGGCGGCGCGGCTGAAGCGGCGCCTTTGGAGGAAACCGGCCCCCCTCGTGGGGGCCCGCATTGAGGAAAAACGGGGGGCCGCCTGCCCCCCCTCATAATGGGGGTGGGGGCAATTAACATGGCCAGGGTAATTTAATTCCCCCGGTCATTCTCCTTCTGGCCGGCCCACCTGGCTGGCCGGTTTTTCTTCAACGGGACTGGCAAAGCCGGTCCCCTTCCAGCTTCCGACACCGGCGGCCCGCGCGAGCCGTCGGTCCTCTCGTCCCGCCGCGGCCCGGAACCGGCCACGGTGTTCGTCGTCCGGCGCGGTGCGACGGCACCGCACCCCTCCACCGCGGCCCCGCTCCGGCCGTGGCGCCTTCGGTTTTCTTCGACGCGGCCCGACGGCGTCGCGTTCATGATGATCCTTGCACGGCGCGACGCGACGACGTCGCGCAATATAACCGTCCGAATTTCCGCGTGGTGCGACAGTACCACGCCATCTCGTTCATCCATAAGAAAATCATAATCAAGAACAAAGGAGGGGGAATTCGGCCGTGTTTGTGCGGTCCGACCCCCCCCCCCTCTCGTTAGACGATAACACATAAATAATTATCCTCACATTTGTCATGCTAGAACCAAGAACGAGAATAAATAAATAACCAACAACAACCCCTACCTTGGTTTCAAGATCGAAGATCGTCAATGACCCGCGGAAGACAACGTCGTGGAGGTCGGGCGTCGCGGTAATCGTTCTTCAAATCCGTTGACGATGAGGTACGTCCGAAGAGGTACGTCGTTGGAGAATCTTCGTAAGCCGACGAAGGAAGTCTGAGGAGGAATCGGCATTCCCTTTCATTGACACGGAAGACGTCATCGATCTTCGGAAACAACCGGCTACGAAGAAGAGAGGTGTGGCGTTCTTCGTTGGAGCTCGAAGGTTCTTCGCGTTCTTCGTCAAAGTTGAAGAAGAAGAAGGAGAAGAAGAAGGCTTCAAAATCTCTCAAGAGGCTAGAGAATTCTAACCAAATAAAATAATCTAAGGGATTATTTTATTTACTCAACCAAACCTTTTGAAATTCAAAGGTTTGAAAAATTATACAACTCAACCCATTTAATAAGCTAAGTTGTCAAGTTTATTTAAAAGGGGAGTTATAGGGGAGTTTTGAGAGAAGATGAGTAGTTGGGGTTCATGTGGGCCCCACCACACTTAATCCTCCCAAGGGAGGATAAGTGGATGTGGGTCCCACCATTAACTGCCTTTGGGAGAAGTCAACCAACAAAATAAAAATAAAAAGTGTTTCCACATTTTTATTTAACTTCTTATAATTTCTCCAAAATCTAACTTTCGTCCCGCAATAAACGCAACTTCGGAAAAGGGCTCCTTAAGCGAATATCGGCGCTGTGAGTTCATCGGTGCCCTCAGATATCAATTCCGAGCACCAGATAAAAAGTTAGAAATTCCCGCTCGTTCGTTCAGTGAACGTACCTGATCCAAACTTTGAAAATTGATTCCGGGCACTCCAGGCCTCGGAATCAGGTGCCGTCAGAAACTGCATTCATGTAAAATTCGAAAGAAAATTAAGAAAAAATTTCCCTTGAATTTTATGGGTCTTTACATATACAAAAAATATGTCACCACATTATTTATATAGACTTCAAGTCCATATCTTGAAAATTTTTTTGAATGTTACTATTATCCATAAATTATTTATGAGAATAAATCTTATTAATGTTGAGATAAACTCCCTTATAAATGTACAAAATATTTCTCTCAATTAAATTAATTTTTCTCTCTCTAATAAATTGGATAAGACCCATAAAAAAATTCCTTATCAAAATCGATGTTAGTTTTGAGTTATCATCCAATAGTGGTTTAAGATCCCATCATTTTCTTGGTTTATCCCTCCTTTAGTTTTTGAATTAAATGTATTTTGTTGGACCTTGGTGATCGAGTATTGTTCAGATATGGAGTGACTTTATTGGGGAAAATGACCTGAATTTAAGATATGTATGTTTTCTTTAATTAATGGAGTCCATATATAAAAGTTTAAAAAAGGGTTTATGATTTTTTCCCATGTTTTCGAATGATTTGGAGTTGGTTTTAGTCCTTTTGTAGAAATTTGGTTGAAACCCGTCTTTTGGGAGATTACACGACATGTACATGTTACAAAATGTTTAACTATCAGTAGTCATGTAATTAACCAATTTAGTGCATGAAGTAATTACATATCATGTAAATTTTTTATGTCATTTATAAATGTTTATCAGGATAAATATTAACCTGAGGTAATGGGTTTTTTTGATGTATCCCTTTAAAAAAATACATAGCATGTAAATGTCATACATGTCATGTATTTATCTTGAGAAATGGTTTTAAGGTTATCATGTGACTTAATCTCCTCATTTTATCAATTTAACTCTTCCTCCTCTCAAGACCAAAGGTGATCCATGTAATTTTGGGCCCCTTCCCCCTATTTCAGACTTTGGATTTCCATATTCGATCCATGGTAAGTTGATCTGGTTAGGTTTCCTCTATCTTCTATCATTTTCCATCATTTTGGTGGAAATACTTGGACCTAAATTGGTGTTGATCATGACCTGGGTTTTTTAGGTTCTGCTTATGATCTTCTTCACCTTATTCCTTAGTAGAATTACCCTGTGGAAGTGCTTCTTTAATCACCAGTTAAAGGTAGGGGGTCTAAAACCCAAACCTATGGTTTTTTTAATTTTGAATTATATACAATATTGTGATTATACCAACAAGAAATTAACTCAAATTAACATATTCATTTATAAGTAATAAATCTTGGATTAGAATATGGTTTCGATACTTCATATTTAATTGACCATGAACTGGATTTTGGTTACCCGTTGTGTGAGCAAGCCCTTGATTAACAAAATTGAATTGGATAATGGCTAAAAGTGTTTTCAGAATGACATGAGACATTAGGTGATTTCATGATATAGAATCCCTAGGAAATGGCTTATTTATCATTGATACGACTATGGATCATTAACATAAATGAAAGTATAATTGAAAGATGAAGGGAAATTTTTATAATTAAACATTGAGATGTATGAAGTGATATTGTGATATCCATGCTATTATGACTCACTGTGTTATTAGGCTATAATTATTATATTGAAGGGGATATGCCTAGTCTCATGCTATAATTATTATATTGAGTGTTTTATGCCCAGTCCCCGGATATAATGCTTATATTGAGTGGTCTATGCCTAGTCTCATGCTATAATGCTTATATTGATGGGGTTATGCACAATCTCATACTGTAAGGCTTATATTGAATTGGTTATACCCAATCTCATGTTGTGATGATTATGTTGAGTAATATATTTCTAGTTCAATGCTTTAATGCTTATATTGAGTAGGCTATTCCTAGTCCAAAGTTTTAATGCTTATGTTGAGTGGGCTTCGTTCAGTCCCATGCTGAAATGATTATATAATGGGATCAGGACATATTTGTATGATTTTACCATGTTTATATGGTTTTTAGTTGGAATGAATATTCTACATGATTAGATACATTTTGTAATGGTTCCAAAGTAGGTTGATTTATATATTGTATTGATTTCTTAATTAAAACCCCCATTATTCACTTTATTGCATACACTTATTATCAGACTGGTTATATATAGACATAGTGTCCTTGATCTACTATGTTTTACTCATAAACTATTTGGGACACCATTTGGTACCTGATCAGATTACATGGATGCAACTCTAGACAAGGGCAAGGTACCTCGGTGCTGATTAGTTTTTCATTTATTGAATGGGATGGAGTTTGAATATGGGACAAATAGGGGATTCAGGACTAGGGACTTTTGATTTTTTATTTGATTTTTCTAGTATTTTATTTTGAATTACTTCTAGCATTAAATTTAGTTACATTCCATCTTTTCATTCCATTATTCCCTTATAATTTATTGTACTATTCAGTTGGTTTTTATTTTTTGGTTTATCCGCTATATCGTATGGTTTCCACTATTTATGTTACTCTAATGTTTATTATTATATGATTAGTTTGTTGTGTTGTAACTCTATACTATGTGGTATAGTCTATCCATTGTACTTATCACATCCCTACTAATAGTTGGAATCCTCTTGGGTACATGGAGTCATGCTTTAGGTCCTATAACTAACTTTTTTTGGATAGATGAGAGAGAGTCAGATTGAGGGATGTTATAAAGTGGTATGAGAGCACACTAGGTTTCTTTACTATTTGGGAAATATAGAAAGGGGATTAGGATGTGGTAGGACTTGGTAATGATCTTGTGCATGGGAGTAGCTAACCCATGTATGGGTGAAAATCTGAGTTCCCATGGATGGGATTGTTGTTTATACTGTTCGCATATATAGTTGATGTTATTTTACCTTGGGTGATTCACATGTTGTGTGATGTTATAGATTATTGATATTTCTAATCAGGGACTGGTATGGAGTGATATGAGTATTCATGCATCATAATGGAACATATGGATATATATTTTCATGCACTATTCATGATAGGAACATATTTATTGCATGTGTTATATACATTCCTATACGGACTGTGATATGAGATACCTATTATATATGATAAATACAATGAATGGATATGTCATGGTAAAAAAAATTGTAATCCATTCTTAGAGGGACCAGGAGTAGTGGTTCTATGATGTTGTCACCTGTTGAGGTTGACCCTTTTTTTATATCCAGCGTTATACGGAGTGTGTTGGTCTTATAGATAAAATGCCTCTTAATTGTTTTTGTGTTGAGAATTAGGAGTGTGTAAATCAGCATGATCCTAACACAACTAATATGGATCTTTCTATAGCACTTGAGGGTCATATATATATTCAGCTTCACAACAGCTTCTTGAGGGTCATGTGATCCATGTAAAGGGAGATTGTGCACATCGTGCCTATGATGTCTGAGCTTATGAGATAGTTTCATCTGCTAGATCAACCTATATTCACTAGGGAGGGAGGCCCTAGGTATCCTAATTCTAGATTGATTTAGTCCAAACAATATTTAAGAATCTTGAGACACCCACCCATAGGAGTCTGAAGCTTTCTATGTATATGCTTTGTGAACCTACCAAGTATTGGTGGGATATTCTAGAGTAGGCTGGGTAGTAGGAGGATTTATCTTTGAAGGACTTTGAGGAATATTTCTTGATCCACTTCTATCAAGATATTTTGAGGGATGATAAGGATCACGAGTTCATGAATGTGACATAAAAGGGCATGTCAATGATGGAATAAATCAGAAGATTCACTGATGTGCAGTGCTTTCTGCTATCTTTGGAAGCCAATGAGGTCTCTAGGGTGATACATTTTAAGGATGGTCTTCACTATGAGATTAGGTCATAGGTGAATATTTTCCATTTGAGTAGTTCTGAGGAAGTGATGAATTAGACACTCATCATGTAAGGGTATTTGAGAGAGGCCTTGAACAGAATCTAGGAAATTTTAGTAGGGTGAAGTGGGAGATCTTCTTCTGGTGGTAAGAAGTGTCACTTTGATAGTTTTTTCCAATGTAGCAATGGACAGAGAAGTCAGGGCCATGGGCATCCATACTAGGATCATGATCTATTATAGTGCTTTCATTGTTGTAAGTTGGGCCACAAGTGGCATTAGTATTTATACCCCACCTTGGAGTATCATGTTTTTGGTAGGATGGGTCACCTATAGATATTTTGTGGGGGCATGCAATAGCGGAGTGGGGGAAGGGAGACATGACAGGTACCAAAGTTTTGTAAAGACTCAGCTACTCCTCAGTAGACATCTAGATGGAGTTCCACAAGATCTTCAGGTCAAGGAAGGGGACATGGAACCCTAGTGTAAGAATGGTAGTACAAGGAAAATGGAATAGATAAGGGAAGTAAAAATAGAGCCCATGGAAGAGGGGCTAGTTAGCTACACGTTATATAGACTACTTCGGCTATTATGGATGCAGGACCTTCCGTTGTCAAAGGTACGATTCTTGTATCATCTAAATTTTCTCAAATTTTTTTGATATAGGAGCATCACATTACTTTTTATCTCCTCTTTTTAGAAATTTATTGGTATTGTTTGTGAAAATCTTGGATGGTTATATGACCATCGAGACATCGTTGAGAGTGAAGTTAGAGAATATCAAACAATGAAAGGAGTGTTCTCTAGATATTGGTAGTTACTTTTTCTTTGGGAAACCATTTTTACTAGAAATGATAGGTTTTGATTTGATTCATGGTATGGATTGGTTAGTTCTATACTAGGATCATATCATCTATTACTAAATAAAATTTACCTTTTTATCCCTAGAAGGAGGTATCTATTCTCACCAGGGTGAGTGGGATCTTCTGGCTGATTGGGCAGAACCAATTCAATTAATATCGGATTGTATCACAATTTATATATTCAGTCTTGCTCTAGATGATGGTGGAATTAAGCGTGATTATTTTCCTCCAGTGGTAGACTATTTTCAAGATGTCTTTTCTGATGAGTTCAATGGCTTACTACCTGAGCAAGATATCGAGTTCATGATCAAGTTGGTGTTAGATGCAGAGTCAGTTTCTATCCCACATTATAGGATGAAACAAATAGAGCTTCATGAGTTGAAAGTTCATTTGGAAGATCTGGAAGATAAAGGTTTTATATGGGCCAGTACATCACCATGGGATTCACCATTTCTTTTTACCAATATGGATAATGGTATATTTCACTTCTATATGGATTACTAGAGATTGAACCCGATGAATGTCAAGAATCGGCACCCCCTTTCACGCATTGATGAATATTTTCAATTAGTTGAGAGGTTGTAAGATATTCTCCAAGACTAGCCTAAGATATGGATACCACCAGTTGACAGTGATACCTTTATACATACCTCGGATTGCTATTAGGAGCAAGTATGGTTTGTCGAAGATTATAGTGACATCATTTGGTTTGAAAAATGTACTAATGTTATTCATAGCTATGATGAATCAGATATTTCATTCTTTCCTAGACCAGTTTGTGGTGGTTTTTTTAGGATATCATAGTGTACTCCCATTCAGAAAATGATCATGCTCAATATCTTGACTTCATCTTGAGTATATTGAGAGAGCATCAAATTTACTCCAAGCTAACCGAATACAGTTTCTATATTGATAAAGTGAACTTCTTGGGCCATGTCATCTCAGAGGAAGAAGTTTTAGTGGACCCATAGAAGGTTACAACCATGGTATCTTGGGATAGACCCATTAATGACTTCAAAATTTTTATTTTTATGAGTTTAGTGGTTATTATTAGTGATTTATCTAGGACTAATCTCATCTCAAAACTCCAATGTTAGGGATGAACAAGAAAGGCAACAAGTTTATTTGGTTAGATTCTTGCAAGATATATTTCCAGGAGATGAAAATTAGGTTGACCTTAGCATCTATCCTCATTTTTCATGTGTTGGGTAAATTATATACTATGTATTGTGACACATATAAATTTGGACTCGGAGCTATTTTTATATAGGAGTATTGAGTGTTTGTTTATGTATCAAGATAGCTAAGACCACACAAGAGTAATTACCCTACTCATGATTTGGAGTTAGTTGCAGTGCTACGTTCCCTTAGGTACTGAATATCTTATGGTTGATGGTTTTGTGGTATACAAAGACCACAAGTGCCTCAAATACAACTTTTCTCAATGAGAAGTAAATCTTTAGTAGAGGAGGTGGGTTGAGTATCTATAGTCTTTCGACATTGAGTTGTATTATACATCAGGAAAGGGAAACATTGTTTCCAATGTATTGAGAAGAAAGATGCGGACATAGGTAGTACATCAGTCTTGTGATAAGAGGAAGATGATGACAATTTTTTTAGAAATTCATATATATATTCATGAGTCTTAGGGATGAGTATATTTGACTTTGATATCTATTATACTTGTGCTTTTGGACTGGGTGAAGGCTGAGCAGTTATGTAACAACACAAACTTTTATCGATTAAATTATGTCCATTCTTATAATTATGTTATATGGTTTAAAACACATACATATCATATAGATCCCAATAAAAAATTATTCTCATAAAATTAAAAATAAATAAGTGATATTTAAAGAAATTAAGAAACCTATACCAATGGAATAGTAACTTAACCATTAGAATAGTAACTTGACCATTAGGAATAGTAATCTTGATAATAGAATAGTAACCCCACCTATTAAAGTATAAATAAAACTTAGGAATATTATAAATGAAAATATGATATAATTATATCATGGTAAAAGTGAATAAATGTTTTAAAAATAATAAATTCAGTGTTTGTTTTTTTGTAAAACATAAATGTTTATTTAAAATTTTATAATTACTATAATGACTTAAAAGAAAATTTATTCATAAAATATATTTATAAATCAATATTTTTTTGTCTTATGATTTAAGATAATTTTACAAGATTTTAATTAAATTTTCATAGTTTCCTAAAATCAGTCATAATTTTTAAATCATTATTTTTCAAAAAAATGATTATTTTAATTAAAAATTAAAATTTTCATATTTATAAAATTATTTTCATAAAATGGAGTTAGTTTTTTTAATTATAAACATCTAAAAATGGTTTGGTTTAATTTTTGGTATTATTTTAAAATAGTTTAATTTATTGGTGAAAAGTAAAATACGATAATTTATGGTATATAACATGATAAATTAAATACACTATTCCTTGATTTATGTTTGTGGTAAGAACCATAATCTCGAAATCCCCTTCATTATTTAATATATTTAGTGATAATTTTGAACACTATTCATAATATTGATCCAAAATAATCAACTAATGTATAAAAAAACCCCTCTCCTCCCCTATAAATACCACCTCTTCTCCTCACACCATATAAGACTTAAAGATTTTCAAAATTCTACCCAAAAATCTTCCTAATCCCATACCCAACATCAAATATCCTTTGGTCTCAACAAAATACCAGCCCCAATTTCCATAAGGAGGTTCTCAAGAAGAATAATTCAAGTATAACCCTATTTTATTTTCTTTTATTTTTGTTTTCAATTTCGTTATTTTATTATACTATCCTAACATTACCTTATACAATTGGAATTATAAATACATCATCTTATATATAATGGAATTTTATTATGTTAGTTTAATAATTCATCATCAAACCTATTCTCCTCTCCCTTTTATTCTAAAAATGAAAACATCATCCTTAAGGTGTAAATTTATTACCTTCGAGGATGATAAGTTTTAATTTTACTTTACCACCTTCAAGGATGGTAATAAAATAATTATAATTGTAAAACTAGATTTTCAAATTTATTTTATGACCTTTTTATGCTATGTAACTAACATATGTACATAATATTAAATAATTAAACAAAACTAGTTTGTGATTTTCAAAAAACCGCCAAAATAATCCAAACGATTATCATTAATGTTTTATCTAATGAATCATACTCATATTTGGAATATAATAATATATAATACCATTTATAATTATTTAATTTTATTAATAACATATAATATCAATTATTTATAATTATTCGAATTTTACATGATCATCCATACATATATACAAGTGAACCAATCATGAAAACTAAGAAAAAAACACTCCTGAACAATGGAATTGAACTCTATAACTCATTGTAATGACCACTAATTTACTTAATAAATTATAATAAATAAAATAAATATATAATATGTTCTTTATTTATTAACTAATTAATCTAATTTTCTTATCCAGGATATTAAAGTGAAGAATCATTCGTGCAAAAGGTAAGGGGATTCTCAAACCCAACTCTCTTCCTTTGGATTTTACCTCTTTCACTACATTTTCAATATGAATGTTCCGTTAATATTACTTAAATATAATTTATTTATCCTTAAATTTTAAATTCTATGATATACATGTTTCCAATATGAATTTTTGAAAAATACAATGATTTTTTTCAAAAGAACTCTTCTTTCTAAAAACACATCTTTTACTTCTCTTGAGATTGTTTCTTCTTACCTCAATATTGATAAATATTATACCAATTATGTTACTCCGTTTTATTTTGGGAACACCAATGTTTATTAATGAATTAAATTATTATAAAACCTATTCCTTTTCATGGGTTAATTTTTTACTATGATTTTTATACGTTCTATGTGGCATGCATGATTATGTAAATGTTATAATGTGATGGGTGTGCCTAGAATTATATAGAACTCCATTTAATTAGGTAATGTGATGTATCTCCTGAGATAATGTGAAATATGAATAAGCATGATTCTATATTTTTTCCCAGTGATGATTTTATGATGATTCACATATGTTATTCATGAACATGATGCTAGCACTGTTCACAACTATGTGTGGTAGTTGACCACTAAGACATGATGTTTCATTTTTATGCATTACCACATTCCATAACATTATCTAATGTTTCCACTAGTGATTATGATGATGATCCTATGATTAAGTTACAATGATGATGATTATTCTCACTAATGTTATATTTATTCATGTTCTTATCTATCCTCTTCTTGGTCTTTTAGATCACCCCTTTTCTTTGATGTATATCCTTAGGTGAATACATGTACTAAGGAGATAATGATTCTTTAAAAGGATAAATAATAATATTTTAAATAAATGTTTATGTTTTATTATGTAAAAGTTATGTATGATCCTAATTTTCCCAAGACACTCAACCATTTGGTCTTCGATTTGTAACAAAATTATTTTATTTATCTTTAAAATGATGTAATAGTAATGTATGAAAAATTAAGGTCTATATTGTTGGTATCAAGGTATGTTTTAGTTAATTTTGGAATTAGGATGAGTCTAAGTATATAGAGATCCCATAAGATATGTATTTAGAGTCTATTTCCAAAGTAAGAAATTATTTATTCATGAATTTTTTACTTTTTTTTGTTCAAACCTTTTATATTTTATAAAATGGTGGGAACTAGAAGAAACCATACTAGAAACCCATGCGAGGGACAATGCAGTGGTTGCCCAAATTAAATACCCAATGCCTTGGGAGGTGGAGTTCAAAATTTTTTGGGGATTATTACCTAGCTATCTCTGGATATGAACAACCTATACAATGTGGAATGTCTACCATCACTTAAGAGGGAGAAACTAGCTATCGAATATTTTATGTGGAAATTTCCACCAACATTTAGCGGATCTTCATAACCAGTAGTTTTGAAATAGTTTTTTTAACTAAATGGAGAATATCTTTTTTTTGCTTTGTTGTTCTAATATGAAGAAGGTGACTCTATCCTTTTATCATTTAAATGTAGAGTTTTACCAATGGTGGTATTTTATTAAGAACACCAAGTCATGGGAAGAAATTGGATGGATAGTGTAGGAATACTTTAAGATGATATTTCAAAACAAGTATTTCCCTCAAACTATTTGTACAAAACTGGAGAGAGAATTCATAGAGATGAATAAAAAGGAATGTGAATCTATCATAGATTATGTATAAAATTTATCAAGTCTTGAAAGGTATTCCTCAGATTTTTTTATCAATAATGATAGAAAAATAGATAGATTCTTTAGTGTTTTAAAAAAAACCTTCAAAAGGATAAAGAAATTAAATATTTTGGGAGTTATGAAGAAGTTGTTCGATGTTATATAAAAGTGGATATGGATTTTGGAGAATGAACCAAAGTATATGGAGATGAGAAACAAAATATGGAGTTTCAAGATAGGTGATCTAATGAAAATGTGGAAGTAAATCTCAACCACTCACACATAAAAAAATTCTGAAGAAGTGTTATGAGAAATACCTCAAAGGGATGGGAAAACACTTCAAGTGAGAGAGAGAAGGACACAAAGCTCATGAATTTTGGAGAGACATGAAAAATCTAGCCAATATATTGGAGGAATGGAGAGAACCCCCCATGGTTCAATGCTTTAAATCCAGGGAGCAAGGAAACTATGAAATTCAGTGCACTAAACCTCAAGTTTGAAGGTAAGTAGAATCATCAGCCACCAAATACAAAGGAGCAAGGGAAGTCTTATTGAATCACTATTGCTATAGTGGAGAAAAAAAAATTCTTATAAGGTATACTTCATATTCACTCAGTAATGGAAAAATTATTATTTGATTATGGTTCTACGCATTATTTTATATCTTTTATGTTTTTTTGTAACTATTGAATCAAATGACTGAAACCTTGAAGTAGATATATCCATAAAAATACCCAGTGGTGTAATCATTGCAACCCAAGTGTTGACCTCTTATACTAATGGTGTATGTGGTAATATTATTCCAGAAGATCTCATAACAATTCCCTTAGTGGAATTTGATGCTATACTAGGGATGGATTGGATCTCATTATATTGAGCACACATCAACTATCGGGAAAAGGAAATATCTTTTCACATTATCCCATTTTCCTCTACAAATGAAAGTAATAAAATGAATCTCCTTTGTAAGATCCCTCAATGGTGTAAGTTTTGGTGCCTGGTGAATAATAATACCTCGCCCAAATGGTTGATTCAAAGTAACATATAAAAATAAGTAAAATTATTATTATGAGGGAATATAATGATATATTTCCTAAAGAGTTACCCAAACTCCCCCTAGATTATGAGGTAGAGTTATCAATAGACTTCATACATAGAGATACTCCTATCTAAAAAATTTCTCTACAATATGGACTCTATCAAACTAAAGGAGTTAAATAAGTAGCTACAAGAGAATTTGGAAAAAGGGTCCAGGTTCCCTAGTGCATCACCTTGGGGTGTTCGAGTGCTATTTGTGAAGAAAATGGATGGATCAATGCAGTTGTGTTTCAATTATCGGGAACTCAAAAGGATAACCATATAAAACAAGTATCCTCTTACAAGAATTTATGACTTGTTCTATCAACTATAAGAAGGTAAATACTTCTTAAAGGGGGATCTTAATTCTAGATATCATAAAATAAAGGTGAATAAGGAAGATATTAAAAAGACTATCATCTGTATAAGGTACGGGAACTATTAGTTTCTAGTGATTCCCTTCAGACTTACTAATTACCCTACAATCTTCATGGAATTTATGAATATATTTTTTAGACACTACCTTGAAAAATTGGTTATAGAGTTTATCGATGATATTCTTATACACTCTAAGATTAATGAGGAACATGAAGATCATATAAGGATTGTGATGGAAACATTAAGGAAGTATAAATTGTATTCCAAATTTATCAAGTGTGGATTTTGGATATAGAAAGTCACATTCATGGAACACGTGATCAAAAGTTAGATAATTTTTATGGACCCTTCAAAAACAAAGGCAATTGTTGAATTGATCATACCCCTAGTGTCATGTAAATCTGAATTTCTCTTAGCTTATCAGGGTACTACTGACATTTTAGGATAAATTTATCATGATTATCTAGCCTGCTAATTATGTTAGTAAGGAAAGGGGTAAAGTATGTATGGACAGAATAATGTGATGAAATCTTCAAAGAGATAAAGTAGAGGTTGATCATTGTACCAATACTTAATTTACCAACATGTGGTGAAATATTTGTGATATATAGTGATGATTAAAATAAATTTTTAGGTTGTGTACTCATACAAAATGATAAAGTGAGAGCCTACATTTTATGACAGTTGAATATCCGTGAGAAGAACTACCCGACACATGATTTGGAGCTAGAAGCTGTGATTTTTCCTTGAAAATATGGAAACACTACATCTATAGTGAGAAGTGTGTCATATATACTGATTAATATATAATAAAGTATATATTCACTCAAAATTAGATCAACATGTATCAAAGGAGATGGTTAGAGGTAATCAAGTACTATGATTGGCCTATTCAATATCATCCTGGAAAGGATAACAGGGTAGTTGATGATCTTAGTAGAAAAGAAACCGCTAATCTATTGATGATGTGGATTTAGAAAGAACCTATCTTCATGGATATGCAAATAATGGATTTGGAAATCATAATAGTAGGGAATACATCCAAATTTTCCCAAAATATTTCCCAACCATTTATCCAATATAATATTAAGTAATAACGAAGGGATGATATGGAGCTTTGAAAGAAGGTGAAATCAATAAATGAAGGTAAGATACATGAGTTCCATATCAATGATGATGGTGGGATTTGGTTTGGAATAAGGATTTGTGTGCCTTCATCACCTAATATAAATAAGGAGCTATTAGATAGTGCACATAGTGCAACTTTATCTGTTTATCCTAGAAGTACCAAGATGTACCATGATATTTGATAAGACTTCTGGTGGGATAATATAAGAAGGGATATTGTGGAGTATATCTCAAGGTCCTTAATATGAAATCAATTTAAATTAGAGTGACATAAGTCCAAAGGGATGATGAAACCGTTGCCTATACCCATATGGAAATGGGATAATGTCACCATGTACTTCATCACTGGTCTCCTAAAAACATCCAAAGGAAAAAATACGATATGGGTTGTAGTGGAACGACTCACCAAGACTGGCCACATTATCACTATTTGGGAAGACATCTCACTTGAAAAAAATTACTAAGATATATGTGAAGGAAGTGGTGAGGATGCATGGGGTTCTACTTGTGATCATCTCTAATTATGATCCAAGGATAACATCTAAATTCTGGAGAAGTATCCAAAATGATTTGAGTACTAAATTGAATTTTAGTACATCCATCACCGTCAAATTGATGGAAAATCTGAGAGGACAATTTTTATGATCTAATACATGCTAGGAGCCTTGTCAATGAAATTCATAGGGGTATGAGATCAACTTATACCATTGGTTTATTTCTCATATAATAATATCTTCCACTTGAGTATTAAGATTTCTCTATATAAATCTCTGCATGGGAAGAAATGTAGAACTCCAACCTGTTGGGATAAAGTTGGAGAAAAAAATCTATATGGGCCTAATTTTGTATAAGATATGGTAGAGAAGGTCCATTCCATACATAAACACATAAAAGATACTTAGAGTCAAAAAAATATTTATCCTGACAACCTTGAAAGAGACTTAGAGTTCGATGTTGGAGATAAATTCTTCCTTTTAATATCACCATGGAAGAGAGTCATGTAGTTTGGAAAGAAAGGGAAGATAAGACCAAGGTACACTAGCCAATTTGTGATCATTTATCACATTAGAGTAGTGTCTTATTGGCTTGAACTTCCAAAAAATATGGCCCAAGTTCATGACGTGTTCCATGTATCTCTCTTGAGAAAATACATACCTGATCTATCACATGTATTGAACTCAAAGGTGGTACAGTTGGAAGATGATCTCTCTTATGAGGAGTGGATGGTAAGGATTCTAGACAAAAAAGATAAGGTTCTATGCAAAAAAGACAACCCACCTTGTAAAAGTGTTTTGGAGGAACCATAAGTATGAAAAATACAATTTGGAACTAGAGGAGGTAATGAAGGAGAAGTACCCTCACCTATTTATGCAAAACGAAATTTTGATGGTAAATTTTCAAAAGTGGGGAGAATGTAACGACCCAAACATTCATCGATGGAATTATTTACCTTCTTATAATTATGTGATATGGTATAAAACACATACATATCATATATATTCAAATAAAATCCTTATTATCATGAAATAAGAATGAAATAAGTGATATTTAAAGAAATTAAGGAACTTATACTGATGGAATAGTAACTTAACCCTTGGAAACCTGACCATTAGGAGTAGTAATCCAAACAACGAAATAGTAACCTCACATATGAAAGTATAAATAAAATTTAGGCATATTATAAATGAAAATTTGATAAAATTATATCATAGTATAAATGAATAAATGTTTTAAAAATCATAAATTATGTGTTGGTATTTTTGTAAAAAATAAATGTATATTTAAACTTTTATAATTATTATAATGATTTAAAAGAAAAATAATTTCCATAAAATATATTTATAAATTAATATTTTGTTTTCTTATTATTATAAGATAATTTTATGAGACCTTAATTATTTTTTCAAAATGTCATAAAATCAGTTATAATTTTTAAATCAGTATTTTTTTAATAAATGATAATTTTAATTAATAATTAGATTTCTCATATTTAGAATATATTTTTTATAAAATGGATTTCATTTTTTATTTCTAAACATAAATAAATGGTTAGGGTAAATTTTTGGTATTTTTCTAAAATAGTTGAATTTTTTGTGAACACTGAAATACGGTAATTTAAGGTGTATAGCATTATAAATTAAATACACAATTCCTTGAGTCATTACAGATGTAAGATTCATAATATCTAACTTCAATTTATTATTTAATATCTTTATAGATAATTTTCTACACTATTCATAGACTTGAGCCAAAATAAAAAACTAATGAATAAAATAATCAAAAAATACCCCTCTCCTCCCCTATAAATATCACCCCTCACCACCTCTTCTCCTCACACCTTCTAATCCATTAATATTGTAAACGTTATACCCAAAACATTTCCCAAGCCTCTTCCCCACGTCCATGATCCTTTTTTCTCAACAAAAGACAAATCCCAATTTCCATAAGGAGGCTCTCAAGGAGAAGAATTCAAGAGAAAAACCTCTCTTTCATTTTCTTTTGTTTTTCTTTTCAATTTATTTATTTTCTTATTATCTCATCACCTCCCCTTATCTAGGTGGAATGATAAATCCAATATCTAATATATAGTATAATTTTATTATGCTAATGGAATAATACATCATAAAATCTCTTATCCTTTCCCTTTTATTCTAAAAATGAAAACATCATCCTTAAGGTGTTAATTTATCACCTTCGTGGGATATATGTTTCAATTTTCCATTACCACCTTCAAGAATGGTCATAAAACCATTATAATGGTTGAAAAATATTTTAAACTGTATTTTTTAACCATTTTTATGTTCTATAACCAACATATATACATAATATTAAATAATAGAGAAAAATTAGTTTGTGATTATCGAAAAACCACTAAAATAATCCAAATGATTATAATTAATTTTGTATCTAATGAATCATCCTCGTATAATGAAAAAATTATATATAAGACCATTTAAACTTATAAAATTTCATTAATAACAAATAATCTCAATACTAGATAATTATTCTCATTTTACATGATATTCCATACATATATACAAGCGGATCAATCATGAAAACCAAGAAAATGAACAATCCTAGATGATGAAATTGAACTCTATAACTCATCATAATGACCACGAATGAAATTAATAAATTATAATAAAAAATAAATTTATAAGAGGTTCTTTATTTATTAATTAATGAATCTAATTTTATTGTCCAGGATATTAAAGTGTATAATTATTCGGACAAAATGTAAGGGGATTCTCGAACCCAGCTCTCTTTCTTTGGGTTTTCCCTATTTAAATACATTTTCAGTATGGAATTTCATTTAATTTTACATAAACATAATTTCTTTATCTTTAACTTTTCAATTCTTGGATATAAATGTTTCCAATCTTATTTTATGACAAATACAATGAATTTTCCAAAATAAAGCTTCTTTCTAAAAACACATCTTTTACTTCTCTTGAGATTATTTCTTCTTCCATCAATATTGATGAATATTATACCATGTATGTTATCACCTTTTATTTTGAGAACCCCAATGATTATTCATGAATGAAATTATTATGAAACCCATTCCTTTACATGGGTTATTTTATGGCTACGATTTTTATACGTTCTATGTGGCATGCATGATTATATAAATGTTATGATGTGATGGGTGAACCCAGAATTGTATAGTGCTCTGATGCATTAGTTAATATGATGAATCTCATGAGATAATGTGAAATATGCATTAAAATGATCCTATATGTTTTCATAATGATGATGTTATGATGATGCGCATATGTTATGCGTGAATATGATGCTAGATTTGTTCACAATTATGTGTGGTAGTTAACCAATAAGACATGATGTTTCATTTTTATGCACTTCCACATTCCATGAATTTATCTAATATTTCCACTTATGATTATGATTATTACCCTATGATTATGTTATGATGGTGATGATTATTCTCACCCATGTTATATTGATTCATGTTCTTATATATCTTATTATTGGGATATTAGATCACCCCTTTTATTTGATGTATATCCACAAGTGACTACATGTACTAAGGAGATTGTGATGCTTTAAAAGGATAAAGAAGAAGATTTTAAATAAATTTTTATGTTTTATTATATAAAATTCATGTATGAGCCTAATTTTCCCAAGAAACTAAACCATTTGATCCTGGATTTGTAACACTATTATATTTTTTTATCTTTATCATGATGTAATAGTAATGTATGAAAAATAAGGGTTTCTATAAGTTATATGATCTTAAGTGATTAGTTGTGATAGAAAACTTATATTGTGGGGAGACACCATAGGTACAGTTTCTTGGTAGTGGATATTCTCTTCTTCTTCATAGTCAATATGGATTCCTACATAATTACACAAGGAACTAATGAGAGAGTTTCATTCTTCTAAATGAGAGGTAAATCATGGTTTGAAAAATATATATCATTATATCAATATAAATTACTAGTGGAAATGATTTAAAAAATAAGTATTAATACTTTTGGATATATGTTTCACTTGTCATAGGTGAAAGCTGATCATTATATGCCAGCTGGACTTTTGCAACCTTTTCCCATTCCTAAGTGAAAATAGAATGATATCACTATAGATTTTTCTGATAGTATTACCTTGTAAAATATGTAATAATGATACAATATGGGTGAATATGGATCAACTAATGATGGTGTACCAATTATTTTTTATCAAGGATACTTTCACAGTTAATGGTTTGGGTAGTCTTTATGTGCTCAAGGTAGTTTGGATACATGATGTTTCAGGGGTTATTGTTTCATAAATTGGTCATCATTTGATGTCGAAGATCTTAAAGGGTATTCAGAAGGATTTGTGATCATAGGTTCTTTTGATCATGGCTTATCATCCTCATACTAATGGTTAATCAAAGTGGAATATTCAGGTTCTAGAGGATATATTACCATCTTGTGTTTTGGATTTCAGTGATTCATGGGAAAATAATATGACACTCATGGAGTTTTCATATAATAATAGATTCCAAGAATAAATCTAGATGAAACCTTTTAGGTCCTTTTATGGAAGGTCATGTAGTTCACCTCTTTGTTGGTTATAGATAGTGAGTGAACACTTTTTGGGCCTAGTCTTGTGTAGGTGATGTCTGGGTAATTTCAATTGATTTGGAGATAGTTGGAGATCATAAGGAGTGAAAAAAAACTGCAATTACCATCAGGAGATGACCTCTAGAGTTTAATTTTGGTCATCGTTTTTTCCTTTGGGTGTTTCCAAGGTTGGGGAAGCTCCATATTAGAAAACAGGGAAAGTTAGTGACTAGGTTAGTAGGTTAATTTGAGATATTAGATAGGGTTGGTCCAGTGGCATATTGATTATCCCTTCCATAGTGTTGAAGTTACATGCACAATGTGTTTCACTTGTCATATCATTGGAGATATTATTCTGACCCTTATCATGTGGTGGATGTTTAGAACATCAATCTTTGTGATGATGCATCCTTTAAGGAGAATCTGATATAGATTATGTACCGTAGTGAGAAGTATCTATAGGGTTGTGCGATTACTCTGGTTTGAGTGTAGTGGCAGCATGGGCATGTTCTAGAGGATACATGGGAGAGGGAGGAAAATATACAAGCACATTTGTTATACATGTTCACTAAGACACTATAGTTATGATTGGAGAAGTTCAGGGATGAGCTTTTATATGGTGGGGAGGTTTTAAGATCCCATTTTTTCAAGTACGTCCCTCTTTTATTTTTTGTATTAAACGTATTTTGTTGGAACTTGGTTTTTCTGTCTTGTTTGAAGATGGATTTCCTTTATTAGGGAAAATGACATAAAGTTCGAGGATGTATGTTTTTTTTGAATTAATGGAATCCAGATATAAGCATCTTAAGAAGGGTTTATAAGGGTTTTCCCTGATTTAGAAGGATTTGGAGGTGGTTCGGGTCCTTTTATAGAAACTGGGCTGAAAACTATTTGTTGGATGAATACATGTCATGTATGTGTTACACGATGTATAATTACTTCTAGACATATGATGAACCATTACAGGTCGTGAAGTGGTTACACATCATGTAAACCATTCACATCGGGTATAAATTTTGACCGGGATAAATATTAACCTGAGGTGATAGGTTTTTTGGCATATCCCTTTAAAAGGAATACATAATGTGTACATGTAATACATTCCATGTATTTATCATGAGAAGTGTTTTTTAAGGATTATGTGTAACTGATTCTCCACATTTTACTGGTTCATATTTTCCTCCTCTCCAGACCTATGCTGCTCTAAGAAATTATGGCCCCTTCCCTTTGTTCTTGACATTGTTTTTCCACATCCCATCCCTAGTAAGTTGATCTACTTAGGATTCCTCTCTCTTCCAATGTTCTCCATCATTGCGGTAGAAATCATTGGACCCCAATTAGTGTGGATATTGACATGGGGTTTTTAAGTTCTCATTGTGATCTTATGAACCTCTTTCTCATTAGCCTTACCCTTAAGAAACACTGTGTTAATCAACGGTTAAATTTAGGGGGTCTGAAACATAACCCTTTGGTTTATTTAAGTGTGAATTATATGAAATATTATGATTGCACTGACGTAACATGTTCTCTAATTAACATATTCATTTATAAGTGAAAATTCATGGATTGAAATATGGGTTGGATACTTTTGATTCAATTGATCATGACCTGGATTTTGGATACTCGTTGGGCGAGAAAACCCTTAATTACAAAAATTGAATTGGATAATGTCTTAAAGTGTGTTTACCATGACATGATGCCTTAGTTTATTTCTTGATATAGAATCCCTAGGTAATGGATATTTCTTTTTGATATGATTGTGGATAATTAAGATAAATGTTAGTATAATTGAAATATAAATGTAAATTTTCATAATTAACCATTGAGATGTATGATATGATATTGTGATGTCCATGTTATTCTGACTTCTTGTGCTATCATGCTATAATGATTATATTGAGCATCATATGCCCAATCCTATTTTTTAATGCTTATATTGAGCAGTCTATGCTGATTTCCATGATGTAATTCTTATATTGATTGAGATATTCCTAGTCCTATGTTGTAATGATTATATTGAGCAGGATATGCTCAGTCCCATGATGTAATGCTTATCTTGAGAAGGTTATGCCAAAACCCATGCTATAATTCCTACATTGAGTGGTCTATGCCTAGTCCCATGTTTTAATTCTTATATTGAGTAGGCTCTACCTAGTCCCATGATGAAATTATTATATAGCAGGCTTGACCAAGATTTTTATGCCTTTTCCATGATAGTTATTGGTTGTCATGATTATGCTCGTGATCAAAGGCATTCTGACATAGTGATGAAGTAGGTTGATTTATATATAGTATTAATTGATTAATTAATACACATATTATTTTTTATTGCATAAACTTATTATCAAACTGGTTATATTTAGACATGGTTGTATTAATCTACTAATTTTTATTCACACCCTATTTGGTATATTGTTTGGTAACCGATCAGATTACATGGATGAAGTTTTGGACAAGCATAAGGGACCTTATTGCTGATTGTTTTTTCATTTTTTAGATGGGCTAGATTTTGAATATGAGACTGACAAAGGATTCGCGATCAGGAGTTTTTGAGTCTTTATTTGAGTCTTATAGCATTTTATTATGTATTACTTCTATCATGAAATTTAGTTGCATTCGAGCCTATCATTACATTATTTCCTTATTATTTATTAGATTATTCAGTTGTATTTTGTTGTTTGGTTTATCCACTGTATCGTATGGTTTTCTCTATTTCTGTTACTCTAATGATTATTATTATATGATTATTATGTTTTGTTGTAATTCTTTACTATGGGGTATGGTCTCTCTACGATACTTATCCCACCCTCGTTGCTAGTTAGTAGCCTCTGACATATAGAGAGGTGTGTTTGAGGTCCCTTAACCAACCCATTTTGGCCATGTGAGAGAGTGCTAGATCATGGGAATTTTCAAATAATAATGTAAATTACAATCATATTAAGTGAGTAAAGAAAATTAAATCAATTAAACACAAATTTTCATTGACCTTATGACTAACATAAGGATAATTTTAATATTATATACTAATAAAATAAATTTCATAAGAGAATATCTTAAATAAATTCATATATAACATATAATGAATTAATAATAAGAGAAATTAATCATAGTAAATAAATCATAATTCATGTTTTATATATATTAATCTATCAAATTTTATAGGATTAGTGAAAATGTCTGCAAGCTGATGTTTGATGCTAATGAATTCAAGAGTGATATCCCATTTTTGAAAATGATCTCTCAAAAAGTGTTGTCTTATATCAATGTGCTTTTCCCTTGAATGAGATATATGTTTTTTAGAAATGTTAATAGAAATTTTGTTGTTATAACTTATAGGTACTTATTTGAATTGATATCCATATTCTATAAAAGTGTGTTTTATCCATATAATTTGTGCATTCAAACTACTTGAAACTATGTACTCAATTTGAATAGTGGATAATGCAACCAAATTATTCTTTTTACTACTCCAAGATACTAGAGACTTTACCAACAAATTACATGTCCTAAAGGTGATTTTTTATCTAACTTATAGTTACTGAATTCAACATAAGAATAGCTAATTACATCAAATCATGTCCTCTAGAGTAGAACAATCCTAAATTGGTTGTACTTTTAAAGTATTTGAAAATTATTTTAACAATAGTCAAATGAGATTACCTAGGATTTTCTTGAAAATTCGCAGACATAAAAACACTAAACATAATTTTAGGATTACCAATTGTTATGTAAACTCCCAATCATACCTTTGTAAAAGGTTTGGTCAACTAGTTTTATAGTTTCATCAGGATACATTTTACAGGTGGTGCTCATTGAATTATTACTTTATTTTGAGCTATCCATTCCAAAATATTATAAAATATCTTTAGTGTACATAATATAGTTTAAAATGATTCCTTATTTATTTTTATAGATTTTAAAACCAAGAAATAATTTTATCCCACCCATAAAATTCATTTTTCATTAGTTTTTCGAACTTAGTACACAAATAATTTATTAAAGAACCAATTATAATATCATCAACATAAATTTTTGAAACTAAAACATATTTTGAATTTATTTTGATAAATAAGGTAGGATCAAAAACACATTTTGTAAAACCATTTAAAATAAGAAAAGTGGTAATCATGTCATACCAATCTATTGATGATTGTTTTTAGACCATAACGTGATTTAGTCAATTTAAAAACATAATTTGGAAAATGAGGATTTGAAAATACATGGGTTTGTTAAAAAAACGTACTCAAACATAAAACCATTTTGAAAATAAATCTTGACATCCATCTAATATAATTTTAATATTTAGACGTGTTTCATAAGTAGTATCCTAGTGGCTTCAAGTCTAGCTACATGAGAAATGATTTCCTCATATTCAATGCCTTATTCTTAAATATAAACTTGTAATAACAATATAGATATATTTATAATAATATTTCTAGATTCATTAACCTTGTTTTTATATACCCATTTAGTTCCAATGGTCAAATAGTATTTAGGTATCTCAACTAGTTTACATAATTGATTCCTTTCAAACTGATTCAATTCCTCTTTCATATCCATCTTCCAATGTTCATCCCTAATTGAATCATTAATGTTCTTGGGTTCAATATGTGATAAAAATGATTTATTTTTAACTATGTTCCTAATCGAGGCTTGATTTTTATCTCCTCTATTCAGATCTTAAACAAAAATATCTAATAGATTGTCTCTATGGATTCTAATAGTTCTATTTATACTATATTCCTCTAGGTTTTCCTCAGGGTATGGTTTCTCTAAATGGTATTTTATAGGATATCTTTCTAAATAAGTAATAAGGAAATTGTTCTTAGAGGTTTTATTGATATTTAAATTGGTTATATCATCCTCTTAGTTTTCTAAGGAAACTTTAGGTCTATGTTGATCTGTTTTGTCAAATGTGATATGAATGAATTATTCAACAAGATTTGTTATTTTATTAAAGACTCTATAGGCTTTACTGGATATTGAATAACAAATAAAAATTCCCTCATCTCTCTTGGATTCAAATTTTTCCATATTATCCTTTGTTTTAAGAATATAAACATTACATCAAAAAACATTGAAATAATTTATCTTAGTATTTCTCCCATTCTATAATTCATATGGAGTATTCTTTAAAAGTGGTCTTTCTAAGACTTTTTTAATTACATAACAAGATGTATTTACCACTTAAACCAAAAATATATTGGTAGATCATATTCACTAAGCATGGTTAAATCTATTTCTTAAGGGGTCATATTCCTTCTTTTAACCATTTTATTCTATTGAGGTCTTTGAGGAGTATAAAAATTAGGATTATAGCCATGTTGTGAGCATAAGGATTCAAAATATTGATTTTCAAACTCACAAACCTAATCAATTATCATACTCTTAAAGTTAATTCCACTAAGATTCCCTACATATTTTTATACTTTTCAAAAAACTTACAGACTTCAATCTTGTGAGTCAATAAATATAACCATGTAAACCTTGAATAATCATAAACAATTTCATAATAATAATGGTTTATTGGATAAAATTGAAACTCTAGATGGTCCAAACAATTAATGTGAACCGGTTCTAGTGGTTGAGAGGTATAAACCTTTTTCTTTGATTTAAAAGAAACTTCATGTTTCTTTCCATTTTGATAGGTATTTCACACTTTTTATTTTGGGAAATATAGTTAGGTAGATCATTAAGTAAACCCTTTTTTACTATCTTTCTAAGTCAGTGTATATTATAGTTTCATAATCATATTTACCACAACCAAGATTCATGGATAATGAAATTCAAACAAGAAACATCTTCAGAAAATAAATAATTTAAATCAACTATATAAACATTTTCATTCATTAACGTAATAAACACTAAATTAAATGTTGAATATTAAATCTTACTGGAATTATTTTCAAATATGAAATAAAATCTATCATCACATAACTGAGATATTCTTATAAAATTATAATTTTATCTATAAATAAATATAACTTTAGAAATTAAGTAGGTTTTAGAATTACCAACTTGAACATGGATAATAATTTTTTATTTTTCACGATCACAAGAGGTGACATGACCACCATCCACTTTAGTCAGACTTTGAAATCAGGATAATCCCCTCATCATATTTTTGTAGAACCCACTATCCAGATACTATAACTTCTTGTAGAAACATTTCAAGTAAGTTTCATACAATTAATAAAATACTCAATGATATTTGTACCCATATATGTTTGGGTAAAGAAAGGTCAAAAAATAAAACTTAAGGAACCCACATCTATTTGAAATATTTATTTCTAGGTTTATGAGTATATGTTCAAAAAATTAGTAAAATAATATCTTTTTGATCCAAAAGGATTATTCAAAATTTAAAATTTCCAACTATATTATTTACTATATATTTATTTAAATAATTTGAACTAAGAATAAAATATCTTTTATAGAGTTTGTTTTCCTATTTAGGATAATTACCAAACCAATCTTATGGTTTAGGTATAGTATTACTACCTATAAATTTATTGAGGGATTCATTTCTTGATGAAAAACCTTCAAGATATTACTTTATTTTCTCATTTACTAATTTTAAGTCGCTATTTTCTTGGAGAAGTAATTTTTCCCATCTTCTCAATATAAATATCTGATATAACAAATCTAAATAAATAATGATGTTTCTTTAAAATATTATATTTATATTTGAGCTCATTAAAGGACTATTCCAATATGTTAAACTATTCAAAGATATATTCACTGAAAATTTCATTTTCATCATGATTTTTATGTTCAAGGATATTATAAATATGATCAGAAGAAATAGGTTGTACCTCTAGATTAGTATCCATGAACTATAGATTAGGTTTTTTATTTTCATCTTATTGTGTAGTATATAAGTCACATGATATAACCTCGTAAGCACTCCAATTGGTCTTCATTAATTCATTTTATTTCTTCCATAGATCCTCATACATATTGTATTTTAACTTTATACAAGCATATTTGATGTGTCCTTTACTTTTACACTCATAACAGGTACCTTATCTAAAATTACAATCATTCTTCCAATCTTCATTCTTATCATGCTTTCCCTAAAGTTTGAATTCCTAAAAAACCTTTTTATTTTATAAAATTTCTTGAATATTTTTTCCAAATGGGGCATTTTTTCATCACATTCAGAGTCTCCATAAATTACAGTGGTTATCTATTCATTGATTACTTATTTCTATTTTTACTAATCTGCTTTGAATGAATTTTATTTCTTTAGTTCAACACCCCCATCATTTACATTAAATTATTCCTCATACATCATCATTTTTCTTATCAAATCCTTTGTTAGTAGCTTTATTATATCTCATTATTATCAAATGGATATGGAAGTGTCTCTCCATCTATAAGGTAATAATCTTAGAATCCTTAATTCTTGAGACTTGTCGTCAATAGTTTTTCCCAGTGCATGCATCATATTTCTAGTCACATTAAACCTGAGATACATTTGAGAAATAGACACATTAGGATTCATCTTAAATTTATTATACTTAATAGTATAGGTATTTAAATGTATTTATTATACATTATATATTCCTTCATGAGACACCGATAAAGTATCCCAAATTTTAAAAGCTATAACACATGTGAATACTTTTTTAAATTAATATTATCATAGTTCATAGTATAAAGAATTCATTTATTTACCATTATAATTATTGGAATCCTTAGTGGAATCACTCCATTCAGTTATAGCAACTTTGGGTTTTTCATATTGATCTTCTATTACAGTCCAAATATCAAAAGATATTCTTTCAAGATATATTTTTATCTTGATTTTCCATTAAGAATAGTTTGTACCATTAAAATATGTTGGTCTATTTGTATAAATCCCATTAAGTCTATTATTATCCATATAGATATAAAATTATAATAAATTTTGGTCTTCTGGTTTAAAACTCAATCGAAGTTAAAACTATGTTGATAAAAACAAGACAAAAATAAACTCTTTTGATACCAAAGGTTTTTCATAGTGGAGTACACTATAGGGGGTGAATTTAGTATCCAAAAAAATTGTTTAAAAACTACTTAAAACAAAATCCCAAAATTTAATAATATAGCCCGATTAACTAATACAGTTGGTATATCTAATTCATTGTACTGAAATAACCTCTCATAAGATTGATCAAAACTAAATTAAAATAATCATAATATTATCCTAATATTTTGAAATTACTCTAATTACATTAAATAGTAAATATATCACTTGTAAAAACAATCTATCAAAGTAACTTTTTTTGAAAGTGATTTTAAAGATGTTTAAAAACATAGTAGAAAAAACATTGAAACACACAGTGAAAAATAAATACAAGAGGTTTGATATCAAACTGATAATTAATCCTATCCACTTGACAGCCACCCATTGTTAAGCATGTTTATTAAACATTATACTAATCCATAACCTAGATCAATTATATAGATAAAAATAGTACACAATGTTGTATAGGATTAACACTAAGAATCATTCATAGTTTCCATGGGAGAAAAAATATGAAGGAAATAAAGTAAGATTATCTAATTACTCTTCTATGATCTACAAGAGTATGTTCTTGAACATATTTATATAAAATACCTAGAACAACTTAAATTTAATAAAAATAGAGATTGAGAGAGAGATAAATGAATTTTTGATATAAAAAGAGATAAAAGTTTAGTTGTTATACAAAGGGATATTCTCTTATAGATGTCTTCCTTCATTTTTGAGAGGAGATCCAAAGATAGTAAGGTGTTTTCAGATATTTCAGTGAAGTTCACATGAAAAAAGAGTGTTTATTTATTAATAAAATATAATCATTTCAGGTTTTTTTCTCATAAAAATCACTATCATTCTCCGACTTTCGTATTCTTTAAAAAGAAGTCTTCCTTAAAAAATTATCTATTGAAAAATAATCATTACTAATCCTCATACTCGGAATGAAATATGCTTGCATTAAATTCCTCTGACCAATCATTTAATTATACACAAAAGGTGTTTGGAATATATTATATTAGAATATAATTCCACTTTATTCATGGTTTCTTAAAGAGTCCCAAGATAGATTCTCCATAGTCACTTCAACACTTAGAAACATTTCTGAGTTTAGAACCCTTAGAATGTCATATAGTTGATCCATAGAATGTATGATCACTTTAGTTGAACATGAGGTTTCTAGGAGTAGATACGGTCACTTCGTTACTTTTCTAAAAACCCAAATATGTCATACGATCACTTGATTTAATCATGAAATCAATTGGAATCACCTTAAAATCACTCCAATACATTATGGATTTTCTGATAGAAGGATAACCATATGATCTATCCACTTCAATGTGTGGTAGTTGGAATTCATAAAATGGCTTCAAACCTTATAGAGAAAAATTGATAGACCATTAATAAGATGCAACAAGTGGTCACTCTGATTGATCTTGCAATCACATGGTTACTTTTGTTGTTTATTGAGTAGTTGGAAATAAATCCAGCATGGTCAATCTGATAGACATGTGATTGATCCATTTTCCATGGATTCACTTAAACCCTTTTCAAAAAAAAAATAGTGGAGTCCTAAGAAGCTTCATTTGTCTGATAAAATATCCTTACTATTGATATATTATGATTTTGGACACTTGATTACTTAGGTAAGTGTTCACTTTATAACACATGCTAACTAGTCTACCTTAATGGTTGGTTGTCTAGTCGATTTGGTTTTATGTTCATTTCCAAACATAATAAATTTTCCAAAATTCCTATAAAAATATGTAACTTTCATAAAACCTAGAATTGATTAGAAATAAAATAAACATTAATTTTTATTATTAAAATAATGAATTAATATACTAATCCAACATTATATAATGGTCATATAATAGATAAAATTCAATGTCCAGGTAATGGTCATAATACACTTTACACCCTAGATATACTCCACCATTTACATACCTCATCATTCACTACTTTGATTAAAAGGTTCTATATTTACCTTAATAATGTCTATCATATTATTGACACTTATCTTTCTTTTTACAGTCTTTATGGAAGGAGTGATCTTTATAGGATAATTTATACTTGTAGAGTTTACATAAGTGTGTGAATTATTCTTTTTCATCTATCATCATGTACTATTCTTACCTATTATAGTATATATTATATCATTATGTTTAATGTTCCTAGGAAATGTATATGTTTCTATGTGCATCTATTATAAAACATAATAAAATAGTCATAGTGAATCATGAATTTTTTTACTAATAAAGGGAATTTTTATGTCATTACATGTTAAGTAGGAATGCAACAATTTCTAGAGCATAAACCCGGAATGAAATAAGAAGGTCTTGCTAACTCGTCATTAATCAAACCATGTCAAATAAGGTATGATTCCTCCATTTAGACACACTATTTTATTGCAATGTTCCAGGAGGAATGAGTTTTGGTACTATTCCACAATCTCTCAAATTATGAGTGAATTCCTAACTCAGGTATTAACCACCTAGATATAATTATAAATTATTAATACTCTTTCCCATTTGATTATATAAATCATTTTGAAAATCGTTATACTTTTAAAAAGTCTCATACTTGTGTTTCATAAAACACACACAACCATTTCAACTAAAGTCATTCATAAAAGTAAAAAAGTAACTAAAACCACCACTCTCATGTGTGCTCATTGGTCCACATAAATCACTATGTATGAGATCGAATAGTCAAATAGCCCTTTAACATATTCTCCCAAAAGTGATTTTGGTCATCCTTCCCAATAAACAGGATTCACAATTCTTAATTGATTCATAATAGAGTGAGTCCAACAATCTGTCTATATAGATTATTTAAATATGTTTCTCATTTATATGTCTCGGGTGACAATACCAAAGTTAAGTGGTATTAGAATAATCTCTTAGTCTTTGTTTGTAAACACAAATGTGTGACAGACACCCAATATCCAATACCCATGAGTCAAAGTTGGTGATATTAGTATTTATAATACTCATATTCATATGCTCAGAATGTTTCTCCTGGAGAAATATTATCAACCCTACATGCCAATATATAACAATTTTATAGGTCATACCTATAAATGATCTCAATATGATTATGATAATGTATGCCATAATCTACAACAAAGACATATCAATGAGTGAGAATCATGTTTTATATCTTTTCATCAAGGACTTTTAATGAAGGTTATCCCACTAAAGTGATAACCCCATAAATCATATCCATTTAGTGAGAAAAGATCTATATTCCACTAAGAAATGAACATAATTTATCATGAAATTCATCACTTTAGCTAGTTAGGTAAGGATTCATCCTAATCAAATCAGTTGTGATTATTGGATAGTTGAGTAGATAACTCTTTGTCCATATCCTTTGTATGGATTATATTCAATTCTATTCCTATGGTACCCCAAACCTTGAAGTTTCCTAGCTAATTATAACCCAAAGTAAACATAATAAATGATTTAACATAAGACAATCCAAGTTCACCCTACTTTTTCATAAAACTACCTGATTGTATAATCTAGAGTCATTCATTACTTACTTACCTTATACAAGAAAATCTAGGGGCACCCCACTTTGGAGGAAAAATACTCGGTTGGATGATTGAGGCCTTGAGAATTTCTTCTTAGGAGGGAATCTCACACTTAGTATTAGAGGATTTTTTCAAGTCTCAACAATTTAAACATTATATGCATATTAAATCCATAAATATTTTATCACATCCAAACATTATCCTCTTATATTTTATTCCTTTTGAGTGTGAATGATTCTAAATATTTAGTTTTTGATTCCCTATTTCAGTCATCAAATTAATGTGTCCACACCCCATTAATGTGTAACACTTTACAAAAACCATAATTTTGTGTTACTCGCCTGAAACATGAGTAATCCCAAAGTGATAGATAGCCAACCCCTTCACCTTTATAGGAAAGACATAAGCCTCTAGGACAATGGGTAATTCGACCCCAAGTCTCTCTCCTCGAGGAGACTTTACTCAAGAGATAATTAAATTCATGATATCTCTAATACCTAATATATACAAACTATATTCAACAACTATTCTTAAGATCATAAATCCAAAAAAACCAAGGTCAAGTTAGATGGAAACTAAATTTTATGGAGTCATACATAGCATGTAATGTAAGTCTCTATCTCCTAAAATTAATCTATCATATAAATTTGAGCATATATACACATTAGTAATATTATATTAACAATTTATAAACATGAATAAAGTTGGGAATAACCTTTCAATAAATGAAAAATTCAAATATTTAAACATGATATGACCATTTATGAATAATTCATAAATAAAATATAACTATAAACACTTTATAGATTATCTAAACATTAAGAAAATCCCATAATATTGAATATAAACACATTATATTCATTTTAATTTTAAATTTTCATATTTCACTTCATATGGAATTTCACTTTATATATATGATATTTCTTTAATTATAAACAATTCATAATGTAATTTCTATTATGTAAACCTTTTTCGTAATTAAAATATCATATAATTATTTAAACTAATATCAAATCACTCATCAAAACCCATTATATTGTGGTTTAAATAATATTCAAATAATAACCCTTTAATTTGTATACTTCAAATCAAATATTATGAACATGTAATTATTTAAAATATAAATAATTGTATATTTTAACATTATTTTGTAATTTATAAACCCTTTATAAAGTACTCCATATGATTTCTAAATAACCCATTTTTTTCTATATCACAAGGCACACCATATAAATTGGTAATAGGTCTTTAAATATTAACATGTAAAATAAAAAAATATTTTAATGTTTCATAAACATTTGTTCAATTAATTAAAGGAAATTTATAATTAATAAATATCCCATTTTTATAAAACCTAACACCTATCATTTATAAACATTTTATAAACCACAAAAGAATTTATCAAAAACTAATTTATTTTATTCTTATCACTTTTCCCTTATGTAAATGGGGTATACCTATGTAAGGGTAAATCTAAATACCCCTACTATAGCATCCTATGTGGGGGTAAAATTATCTACCCTTATATAGGGTCCCCTCACACAAATGTAACTTGGTGATTACCTTTACACAACTCATCTCCCTAAAGGTAAAACATTGAGTTCTTTTACATAACCCATTTTTGTAAAAGTAACTTGTCAGGACCTTTACATAGACTCCTCTATGTAAAGGTTTTATTTGTGAGATTGAAACACTGTGCCTTGCACTGTGGTGTGTTGATGGGAATCTGGGTGTTTGGAGACAGCACAACGACACCATGGGGACCTCTGTGTCTTGTTGATGGTGATTGTTCCTCAAAAACCATGGATTAAACATCTTCAATCATTTAAGAAGATGGCTTTGATACCACTGATGGGTTTTATTTTATCATCATATGATCATAACAAGTGATAGAGACCCCAAACAGAGAAGGATTTATCTCCACGGAATCAAACATGCAATGGAAACGAAAAACAGAGCGTACCTAAAACACTCAAATTGAATCCATCTCCATGTTATTTCTTTAATTAAGTACACTTTATTAAAGTCACAAATGTATCAAATAATGACTTTCTTTAACGTTGATAAAATTAATGTTTATCAATGATATTGTTTATCATTGATAAAGGTTGTACATTTATTAGCACTAATAAATGTCTTTACTTAATATCATGGAATCTATTGTAATGACATGGTATTCAAAAAAATCAGATATAATTCATAAATTCAACACATGTTTACACCATTTATAATTTAGTTAATAATTTATTTTTTAATCTTAAAACTAATATCATCAAATTTTTCGTTGAATTCCACACTCGTCATCTCATTACAAAAATTTAAATAAATTTAAAATAAAAGTTATTATAGTAATGAATGGTGTAAACTAATAATTTGAACCAATTAGATTGTTTAATTTAAGATTTAGTATAACAATAAAATAATTTTTGGTCATTTGTTTTTATAAATATTAATTGTTTTTATTCATGTTTTTACTCCATATTTTTTTTGACTCATTCTGAGCACACCACATATCAAATTAACATGCTACCTCCTCATACACATAAAAAATAATTCAATAATAATTTTATTATGATATCACATCAATTAATGTTAATTGTTTAGGTATTTATTGTTACACATGAGTTTTTAGGTTCTAAAAAATTTAAAAGGTGTTTTCAATCATTTTGAGAAAAAAACTTAGATTTATGTGATATTAGTTCCCACATTTCACAAATTAATCATTAATCATTGTAAAAAAAACTACATCAATTTGTAGTCTTTTTCTTAGTTTAGACCCATGGTCGCATGTTTTTTGAAAAAGTTTAATATCTTTAGAAACTGTTTTTTATGCATTCTGAGTAAATATCATGTTGGATTGAATTGTCATCTCAATGAATATTTTTTATGATTTCACATCAACTCATATTTTTTTGAATGTTTTTTATTAATACATGCATTTTTTATTGTTTTAAAACACTAAAAATGTGTTTTAAGGAATTATTAGAAAACTACAGCTCAAATTGATATAGAAAGAATTCCTATATTTCAAAAATTAATTTTCTGTCATTTTCCAAATATTTTACACCAATATAATATTATTTTAATGGTTATAACTCTCAAAAGAATGTTTTAAAGACTTTAATATCTTTAAAAACTACTTTTTCACTAATTATTAATACATCGTCAGTTGTATTGATGTGTATTGTGGTTGTGTGGGTGAAAAAGGTTCTAACTGATCTTGTGGAAGAGAGAACCCTCCCTAAGCATTAGGTGATTCATATATTTTTAAAAATATCTCCATCAAAGGTTCGAACATGCATGGATGGACTGTATTCACAACAATAAGGTATATTATTCATTTATGTTATATTATTTCCAAATAAATGGTTGAATTTTGGTCTTGTTATATTGTGTATGAGCAAGGGTTGTCCACATTAAAACCCAATATAAATGGAACCGCCAATAGTTGTTATCACCACCCCAAACAATCTACATAATACATGCGAGAAGAGACTCGAACATGTGATCTCCTCCCTACATTAAGGATGAATATGTATATATATATGATCATATTTGTCCCATTAAATATTTTTCATGAATTTATTTGTTGTTTCCTATTATTATAGAATATTTTTTAATATATAAATATAATTTTTGAAAAAAATATTAAAATTTTTGAGCAAAGAACATATTTTAACATTTTAAATACTGATTATTTAGTTTGTCAATATGTGTGTGTGTGTTTGTGTGTGTGTGTGTATCATGGTACATGTCTATTTTTTGTATAGAAGATCATCTGATCTTTAATAAAGATTTCTCCTAAATGTAGTCGTCCCCCACTGAAGCGAGTACTAAAACCGAGGCTAAAATTTTCTTCGTGAACCGAGTAAGTAAAACTATATATTCCACATTACCCTACATAATCACTAAATGTGAAATTATGGTGTCAAAGTGCACCATGTGAAAATAATATCCCCACCCATTAGAAACTAACACTTGATCTTTTTCATTGAATACCCCCTGAGGGAACATCATGATACATATGTGAAATTATGTTTTGTTTTGTTTTTGATAATTTTTAGTTCATGTATATTTTATGAAACACAATCTTTTAAAAATAGTTTTAAAATATAAATCATTTTTTTAATTAAACATCTATTGTGTTTTATTTTTTTTATTTTTTTTAAGTTTCAATATTTTTAGTTTTAAAATTTCAAAGTTTTATAAAATTTAATGATAGCATATTTTTAAAAATAAATTTATTTGTTTTTTATTTTTTAAAATACTTTTTTTGGAAGTTATTGTTTGGTTTAAATAAGGTTTTTTTTGGAATAACAAATTAGTAGAAAAGAGAGTTAGACTTCCTAAATTGTTAACTAGAGAGTCAAGATAAATAATAATATTTATTGGATTTATTGATGAATTGTTATTATTTTTATTTTAATTCTAAATATGATGACATCATTATATATCAAAAACATTATATCTCATGTAATATGAAGGGATCACATCGATCTATTTTTTTTATCATTGAATTATTTTTTTCCATGTATTTATAAATAAGTGGAGGGTGATATCTCATGTAATGAAACTATAGATTTTATTTTTATTTTAAAAAATTATGAGGGATGGATCAGCCCCATTTGGTTACAGAATAGTGAATGAATGTAGAATTAGTCAAATGTATTCATTGGGGGCCGCATGTGCTCTGAACCTATCTTAGCATAGGCCCATAATAATGAAGTAATCCCTCCATTTATGAAGGCACATCTCTGCATAACAAACCCAAGGACTTTCCTGAACCGAAGTCGGTCCAATCACTCCTCCACCCTGATGGACGGTGAGGAGTACAAAAACTTATGGGTTTATTTGGACAAATACATAGAAGTATATCAATCGATATGGGATGTGTAAGGACAACTGTATTATAGTAATTTCAAAATCCAAACTCATTTTGAGGTAGTTTTTTCTAAACACACAACAAATTAATCATATCATATTATATTTTGAAATTCCTCTTAAACTATTATATTTGTCAATGTTTTTTAGCATAGATAAATATCACTTTTATCAGCGTTTTTTATCACCGATAAAAGTCGGTCTTTATCAACGTATTTTTCACACTAATAAAAGGTATATTTCATAAAAATATGTTTATATATTATTAAAAATCATAAATTAATATATAAATATATATATATTGATATAAATATAATATATTTTATTAAATAATATTTTTATAATATTAAATATGTAATTACACATAATATATAAGTTATTTAGTTAAAAATGGTTTATAAAATAAATAAAAATTAATACTAAATAATAATTTGTTAATTATTTATGAGTAACAGTTATTTAATAATAATTTTATGATAGAAAAAAAATCAATAAATTAATGAATGATCTAAAATAAATTGAAAACCCGACTTGAACTTCAATCCATCACAAATTTTGATATGAATGTTTGTTTGAGCTCTAACACATATCAAATAAAATATTTCTAAAAAATCCACAACATGAAAATTCATTTGCACACTGGTCAATATTTTTTTAAGGTAAAAAAATATCTCAAAGCCACCAAAACTGAGTTTTTTTCAAAGTACCGTGATTTTTTAACATTGGATGTAATTTCAACCATGTTTAAGCGAGTCTTATTGTATTTTTTCAGTGAAGACTGAATTTATTATTAGATATTACTTTCATATGGATATTATAGTGTTTAAATTTTATCATTTTTCTTATTGTTGTGTTATTTATAATTAAATATATACATATTTTCATATATGTACATATATTAAATTAATTATATAAATAAATATTTGAAGATATTTAAATAAAAACGTACTTTTAATTATATAAACCATATAGAAATAAATATTTATTATTCATTTTATTTAAAATAAAAAATTAACTATTTTATTTATCTTATCAAAATGCATTCATATATATATAAATACTAGTGTATATATAATATTATGTTTATATACAAATATTTTTGTGTTAATAAACAAATATATATATTTTTGTGTATATTCTAATATATGTAAATAGACACACACATAAAGGAAACCCAGAATATATATTTTATATAGACATATTTATATATTCTTAAATGTGATTTATATAACAATTAATATATATTTATATAAATAAAATAAATATTAATTTTTAGTATTCATGTATAATTATTCATAATTATATATATAATTATAATTACATATATATTATTAAATATAGTGATATGAACTCTATAGATAAATTTATAAATATACATATCTCTGTATGTAGTATATAAATACATATATAAACATAAATTTGTTTGTGTTTGTGTGTGTGTGTGCATGTAAATATATGCATGTATACATGTGTGTGTGTGTCAATCATGTGTAATCACATAATATAAATGTATATTTATAAATAAAAACAAATATATATATCCACACAAATGGAGAGTCTCTCCTCTTTGAGAGAACATTCCTAGGTTTTTCTAGGTTTGGTGATTCCTAGGTTTCTCCAAGGCTTGGAAGTGCCCCAATTCATCAGTCATCTACATATTCGTCCTTATAGGATAATCGGTGTGTTTTTTTCTCTCATCCAATATCATTTTCTCTAGTCTCATTGGGTTCTTTGGATCAACTACTTGTTCATGATTTTTGGAATTTTGTGTTGTCTTCTTCTGTTCTAACTATGACCACAATGCATAATGGAGAGAAATCTGATTAATATGTGGTAGAATTTCTCGTTAAAAGAGAAGGATAAATCATTGATCGTTTCCAAAATAGATGAGGATGTGTTTCTGATTCATCTAATGTCTCTTCTCACCGTCGGTAAACCCATTATTAATCGACCTTTCAATATGAATTCCCTAAAAAAACTTTTAAAACGGTTTTTAAATTACAAATGGAATGGCCATCGGAGAAATAAGATCAAGGAGACTTGTTTTAAAATTATTCAATAGAAAAGATAAATAGAAGGTCCTCATAGGGAGGCCATGGAATTTCGACAACCACCTCATTCTAATGGAGGACTTGAATAGTCAAGGGGATATCCAGAACATCAATTTTTTTAAGTCACTACTCTAGATCTTTCTAAAGTGTATCCCCATTTTTGGAAGATTAGAACAAGTTATGAATGATATTGGAGGGTGTATTGGAAATTTTATTGAATGGGACCACTCAGATCCTATTCACTAGGATCCAACTATGCAGATAAAGGTTCTGGTTTGTTATGGTGCAATGGAATTGTGTGGCACTACAAATCACACAAAAATGAGAAGAATAGTAGGATTTGACATGGTTCAGATTGAAGCCTACATCCATAGGATAAATGGGGGCCAACTTCTATTCTATTTCTTCAGATCTCATCAGAGGAATCATAAATTACACATATATATCAGTTTATGGGATTCAAATCCGGTCTAAATAGAGGAATAAATCCTACAACATCAAGGGCGATTTTCCAACCTTCATCAACCCTTGAGAAGTCTCCTAACTTACAGTTTCTCATCTTCCATGTCGGCTTCCCACCAAAGTAAAAGGCTTCATCTTCTATCTGTTGTAGTTGCAGAAAAACTTTTTTCCACCAATCATTCTCCCAAATTGGGAGTGGCCCCCAAACCCCCCCCCCTCACAACCAATTTGGGGTAGTAACCAAACCTGTAATCTCCTTGCAGGTATTGAAAACTTCATCAGAAAATCGAACATGTTTCTTTATTCCAGATGACATTGCACTTCCACCATATTCACTCAATCTCGGGCTGACTACGGTCCTCATCAAATGATACAACCATTGGGAATCTTTCCTAGTAAAATTATTGCATCCCCACATGAGACGTCCAACACTCCACCCGCTATGGAAATCTTGTATCCTCTCGCATCAGCCTACTTAATGATTCCAAGTTTTGTCTCATCCTTATAATGAATTTCATGTTAGATAGTTTATGAACTCCTCCATCTGGTTTCTTCAATTTTATCATCCCGACTCCTCAAACCTCACATGTTTACCCATAACCAAGTCTAAACAAATCTTACACCTACTGAAATGTATGAAACACACCTTTGGTCATACATATGTGTGTCAAGCTCCAAGAATCCAAAACCCATCTGTCTTACTTTGGATTTTGAGCTCTCTCATTCTTCATTTCTAAAAACTGACATTTCCCACTTCATGTTCCCGTATTTTTGAAGTAATGACACTGCACTTATCCCTATTCAACTCTTCCATCAAAGTGAAAGCTTCCTATTTTAATGTAGACTTCATCATCTGCTGATAATTCTATGATGTACACATCCTTCTCTTCAACTTTCTCTTTCCCAGCAGTGTACCATTTATGCTCTTCAAAGTCACATTTATAGTGACCCTTTTTATCGCAGCAGAAACACATGATTTCTCCAGGATCACATCCCCTGGATTTTGGCCGCCATTCTTTACCTCCTGAATTTTGATATCGGTTCCTCCAACGTTGATCATATCGCATCACCATGATTTTCTCACCTGAATGCGTTTTAGGTCTTCATAATGCCTCTGAATATTGAAGTGATGCCATCACCTTGTCCAACTTCAATGTTTCCTTCCCCATGAGAAATTTAGTCACAAGCCCATCAAATGATCTTGGTATATATGATAAAAGAAAAAGTTTTTTATCTTAATCTCCAACCTTCAAACTGATTACCAATAATTGCGTCAGGATCTTGTTGAATTCATTGGTGTGATCTAACAAATTTGCTCCCTCATCCATGTGAAACCTGTACAATTTTTTCTTTAAGAATAATTTTTTGGTGAGTGAATTCACCACATATCGTTGCTCCAACTTCTTCCAGATCTCCTTCGGTGAGGTCTTTTCCAACACTGAGTACTTTACATCATTCTCTAAACATAGTCAAATTATTCTAACAACCCGCATCTCGAGCTCCTCCCAATCATCGTCACCAAGGAAGGTTTCACGTGCAGTGGAATCGCATGGGTGGATGTTCCCACTTGGCTTTTTTTCATTAGAAATGATCAATCCAACATTAATACATCAATAAACACCAGTCTCCATGGATCGAATCAAATAAATAGACAAAGAAGAGGAATAATCCCAGAACCATAAATGTGGATCATCACAGGTTGATTATAATTAATTTAATTAATTGACAAGAAGTACCTTTTATGGCGTTCTTTATTCATTGATATTTCTGATCATGTTTCGATGTGATTTGTTGTTGCATCACAGAAGGAAAGTGTAGACATCCACTAGCAGTGATCCACACGTGCACCACGTATCTCTGGATGTCGCCAAAGGAATCTCTGGGTGCTAGCGTGGAGAATCTTATGCTTGCGTTGTCTAGCTTAGATCTCCTTGATCCGGTGGATGTGGATCTCTCTCAGTCTTGAGAGTGTTCTTGGAGGATGGAGTTCTTTCGGCCTTGAGAGAATTCTCTAGAATTTTTGTGCACAACAATTCTCTTAGGAAAAGAGTTGGGGTTGTGAGGATATTTATAATCGGGTTTGAGGTTATAGAGTTATGACAATAAATATACGCGTTACACATTTTTTTATTTCATTAATTCTTATTGAAAACCCCAAAGTAAAATAATTAATTCCTTGACATGTGACCATGCTGATTATAAAAAATATCATTTAATAACACAATATTATATCCTCAAAATCCTGACTGGAAAACTACACGACGTGTAATCATTAATACACGACATGTACTTGTTTTTCATAAAACTACACGATGTGTAATCATTAATACATGACATGTACTTGTTTTTCCTTTCCTATCCAAAATGAAAACTACACAGCATGTAATCATTAATACATGGAGTGTACTTGTTTTCCATGAAAAACTACACAGCGTGTAATCATTAATACACGATGTGTATATCTTGTTTTTCATTTCCTTCATCCTCCATCATTAAAACCATTTAGGATTCCTTGAATAATTATTAAAACATGTATGGGAATCATCTTTATTCTACTTGAGATAATTGGATACACTTAGTGTGTGACCCTCTAGGCTTCTTTCTTGTTGGCAATAGGAGGGCCTGCCCAAAGTCCAAGATTATTGTCTAGCAACGGGTCAAGGCACCCAAGAGAAGGAAGTTGACGCTGCATTGACGTGTCACCTCATATGAATTATTACTGTGTAATTTAATCCCTTTTTCTCAATATCTCATCATGTAGGTTTCATGGAAGTGTCATAAACCTATAAGCTTGATCTGTCATTCTTTGACTTCCAGAAATAAACTCGTCATGACACCATGGCCATGAAATTTTTTTGACAGTTCTATTTCAATCAAATGGCCCGAAATATCTACTTCCATAAATATAGAAGGGAAAAATCCTTCCTCTACTTATCCATTAACATGTCATTCCTGATGCACCCAACGTACCTTACTTCCCGCTAACTGTCTTCATGACGGTTTTCATCAGAAAATCTAAGTGTGAAAGTCATGACATGAGTTAATGATAATCTTCTAGTCTAAGGACCATTACAAACACTCGTATATAGTAATGTCTGATGACACCAAAACATGTGGAATTACTACTGGTGGGTCTGTTCTCATAATCTCCCATCTTGGAGATTACCAAGTGTGAACTCCATTAGAGAGAGTCTCATCTTCTTACGAGTACTCACACATGACGGTCTGTGTATTGTGTGTCCTATCATAGTATGTCATCCAACCGTAAAACTTTATTTAAGAATATTGTTATATAATTTCAAAGTTCTCATCATAGTGGGGATCTGCCATGACCTTATCAATGCAAGAAATATTCCAAGACATTATTATATTATAGTCATGCAGAACAATGAGCAATATATAATAAGGATACATTCATGTAATCAAAGTAAAAAACAGTTGGTTCTTAGGAAACCAACCCTTACAAACTCCCACTTGGACTAGAGCTAACTGCCTACGACTTTTAGTCTACTAGATCTCACATGGTGATCATGTTTGTTCTGTGTCAAGGCTTTAGTCAAGGGGTCTTCCACGTTGTATTTTGTGGAAATACTGCTCACTGCAACTTCACCTCACTGAGAAAAATCCCTCAAGAGATGATACTTATGAAGTATTTTCTTTTTCTGCTGATGTGACCTTGGCTCTTTTTCAAGTGTTGCTGCTGAATTATTATCACAATAGAGTGTGATAGGGTCTTTACTACTAGGTACTACATCCATCACTTTGAAAAAACATTGTATCCATACTGCTTCTTTAGCTTCCTCAGAAACTATGATATACTCGGACTCTGTTGTAGAATCTACGACCACAGCTTGCATTGAGCTCTTCCAGGTCACTGCACCTCCATTTAAATTGAAGATTTATCCATTCTACGACTTCATGTCATCTTGATCAGTCTGTAAACTAGCATCTACATGTCCTATTATTACTAGTTCCTCATCTCCCACATAAACCAAAAATATATCCTTAGTATGCCTCAGATACTTAAGGATAGTCTTGACTGCCATCCAATAGCGGTCTCCAAGATCAACTTGATATCCGCCTACCGCACTTAATGCGTAAGAAACATCTAGCCTTGTACATAGCATGGAATACATGACAGACCCAATCATAGATGCATAAGGGATCCTTGCCATTTTAATTCTTTCCTCATGTTTCTGAGGACACATTTTCTTGGAAAGATGAATGCCATGTGACACTAGCAACAATCCCCTCTTGGACTATTCCATACTAAATATCTTCAGTATCTTTTCAATGTATGTACTTTGAATTAGGCCCAGCATTCTCTTAGATATATCATGGTGGATCTTGATACCAAGAATATATGCTTCCTCTCCCAAGCCTTTCATAGAGAATCATTTATCCAACCGTCTGTTAACTAACTGTAAGACAGGTACTTCATTTCCAATTAGTAATATGTCATCAAAATATACTATTAGGAAAACAACTGCACTTCCACTAAACCTTTTATAGACACAAGACTCACATTCATTCTTAATAAAGCTAAATTCCGTTATGGCTTCATCAAAACGAATTTTCCATGACCTTGATGCTTGCTTTAATCAATAAATTGATTTCTGTAACTTGCATACTTTATTATCATCCTTTGGAGTCACAAACCCTTCAGGTTGTGTCATGTAGACATATTCCTGGATTTTCTTGTTAAGGAATGATGTTTTGACATCCATTTTCCAAATTTCATAGTCATGGTAAGTGGAAATGACCAATAGGATTTTGATAGATTTCTGCATCGCACCAGTGAAAAGGTTTTATCATAGCCAATTCCATGATACTATCTAAAACCTTTTGAAACAAGTAGTGCCTTATAGGTGATGACTTACTGCTCATTGTCTAGTTTCTTCTTGAATACCCATTTATTACCAATAGTATTTACATCAACTGGAGGATCTACCAAAATCCAAAATTGGTTTTGGTATATGGAACCCATTTCAGAAATCATGGCTTCTTGCCACTTGGCAACGTTTGTGCCTTCAACTACTTCTTGGTAGGTAATAGGATCATCATTGTCAAGAAATAATGAGTCACCATCCTCGGTGACAAGAAAACCATATCGTTTAGGTTCTCTCACCTCTCTCATTCTCCAACGTAGCTCTTGTGTCTCTGGAACAGATTGTTCTTCCATGGGGCTTTGTGGAATCTGTTCTTGTACCAACTCTTGTATATCTTGAGCCTTGACGTCATCGAATTCTATCTCTCTCCTACTATATATTTTGGAGATGTTCTCTCTCTCAAGGAATATGGCATGTCTTTCTACTGTAACCTTTTTATCTGTGGGGTTGTATATGTAATATCCCCTTGTTTCCTCAGGATATCCTATAAAGATACACTTTGTGCCTCGAGGTGCAAGTGTGTTACCTAAAGAGGACTTAACAAATGCTTTCCTACCCCACACATGTAAATTCGATAAAATGGATTTGCGTCCACTTCATAACTCATATGGATTAACATTTATCGATTTAGTTGGTACTTGGTTTAGTATGTGTGTTGGTGTTTGTAATGCATATCCCTAAAAGGATAATGGAATACTCGCATGACTCATCATTGATCTCACCATGTCCAACAGGTTGCGGTTCCTCCTTTCACTTACACCATTCCACTGAGGTGTGTAATGAGGAGTGAGTTGAGATAGAATCCCAAACTCCCGTAAGAAATCAAAGAAGTCCTAATTAAGATATTCTCCTCCTCTGTTTGAGCGGAGTTTCTTAATCTTTTAACCAAGATGGTTCTCAACTTCATTCTTGTATTCTTTAAACTGATCAAAAGAATCTGACGTATACCTCATTAAGTAAATATATCAATATCTACTAAAATCATTAGTAAAAGTTATGAAGTTCAAGAACCCACCCCCTGCTTCAACTGGAAATGGTCCACACACATCTGTGTGAACTAATTCTAGAAGCTCTTTATCCCTTTCACATTTCCCACTAAATAGGGCTTTGGTCATTTTGCCATGTAGAAATGCATGACATACACCAAATGTTTTTAGTTCGAAAGAATCTAAATACCCATCTTGATGTAATTTTGTAAAACGTTTCTCATTGACATGACCTAGCTAGTGATGCTGAAGTTGGGTGTGGTATGATTCATGTGAATTAACATTTTCAACGATTTCCATTACTTGGTTTGTGTAGTCTAACACATAAAGACCATTATATAAATGTTCCCTACCAAAACAAATGCTATATTTATAAAAGTAGCAACATTAATTTATAAACTTGAAGATGAATCCATCAGTATCTAATCTGGAGACTAAAATAATGTTTTTAGTAACATAAGGCACATAATAACAACCCTTTAACACCAAGATCATTTCAGTTGTCAATGTGAGGTGGTAGTCCTTGATAGCTACAGCAGCGAGTCAGGCTTCATTGGTTGCTCGTAGATCTACCTCCCCTCGATCAATATTTCTAAATCTACTTGGTTCTTGTATTTGGATACAGATGTGAGCACCAAAAGCAGTATCTAATACCCAATTGGTTGAAATAAATAGATTTCATTTGATAACAAATTCACTTAAAGCTTCCCCTTGCTTCCTTGGCTGGGTGTAGTTTTTCTTCTAGTTTCCCTTCTTTCCACATGCGAAACAAATAGCCTCATGTTCTGTTGCCTCCCCTTTGATATTCCTTTTCTTGGAAATCCTTGAAGAAGCTTTGGGCTTAAAGATCTTTGCCTTCCATTTCCTTTTATTCACCATGAGGATAGAAGGATTTTCACGCTTCATGTCATTGTCCACTTGGTGAATGAGGATAAGAATATGAGACGGAGACTTCTCAATGTGGTTCATGTTGAAATTTACAACAAAGTTAGACAATCTCTAGGAGAGTGATGTTAGAATGAGATTAGTACTCAGTTCTTCGGGGAGTTTAAACCCTAGAACCCCTAAGTGCCCAATGTAGACAATGAGCTTTCCTACATGAGGCCCAACTGGGGCACCCTCTCCAAGCTTGCTCTGAAATAGAGCCTTGGAGATATCAAACCTTTCCTGTCTTGCTCTCTCTTGGTATAGACCATAGAGGTTCTCGAGCATGATATAGGCATCCATGCCCTCATGAGACGTCCTGATCTCACTTGACATTGATGATAGCATCAAACATTGAATGTCGAGTGAATCTCTGAAATGTTGATCATTGACTATAAAATCTTCATCACTCTCCCCTTGGGCTGGAGAATCAGGAAGTGAGGACTCCATCACGTAATACTTTCATTCATGGTGTATGATAACCAGAAGGCGCCTAAACCATTCCTGAAAGTTACTGTCGATGAGGATATTGTCTTTATCCAAAATTGATCGCATAGAAAATGTGGTTAACGAGCATTTCATATTGATTCTAAAAATTAAAGGAGAAGATTAATCAATACTTTCTTGATTACATTTTATGAAAAATAATAATTGAATTTATTTATTATCCCACTATTTTATCAAGTCCCAATGGACCTCACCATTGAACATGGAATGTCCAGTTTCATTGCCATTCTAGTGTAAAGGATCCATATTCCCCTTCGCATAACCCCAACAAGGGTTGGTCAATCTATTTACAGGTATTTTGCTAGGCAGGTCTTTGCAAACTGTGAGCTTACAGTTCCTTGATCTATTGGTTGGACTCCCCAATCCTGAAATCATGAATTGTATTTCCTCAATAATTGCCTCCATTTTACAATAAGTCTAGCTAGGGATACTCCTCTGGATGTAAAATTTTTAATTCAACCCAAAACTTTCATAAGAGCTTCCTTTATAAAAGTAAGTGTCCCAACAAGGGTTCATCAAACACATAGTTTTATTGAGTCTTTCTCTTAATCAAGCAATGGAAGGCTCAGTGTGACTTAATATGGTATTCGAGGGATTTTATTCTTTATGGGTATTTTTGCATTATCACATTCTTGTTAATATTAAGTGATGCTCGCTTAAGAGATTAACCATGTTCTGAAAATGTTTACGCATAGTCTGGTTTTTATTTTATTCCTTCATTACATGTTTGTTTATTTCATTAATTATGTGATCATGAAAACACATACATAATAAGTAAACCATGAAATCAGATAGAAATAAAATAATATGGACTGATCATGAGATTCTATTGGTTAGCTTATCTAGCGGTTTGATAAGATAACCCTGACCTAGGGAAAAAAAACCTTGAACCGATGGTTCGTGTTTTGTAGCTCCCACTTATCCACCTTTATATCTTCTTGGGTTGGTTTTGCCTCAGATTTGGGGTTTTAACCGTCTCCTCTGACTTGGGATATCCTACATTAAATGGGTTTAAATTAAAGAAACCATGGGCACGCATGCCCTATATTTTATTGGAAGAAGTATCGAAGGCCAACGAATTTAAATTAAACAGATTTAAATGAAACCATACACACATAAAAAGTGTTTTTGGTATAGCTCATGATCATCCATATAGTGAAACAACATTTACTCATATTTAGAATTCAAATTCTTTTAATCGTTCTATTATTTAAGATAACCGTGCTTGAATTCAATTAATTATGATCTTATAATTAATCAATTATATATCTTAAATTCCTTTCTGAATTTCCTTGAGATTCTTCTCATCCATATCCCTTGTAAAGTTATTTATACTTTTGGAGTAAAACTGGTGAAATTATATTTCTGGAAAGTACATGGTGTGTAGGAAATATTACACGGTGTGTATTTTTCACCCTTTATCCGAAGTACACGCTAGGGGCTTTGGCGTGTTTTCTGTACTTTGGAATTTTGGAGTACACGACATGTATATTAATCTAAAATGGAGTGTACTTCCTTGTTACGTGGTTACCAGCCTGGTAATCCTGTTTATGTGGAACACGACTTCTCCATGTACACGTTTTCACTTGGGCCAGATCAGACTACCTGGTGTGTTGATTCAACATAAACGTCGTGTATTCTAGTTCCACGCGCCGTTCATTTCTGGTCAACATGGTGTAATAAAACTCAGGTATACTCAATTCACACGGCATGTTTTGGCGGACCAGTACCGGTCCTTTGAGCCTAAGTACACGGCATGTAGTTTTCACTGCATGCCATGTATTCTTGTGTTGTATGGATAGAAAGACCAGCTCCTTCAGATGAGATCCTCATTTTTAATTTAATAAAAATTAAAATTAAAAGGTCGTTTCTATTATGTGAATTGAGAAATGAAGGATGAAGAACAGATCTTGTTCATTCAGTTTTATAGAACGATTTATCTTAAATTGAATCAAATATAAATGCGTAAATTATCAACAAAATTTAAATAACTATAATCAATGTTGTGACCTACTCTGATACCAATTGAAGGTTCCGGGCACAGCAGAAGCGCGTGGGTGGATGTTCCCACTTGGATTTTGGTCATTAGCAATGATCAATCTGGGATTAATACGATGATAAATGCCAGTCTCCACAGATCAAATCACAGAAATAGACAAAGAAGAGGAATATTCCCAGAACCATAAATGTCGATCATCACAGGTTGATTATAATTAATTTAATTAATTGAAAAGAAGTACCTTTTATGGAATTCTTTCTTCATTGATATTTCTGATCACGTTTCGATGTGATTCATCATTGTGTTGCAGAAGCCAAGTGTAGCCTTCCTCTAATGATGATCCACATGTGCACCACGTATCTTGGGACATCACCAAAGGAATCTCTTGGTGCTATCATGGAAAATCCTTTGCTTGCATTTTCCGCCTTAGATCGCCTTGATCCGGTGGCGGTCGATCTCTCTCGGTCTTGAGAGTGTTCTTGGAGGATGGAGTTCTTTCGGTCTTGAGACAATTCTCCAGAATTGTTGTGCACAATGATTCAATTAGGAAAAGAGTTGGGGTTGTGAGGATATTTATAATCGTGTTTGAGGTTATAGAGTTATGATAATAAATATATGCATTACGCGTTTTATTTATTTCATTAAATCTTATTGAAAATCCCCATGTTGAATAATTAATTCCTTGTCATGCACCCACACTGATTATAATAAATATCATTTAATAAAACAATATTATATCCTCAAAATCCTGACTAGAAAACTACACGGCGTGTACTTGTTTTCCATAAAACTACATGGCGTGTAATCATTAATACATGGCGTGTACTTATTTTTCATTTCCTTTGAAAAATAAAAACTACACAGCATGTAATCATTAATACACGACGTGTACTTGTTTTCCATGAAAAACTACATGGCGTTTAATCATTAATACACGACGTGTATATCTTGTTTTTGTTTCCTTATTCCTCCATCATTAAAACTATTTTGGCTTCCTTGAATAATTATTAAACCACGTATGGGAATAATATTTATTCTACTTGAGATACTTGGATAAACTTAGTGTGTGACCTTCTAGGCCTCTTTCTCGTTGGCATTAGGCGGGCTTCCCTAAAGTCCAAGATTACTGTCTAGCAATGGGTCAAGGCACCCAAGAGAAAGAAGCTGACACCGCATTGATGTTTCACCTCATACGAACACTTACCATGTAATTTAATCCCATTGTCTCAATATCTCATCAAGCATGTTTCATGGCAGTGACATAAACCTATATGCTTGATATGTCATTCTTTGACTTCCAGAAATAAACTCGTCATGACACCATGGCCATAGAATTTGTTCAACAGTTCTATTTCAATCAAAGGGCCAGAGATATATACTTCCATAAATATGGAAGGGACAAATCTTTCCCCGACTTATCCATTAACAACATGTCATTTGTGATGCACCCAATGTACCCTATTTCCCACCAACTGTCTTCGTGACAGTTTTCGTCAGCAAATCTAAGTGCGCGAGTCATGACATGAGTTAATGATAATATTACAATCTAAATACAATTACACATGATCGTAGATAGTAATTTATGATGACACCAAAACATGTGAAATTACTACTATCAGGTATGTTCTCATAATCTCTCATCTGGGAGATTACCATGTGCGAACTCCATGAGAGAGAGTCTCATCTTCTTACGAGTACTCACACATGATGGTCTATATACTATGTGTCCTATCATAGTATGTCATCCAACCGTAGAACTTTATTTAAGAATATTGTTATAGCATTTCAAGGTTCTCATCATAATGGGGATCTTCCATGACCTTATCAATGCAACAAATATTCCAAGACATTATTATATTATAGTCATGCAGAACAATGAACAATATATAATAAGGATTCATTCATGTAATAAAAGTACAAAATAGTTGGTTCTGAGGACACCATCCCTTACAACTAGTTGTATTGGGATTTTCTCTAATCAACAGTCTGATCAAGACCTTATTCACAAGAATATCTTTTACCATGATTTTTCACAAGATGAAGTTGTCTTGACCATCAAACATTTCAATCTCAAATTTTGGTAGTGCTCCACCACCAACCATTGTCATTGTCATAAAACGCAATCAACATAGTCAATGTCTCACCCCTTTTAAACCACCTTATTTGGTGACAATTTTGAAAACCTAACCATACTGATGCATCCAGAATGGTTGAAATAGTGGAAATCGACTCATGGATCACCGAAAATAGAGTCCGATTGGTTGAGATATCCCTAAAACAAATTCAACTATCCAGATCGCCTGCTGGCATGGCATACTGGAGCAGCTACCAGAATCTCGCTAGAATTTTTGTGAGTGGCATAAACAATATCGTCTTCTCCGGCACAGGGTTATTGTTCACCCATGGTTTGACCAAAACTTTGATGGGATCTACAAGGCTCGTTTCAACTATGTTTTCAATGCCACTTGTGTCATTGGAATCGTCTCATCGTCCTCTTCACGGATCTGGCCTCAGAAAAATTTTCCAACCACTTTCAATTTTCCTGTCATCAGAAAACATGTCATCGCCTCATCGTTTCAAATTCCCTCATGCCAACTCCCTCTGATACCATTCGATGGGGCACAATGGAAGTGTGTGGAACCGAAAATCACACAAAAATGATAAGAACATGACAATTTAATGTGTTTTAGTTTGAATCCTATATCTACGGGAGAAACTGGGGCCAAATTCTATTCACTCTCTCCAGATATCATCGGAGGAATCACATATTACAAATATATATCAGTTTATGGGATTCAAATCCCATTTAAATATAGGAAAAAAATACTGAAACGTTAAGGGTGGTTTTCCAACCTTCATCTACCCTTGAGAAGTCTCCTCATCTCTAGTTTCTCACCTGCCATGTCGGCTGCCCACCAGAGGAAAATGCATCATCTTCTGTCAGTAGAAAACATCATCTATTGTAGTTGCAGAAAATATGTTTTCCACCAATAATTCTTTCAAATTGGGGTGTCCCCCACATGGTCAGCATCAATCCCCCCTTATGATGGGGACTTTTCGTTCAATAGAGGTCTCACGTTCTTGGATATGGGGAAAGACTGTTGTTCGAAGAAAGCGAATGAGGAAGGTAATTTTTTCATTCTCATGGGTATGTGCAAAAAAATCATTAATGTCTTTTATCCAAGAGGAAGAGAGACACAGGGATAGGGATAAGCTTAGTAAGTAAATGTGCATGCAATCTATTCCCAACCATAAAAATATCATTATGCTGGAGTCGCCGACATTAGGTGCTGATTTTTTCAACCTTTTGTGGATCAGGGATTAGAATAACCAAGTCGCCCATATTTTTATATAGGATCTAGGGAAACTCCATTGTTCCCATATTTTCTCCATCGAGGAAGTTGTTATCTTTTACATTTTCACCCCTAAGACATCATAGGACTTCCCTAAAACTCCCCCAACCCAAAGATGATCCATTATAATCCTCCTGACCAACATTCTCCTATAGCTATTAATCATCACTTTGTCTCTCCTACCCCAGTCGAGGAAATAGTTGAAGATACAATAGCGGCCCTAACTAATCAGTGGTCTTGGAGGAGGAAAAGTAGAGTAGACAATAGTTTTGATCCACCTAATCTAGATATTTTTTTCTCCAAGATAGGTATGGAAGCTTCGCAAGTGAAAAAAAATCTAAACATTGGAAATCATTCATGGATGGTTCCTTTGTTGAATATTCATCGGCGGAGGTTGGTGTGGCCCACCTCCACCCATCCCAATGAAAATAGTATGCTGGAACTGTTGTGGGCTTGAAAACCCACAAACACTTTGAATGATCCAACATTGGAGCACCAAAAGTGGCCCTGATATGGTTTTCCTGTCTAAAATCATTTTGGATAGCAAGAAAATGTTTTAAGTAGAAGAAAATTGGTTTTCATGGATTCCTATTAGTGGAATGACAAGGTCATTCTAGGGGAATTTTTCTTCTCTTAAAGGAGCACATGGATTTCAAAATCAATAACTTCTCATCAAATCATATTATCATACTTATTTACCATCTGAATGTTCATGCCTCAGATTTAGTGGGTTTCTAAAAGTGGTCATATCATAGGTAGAATTGGAGATCATGGGATCTCCTCAAGTCCAAATGATAGGTTTTTCCTAGGCCCATATTATTTAGTAGTGATTTTAATGAAATTATGTATCAATGTGAGAAAAAATGTTGGGATAATAGACCTTGTGGATCAATGAGGGATTTTTTACAAGTATTACATGAAAAAGATATCTATGATATGGGGTACTCAGGTAACCATTTTACTTATTTCCATGGTAATTCAGAGTCTACACATATTTTGGAGAGATTGGATAAATATTGTTGGCTTAAGTAACTATATCTCTTTCTTCAAACTCTTTCAAGAGTCTCACCTTGCGTCGGCCATGTTAGATCATTATACCATTCTTATTTCTTTTTCCCAATAATACTAGTGATTGAATCACAAAAAATATTTTTAGGTTAAAGGTTTTTTGGAATAGGGATAAGGAATGTCAAGAGGTTGTACATGTATTCTAGATGGATCAGGAGTCTGAGGTTAGAATAAAAATTAATTAGGTGACCTCTAAGCTAAAGATGTCGAGTGACAACAAATTTCTCCATCCTGAACTCCAATACAATAAAATAGAGAGAATATTTAATGATATTTATTCATTCTCTTCCTTTGATAGGGGCCTCTCTAGAATTTCAACCCTTGAAGTAGATCACAATGCAATTCTCAAAATGAAATAAAGCTACTGGTCAATGTTGGTGTGTGAGACTCATATTAAAGAAGGAAACTCCAATATGCTTTACTTTCACCAAATGGATTTTGTTCGGTGCCAAAATAATTTTATATTATGTCTCACTACTATGAAAGACATATCTACATCAAATGAAAAGGAAACCCATGATCTTATTATGCATTTCTTCCAGGTACTCAATTTATTCAGTCTGTCCTCAATCTCTCTGAATATTGATTCCTTCATTATTCGAGTGATCACAAAGACCATGAATCTATAGATTTTTCATGATATCACAAATGATTAAGTTCATTTTGAATTTACTCAAATTTATTCTACAAAGGTTCCAGGACCAGATGGATTCCATGCTTTATTTTTCAAAAAAATATTTGCATATCATCAGACTAGACATTTATAATCTCATGAGAGAACTATAGACTAGTAAGTAAATTTTTTGTTCCATCAATGAAACACTTATTACTCTTATTAAAAAGGTCAAAAGTCCTTCTTTAGTTTCAAACATCAGGCCAATTATTCATCTCATTATCACTTATAAAATCTTCTCTAAAATTATGGTCAACCGTTTTCATAGTATGATTCCCTGTATTATTTCTAAAAATCAAATCCTTTTGTTCCCAAGAGGCTTATAGATGATAATTATATTATCACTCATAAAATTTTCCATTCTATGAAAACATGGTTCATGGAAAAAAGAGATAATGGCATGGAAACTTGATATGACTAAAGCCTACGAAAAAGTGGAGTAGTCTTTCCTCCAATTTGCGATGAGTAAAATAGGATTTTTATCCAAATGGATTTAAATTATCATAAAATTTATCTTTTTGGTATATTTCAGAATTTGGATCAATGGGAGCCTCACTTAGTGTTTTATTCTATCCAGGGGACTCCATCAGGGGGATCTATTGTCCCCTTTCTTATTTATCTTCATGGATTAAGTATTTTCTAATCTTCTATCTATTGAATCCAGGGAAAACCCAGTTCATGAGGTGAAGGTTTTTTTGGAAAGGTCCAACCATTTCCTACCTCTATTTTATTGATGATAGTTAACTCTTTTCAAGGGCCACCCTGGAGGAATGAAGTTTTATTTTCCAACTTATTCATAGGCGTGATAGTGCTTCCAAACAGTAGGTTAGTATTTACAAATAAAAAATTTCATTCAACTCAGGTGTCCTACTGAGAAAAAAATATGATCTTCAAGAAGAATATGGTATCCAGGTGGTTGAGAAGTATCATTAGTACCTTGGTCTTCCCATTGTTTTTGGATTCTCAAAAAAATAAGCGTTCTCTGATTTTTTGGATACAGTTTCAAAAAAAATCAAGGGTGGACTAGAAAAATGGTATTTAAAGTGGGAAAGGAAATAATCATTAAATATATGTCCTAGTAAATACCATTATATGTTATATCCATTTTAAAAATATTTTGGTTCATCATTGATCAACTGCACTTCCGAATGGAAAAACTCTTGTGGGGAACCAGTAATGGAAGCAAAAAAATACACTAGATGACTTGGAACAAACTTTTTCTCCCTAAAGAATGTAGGGGTATGAGGTTTTTTTAATTAAAACATTTTAATGATTCCATTCTTAACAAGTAGGGGTGGTTTCTCCCATAGAACCATTCTTTCTTGTGTTATTGGATCCTTCATGCCAAATACTTCCAACATTCGGATTTTCACAGATCGAAGTTAGGACCCCTCCCGAGATTTTTTTGGAAAAGTTAATGGGGTCATGAAAGATGTTGAATAAGGGTCTACATGGGATGATTGGGGATCAGAATAGTGTAGTGATTTGAAAGGACCCATGGCTAGTTGACGAAAACAGATCAATGTAAACTACACATGTCATTGAAGATTTAGAGAATTCATGGGTGATGTCATTGTTCAATGATGATGGAAATGGTTGGTGTCTCAAAAATATTGAATCGTTGTTATTCAAGAGAGGAAAAAACATCATTATGGGTATTATTTGTGTGAGGAACATGGGAGAGGATCACCATTACTAGAGAAAACATTGATCTAGTTCTTATATGATCAAGACTGGATATTGGATGGCACTATAAAATTATTTGGTTCCTTCTAATCCCTCCCAAGGAATGTTATTTTTTATGGAATGATTGCTCTGGTATTCTCCCTACCAAAGATTTCCTCATGTATTGTCACTATAACATCTCAACTTAGATCCCCCTAATCCAGTGCTCTAAGAAGGTACACCATGAGGCCTCAAGTTCACCTCCCCGTACACCATAGGTCACCAACTAGTAGCGAATGACTAGGGTGTGATAGTGGGGATACTTTTCCCTCATATTAGAGTAATAAAAAGGAAAAAAATTGAGTATCATACAAAATAGTACATAAGTAGAGTGTGGAAGTAATAAATAAATTAAATAGAATATTCTGTAATTATAAAAGAAATTCTATAAAATACTGAACAAATATTCCAAACATACAACACTGGTTACCCATTGGTCCAACCATATAGATATAGGAATACAAAATTTATTGAAATAAAAGTATAGGTCTCTACTAATAACACTAATCCAAACCACATACCCGGTATCCATAAACTGTCAAACTGCACTCGCCCGATCAAAAGAACCCACGCAAGCGGTTCCGCTCGATTATGAAACTCTAGGCATTGGCCCTATCCACCATGCATCTATGCTAAACCTAAAAAGTAGGAATACGGTCTGTATGCACACTAAGGTGAACATAAATGGGTGAGAAATAATCTCAGTAGGCCACCCAAATGATCAACCTATAAATGCTTTCATAAGTCCATGGTCATGCAATATAGTCATCCTAGCCAAGACACAACTAAAAAGGGTAAATAAATCATATAGCGTAAAACAATAATTGAACCTTGAGTATGTGAACCTATTCAACATGAAGGTTCTGTCAAATATATATATATTTATATGCATATATATGTATAGTCCCATACCAATACACATATACATAAATATAAATATACCTGAGTAAGGTAACGAAATAACATAAAATAATAGCATTTGATCCTTGGGTATGTAATATTGATAGACTTAACATACTATACAAGGGAATTGAGCTGGACGTCGTGCCTCTCAAGCCATGTATCATTAAGTTGATATTGGGGTCCATAATCCCGATTGATAAATACCAGCTTCGGAAAATATCAGAAATGTATCCGAGCAAGCTATGTCACTATAAGGGGATACTCGTCCTAACCTTGGGTTCACCCATACTCACCACCAATCACTATAAAGTAGTATTACAAGGAATTACATTCAGACATCCTCTAAATAGTCATTTATCTGGATGTTAATCCGCTCATTCAACCTCTGTTTCCCCCTCATCCTGGATTCTATGGAATCTTTCATGCCTGAATTTTTCGATTTCTTGGGTACTAAGGAGGTATGGGATAAATGTAAAATTTATTTGGACTTTCTCCTATAGTCGACTAATGGTTTTTCTATGCTGCTAGTGAAATGTCCCTCTTCTCTTCTCATGGAGTTGGTGAGAACTCTCTGTACTTTGGCATGGATGTTCTGGGTCAGGATATATGATTTCATCTTTGATCACATGGTTAGAATGAGTTTCTTCAGTATTAATCAGGCCAACTCCTAGTTGGATACCTGAAAACATGATGATGTTTAGCCTAATTCCATTTGTGTGTGACCATGATCAGTCTCCTAGAAACACCCTATATCTGGATTTTTGAAAATTAATGTTGATGATTTTGTCTCGGTTGGAGTGAGTTCTGGTGTCAGTTGGTCATTTGGGACTCTACTAGTTCAATTATCACATCATGCCAACATTATTTTTATGCCAACCACTGTCCTTAGGTTTTCACAGCCCAAGCCATTATTTTTGGCATGGAATTTTTTTATTGATAGGGGAAGGAGATCAATCATCATGGAGTGTGATTTCCTTATGATTCTCAATATCATCACATCTTTAGATGATGGCCTTCAACCTTTTGGTTTGCTTGTGGGGAAGATTTTCTCTTTATGTTCCCACTTTTCATCTTACTCCTCATTCATCAAGAGATATGAAAATAGGGTTGCTCACCATTTAGCGATGCATGGTCATTCTGGCGATTCATATATTTTGTTGGATGAATTTTCTATATGGATGAATTTTATTGTATTTCCAGATATTTGATCATTTATTCAATTTTTATTTTCCATTCAAAAAAAAATTTGCATATAAATATATCATTATCATTAATTTTATAATAAAAATGTATATAAATTTACATAAGATAAATGTATTTAATATATTATGGAAATAAATTATATAATCATATTTACTATAAATATTTATAAATAACTTAGAAAAAAATTATATGTAAAAATAGAATTATATTTATATATATAAACAAATTTTAATAATGCACTTAAAAAATTAAATAAATGTATATGTGTCTTGACCCGTCCCTTGGGGCCTGTGTCGTGACTACCCCAAGCCTGTCTTACATAGGCTAGGGACTGGCGTCTAGTAGCAGAAAGGCATATCCCTAAAATTGGAAGGTGTTGCCTTCAAACCTATACAAACACACAGATTAGAATGCAACAAGATGCATCCACGAAGTAAAATGTTGTAGTAAAAGAGTGTTGAAAGTAAAGAAGACAGAATACAAGCCCAACTGGAAAAGTACCAGTACAAATGAAAAGTAAAAAATAGCTAAAAAAGTGAAAAGCAGCTCCTAGATCATCCACCACGGATCGTACCTGAAGGGTAGGTATAGCTCATGATCAGTAGTCCCCATGTCTTGTCATGCCAAATGGTCCACCTCCAAGCACCATCTAGTCCTGGCTCCCTCAAACCTCATCCCAGCTGCTCATCGTCTGCACAAGACACAATAAGGTGAGGGTGAAGCCCGTGCATGGGTGAGTATAACAATACCTAGTAGGGACCCCAAGACCCCCAAAGGTATCTCATAATTCAAAAAAGGAAAACCACAAATCATGATCACAATCACAAAGCACAAATAAATAGACACATCTCAAATAGAGTCTCTGCTCAAACCAGGTTTTCAGTGAAGTATAGATGATTAGTCGCAAAGCTAGATCATCTTATTCTATCAATAGGCACTGCTTCTGACCAAACGGAGTCTGAACCACACAGAATAAATAGGTAACTAACCCCCGTAATGACCCACATAGGATCTGACCCACACGGGATCGATATGCACGGACCCACACAGGATCGCTAAGCGCAGACCCACACAGGATCTGAACCACACACGATCAGTATGCACAGAACCACAAAGGATCACTGAGCGCTAACCCACATAGGATTTTACCCACACAGGGTCGGTGTTGACCCACACAGGATCTCTTAGTACTAACTTCTGTATGATCTTTCTCCAACCTCTGCCTCACTACCAGCCACTGGATTCCTCACACCCGGTGCGCTCGAGTTCCGTAGATTCAACCCTCAAGATATCAGTTGTACTTAGACTACCACTAAGATCCAAAAGGGAGTTACCCAAATAACCTCCATGTCGTAAGGGTTTCAATACAACACATGGTGCGTCAATCAGATGCCCACTCTATGAGTTATAAGCGTTTTAGTTCCGAGGCCCCGGTTGGATTCGGTTCCAATCCAAACAAGTCATACTCCAACTATCTATGAAACTCAAGTGGAGTATACCAAATGGAACTTCTTGATACAAGGATCTAAACGATGCATACGGTTCGTCAAACGGACATCAGGTACTCAAGATATGGTTTTTTAAGTGTTTATGGGCTCGGTTGGGCCCAAGTCCAGTCTAACCCAGTCGGATCGACCCGACCTGACCTGGTCTTGGAAGGGCCAAAGAGGGCTCAGCCTGCTAGGCCGAGGTCCTACCCAAACCGCAAGGGGGCCACCTAAAAAGGCGTCTCGGCCCTCAAAGGTGGCGGCCCGGCTCCTGTAGGGTGCGGCCCCGCAAGGGGGCAGCCCGGGCGAGTAGGGAACAACCCACAAGGGGGAATCCCAGCCACTATCCACCCGAGCCGGCAAGGGGGGAGCTTTTCCCCCCTGGTATCCCGAACGGCCCAGAGTATGTTCAATTTCGTGAAATTGCGGAACCATGTGGGCGCTGCCCGGTCGCCGCAAAACCCACACGGTGGGTTCCTCCTTCGCCGTGGCTTCGGCCACCTCTCCCGCTCACCGGTGACGTGCTAGTCGTGCCCCCTCTCCTTCTGCTGCCGACCGTCGTGACGGCTGCCTCCTCCGACCGCCGCAGCTAATGAGCCGCAACCGTTTGTTCACTGATGGTGCGCTGCACTCCCTCCATGACCAGTCAATGTAGGCCACTCCGATGACCACTTCGGCTTTGTACTGCAGCCTCCTCTTGTGACATGCTTCAGCACGCTGCCTCCTTCGTAGCTTATTGGTGTCATCATGCCGACAGTCTTCCTTAGAGGTGCAAAGATAGCAAGATAGCAGAGGGTCTGGGCCGTGTTCATTAGGCACGTGCCCTCCGTGTTAGCTCATACACAAGAGGGGGGATTGAGGGGTTCAATAAATTCACTTGAAATAAACCAAAATCAAAACCCTACATCAACATGGAATATTTATTACCAATCCAACAAGAAGAAATCATCCTCATATCAACTAGTTATTGATTTGATCCGTGTTCTTTGTTTAGAAGAGAAGAACGTGGGAAACAATAATCACACAGATTTAAAATCCTACCTCATAAACCCATTGGAGAGCATCATCACATTAAGGTGGATCGTATTCTTTGTTCCTGCAATAGGTTTCCAATGATGTCGCTCATATGTCATCCTTCGGTTTGTTGTTCGGTGTCACCCATAACCTCCCACTGGGATCAGCTCCATCCTCTAAGGCTTCAACATCATGGTATTCCTTCAGCACTTTGTTTCTTGGCGAAGCTGTGTCGACACCCCTCCCCAAGCTCCATATAAATAGGAGAGGGTGAGGGTAAGTAAAAATGTGGGGAATTAATGGGGGCTCATTAATTAGGAACCTTCTTAATTCCCCAACGATGTCTTTACTTAAGATTTATAGGTCAATCCATTTATTGGATTGAAACAACTTGGGTCCCACACTCCGCTTTTCCATTGGTGGAGAAGAAAGAAAATAAAATAATAAAATTATTTTTTTTTCATTTCTTTTAAAAAGTCACAAAACATAACTTTTTCTCGTGACATACTGCAGTCAAAGTGAAGCCTCCCTTAAGTGAATCCTGGCGCTACGGATTCATTGGTGCCTTCATATTTTTAATCTGATCACTGGTTCAAAAGATAGAAAATACCGCCCACGCGTTTAATGAATGTACCTTAAAAAAGTTCAATAAATTATTAACATTCAACCTCAACTCACACCGATCGTGGTTAGGCTCTGCCTAATGGAAAAACGCCCCAACAAAACCAACAGTACTCTCATATTTTTAATCCGAGATACTATTTAGAAGTTATGGATTTTAACAATAAAATAAATGTTACTTAATTCTTTTATTTATAGCCAAAAACTAACTTCCATAGTTGGTATGTGCCGACCAACGTTAGTATCTTCCTAAAGAAAGCATACCCTCACAAGTTCATCAGTGGTCTCAGATTTTTAATCTGAGCCACCGTTCGTGAGTTATAAGCATTTGAAAAATAAAAATAACTTTGTTTTGTTATTTTATTTACGGTTATGCCATTTTTGGGTTTTCCCACTGGAGGCATGCGCTGACTAAATTTATATCGTGCCTAGGGTAAACCCACCATCTTGAACACAATAGTGGTGTCAGATTTCTGATCTAAGAAACTATTGAAAAGTTATTCAACTTTTTCAGGAATACTGCTTACATGTGCTAATTAAAGATTAACAAAACATCAACAGATCATTCTGGGCACTCTGGGCCTTGGAATCACGTGTCGTCAGATTTCATGGTCTCGAAATAATTCCATATAATTAAAAAAATATACGGAAATTCTAGGACATTGAAATATAAATATATGAATAAATATATAAATAAAAAATAATTCTGTACATATATATAAATAAATAGATATACCATAAAATATAAAAGAAATTTAGATGGATTAGTTATACAGGTGTTGGGAAATGAAGGTAGAGGTCTTAGGTTCAAATCTAGGCATGAGTAGGGTTGAAGATGGCGTAAAAGAACTAATAAAGGGTTTGGGGGTGCTGGGAAATCACAGATAGGGGGATGGAGGTGGGTGGGTTCGTGTAGTTGGGGAACATGGTGCTGATAATGGTAGTGTGAAAGCACTGACAATGGTGGTGTGGGAGCCCTGATAGATGGGGATTTCAAGGCCCCTTGATAAATTAAGAATTTAAAAAATATATTTTCTAACTTTTATCAATACAAAAAAAACATTGATAAAGGAACCTTTATTAGTGTTAAAAAATCAGTGATAAAGACAACTTTTTTCAGTGCTAAAAAATCACTGATAAAGGTGGCCTTTATCAGTGATTTTGTTAGCATTGATGAAGGTTGCAGGCATGTTTGTGTGATTTTCTTGTCAACAATTTTTAGCTCTCAAAATGACCATTTTGAGTGTTGACTATGATCAAATCTATTGTGGAGCCTTTTATATCCCAGTCAAAATGAAACTTATCTCATTACGGCTCTTCAAAATTGAGATCCTTGTAGAGGGAATCCATCTAGTCCCAAATTTTAAGATATTCTTCTAGATTGATTTTAACTTCATTGAAGCCTTAGAGTATAATTTGATTTCAAGTGTTGATCCAAGATGATTTTTGGTTTATAAGGTCCCATGTCCTTTTATCCCATTCAATTTCATGTTTATGGGGTCATTGGGGTTTCGAGGAATCCCAAAGAAGGTTCGGTAGTGTTTGGGAGCTAGAATAAAGAATAAGAAGTAGTTCATGATATAAAATGTAGTTCACATAATGATTGGGTAGTTTGTGGGCCATGCGGTTGTTCGCGACTCAGTGTGTATGGTATATTTGAAACAAGAAAGGGTAGATGATCATCTTCAATAAATTGGTCTAAAAAAAACTCATGGTGTGAACATGAAGTTCACGATGTGACTTGATATAAGTCTATTTGTGTTTGATGTGCACTAAAAATTTACAAACATGAGATTCGTGTACACATGCATATAATTCATGGGAAACAAACACACACACACACATATGACATTATATACAGTGTACATTTAATATATGCATGTAATGCATGTATTTTTCATTCATGTGATGCATGAATATAATATATATTATATATATATGTCATTTATTTCTCCCGAATTATTTATTCATCATTTAAAGCCTATTATGAATGAATTAAAAACTTTACATTAAAGTCATTGAAATTTTATAATGAACTAAACTCCAATAGTAAAAAAACATATATGATGTGTTATGAATATGTGATGTCTTGGTCTTCGACTGTACAAGAGGGTGAGATCCTCTCTTGTATGATGTTTAGGAGACTTTTCTGGATCTCTCTTCTTCGATGCACTGTTCATCTCATCCAAGAAGGTGCTAGAACCCCTTTGGTGTCTCGAGATTCCTCATGATACAATCATGGAACTATTGGTTGGTGTTTCACCTCAGAGTTAGAGTGTTTTCATTCAGTGTTATTTGTGATATACTTTAAGAATTATCATTCGAAATGAAGTATATGGTTGACGTTGTACACAGTTTATTGGTATTAAGATTTTACATTAATTTTTTGAAGATGAATCTGCTCATGTTTTGGGATTTCATCCACTACACAACCCATAAGATTCTGTTAATCACAGAAAACTAGATGTCAATCTTCACATGAGTATGCCCATAGTGACAGATAGTCAACCCCTTCACCTTTCTATACAAGTCATTTGTCTCTATGACTAGGGGTAACTCAACCCCAAGTCCCTCTCCCCAGAGAGACTTTACTGAAGAGATAAATCAATTCATGATATTTTTAACACCCAATATACACAAACTATATTCAACAACTATTATTATGCTCATAAATCAAAAAAATCGAGGTCAAGATATATGAAAACTAAATTTTATGGAGTTGTACCTAGCATGTAATGGACCCCCCAGGTCACTACACAACACATATGTGAATTTTTCTTTTTTTTTATAATTTTTTTTATAACTTTGAGTCTATATATTTTGAAAAGAAATCATTTAAAACATATTTTTTATGAGGAAACATTTTTAAATTAGTCTTGCATTGAGTTTTTTTTTATTTAAATGGTAACATTTACTAGTTTTAAAATCGTAAATATTTATAAAATTTAATGATAGAATATTTTTAAAAATAAATTTATTTTATTTTTTATTTTTTGAAATCTGTTTTTTTGGAGATTGTTGTTTCTTTTTAATAAGGATTTTTTTTAATAATAAATGAGTAGAACATAGTGAATGGCTTCTTAGATTGTTGTCCACGTAATTAAGAATATTTATTGGATTTATTGATAGATTTTTATTATTTTTATATTTATTCTAAATATGACAACATCATTATATATCACAAAATTTTTATATGTCGTATAATATTATGTGGATCACATCGATCTATAAAATATAGTGTTGTTTTTTCCCATTATTTTTTTTACTGAAACTGGAGATTGATATCTTTATCATGGTCTTATTGGGACTTTCTGTAGAAAAAATGGGTCTAATGTCCAATGGGTCTTCGGTCCATCTATATAAAAATAAGTAAGGCTTGATGGGTGGGTTATCCTCTTGGGAGGGCTATGGACTACATTTTCGGCTTGTTTGTGAGGTGTGTGTGTGTGTGTATGATGTAATTATACCACCAAGCACCTATTATATAATATAACGATAAATATATTTTTATATAAATACAATATATATTTATTTTTAATATTATTTTATAATTATTTATAATTATATATATATATATAATTGAAATTACATTTGAATATTAAAAAATTTTGTGATATGAACTATAAAGATACATATATAAATATGTGCGTGTGTGTAATAAATATAAATATGAGTATTTGTGTGTGTGTGTGTGTGTAAATGTGTGTGTGTGTGTGTGTGCCTCTGTGTGTCTCAATATTATGTAAATACATCATATAAATGTATTTTTATAAATATATCATTATCATTAAATATATAATAAAAATGTATTTACTATAAATATTTATAAAAAAATTATATGTAAATATGTATAAATATATTTTAAAATGTATTTTAAAAAATATATAATTATATATAATTAGACTAAAAATATATAGATAAAAAATAATAATTTATATATATAAATAAATAGATATATTCTAAAATATAAAAGAAATCTATAAGGATCATTGGTAAAGGCTTTAGGCGATTGTAGATTCTCGGACCCAGTTCACTCATAATTAACCGAACCTAATCGACCATATGACCTCAAGAGCACCTCCCCATATGCTAGATGCAACCAACTAACAGTGGGGGTCTATGATGGTATGGTGGGGAGACTATACCCATAGCCACAAAACGGGGTTTTATCAGTGAAAAAGAAAGCCTTTATTAGTGCTAGAAAATCACTGATAATCAAAGCGTTATTAAAAGGGGTCCCTTTTATTGGTGCTAAAAAAAATTATCATAATGACCCCTTTTATCCATGCTTTTTCAGAAGCACAGATAAGAGTTTGAAGGAATTAAAAAATCTGCAACTCGGGTGGTTTTTAACAGTGCTCGACCCCTTTCAATAGTGTTATAATGCCTTTCCAGCTTGCCCCAACCACCCCTTTAACAGCACTAGGTGCACCCCCCACCCTTTAATTTTTATAGCCCCCACCCGCTTCACCCGCACACACACCTACCTCCGCTTGGATTCGAACCCAAGATCTCTTCCTTGCGCGTCTGCACCTTTACCAGTCATCCATGTTATTTTATTCTCCATTTAACGATACCTCTATTTATTTTTATATATATTAATATTTATTAATATATTAATATATACTTATATTAATATATACTTATATTAATATATACTTATATTAATACATATATAGTTATATTAATATATACATATTTACTCATATATTAATATATATATATATATATATATTAATATATATATATATAGTAATATTTATATATTTTTATATTTATTCGTATATTAATATATATATAATTATATTTATATTTTTTTTATATGTACATTTATTCGTATATTAATATATACTTATAAGATCAGTTTTAAATACATTTATAAAATATATTTTTTTGTATAAATAAATACATATATACAACACACACACATATATATATTATATGTGGATATGTAAGTATAATTATACATATTTATATTTATTTAGATATATTATATATTAATATTTATCCATATATTTATATATTTTTATATATATGTTTAAATATATATATATATATATAAGTAAATTTTTATTTATATATATTTTTATAATGTATATTAAATCTAAAAACCCTTAAAACACATAAAAACGTTCAAAAACATTGAAAACCCTAAACCCCCTAAAAACCATGAAAAAATCATAAATTCTAATTTGAGAGTCCATTTCAGCTCCACAACTAGTAAAATCAAATCTCATGAAATGATATTCGATTTGATATGCGGTACAGGCTAAATGGACACCCGAATCAGAAGTTATAGCTGTTTCAATTTTAAGAAACCGAGGCTAGCGACAAAAAACTCAGTTTTAGAGGCCTTCTGGGAATTTATGCGGATGAAAAACCAAAAAAAGCTCTTTGACATTAGTCTCAGGCCATCTATGTTGTAGAGGTCATAACAAGCTTCAATTACATATGTGGTAGAGCCCAAACGGACCCTCGGATCAAAAGTTATAGTCGTTTGTAGTTAAAATTATGTTTTCAACTTATTTTAGAAATTTTTTTGGATTTTTTTATATATAAATTGTTATTAAATGACTATTACTTGATAATAAATATAAACTTATTATTTAAAAAATATTTTTAATTATTTTATGAGTCATTTTCACTAATTATCATATATATTAGGTGTAAATGCCTATAAACTTTATCTAAAACACATTTTAAATATATATATTATATTTATATCAACATAAATATAAATATATATATATTAATATATTATATTTAATGAAATATATTTTTTTGAAATATATTCTTTATCAGTGCTAGTAAAAAAACACATATAAAGGTGAATCTTTATCAGTGCTATTTAAAAAAAGCATTAATAAGGGGGGACCCTTTAACCGAGCTAAGAAAAAAGCACCGATAAAGGGGTTACTTTTATCACTGCTAAAAAAGCACTGATAAAGGGGTAATTTTATCAGCACTTATTTTAGAACTCTTAAAAGTATGCTTTATTAATTCTTTTTTAGAACTGATAAAAGTACCCCCCCCCTTTATTTTCATTTTTTAGTGGTGTTAAAGGGTGGTGCTGCGAAAACCCATTTTTTGTGGTAGTGACCTCTAGGATCAAATTATCATAAAACGGTATCTAATAATGGTAATTAGTGAAAATAGTAATAAATAATCAACCATGAAGTAATAAATCATACTGAAATAATAAACATGTGAAATTTGAATCAGTGTCATATACAAAAATGATGATCATGTCATAGTACTAATAAAAAAGGGAATACATGGAAGCATGACAACAAGTATACACAACATGCTATACAAAAAGTCAAAAAGACCCAAAGTTATATCCGCTAGCATCACAAGAATAATCTCGGACCTCTGCTCTCACGTTCCCTCCTTGGAGACAATTAATCATCAATTGCGAGATTCTTCCCTTTATCCATACTTTCATCCATAAGGTTTATTCAGGTACCAACAGGCCACCCAAACAGGGTGTGAGATATACTTAGTAGGCCGCCACCACTTCAAAAAAAGTTGTAGATTTGAAGGGGTTATTTTTTAGATTAAATGGGGTTATAACACCCTCTATAGGAATTAGTGGTGGTTGTCAAAAACCGCTACTAATGTTCCTACAACATCTTGTTAGAGGTTGTTATAATAAATCACTGGTAAGGCATAAGTTGAATTACAGGTATTTATTTTAGATGGGATTATAACCCCCTCTAATTTCATACAAAAATACCAGAAATAGCTAAATTATATGGGATTTAAATCCCCTCTAATTTTAGATAAAAATTCTATATTGTTTTGGTTAAGTGGTTGTTGGAGAACCGCTTCTAAATCAACACAATTTTAGGGGTGGTTGGAGAGAATGACCCCTAAAATTATTCATGTTACATTATTTCAAAATTTCCACATTATAGGGGTTTATATATATATATATATATATATATATATTTGGAGTTGAAGCCTCTTTCTATTATGAAATAAAACGCCTCTTTCTATCTGGGTAGAGGAAGAACTGTTACATAGATCAAAGGCCCAAGGCTAAGTGGCCCTTGAACATGGTCCTAAGGCCCAGTGCACCATCATGCATGCATCATCCTACCCATGTCACCACCTGCCTGCATCATATCTACGACGTAAATCCCCCAAGGGGGATTGCCAAGATTCAAATATGTTATATATATTATATTTATATGAACATAGTTAAAATAGTATATATATATATATCATATTTATATGAATAAAAATATATATTATATATTATATAAATACATTTACACGTATAAAAATATATATATTATATATTTATATATGTATGAAATTTAATATATCTGTATTATATTATATTTAATATACATAAAATTAATATAATATATATTTTAATTAATTATTATTATATATAATATTACATTATATATATTGATATAATATAATATAATATATTATTTCTATACAGATGAATTTTTTTGTATATTTATATACAAATATATTTTAAATATTTAATATATTTATACTTATATATATATATTATGTATAAAACTATATATTTAATATATATATATACATATATTTATAAATACATTTTTATATTTATGTGTTTGTATTTATGTATTTATATAATATTTTTAGATATAATATAACTATAATATATATATTTATATAATTATTTTTATATACTTATATATGTGTGTGTGTGTAACAATAATATTATTAATTATTATTATTATTATTACACCAATTTTTTAAACTATAAAAATTATATGTTTGTTTTATAAATACTATATTTATATATTTTATGATTTATATTATACATATATAATATTAAATTCATTCATGTATACACATATGTACACACACAAAAATTAAATAAATTCATATAATTAGAAATATACAATATAAATAAATGATATATATATATATATACATAATAAATTAATTTATAATTAATATGGTATACTACAATAACTATAAAATAATTATAATATATATATATTATAAAATATTTATAATATATATATATATAATATAATTATAAAAAATATATACTTATATTTAATTTTTTCTATATTATATATATTTGTATACATAATATAATATAAATGTATTTATACATAAATATACAACACAAGTGTATGTAATATATGTATAATATAAATCATAATATAAATGTATAGTATTTAAAAAACCATATATAAATTTTATATATTTTAATAAATATATTTATAACTTAATTTATATTATGTATACTAATATATATATATATATACATTTCTGTTGATATGTATATATATTTATTTAAAGTGTTTAAATAATGTCTTTATATATATATATATATATATGTTTATAATGTATTTACATATATTTATATAATGTGTCTATGTAATATATATACATATATACACACACATATGTGCACACACACATATATATTATAAAATTTGAATTTATGTGAGATTTTTTTTAAAAAATTTGAGGGGGTTAAAACCCCCTCTAATCTAAATGATTAGTGGTGGTTCATACAGTACAAAGAAAATGTTAATTAATAATGTTTTTTTACATTGACGATGTTTATAAATGTCGCTAAATGAGGTGTCTCTAATTTATTGACATTTATAAACATCTCTATTTAGCAAAACCTCATTTACCGATGTTTTTTAGAAACATTTTAAATAAACATCACTAAGTTGGTGATGTTTATAAACATCGCTATTTATTGACACATCATTTACCTATTTTTTTTTTGAAATTTTAGTAAATAAATGTTACTAAATGGAACCTCATTTTCCAACGTTTCCAAAAAAATTGGTAATTTTTTTGTTTTAAAATTTATAATTTTCTTTTTTTTGAAGGCTACAATTTTTATATTTATTATTATTTCTTAAAAATTATTTCAAAACCCCCATGCGCCTCCCCCGTAGAAAATTATCATCCCAGGTCTGCGCATGGACCTGAGGTTCGGGTACACGGTGGGCTGACCCCCCTAGAAAAATGAAATTTTCGCACCCGATCTTCTTTTTAGGTAGATCGTTTTTTTAAAATCAAATTAATTAAATTTTCACTATTGGACCATTATGTCCTTCCTCACGTGTAAATGATTTTAAATAAATTACAACTATAAAAATTTTCATTAAAATTTTTATTATAAAATATTAATAATAGAGAAGTATAAATAATTCAATAAAAACTATTATTATGAAATATTAATAATAAAGATAAATAAAAATATGTTACGTTGATTTATGTTTATATATTTTTAAATATTTTAAAATAAATTTTGGTGACATTGAATTTTAATCTAATAAATATATTTTAATTAAGTATTTTATATTTAATAACATCTTTTATTAAATAACATTTTAATATTAGTTTTTATTAAGTATTGATAATAAAAATATTTTTAATGTGTTAATAATAAAGATAAATAAAAATATAATAAATTGAAATTTGAATGGAAATTTTAAGTACAAATTTTTTTACTTTAAATATTAAATAGAAGTGATTAATGTGATATATGAATTGAAAATTTGGATTTTAAATCTGAATAAAACTTTTTACTAAAAGTTTTCAGTGAAAATTTACATTAAAAGTTTCTAGAGTAAATCCTCAATGGAATTTTTTGATGAAAAATTTCATTTATTATTTATGTATTAATATATCTACATTGTAATTTAAAGTGAATTTTGACCTGAAAACTTTCAATGCATATCTACAGAGAACATTTTCAGTGGAAATTTCCACTCAAAATTTCCAGTAGAAGTTTGAATTGAAAATTTCCTTAGAAAGTTTGGCCTATAAATTTCTAGTGGAAGTTTTCACTGTAAATTTTTATAGTAAAATTTCAGTTCAAATTTTCAGAACATTATTTATGTGCTTGTATATTTGAACTCAAAATTTAAACAATCATCTATTTTAGAATTTGTGTAATAAAATTTTTAGTATATCTAATTGTAATTTTAAGTGAATTTTGTGCTAAAAAATTTCAATGGATATTTTCACTCAACATTTTTCAGTGGAAATTCACATGGAAAATTTCTAGTGGAAGTTTGTAGTGAAATTTTCCAGTGGAAGTTTTCCCTAGAAATTTTCAGTTGAAGTTTGCTCTAGAAATTTTCAGTGGAAGTTTTTACTGGAAATTTCTATAGTAAATTTGTAGTTGAAATTTTCAGTGCATTATTTATGTGTTAATATATTTGAACTGAAATTTTATAAAAGAATTTATTTTATAATTTTGTGAATAATTTTTTAGTGTAATTATAATAAAAAATGAGTAGAAATTTGCATTGGAAATTTAAGTGGATATTTGAACTAAAATTTCCCAGTGGGAATTTCCATTAAAGGTTTATAGTGAAAATGTTCAATACAAATTACCAATGAAATTTTATATTTTTTATTTATGTATTAGTAATATTTGTATTAGAATTGTAATTAGTGAAATTTTTCATTGTAAATTTCCTATGAAAATTCATACTAGATATTTGTATTGGAAGTTTGCACTATAAATTTTCATTTAAAAAATACATTGTATATTTATATTAAATATATGTTTTGTGGAAAATATGTATTGAAAATTTTATATCGAAATTCATTTAGAAATATGAACTAAAAGTTTTTAGCAGAAATGTGAAATGAAATTTGTCGGTGAAAATTTTCACTGAAAATGTGTGCTGAAAATTTTCATTATTTTTTTATATATTAATAAATTATGTAGGCATTCACTGATAATTTCTATTATAAATTCCCTCTAAAAATAATTTTTATGTTTATATATGATTTATATAATGTGTAAGAAATAGACACTGAAAATTTCTAGTGAAAATGTTCAAAGGAAAGTTCCAATGGATATTTTCAATGGAAATTTTAATTATTTATTTGTGTATTAATATAGTCTCACTTTTAATTTCAATAGAAATTCAAACTGAAAATTTAAGATGAAAATTTTCATTCAAATTTCCACTTTAATTTTCCATTGAAAATTTTCATTTTATTGTATATCGTCACTCAAAATTTCAAAACGTATTTGATAATAACTAGAGGGTCATATTATGATCCAAGATAGTGATAGAGAACTAAAATACATTCCAAATATATCCCAGGCAGATTCAATATGCAATGAATATTGAAGAACACTAGAAAAATTCATAATAGGAATGCTTTTGCTTCAATAGACGTAGGTTCCACTAATAATTATAAAATTTCATTGGATATTTTAAATGTAATTATTATACTTTCTCACATAAATTTTCACTTGAAAATTATATTGTATATTTTTTTTTGTAAATATACATATATGTTTATATGTACATATTTATGCATTCAAATTGTGTACTGTGAATTCACAATAAATATTTTCAATATAGATTTATATAAGTGTAGATTTACAATGTAAATGTAAAACAATAAATTCCAATGCAAATATACTAGGATGTTTGTTTATACATGTTGAAAATTCCTATAATACCATTTTCTCTTGAAATATATAATTTAATATTATCATGTATATTTTTTATTTGTATATGTATTTGTTTTTTTTACTTTTCATTGAAGATTTTCACCATACATAGATTTTTTATTGGAAAATTTTAGTGTAAATTTGCACTACGACTTTCGAATGAAACAATCTAGTGAAAAATATACATTGAAAGTTTCCACTGGAAATTTGAATCAAAATTTGCACCAAAATTTTCCAATGGAAATTTGCATTAAATGTTTCTATTGTAAATTATTAATGCAAATTTCCAATGAAAATTTACATTTTTTATTTGTGTTAATATATTTCCATTGAAATTTTAAGTGTAAATTTGAAGAATAAATTTCATGTGGAAATTTTCCTATTAATTTTGTAGTTTAATTAATAAGTGTCATATTACAAATATATACAATCAATATTATATAAAATCAATATCATAATAAATATTATGTATATATATATACATTTGTAATAAAATTTATATATATATATAAATAAATAAATAAATATATTTTTTATTTATATTATGATTTTCCATTAATAATAAACAATATATACTAATTGAATTGTAATAAAATTTAAAATATACATAATACTTTCAGTAGTTATATTTATATTATAATGTATATTTATATTATTAATAATAATCATATAATAAATCTATATAATAAATATTATAGTAAATATTAAATTATATATATATATTAAGAATAAGGATGAGCAATGAAATCCTATAGATGCACCATAAAAAACTCAAAAATGCACAATGAGGCATTTTGGTTCAAAACCCCAACCTAAAGTTCGGGTTCAAGTGCCCAAATTTGAGATGATTCAAATCCCTCCCCCATACCTGTACACCCATCCTATGTCTCCCCCACTCTCATACCCTTCTTATTCCCATACCCTATCGAGAACCACCTCCTCTCCAATACCATATGTCGCATTCCATCCCTCACTCTCCATTATATTCTCGTCTAGTTCCTCAACTCGTCCCATTCTCCAACATCCTAAGCTGCGTGCCAGTCCAATTCGTACATCAGGCATCCGGTTCTTCAACACTACCTATCTTGTTCCCATGACCTATCCAGTCGAGTTGATCCCTCAAGCAGTCACGTTCACCCAGTAGGACACGTAGCATGCACAGAAATATACCCACCAATGGGATTCAAACGTCAGATGCTTAAAATGTAGATCGCAGAACAAACCAACCCATCAACATTAAATTTTATTATTTTATTGTATTATATTTTATTTATATATATAAAGACATTTCAGTATTTTAAAAATTAACAATATATTTATATTTACATATTAATATTAATATGTATATGTATATATGTTTACATTTTATATTTTATCTTTTATGTTTATTTATATTATATATTATATATATTTATATATTAATATGTATATGTATATATATATTATGTTTATATTATATTATATATATATGTTTATATTTCATGTTTATTTATATGTTTATATTTTATTTTTATTTTTATGTTTATATTATATATATGTATGCATGTATGTGTGTGTAAATATATATGTGTATGTATGCCCCCACATTCAGATGGGGTGGCACAGGTGTATTGGGGATGGGGACGAGGTTGCGGGGTGAAGCCCTGCACCTTGGTGTATGCGTTGTAACCCACCTTCTAAATAAATATACGTATGTATAGATATATATAATTATATATATATATATATATAATCAGCCACATTTTAAAACACTGATAAAAAAACTTGCTTTGTGTGTGTGTATTATTAGGTGTTTTTATATGTTTATATATATTTGTGTGTCAGTATTTAAAAAATTAATAATATATATATATATATAATTTTATATATTAATATACATATATTAATATATATATATATATATGTGTGTGTGTGTTTATATTTTATTATATATATATATATGCACGTATATATGTTTTATATTTCACATGTATGTTTATCTTTTATATATACATATATATACATATATATGTATGTTTATATTTTATATTTTATATATATATATGTTTATATATGTTTATATTATATATATATATATATATCATATGTTTTTATTAATATATATATATATATATCTGTGTTTATATATATATATATATATATTCAGCCATGTTTTAACATACAAATAAAAATCTTACTAAAATTGCCACATTTTTTTAAAAACGTGACTAAATTTAATATATATATATATATATATTTGTTTTTATATATAAATATGTATATGTGTGTGTGTGTTTACATATATATGGGTGTGTGTGTGTTTATACATTATATTATATATTTATATATGTTTATATTTTATATTATATATATGTTTTTGTGTGTGTGTTTATATTTTAAGATTATATTTTATGTTTATATTTTATGTTTACATTTTATTTTTTATATATATTTATATTTTTTTACATATCATATGTTTATATTAATATATATGTGTGTGTGTGTGTGTTTATATTATATATATGTGTGTGTGTGTGTTTATATATTTGTGTGTGTCTATATATATATATATATTTATATTTATATATGTGTGTTTGTCTACATATATATATAATCATAATCATAATTATATATATATATATATAATTAACCACGTTTTAAAACACTGTTAAAAATTTTACTAAAATAGTATCGATTTATTAAAAACGCGACTAAATTTAAAATATGTGTTCTTATATATAAATACATGTATATATATATATATGTATCTATGTTTATATACATTAATATATATGTATGTATATCTAAAACTTGTCGTTATTTTAGCGACGTTTTCTTAAAACATAGCTAAATTAGTGACCTTTCCTTAAAAATGTCGCTAAATTAGCCACGTTTCCGGAAAACGTACCAAATTTAGCGATGTTTTTTCAGAAACGTCACTAATTTAATGATTTTTTTCATGAAACGTTTCTAAATTATAGTTTTTTGTAGAGATAAACCCCTCTAATGCCATAAATTATAGGAATTCCAAAACCCCCTCTAATCAAATGGATTAACGGTGGTTCACGAACCCCCTCTAATTTAAGAGATTAGCGGGGGTTGTTAACCCCCACTATTTCCTTAAAAAAATCCCATTATATATACAACTTATTAAATCCAAAAAAATATTATATAAATATACCCTCTAAAATCCAAATGAATAATATATATTTATATATATATATCGTTCCTCTAAAATCCAACCAAACATATGGCACCACTAATTATTAAATAAGCAGTGGTTTTGACATAACCGCCTCAAAAATCTAACAAAATATTAAAAAAAATGCTAAAAATTTTAGAGGGGGGGTTTTGAACCCCCTCTAAATTCGATGATTAGCAGGGGTTGTGCAAAACCCCCTCTAATTTATATAGAAAATGAATTTAGAGGGGGTAGTGCATAACCCCCTTTAAAAAACCCTCTAACAACCCTGTTTTTTTTGTAGTTCACCAACAATGTCTAAAAATATCTAGTCTACGCATATAACATGAGTAGTGTTCAAGTAATAATAGATGAAAAATATTAAATGAATACATCACATCAGATTGGGTTCCTCATAGGATACCCAACTGAAACTACCTGCTCCAGCCTAAGTCGGATGTCTCTGAACTGATGTCAACCTACAAGTATAATTATATAACATGGGTATGTATATATATACCTCATATACATATAAAAATATATATTCATATATATACATAGTAATAATCAGGACCCCAGGAATAAGGCCAAGTAATCTATACACACTTATAAGGAGTTCATATCTCCCATCGCATATGAGTATATGGGTATAATTGGGTTGACATAATGGTCAAGTATAAAGCATGGACTGATCCCAAGCTTGTACATTTTCTTTGTGAACGTATTATTTATTTTCAATTAATTGGAAACCTGAGCCCACCGAAAGTGTTCCATAGTAGGAACCCAAGTATTGCTCAAGGTATGTTATATCAAAACCCATCACCGTAGGAGTCCGTCCAAGGCATCCGTGTAAGGACCCCAAGTATCACTCATGCAATAGTATAAAGCATAATCCTCTGATTTCAAACATGGTGTACAACATTGGGAACTATATATCACTCATGGCATGTCACAGTGACAATGCCTACTGAGCCTGTCTAAATTAATCCACTACGAAACCGGGTATCACTCATGGTAAGCAAAAGGACATCCACCTGGTGAGCTCGTCCATGGTGTTCTATAAAGAACCCATGTATCACTCCCGACATACCATAAATCATTTAATAATTTATAATTGTTAATCCCGACAATCCCGTGAAGGGTTTCTTTAATCATGACCCTTGTTTCTCCCACATCTTGGTTTAAAGGAGTGGCCTTGTCAAGTATTAAACTCATATCATTCAATAAGTACAATTTATTCTCTTTGTCTAACTCATTTATTATGGTTGATTCAAATACAAAAAGTGGTGTAAGAGTATATATATATGGACCAACATTTCCCTTTGGTTTAATTCAGAATACATTTCATTCACATGGAAAATTAAACACACCTCAATTAGGGTTCAAATCAATTCTAAGGCATGAGGCTCTTCGGCCTTCAAGGAAATTCACACCCTTAGGGGTGGCTCATAGTGAATTGGTCAACCTATAACATTGTTTCAAGGGTTTCTAGTACTATACTAAGCATATAAACATCAATTTATTTAATTAAATAAATGTTTAGGAGGTGTCATTGGAAAGTTATGATGTGCGGCACAACGAAGAACAAAATAAAGCATAAAAACTTTTAGGAAAAAAAACTAGACCACCTAACTTAGGTTGGTAGATGACCACTCATCTATTGTTGGCTTCAGATTCTATGTAGAATGGGATATATCAAAAAAATAGAAAAATGCCCTGAAAATAGGGCATATTATCTCACACCAAAATTGCACCGAATATGGAAAGTTAAATTGAGAAAGGAAGAGGAGTGGAGAGATTACCATTAGTTATCCAATGAAACTAACGATGAAGGAATTAGATCTCAGATGAAGAACCTCGCTCAAATCCAAGGTTGGAACCAAGGTAGGGAAAACCTTAAAGCCCAGGTTGAGCTCTAAGAGGATATGTGTGCAAATGGGATAATAAAAGAGGGTAACACCCTTAAATAAAGGCTAGGGAAAATAGTATTTTCAGAAGTTTTAAAGAGGAGAATTTTTTGGTTGCATATGTTTCCAAACCATAATCCTAGACCATGAATCACCATCGGTTAAGTGGCACTAAAGGTTTTCCACTAAGTGCACGGTTTGGGAAAACCGTGCAACCCCTTATAATCCATTGGAAAGCCTTACATGACTGTGCAACCTAAGGTGAATAGTTAGAACTAATCGTGTGGCCCTCTATAGTTTGTTTCATCACCTACATGGTTTATTTGAATAATTAATACTAAAAGTATAGCTCAATCTACCTCTCCAATGTTTTGAAGTTCCAGGCTCTGAATGAGCCCCAGACTCTCCCAAACCACTCATTATCCCATTAAACACATTACTATCATAAAACAAGATGTTTTTAATAGTATCTTAACTGTTTTTACCTCTTTGAAAAGTTGGGATGTTACAAACACCCCTCCTTAAAACAAATCATCCTTAAGTTTCCCTTTCAAGGGTGGTAAAACATCATCAGAGAAAAGTTCCCGACAATGAGCACATAAGTTGTACTCTTGCTCCGAGGTCTCATCCTATAAATGAACATGCTACCATAGAAATCATACCCGAGGAACTGACCTGCCTCATAGAGCCTTTATTTGTTAGGACCAATAGGGGCCTATATACCCTGAGGGGTGGGGGGTGAATCAGGGTATGAATATTCATTTCTAAATTCTTCCTGCCCTACTGGACCTTGACCTCTTTATTCCAAGGGTCACTTTTTTTCACTTGTGTGTTTATTATGATCACTTCCTTTCTTCTTTATCTGATGATGATGCTTTGAATGCAATTCAGGGAAGCAAGCAGGCAGACACAAATATTTTTACTTGGTTCACCCTCACTGGGCTTTGTCCAAGGAGTATACAATCATGATGTGCCATTGTACCAAATCCATTAAAGCTCACTGCCAATAATGTTCGGGCTAGATTACATCTATGCCCAGGTGCACTGCCTTTACAATGTTTTGGGTTAGCTCACTGCTTCCCAAGGGTCACTCCCTATTTCTCTCTCACTGGCTCACTACCTGTAGAAAAGATAACCTTCTTCCTCTTCCTCTGCTCACTGCACATGGAAGGAATCCACTCACAGTTTATAGACCTATAGGTATCTTTATTTTCATGAAATAATGCATCCTCAACTGTTGATCAATTCTCTATTGAAGTTCAATGTTTATCCACTGATTAATACTACTTTACCACAGATGTTCTTGGAAATTTCTAACTTTCACGCAACCCTAGGGTGACTTGTGTGCCCCTTTAACTAGTGGACAACCTCTGCCTTCATTAGAGAAAAACCAACTTGTGCACCACACTTGCATGCCACACTAGCGCACCAAACTTGCGTGCCACACAACTTGTGTGGCACACCTACTCGATTGCGTGGTACACTTGTGTGGAACACTTGCACAGAACACTTGTGCGGTGCACTTTCACGGGACACTTGTGCACCCCACTTGTGCGCACACTGAACTAGGAACGACACTCCCACTTTCGCGATCAGAGCTCGGATTTTCTCTAAGTGTTGAGCTCATTAATAAATGAATAGAGTAGTCATATAAAATAGGAATTTTGAGGACTTGCGCGCCACACTTGTGCACCAAACTTGCGCGCCACTTTAGGACTTATGCGCCACTTTCTTTCCTTTTTCATATTTTGATATAATGATCTTGAAATATGACTTGTGTTCCACACTTGTATGCCATACATGCACACCACTTTGGGACTTGTGTGCCACTTTTCCTTTGCCAAATTTTTGATGTTCTGAATTCAAAAAATTCCTAGCATACAACATCAGAAACCTCCTTAACACAATATCACAACTCCTTTTTTCCAAAAACACTTTTCCCCATTCACAAGGAAACCCCCTTTGTCAACAGTTTGAGTCATTGAGACTCTCTTTTTCAAAAAACACAACATGGAGTCCTTCATTGTCAACAAACACAATTCTCTCAAAAATTCTTCAATAATACCTTGAGGGATTTTTTCCCAACAATATCCCCCTTTGGGTTTGTCAACAACTATTCTCAAAACAATTCTCTATTCTTTGATACCTCATTAAGGATTCATTCATCTTCATCCACCATTTTCCTCTTAAAATATAGATAGCGATCAAAGATTTACTCAACACATACTCTAATCCCACATGAGAAATGCTCGGCGTGAGAAACAAGAGTATCATGAAAATTTTCTTTTATGATCCATTGCGTTTCTGACACCACTGTTGATACCAACCTGATACCAATTGAAATTGTCGTACCAACTTGATACCAACCACACTTCTACTTTTATCATGATCCTCAGCTATCGTGATATCTATTCTTAGATCGATCACATCTAGCATTTTCTGATTTACAAACTCTCCCCCTATATCATTTTTCTCCCCCTATCTCGTTGCTCCACCTGTCTGCTTCTCCCCATGTCTTTTACTTACCAAGACATTTTCTCCCTTCTTTAGCCACAGTTTCTCCCCCTTGAGGAGTCACAATTTCTCTCCCTTTGTCAACGAACCCAATGGTCACCCCTTGGCAGTCTGCAACATTAGAAAGAACAAAAATTATCGCATTAGAGAAAAACATTCAATTCCTTGGGGAGAGGGAGAGGGTATTCCACATCCACACGTTTTAAAGTGTGGGGAGTCGACTGAACTCCTAGAGCGAGTCGATGCCTCTCAAAAGCTTCCTTGGGTAAGGCCTTTGTCAAAATGTCTACAACCTATAGTTCTGTAGGCACATACTCTAAATTCCTGAATCCCTGATCAACCTTCTCCTTGATAAAATGATACATTATCTCAATGTGCTTCTTCCTTGAGTGATGTACTGGATTTTTGCTGAGATTGATAGAACTTGAGTTATCACAATTGATTCTGATCAAAGACATCACTTCAACTCCCATATCATCAAGCTACTACTTTATCCACAATAACTATGTGCATGCTTGAGTGGCCGCAATATAATCAGCTTCTACAGTGCTTAATGAAATGCAATCTTGCTTCTTGCTTAGCCAAGCAATACATAGTCCACCAAGATTGAATTCACCTCCTGACATTGATTTCCTGTCATCCGCTGAACCGGCCCAATCTGTGTCAGTATATCCCAATAAATCTATCTGAGATTTTCCATTGTACATCAAGCCTAAGTCCACCATGCCCTTGATATACCGAAGTATTTGTTTCACTGCAATCATGTGGATTTCCTTGGGATTTCTTTGATATCGTGCTGGTTGTCATGTGGAAAAAACAATATCAGGCCTCATCACTGTCTGGTACAGTAAACTCCAAATAATCTGCCAATATTCTGTGATATTAACTTCCTTTCCATCCTCATATTTGGATAATTTCATTTGGGTAGCAACCGAAGTCTTCATCTCCTTGGAATTTTCCATTCCAAATATTCTCAAAACGTTCCTTTCATATTTCTGAAAACCACCTTCACTATGCTTCATTAGAAACTTAGATTCTTCAAATATTGATCCAACATTGAATACCATGCTCTTTTAACTGCTCAATATTCAATTCTTCTTCCAAAACCCCATTCAAAAATGTAGACGTGACATGCATGTGGAACACTCTGAATTTCCGTTTCACTGTAATGGCTAGAAATAATCTGATTTTCTCAATCCCTACAATCAGTGGAAATGCCTTGTCAATATCTATTCCCTATATCTGGGAATATCTCTTACACACTAGTTGTGATTTGTTCTGAATCACTATTCCATCTTCATTCATCTTGTTGCAAAGGATCCATTTAGTCCTGAACACATTTTTATCAGCTGTCCTCGAAACAATCTCCCACGTCTAATTACCAATTATATATTTCATGTTCAGTTGTATCTCAACTCTTCAAATTTCATGCTGATATAGATTTTAATTCCTCAGGTTCATTATTAGTAGCTACTTATTAATTATCATATTCCACTTCTTCTCCCCCTGAGTTTCTCACCACTTCATTACTTTCAATAGACAACTAGTCATTGTGCCATTGTTCAGTGGCATCATTTATTTCAACTACTATTCTAAGCTTCTTGTTGGAACTTGTGGATACTTTCTCGTAGCATCTTGGCATCCTGAAAATAGTCATCTGTTACAACATTGTTAGATAAAAAATAAGCATGGAATTCTATATTATTGTTTCTTCTCCCACAATATGTCTTCCCTCGATAGACAACACCTGAGATGAGTCATCCAATTATTGTATTGATGGATCTTGTATTTGATTTTGTCATTGAATGCTCCCCCTATGTTATGAAAAACTTCCTGGGGTTAGGATCATTGTTTAGACTCATAACCATTTTTCTCCATCTGCATCATTTATACCAATCTGGCACACGACATTGAGCCACTAATAAAATCTTTAAGCCTACTGAGTTGGAACTCAGTGTAGGAAATAAGAGATAAAGTTAATAACACACTCACTTATTATTGTTCTCTATTTCACCCTTTCTTATTCACCTTTGATACCTTCTTTGAGTCAATTGAAACTCTGATGCATATCACCTATCCACTTTGCATCTTTATATTCCACTTCCCCTTGGATCGTATCTCCCTAAAACCTAATACACATGAATAATTACTTAATAGAATTTATATTCATAGGGTGAGGGGTTCTTCTGGAATCCTCAGGATGAGGATTTTGGTTGATCCTGATGGGTCAACCCATTGATTCTTTCTTACAGAGCAGCACACTCTTTCCTTGCTTCTTCTAACTGCCTCACCAATTTTAACTACTCCAGCCATATGACTAAGTATTCTTTACCCACATTCTGAGTCTTTTTCTGATATATAGACTTTGCAAGCTTAGACTTTCTCATAGTTTGGGGTTTAATCCAACTAGTACACATTTCCTTCTTTGATTTTACACAAAAATTCAATTTCCCTTGATTCCTTCTCTGCATAGGAATCTTTCTACATGTCACCCTCCATTTATTCTTCACCCATTGTAGGGGTCTTTCTCTTTCCTCCACTTCTCACTGTGGAAAACTACATGTGAATTTTTCAATGCATTCTTTGTTCATATTTCTTTTATCAGATATCCGAGTCACCACACTATTTTTCATTGGTGGTAGGTCCTCCACTGAACATACATTATTCTTACTCACAGTTGTAGCATTTCCTCCTGTTTTCATCAAAATTTGTTCATTTTCTTTCTTAGAGAGTGGTTTTGAGTGTGACAGAGGAGGTGATTGATACACCTTTCGTTCAGCTCCAAGTGATTCCCCGAAGGATCTAAGCCTATTTTCCAATTTACCACTTTTCCTTCCAGTGTACGATTTCTCATTATACACTACTAGAGTCGTGAATCTCTTTTCAAGTTCCTTTCCCTTTCCTACTTTCTTCTTGATACAATTTCTTTCCAAATGCCCATAATTAGAACATATAAAACATTTTCCATCAAAGGAACACCTCATTTCATCATTTCTCTGTCAATATGTTGATGCCTCTTGAGTTCTTCCTCTGAAATGAGCTCCTGAGGTTCCTATCTCACACTCATGGTGTGTCCCATTCTTCCATAGTAAAAGCATCAAATAAATGATTTCCTATGAGAGAATCTTCTTTAAGATTTCTCATAACACTTATTCTTATTCTTAGATCTAGTAATGTCTCTATTTTCACAGCCCGAAATGTTTTCATGAGCCTCTAAACAAAATCTTGATGTGTGGCCATGAATTCTGCAGAAATAGTACATGTCATCACTACATCTTGTAACTTTCCTCTTAGGCCTATCTCCAACACCTATAGGATTTTTTCCACATCTGGAACTGTTCATAGCTCTCTTTCTATCATGCATGGGAGGTGATTCATCAAATCCAATACTAGTTTTTCCCAAACTGTATGGTCTTCGAGCTGAGAAAAGTTGTTCTTGCCTCTTTTCAAAAATAGCAAATTTTCTTTTCATTTCATCATCACCTGCTGAAGGATAATAAAATAGTAGGTTCAAGGCATCCTCCATTTTAGAATTTCCTATAGCATTGGATTTATCCACTTCCTTATCTACTGAATAACACTCTTTCCATAGGTACTTCCACACTGAGGGCTATCACCTGACTTCTAATTCTTCTTTGATGTTTTTCCCTTTGCCATGGCACAATGAGATAAGAGCAGACTAATTTAACCACAAAAATTGACTAAACCAAGTCAGAGCAAACAAATCTGATAAAAGAAACCTTCCCTCTGATACCAATTGTTAGGACCAATAGGGGCCTATATACCCTGAGAGGGGGGTGAATCAAGGTATGGATATTCTTTTCTAAATTCTTCCTGCCCCACTGTATCATGATCTCTTTATTACAAGGGTCACTTTTTTTGCACTTGTGCGTTTATTATGATCAGTTATTTTCTTCTTTATCTGATGATGATTATTTGAATGCAATGTAGGGAAGCAAGTTGGAAGACACAAAGATTTCTACTTGGTTCACCCTTACTAGGCTACGTCCAAGGAGCATAAGATGTGTCATTGTACCAAATCCACTAAAGATCATTGCCAATAATGTTCGGGCTAGATCACATCTATGCCTAGGCGCACTTCCTTTACAATGATTAGGGTTAGCTCACTGCTTCCCAATGTTCAGTCCCTATTTCTCTCTCACTGGCTCATTTCCTGTAGAAAAGATAACCTTCTTCCTCTTCCTCTGCTCACTGCTCTTGGAAGAGATACACTCACAGTTTATAGACCAGTAGGTCTCTTCATTTGAATGAAAGAATGCATCCTCAACTTTTGATAGATGCTCTATTGAATTTCAATGTTCATCCACTGATGAATACCTCTTTCCTACAAATGTTATGGACAATTTCTAACTTTCCCGCAACACTAGGCTGACTTGTGTTTATAGAATCCCGTCTTTTTATAACATAACTTTCATTCCATTACACGGAACTGAGAATCATTAAGGTTTAGTGACTTGGAAACAAGGAACATAATACATGAAAAGAACAAAAAACACTCTTCTTAAACACTTGAAAGGCTTCTCCTTAATTTCATCCTAGGTTTATTACTGCATCTCATAACCAGGGGACATACATCAAAAGAAACGGTGAGCGGAAGGCCCAGTAAGAGAAACAAGAGAAACATTTTACACGTGAACTTGAGATACTTCAATAAGGACATGAAAAGAACTTTAAGGCATGAGAAAGAAATCATGAGATACATCATAATAAAAATAACATTTTTCATAACTTGAAGATGTGGATACAACATTTAATATTGACAATCGTTTCGTTTCACCAAGGTCCATCCCCAAGGTGTCGTTAAAATTACCAAGGTTATTCACCAAGGCGTCGTTAAAAATGGTCATCTCTAGAGATTAAGTCTTTACCCAATGCATTGGAGCGCTATCAGGGCGCACCCTTAAATTTTCCTTTATTATGAAGTGAGCCACATATATCATCATAAATCATTTCATAAACAACCCATATAGCATAAAATAAATGGGTTTCATTTCATAGTCATAACGTTTTAAAAACTACTTTAAAGACATGATCATTACATCACTTTAAACCCACAGAAAAGGGGAAAGCGGGTTTCATGTATGTAAATCCCGGAATTTAAAATAGAAAATTTTGATATACATGTGATTACCCCTATAGAAATAAGATCTATGAGTATTCACTTAATAACATAAAATAATTTTTGAGAAAGAGGGAGGCATTTTGAGACGAAAATTCTGCAGCATAACAGCTATGTTGCAAGGTTTTAGAAAACATTGAAAAGAGAGGGGACATGGGTCACCCACTCATAAATGATCCATAAAACAGTACGGGGACAGAATATAAGGGATTTAAGAACATGGTAACGCAATTTAAAAATATACCACATGAAATGAAGAACATGAAAGGAAGACAAAAATAAGATTTCTCTTATGAAAATTCGACAGCCTAACAACGTTACATAAACTTCAACCAAAATGAAATGATGAGATCAAATAGGGTATCTCATCATATGGAAATAAAAGATCAGTATGATAGATATAGAGATCATACCCCAAAAAATAGGAACTTGCAAGACTTTACATGGAATTAGAACTTTGAAAAGGGAGAAAGGTGCAAGGACCACTTAAAAATTCAGCAGCCTAACGACACTACTAAAACTTCAAAATACTGAATTGAAGAGATCAAATGGGGTCTCTCATAATATGGTCATAAAAGATAATTATGATAGATATAGAGATCATACCCCAAAATACTAAAAAGGAATTTGAAAGAATTGACATGAAAGTAGAACTTCAAAACGAGAAGGGTGAAGAACCACTTAAAAATTTGGCAGCCTAACGACGCCACTTAAAACTTCAAAATACTGAATTGAAGAGATCAAATGGGGTCTCTCATCATATGATCACAAAGGATCAGTATGATAAATTTAGGGATCATACCCCAGCATAATAAAAAGGAACTTGAAATACTTTACATGAAAATAGATCATGAAAATGAGAAGGGAGAAAGAATCCGTTACAAAAATTTCAGCAGCCTAACGACACCACTTAAAACTTCATAAAACGAAATAATGAGAGTAAGAGGGGATCTCTCATTATGGGAAAATAAAAAGGTAAGTAAGAGGATTATAAAAGAACACCCTTTAACATAAGAACATGGAGCATAAAAGAAATTACATAAAAGATATTTCTTGAAAAGAAAGAGGAAGATCGGATCCCTTACCTTAAAACGTAACTCTTAAAACTCAAAGGTTTGCGCCTTGAGGGCTTGGGGGCACCTTGGGAGAACTCCTTGGGAGGTAATGAGACCATAAATTATTTGGGGGAGAGTGGGGAGTCGAAATGGATGAGAGGATGGCTTGGTATATATAGGGAAAGTGAGGGGACAAGGCATTAATGGCCAAGGGACACCTCAAAAGTGCTTTTCTCAAAACAATGTGCTCTCCCTTGGCATTTACCAGGGAGTTAGGCCAAATGGGGCCCCCAAAACAATAATTCATCACCCTTGTATGGAAAACCCTTAAAATATCTCATGACATCATCATGACACAGTTATGATGTCATTAAACATACCGAAACCCTAAAACTGTATTTTTACTATTCACTGAAAATTCATTTTTTTCAGAAAAAACCCCAAAATATACCTTAACATAATATCGATGCTCTGAGTTCAAAAATGAAATCCATTTTATAAAATTAATTTTCTAAATATTTTTAATTTAATTTTTAATTAAAAAAACACTATTCACCCGAAAAAACTAATACTTGAATAATAATTTATGAAACCATTATTTAACCATTTTATTGAATCACACTACTTAATCAAGGTGCCGAGATTATATTAATACTTTCGTTATGTGAGATTACTAATACATTTGGTCACATTACTAATCCTAAGCATAAAATCACTATTCATAATTTACTATTCATCAAAAATTAAGTTGATCTTATTAGACTCTAAATTTCGTACTGAACATAATTGTAGAAGACCATTTTTCGAAAATCATTACACATTTTTAATTATTTAAGGTTTACATAAACATTTTTAAAATATCCTTTTTCTAAAATTCATTAAAAATATGCATACTATATTTATCCGGACATTAGAAAATTTATAAACTTCATCATAAGAAGAAATCCCAATTTTTATTTAAAACAAAGTATTACACAAGGCAATTATGGTCTCCTTACATAGCCCCTTATCACACCAGCATATGACCTAATTGTAAGGTGTGCTAAGGTGAGAGAATCTGAGGGAGGCTCAGCCAACATCGCATGAGTAGTAATTTCTATCAGTTTGAACTTCTCGCAAAGGCGATTATGTTCTAGTTTCACACGATGAAGTTCAGCTTGGGTTTGGTCCAGAGCAAAACCCAGTGGTGCTACCTCCTTCTCAAGTTCTGTTAGATGGGCTTCGATCGGTCCAAGACTACTGGGTGAGGCCATCAAATCTTCTTTCTATATTAATTAACCAAGATTACTTGTATTTAGAGACAATAATCAAAATGTTTAGTTTCCAGTGGTCATATTGACCAATGGTCATATAACAGTAAAAAACCCAACGGTCTCATTTTAATTATACTCATATTATCAAATGAAAAAAATTCTGTTGAGTATAAAAAAAATAACACACAAAATTAGGAAACATGATTTATTCAAAATTTTGGGTCGTTACAATCTTCCCCCCTTAAGAAATTGCATCCTCTCAATTTTTAAAATTGGGTTTTGAAATTTCATTGAAAGTCCCACATCAGAAAAGGAGCCAGTAAAACTATTATTTTAAAAGAAAGAAAGGGAAGTACAAAGGTCACCCGAGTTAACCCACACTAGGATTCCATGTAGGAAAACATGGACTTGGAGGAGAAAACAAAGGGTCATGTTCTGAGGGAGAGTGATAGAAAACATGATTAGGATAAAGTTAACCATAAGAAAATCTCAAACTTATGATGTGTGTAAATGGTCTTTGATTACCTATTAGGAAACGTAAACCAACAACGTTTTTGTTTTACATTCCTTTTTATAATTTTGAGGAATTCATTTACTAAATAGAACAAAAACATAAGAAAATATACCTACCTTCATGTAGAGTTTCATCCTTTAATAAATTTCTAGCAAAACTTATCTTTTCTCCAAACAATGAGCATTCAAAACTAATTGGCCTCATCAAAACACAAGAATCATCTTCTAGAGAATCACATAATCCATAAAAGATTAACTATCTATTTCATCTATCTTTAAACATTATCCCAAAAACAGAAAGGGTAAGGTAAAACAACTCTTCAAAAAGAAAGAATCCCATAGGAATAGAAACTACTTTTAAATCTTCAAAGTTCCATGGTACTACCCAAAGTTCATCATAGACCATTCCATAAATAACGATCATTAAAATTCCTAAAAATAAACCAAACTATGATTGAAACCCAAATACAAGAGGGATTTGATAACATAGTCTTCCAAAATAAACTTCATTGTTCATCTCCAAACAACATCAACCACTCCTAACATCTTATAACAAAAGTAGCTAACCTAAACATATTTTACCCAAGATAGGTTAATCATTCCCATAAGTAACCTAAATTACTATAAGTCCACCTTAAATTCATCGATTCTTCAAAATATAAGTCAACCTTACTTATCAATGAAAATAACGTAGTAATCTATTTACCTCGATCATATAGGGTCCGCAAAATTGTGAATGTATTTCAAAATAATAATCATCTTGTAATCCCCTAATCACCTCTTTCATATTAATATGGCAATCATCACATTTCTTATCATATTGGTTGTTGGGACATGTTCTTCCATTTCCTGCCATTAACTACGAAAACAAAGTACAATTAGGGGCTTTAATACTTAGCCAATAATCATGAAATGGAACTTAACGCATATAAGGATAACATGTAGAAGAAAATTATACCCTAACATGTGATCCCCTAGATTTCAAACTAGGTTATCCATGATCATATATCCTTATGTGAATCTTTATTTTATTTTATCTTTGTTTCTTTAATAATGGTTCATACTAAGCTTATGAATTTACCAAAGCATATCCCCCGAGAGTGTCGTAACCAAGAGTGTATCAAGTCCCGTTGTCGTGTACCAGTTCCCATTCGATTCTAGCTCAAAGCGGTGTTTTCGGGTTTTACCCCTATGTACATCTGTGCCAGAGCCACCTCTACCTGCTCGTATCCAGACATGGATGTATTTGCTTGGCAACCCATTACTCAATACTCACCAAAATACCAGGAATATTTCCTATATATAAAATTTTCTATAGGCTTCTTCCTAACGTTTTCATATCCTAATTTCCACAAATAACTAAGCCATCCTTTGATACCAACTATAGCATCCCGTCTTTTTATAACATAACTTTCATTCCATTACACGGAACTGAGGATCTTTAAGGTTTAGTGTCTTGGAAACAAGGAACATGATACATGAAAAGAACAAAAAACACTCTTCATAAACACTTGAAAGGATTCTCCTTAAGTTCATCCTAGGTTCCTTACTGCATCTCATAACCTGGGGACATACATCAAAAGAAAGGGTGAGCGGAAGGCCCAGTAAGGGAAACAAGAAAAACATTTTACATGTGAACTTGAGATACTTCAATAAGGACAAGAAAAGAACATTAAGGCATGAGAAAGAAATCATGAGATACATCATAATAAAAATAACATTTTTCATAACTTGAAGATGTGTCTACAACATTTAATATTGACAATCGTTTCGTTTCACCAAGGTACATCCCCAAGGTGTCGTTAAAATTACCAAGGTTATTCACCAAGGCGTCGTTAAAAATGGTCATCTCTAGAGATTAAGTCTTTACCCAAGGCATTGGAGCGCTATCAGGGCGCACCCTTAAATTTGCCTTTATTATCATGTGAGCCACATATATCATCATAAATCATTTCATAAAAAACCTATATAGCATAAAATAAATGGGGTTCATTTCATAGTCATAACGTTTTAAAAACTGCTTTAAAGACATGATCTTTACGTCACTTTAAACCCATGGGAAAGGGGAAAGCGGGTTTCATGTATGTAAATCCCAGAATTTCAAATAGAAAATTTTGATATACATGTGAATACCCCTATAGAAATAAGATCTTTGAGTATTCACTTAATAACATAAAATAATTTTTGAGAAAGAGGGAGGCATTTTGAGACGAAAATTCTGCATCATAACAACTATGTTGCAAGGTTTTAGAAAACATTGAAAAGAGAGGGGACATGGGTCACCCACTCATAAATGATCCATAAAACAGTACGGGGACAAAATATAAGGGATTTAAGAACATGGTAATGAAATTTGAAAATATACCATATGAAATGAAGAACATGAAAGGAAGACAAAAATAAGATTTCTCTTATGAAAATTCGGCAGCCTAACAGTGTTACATAAACTTCAACCAAAATGAATTGATGAGATAAAATAGGGTCTCTCATCATATGGGCATAAAAGATCAGTATGATATATATAGAGATTATACCCCAAAAAAAAGGAACTTGCAAGATTTGACATGGAATTAGAACTTTGAAAAGGGAGAAAGGTGCAAGGACCACTTAAAAATTCAGCAGCCTAACGACGCCACTAAAACATCAAAATAATGAATTGAAGAGATAAAATGGGGTCTCTCATCATATGGTCATAAAATATAAGTATGATAGATATAGATATCATACCCCAACATAATAAAAAGGAACTTGAAATAATTGACATGAAAGTAGAACTTCAAAACAAGAAGGGTGAAGAACCACTTAAAAATTTGGCAGCCTAACGGCGCCACTTAAAACATCAATGTACTAAATTGAAGAGATAAAATGGGGTCTCTCATCATATGATCATAAAAGATCCGTATTATAAATTTAGACATCATACCCAAACATAATAAAAAGGAACTTGAAATACTTTACATGAAAATAGATCTTGAAAAATGAGAAGGGAGAAAGAATCCGTTACAAAAATTTCAGCAGCCTAACGGCGCCACTTAAAACTTCATAAAACGAAATAATGAGAGTAAGAGGGGATCTCTAATTATGGGAACATAAAAAGGGTAGTAAGAGGAGTATGAAATAATACCCTTTAACATAAGAACATGGAGCATAAAGGAAATTACATAAAAGAGATTTCTTGAAAAGAAAGAGGAAGATCGGATCCCTTACCTTAAAACGTAACTCTTAAAACTCAAAGGTTTGGGCCTTGAGGGATTGGGGGCACCTTGGGAGGACTCCTTGGGAGTTAATGAGACCATATATTCGTTGGGGGAGAGTGGGGAGTAGAAATGGATGTGACGATGGCTTGGTGTTTATATGGAAAGTGAGGGGACAAGGCATTAATGGCCAAGGGACACCTCAAAAGTGCTTTTCTTAAAACCATGTGCTCTCCCTTGGAATTTACCATGGAGTTAGGCCACATGGGGCCCCCAAAACAATAATTCATCACCCTTGTCCGGCCAACCCTTAAAATATCTCATGACATCATCATGACACAGTTATGATGTCATTAAACATACCGAAACCCTAAAAACTGTATTTTTACTATTCACTGAAAATTCATTTTTTTCAGAAAAAACCCCAAAATTTACATTAACATAATATCGATGCTCTGAGTTCAAAAATGAAATCCATTTCATTAAAATAATTTTCTAAATATTTTTAATTTAATTTTTAATTAAAAAAACTCTATTCACCCGAAAAAACTAATACTTGAATAATAATTTATGAAACCGTTATTTAACAATTTTATTGAATCAAACTACTTAATCAGGGTGCCTAGATTATATTAATACTTTCATTAAGTGAGATTACTAACCCATTTGGTCACATTACTAATCCTAAGCATAAAATCACTATTCATAATTTACTATTCATCAAAAATTAAGTTGATCTTTTTAGACTCTAAATTTCGTACTGAACATAATTGTAGAAGACCATTTTTCAAAAATCATTACACATTTTAAATTATTTAAGGTTTACATAAACATTTTTAAAATATCCTTTTTCTAAAATTCATTAAAAATATGCATACTATATTTATCCGAACATTAGAAAATTCATAAACTTCATCATAAGAAGAAATCCAAATTTTTATTTAAAACAAAGTATTACACAAGGCAGTTATGGTCTCCTTACATAGCCCCTTATCACACCAGCATAGGACCTAAGTGTAAGGTGTGCTAAGGTGAGAGAATCTGAGGGAGGCTCGACCAACATCGCATGAGTAGTAATTTCTATCAGTTTGAACTTCTCGCAAAGGCGATTCCGTTCTAGCTTCACACGATGAAGTTCAACTTGGGTTTGGTCTAGAGCAAAGCCCAGGGGTGCTACCTCCTTCCCAAGTTCTGTTAGTTGGGATTCGATCAGTCTAAGACTACTGGGTGAGGCCATAGAATCATCTTTCTATATTAATTAACCAAGATTACATGTATTTAGAGACAATAATCAAAACATTTAGTTTCCAGTGGTCATATTGACCAATGGTCATATAACAGTCAAAAAACCAATGGTCACATTTTAATTATACTCATATTATCAAATGAAAAAAAATTTGTTGAGTATAAAAAAAATAACACACAAAATTGGGAAACAAGATTTATTCAAAATTTTGGGTCGTTACAGTGTTCCCCTTTAACTAGTGAACAACATCTTCCTTCATTGCAAAAAAACCAACTTTCATGCCACACTTGCGCACCACACTAGTGCACAAAACTTGCGCGACACACAACTTGTGTGGCCTACCTACGCGGTTGCGCGGTACACTTGCACAATACACTTGCACAGAACACTTGCGTGGTACACTTGCATGGGACACTTGCACGTCACACTTGCACACCCCACTTTCATGCTCACTGAACTTGGCGCAGCACTCCCACTTGCACGATCAGAGCTCGGATTTCCTCTAAGTGTGGAGCTCATTAATAAATGAGGAGAGTAGCCGTCTATGTATCAGAATTTTGAGGACTTGGGCGCCACACTTGTGCGCCACACTTGTGCGCCAAACATGCGCGCCACACCTTCGTGCCACTTTAGGAATTGCATGCCTCTTTATTTCCTTTGTCATATTTTGATATGATGATCTTGAAATATGAATTGCGCACCACACTTGTGTGCCATACTTGCGCGCCACTTTAGGACTTGCGCGCCACTTTTCCTTTGCCAAAATTTTGATGTTCTGAATTTGAAAAATTCTTGGCGTACAGCATTAGAAACCTCCTTAACACAAGATCACAACTATTTTTTCCAAAAACACTTTTCTCCATTCACCAAGAAACCCCCATTGTCAACAGTTTGAGTTATTGAGACTCGCTTGGTCAAAAAACACAACATGAAGTCCTGCGTTGTCAATAAACACAATCATCTCAAAAATGCTTCAATGATACCTTGAATGATTTTTCCCAACATTATTATTCAATCAATGATATATACTGGATAACCCTCAAAGAAAACATCTATATACAACTCAATATACTCAAGATAAAATTAATGATACGAGTCAGAATGATAAAGACAAAGTCGTGATACATAGAAGACGTCACGCATGGCTCGTTACCTCTAAGGTAGGGCTATCCCATTGTCTATTAGCCCAAATCTCTCCAAGATCTCAAAAGATCCAACATAATGATTTGATAGCTTTCCTTGTTTTGAAATCTTTCTGTGACCCAATCTAGGAGAAACTCACAAAAATACCCATTGTCCCACCTTTAATTCTAGAGGTTGGTGAAGATAATTAGTATAAGACTTTTTGTAGACTAAGTTGTATCCATATGCTACTAAATAAGTTTCACTTATTCTAAAGTCACTTTTATTTCTTCCAAGAACCCCCAAAATCAAGGATGAATTCTTGGAGCATGTCCACTAACACCCATATCATACTCTTAGACTGACCATCTATCTAAGAGTGGTATGTTGTACCCAAAAGCACCTGTGAACCCAGTTCCTTTTGATACCCCAGTCAAAACCGCAATGTGAACCGAGTATCTATCTCTGATATGATCAAATGGGGAATTCCATGAAGGTGTACAATGTATCAAATGTAAATCCAATAAAGTAAATCAATTGAGACAGTCTCTCAGATAGTTAGGAAGTGAATGAACATGGTTAGCATGTTTATAAACACCCATACTGTATCACTGCTATGAGGGAATCTTGGAAATCTCATCATAAAATCCATGGTGATGTCATCCCATTTCAACATAAGAATATAAAGAGGTTGTAAAATTCCCATAGGCCCCTTGTTCTCCTCCTTAACCTACTGATAGGTGGTACACCGTGTGATGAAACCTATAATCCACCTCTTTATACCCATTCACCAATACCGAAGACATATATCTTGATACATATTAGTAAGGACATGGTGTACTTCCCAAAAAGGGTAATGAGATTCCCCCAACCAATTCTTCCATATATCTATAGGCACCAAGATTCATCCCTGTAAGTACAAGATCTCATCTTTACCAATGACCCAACTAGGTAGTAGGTCCCCACCAGAGACACTTTTTCTCATGACCAATTCCTTGGGATCTAAAATTTTTCTCATCCTTTCCCATTTCATAAGGGAAGATATCACCTCTAAAGATGCTAAAATAGTCTTCCCATGATATTCCTAAACCTCTAGGTATATCTCAAAAATATTTCCATCAATTGTCTCTCACAACTAACCTCTTGGATGGAATATTCCACAATCTTTTGGCTCAGGGCATTAACTACTTCATTTCCCTTTCCAGGTGTATAAGAGAGATCAAAGTCAAATGATTTAAGGTTCTATAACCATATTCTCTGTCTGATATTGAAGACATTTTTTTAACAAGATCAAAGAACAATATATAAATTAGAAATGTTACAAGAGTCGGAAATATGGGATTTTTTTATAATCTCTATCAAAAAGATAAGATAAATCAGCTGGCAGAGTGTCTAGCCAAGTCATGCTCTGATGAACTCCATTGTCAGCAAGAGCAACATCAATGACATTTGCTTCACGGTAGGCATGAGTAGCAATGTAATCAATCCCATGGAGCATCTTCAAGTAATTCATCTAGCGTGTAGTGAGTGGCCAGGCCAGATGAATGATGCCATTCTAGATGGAATGAATGATGGTGGTAGAATCGCTTTCAATCCAAAGCTTTCTCTATCCTTTTTCAAGTGCAAACTCAACAGCGTGAATGACTCCAAGCATTTCCACCTCTAGAGATGAAGAGTGACCACGTCCAACATAGATGAAACCCTGACACTGACCAGCTGAGTCTTTGAAGATAGCACCACAACTAGAAGGTCCTGGATTGACTTTAGAAGCACCATCAATGTTCACTTTGATCCATCCCAGCATCGGTGATTTCCAGAAAACTTCAAAGGAGCGTTTGGGCATAGGGTAGATTCTAGGAACACAGAGATGATGAAGGATCTCAAAGTCACCAACAAAGTTGTTGTAATAGTATTTTTGAATTGAGGCGGCTTCATGAATTCCAATGAGAATCCGATATTTTCCTGCATTAAGACTAAATGAGCGATTATTATGAATGAGATCATTTCTAACGTACCAGATCTCATGCAGGAGTTCTGCCACTGCCGCAAGCAATATATTTTTAATCTGTAAATAAGATTCATGTCTAATACAATTTTTTAAAAACAAAGAAATAGAGTCAATTAAGATCCATCTGCAATTGAATAATTCAAAAACATAATTCCATAATACAGAGGCCATAGCACAAGATAGAAAAAGATGATCAGCGTCCTGCCTGTGTTGATTACACAAGAGACATTTAGAACAAAATTGAATGCCAAATTTTTTGCAGAGTAATTTCAGTAGGCAATCTATTATGTGAGATGTGCCAAATAAGGGTCTGCCTAGAAGGTTTAATCCAAGGTTTATTGAAATGACTCACCCATAGATAATTATATTCATCATTAGAAAATTTATGCTTATAAAAGTTTTTAGAGTCTAGCATTCCATTTGGAGTAGGTTCCCAGAAAAGGAAGTCCCCATTAGAGGAAAAGGAATGATTATCAATAATCTACACAATATAATCATAAAGGTCATGTATATGTAATTATAAGACATATTTTATAGACTGACAAGTATCATTAGGAATAACATTAGGTGGTAACAGTGACATCAGGGGGTTACCACACCATTTTCCACACCAAAAATTAATGGAAGAATCAACACTGACCATCCATCTAGAATTTTCCATGATCTTATGGTACGAGTCTCGGATAGATGGCCGGATTTAAGAGTTGATGAAATTAGAATTCCCCGTTAAAATTTTATGAAGGAATCTACAGTTCAAAAAATAATAAGCTTTAGAAGTAGAATTCATAATATTCCAGGTTAGACGGGCCTGTAGAGTGCTATTGAACAACTTTAGATTTTTTATTCCAATGCCACCTTTATCAAGCAGTTTACAACAAGAATTCCAAGGAATAGTGACAAGCTTCTTTTAGAAAATACTTCTTTTCCAAATGATGTTTTTAATGTAAGTATTAATTGTTGGAAGATTCCTATATTCCATTTATAAATCATAAGGGCGTAGAACATTTTAGAAACAATGGTGGATTTGACCAAACATATTCGCCCATCCATGGAAAGGGATTTACCCTTCCAATTAGAGAGCTGATTAATAATTTGATCTATGATATTAGAAGGTGGCTAACTTTGGGTCTACCCCAAAAGATAGGAACACTTAAATAAGTGAAAGGCAAGAGACCTTCTTTGATTCCAAGAGGCCTTCTTTTTGTCCTTGTAAATGAAAAACCATTCCCCCAATAGAAAATTACTCCAACAGTGTAAAGCATGAACCAAGGTTATCATGTCGAGGTTGTGTGTAGGGTAATCCCACTCATGAGGTAACAACTAGTGAGACACATACAGTAAAACTCTATCTCTCTACATTAGAACTAATCCAAACTTGATTCATGATGCATCATAATAAATTGTATAGATTTTGTCCGACTCTTGAAGAATTAAGATCGATGTTGAAGTTAGTATTCCCTTCAACTTTAGAAAGTATACCTCATAGGATTCCGACCATAAAAACTTAGCACCCTTTTTAGTCATTCATGTGATAGGAACTACTAGGAATGATAAATACTTAATTAAGTTCTTGTAATATCCATCCACCCCCAAGAAATTTCATAAGTCAAATAAATTCTTAGGTTGTTCCTGGGAAACTATAGCACTCGCCTTCTTTGGATCAATAGATAATCCTTCCTCTGAGATGATATAACCTAGGAAGTGAACCTTATCGATCTAAAAGTGGAATTTGGTGAGATTAGTATATAGTTGGTTCTCTCTTAGTGTATTCAACATGATATTAAGATGTTTGGCATGGTCGTGTTGATTATAAGAATACACTAAAATATCATCCATGAAGACCATCAAAGATGAATCTAGATACGGGTGGAAAAACAAATTCACTAGGTCTATGAAAAACAATGGTATGTTTATAGGGATGAATGATATAAACAAATACCCATACAAGTTGTTTCTACATAGGAATGTTTTATATGGTATGTCTGGTGGTCTAACACACACCTAGTCATATCCCGACCTCAATATGATCTTGGATAAAACCATCTTACCTTAGATAAGGTTGAAGAGGTTTTCAATACAAGGTAGTGGATACTAGTTCTTAACCATAAGTTGGTTAAACCGACGGTAATATACACACAATCTAAGGGTATCATCATCCTCCTTTTTGAAAAGGATAGTTGAACCCTATATTGAAGTATTGGGTCATATAAAACCCTTAGCTTATAAGTCCTCAAACTTCTTTTTGAGTTCCTACTGCTTCGTAGGTTCAATACAATAGAGAGGAATGGAAACTGGTGCTGCTCTTGATACCGGATCAATGGTGAACTCCACCTCTTTCGTAGAAGATAAAATAGAGAAGTCATCATGGAAAAAATTCCTAAAATGATCTACCATATGAGGGAACCCCATACATCACATACCCAGATCGCTCATAAAGAGACTGGCCATTTGGTTTGTCACTCCACCTGGCCCAAGATGCTCTGGTCCAACTCAACTCTCCCGAACATTCAATTTTCCCTTATGAATTCAAGTACCTCCCTCAAGTGATGTGAAGGACACCCTATGACAATATCAATCAAAATGAGCATGATAAAACCCTAACTAGTCCATCTCAATTATGATGGCAAATATCTTTATCTTGAGGACAAATAGATCCCATATAAAGAGATAATCGACTATCTAAAGGGTAAATACCTTACATTTACATACTCTCTCAGTTCGGATTCCCAATGGCGTGTTGAGATTCATCATTCCACAAAAGTACTCTATTCTTAAGCCCAGAATATCCACAATTGTTTTAGATATGAAAGAATGAAAATATCCTGTATCGAACATGGTAGAAACTAAAGTAGAGGATACTATAATAGTACCTTTAACTATAGAAGGTCCCAAACGCTTCTCCTTAGGTTTGGTTATATTGCATAAATAGGTCTAGGTCCATAGTCCTATGATGAAACCTAACTCAACTAGGTAGGACCCCTCATTTGTCGATGTACATATGAAGCATGGCTACCTCATCCATGAACACCTCATTGACCTGATTGTCTGGTAGTAGTACAACTCCCCACCTGACTTGGAACTAATGATCCAATACCCGAATATGGAGTCATTACAGATCCCTTCTAACTGGGTATTGAAGGAAAGTTTCAGAAAAAGTGATGGAGGTGTCCCATCCTTCTACAAGATTGGAACTCAATTGGGTCCATCATACATTGGGGATTCTTATAGAAAACCCTACCACACTGGTGACACACCACATTTTTGTAGGTAATGTCATATGGATGGATATTCCCCTGTGAAGATACTTTAAGTGATGTTTCCTACCACTAGATAAACTACATCCCTATCTCTATTCTGAACTGACCTGGCTCACACCAGTAACCTCCCTCAAGTTCTGCTCAGTGATGAGGTCCTAGTTTACTATCATAGAAATGTTTGTAAATTAGAATACATTAACCTATGATCAGATGGTGTAATAAAAGAACATCCTTAAAATGTCTCACTTTCATCAATTTGTCACCGACAAGGGTTGACATGAAGCATCGAAGTTTGGTGAAATGAGATGAATAAACTATCACAGGTATAACACCCTTATATATGTGCATAAATTCTCAAGTGTAGTATGATCTTTTTTTTAAAATGTTGGGGCTGAAGCCTCAATTTATTATTAAATAAAAGACATCTTTAAACTAGTTAGAGGGAGACCCATTACATTTCCCAAAGGCCCAAGGCCAAGTGTCCTGAATACAAGTCTTAAGAGCCCATTTTTTTTCCAAAGGACCCCTCAGTGAACAGTACTGCTATAGTCCTGTCTCCACTGCAGTTGCCACTACAGTCCCTCTGCCGCTATAGTGTAGAGGTCCTCCCAGACCATACCCTAACAATGACCAGTATGGTTGATAACATCCCACCAAGGCTTATATGAATCACAAAATTTATAAGTCACAAGATTGACCCACCACTCTAGAGTTGTACCTAAATTATTGAAGATGGATAACATGGACTCCATCCCTAACTTAGTATCTTGAGGATCTTCATACCCTAACAAAGTGGGAGGGTCTTGCTACTATAATTATCACATCAATTCAGTCCCAATAGGGGAGCATCACAGAGCTACCTATATAGACTACATGAAGCATAGGAATATCTCTTAGGACTAAACCATGAAACCCATATTAGGAATAGAAAGAGGTGCCTCAAGTGGAACCACATTAGCAAATAATTGTCGATTAAGGCCCACCACCCCCAGAGCATGATCGTCTCCACGTTCCTAGTTCACAAATCGAGGAATTCATGGTGAAATAACTCCACTATTTCTAAATGCATGCCTCGATAATATTTAACAACGAATATAATAAAAAACTGAAAAGGATACTTAAAAGGCCTCCCTATGAATGAGTCACACCTATCTAGATTCTCCTAAATCTAGGTCTAGGTGATAAGAAAGGTCATAAAGGGTCATAAGAGACACATCTTATTTCCTACTACTAAGGTCGGGTCAGGGTCAATGATTCACATTACACAATAGAGGTTCTGACATATAGAGTTTCAATTGCAAGGTATAGAGGAAAACATACTTTACTTTGAAATTGGAATCCCCATTTAATGATAAAAATTTCATTCAAGAGTTTGAATTTATATAGGTTCATATGAATTTATATATAAATATATATATCACAATTCTATTATATGCATCACCATTCCTAAGTTATAAATGCATAAGATTTATAAGTTTCAATTTTCATGTTTTATAACTGATAATTGGCCCTTACATCCGGTATTAGAATGTAACAGGTCATAGAAAATTATTTGATTAAATGTATTACCATTCCCAAACTATATAATTACATGCTTAAAAATTTTTAATTGGCATTCATGTAATCAAAATCATCTAACGTTTCATTCCATGAAACCAGTGGTTCATGGATCAAACATTAAATAATTGGTTAATTAATGTGACATCATCAATCTATATTGGATGAAACTGATTATATTGATTAATAAACTTTAATTAATCCAATTATTCTATCCCTATAAGAAACATTATCACATTTCAAATATTTAACATTAAAGGTACTCACAATAATTAAAAGAAAATTAGGAAATTTAAGCAATGAGATATACCTAAATTACATGGCATAATGCATGACATGTGAATTCTCAAGTGCCTATATGATAAATGAGATGATACCACCTCTTCATACCATGCCAAAGAAAAAATAATTCCACAATAATAATATCAATAACAACGACACAAAACTTTTTCACCACCCAACGATGAAATCAGTGCAACAGTAACATGCGCAAACTAATAACAACAATATCCTAGCCCAGATAATTTGGTTTCCCATTGTATGTGGGTGAGATAATCTTGGAACATGATCATTACCAAATTTCTAAATATTCCTAGATTCATCTCTAGTACCCAAATAGTAATACAAAAGGAAAAAGATCTCTGATACCATTTCATAGCATCTCGGACCCAGTTCACTCATAAGTAACAAAACCCGTTTGGAAACATGACCTTAAGCATGCCCCCCATACACCAGAGGCTACTGACTAATAGCAGGGGTCTATGATGGTATTGTGGGGATATTATACCCCCATGATCATAGTGTATCACAACAATATCTAAAAATAGTAATCAGTGTAAAAGGTAATAAATAATCAATAGCAGAGTAATAAATCACCCAGATATAATAAATAGGTGCAATTTGAATCAATTTATTATACAAAAATGATGATCATATCATGGTACAAATAAAAAGGGAACACATAGAAGTAGAGAAATATGCATATACAACATTTTATAAAAAAATACAAAAAGAACAAAAGCTACTTTAGCTAGAATCATGATCATAAGCTCGTTTCTATGATCTCGTTCTCCATCCTAGGAAAACAATAAAGAATCCATAGTGGGATGCTTAACATTCTCCCTAGATACATCCATAAGGTCTATCTGGGTACTAACTGGTGGCCCAAATAGGGTTTGATATATACTCAGTTGGCTGCCACCAATAGTGTCTAAAACTATCCATTCTATGTATATAAGATGAGAAGTGTGTAAATAATAATAAATGTAAGATAGTTAATAAATACATCAAACTGGACCAGGTTCCTCATGAGATACCCGACCAAAACTACCTGTTTCTGCCTAAGTCAAATGTATTTGAATAGATGTCACCCTACATGTATAATTATATAATAATAGTATGTATATATATTACTCCTATACATATAGACATATATGTGCATATATATAGGTACATATTAATATTCAAGAAACATTATCACATTTCAAATATTTAACATTAAAGGTACTCACAATAATCAAAAGAAAATTAGGAAATTTAAGCAATGAGATATACCTAAATGACATGGCATAATGCATGACATGTGAATTCTCAAGTGCCTATATGATAAATGAGATGATACCACCTCTTCATACCAATCCAAAGAAAAAATAATTCCATAATAATAATATCAATAACAACGACACAAAACTTTTTCAACACCCAACGATGAAATCCGTGCAACAGTAACAGGCACAAACTAATAACAACAATATCCTAGCCCAGATAATTTGGTTTCCCATTGTACGTGGGTGAGATAATCTTGGAATAGGATCATTACCAAATTTCTAAATCTTCCTAGATTCATCTCTAGTACCCAAATAGTAATACAAAAGGAAGATGATCTCTAATACCACTTCATAGCATCTCGAACCCAGTTCACTCATAAGTAACCAAACCTAGTTGGAAACATGACCTTAAGCATGCCCCCCATACACCAGAGGCTACTGACTAATAGCAGGGGTCTATGATGGTATTGTGGGGATATTATACCCCCATGATCAGAGTGTATCCCAACAATATCTAATAATATTAATCAGTGTAAAAGGTAATAAATAATCAATAGTAGAGTAATAAATCACCCAAATATAATAAATAGGTGCAATTTGAATCAATTTCATATACAAAAATGATGATCATATCATGGTACAAATAAAAAGGGAACACAAAGAAGTAGAGAAATAGGCATATACAACATGTTATAAAAAAATACAAAAAGAACAAAAGCTACTTTAGCTAGAATCATGATCATAAGCTCGTTTCTATGATCTCGTTCTCCATCCTAGGAAAACAATAATGAATCCATAGTGGGATGCTTAACTTTCTCCCTAGACACATCCATAAGGTCTATCTGGGTACTAACTGGTGGCCCAAATAGGGTTTGATATATACTCAGTTGGTTGCCACCAATAGTGTATAAAACTATCCAGTCTGTGTATATAAGATGAGAAGTGTGTAAATAATAATAAATGTAAAATAGATAATAAATACATCAAACTGGACCGGGTTCCTCATGAGATACCCGGCCATAACTACCTGTTTCTGCCTAAGTCAAATGTCTTTGAATGGATGTCACCCTACATGTATAATTATATAATAATAGTATGTATATATATTCCTCCTATACATATAGACATATATGTGCATATATATAGATACATATTAATAGTCATGACCCGAGATGTGAGACCAAGACATCCATACCCACTTATAAGAAGTTTCATAACTCCCATCGTATATGATCATAGAGGTATAAATGGGTTGTCATAATGATCATGTATAAAGCATGGAACGAACCCAAGCTTTTTCTTTGGCTTGGTTAACATATTCTTGATTTTCAATTAATTAGTAACCTAATCTCATCCAAGGAGTTCCATAGAAGGAACCCAGATATAATTCTAGGTATGTTCTATTAAAACCCATGATCATAGGAGTCCATCCAAGGCATCTGTGTTAGGACCCAAGTATCACTCACGACATGGTATAAAGCATAACCCTCTATGTCTATCCATGATGTACCAGACCAGGAAACAAGTATCACTCATTCCATATCATGGGGACAATGCATACTGATACCATTCAAGTTAATCCACTAAGGAACCTTGTATCACTCATGGGAATCATAAGAACATCCCCATCCATGGTGTTCTCTAAATAACCCATGTATCACTCCCAGCGTACCATAAATTATTTATCAATTTATAATTTTTAAGATCAACAAGACCATCCAAGGAATCCTTAATTGGTACCCTTTTTTCCCTTGACTTGGTTTAAATGAATGATCATTTCAAGCATTAAATTCATACTATTAAATAAGTAGAATTTAGTCACATTTTCTAGCTCATTTATTATAGTTGATTCAACTATAATAAGAAGTGTAATGGTCTATAAATATGGCCAAAAATTTCCCTTTGGTTCAATAAAAATACATTAAATTCAAATGGAAAATTCAACAAACCTCAATTGGGTTTCAAATCAATTCCAAGTAATGAGGCTATTAGGTCTTCAAGTAAAATCACACCCTTAGGGGTGGCTCACGATAATGTGGTCAACCTATGAAATTATTTATCTAGTTTCTAGGACTATAATAATCATGGAAACATAAATTTATTTAATTAATTAAATGTTTTGGAGGTTCCACTATAAAATTCCATCATGAAGACCAATATCATACCATATAAAGCATCATTAATTTTTGGAAAAATAACTACAACACCTACCTTTTGTTGGTAGAAGACCCCTCGTCCGTTGTCAACTTTTGATTCAAATTAGAATGGGAGAAATGGAAAAAATATACAAATGAACTAAAAATAGGGTATATTATATTTCACCAAAATAACACTAAATATGGCAAGATAAATCGAGAAAAGAAGATAGATTATCATAGATCTTTCCATTAGTTATCCAATTCAACTGACAGTGAAGGAATTAAGCTCAAATGAATAACCTAGAATAATGCATATGTTGGAACCAAGATAGATATCCTAGAGGTTGTGCATGAAAATGGGAGAAGAAAGGTGGTTAAAAACCTAAAATTAAGGCAGGGAAAATTTTTATTTATACTAGTTTTAAAGATGTTCATGGTTTGGATGCACGGTTTGCCAAATCATGTGTTTCCACTGATTAAGTGGAACAAAGGGTGAAGTGTTGGGTACATGGTTTGAGAAAACCATGAAGCCCCGTCTAGCCCACCATAAATCCTCACATGATCATGTGGCATGAGGTTTATGGTTATAACTAACCATGAAACCCTCTGTAGTTTTCTTCAGCACCTGCATTATTGATTCGCATGGTTAGCACTAATTGTTCTGACCATTCAGCTTAGTATGCCTCTCCAAACTTTTGGAGCTTTGGGATCTGAATTATACCTGAACTTTCCTAAACTAATCCTTATCCACTTAATCACATTACTAGCATAAAAATATAGATTTTTAATTGTATCTTAAGTGTTTTTACCTCTTCAAAATTTTGAGATGTTACAATGATGAAGTCAGAGGTCCCATATTCAAACAGGGAGTGAGCAAGGCTAAAGATGACGTAAAAGAAATGATAATGTGTGGGGTTTTTGGGAGATCATTGATAAATAGGTAGTGAGTTCTTTATGGGGTGGGGGAGTGGGACATAGCGCTAATAATGGTAGTGTGGGATTACTGAAGATGGAAGAGTGGGGGCGCTGATAGAAAGAGATTTTGAGGCCCCATTATAAAATCAAAATTATAAAAAAATATTTTTAACATTTATTTGTGCTCAGAAAAGTGTTTATAAAATAAAATTTTATTAGTTCTAAAAATGAGATGATAAATTCACTCTTTTTCAACGTTAAAAAAGTGATAATAACGATGAAATTTATTAGTTATTTAGTTATCAATGATGAAGGGAACATGATTTTTATGGTGATTTTGTTATGTGTAATTTTTAGCACTGATAATGGTCATTTTGTGCTCTGAATATGGCTGAATAAGTAGAAGCTCCTTTTGATACCCCATTAAAAATGAAGCTTATCTCATTACGGATCTTCATTAATGATATCCTCAAAAATGGATTCCATCTTGTCCCATATTTTAAGATATTATTCTAAATTGATTTTACCTTCATTGAAGACATGAAGTAGAGTTTGATTTTGAGTGTTGATCCAAGACGATTTTCGGTCATTAGTGTCAACCTATAGATATCCTAAAAAGATCCTATCATGTTCATCATCAAGATCTTAAATAATAAATTTTCCTTCCACTATCTCCTTATGGTGGAATCATCATCATAGAGGTTTCTTGGACAATTATTTATTTTCATTACTTATCATCATCTCCCCCATTCCCAAGATGAACTTGATCTTTAATGACCTTAAAAGGGCCCTCCTGATTTCAGAGAATCCCTATCACACTCTTAGGACTTTTAATGTGCACTTCGTATACTTTGGAATTAGGATTGGGCTTATAAACTACCACTACTAAAGAACATGATTTTGTAAACTCTAGAGACTTCTATTATAGACACTAAAAATTGATTCTATTTTAAGAACCATTAAAATTAAAACACTTTTATCAGTTCTAAAAAAAGAATGATAAAAACACACTTCATCAACATTATAAAAATAATTAATGAATATTTACCTTTATCAGTGCATATTATAGCCCCAATAAATTTGAATTTTATCAGTTCTCATTTTAACACTAATAAAATTACATTTTATTGGTGTTCTATTTAGCACTAATAAAAACACCAGTTTTAGTAGTGTGTTTCTACATATACATAAAATTGTAAAAAAATTATAATTACTAACAAATTTTGAAACATTTTTATACATTTACAACATAATTAACAATTTAATTTAAAATAAATTTATTTTACAAACATGTCAATATAATAAATTTACATTTGTATATAAAATTTATTAGAAACATTAAATTTTTTATCATATTAAAAAAATAAACATGGTAGACATGAATTATACTATCATAGGGACCCCCTTTTAAAAGAGACTAATTGAACAACCAATTTTCGAACACAGCACCCCGAATTGAACAAAATAAGAGTGTACCTATAATAAAAAACAATGCCTAATATAAATCAATAAATGAAATATAAATATGATACAATAATGAACTATTAAAATTTCACTTTTAAATTGAAAACATGCACTTGTGTCATATTAATGTGTGGTTTATTCCTACACGACAAGTCATGAACTAGCCCTATTCGACATTGAACCGGTCACCTGTGCTGGTCCACAACATGTACCAAGGGGCATTCCCAATCCCCTCGATATGGAAACCAGTTTTGGACATCAAAACATACAAGGGGGTATAATTTTTATTGAAATAAATAAACCAAGACCAAAAAAATAAACTGAACCAAACAAGCCACAATATTGAATAGCTAAACATAAATAAATAAATAGTTGGTCCAGATACATAAAATGACGAACAAGTGGAAACAAAATACAAAACTATAAACAAAACCAATCTACCATGAACTCCATGTGACCTTGTGGTCACCTCCAGCCACTAAACTAAACCTGATCCAACACTGAGAAGTTGAACCTAAAAAACCATAACAGAAACTGGACCTGCATATGAAAAGATAAGATAGGCGTGATCACCAAGATGCTTAGTAGGAAATCCAAAGATAAACCACTGAATCCAAGTATTCCCTTTCCCAAAAAAATCCATTAACACTATATTGAAATTCAGATATAAATATAGGGTTTCCACTTTCTATTTAAAAAACATAATCTTATAATTTTTAAAAGCTAATTCACACTACACATTTATTTTTCAAAACAAATTTAATATTTCGAATCCAAAACCCAAGCAATCAAAAATCAGGCTGTAATATAAATAAATAAATAGTGTGGGATGAAAACTAAAAGCAATAGAAGTAAACAAGTTGATACAGTCAATAACTATGGGTGATCATAGACATCCCTAGAAGACCCCTGGTGGTACTCGGTTCAGAACCACCTGTCGGCATATGGTGAATCCCCTAAGTCCTTAACCAACTAGCTAGCCTAACTTGGCCTCACTAGTGGCACATCCCTCCTGGCCCATCTAGAACTCCATGGGGAACTAACCCATCTAATCAGGGGTATAAATAAACTGTCACTCAATCATCTAAAAGTTTCCCAGAAACCCATAGTGCAAGTAATATTGTGTAAGTAGGATGCCCTCGCACGTGTGACTCGCCTTACCTACCCCCAACACACTTTCCTACCCCAAACACAGACACTCTATAAGATAACCCATAAAGTGATATCCCATGATATAGGTGCCCAAAAAATATACGCATACATAATTATATCACATAATCACATCATATCATCAAAGGAACCTACTGGGACACTATAACATATAACCATTTAAAAAATTTAACAAAACAACAAGGATTCCAAACAGGCACACAATTTCCAAAACATAATCCTTTCAAAGAGGCAACACAAATATTACACTAGAGTTAGAAGTTCCAAATAGGCCTTTAACTTTAAATGTTCAAAATCATTATCCAAAACATCACACAAATACCAATTTAAAGTTTCCAATTCCAAATGGGCCCTTAAGTTCCAAAAATTCAACAAAACATACGGCAAAATAAAAATGGGCATATGTTCAAGTATTTCATTTCAAACTATTTTAAAAATACACATGAAGAGACTAGAAACATTTAGAAAACAAGAACAACTTAGAAAACCTAGGTTTCGAGAAAAATAGCAATTTAAAGCACAATCTTCATTTGAGGGAACATCCATGCATGCACGTAGTGCACCCATGGATGTGCCAACATCCAATGGAAAATCAACTATCCAAGAGGACACTCAAAAGGACCATTTACACAAAACATCATTTTCTTTAAAACTAAATCCAACCATCCACATTATTTAGAAAACACAAATAAATCCCCTTAAATCCATAAAACCCCTTTTTTCTAAATCATTTTTAACAAAATTTTCAAATTAAAACATTGTCAAACCATATACACCAAACCAAGTTCATAAACAATCAATTACCACCACAACATAATTAAAGCTAAATAGTTCATAAAACCCCTAATTTCACTTTACTAGTACAAAGTAATTTTATCAAATATTTTGGGTTCATAAACACATAAGCTTTATTAAATATTCACCTTAAAATTTATTTTTATTTTACATATACTACCTTAAAAACACCCCAATAGAATTTCCACAAGCATTATCAAAATGCGAACCACATACAAACAATTATTGAAACAACATTGGGCATTAATAAATCCCATTTCACATTGGTTGGGATAAGTATATTCAAAGAAACACACTAAAACTATTATTTTAACAACTCCTAAAAATTTATAAACACTATAGAAGAACAATTGGGAGTAAAATAAAGCTAATAATCATATAAAATAAACAATTTTAAGGATTCTTTTATTAAATGAAATCACTAAGAAAGATAAACCTGGATTCACTTACCTCAAACCAAGTGCAAATGGAGTAAAACTTCAAGGAGAGGGAGATTGAGACCTCTTGGGCCAACCACATAACCTATAAAACGAGGTAAACACACAAACAAGAACCTTGATGATTAGGTTTTGGCCAATATGAAAGAAATACCAAAAAGAAATCAAATAATACAAACTGAAGGGGGGAGGGATGTGAGTGAAGTGGGCCACTGGATAGGAGAGGGTGATGGAGCAGGACTGGATGACACCAGTAGGGAGCGTGCCGTCTAGAGGAGGGTTCGTGTAACTAGTGTGCCGCACCAAGTAGGATGGGAACTACTAGTGTTTCACTCCAAGTATAAGGGAACAAGGAGGGTTCACTGAAGGCACATCGAAGTAGGGAAAGCAAGATGGTGAGGGGAGTATGGTCAGATAGGCTAGGTTGGGGGGAGCAGGTCATCACACCTATGGTAGGGGAGGGGAGGTGACTGCTCCATGATGGAGAAGAAAGGGGGTTCCCCCTAGGGTTCCACTTATTTTTAAAAATAATAATAATAACACCATTAATAATAATAATAATAATAAATTAAGTCTAAATATAATTTTAATAATAATAATTTTATTCTTAATGATAATATTAATAATAATATAAAAACATAAATATTTTTTTAATAATAATAAAACATTGATTAAAATACTCTTATTATTATTATAAACACAAAAATATTCCTTTCATTTTTTTAAATTATAACAAAATCAATAACAATTTTAATAATAATAGAAATGATAATAATAACAGTTTATTAATAATATTATTATTATCTACACAATAATATTTTTATTATTATGGTTTAAACATTTAGTTTATTATATTTACATAAAATATTTTTTATTTCAAATGTTAGACAACTGCACGGGAAACTGGTCAGACTGTGCGGTTACTGCCATCCATGCGGTGCCCACACACCGGTCCAAACCCCACAAAAATCATTAAAAGTAAAAAAAATATAGACCATCACTCAACCTGAACCTTAAAGAAGATAACCAAAGAAAATAAATAATAAAATAAAATTATTTAAAAAGGTCAGGGTGTGACAATTATCCCCACCACATAACTTTCTGCCCCCAGAAAGTCACCAAGCCAACAATTAACACAACTCGAGTCCATGTCCAGAAAAAACCAGAGGAAACCAATAGTCTCGAGGTGACCATTCCCAACACACTTCACACCTAACCAATTCAAGAAAAACCACTTCCCAAGGATGAGGGGAGAACACGGGAGGGTTCTCCCCACCAAAAGAATTTACTAACACGGAAACCTTGAAACCTGAACACACCACCCCCTGGGGGGATGTGGGTACTCCCAATATGAACTCATTCAATTTCTACACAGAGACCAATCTACACCCTAGAGGCTTAAATGGGAAGCTTTCTATGAAAATACCCAATAGCCCGAGGATAAGAAATTAACTCAACACCTCCGACACTGACTGAATAAAATCCTCACTGCAACCAAAGACTAGGGAATTCCAAGATCGAACTCAACCGACTCTCTCAACACTAACAGAAAAACTCCACAACTAGGATTAAAAATATTATGAGTAAAACAGGAACATTGAGACATTGGGATAGAGGAATCCCCTAAAAAACCAGAACATGCAAGAGGAAAACCCACAGAGAGGCGCCGAGACTAAGAAATGGCCTAGAAACACTGCCCTTTAATTTCACGAAACCAAAAATCCCCCTAACAAACACAACTAATACCAAAATCAAAATCAGAATGATTCTATTAATTCATGGTCCCAACACCCTTCATGGAATCTGAATGATTTAGAAACCAAACTAAGAGATGATAAGGTCACTTGGATTGTGGCAGATTGAGCTCATCACACCCCCACAACAAGGATTAGATTAAGATGGTGACAAGAATAGAAAAAGGAGACATTGGATATTTCAATCCCAATGTTGAAAACATGATCTGGACTGAGGTTACACACACCCTCGGTAACTTCTAATTGTGCGCGAGCTTCACCCCAAGACATGTTGATAGGGCCCTAATGGATGAATCATATCCTTCCTCATAGTCAAGAATTTTCATCTTTCGGTCCCCAACTCCTTCTTCCTCCCAATTATTCAAACAACCACAATGGTGGTACATTTTCAAATGGATGTAACATGACGGATTAGAATGCCCGAACCAGCCATACTGGTGGCACCCAAGATAATGGTCTGACAAACTGGGAGCTGACATCGATGAAGAAAATTCTTCAGAAACAGGTTCCTCTGATGCGCCCCACTCATCAGATGGGGAACCCTCATGAAAACTGACAACCATTTGACCACACCCCAAATACTAATAAAGATGAGGCACCCAACCTCCACTATTCCAAAACCAGACCCTCCATTTAATCTGAGACAAAAAGGACTCTAACAAACCCATAAGTTTCCAACAACCCGATGACATGCTATGCTCCTATCAAACCACTTCACTACTTCTAATAGACCTCAAACACCTCAAAGGAAAAGCAAAACCTAAGAGGAACCAGAAACTGGGCATGACTCAATGGCAAAATTAGCATCATTTCTAGGTAGCATACTCGGAACAACACAAAAAACACAACAGAAATCAGCATCAAGACAAAACCCAATCAAAGAAATAGCCCAAGATAAGGGAAACAAGCTCATAATCCAAACATATACAAACACAAGAAATAATTACTTTTCCAAAAACCACCATTTCTTTTAAATTTTAAAACTCACCTATGGAATCTTATAAATTACCACATGTGTGTTCATCCAGTCCCACTTACATCATCTACGGACAAGTACCCCCATGTAATCTCCATATATACCCACACACACATGACACTCTATAAATAATGCCAAGTTCCAAACATCTCTTTTACTTATCAAATCCAAACACATACCAAATTTTCCAAATCAAAACACTTTATATTTAAGAACCCACTTTATAGATTTCAAAACAATTTGAAGTAAACCCTTTATCCATTTTCAAACAACTTTCATTTCAAAAATTTATCTTCCTTTCCAACATATACTTACACCCATAGAAACCAAGATAAAACACACCCAAAAAACCCACCGGAATGAAGAACTACTGCCTCTACCTAACCCAAAAACATGGTGGTGAGACACACACCTAGTAAGGAATAACACTAAGAGGACCTTGAACTGGGAACTTGGACTCCACATGGGTCACCACCCCATGTGAGGCCACATCATAACCCATTTTTCCTCCACTGTCATTCCTCAATCCAAAACAACCCAAGAAAAAAGACTCAAAAACTGTTAATATCCCTGGAAACTCTGGGATTAGTGTGAGAAAGAGTTCACAATTCTCTTCCTGCACCTACCTCTTGAGTACTGAAAGTATTAGTATCCTTCTACCATACACCCCAAATAGAAAGGGCCTCCTATGATACAATTTGTTTATGATCCATCCTAGGGAAACACTAAACTGGTCACCCGAGTCGATCCGCAACATGTCTCGAGGGGCGTTCCTGATCCCCCTAGGATGGAAACTAGTGTCAGGAATAAAAATATACAAAGGGGATGATTTATCCCGAAATAAATAAACTAGGACCAAAAAAATAAATTGAACCAAACAATCCACTTGATTCAACAACTGAAATTAAATAAAAAATAGTTGGTCCAGATACATAAAATGCAGAACAAGCAGAAACAAAATACAAAACTAAAAACCAAACCACGCTACCATGACCTCCATGTGACCTCTTGGTCACCTCCAACCACTAAATTGAACCTACTCTAACACTGATAAGATGAACCTAAAAAATCATAATAGAAACTGGACTTGTATTTAAAAAAGATAAGATAGGTGTGAGCACCGAGATGCTCAGTAGGAAAGCCATAGATAAACCACTGAATCCAAGTATTCCCTTTCCCAACACAATCCATTAACACCGGTTTGAAATGCAGTTATAAAAATAGGTTTTCCACTTTCTATTTAACAAACATAATCATCCTATTTTTAGAATGCAATGCACGCCACACCTTTACTGTTCAAAACAATTTTACCATTTCGAAACCAAAACCCAAGTAGTAAAAAATCATGTTGAGATTTAAATAAATGAATAGTATGGTATGAAAAATAAAATCAATATAAGTAAACAAATTGATACAGTAAATAACCGTGGGTCACACTAAACACCCCTAGAAGACCCCTAGATGTACTCAGTTCAGAACCACCTATTGACGTATGGTGAAGACCCTAAGTCCATAACCAACTAGCTACCCTTACCTGGACTCACTAGTAGCACACCCCTCTTGGACTTTCTACAAATCTAGGGGGTACTAACCCATCCAATAGGGTCTATCAAGAAACTTCCACTAAATCATCTAAAAGACACCTAGGAACCCATGATGGTAGTAATATTATGTAAGTAGGAGGCCCTCACACACGTGACTCACCTTACCTGCCGCCACCAAACTTTCCTAGCCCAAACACAGACACTCTATATGATAACCCATAAAGGGATATATTCCTATATAGGTTCCCCATAAATATACACATACATACTTATATCACATATTCACATCATATTATAGAAGGTTTTAACCAAGCTGCTATAACATATAACCATTTAAAATATTTCACAAAACAACATAGTTTCCAAAAGGTCACACAATTTCCAAAACACCATCCTTTCAAAGAGTCAACACAAATATTACACTAGAATTGGAAGTGCCAAATGGTCCTTTAACATGATATGTTCAAAATAATTACCCAAAACATCACACAAATAAAAATTTTACGTTTTCAATTTTAAACGGGCCCTTAACTTCCAAAAATTCAACAAAACATACACCAAAATCCAAATGGGAATATGTTTTGATATTTCATTTAAAAATATTTTAAGAATCCACACAAAGATACTAGACACATTTAGAAAATAATAACCACTTATAAAACCCAAGATTCGAGAAAAATACCAATTCAAAGTACTATATTCATTTTGAGGGCACATCCATGTGCACACAGAATGCACCCATGGATGTACCAACATCCAATGGCACATAAACTATCTAAGAGGACACTCAAAAGGACCATTTACACTAAACACCATTTTCTTTAAAATTAAATCCAACCATCCACATTATTTATAAAACACAAAGCAATCCCCTTAAATCTACAAAACATATTTTTTCCAAATTTTTTATAACACAATTTCCAAATTACAACATTGTCAAACCTTATACACCGAACCAAGTTCAAAAACAAGAAATTACTGTCAAAAAATAATTAAATCTAAATAGATAAAAAAAACCCAAATTTTACTTTACCAGTACAGAGACATTTTATCAAATATTTTTTGTGCATAAACACATAAGGTTAATTAGAGATTCACCTTAAAAGTTATTTTTTTTAAAAGCATAATACCATGAAAACAACCCAATAAAATAGCCACAATAATTATCAAAATAATAACCACATAAAAATATTTATTGAAACAACATTGGGAATTAATAAAACTCATTTCACATTGGTCGGGATAAGCATATTCAAAGAAACACACAACAATTATTATTTTAACAACTCTTAAAAATTTATAAACACTATAAAAGACCAATTAGGAGTAAAATAAAGATATAAATAAAATAAAATAAAGCATTTTAAGGATGAAAGTGTTAAATGAACACACAATAAAGGATAAAATCAGATTCTCCTACCTCAAACCAAGTGTGGATGGAGTAAAACTTCAAGTAGAGGGAGATGGAGACCTCACGGGAAAACCGAGAAACCTAGACAATGAGGGAAATGCCCAAACAAGAACCTCGATGATTAGGGTTCGACCAATATGAATGAAATCCCAAAAAGAAATGGAATACTAAAAAACGAAGGGGGGAGGGTGGTTAGTGAAGTGGGTTGCGGGTTTAGAGAGGGCACCAGAGTAGGACCGAACGATGCCGATAGGAAGCACGCTGTCCGGATAAGTGGTTATACAACCAGTGTGACACACCAAGCAGGAGGGGAATTGCTGGTGTGTCGGTCCAAGTAGAAGGGGGTAGGGAGGGTTTTTTGGAGGCACATCGGAGTAGGGGAAGCATCCTAGTGAGGGGGTGGATGGCCGGATGGGATGGGGAGGGGGAGAAAGTCATCACGCCTAGGGCAGGGGAGGAGAGGTGGCTGCACCATGATGGAGAAGGAAGGGGGGGGGTGATGCCCCCCTAGGGTTCCACTTCTTTTAAAAAATTAATATCATTACTAATAATAAAAATAATAACAATAATAATAAATTAAGTTTAAAGATAATTATAATAATAATAATTTTATTATTAATGATAATATTAATAATAATATAACAACATTAATAGTTCTATTATTAATAATAAAAAATTAATTAAAACACTCTTATTATTATTATAAACACAAAAACATGATTTCTTTAAAATTATAACAATATCAATAACAATTTTAATAATAATGTCAATGATAATAATAAAACATTATTAATAATAATATTATAATCTACACAATAATAATATTATTATTATGGTTTAAACATTTAGTTTACTTTTTTTACATAAAATTTATTTATTTCAAACATTAGATAACTGCACGGGCACCTGGCCCGACTATGTGGTTACTTTCTTTCATGTGGTGCCCACACACCAATCTGAAACCCACCAAAATCATTAAATGTCAAAAAAATTATACCATCGCTCAAACCGAACCTTTATGAGGTTAACTAAATCTAGGAAATAATAAAATAAAATAATTTAAAAATGTCAGGGTGTGACACAACACAAATGATTTACATATCATTTTCCTAATGTATCAAGACAATCTGAGTGCATTTGAACAATTTTGAGTGTGTGATGCATATGTTTAAATAAAATGTAGATTTTAAATATAAACATGCACTTTTAGTCATAATGGGAACACCTCATGTTGGATTGAGCTGTGGTTAATTCCTACAAGTTGAAAATGACTAATGGTTCATTTTCCAAAAGTATCAATATAATCTGTGTAATTTTTCTTAGTGTTTAGTGAATGATGTGTGTTTTGAACTGAAATGTCACTTTTAAACTGAAAACATGCAATTTGAGTCATAATAGGGACACAATGTGTCATATTGAAGTGTGGTTAATTCCTACAAGTCATAACTGACTTATAAATTATTTTCATAAAGTATCAAGACAATATGAGTGTGTTTTCTTGGATTTCGGTGAGTGATGAACATTTTAAACTAAAATGTCCCTTTTAATCTAAAACGATGCACTTTGAGTCATGTCGGGCACACCGTGCATTATATTGACGTGAAATTAATTCATACACATCACAAATTACTTGTGGATTATTTTCCTAAAGTATCAAGACAATTGGAATGTGTTTTCTTGATTTTTAGTGAGTCAAACATGTTTTGAGTTAAAATGTCACATTTAAACTGAAATAACACACTTTGAGTCATACCGAACACACCATATGTTAGATTTACATGTGTTTAATTCTATTAGTATTCATCACATTTATTAAAGAGAGAGAAACTAATTAATAGAGAGGTTTTTTTCATCATTAATAGGGGAGTTTCTCTCAATGATAATGGAGAGTTATTCTCAATATTAATGGATGGTAAAATGAATGTTGGACCAAATTTATTAGATATATGGAATTGGTTTCTATATATGGGGATACAGTAGTATATTTTGGGATTATGATGAGATTAAATTCTACTTGTGAAGGGGTTATTGGCAAGCCCTTCAAGATGTAGTCCACCAAGATCAATATGAAAGGGGATTCCACATTTTCCGTAGCCTGTGTGGCTTATCAACAGCAAAGAGATTGATTTATACTCATAAAGAGGTTCTTGATATATGTTCAAGGTGTATTCCACCAATATAAGGAAGGGGTCTATTGTGTTTTTGGTTGTATGAGTGGCACATCAATATGGAATAGGTGCGAAGTATAAATAATGAGATCAATGATCGTGGACATGTATCAAAAGTCTTCATGATAGTGGTGATAAGATGTTGTGTCCCAGTTTATTATTAGTGGTGTATCATAATGGATAGATCATGAGAGAGATAGTTTTTTAGTCATCATTAATAAAGGGTTTTCTCTCAAAAATAATGGGGAGATATTATTGATATTAAGAGATGAAAAAATGAATGTTTATCGCAATAATTGGAGATGTGGACTTGGTGTCTATATATGGGGATATGTTATCATATTTTTAGAATTACTATGAGATTAAATTATACTCATGGAGATTTGATTCTAAATATTTTTAAGATATATTCCACCAAGATCAAGAGTATAGGGGCTACTTCATTTACGGTAGCCCATGTGACTTGCCGACAGTGATGAGATTGGCTTCTACTCATGTGGAGGTTCATGAAAGGTGTTCAAGTTTTATTACAATAATAGTAGGAAAGGGTATATCACATTTTTGATAGCATGTTCGATGCATTGACATGGAATAGGTGCAGAGAAACAACAATGAGATCAATGATCAGGGTCATGCATTGGAATTATTCCAAATAACAGTGATCAGGTGGCATGTCTTGATTGATGATCAATGATACATCATAATGGTGAGATCATGGGAGAGAAAAATCTTTTGGGTATCATAAGAAGGTTTGATAATGATGAATTTTCATATAAAGATCCCATTGGTAGCGATGTTTTTTTAACAGAAGGGTGAGATTTTTTGTTAGATAGATATTTGAGTATTGTGTTTTGACTGAGATGTTTTTTAGAGAGAAGAGGGAGGTGTATTAGGACGTGTTTTTCACACACATTTTTTATGCCATCATTGACATTCAAGTTTGGTAATTTACTGAAATTTTATACTCTTTGATTTATTAGTGGATTTTTTGGATTTTCCCCATAGACTTTTTAATACTCTACATCAGAGGGTTTTTCCATGTTAAATATACTACATAGTAATTTTTTTATTCTGCTTTATATGTCTTCCATATTTCATTGGGTTTCGCAAAAATATTTTTTGGAAAGAAATTTTCTACATGAAATCAGGATTCTCCCCATTAGTTATATCATAGGGAAGGTTTGTGCTTACAATTTAATGTAATGATTATGGACGTTTCTAAGTGGATTGATTATTCCCGTGAAAAGCAGAATAAGGTTTATAAATTAAAGAAATTGGATATAGGTGGTGTACATATTTACTCAGGGGGTGTTGAGTAGGGGGAGAAGTTAATCTTGGTAGGTGCTCAAGATAATGTGGTAATCACTATTATGGAGGATCCAGATTCTTCTAGTTCTAGTTTTGTTTAGTATGATGGTACAAATACATATGTAGTGAAGACTTTGGCATTTGAATTTCTTTTACAGGGGGAGCTGATAGTTTTTCTATCAAAAGTGAAAAATTCCATCATCATATTTTCTACAGATAATGATGGTTGGTGTAATACCAACCCAATTTCTTTCCAATTGAGTTTGTTGGATGTTTTCTATTCTTTTATGTAATTAAGGTGGGATTATTGGGATGAATCACATTTATTTAGGATATAAATATTAATTAATGGAGTGGTTTTGGTCATCATTAATAGACGGTATTATCTCAACAATAATGTAGAGTTATTCTCAATATTAATGGATGGAAAATTAAATGTTGACCTCATTTATTGGAGATATAGACAAGGTGTATATATATGGGAATGTAGTAGAATATTTTGGGATTATGATGAGATTAACTTCTTATCATGGAGATGTGTTTAGAAAGATGTTTAAGATTTATTCCACTGAGATCATGAGGAAAGGGGCTTCTGCATTTACGGTATCCCATGTTGCTCATCGATAGTGACAAGATTGACTTCTACTCATGCAAAAGTTCTTGAAAAGTGTTCAAGATGCAGTCCACTGAGAGAAGGAAGGGGGAATAGAGATTACAGTGGCATGTACAATGCATCGATATAGAATATTTTTTAAGTATAATTAATGAGATAAATGAATGGGTCCATGTATCAAAATTATTCTTGATAGTGGTCATTAGACGGTGTGTTCCGATTGATGATCAATGATACATCATGTTGGAGAGATCATGAGAGAGAAATATCCTTCGGGTATCACAAGATGGTGCAAGGGTTATGCATGCTTGAATAAATATCCCCAAAGAAGTGATGTTTTGTTGATAGAAGAGTGAGATTTTGCATTAAATGGATCTTTGAGTATTGCATTTTTAGAAAGATAATTTTCAGAGAGAAGATAGAGGCGTATCAGGATGTGTTTTTCACACAATTTTTTTTTCTACATCATCATTGACATTCATGTTTGGGAATTTATTTTAATTTTGTACTCTCTAATTTATTATTGTAATTTTTTAGAGTTACCCCATGTTTTTTTAATCCTCCGCATCATAGAGTTTTTCAATGTGAAAAATTTTGCATGATGCTTTTTTATTCTTCTTTATATCAATTCCATATTTCATTGGGTTTCTCATAAATATTTTTTTACAATTAATTTTTGACCAAGGATAAAAATTCCCCAAATAGATTCCTACATGTTATAAATAATTTATTTATCATTTTTTAAGAATCAAAAAAATTTAATTATGTTTTCCTGTTTTTGATTTTGTGTCACATGTTTTGAACTAAAATGTCCATTTTAAAACAAAACAAGCACTTTCAATCATACTAGGAACACAACGTGTTAGATTGACTTGTAATTAATTATTACACATCAAAAATGAATTATGAATTTTTTTCCTAATGTATCAATAAAATTCGAGTCCATTTTCTACATTTTCAGTGAGTGTCATGAGTTTTGAACAAAAAAGTAAAATTTAAATAAAAAACACACACTTTGAGTCATACCGAGAACATTGTGTGTCATATTGAAGTGTGGTTGATTCTTGAATTTTCTCATTTTTGAAAATTTGATGTGTATTTTAAACTAACAGTACTACATATCATTCTTTTTAAATTAATATAAATTGGATGTATCAGCACTAAAACCTTTTTTTATGCTAAGAACTATTAAAATCCTCAGACTTATTCGCTGTTAAAAAAAAGGCTGATAAAGACCGCCTTTTATCATTTCTAAACATAAGCTTAGATAAGGGGTTCTTTTATCTAAATTTTTTTTCATAGGTGATAGAATATGAAAAAAATATATTTTTAGAGCAGTCTCCCCCAATCCCACCTTGAACTCACACTCCCACTTTAATCCCCCCACTTCCAGCCCTCAAAATACCCATTTATCAGTACTTTTCCACTACCTAGCCTCTTGTTCGCCTGTTTTTGTGCCTGGACTAAATCATTTAACCTCCCTTGTGCAATTTCAACACCTTTACCACTACCTCAATCTTGTTTTATTCTATATTTTATGATATTTATATTTATGTATATAAATACTTACACACATATTTTTGACTCATATATTTATATAATTATTTTTAAATACATTTATAAAACATAATTTTGTGTGTGTGATATATAAATATATAATTATATTTATTTAAATATATTATATATTAATATTCATTTACATATATTATCATATAAATATAAATATACATTAATTTATTAATACACACATATGTATACATAAAAATTATATATACATTTTATTAAGTATATATATATATATATATATTCATATATTTTTAAAATGTAAAAAATGTTTAGATATTGTTTTAAATAAAATGGGTAATAATAAAATTCCATATGATTTATATAATTATTTTTAATTACATTTTTAAAACATGTCTATATATTTTATATTTATATATAAATTATATAATTTTTCAATACATTCAAACTACCATTAAAAGGCTCTCCTGTTGTTGAGAGATTTCTTCTAGGTTTTCCTAGGGTTTGGAGTTTCTTACATTTTCCTCAGTTGGGTGGATCAGTGGTTGTGATTTCTATCTTGGGTTTTCATACGTGATTCCTTCCCATCATCATCTGGTCAATACCATTTCTTCACCCGCTTCAAGATTCACTGGTATCTCTGACACAATATTGCTTTGTTAGTGTGAAGATGATCATAGTACCAAAAGTATTAGGACTCAGACAACATTACCATATCAAAGGTTTCGACTATGAGACCCTTTTTCTAACATCTCTTCCTTGTGTCTTTTTGTCTGATCAATGGATTTATAGATACAACACTACATAACTATTGAAAAAACCTCTCATTAACATAAAAGGAGAATGTAATGGTGGTGGTGAAGAAATAGGAGGACTCATTTCTGTTGAATCACACGTTGCTACTTACTATCATAGAATTTATAATTAATTGGAACTTCAACCAAAGTTCCCTATAGAACACATTAAAAAATATTTGGCACTTATATGAGGGTGTGGTGATAAGGTATATAGGTGAAGGACTTATGATATTTGAATTATTCAATGAAAAGTATAAAGGAAAGGTTCTCAATGGAAGACTATGGTTATTATATAACAACTTTATCTTATTGGAAGATCTAAAAAACATGGGTGATATCTAGAACATTACCTTCTCCAAATCCCCATTCTGGATTCGAATCACAATAATTACATTTTTTGGGATATCATATTATGGTATGCATGGAATAGGTGACCGAATTTGAAATTTCATTGAGTGGGACCATTCAGATCCCATTCATTGGGGCCCGAAGGTAAAGATCAAGGTACAAGTAAATATTGTTTATCCCCTCATGAGAAGGATTTTTCTATCTATGGAAGATTATAGTGTATGGATATCCTTAAAGTATGAAAAAGTCCCAATATTCTACTTTGTTTTAGGTTGCCTTGGTCATGTAGAGAAATATTGTAAGGTGAAGATGAAAAATCCATCAAACAATGAGAGGTAACATAGGTGACCCCTAAAACATACATGAATCTCAATCTAAACCATCAGAGGGGATAATTTTTCACCCTCTTTTAAACCATTCTTCGTTTTAAGGAGAGAACTAAAATCCCAATCCATGTTCCTAAGAAAATTTTCTCAAATCCCCTACATTAGATCACCCCCCCACAACATTTGATGACCCCTCACTTCCTTCATCTCCAAGTGAAAATCCTAATACATCTATATTGGCTATACCAAAAAAACTATAAATGTGAAAAGGGAAGGCGAGAGGGTATTTTATTATCAAAATGATCATAATAGAAACCCATGGGTCCAAATGATATATGGGAGGGACTTCAGAAAATAAAAGGTACTCCAAGATAATAAAAGTAGAAATGGATGGAATATTTCTTGAATATTTAGAGGCAAATTTTGGTTTGAACCAGACCCACCTATCAAAATGATTGTCTTAAGCTAGAACTATCATGGGTTTGGAAAGCCACATTAATTTCAGATGCTTCAGTGTCATTGTACTAAGATATTCTCGAATATGGTTTTCTTTTTCAAAACAAAATTAGAAAATAAGGACATGGTTAGCCATGAAAATTTTTTGGTTTCCTTGTATGCTTCCTAGTTCCCCACCAAGGCCACCTTGGTGGGGTGTGTCTCCTATGCAATGAGGAATTTGATGTCAGGGTAAAATCCTTCTCAAAAAATCATATTGGTTCATCAATCCACACCTACGACTCCCCTCCCTGGATATTTGTGGTACTTTACGGATGAAACTCCCATAGAGAGAAGTAAAAATCTTAGAAGATTATAAAATCCCTATTAGAAATTCCGCTAGGAACTATCCTCTTTGGTGAAGACTTCAATGAAATCATGTTTCAAAATGATATAAAATTTTAAGATTTAATCTGATATTGCTATAAATATGGGGACCCAGATGCAGGTAGAAACCTTTACCATGTTGTATCTAACCTGAAGACCTATATAAACCTCAAATATCAACATCCTAACAATCTCTATGACTCAATTTAAAGAAAATCGAATTCTATTCTCTCTTGGCCCCTATATAATGATAATTTTTCCAAAATCCGAAGTCTCAAATTAGATTTGGATAATGATATTTGTATTAAGAAATGCTTATGGGGAATGTGTGCTCATGAAATCCACATCAAATATAGTGACATTGATGCGCAATACTCTCATTAGAAGGCCTCTATGAGTCATTGTATGAATTACATATCCGTCCTATCGGGGTTTGATGGAAGTTTTACATCTAATGAGGAGGTGATTCATGATATTATTTCAATTTTTTTCCAGAATCTTTACACTAGAGGGGACTCTTCCATCTCTGCTAAAATTGAGTCTTGCATTAAACTCATGATTATGGAGGATGTGAATCATCATTTCACAAAGAAATTATATGATGATGAAATATTGGGGGATCTCAATCAAATCCATTCTATGAAAGCACTAGGGATGGATTGATTTTTCACCCTCATTTTTAAAAGATATTGGCACATTGTTAGGATAGATATTTTAACCCTTATAAAGGACATATGGGTGGGTAAAATAAATATATGTTCTCTAAATGAAACCATAATCACCCTCATCATGAAGATCGAAAAACCCCTCCTTGATCTGGACTTTAGGCCAATTAACTTATGCAATGTTTTCAATAAAATCTACTCAATGATCTTAGTTAACCGCCTGTGTAAGTGGTTACCTACCATTATTTCCAAGAATCAAAGTGTCTTTGTCACTAAAAGACTTATCATAGATAATTATATTGTGTACCATGAGGTGATTCACTATATGAAGGCATGATCAAATGAAAAAAGAGGGATTATAACATAGAATATCGACATGAAAAAAGATTATGATAGTTTGGAATAGAACTTTCTTTGGTTTGTTATAAATAAAATGGGTTTCCTCTTCAAATGGATTGAGGTTATCATGAACCGATTCTCATTGGTATCTTTCTGCATTAAAATTAATGGAGGCGTTACCCGAGGATTCAACCCCTATCGTGGTCTTTAACATGAAGATAGTATTTCCCCATTCCTATATATTTTAGTGGATGATATGTTCGCAAATATTATTTTAGTTTAGGTGAATAAAAATAATAACATGGTGAAAAAGTGTGTCACTGAGGAACTAATATTTGTCATCTATTTTTTATAGATGACAACCTTCTCTTCTCAAGAGCCACCCAAAAAGAGTGCATATTTATTTCTGATAAGATTCAAATCTATGATATGGCTTCGAGATAGGTGGTTAACCTGAATAAATCTAGAATTTATTTTAGTGTAGGCATCCCATTGAATTGAAAGATTGACCTCGGCCAAGTTTCAATTATCTAAGGGGTTTATAAACATAATAAATATCTTGGGCTCCCTATGATTATTGGACGATAAAAAAAGTGATCTTTTCTAGCATCATTGATAGAATTGCAAAAAATACAGGGTTAGACACCTAAGATAATTTCTAAAGTAGGGAGGAAACTCTTATTGAATAAGTGGTTCAATCAACTCGAAGATACATTATATCCATTTTCAATCTCTATGACTTGATTTTTGACCAAATTCACTCCCACATGACCAAATTCTGGGGGTCATAATAACAGAAGAAACAAAATTCATTGTATGGCTTGGAACAAGATTTTCTACCCAAATAGAGCAGCAGAATGGGATCCAAGGACCCTTTACTCTTCAATAATACCTCGCTATCCAAACAAGGATGGTTCCTTTTACTTAACCCATATTCGCTTTGTGCACGGATTCTCCAAGATAAGTACCACCCCACCTGAACTTTCGAGGATCTTCATTAGGCCCCTACCCCTGCTTCCTATGGAGAAGCATTTGGGTGTGCATTACTTGATTTGTAATGAGATTTTTTAGAGGATCAGGGATGATACCAAGGTCAACATCTGGAAGTAATATTGGTTGGATAATAATGATGGGCTGGTTGCAATATCCCTTGTGGTCCCCGCCTTCAAAGATCTAATTTTCTACTCCCTATTTAATGAAACAGAAGATGGATGGTGCATGGGAAAACATGAATCATAGTTTAATGAAAGATATAGATGGATTATTTTGAGCATTCCATGTGTAAGGGATATGGGGAAAGGTAGGATATTTTAGAGAAAGGATAATTCATGATCTTATTATGTGATTTATGAATATAGTTTTGCACTCAATTCTCAGGCCACGGAGGGCGATGCACTTTGGAAGACTATGTGACTATCCCTCTTAAGGTTATATAATTCTGGTGGAAAATTTACAGTGGTATCCTTCCATAAAAGGACCTCCTTTCTTCTCACCATGCATCTGATGACAAGATCCGCCATTTTTTATAGCTGATATAGAATCTCCCATGTATATAATCATTCGATGTCCTAGGGATAAGGTTGTTTGGAATGTTGATGGATCTTTTCCGAACTATCTTGTGGATCAATACCATGATCTTTCTTGATGGTGTTCATATGGTCATCTTCCCTAGCTTCAAAGACGATGGCTTTATTATGCACCATGACTTAGATCATATTGGTTAAAAGGAATGAAACCTTTTTTAAGTAGAATTCAATAACTTGTGCCTTCTTGAGTGAGAGGGATGATTCTTGGTTGAAAATGTGGAAGCAACATGATATGTTGGGTGAAAAAACAACCTCTCCCACCAGAACCCCCCTCCTGGGGTCATTATGATCTAAGTTGACACATCTCTTTCTAGGATTGGTCTTATTGGGTTCGTAAAGATGGTATATGACCACAACAAAAGGATTGTGACTGCAAGACAAGAGACATTTAATACTCTATAGGATCCTCCAGTGGCAGAATCCCCCACCATTTTAGTCGATATGAACTTCTCTCTCAAGAGGGGATGTAAATCCATCATTATTGAATCATATTTTCACACAATCATCAATATTATCCTTTCAAAAGAAAGAGGCTGACAATAATTTAACTTTTTTATCATGAAAATTCAATCTCTCATCCACCTCTTCTAAACATGCGCCTTATCATCATTAGAAGAGAAGGAAATTATGTGGGTCACCTTTTGGAAACTCAAGGTCTTTCTGGTGGGACCCTTGTCTGGTTTGATAATTTTCCATCATGGATTATTTGTCTTATAGCTACTGATTTTTTACCTTAATTTATCCTCCTTCATTGTAAAAAATATATATAAATTTTATGCATTACATATATATTTATATTTCTATATATTTACATATAATTTTATATTTAGATATAAATTTTTTATAATACATTTATAAATATTTACTGTAAATATGTTTGTATATTATATTTAACGATAATGATATATTTATAAAAATACATTTGTATAAGATTTAATTACACAATATTGAAACACACACACACACACACACGTGTATTTACACACACATGTACAAATTTATATAATGTCAATTACATCTTCCACCACAGAACACAACGTAAGGAAACAAATTTCAGAAAACTTACAAGCCTGATGACATAACCCCGTGACCTACCTCTCACCCCCCCCAAACCCTTACCACCCCACCACCAATGGTGGGGTACACATGTAAACATTTATATTTCTCGCATGAAAACAAATATTTTCATATGTGTGATCATTTAAATATATTACAATACACACACACATATATTTATTTATTTATTTATTGACACACACATATTTTTACATAAAAATTACTTGTATGGATATCTATATATATTATTAAAGAATTTTTATAAGGTAAATAAAATGTATGATTTTTTATTTTAAATAAAATGATTAGTTATATGTATTTTCATATGGTTTATATATTTAAAAATAAATTTTATTTAAATATCTTCAAATATTTAATTATACAATTGATTTATTATGCATAAATATAATAAAATATGCATATATTAATACAAGAAAGGTTTTGGAGCTGAATGTTCCCAGTCCAAAAATTTATTAAGAAAATAAAAATACACTAACTTAAAACATGCGGTACAAAAAGTACTACCATACATGATGTTGGAAAATTATCACCACCCAAAAACAACCAGATGAATGTGGTAGCCTCAACCAGAAAATAGAAGTCCACATAACCCTACTTTAAATTCAAAAAAACCAAAAAAATTAAAAGGACCTAAAGGGTCTATTATTTTCTTACCAAGGCCCAACACCCTGATGCTTCCACTTTCAGGAGTAGCACGACCTGATCTCCTAGTTTGATGCTTGAAGTCCCAAGGCCCATTGGGTTGCTACCATGATGAATATACATCACAATGTTGCCCTTGAGGTCACCAACTAGTAGCACTGGCCTATGCTCTAGATGTTTCTTGAATTCATCACTCAGTCTCACATCTTGAGGTCCTCTTCCCCATAACCTGAGGTCATCACCATTTTAGCACCTGAGGTCACTACTGGCTTTCCCACACTGAGGACATGAATGTTCCTAGAATCTGCTATCCTTTCGCCTATTGAGACCGACCACTACCATTAGATTGTCATTTCACCCACCCTCCAAGGGTCCTCCTTCAATTCCTGATCCCGTCACTAAACCGCACCCAATATCTATCCCCATTATTGGTTGGGGATCCCACAACAACCGAATTAGTAGTGTAAAATGTCAATTCTAAATAAAAACATTCATTTTCAAAAATATGAGGCACACTGTGTGCTATATTGACATGTGGTTGATTTATAAAGATAAAAAATGAGTTATTTATCATTGTCTTAAAGTATCAGGACAATCTGAGTTCATTTTTTCTATTTTTGATGATTAATGCATGTTTTAAACTAAAATGTCACTTTTAAAAAGAAAACACATAATTTGAGTTATACCTAACAAATCATGAGTATAATTAACATGTAGTTGAATTTTACAAGTCACAAATGATTTATGGATAGTTTTATGATGTATTAATATAATCCAAATGATGTTTATAATTACTTACTCTTGTATTGTGTTTTTTTAAATTTAAATGTTAACATTTACTAGTTTTAAAATTGAAAAGATTTATAAAATTTAAAGAGATAATATTTTAAAAAATAAAAGTATTTGAATTTTATTTTTTAAAATATGATTTTTAAAATTATGGTTTGTTTTAAATAATATTTTTCTTTTGAATAATAAATGAGTAGATCAGAGCATGTGACTTCCAAAATTGTTAATGTGAGGGTCTAGGTAAATAGGTTTATTTATGGAATTTATTGACAGATTTTTACTATTTTTATTTTTTTTCTAAATATGACAACATCATTATGTATAAAAAAAATTATATCTCATTTAATATGTAGGGGTAAAATAGATGAATAAAATAGTGTGTTTTTTATCCTTAACTTATTTTTTCATGTATTTATAAATCAGTGGAGAGTGATATCTTCTGTAATGAAAATGTAGTTTTTTTATTTTAAAAAAGGAATAGGGATAGACAAACCCCATTTGGTTACAAAATAGTGAATAACTGTACAACTGGTCAATTGAATTCATCATGGGCCTCATGGGATCCAAGACCATCTCAGCCTAAACCCACAATAATGAAACAATATCTTCATTTCTGAAGGTGCAACTCTACAAAAAGACCCAGGGGCTTTCATGAACTATAAGGCACAATCACTCCACCTCCTTAATCGAAGGTACATGGCATATAAGCTGATTGGTTTACATCCAAAAATACTTGAAAGATAAACCTCAACATCATATGTGAAAATACACGTGTTTTATAGTAATTTCAAAATACAAAATCATTTAGAGTTTTTTTACTCTAAAAACACAAAAAAAAATATCATATTATGTTTTGAAATGTATTTTAAACCACTCTAACTCATTTAAATATCTGATTATAAATTATAAATTATATTTTTTTATAAATCCTTTAGAAATAAAATTGAGATTTAATAATTAAATTTCTAATTTTATAATCATTTAAAAATATAAAATTATTAAATTAACAATAATTTATTTTGTTGTATTTGAGTATGTGATATGATTATAAAGATTGTTTGAATCTGTCCATAATATGAAACAAGTATTTAGTTTACCACTTTAGCTACATTAAAATCTAATTAATTATCACATTAATATAACTTGATTGGAATATGATAGAAGAACATGAACATTATTGGGTACTTGTAAATAAATAATATTTTTTATTATTTTGAGGGAAGACACTTTTAGAAGTTTAATGTGAACCTACACAACAAATGCATGCACAACTGGCCTTGAAGAAGCTTCCAAGATATTACAACAAATGGGGATATTCCACATCATTCAAAATAAACCTTATATTGATAAATATATGGTCCCTCACTTCATATTAATGGTTTTTCTTTATCAATGTTAATAAAAATGTTGTTAAAGGGGGTTCTATTATCAATGCTAGCTAATTGGGCATTTTTATGAGGTAAAAAAACCTTGATAAATGTGTCTATTTAGTAATATATAAGTTATTTGTTGGAAATTGTTTTATAAAACAATTAAAAATTAATATTAATTAAAAAATTGATAATTATTTATGAGTAAGAGTCATTTAATAACAATTTAATGATAAAAAATCAATAAATTAATAAATGATCTAAAATAAGTTGAAAACAATACTTGAATTTCAAATGACATAAACTCTTGATATGAGTGTCCGTTTGAGATCTACCACAAATCAAATCAAAGCTTATGAAAACAATATATGACATGAAAATTCAAAGGAACCCTGGTCAATGTTTTTTTGAGGTCAAAAAGGCCCTAAAATTCTCTAAAACTGAGTTTTTTTGGGATATCCCAATTTTTTAACATTTGATGGAATTTATACCTTTTTGAAGGGAGTATTATCATATTTTTCTGATGAAGTCTGAATTTATTATCAGTACTTAATTTCATATGGATATTATGGTGTTTAAATTTTATTGTTTTTCATTTGTAATGTTATTTATAATAAAATATATAAATATTTTCATATATGTACATATAATAAATTAATTATATAAATATATATTTAAACATAGTTACATAAATTTCTTTTTAAATTATATAAACCATTTGAAAATATATATTTATTATTTATTTTATTTAAAATTAAAAAATAAATATATTATTTTACTTATAAAAAAATAATTAATATATACATATATATATATATACTTGTATAAGTGTATATATAATATTATGTTTATATATAAATATTTGTGTGTCAATGAACAAATATATATTTATATATATATTCTGATATATGTAAATAAATAGACACACATAAATGGTACCCTACATATATATTTTATATATACATATTTATACATTCTTAAATATATATTTATATAAATATAATATTTATTTATTTTTAATATTCTTTTATAATTATTTATAATTATATATATAATTATAATTACATCTATATATATTATAAAATATAGTGATATGAACTCTATATACAACTATATAAATATATATGTCTGTGTGTAGTATATAAAAACATATATATAAACATAAATATGTTTGTCTATCTGTGTCTGTGATATATAAATGTGTGTGTGTGTGTATATGTGGAAAATATATATATGCGTATTTGTGTGTGTGTAAATATGTGCATGTATATGTGCCTATGCGTGTGTCAATATTGTGTAAATAAATCCTATAAAAATACAATGATGGTGAAGTCATTATAGAATTTTATCGTCAAACTAGAGAATGAATGCTTTCTAAAATGGTGGAAGAATTTAAACAAAATATTAATTTTAATAAAGAGGCATTCCATGGAAATGACTCTGCTAATCTTATTTTTTGATGGATATATGTGGATTTTAGGATGGATTTGAACTAGGGATGACTCAGTTTTGAAGTTGATGCATTTGAGGTTACTGAGTGATAATTTGGAAGCTGATGAAATTGGGATAGGATTGACATAAGCTTTCTTGTTCTTCTTATTCATTAATTACTTGTTTTTCACTCTGTTATTTTTAACATAGCATTGTGGGACCCCGGTTTTTAATTTTTCATAGGATGGTTGTTCACATAATGTGCATGGATCCTCAACTATTGAAGTATATATTCTCTAGTTGACTTATCGTGTTTAATTCATTACTGAAGGCTGGAAAGTCTTTTTTCATATCTCACCTCTGATGGTTATTGGATCATACTCTTTGGTCCTATATTTCATAAGTGTTTAACTTTACTGGTTCTTCTAGGATAAATGGATTTTTCATTTTATTTTTTACTAGATACTAGTCTCCATTTAAAGGGTTACATTGTGGACTGATTGAATCAGTGATCATTTGGTATATGTAAAGTATCCTTCTACATGATAGTGAAATAGAGTTTCTAGTCTAACAGAAATGGGTTCATGAATGCTTCATAACTCTAGTGTAAAATTATATATGAGAAACATCAGAATGGTTATCTTCCATTGGTCTAATAATTCTAGGAGTTACATATCTATCTTTATGGGCTTAATGCTTTACCTATGCAAAGGATATATTCTAGAATGACGTCATGCTTTATTGGACAGTTTTTTTTACAATGGGTTCTTATTGATGGGTTCTTTATATCTTTTAAGACTATATTTACATCAATTCAATGCTGGTGTAAACATGTTACACCTTGTTTTTTGTACTTTTAACTTTTACCTTTCTTAATAAATTTCTTAGGGGCATGAATTTGGTGATCAATTCATGTATCGGTTGGTTCAAAAAAATTATAAAAAATGTATATGTAAATATAAAATTTCATATATATATATATATATAAACATATTTTAAAAATCAATTTAAAAAATCATATAAATGTAAATAATTATATGAATAAATATATAAATAAAGAAAATTATGCACATATATATAAATAAATAGATATATCATAAAATTTAAAAGAAATATGAATAAATACATGGTAAAGGAGTTGGGTGATAAAGGAAGAGGACTTGGGGTTTGAATCCATGCACGGTCAAGGGTGAGATGGTGAAAAAGCACTGATAAAGGGTTTGGGGGGTGAGTGAGCACTAATGGTGGGGGTGGATTCATGTGGGGGGGATGTAGTGCTAATAATTATAGTGTTGAAAAAATTACAATGGTGGTGTGGGAGTGTTAATAAAAATATATTTCGAGGCCCCCTTGATAGATGAAGAATTAAAAAAATCAACTTTTTTCAGTGCTCAATTTTTTTTTGATAAATGAAATCTTTATCAGTGTTAAAAAAAATTTATTGTAACATCCTACTAATTTTTTTCAGGTACTTCTTAGCCCTTCTTTTGATCATTCTTTGGATGGGTCTTGTCTGAGGTTGTTTCGGGTGAAATTTGGATATTTTGGAGGTTTTTTGGGTAGTTAACAGTTGGTGCACGGTTTTCCCATACCATACCCCTGGTGAAAACCATGAAACCCTATATAGTGAGGCTTTGAATAGTTAGCACATGGTTCAACAAACTATTCACCCACCAGGTATAAACTATACACCATGGAGAGTGAGTCCATAAGGGGCACATGGTTAGGTCATGTGGTTTTTCTAACCATGCGACCCTCTGTGAGAATCTTTTTCTACAGTAATGTTTTATCCAAAAAAAAATATTTTAAATTCCCAAACCCCATAGTTTAACCACTTCTAAACCTAAACTCGACCTGAATCACTTTCCTTCACTAAGAGGGCTCTCTTGAGGTAATTTTGTCACCTCCAAAATCATTCCTTGGCCGATCAAAGTGTGGTGGATCTCATTCAATCTATTCTGGGTAAGTGAATATCCTCTCATGTGTCTTACCCCACTCTCTGTTTCAATCTTATTTATAGAGTGTTAGATCATTGTGTTTTAGATGGATTTAACTCCATTTATTTGAATCTTATTTCTAGGTTTGGTTTCCTGATCTCTATCACCTTTTTTATTTGCTAGCATTCCCCATTATGGGCGTTGTACATTGTGATTCCATGATTAAAGGTAGGCGATTCTGTTTGATATTGGCCATATGATTAAAAATTGATTTATAAGATTTTTTAAACTGGATTTCAATTTATTTATGATAACCCAATTTGATATGAATTGGAATTTTAATTTGAAATGGCATGAATTTTGGGGAAACCCCCCAATTCCAATGGAATTGGAATATGGAGGGTATTTTGAAATTGATGGAATTGTTGAAATGATTTGATAATTTATATTAGAAAAATGTATTAAATTGAAATGATAAAAACCTATTATTATTTTTGTATTGAAAATTCATGAAATGGTTTAAAACCCATGTATTCGTTTTGAAATTGAATTTTCATATTGAAACTAAAAATTTTGTGATTGAATTATTAAAAAAAAATTATTTGAAATGAGTTGATTTTACCATGATCAATTAGTTGATTTTGCACATGTGAGGCTTGATAATTAGTGGGTTATTTGGGACAAACATGCTAGGATGGTGATTCCCTAGCAATGGATTGATGATGAAAACTATAAAAAAACCTAGTTTTTTATATCTTATCCCCAATGGGATGTTAATGATTCCTATTCAGTTTGAGCCTAAGGTATGTGTGAACACATACTTTCTATGATCACTGATATGAGAAGTCTGAGGATAATATAACTAGATACTATCTTACCATAGGGTAGATGACCATGGTTTTTGTTATGGTTGTTTTGATATATATATATATATCTATGTTTGTGTGTATGTGTCTTACATTTATTAGAGAAATGTTTTCTTCATTACAATTGATTTATATAAACTGTCTTATATAAAAATGTTCATTTAATAAATGTTTTAAATTTTCTCCATCAATTTGATATGAAATTTTGTTTTGTTTTAAATATGAAAATTTATTTTCATTCCATGATTTATTTAAATTGAAAGAATGATCTGGTTTACTATTATGGAATCAGTTATGGAACACTTGGTGAGACCCAACTGGGATTTATATCTCACACCCTAAATTTTCCTTTGGGATTTTGTAGATTTCCTTCTTCTAGGTCCAAGAAAGGGGAAATTCCACTTGGAGGTGGTGGATGTTTTTCATCCTTTGATGCTCGGGGTTGTTATTGTCTTTAAATGTTTTTCTTTCTACTGAGTAATTTTATGGTGTATTTTTTGGGTTTTTATATACCTTTTTTTTATGGTACTTTCTCTTTTTGGAGTGTTGATCATACTAACTTGTATCTTTTATCTTCCCTAGTTTGTGGCAAATTCATTCCCTCTTTTATCTTTTATGATTATAGGTGATAGTCACCAACCCATGTGGATTGGTAATTCCATTCGAGCTGTGTCAGAACCGGCCTAGTAATCAAGGTATCAGAGTATCTGGTCTAGTTTATGACAAATTGGTAATAATGGTCTAGGTTGAGTATCTTACCTTGATGTCAATATGCAGTTTAGAATATCTCATTGGGACTTATGGGGTAGTTACGAGTGAGTTCCTAGCCAGATCTCATCCTAATGAGCCCTAAGTCTCCATGGGTGGTTTGGGAAAGGTTTATTAAAGAATAATTTGATATAGGGTTAGTATTTTCACTAATTTTGATTTGGGTAGGTTTAAATCCCTATAATGTTTTCTTATCTAATGGGATTAATTTTCCCATTGTTCTTGTTCGAGTTGTGTTTGGAGTAATATTCTGATGTATTCAATGTTGTTTACTAATGTTTTGTAGAATCATACCTCTGAGAAGACATGTTAATAGGCACTAGGAGTAAGCTACTAGTGAACCACAGTGGTTGGATCCTCTCGTAGAACATAATCTTGTGGAGATTATTGTGTGTGTTACCCAAGCTCTAGGATAGGCACATGCACCAGTTCCTATTTAGGCTCTAGCTATGGAACCTCAGATGGATGAATCTTAAAATCATGCTCAAGAGTTTCTTCACCAGAAACTACCAAGGTTTCAAGTCTTTAATGAACCTCGAGACGCTGAGGATTGGTTGAGTAAGATAGAGATTTTTTTGGTTCTTAGAAATTCTTAATTCAATTAAATTGAAATATTCCACTTCTAGAAGGAAAGACCTAGTAGAAGATGGTGGGACTTGATGGTTATAACGAAGAAGCATGAGGGTTTAGAGTGAAAGGAATTCAGGGTTATATTCATTGAAAAAATATTTCTAGTTTCTATGTTGTTGGATAAGACTATAGAGTTTTTCAAACAGGAACAAGATGATAGGATCGTGATAAAGTATTCAAAATACTTAGTTAATCTTGGGAAGTTTTCACCTGAGATTCTATCGACTGAGAAGATCATGAATATATGATTTGAGATGGGTCTTTGACTTGATATTCATTCTTAGGTTTTATTACTGAATCTTTCTTCTTATGATGATATACTAGATAAGGATTTAATGGTTGATCTTGAAATGTCCTGTAATGATATGGAACCCTCCGGGCCATTCCTCTATGAAAATCCAGTATTTCGGCCATTTTGGGAGGTAACAGTTAATTAATTCGGGGTTTTTCCAAAAACCTCATTTTTCTAAATGGTGGCGCACCAAACAATGATACCTAATAGTGGATCACCAAATGGTGATAACGAATGGTGTCTCACCAAAAGGTGATACCGAACAGTGGATCACCGAATGGTGGCTCACCGAATTTTGAAAGTGAATGGTGGATCATCGAACGGTAGCACACCGAGTAGTGTCTCACCAAACGGTGACACCGAACAGTGAAACAAAATGGTGACACTGAATGGTGACACAGAACGGTGGATTTCTGAACAGTTGGTCACCAAAGAGTGACATTGAACGGTGGCCCGCCAAATGGTAACAATGAATGACGGATTACCAATCAATGGATCACTGAGCGGTGTCTCACTAAATGGTGACAATGTGACTCACCCAATGCTGAGTCACTTCTGAGAGCTTTCTAAATTTCCAGTTTTCCCCAGTTTCTCCCAGATTTTCTAGTTTCTCCCCTCTTATGTTTTATTTGATGTAAATCGAGTTTAAAGACTTTTTTTGGGAATTTATAAAGGAATTTAAAAAGATATTAATTATATATTTATTATCCTAACACTTTGGGGACTTTGAAATAGTTGAACTGCGCAATCTTGACCACGATCCCACATTAATGACTTTTGAAACTTTTCTTCCTTTGATATAGGACCTGGCTCTTCAAAGACGAGATCTTCTCTTCCCAGTGTGTTTCCCTTCCCATGGAGTCATGTGATGTGTTGTAACCATCGATCTGGTTTTCTTTGGAGTTTTTCCTTGGATTTTTCCCGCTACTCGTGCACACCCTATTTTGGCATAAGGAGGTGTTTTGGTCAACTGTTATTCCAAGTATGGATTTCCTTCATCTATATCAAATTGTGTATAATGTGGGGTGGGTGTACTCTTTTCTCATTATGAATACTAATGAAACTGTTTTAAAGAATATAATAAGAAGTAATAAACAAAGGGAGGTGGGAGCGAGATGATAATAATCGCTTTGTTTTATATATTATCCTTGATCCATGTCGTGAATCATGTGGGTTGTGTTATTCTTAAAATAATGGTTGTTGGTGGTTTTTGATTGTCCAACCATGATGATTTATACTTATTAATATGTCAAAGTAATTGTAAACATAAAATCTGATTAACCACATACGTCTGGTTAAATAAAATGGAAGAACCAAGATTAAACTTGTGTTGTGATCACCAATGAATTATGAAAGTAGAATTAAAGAACAGTGTGAATCAAATCTAAATACGCTATACTTGATTTTTTGTGTCCATGTGTTTTGTATGGTTTTGTAGTGTTTTGTGCCTTGTGTGGGTTGTATGATGTCGAGTATGGTTGTCGGTACATGGGTGGACAGAGGGGTTGGCTACGTGAGTGGGGTATAGTATGTTTGTGCAGTGGAACTACTTATGGAAAGTGGTTGGGTAGTAGGGTTGTAGGTTTGGGCTGTGTTATGAATTCGTATTTATGGGTGTGCTGAGTGTGGTGTTGTTGTGCAGAGGGGCTGTTGGGTTTGGTTGTGAGATGATGAATTAGGTGGGATAACTTTGAAAAATGAATTTGGTAATGTTGAAATACAAATGGGTGTTAAATGGGAGGAAGAACGAAATGGGTTGTTTGATGTGTGTTTTGTTATGGGGAGTGTTTAGTGGCTTTTAACCTTCTGAGAATAGTTGTAGAGGTTGTGATTATTAGTTTCCCAGGTAGGGATGGAATTAACATATGGTTTGTTAAATAAAGAATGATAGTTGGTTAAATTAATTGGTTTGGGGTTATGAATTGGGTTTACTGCTATTTGTGTGGTAGTGAATTTAGAGGTAGTAGCAAAGGTAGTTTTTTGTGGGTTGGTTGTTTGTTTTGAAAACCCATAGATTGGTCTGATTTTTTAGTACCGATATATTTACTTCTAGTTCCTTGTGATTTCTATACACACCCCACTCGTGTTGAGAACTACATGCCGAATACCCCCGTTGTTAAGGGGGAGGGTGTCATTTCCCAACATCCTGGTGGGAGGATGGGTGGATTTTTATTGTCTCTTCTATACTCCCTCTTCTAGGCATTGGTAGCCTTAGACTCTTCAGGTAGGTTGTGATGTGCTTGTGAGGCCCAAGTGTCTGTGGGAGAGGTGTGCTTCCTAGGTGTCTTCGGGATGAGTTGTGTGGGGATTCTTAAGTGTCCTTGTGATGAGGTTGTGGTTCGTGGATTAGGTGTTTTCAGTCGAGATGTGATGTGGTATGTGGCCTAGGTATGTGCAGGCAGGTTGTGACAGTGGGGTTTAGGGAAGATCAGGGTAGCATCAGGACTTTTGACATTAGGGGTGTGAAGTTAACTAGTGGGAAGTGGTGTGGGGTACCCAAATGTCGATGTGCTAATTATATTACATTACGTATCTTGTGTTATTTAGCGATTGTGCCTTGGTGAGGATGGGGTGGATGATGTACCTTGTTAGGTGCTTTTGAGTTTCTTCTATTTTCTTATAGGGGAATCAGTATGCTTCTCCCACTTATACATGGGTGACTTTGGTTTTTTTCTATGGATTATAAATGTATGTTCACCCTATGCATGTAAAACTCTTTTCAAGTTTCCAGGTATATTACACAAACGGTGCTATAACATACTAGTTTGGACATTGGGGATGGTTTTTGTGTCGCTACTTAGTTTTATTTTGGTAATTAACTTGGATTTTTCTTGTATTTTCAGCAGTTTTACTTTAAGAATTCATGTGGGATGGATTTTGGTTTCATTATATATATCTGTCTTGGAGTTGTTTGAGGTTGGTACATCTTATCTCCTAATATTGGTTACTATGAAAAGGGTAATGAATCCCATTTTTGTGAGATCTCTATACCCATGGTGTTGGTCACCACCCCAAGGCCTATTGGAGGCGGGACTCATGTGTCATTATCTCTCTTTCATCATGAGGAATAAAGGCCTTGAAATCTTGTTCTCCCTTCACTCATCTTTAAGAAGGAGGGCCATGACATGGCCAGTAATTCAGGGTTGATGGGAGTTCATTTTTCTCATAGTGGTAGTTCTATGTGTTCCTTCAAAGGAAAGAGAAATCATGATGAGTCTCATGGTGGTTATTCATAGTAGGGATCTTCCTTACTTCCTGAAGTTTCTAGTAGAGTCCATTTGACATGATTATAGTGTGGTAAACCTGGGCATTTAAAATGGTTTTGCACATAGGAAACTAATATTTTCAGTTCTTTTGGTCACTCAGGACACTTGCATAAATTTTGTTATATATTTTCTTCCCCAAATAGTGGAATGGCCTCATTAGCACATGAAAGTACTGTGGTGAAATCAGATACTTCAAAAACAATGGGGTTCCATCCACAGGCATCCAGAATAAAGCTTCTTCACATAATAAAAGAGTCTCCAGATGAAGTAGATACAAGTCTAGCAGCCGTGAGAGGTTCAATAACTATAGATTCATCTCTAGTGACTGCTTTATTTGATATTGGTGTATCTCATTCATTTATATCTATTCGTATTGTGAACCTACTAATCCTTCCTATGGATATATTCCCTTATTTGGTAGATATTAATATGCCCCTTGGAATGAAGTGAGAGTAGGATCTCTATTGTCCTACTTGTGTTTTATCTTTATCAAAGATTGAGCTTACTGGGGATTTTCTGGTCCTTGACATAAAACCTATTGATTTCATTTTTAGGATGGATTGACTTATTGATAATAAGGTCTTAATTGATTTTTATTTTCATTGGGTCTCCTTTAACAAGCCTAATGGGGTGTGTTGTATATTTCAGGGAGAATGGGACATAAGGTCCAGTAGATCCAGACCTTATTATTCATTATTGGGTAAAGTAATATCAGAGCATTATTTTGACTTGGAGAAATAATCTATTAGTTGTGATATCCCTCTAGTTTTCATCGATTTTATTAATGCATTTCCTTCTGATTTAATTGATTTTCCACCGATACGTGAGGTAGATTTCACTGTTGATTTAGTTCCTGGTACTCAAACAGTATTTATATCTTCTTATCTCATGGCCCCAACTGAGATGAAAGAGTTGAAGACACAGTTGGATGAATTTCTTAAAAAAGTATTTATACGCCTGAGTGTGTCACCTTCGGCAGACCTTGTTCTACTTACAAATAAAGTTGATGGGACACTTCACTTTGTGTGGATTACTGGAAACTCAACCGAGTTAAGCTAAGAAAACAATTATCCATTTCCACAGATTGATGATCTATTTGACTAGTTGAAATGGGAGAAGTGGTTCTTGAAGATTGATCTTTGATCAGGTAATCACCAGCTAAGAATAAAAGAATATGATATTTATAAAACTATCTTCCAGAGCAGGTATGGCCATTATGAGTATCATATTATGCCATTCGGCCTAACTAATGCTCATGTAGTATTTATAGATTTGATGAACATGATCATCCATGAATATCTTGATATGTTCATGTTGGTCTTTATGGATGACATAATGGTTTACTCTCAGGCTGAGAAGGATCATTTTCATCATCTGATAGTAATTATTGAATTTTTGAGAAATCACTGACTTTATGCCAAGATATTAAAATGTAATTTTTGGATTTGGGAAGTAATATTCTTGGGACATTTGGTCTTAGAACATAGTATATCGGTTGATCCTGAAAAGGTGAAAGTTGTTATGACATGGGAGAAACACAATAATGTTTTCAAGATTCATAGATTCTTGGGTTTAGTGGGGGTATTATCACTGATTCATAAAAGATTTATCAAATTTGGATTCTGTGATAACTGCTCTCACTTGGAAGGGGGTAAATTTTATTTTGAATGATAAATGTTAGAGTTATTTTATTGAGATTAAATGTCTTTTGACTTCAGTTCCAGTGTTTGACTTGTCCAAAGGCTGTGCATAGCTATGTGGTCTTCCATGACACATCAGGTTTGGGTTTGGTTTGTGTTCTTATGGAAGGAGATAACATGGTAGACTAGGGTTTTTGACAGCTTAAGCCATGCAATAATGGTGTTCTTATATGCCTCAAACTTCTCCTCAAAGTACCTAGGATTTTCTTCAATAAAGTATAGGGAACTATTCCTCGAGATGAAGATGTGAGCGATTGAATATTCATTCCAAAGATGATAAATAATCACTCATTAGTAGTAACACCAACACATGAATTAATCAAAACCTTTGGAACATCACGATTTATCAGATCCTCGGGTTTTGAAGAGAAAGAAGTCATATTACCCCTCACCGAGTCCTGATCAACTCCAAAGAGTGGAAAAAAATGGCTACCCCGACCAAATTCAGCATCGACCTTCTTAGAAGGACCAACAAAGATGTCTGTCAGATTAAAGAACTTGTCTACAATCGGCCTCATGAGAAGAGAATGACCTGGTCGCAGTGGTATGTTCTTCTTCAGGGAGCACAGAGGTTTAGCTCTAATTCTACACATGATATCTGGTCCCCTCTTATAAATATTTGATTTCTAGTTCACGATTCGATGCGACAACTTAGGTTTAGCAGTGGCGGTGTCAAGTTCTTCCTTGCAACGAGGTTTCACAGTGGTTTCAACGGCAAGCTTCAACAGGAGGCATAGTCCTTCGTGATTGTGGGTAAGCTATAAATACAAATTAGATTATTTGTATTACAATAAATATTAGATGTAATGTTATTAATTATATTAATAACATAATGATATAATATTGATTAATAATAAATAATACAATTAATAATTAATAGATATTTTACTTATTAATAAATTACTAATAATTATATCAACAAAAAATTTAACAAATATTTATAATTAAAATTTTATAAATATTAGCTGTTATACTATTAATTAATTAATAACATAATAATATAATATTAATTAATTAAAAATAATACAATTTATTATTAATAAATTTTAAATATTTCATATCAACAAAAAAATCACAAATATTTATAAAAATATTCCTATAAGTATTATTAACTACATAAATAAATAAATAAATAATAAATATATAAAAAGAGGCGTAAACGGGGTTCACACCTCTTTGGTCGTGCCTAGGAAGTGTGAACCATGTTCATTATTCTATGCTAAATGAAAATTCATGAACAAGGTTCATGCCTCCCCAGACCCATTTTTTCAAATACTAATAAACCTATCCCTTTTTTAAAACCAGTTAAACAAACTCTGACCAAAACGGTTATTCACAACATGCCTAAGAGGAGTTCACAAGGTATATTCTTGACGTGTGTGGTTTATTCATGATGTGAATGACTGGAGGATCAACTTCGATAAACCTGTCTCTAAAAACTCACAGTGTGAACATGATGTTCATGATGTTGATTGATCTAGGTTTATTGGTGTTAGATGTGCACCAAAAATGTACATTCATGTGATTCATGTATACATTCATATAATACATGAGACATATATATATAATATGATATTATATGTAGTGTAAATTTAATATATTCATATTATGAATGGATTAAATTCTTTGTATTAAATTCGTTGATTTTTTTAATGAATTAAACCCTAAAAGTAAAAAATTCATGAGTGTGTTTTATTTATTTTCAGTGATTGATGCATGTTTTAAACTAAAATATCACTTTTAAACTAAAAACACTTACTTTGAATCATTTTGGGAACATCGAGCATCAGATTAACATGTAGTTAATTAATACACATCAAAAATTACTTATGGATTGTTATCCTATGGTATCAAGAAAATTAGAATGTGTTTTCTCTATTTTAGTGAGTCATGCATGTTTTGAATAAAAATCAATTTTAAACTGGAAACATGTGCTCTGAGTCATATCAGGCACACCAAGTGTTAGATTGCATGGGTTGATTCCTAAACATCAAGAATGATTTATGTATCATTTTTTGAGTATCAAGAAAATATTAGTGTGTTTACTCATTTTTTATTATGTGATGTGTGTTTTGAACAAAAATGTCCATTTTAAATCAAAACACACACTTTCAATCATATCAGGAACACCATGTGTTGGATTTACATGTGGTTAATTCCTACACATAACAAATGACTTTTGATTTTTTTCCTAATGTATCAATACAATTCAAGTGTGTTTTATAATTTTTAAGTTAATAGCACACGTTTTGAACTAAAATGTAAATTTTAAACAAAAAACGCACACTTTGAGTCATACTGGGCATGCCATGTGTCATATTGAAGTGTGGTTGACTCCTGTATTTGGTAATTTTTGAGTATGTGATGTGTTTTTTGAACTAAAATTTATATTTTAAATAAAAACATACACTTTCAATCATACTGAGCACGTCGTGTTCCAAATTGATGCGTGGTTGATTCCTACATATCACAAATGACTTATATATCATTGTCGTGAAGTATCAAAATAATCCAAGTGATTTTTTTGGTTTTTAATGAGTGATGTACATTTTGAACTAAAATGTCACTTTTAAACAAAAAACATACACATTGAGTCATACCAGGCACAACATGTGTCATATTAACATGAAGTTGATTTCTATATGCCAAAAATGATTTGTGGATCATTTTCTTAAAGTATCAAGATCATTCAAGCACATTTATATTTAATTACTCTTGTATTGTATTTTTTTATTTATTTTTTGTGATTAAATTTTTACATTTACTAATTTTAAAAATCTAAAGTTTTATAAAATTTAATTATAGCATATTTTTTAAAATAAATTTATTTATTTTTTATTTTTTAAAATAACATGTTTTTCAAATTATTGATTGTTAAAAATAAGGATTTTATAGAATAATAAATTAGTAGAACATAGTACACTACTTCCTAATTTATCATTGTGTGTGTCTAGGTAAATAAAAATACTTATTGGATTTATTGATAGATTGTTATTATTTTTATTTTAATAATAAACATGATGACATCGATATATATCCCAACATTTTTATATCTCATATAATATTAAAGGATCACATCGATCAATAAAATATATTTTGTTGTTTTTTTTCTCATTAATTTAATTTTTTATATGTATTTATAAATAAGTTGAGAGTGATAACTTCAACAAAAAATAGAGATTTTTTATTTTTAAAATGTATCAAGGATGGATAAGCCCTATTCTACTGTAGAACAATGAATGACCATATAATCAGTCAAATGAATTTATCATGGGCTTAATGAGATCCAAACCCGTCTCAGCTTAATCCAAAAAAATGAAGCAATCTTTCTATTTTGGAATATGCATCTATGCTAAATGGACCTGAGGATGTTCCTAAACCAAATTTAGTCCAATCACACCTCCACTTGGATTGAGGGTATTTGATAATGTAGTTGATGGGTTTATGAAAAAAATAATTGAAAAATAAACATCGACTTGGGACATAAAAGGACAAGAGTTTTATTGTAATTTAAAAAACCAAACTCATTTATAGTTTGTTTATTCAAAAAACACAACAAATTAATCTTATAATATTATATTTTGAAATATTTTTTTAACTACTCTAACTCATTTAAACATGATATTATAAATTATAAATTTTATTTTGTTTATAAATCACATAGAAAGAAAACAAATATTAAATAAATATATTTATAATGTTATTATCATTTAAAAATATAAAATTAATTAATTAATAATTATTTTTTGGATTTGAGTTTGTGGTATGACTAAAAGGAATACTTGAATTCAACTGTAATATGAAACAAGTATTTAGTTGAAGACTTTTCCTATATTGAAGTCAAATGAATTATTGAATTAACATGACTTAATTGGAATATGATAGTGTTTCATGACCATTATTGGGTACTTTCTTTCAAATTTTATTTTTTATTGTTTTCGGGGAAGACACTTTTAAAGGTTGACATTGAAAATTCACAAAAAATACAAGCACAACTAACCTTAAATCAGTTAAAAAGAAATTACACCGAAAGGGGATACTCAAAACCATTACAAATAATCCATATATTTTTAAATATATGGTCCCTTTTGATACTACTATCAAAATAAAACTTATTTCATTCCAACTCTTTATGAATGATATCCTAAATGAAGGAATCCTTATTGTCCCAAATTTTAAGATATTCATCTAGATTGATTTTACCTTCATTGAAGACTCAGAGTAGAATTTTATTTTGAGTGTCGATCCAAATAAATTATTGTTCATTGGTGTAAATCTATAGATATCTTACAAAGATCCTATCAACATCATCATCCAAGTATTGAATAATAAATTCACCTTCCACTATCTCCATAGAATATAGAATCAATTTTGTAAAGGTTGCTTGGAAAATTATTTATTTTTATTTATTATCATTATCACCCTCATTACTAAGATGGTTTTGATCTCCAAAGGGTCCTCTTAAATGTAGAGACTCTCTACTGCATTCTTAGGACACTCATTGCATACTTCCTATAATTTAGAATCAGTATTGGGCTTAGAAACTGTCACTACTGCATAATAAGATTTTATCAACGTGTATTTTTGTACTGATAAAGTTGAATCTTATCGGTGTTATTTCTATCACTGATAAAAGTACACTTTATCAGATCTATATTTAGCACTAATAAAAACAATAGTTACAGTAGTGTTTTTCTTCATTTTCAAAAAATTGAAAAAAAATTACAATCACAAACAATTTCATACATTTTAATACATTTAAAAAACAATTATCAATTTAATTTCAAATAAATTTATATTATAAACATATAAATACAAAACAATTTCCTTGATATGTAAAATATATTACAAACATTACATTTTCCAGAAAATTAAAAAATAACATTGTGGCTCTGTATTCCGTTATCATTGAGACCCCCTTTTAAAAGATCCAAATCACACTACCGATTTTGGAACACACCACACTAGATCTATCAAAATAAGTGTGTACATGTAAAAAAACCAATGCTCATTATAAAAATATAAATGAAACATAAATATGATACAATAATGCATTAATAAAATTTCACTTTTAAATTGAAAACATGCACTTGTGTCATATTAACGTGCAGTTGATTCATACATATCACAAATAATTTACAAATCTTCATCCTAAATTATCAAGGAAACCGAAGAACCTTTTGCATAGTTTTGTGTGTGTGATGTGTGTGTTGAACTAGAACATAGATTTTAAATAAAAACATGCATTTTGAGTCATATTAGGCACACTGTGTGTTAGATTGGTGTGCAGTTAATTCTTACACATCAAAAATGACGTATGGATCATTTTTCTAAAGTGTAAATAGAATCTGATTAATTTTTCTTAGTTTTCAATGAGTGATGCATTTTTCGAACATAAATTTATCTTTTAAACTGAAACACACACTTTGAGTCATAATGGGAACAAATTGTGTTAGATTTACATACGATTGATTCCTATAAGTCACAAAGGACTTATGAATTTTTTTATACAGTATCAAGACAATATGATTGTTTTTTCTTGGTTTTCACTGAGTGATGCACGTTTTAAACTAAAATGACACTTTTGAACTAAAAACACACACTTTTAATCATATTGGCACAATGTGAGTTAGATTGAAATGTGGTTAATTAATAAAAGTAAAAAATGAATTATGGATTTTTTCCTAAATTATCAAGACAATTAAAGTTTGTTTTCTCAATTTTTAGTGAGTGATGCATGTTTTGAATTAAAATATCACTTTTAAACTGAAAATAAGAACTTTGATTCATATAGGTCACACCATGTTTTATATTGATGAGTGGTTGATTCCAACATGTCAAAAATGATTTATGTATTATTTTTTAAGTATCAAGACAATATGAGTATACTTTATTTTTTTTGTATGTTACACAGGTTTTGAACTGGAAAGTCGATTTTAAATCAAAATGCACACTTTGAATCATACCGGGCACACCATGTGTTTGATTTACATGAGGTTAATTACTACACATCATAAATAAATTATGGATTTCTTTTCCTAACGTATCAAGATAATTCAAGCGTGTTTTATAAGTTTTAAGTGAGTGATTTTTTTTGAGGTAAAATGTATATTTTAAATAGAAAATAGACACTTTGAGTCATACCAGGACCATTGTGTGTAAATTTTATGTGTAGTATATTCCTACACATTAAAAATTATTTATAGATAATTTTCATAAAGCATCAAGATAATATAAGTACATTTAATCAGTTATTGAGCATGTGATGTATGTGTCGAACTAAAATGTCCATTTTAAATAAAAACATGAACCTTTAATAATATCAAGAACATTGTGTGCCAAATTGAGGTGTGGATGGTTTATAAAGATCAAAAATGAAATATGTATAATTTTCCTCAAGTATCAAGACAATCCAATTGTGTTTTCTTGATTTTCAGTGAGTGGTGCATGTTTTGAACTAAAACGTCACTTCTAAATTGAAGACATGCACTTTGATCCATATCGGGAACACTACATGAAAAATTAATATGTGTTTAATTTCTATATGTAAAATTATTTATAGATCATTTTCTAAAATTATCAAGAAAATATGAGTGCATTATCTCATTTTTTTAGTATGTGATGTGTGTTTGGAAATAAATTATCCATTTATAATAAAACCATGTACTTTTAGTCATGTAGAACACAAAGTGTGTTAGATTGATGTGAGGCAAATTCATACACATAAAAAATGACATATGGATCATTTTCCTAATGTCTTAAAGAAATACATCTTTGTTTTCTCAATTTTTAGTGTGCAACGCACAGTTTAAACTAAAATATCACTTTACAACTCAAAACACGTACTTTAAGTCATACCGACCATACTATGTTCTGAATTAATGTAAAATTGATTCCTAAACATTAAAAATAATTTTTGGATCATTTTAATGTAGTAATAAGACAATCTGAATGAAAACTTCTTAGTTTTCTAGAATATGACATATGTTTTGTACTAAAATGCCAATTTTTTAATAAAAACACACACTTTCGTCATATGGGACACACCATGTGTAGAATTGATTTGAAACTAATTAATACACATAAAAATGGATCATCTATAATTTTCAGAAAAAACTAAGACAATCTGAGTATGTTTTATCATTTTTAGTGAGTGATGCACGTTTTGAACTAAAATGTCCCTTTTAAATAGTAAACATACAAATTGAGTCATACTAGGCACACCATGCATCGGAAAAATGCATGGTTGATTATTACACATAATAAATTATTTATAGATCATTTTCATAAAGTATACAGACAATATGAATTTGTTTTATTGGTTTTGATTATGTGATGCGTGTTTGAACTAAAATGTCCATTTTAAATAAAAACACACATTTTCAATCACACCGACCACACCGTATGTCAGATTGACATGACACTAATTCATGTGATTAAAAATTTAATTATAGATAATTTAATAAAGTATATAGACAATAAAATTGTGTTTTATTAGTGTTCAGTGAGTGGCACATGTGTTGGACAAAAATATCACTTTTAAACTGAAGTCATGCACTTTTGAGTCGTTTCGGACAGACCATGTGTTGGATTGACATGAGGTTGAATCCTACAAATCAAATATGACTCGAGTTTTTTTAATGATGTAAAAAGATAATACAATCATGTTTTCTTGGTTTTGAGTATGTGACATGTAAACTAAACAAAATTTTAAATTTTAGTGAAAATGCATATTTTCAGTTATACTGACTACCAAGTATATCATATTAATGTTCAATTGATTATCACACCTAAAAAATTAATTATGGATAATTTTAATAATTTTTTAAGAAAATATGAGTAAATTTTATTAGTTTTCAGTTGGTGGCACATTTTTTGAACAAAAATGTCACTTTTAAACTAAAAACACATACTTTGAGTCATTTTGGGCACACTATGTGTCAAATTGACATGTGGTTAATTCATAAATATTAAAAATGACTTATGGATCGGTTTACTAAATTACCAAAATAAGACTAATTATTTTTCTTTTTTTTCATTGATAAATACACATTCTAAACTAGAATGTCTCTTTCAGACTAAAAACACACACTTTGTGTCATATTGGGAACACTGTGTGTCAGATTGACATGTGGATGATTTATACACATTATAAATGACATGTCAGTTATATTTATAAAGAAACAATATAATATAAGTTTTTTATCTATTTTTAGTTAATAACACATGTTTGGAACTAAAATGTTACTTTTAAACTGAAAACACACACTTTGAGTCATACTGGACACAACATGTATCAAATTGACAAGTGGTTAATTCTTACACATAAAAAATGAATTATGGGTCATTTTAATAAAGTGTCAAGAAAATATGAGGTTTCTTTCTTGTTTTTCTTTGAGTGATGCTTGTTTTAAACTAAAATGTCGCTTTTAAGCTAAAAACACACGCTTTGAGTTTTATCGGGTATTCAGTGTATCAGATTGATGTGTGGATAATTCATAGACATCAAAAATGAATTATGGGTAATTTTAGTAATGTATAAAGATAATCTGAGTGTGTTTTCATGGTTTTCAGTGAGTGACTCATATTTTAAACTAAAATATCACTTTAAATAGAATACGAACTCATTAATTCATACCAAGAATGCCGTGTATTGGATCGATTTATAATTGATTCCTATAAATCAAAATTTATTTGTAGATTTTTTTATAAAGTATCAAGATAATCTAAGATCGTTTGATCATTTTTGAGTATGTGATGCCTATTTGGAACTAAAATGTTGATTTTAAATTAAAATTCATACGTTCAATCATACCATCTACACCGCATGTCGAATTGATGTGAAACTGATTCTTACATATCAAAAAAGACTTTGAATCATTTTCATAATGTATCTAGAAAATATTACCATACGTTATTATTTTTTAGTGAGTGAAACATGTTTTAAACTATAATATGACTTTTAAATTTAAAACACAAACTTTGAGTCATACCATTCACACCGTACATTAGATTGATGTTTGGTTGATTCCAAAAAATCAAAAATTACTTGTCAATTTGTTTTCATAAAGTATGAAGACAATCCAAGTGTATTTAATTATTTTTGAGTATGTGATGCTAATTTTGAACTAAAATATCCATTTTATATAAAAACACACATTCAAACATACCAGCCACACTATGTGTTAGATTAACATGTGGTTTATTCCTATACATTAAAAATTACTTCTGAATTTTTTTATTGAAGTATGAAGAAAACATGAGTTTATTTGTAAAACACATATTTGTCTCACCAAAATGTTATTAAAAGTTATTAGATCCAAAAGATTTTAATTTCATCACTTTTTTATATAAAAAATAAAATATAGGACGAAATTATTTATAAAGAAAATAAACACTACCAAAGTGCATCATCCTTGTCGAAGTATTCATCAAAAATTTATGTTTTTCAAATAATTTTTTGTCTATAAATATAAAAAAAGTCACCCATACTGAGTTTAGTGTCCTTATTAAATACTAAAATCATATTCCCTTCAGAATATCACATCATGTCAACTCTATTATTTTAGAATTCATTAGTGTTGTGTTTTACTACTAATGAATTCAAAACAAATAGAGTTGACATGAAGTTGGATTCTAAAAATGAGATGATTTTAGAATTCAAGAGGGACCCTAAAATATGTATTGAATCCATTTATAATCTTCATGGTTACAAAATTCTTGAATAAGGAACCTAAACTCTGTATAGAGTCTATTCTAACATTTCAAAAATAAATTAATGGTTTTAACCATAAATAAGTAATAGATAAACCAACTCTTCATTATATTTTTGAAATAAAAAAATAAAAATGTTATAGGAAATCACCCCTTCATGATGTTTGAAAAAATTATGACACCATGTATTCTACCCACTCCGTTTTAAACAAATCTACTTCCACTTTTGAATACACGGTCTAAAGAAAATATAGTTAGTAATGGAAAATTTTAAATAAACAAATGATTGATAAATATTTTAAATGAAATTGTAATTATCAACAGAAATACATCTTTAGATATGATAATTTTTTGTTGGAATAAGATATCATTCATAAATTTACAAGCATAATAATGACTATAATCATAATTACATTGTTATAAAAATTATAGAAACATTAAAAAAAATAAGTAACTTATTTTTTATGAATTTTGATAGTGAATCTTATTATATATACCCTAATTATTATCCATTTATAGAAATCCATAGGCTTCTTATTCTCAAAGGGAGTCCTCATACAATGATTTTGATGATAGTAAAACACTACCTTATTATAATAAAATTTTCATTAAAACATAATATAAAATGTACAATTTAATGTTTGTTTGTAAAATATTGAATATTGTGAATTTAAAATTGACAAAGCAAATCATGTATGGTTGATTTGTTGGATATCCATGCTATGGAACCAAAAAATAAATATTCTGAGTATCCAAATTGATTATAATGAGAATACAATGGTTCTTAAAAAATAAGAAAGGAATAACTAATAAAATAAATGAAAATATATTTTATATGATTGGATTATGTAGTTTTACCTCTATATTGTGGGTATTAAGAAGCCCCTATCATTTGTAAGTATTTTTTGAAAATAATATTGTCAGTCACTCCACTGTTATTCAAATTTTATATTCATATAAGAAAGCTATTTTTTGTAGAAGTGATACCAAGAATAATGTGTCCAAATTTTTGTTCACGGGGTTTTTCCTTTACATGGTATAGAAATATACACTTGTAAAAAAATGAAGAGTGTTTAATAATGATTAAAAAAGTAGATAAATTATTGGATAAAAAATTATTAAAATGTACCTCATATATATTCAAAATTGAGGTCCTTGACCATTCATGATTAAGAATTTTATTTACACTCTCAATGTCAATCATGTTTGGAATGACATCTCTATACATTTTTTATTTGAATCTAATTTAGGTTGTATTATTATCTTTGAACATTTTCTCCACATGAACATTCAATGTTAGTAAACACAAAAATTAAATTAGTGGGGTAAAGGTACTCTCAAAAGGATTTTTTGATTTATTGGTTTATCCTTTATATTTTTTTAATTTAACATTCTATTTCTCCTTCCTTTTTTTATTTTGTAATAAAAATCCTTGGTAAATACCTGTTTTCATTAATTGTTAATGTTTTTTCATAAAAATAATTTAAAAAGGATACACCTCATTATCATAATTTATATTTTCATGATTAAATAGCCATGCTATTAAATTTATAACAACATGTTAAATAATGTGAACATTTTGAAAATCAAGGGGAATATGTAGCTCAAGGATCAGATCATGAGTTGTATGAATCCCTACTCTCTTGTTATTTTTTGAAAATTTCTTACTATATATAACATTTACATGGATATTTTAGATTGTACCCCTCATAAAAAGGCGATGGTGGGTGCTGATAGATATAAATAACAATCAATTTAACCCTAAAAATTTTTATTACATGAAAGGCATCAATATCCATTTGATTCAAATTTCATATAATTAGTTATGAAAAAATTGATTACCTATAGAAATTAAATCCTTTGAGATGAATTAATATCCTCAAAATAAGGTTGTGGGGCTGTCTCATCTTATAGTGGTTTTTATTGTGTTATTTCTCCTCTTTGATGCCTTTCTATAAACATGTTTAACAATTAAAACTTCTAATTAATGCTTCTTTTAGAGAATATATCCGTACCTTTATGTCATCTATTTTCTTATCTCTATCCCCTAAGTCTTTTATTTCTCAAAATATATTGGACACAACACTCTAAAACCTATACCTCTGACATGAGAATTTTTTTATGGCCACATAAAAAATACTGAAATTAATCATTCATAGAGTAAAACTAATGACTATTATTATGTCTCAAATAGATAAAAAATATTATAAAATAATTAGTAATTTTTATATAGTACATGTTTAAAGAAGAAGAAAAAAAATATCATGTCATACTTACACCTGATTCCCATAGTTTTTGAGTGCTTTCATCTACTAGTTTTCCCTCATTATTTACATGAGCCTCTATTTATAGAACATGATGTGGTATGGAAGGGTATTTTGATTATGATTCAACAGTATATATATATATATATAACATAATTATATTGTTATTTAATATCATATAAAATTTTGACTACAAATTTTAATTACATACCATTTTTTCAAGTGAAGCATACCCCATATTTTCCTTACAGTATGTGTGAATTGGTGTTGATTCACACTACTTATTTTTTGAACTCAGTTGTTTTTTCATAAATTAAAAACTGTTAATGAAAGTGATTCTTATAATTAATGTCAATTAAAATATTCCCAATTATGATATACTTGGAATGATGCATCCTCACAATGAACAATGAATGCATTCAGTGTTTCTTAGTTTATCATGTGTGCATATATATGTAGGGGGTGGGGATTTACTTTCCCTCCAGCATCCTAAGATGATTATTCATAATAATTATTTGAAAGTATCTATGAGACTTTTTAGTGACCATTAATATCAATTTCATCCAAAAATCATCTAATATAAATGTACTCTATAAGGGATATTTAAGAGTAAATCAATGTTTCTTTTTTTATTTTTTAGTCAAATAGAGAAATTATATGATAATGTTGCCCTAATATCTTCATAAATTAGTGTCTTCATCCCAATAGCAACATAGTTCCAAAAAAATATTTCATTAGAAACATGTATTTGAGTGGTAACTATAATGTAACTAAGGAAAATGGACTTGTTGTGAAAAAAAGGTTAGACGTGTGCATTCATTCTGATCTCAAATTTTATTAATATGATTATAAACTTAATAATGTTTTGAAGACTATTTCACCATTAAACTTCTATCTTTTATTTCATAGAAGTTTCTCACCTTCCAAAATTTAATTTGTTCCAACATTGTTAGTATGTTCTTCCTCAATATTATTAGATTCAGCATGTTAGGTGACAATTGTCTGATAAAGAAGTTAAACATTTAATTTATATCACATAAATATAGTATTAAATAAATATTATATAAGGAAACACATTGTATATTAAAAAATAATTAACCTATTAATTGAAATCTATTTTTTAATTTAAAGGTTGAATGGGTTTTTATCCTATATCGAGTATCCAAATCACCTCCTTGTGGTATCCTTTGGAATACAAGATCATGTCTACATTGAGACCACCATGAAATGATTTTGATGACCCAAAGAAAGGGTCATTTTCAACTGATTTGAAATTTAACCCTGTAGTGGTTTTGGACGATAATAGAATAATTCACTATATTCTATTTATAGGATTTGAGAAGTAAAATATATGTAATTCTAGTGATTCTATTAATAATGATTCATCTTTATACCCTTTATTACCAAAATCCACTTTTACTAATCTCAAATCAATTATTTTAACTACAATCTTATTATCAACCCATTTGCATTGAAAAATCAGCACTTCGAATTTTGTATAATCCAACTCCAATATTTTTTTGATTATGCCAAAGTATAACATATTCTTATAAATTGGATTTCTATCCTTAGTACTAGATACACACATTGCTTCCTCCATAAGAGTAACTCAACTATTTTTTATGGTATTATATATATCTTTTTCCTTTGTATAGAACATATAACTATTAGTTACATAGCTATTATATGGTAATATGTGCACACTTGGCCCTTTTACTATCAATCAAAGTAATTCTAAAATTGAATTAGGATTTTTAGATGAATCCTTAAAAATATGGTCTCAAAACCATAATATAAACTATTAATTATGAGTATTTTTATCCAGTATTCATCCAATGATTGATTCAAAATCTTGAGAATTACTTTATGGGTTTCAAAATATGTCACAACCTCTAAAATGTTATATAAAATGTAAACATGACCCTGCTCATATTATGAAATTATAATTGTGACAATATCTCTTTTATAAATTCCTTTACCCGTAAGGCACTCTTTATTATGAGATTTTGAGAGACCATTGCTATATGCATTGGATAGGTAGTCGATATAGAATTTAGAAACTTCCTCAACAATATATAACTTTATAATACAACCTTCTATCTAACTTTGATTTTTGATGTACCCTTTCAAAATATTTGTATGCTTTTTAACAGGGTGCATTCATCTATAGTATACAGGACCACATAGTCAGATCTATCTAACCAAGTTTAAAATCAAGTGAACTATTATAACAAAGAGTGATGGTGGGAAAAACATCTCCGAAATGGTGACCATATACTTTACATTTTCAAATTTTTTATAACCTATTAGTGGATATTATGTTGTGATTTATTTTGATTTCCCATTAAATGATTACATCTAGGATTAGTATTTATATAATTAGGGTAAACATTTTTAATCACCTAGAAATACAATCTTTGAGGAATGTTTCAACCTAAATGAGTGTGTACCTTCTTCATAAAAGGGGTACCCTAGAATTCCTTTAATTTTATATCCTAAAAAAATTCCACAACCACATTTTGGGGGAGAATCCTATTCCCAAGACAAAAAAAAATCTTACAATGGAATTATGAGAAACCTTATGAAATAATGGAAGCGTAAAAACAACTGAATAGGTTGCATATTTTTTAACATAGAAAACCCCACCAATTCATAGGATTAAAAAACCATGGGGAAACAACAAAATTACACCAATAATTAGAGAGTATAAAATTCAATTAAATGTATGGACTTGAATTACAATGATAGTGTATAAAGACTTGTGAAAAATCCACACCATGATACACCTCTGTCGTGTCTCACTAAAAACCATCCTTCTAATAAACACCACGCATATTAAAATTACACACAATACCTCCAAATCATAGATCCACCATCGATGTTTCATTCATCATCACTGATGAGCCTAACATGCTACCACAAATGCGGTAGTCCCACACATTGAAGATCCACCATCGATGTTGCATCTACTACAACTGATGATACACACATGCTATAAAAGACAAGGTGGCCCACTTCCTTCTCTTGATGGATTACATCTTGAGGAATTATACACATAGAATATGTCACCACATCCTTTATATATACTTAAAGTCTATATATCCAAATAATGTAGTCAATGTTACTTTTCCCCATCCATTATTGATGAGAATAAATCTTATTAATGTTAAGAGAAACTCCCTTATAAATATAGAGAATAAGTATCATCATTAAATTAATTTTTATCTCTATAATAAATATATGGAGCCACGTTAATAGAAATTACATACTGAAACTGATGTGGCATTTCATTTTGCACCCAACAATCCTCCCCTTAAACCAAAGGTTACACATATTGGCCTCGCCTTCAATGATAATATACTTAATCCAAACATTTCTCAACTCTTTTTTTATCATACCTAGGACACACCATTTGACCACTACTACAAAGAATAATTTTGACATAAGGAACCACTATGGATATGCATGATCCAATTGGGCCACCATTATTGCTATCAAATTAGTTTGCTGATAGGCACATCAAACTTGGACTACATCTGCATTGGATTCCAAACCCCATTTCACCTATTACATGTACCATTGATCCTCTTGAAATCATTCATAATTCCCACATAAAATTGAAAAATCAATACATCAACTCTTTATGACACCTCAATAATGGAACAACCCACCAAACTAAAAACATCATAGAGAAATTTATTTATCCGAAAAACGCTTTCAGTGTCGCTGCTATCTTCCAAGTGACACTACTATGAGTCTTCAAAAAACGTCTCCACAATATGTTCTAAACCTGGTTCTATGATACCATATTTTGGTAGATAATCATAGTCATGAGAAAAAAAACTCCTGAAATGAAATCATGAGAAACCCAATGAAATAATGGAAGCAGAAAACAACAGAATAAGACAAATATTTTTTAATGTGGAAATACCCTCTAATGAGTAGGATTAAAAACCATAAGGAAAATATGAAATTACACTAATAACCAGAGAGATAAAATTAAAGTAAATATCTATACATGAATTACAATGATAGTTTAGAAAGAGTTGTGTGAAAACCACACTATGATACGCCTCTATCGTCTCTCTCTTAAAATCACCATGGTGGAAAATGGAACCCATGTTCCTATAAACATGACAACCTACCACTTAGATGATATATTTTTGATGTTTCATTCTCCATTTATAAGAAGACTAACATGCAACCACAAATGTATCATCCCATTACATCAGATATCCATCATCAACGTTGTATCCACCATTATTGATGATCTACACATGGTGCCACAAATGTGACAACCCACTTCCTCCTCTTGGTGGACCATATCTTGAGGAAATATATACATATAATATGTCAACACATCCTTTATAAAGAAATCAAGTCCATATCTACAAAAAAATGTAGTAAATGATCCTTTTCTCTATCCACTATTGATGAGAAAATATCTTATTAATGTTCAGATAAACTCCCTTATAAATTTAGATAAAAAGTATCCCCATTAAATTAATTTATCTCTCTCCAATAAATGGTCTAAAACCCATTAACAAAAATTCATTGTCAAAACTGATGTGGGATTTGAATTTTCATTTAAAATTAGGAATACAAATTACTATCATATTAAGTGAGTAAAGAAAATTTAATTTACCAATGTCGCATTTTGATTTACCCTATGACTAACATAAGGATAATTTTAATTTTATATACTAATAAAATAAATTTCATAATATGGTATCATAAATAAATTAAAATATAATATATACAAATTAATTATAAGAGAAATTAGATATGGTAAATAATTCCTAATTTATGTTTGGTATAATTCAATCCCTCACAGTTCATAAGCTTAGTGAGTACGTCTTCAGGTTGATGTTCACTACCAATGAATTCAAGAGTGATATCCCATTTTTTAAAATGTTCTCTCAAAAAGTGTTTCCTTATATTAATATGATTTTCCCATGAATGATATAATTTTTTTAAAAAAAATGTTAATATCTCTTCTACTGTTATAATTTATAAGGACATGTTTGAATTGAAATCCATAGTCTATAAAAATGTGTTCCATCAACAAAATTTGTCACAGTAACTACTCACAGTTATGTACTCTACATCAGTAATGGATAATGAAACCAAATTATTCTTTTTACTATACCAATATACTAGAGAATATCCCAAAAAAATGACATGTTTTAGAGATGATTTTGTATCTAACTTATAGTCACCAAATTCAGCATCATAATAACTAATTACATCAAAATCATGTCCTCTGGAGTAGAGAAATCCTAGATTGGTAGTACTTTGAGGTATTTAAAAATTATTTTAACAACAGTAAAATGAGATTACATAGTATTTTCATGAAAATTGAGCACACATACACACACTAAACTTAATTTCAAGATGGATAAATGTTAAGTAAACTCCCGATCATACTGCTGGGTCAAAAAGTTTCCTCATTAATTTTCGCATTCCTTTATGTTTTGGATATCACAAACACATTTCCGTAATAATAATTTTTATCTATAAGTAAATTTATAGGCAACACATTTCCTTAATAATACTTTCTATCTATAAATAAATTTATATGCAACACATTTCCTTACAAATACTTTCTATCTATAAGGAAATTTATATGAAACACATTTCCCTACTAATATTTCTATCTATAAGGAAAATTATATGCGAAAAATTTCCTTATGAATACTTTATATATATAATGAAGTTTATATGAAAAATACTATTCCAATTTGAATCATGTTCTTTAAAATTTATATCTAATTCTAACATTAATTTTCTTAAGACAAAATAGATATTGGAACAAATCGAATCCTTAATAAAACTCAAAATTCTTCAGTTTATCAATTCTGAATCACCAAGAAAATTGAATCTGATTTATGTTTCTCAATTCTAAATCATGTAGAAAATAGAATCCTATTTATGTTTCTTAAATTTGAATCATCCATATTTTTGAATCTGATTTACCATGTTTCTCAATTTCAAATATCAATAAATTTTAGATATGATTCTCATAGTTCTTAATCTGATTATGTTTTGTTTAAGAATATAATTTTATAAAATTATTAAATCCATTTTATTTCTATAAAACCTCAAAAGATCAGATCCTATAAAACCATCTTCAAATTAATCACAACTGTCAGATTAGATCAGCTCAATATCAACTGTTTGATCTTACATGGAAGTTGGCCTATCATCTCTGACACCTATATAAAGGAGGGACTACAATGAAAATTATAATACAAGAAGAAAATATTATGAACCTTGAGAATAAGAGTCATGACCAGGAATTTCTCCTAGAAAAGATTCATGATGATCACAAGGATCTGAAGAAGTTGAAGGCTAAGGTTAGGTCCTCAATACCAAAAAGGATTAATTTCCTTATAATCTAATCTTTTTTTGTAAAAACATATTTTTTTAATGATAATCAATTTTTATCTCATTTTTTCACATAGGTTTCTTAACTTTTTTTAGGTACATTATAATTTCCCTATTTATTTTTAAAAATAAAAAAGGGGAGAAGAATGTTTTAAAAACTAATATTAGTCTATGAATGAAATTGTAATGGGGATAATTCTTAAATAATACATCCTTAAGTAAAGGGGAAATATTTCATATATAAAGGAAGACAAATATATAAAGTCATAGTATGATCCTTAGGGGTATTTGAAAACCTAAGGGGTGGTAGTCATATTCATGTTGAGTCATAAACTACGGGGGAGATAAGTTCTTTTAAGTTCAAATATAAAGTCTTTCGATTTTAATATTCTTTTCTTAAATTGATTGTTTGTGATTTCCAAAGAGGTGGAAATTGTTGAGTCAAAAAGTTTCCTTATGAATTTTCTCATTCCTTTATTTTTTGGAAATCAAAAACTTATTTCCTTAATAATAATTTATATCTATAAGTAAATTTATATACAACACATTTACTTACAAATACTTTCTAACTATGAATAAATTTATATGCAACACATTTACTTAATAATACTTTCTATCTATAAGGAAATTTATATATAAGACATTTCCTTACAAATACTTTCTATCTATAAGGAAATTTATATGTAACACATTTCATTACTAATAATTTCTATCTGTAAGGAAATTTATATGCAACACAATTCCTTACAAATACTTTCTATCTATAATGGAGTTTATATGAAATCCTATTCCAATTGGATTCATGTTCTTTAACCATTTATAGCTAAGTCTAACATTATTTTTATTAAGATAGAATAACTATTGGAATAAATCAGATTCTTAATAAAACATAGAATTCATCACTTTCTCATTTTGAATCATCTAGAAAATTGAGTCTGATTTATGTTTCTCAATTCTGAATCATCCAGAAAATTGAATCTGATTTATGTTTCTCAAATTCAAATCATCTAGATTTTTGAATCCAATTTACCATGTTTCTCAATTTTGAATCTCAATAAAATTCAGATCTGATTCACATAGTTCTTTATCTGGTTATTTCTTGTTTAAGAATATGATTTTATAACATTCTTAAAGTTATTATATTTCCATAATGTAATGTTTTCATAAATTTCTTAAAGTTACTATATCTATTTTATATAATGTTTTCATAACTTTCTTAAAGTTACTTTATTTCCTTAATTTAATATTTTCATAACATTCATAAAGTTACTATATTTCCTTAATGTAATGTTTTCATAACTTTCTTAAAGTTACTATATTTCATTAATGTAATGTTTTCATAACATTCTTAAAGTTACTATATTTCCTTAAGGTAATGTTTTTATAAATTTCTTAAAGTTACTATATTTCCTTAATGTAATGATTTCAAAACATTCTTAAAGTTACTATATTTCCTTAATGTAATGTTTTCATAACTTTCTTAAAGTTACTATATTTTTTTAATGTAATGTTTTCATAAATTTTTTAAAGTTACTATATTTAATTAATGTAATGTATTCATAACATTCTTATAGTTACTATATTTACTTAATGTAATGTTTTCATAACGTTGTTAACGTTACCATATTTCCTTAATGTAATGTTTTTATAAATTTCTTAAAGTTACTTTATTTTCTTAATGGTTTCACAACTTTCTTATAGTTACTATATTTCATTAATGTAATTTTTTCAAAACATTATTAAAGTTACTATATTTCCTTAATGTAATTATTTCATAACTTTCTCAAAGTTACTATATTTCCTTAATTTAATGTTTTCATAACTTTCTTAAAGTTACTATATTTCCTTAATGTAATGTTTTCATATCTTTCTTAAAGTTACTATATTTCCTTAATGTAATGTTTTCATAACTTTTTTAAAGTTACTATATTTCCTTAATGCAATGTTTTCATAACTTTCTTAAAGTTGTTGTATTTCCTTGATGTAATGTTTTAATATAAACAAATTCATACATACTTAATGTTTTACATGATATTTTGTTATACTAAATTATTTCATCTAATCTACTATTATATGACTGTTTTAAGTGCCACCTATATAGGTCCCTCTGAAATTTTAGGAAAAATATTATTGTTGGAGGAAAATTCAATTGTTGGATATCTTGCCTATAAATACTAGGCCATTTGGACAAGCTCAAAACACAGATTCACTTTTGGATTTGGAGACACATGAGAGCTCTGCCAAAATTTCTTTGTGCAAAATCCTCGAAGTAATCAAGTTGTGAACTACTTGCTCAACATACTTGAAATATTTAATATGTTTTGTTATGGGTAGTGCTAAACTGATCATTTATTATTACGATCGAGGTATTTCTAGGCTATGAAGATAGAGGTGTTGATCACCTTACAGATCGAGGGCTTCTAAGGCTAAGAATATAGAGGTTTCAATCACCTTGCAGATCGAGGGCTTCTAAGGATAGGATGATAGAGATGTTAATCACCTTACAGATAAAGGGATTGAGGGGATAGCAAGACAAACACTGATCTTTATATTGAGGGCTTAGCCTAGTATAGGTAAGACATACTTTCTTGAAAGTATAAATCAAGTGACCTTTATCCAAGGTGTTTGGATACCCTACTCTTTGTGTTAAAATATTTTTACTCTTTACATTTACTTTAAATTTCCACTACAATTTATAACAATTAGAAAGTGTTTCTTATAGTTTTTATTTTTTTGAAACTTTGATTTAAGATTCTATACACTTTAATGTAGAATATTATTTAAGTATACCTATGTACTTATTTCACTTCAATAATCATCTTTTTTGGGATTAAATTGTTTTTCTTTAATCTTACAGAAGAGGGTTTAAGTGAATCTAATTTTTTAAAGCTTATTAAATAAAGTTTCCTTAAGGTTAAAAATGAATGTTTTTAAACTTTCAATTCACTCTCTTTTGTAATTGAGTATCTACGTCTATATTTCAATCCAACACATACATGTGTAAATGGTTTGGTCAACTTGTTTTCTAGTTTCATTACGATCTAATTTATAGGTGGTGCGCATTGGAGTATTAATTTATTTTTATTTGTCTATGCCAAAATATTTTCAAAGACATTTAGAGTGCTTACTATGGTTTAAAATAATTTATTATTTATTTTGATCGATTTGAAAACCAATAAATAATTTTATTCATCCATAAAACTCATTTCAAATTCATTTTTCATTATTTTTTTAAAATTAGTACACAATTAATTTCTTGAAAAATCAGTTATAATGTCATCAAAATAAATTTTTTCAACCAAAAAAATCATTTAATATTATTTTGATAAACAAGGTAGGATCAAAAACACTTTTTCTAAAACCATTTAAAATAAGAAAAGTGTTAATCATGTCATACCAAAATCTAGGAGCTTGTTTTAAACCATAAAGTGATTTGGAAAATTTTAAAACATGATTTTTAAAATAAGGATATGAAAATCCAGGGGGTTATTCAACATAAACATGCTCAACAATATAACCATTTATAAAAGAACTCTTGACATCCAACGAATATAATTTTAAAATTTAGATGTGTTGCATAAGAAATTAGTATCTTAATGGGTTTTAGTCTGGTTACGTGAACAAATGTTTCCTCATAGTAAATTCCTTATCCTTTACTATAACCGTGTTATACCAATCGAGATTTATTTCTAATAATATTTCCAAATTCATCAAACTTGTTTCTATATACCCTTTTTTATTCTAATGGTCAAATAGTGTTTTGGTATCTCAATTAGTTCACATACTTTATTCCTTTCAAACTTATTCAATTCCTTTTATATATTCATCATCCAATGTTCATCATTAATTTACTCATCAATGTTATTAGGTTAAGTCTATGATAAAAAAATATTTTTCTTTAACCTGGTTTCTATGTGTGGCTCTAGTTTTAGTTCCCCTATTCATATCTCCAACAGAAACATAAAAGGGATGGTCTCTATGGATTCTAATAGTTCTAGGTATACTAGATTCCTCTAGGTTTTCCTTGGGAACTAGTTCCTATAAATGTTCTTTTCTAGGAGATTTTTCTAAATTAGCAACAAGGACATTTGTTTTGGAGGTATTATTGATATTTAAAGTGGACATATCATCCTCCAGGATTTCTAAGGAATATTAAGGTTCATGTAGATATGTTTCATAAAATTTGATATGAATGGATTCTTTAACATTATTTGTTCTTTTATTAAAGACTCTATAAGATTTGGATGTAGAATAACTATGGAAAATGTATTCATCTCTCTTAGATGTGAATCTATCCATATTATCATTCATATTAAGAATATAAACTTTGTATCCAAACACTTTTAAATAATTCACCTTAGTATTTATCCCATTCAATAATTCACATGGAGTATTCTTTAAAATAGGTTTTTATAAGACCTTTTTAATTAAATAATAAGTTGTATTTATAGCTTCATCCCAAAAATAGATTGGTAGATCATATTCACTAATCAATGTTTAGGATATTTCTTAAAGGGTCGTATTCCTTCTTTTATCCACCCCATCCTATTGAGGTGTTCCGGGAGTATAGAAATTATGATTATCACCATGTTGTGAGAATAAGTTTCAAAATATTTATTTTCAAACGCATGAACATGATTACTTCTCACAATCTTAATAGTATGTCCACTAAGGCTCTCTACAGATTTTGTATGATTTAAAAAACACCTAAAAACATCAGTCTTGTGAGTCATGAAATATACCCATGTACAACTTGAATAATCATAAAAAATTACATAATAATAACTCTTTTTGGATAAACATGAAACTCTATATGGTCCAATAAAGTCCATGTTAACCAATTATAGTGGTTTAGAGGTAGAAAAATTCTTCTTTAGTTTAAAAGAAGCATTATATTAATTTTCCATTTTGACATGGATTTCATAATTTATCTTTATGAAATTTATTTTTTGTAGATCTTTGACTAAACCATTTTTTTACCAGCTTTCAAAGAGATTATATATTACAGTGGTCTGATATCCTTTTCCATAACCAAGATTCATAGTGAAATTCATTCAAATAATAAAAATTTTTGGGAAAATAAATAATTAAAATCAACTACATAAACATTGTTATTCATTAAATAAGTAAAACAAAATTAATCATAAAATCATAAATATTAAAAGAATTATTTTCAAAAATACATAAAAACCATCATCGCAGAAATGATATATTCTTAGCAGATTATACTTGAATCCATCAACAAATACAAATTTAAAAATTAAACAGGTTTTATAATTACCAACTTGAACAAGGTCAATAATTTTTCCTTTTTCCTTATCACCAAAGGTTACGTGACCACCATCCACTTTGGTAAGACTTTGAAATCTTGAGAATTCCCCCATCATATGTTTGAAAAACCCACTATCTAGATACCATACCTTATTATATAAACTTTTCGAGTAGGCTTCCTACAATCAATCAAATACCTAATGATTTTGGTACCTAGATCAGTCTGAGTCTAGAGAGGTAAAAAAATAAAGGTTAAGGAATCTATATTATTTTGAAAGAATTATTTCCAGATTTATGAGTAGATTTAAAAAAATTAGAAAATTAATCTCTTTTTGGCCCAAACTATATTGTTCAAAATTTAAAAATTCCATCTGTATTATTTATTATGGATTTATTTACATCAGTTTAACTAAGAATAAAATAGCTTTTATAGAATTATTTTTCTATAAAGGTTGATAACTAAAACCATCTCTTGGTTTTGGTACAATATTACATCCTAGAATTTTATTGAGGGTTTCAATTCTTACTGAAAAACCTTAAATTTCCTTCTTTATTTCTCATTTTCAAATTTTAAGTCATTGTTTTCCTTGAGAAGCAATTTTTTCTTCTTTTTTACAATAGTAGGTTCTAATTTAACAATAGTAGATAAATCATGAAGTTTCTTTAAAATATTATATTTATATTAAAGTTCATTAATGGTCTCTTCAAATATATTACAATATTTAAAGATATATTTAATGGAAATTTCATTTCATCATGATTTTTATGTTTAGAGATATCATAAATATGAGTAGGAGAAATATGTTGTGCCTATGGAGTAGTATCCATGAAGCATATATTTTCTTTTTTATTTTCATCTTATTGGTTAGTATTTGAGTCACTTGAGCTACCCTCAGAAGCACTCAAAGTTTCTTTCAATAATTTGTTGTATTTATTCCCCCAATCGTCATAATTCTTGTATTTTAAATTTAGAAAATCATCTTCAATGTGTATTTTCCTTTTACACTCATAATAGGTAACTTCTCAAGAATTACCATCCATATTCCAATATCCTTTATTATCATACATTCCACTGAAGTTTTACTTATTTAAGAACTTCATCATTTTATAAAATTTCTTGAATCTTCTTGCCAAATGGGATATTGTTTCATCACTATCATAGTCACCATCACTTCCAATGGTGCTATCTTATTTTATTTCTTCTTTATATTTTGACAGATATGATTTGAATAAAATTTATTTCTTGAGTTCAAATCCATACCATTTTCTTTAATTTATTCCTCTTACATAATAATATTTCTTATCGGATCCTTTTTTGGCATCTTTCTTATATCACATGATTCTCAAATGGATATGGTATAGTCTCTTCATCTGTAAGGTAAGCATCTTATAATCCTTCTTACTTAATACTTTCCATCAATAGTCTTTCCCAATGCATGCATCATATTTTTAATCTCATTAAACCCGATATACATATTATAAATAAACTCATCATGATTCATCTTAAATGTGTCATGCTTATTAGTATAGGTATTTAAATTTATTTCTTTTATATTATATTTTCCTTCATGAGACACAGATAAGGTATCCAAAATTTTAAAAGCTATAACACATATAGATATTATATTAAATTCATCTTATAATAGTGCATAGTATAAAGCATTCATTTATTTATAATTAAAATTATAGGTAGCCTCAATGGAATAACTCCATTTAACTTTACTAGATTTTTTCGTATTGATGTTTTATTGCAGTACAAATATCCAAACCTATGCTTTCAAGATGTATTTTTATTTTGATTCCCCATTAAGCATAATTTGTACCATTAAAATAGGGATGTTTTTATAGAATTCCCATCAAGTATATTATTATCAATAAATATAGAAAATTATAATTAATATAAATTTAGTCTTCTGATTAAAAACTTGATCACGGTTAAAAATAGATAAATAAAAACAAGAAACAAATAAACTCTTTTGATACCAAATTTTGGTCAGAGTGGAGTAATCAGGAGGGGAGCGAATTTAGTATCCAATAATTTAAAAAAAAACATAAAACAAAATATTCCAATTTAATAAAATATCATAGTTAACTAATACAATATGTATACCTAATTCAGTGTATTGAAATAACCTCTCATAATTTTAATACAAACTCAGTTAAAATAATCATAATATTATATTGATCTTTTTATATTACCCTAATTAAATTAAATAGTAAATATATCACTTGTAAAATCTAGCTATCAAAGTATAATTTTGAAAAATATTTTTTAAATTCATTTAAAAAAAGAGTATGAAAACTTTGAAATGCACAGTGAAAAATAAATACAAGAGATCTAATATCAAGATGAGACCTAATCTGGTACACTTGACAGTCACCCATTATCAATCATATTTATTAAACAATAAACAAATCCAAAAACTAGATCAGGTATACAGAGAACAACAGTACACAAGGCTATACAATATTATCAATAAGCCTCTTAAACAGTTTTCATGGGAGAAAAAATATAAAGGAAATAATGTAAGAGTATCTAAGTAATCTTCTATGATCTATAGGAGTATGTTCTTTAACAAATTTATAAAAAAAATATCAAGCACAACTCAAATGTAATAAAAACAGAGAGAGAGAGAGATAAATGAAAGTTTTATATAATAATATATCTAATTTTAATTGTTATGTAGAAGGATTTTATCTTCTCAATGTCATCCTTCACTTCTATGAAGAGATCCAAATATAGAAAGGTGTTCTAATATGTTATGGTGAATTTCACATGAAAACAGAGTGTTGATTGTTTAAAATAGAGTATATGATCACGTATTTCATTCATAAAATATCACTATCATTATATAACATGATTCTTATTTAAAAATAAGTCATCCTATAAAAATAGACATTGATAAATAACCATTAACAGTCCTCATACTCTGAATGAAATCTAGTATCATTAATTTCCTCTAACAAGGAATTTAATTATACACAAAAGGTGTTTGGAATATATTATAATAAAATATAATCCTACTTTATTCATGGTTTCTTAAAGATTTCCAATTCATATTATTTTTAGTCTCTTCAAAAATTAGAAAAAATATGATTTTAGAATCCTTAGTAGGTCATGCAGGTGATCCATCAAATGTGTAGTCACTTTATTTGAACATGCAGTTGCTCAGAGTCCATATGGTCACTTTGGTACTTCAAAATCCAACTCTATTATGAGGTTTCATGACTTTATCATGAAATCAATTGGAATCATCTTATGGTCACTCCAATACTTTTCATTTTTTCTAACAGAAGGATAACTGTATAATCGATCCAATTTAATATGAAGTAGCTAGAATTCATGAAATGGATTCAATAATAGGAGAGAAAAATGGATATAACATCACTGAGATACAACATTTGGTCACTCATATTGATCTTTCAATCACTTGGTTACTTGTACAGTTGATTGAGGAGTTTGAGATAAATTCATCACAGTCAATCTGATAGACATGTGGTTGATTTATCAGGTAGTCTCTTCAACAATTTGCAAAAAAACAGTGGAGTCCTAAGAGGCTTCATGTGTTCAATCAAATACCCTTACGGCTGAAACATTATACTTAAAGTCACTTGAGTACTTAGGAAAGTGTTCACTTTATGACACACAATAATTGATCTAACTTCACAGCCGATTGTTTGGTCGATATGGCTTTATGTTCATTTCCATACTTAAGAAAAATTTTAAAATCCCCCTAAAAATATTTAACTTTCATAAAAACTATAATTGATTACAAATAAAATAAAAATTATTTGTGATTATTAAATTATGGAATTTATGGAATATTCTAACATGTTCTAAATATTATATAACATTCACATTGTAATGGTTAGGTAATGGTCATAATTCCCTTTACACTCTATATATACTCCACCATTCTCATACCTCATCATTTTCTACTTTGCTTACAAGGTTCTATATTTCCCTTAATAATGTATAACATATTCCCAATGCATCTCTTTATTTTTATAGTCTTTATGGAAGGAGTGATCTTCAAAGGATAATTTGTGCCTATGGAGTTTACATTAGTGTGTGCATTATTATTTTTTCATTTATCTCCACATACTATTCCTAGTTGTTATAGTACACATTATTTTATGATGTTTAATGTTCCCATGAAATGTAAATATTTATATGTGCATCTACTACAAAACATAATAAAATATTCAAAGTGAATCATGAATTATTTTACTAATATACGGAATTTTTATTTTGTTACAGGTTAAGTAGGAATGAAAAAAATTTCTGGAGAATAACCCCAAAATGAAATAAGAAGGTCACAGTGACTCGTCATTAATAAAATTATGTCCAACATGGTATGATTCCCCCTTCCAGGTTCACTATTTCACTATGGTGTTTCAGGAGGAATGAGTTGTGTTGTTATTATATAATCTCTCAGATTATTAGTGAATTCCTATCTCAAGTATTCACCACCAAAATAGACAATATTAATACTCCTTCCCAATTGATTATGTGCATCATTTTAAAACTATTTAAACCTTTCAAAAGTATCATACTTGTGTTTCACTAGAAACACACAACCATTTCTACTAAAGTCATCTTTAAAAGTAATAAAGTACCTAAAACAAACACTCACATGTGTGCTCATTGGTCCACATAAATCAATATGTATGGGATCGAATATTTCACTATCCCTTTCACTTATTCTCCCAATAATAATTTTGTTTATCTTTCCCAGTAAATAAGATTCACAATTCTTAAATTATTCATAATTTAATAAGCCCAACAAGCCATCTATATGGAGTCATTGAATATGTTTCTCATGTATATGTCTAAGATGAAATTACCAAAGGTAGGTGGGATTATAATCAACCCTAACCGTCTTATTCTGAATTTTATAGATGGTATTATCCATGTATCTAATATATAAATCATTAATTATATTCCCAATTCCATAAAACATTACATTCATATATATAAAACAACTCTTGTTCTTAATATCGAATGACAATCCCATCTTGTCCAAACAACATACAGAAATCAATTCCATGTTTACAATTGGAACATAATAATAGTTCATCAATTATAGGACTAATCCATTGCATGAAATTAAATCATAAGTGTTGAATTCTAATGAAAAATATCTTACTCCATTACTGACACAAAGATCTGATTCACCCTTCATCAATTCCATTATATCTCTAAGTTTGCATTTTCCACCACAAATGTGTGATGCACACCCAATATTCAATACCCATGAGTCAGAGTTGGTGAATTTAATCTTTATATCATTCATATTCAGATGCTCAAAAGTTTTTTCCGTGAGAAATATTCTCAACCCTAGATACAAATTTTTATTAGTTTTTTATTCATACCTATAAATGATCTCAATATGATTATGTTAATGTATTCCATAATATACAACAAATAAATATCAATGAGTGGGTATCATGTTTTATATCTTTTCATCAAGGACTTTTCATGAAAGTTCTCCCACTAAAATGATGAACTCATACATCATATCCATTTAGTGATCCATGATCTATATTTCACTGAGCAATTACTCCGATTTGGAATGAAACTCATCACTTTAGTGATTTAGGTATGGATTCATCCTAATCACAACAGTTTGATTCTTGGATAGTTGAGCAGATAACTCTTTATCCATATCCGTTATATGGATAATATTCAACTCTATTCCTATGGTATCCCAACCCTTGAGGTTTCTAAGATATGTGTATCCCGAAGTATACATAAAAATGAGTTAACATAAGAAAATCCAAGGGAACCCTACTTTGGAATGAAACTACCTAATTGGAGAATCCAAAGCCATTCATTACTTTCTTACATTACACAATAAAATCTAGGGGCACCCCACTTTGGTGGGAAACTAACTGATTTGATAATCAAGGTATTGACAAGTTCTTATTTGGAAAAAAATCTCACACTTTTTATTAGAGGAGTTTTTAACGTCTCACCATTTTAATATGCATTATATTCATATTAAATCCCTAAATATTTCATATCATCCAATCATTATCATCTCATGTTTTATTCCTTTTGTGTATGAATGCTTATAATGATTTAGTTTTGGATCCCCTATTTCAACCACCAAATTAATGTGTTCACATCCCATTAACGTGTAACTATTTACACAACCCATAAGTTTATGTTACCCAAAAAAATCAATATCCACATGAGTAATACATGAGTGACAAATAGTCAACCCATTCACCTTTCTAGGAAAGGCATAAGCCTCTAGTCCAGTGTGTAATTCAATCCCAAGTCCCTCTCCCCATGGAGACTTTAAAAAGAAGAAAATTCAATTCATGATATCTCTAATACCTAATATTTACAAAATATATTCAACAACTATTCTTAAGATCATAACCCAAAAACCAAATCGAGGTCAAGGTAGATGAAAACTAAATTTTATGGAGTCATACCAAACATGTAATGTAAGTCTCTATCTCATAAAAGTAATTTATATTAAAAATTTATTCATGAACATTATTTATATTATATAACAAATTAATAAACATGAATAAATTTTGTAATAACATTTAAATAAATTAAAAATTCAAATATTTAAACATGAGATGATCATTTATTAAAAATTTATTAATAAAAGATAACTATAAACACTTTATAAATTAGATAAACATTTTGGACATTCTATAATATTTAATATAAACAATTTATATTCATTTTAATATGAAATTTTCATATTAAATGTTATATGGAATTTCACTTTATATATATGATGTTTTTTGAATGATAAAAAATTTATAATCCAATTTTTATTATTTAAACATTTTATATAATCTAAATGTCATAGCATTATTTAAACCATGATAAAATCAATCATTAAAACCCATTATATTGTGGTTTATAAAATATTCAAATAAGGAAAATTTAATTTTTATACTTAAAATAAAATATTATGAACAATTCATAATTTAAAATATAAATAATTTAATATTTTGACCTTATTTTGTAATTTATAAACACTTTATAAATTACTCCTTATTATTTCTAAATAAACCATTTTATTTCTAGATCACAAGGCATGCCATATAAATTTGTAAGGGGTATTTAAATATTAATAGGTAATATTAATAAATTTTTAAATGTTTTATAAACATTTATTCAATTAATTATATACAATTTATAATTAATAAATATCCCATTTTTATAATACCTAACACTTTTCATTTATAAACATTTTATAAACCATAAGAAAATTTATCAAAAAATAATTTATTTTAGTATTATCACTTTAACCTTACATTAAAGGGGTATTATAGTGACCCTATACTTTTAAATATAACATTACATGATTTTAATCATAATAAAACATCATATTACAAGCCAAGGATCGTAAAGTCTAGTGTCTTGGAAGACACAGTATATAAAACTAAAAACATGGAACTAAATAAAACATTTATTTATTTATTCTTAATAAAGAGATCATAACTTCCACTATTCTCATACATCTTCATAAGATAACCTAGGGATAACATAAACAAAGGGTTGATCTAAAATCCCAGTAAGGGAATAAGCGTAAGAATAAAGCTTTAGCACATGGGTTAGAAGGCATGACATAATGATATAAAAAGGCATCGAACATATGGAATCTTAACATATAAACATGTAATCATATAAAAATGGAGTCAAAGTAATGTGGATGCAACATTAAACATTAATTTAGAACAATTCAGGGCTCGTTGCACATAGAGGAGCACAATTCAAGGTTAATCACCAAGACCGTTGCATATGGTAGCACGAGTCAAGGCTAACTGCCAAGATTGTTGCACATATCATCTCATGATACTCAACTTTATCCAATGAATTGAAGTTATATCTAGGAAAACCCATCATAAAATTTTAATGAATACACCTTCCACTTAAATAATCATACATAATCAATCATACACAAATATAAGGGTACCCATGGAAAGAAATAGGTATCATAATCATGTCATAAAGAAAAATAAATGGGTGTATCATACAAGTGTCCATGAAAGAAATGAATTAAGACATTCATGGACATTAATAAAGGAAATTAGTCATATATAATGGTACGTTATTTCAAATAGAATTTACAATATGTAAGAAGAGTATTTAATAAATTTATCATTAAAATATTTTAGTGTGGTTTTAAGGAAAATACTAAAGAGCATTTAAAATAGAAAATGGAATAAACCATTATATAAAACCAAAAGTGAACCAAGAATTATTTCATAATAAAAATAATTATTTTATAAAAACAATGGGGGCTTAAAATATATGATATAGTGCACTTTATATTGGTTAATAATTTAGGAAGTTCCCTTAAATGGGTTTTCTAATCAGGAAGTATTGAGGAGGGAACCACTTAAAAACATGTAAATCCTCAAAAGAAAATGATTAATGGATCTTGATACATGATTTTAGACATATAAACAAAAATTATGATAAGTACATAAACAAAATATAGTATTTAATTTGTGTAAAAATGGAGTAAGAATAATCTGATGGAAAAAAATGGAGGTTTGGATAGAATCTCTTACGAAATCTCGACATGGTAACAAGTGTACTTAGGAGGGAGTAATGAGATAGAAAGCGGTATCTCATCATTTATTTATCATGAAGGAAATATGGTGGAGGTGAAAAAACATACCCCATCATTCAGAATTACAAATTAAATGGTCATAACATAAAGGATATTCTTGAATAAAAGTGATAAAGAGAGGATCTTTTACCTTAAGTCCAAAGGTGTTCTCCACTTGATATTAATGACCTCTTAAATTAATCTTCCTTGAGAGCCTCTTAAGGGGAGAGTATTTGGTCTTTTGAGGAGAGCAAGGGTAGATTGAAATTGGGGAAAATCTTGGGGAGATATTTGAGAAGAATTTAGGGAAGGCACATGGCTTGAGAGGAGTGAAGAGAAGAGGGGAGTGTGGGTGATTTTTATAGTGGAGGGGAGGAGGGGTTTCCCATTATTTTAATAATTAGTTTAATACATTTGCTCATGATTATTAACAGTATTTATTCTTGTGAAAAAAATAGTAATATGTGCATGTGAGTTCAAACCAATGGACATTTACATCAGCTGTGACTCAAGCATGATGTAGAAAATCAGGTTTTAGCATTTATCGTAATTTATTGTATTTTACTATTCATAAAAAATTCAAGTATTTCAAAAAGATACCAAAAATTCACGCCAACCATTTTTTGACATGTATAATCCAAAAATGAAATCCATTTTTCAAAAATAATTTTATAAATATGATTAATTTAATTTTTAATTAAAATCAAAATTTACTTGAAAAATATAGATTTTAAAACTATAAATGATTTTATAATGCTTTCAAACATTACATAAGGACTTATAAAATCATATTAAAACCAAAAGACATAAAATTGTTAATTTATAACCACCTTTTAGGAAAATAAATTTTTTTATATTAATTAATTAATTTTAATTAATTATTTATGACTTACAAAAATACAAATACTTTTACTACGGTCATATTATCACTTATATTATCCCTATATTTTATTTATATATTCATTGGTGAAATTAATATTCTTTTTAAATATTTACTATTAATAAGGGTAGGTTACTATTTATAAGGGTAGGATACTATTCATAAGGGTAGGTTACTAGTCATAAGGATAGGTTACTATTCACCAAAAAATAAGTTTGTTCCATCAAACCCCAAAAATCACCCCAAACATAATCGTGTATGTCTGATTTTCAAAATTCATGATAGAGAAGTGGAAAAATTATGTTTAATGGTCACATAGTATTTAGTATCATGATATGTCATTGTGTTTCCTAATGTGATTATACTATAAGGAATAATTATAAGAAGGGAATTCCATTGATTAAACTATGGGTCGTTACATTCTTCCCCCTTATGAAATTTCACCCTCAAAATTTCATTTTACTTTCTAAGTCGTAAATAGGTGCAGGTACTTTTCCTTCATTTCCTCCTCCAGTTCCCTTGCCTCTTCATACTTATGGTTATACCATTGTACCTTAACGAAGTGGGTAGTCTTGTTGCATAGAACTTTATCTCTATAATCCAAGATCTTCACTGACTACTCCTCATAATAAAGATCAATTTCCAACTATACCACCTCTAAAGAGAGTACATGTGAAGGATCTAGTATATACTTCCTTAAGAGGGATACATAGAAGATATCATATACTTTAGACATGGTCGGTAGAATTTCTAGTCGATAGGTCACAACTCCAACATGATCTAGAATCTCGAAGGGGATGATGTGCCTAGGAATTATCTTTCCTTTCATCCCAAATATCATGACCTACTTCCATGAAGATATGCAGAGAAATACCATGTCTCAAACTTTGAACTCAAGGTCTCGTCGGTGATTATCTGCCTAACTCTTTTGTCAACTTTAGACTACCTTGATGTTTTGTTGAATATTTTTTTCCTTATCCACCATTTCTTCAACCATTTTAGGTCCCAGAAGCTTATGCTCACTGAATTCTTCCCAACACACTGGTTTTCTGCACCTTTTCCCATAAAGGGATTCGTATGGTGCCATTCAGATGCTTGTGTGGAAACATTTTTTGTAGGAGAATTAGACCACTTGGATTTATTGGTACCACCTTCCTTGGAAGTCTATAGAACTTACTCTCAACATATATTCCAATGTATGAATAGTCTGGTCATATTTGCCATTGGTTAGAGGATGATAGGCCAACTGAAGTTTGGTTCAGTGCTTAGAACATGTTGGAGACTTTTCCAGAACTTCAAGGTGAATCTCATATCTCTATCAAATACAATAGATAGTGGTACTCCATGAAGCCTTACCACATATTTGATATATATCTGATCAATTTTATCTAATGATAATTCCTCTCGAATTGTAATAAAGTGAATTTTCTTTGTAAGACGATCCACAATGACCCATATAGCATTGTTTCCTCTGCATGTCCTTAAAAGTCCATTTACAAAGTTCATGGTGATGTTCTCCCACTTCTATGTTGTTATGGGTAGTGGTTGAATCATCCCATTATACTTCTATCTTCCATAATTCACTTGTTGACATACCAGGCACTTTGATGCATATTCAGAAATATCCTTCTTCATACTGTCCAACCAGAAGTTCTCTCGGAGAGCTCAAAACATCACTGTGCTCCCTAGATGAATAGAGAAGGTTGAGCTATGTGTGTCATTCAAAATATCCTTCTTTATATCTGAATTGTATGGTACACATAATTGTGACCCAAATCTTACAAATCCTTCCTCATCAATCTTGAACTCAAAGGATTTCTCAATTATGATATCTTCCTCCCTTTTTTGAATTTTTACATCTTTTCTTTTAGCATCATTAATTTTCTCCTTGAGGGGTGGTTGATCAATAATTTGAGAAATTATTGATGATGTTCCTCCCTTAATAATTTCCATGTCCATACTCTGAAAATCTATGAAGATTGGGTCATTTTCAACTCTCATCATTAATAAATATGTAGGATCTTTTCTACTTAGAGCATCCACCACCTTATTTGTCTTACTAGGATGGAAGTGGATTGAGCAATAATAATCCCTGATGATCTTTATCCATCTTCACCGGTGCATATTAATCTATTTCTATGTGAATATATATATTTGAGACTCTTTTGATTAGTATATTTCTCACACTTCTCCCCCACAGAGATAATACCACCAGATTTTAAATGCAAAGATCATAGCCTCCAACTATAGATCAAGCATGAGGTAGTTTTTATCATGGTCTATTAGATACCTTAAATATTAGGCTATCAATTTATCATTTTTCATCAGTACATAGCCTAAGACCCTCTTTGAATTATCACTATACACTATAAATATTTCTCCACTTGTTGGGAGTGTGAGTACTGGCATAGTGGTAAGCCACTTTTTGAACTCCTTAAAGCTTTCCTCACATTCTTGAGTCCTGAAAAACTTCTCCCCCTTCCATGTAATCTTTTTCATTGGGTTTGAAAATCATGGTAAGTTCCTTAAAAATCATCAAAAATACCCGACTAGACCTAGAAAGCCGTGGATCTCCATTGCAGATGTTAGCCTGGTCCATTCTTCAATTTCCTTTGTCTTGGAAGGATCCACAGATATCCCCTTTTTGGTGATAACATGACCCAAGAATGATACTTCCTCCATACATAACTCACATTTACCATACTTTTCATAAATTTTCTCCCTTATTAAATTCATCATCACAGTATTCAAATACTCCTCATGTTCCTCCTTGCTCTTGTAGTATATCAGAATATCATCAATAAATACTAACACAAATTATTTGAGGTAATATCTAAAGATGCTATTAATTAGATCCATGATAATTTCTAGATAATTATTGAGTCTGAAAGGAATCACTATAAACTCATAGTGTCCATACCTTGTTTGAAATGAAATATTGGGGATATCTTCCTTCCTCACCTTTAATTGGTGATATCCTGACTGAAGGTTTTCCTTAGATAAATAATTAGCCCCACGAAGCTGACTGAACAAGTAATCTATCCAAGTCATTGGATACTTTTTCTTTATCATGATTTTATTGAGATCATGATAATCAATTCATAGGTACATTGAACCATCCTTCTTCTTGAAAAATAGGAGTGGTTCTTCCCATGGTGAAGTACTTGGGCATATAAAACTCTTGTCTAGATTCTCCTAAAACTAATTATTTATCTCTTCTAGCTCAATGGTGGCGATTATATAAGGTTTCTTTGATATAGGAATAGATAGAAGAATAAGTTTTATTGATAAATCAACCTCTCGACTAGGAGGAAGACCATGAAATTTTTTGGGAAATACATCAGTGTAATCCCTCATGATGGGCATGTCTTCGAGCATGATTATCTCCTTTGTCTCAATCATTTGATCTAGATATACTTGTTCTTAAGGAATTAATATCTACACTTGAGAAAATGATTCTAAAGTAGATTCATCATCCTACTTACACTTGCACAGAATTGGAGGATGCTTCAGGATGTGAAGAGTGATCCCCATTTACCTACTGTTGATGTTGGTTTTGTATAAAGATAGCCAATCCATTCCCAAGATAACATCAAACTTCACTAAAAGAAGTATGGTGAGATTTTATGGGAGGCTCGGTCCACAAAAATTAACCAGGGTGGAGTTATATACTTTAGATGTAATAATTTCCCCATTTGTTGTTCTCACAGATAACTTATCCTCCAAATTTTGAGGTGGTGTTTGAATAGTTCTACTAAACTTGAAAGATTTGAAAGAATGTGTTGAACCATAATCAAAAAGTACGCTCTCTATTATTGAATGAATAACTAGCTTACCTATCACTACATCATTATCTAGATCCACCTCAGTAGTAGTGATAACATAATCCCTTCCTTGTTTCCTTGTAGGTTTTTTTTATTTCCTCTAACAACCTTTGGTTTAGGGAAACTGTTCTCATAATGTTCATACTCCTAGTAGTTGTAACACTACACTACAAGATGAGTGTTGATATGAACCTTACATTCTTCTCCCATATTAGTGGAATTCTTTATATCCCTTTAGTAGTTATTTTCTAGATGTCCCATCTTTCCACATTTGAGGCAATTACTAGTTCCTATTAGACAATTACCATGATTCTTCTTCCCACAATTTTGACAAGGGGGATGTTAGATCTTCTTTACATCATGGGTTTATTTTCCGAACCACCCATATTAGACTCCATCTTATGCTTTTTTCCCCTGGACCACAAGACCACTGGGATTCTCCAATCTCCATTTCAACCTTAAGGGAACAACAGACAATCTCCTCATAACTATCAAAGTCTCGAATCACCAACACTTTCTATAGACTCAGCTTTAGTCTGCTAATGAAGTGATCCACCTTGATTTTAGTGTTCATGAAAAAGACAAAGGTGTATCTTACGAGCATTGTGAAGTTTTCTTCATATTCCCCAATGGACTCATCTTCCTTTCACTTAAGTCTGAGGAACTCTCTTTCCATCTTGAGGTGGATGATTTGGGGAAAATATATATTGAAAAACATTTTCATTAATTCCTCCCAATCCATTGAATAAATTTCATTTTTGGGACTTCATATGATTTCTTACTATCCACCACTGATCAGATTTCCCATCAAAACGATATACTTCCTATATGACTTTCTCTTCTTTTAAGCACCGTATGATAGAGAATATATTTTCAATGAAGTTAATCCAGTGTTCCACGAGGAGGGGATCAGAATATCCACAAAACATGGGAGACATTTTTCCACATGAATTATTTAAGGAAATATTTCTCTTTCCTTGGAGGAGGATGGCATTCCACATGATTCAATTTATTATTCATAACTTGAACCAGCTGAGCAAGTATTGTCATGAAGTTTTGATCACCTATTCCCATCATATTTGGAATATCATTAGGGAAATTTTCACATTCCCTATCATATTTATTTTTGTCACATGTTCTTCTATTTCCCACCATTAACTATCAAAAAGAACATACAATTAGGGGTCTTGAATACTTAGCTAATAAGCATAAAAAAGGAAACTTTAAACATAGAAGGATGAACTATTAAAGGAATAGTATATCCTAACTTGTGATTCCCTAGATTTCAATCTAGGTTATCCTTGATTTGTTTCATTACTTATATTCTTATGGGCTCTTTTTTTATTCCCATAATAATGGTTCATAATGAGATTATGAATTTGCCAAAGCATATCCCCCATGAGTTTTGAACCAAGAGTACTACAATGCCTGTTTTCATGCACCAGTTCCCATTCGAGTCTATCTCAAAGAAATGTTTTCAGGTTTTACCTCTAGATACATATGTGGCAGAGACACCACTACATGTTTTTATCTATACAGGGATGTATTTTTTTGATAAACCACTTACTCTATACTTAACAAAATTTAGGGGTGTTTTCTTATACTTAGTCTCATCCCTAAGGTTATTAATAAAGTGATCTATTCCTAATCTCCAAAAATAACTAGAACTTTCTATGATATAAACTATAGAGACCCTAGACTCTTACACATAACATTACATGATTTTAAGCATAATAAAACATCATATTACAATCCAAGGATTGTAAAGTCTAGTGTATTGGAAAACTGGGTACATAAAACTGAAAACATGGGACTAAATAAAACATTTCGTTATTTATTCTTCATAAAGAGATCCTAACTTCCATTATGCATATACCTCTTCATAGGATAACCTAGGGATAACATGAACAAATTGATGAGCTAAAATCCCACTAAATGAATAAGCATAAGAATAAATCATTATCTCATGGGCTAGATGGCATGAAATAATGATATAAAAAGGCATGAAACTTATGGAATATTAATATATAAACATGGTATCATATAAACATGGATTAATAGTAATGTGGAAGCAACATAAAACATTACGTTACCATGACTCAAGGCTTGTTTCACATAGAGGATCACATGTTAAGGTTAACCACCAAGACTATTGCACATGGTAGCATGAGTCAAGGTTAACCGCCAAGACCGTTGCACATAACATATTATGAGACTCAACTTTATACAATGAATTGGAGTTTTATCTAGGCTAATCCATCATAACATGTTCATGAATATTATTTACACATAAATAATCACACATAATCAATAATAAATAAACATATGGGTATCCATGGAAAGAAATGAGTATCATAATCATGTCACAATGCATAATAAATGAGCGTATCATACAAGTGTCCATGAAAGAAAGGAATTAATACATGCATGTACATTCATAATGGAAAGTAGTCATTTATCATGGTAAGTGATTTCAAATAGAATTGAAAACACATAAGAAGAGTTTTTAAGAAATTTTTTCATTAAAACGTTTTAGTGCGGTTTTAAGGAAAATACTAAAGAGCATTTAAAATACAAAAGGGAATGATCCTTTATATAAAACCAGAAGTGAACCAAGAAGGATTTCATAATAAAAATACTAATTTTATAAAAACAATGGTGTCTTAAAATAGATTATATAGTTCACTTGATATTGGGTAATAATTCGGGAAGTTCCCTTAAATGGGTTTTCTAATTAGGTAGTATTGAGGAGGGAACCACTTAAAAACATGTAAATCCCCAAAAGATAATGATTAATAGATCTTGATACATGAGTTTGGACATATAAACAGAAATTATAATATTTATATAAATATAATATTGGATTTCATTTGGGTAAAAAGAGAGTAAGAATACCCTGAATGAATAATGGAGGTTTGGGTTGAATCTCTTATGAAATTTCTGTATGGTAACAGGTGTACTTAGGAGGGATTAATGAAAGAGAAAGGGGTATATCATCATTTATATATCATGAGGATGTTATGGGGGAGGTGAAAAATATAACCCATCATTAGTAATTGCAAATAAAAGGTGAATAACATAGAGGAGATTCTTGAATAACAGTGAGAAAGAGAGGATGCCTTACTTTAAGTCTGAAGGTGTTCTCCACTTGATATTAATGACCTCTTGAATTAATCTTCCTTGAGAGCTGCTTAAGGGGAGAGTATTTGGACTTTTGAGGAGACCAGGGTCTGATGGAAATTGGGGAGGATCTTGGGGAGATATTTGAGAAGAATTTAGTCAAGGAACATGGCTTGAGAGGAGTGAAGATAATAGGGGAGTGTGGGTGGTTTTTATAGTGGAGGGGAGGAGGGGTTTCCAATTATTTTAATCATTAGTTTAATATTTTTTCTCAAGACTATGAATAGTATTTATTATTGTCAAAAAAAAACATTAATATGTGTGTGTGAGTTCAAACCAATGTACATTAACATCATCCATGACTCAAGCATGATGTACAAATTTAGGTTTTAGCATTTATCGTAATTTATTATATTTTTCTTTTCATAAAAATTTCAAGTATTTTAGAAAAATCCCAAAAATTCACCCCAACCATTTTTTGACATGTATAATCCAAAAATGAAATATATTTTCAAAAATAATTTTATAAATATGATTAATTTAATTTTTAATTAAAATCGTAATTTATTTTAAAAATACACATTCTAAAACTATAACTGATTTTATAATACATTCAAAAATTACATAAGGTCTTATAAAATCATCTTAAAACTAGAAGACATAAAATTTCTAATTTATAAACACCTTTAAGGAAAATTCATTTTCTTTTAAATTAATTATTAATTATAATTATTTATTTATGACTTACAAAAATACTAATAATTTTACTATAGTCATATTGTCAATTATAAGATGCCAAAATTTTATTTATACATTCATGGATGAGTTTAATATTCTTTTGGACGATTTAATATTCATAAAGGTCATATTAATATTCATACAGGTAGGTTTCTATTCATAAGGGTGTGTTACTATTCAGCAAAATTTTAATTTTGTTCCATCAGACCCCAAAAATCACCTTGAACGCTACCATGTATGTCAGATTTTTGAAATTCAAGACACAGAAGTGGAAAAATTATTTTTAATGGTTACATATTATTTAGTATCATGATATTTCATTATGTTTCCTAATGTGATTATACTATAATTCGTAATTATAAAAATTGAATTCAATTGATTAATCTTTGTGTCATTACAGGTATACTTGTGTAAGGGTAAAACTAACTACCAAAACATAAGTGTCCTATGTAAGGGTGAAATTATCTACCCTTATATAGGATCCCCTCACGTAATGGAAATTTGGTTATTACCTTTATGTAACCCATCTACCTAATGGTAACACATATATTACCTTTATGCAACCCATCTACGTAAAAGTAACTTGTTGTGACCATTAGGTGGACCCCTTTATGTAAAGGTAATATTTTTAGAGAGAGTCAAACACCATGATTTGCACTATGGTGTGGTGGTGGGAATCTAGGTGTCTTGAGTTACTACAACGACCACATGGGGACCTCCATGTCATGGTGATGGGGATTGTTCTTAAAAAACCATGGATTAGACTTCTTTAATCCTTGAAAAATATTGCTCTGATACCACAGATGGGTTTCATTTGATCATCATATGATCATGGCAGTGAGAGTGAACCCAAACACAAAAGGATTTATCTACAAGGAATCAAAAATTAAATGGAAACAATATATAGAGGGTAGCTGATACACCCAAACTGAAGCCATCTACATCTTCTTTCTTCGATGAAGTAAACTTGACGACAATCACCAAAGCACCAAACAACGACTTTCTTTATTGTTGACATTATCAAAGATTTTTTTATCATTGATAAAGGTTGTCCATTTATCAAAACTAATGAATTTCATAGATTAATATCATGTAATCTATAGTAATGACCTGGTATTTAAAAAAATAGACAAAATTCTGAAATTCAACATATGTTTACATCATATATAATTTAGTAAATAATTTATTTATTAATCTAAAAACTAACATTGTGGAATTGTTCTTTGAATTCCATACTCATCATCTGATAATCGAAATTCAAATAAATTTTGAAAAATAAAATTTAGTACAATAAAAAACTATGAAAACTAATAATTAGAACCAACTAAATTGTTTAGTGTGAAATTTAGTATAATAAAAAACAATTTTTGGTCATTTTTTTATACATATTAATTTTTTATTCATTTTTTTACTCCGGACTATTTTTTCAATAGTTTCAAGCACACTACATGTCAAATTAACATGTTTCCTTCTCGTACACATCAAAAATAATTCAACAATCATTGTACTATGATATCACATCAAGTCATGATCATTTTCCATGTTTTGATTGTTATGTGAAAGTTTTCGAGTTTTAAAACATTAAAAATGTGTTTTCAATCATTTAGAGAAAACCAAAATTCATATTGAAGTGACATCAGTTCCTACATTTCACAAATTAATCATTGATCTTTTCACATGTTTTTTGAAAAAGTTTAATATCTTTAGAAACTGTTTTTTTATTCATTCTGAGCACATCACACATCGGATTGACTTTTCATCTCAACGGTCATTTTTATATGATTTAATATCAATTCATGTTTTGATACTTATGTTTTCTTACAAGAATGTTTTATAGTTTTAAAACTCTAAAAATGAGTTTTTTGGCATTTTGAGAAAATTGCAACTCGAATTGATATGAAGACAATTCCTATATTTCACAAATTAATTTTCAATCATTGTCCTAAGATTTTATGACAATTAGAGATCGTTTTATTGGTTTTAACCCTTAAACACTTGTTCTTAAAGACTTTAATATCTTTACAATCTACCATTTTCACTGATTTCGAATACATCACAGGTTGGATTAACATGTCTTCTGCTTGTGCACATCAAAAAAGTTATAACAGGCCATGAGGAAGAGGAACCCTCCCTAAGAATTAGGTGATTCGTATATTTTTTTAAGTAACCTCCATCAAATGTTCTAACATCTTGTATGGACCGTATTTATAAAAATGAGGTATATATTTTGTTACATCATTCAAGGGAGGGGGAAGCAAAGGAAAAATCATAACTTTTTGCACATGGGGAGGCTCGAAACTTAGACCTCCCGAAATACCATCACGGGGCACAACCACTAGGTTGCGCCCATGGGGCACAACAATAAGGTATATTATTCATTTATGTTATATTAATTTAAAATTAATGGTTGGATTTTGTGCCAAAAGTGGTTTTAGCGGTCTTGTTCTGCTGTGTTTGACCAAGTGTTGTCACCATTAAAACCCAATATAAATGGAATCGCCAATATTTGTTATTGCCACCCCAAGAAATCAACACAACACATGTTACAAGAGACTTGAACATCTCAATGTAGCCCTCCCCCATTGAGCTGAGTACAAGATCCCGAGGTTAAAATTTTCTTCATGAACCGAGTAAGTAAAACCATTTGTCCCACACTACCATGTGCCGTCACTCGATGTGAAATTACGGTGTGAAAGTGAAACATGTGAGCATCAAATCCTTATCCCATTGAATTAAACACTTTATCCTCTTCACTGAACCCCCCCCCCACCCCCTGAGGCAGTTCATAATACATATGTGAAATTCTGTTTTGTTTTATGATTTTTTTAGAGTTATTTTATAACATTGAGTTTATATATATATTTTGAAAAGAAATCATTTAAAAATATTTTTAAGAGAAAAACATTTTTTAATTACTCTTGTATTCTATTTTTAATTTAAATGTTAACATTAACTAGTTTTAAAATTGAAAAGTATTATAACATTTAATGATATCATAATTTTTGAAGTAAATATATTTGCTTCTTATTTTTTTAAAATATTTTTTTTATTATTGTTTGTTTGAAATAAGGATTTGTTTCTTTGGAATAATAAATGAGTAGAACAGAGCGCCTGACTTCCTAAATTGTCATCGTGAGGTTGTAAGTAAATTAGAATATTTATTGATAGATTTTTACTATTTTTATTTGTATTCTAAATATGAAGACATCATTATATATCACAAAATTTTTTATATGTCATGTAATAAGATGGGATCAAATCGATTTGTGTTTTTTTATCATTAACTTATTTTTTCCATGTATTTATAAATAAGTGGAGGGTGATATCTGCTGAAACGAAAATATAGATTTTAGTTTGATTTAGAACAATTATCAATTTTTTTTGATTTGAAAAAATTATCACAGATGGATAAGCCCCATTTTTTCACCATGAGGACATAAGTAAATAAGAATATTTATAGGATTTATTAATGGATCTTTAATATTTTTATTCTAAATATGATGACATCGTTATATATAACAAAACTTTTACATCTTGTGTAATAGGAAGGATCAATCTGTGTTTTTTTATCATTAACTTATTTTTTATGTTTATTTATAAATAAGTGGAGGTTGATATCTGCGGCAACAAAAATATAGATTTTAGTTTGATTTTAAACAATTATTAGAGATGGATTAGCCACATTTTGTTACAGAATAGTTAATGACTATAGAATCGGTCAAATGTCTTCATCATGAGTCTCATGGGCTCTGAACCCATCTCAGCCTTTTCCCACAACAATGAATAACTCTCTCCATTCCTGGAGAGGAATATCTGTTTCACAGACCCAGAGAATTTCTTAAACTGAAGTAGTAACAATCACTCCTCCACCCTGATGGACTGTATGGAAAACCAAAGCTGATGAGTTTATGTACACAAATACATGAAGCATAAACATTGATGTGGGATGTGTAAGGGCAAGCGTTTTATAGTAATTTCAAAATCCAAACTCATTTAGAGTCAGTTTTTTCTAAAAACATAACAATATAACCATGTCATATTATATTTTGAAATATCTATTAAACTATTAACTCATTTAAATATGTGATTATAAATTGTAAATTATATATATTTTTATAAATCCCATATAAAGAAAATAGATATTAAATGAATAAATTTATAATTTTATTATCATTTTAAAATAATAAATTATTAAATTAACTATAGTTAATTTTGTTGGATTTGAGTATTTGGTAATCCTGTAAAGGACTGTTTGAATTAAACCATGATATGAAACAAGTATTTATTTTACCACTTTACACACATTAAAATCTAACTAATTATCACATCAACATAACTTGATTGGAATATGATAGTGTAACATGACCATTAATGGGTACTTGCTAGAAAATTAAATTTTTTATTATTTTTAGGGAAGTCACTTTTAAAGGATGATTGTGAACCTACACAACAAATACAAGCAAAAATGACCTTGAAACGGATGCAAAGAAATTACACCAAAAAGGGATACTCCACGCCATCGCAAGTAAGCCTTAGATTGTTAAATTTATGGTCTGTCACTACTACAAAAAACACAATATTAAGTGTTTCACCTTATCAACACTAAAAAAATGTTGATAAAGTGAGTGTATTTATCAGCGCTATCTAAAATGGCTGATAAAGCTCACCTTTATAAGGTTGAAAGAAACACTAATAAAGACATTTATTTGTCAATGTATTTTTAGCGCTGATAAAAGTCGCTTTTATTAGGGTTTTTAGCACTGGTAAGGGGGTGAACTTTATTATCACATTTTTAGAACTTATAAAAGGTATAAGGAGTGATAATTGCATTTTCAGATAGTCTCTACTTCTGGGAAGGGTAATGTGGTAGTAGATGCACTCAGTATGAGGTCTGGTCAGCAGTTTTTGAGTGAGGCGATAGAGCAGTTGGCCGCGTTGAAGATATCCTTCATGGATAGAGATGGAGCAGCATACCTCTAGTCTATGATAGGCACTCCCCCACTCCTTCAGTGAGCCAAAGAGGCACATCTTGGGGATATTAACTGTGAGGCTCGATGTGATTAGATATCCTCAGGACATGCACCTGATATATTTTTGTAAGGTGGGGAGCACGTCATCCACTTCAAAGGATGTATCATGGTAATAGTGGCACTATGGGAGGAGGTGTTGAGGGAGTTCCATATGTCCCCTTTGGAGGTACATCCTGGTGTGGAGAATATGTAGTAGGATCTTCGGAGTCAGCACTGGTGGCCAGGGATGAAGAAAGTAGTGGTAGAGTTTGTTTCTTGATGCCTCACTTGTCAGCAAGTGAAGGTTGAGCATCAGGTTCCAGCAGGCTTAGCACAGCCACTAGAGGTTTTGGAGTGGAAGTGGTATAGAATCTCTATATAATTTGTGACAGGGCTTCCACATATGTCCATGGTACATTATTTCATCTGGGTGATCATTGAACAAAATACCAAGTTGGCCCACTTCCTACCTATCAGATAGTAGGGATCAATAGAGGGCTTGGGACGCCTCTACGTACAAGAGATTGTGCGACTTCATGGGGTGCCATTGATGATCATCTCTGACCATGATGCATGCTTCACATCGCAGTTGTGGAAGGGATTACAAGAGGAGTTTGGGACTCAACTACATTTGAGCACTGCCTTTCATCCCTAGACAGATGGTCAGACATATTGGACCATATAGACACTCGAAGATATGCTTCGTGCTTGCATCCAAGATTTTGGCTGTAGTTGGGAGGATCACATTCCCTTGGTAGATTTCGCGTACAACAAAATTTATCACTCCACCCTTGGTATGGAACCACTCGAGGCCCTATACATTCGACCTTTCAGATCAACTATATGTTGGATGAACCTAGGGGAGTCATCACTTATGGGTCCAGAGTTGGTATGGGCTACTACTCAGAATGTTCAGATCATCCAGGAGTGGATGAAGACTGCACAAATCAAACATAAGTCTTATACTGACAGGAGGCGAAGACCTTTGGAGTTCGAGGAGGGATACCATATCTTCCAATGGGTCTCATCTTGACGAGGTTTACGTAGATTTGGCTGAGGTGGCAAGTTATCACCAAGGTTTATCAGACCATTTCTGATACTTCGGAGGATAGGTGAGGTGGAATACTGCTTGGCACTTCCACCACAGTTGGAGAGGGTGCACGACATCTTCCATGTATCCCATCTGAGGAGATACATTCATGACCTATCTCACATCATAAAACACGGAGAGCGAGACTTTGATGATGGGGAAATGTTTACATAGGTTTTAGTAAAGATTGAGGATCGATAGGAGCAGGTCCTTAGTGGATGATTGATACCTCTGGTACACGTTCATTGGCAGTATGAGAACCTCCAAGAGAGAACATGGGAGCAGGAGGCTCAGATTCATGCTTAGTACCCCTATTTGTTTTCTTAGTTTATGTTATGGGTTTTAGGGAAGAAAAACTCTAAGGTGGGGAGAATGTAAAGACCCGTATTTTTCATGTAATTTCTTTTAATTATATGGAATTATTACGAGTCTTTTTAAATTGAAGGCATGTGATTCTGAGACCCGATGTGCCCAGAATGAATTTCCCAATATTTTTAAGGTATGTTCAGTAAACGCACGACCGGTGTTTTATAATTTTTGAACTGGTGCTCGGATTGAAAATAAAAGGGACCATTGAATCCACAGTGCTGGGATTCACTTAAGGGAGGTTTCACTTCGACTGTAGTAGTTCTGGATAAAAAGTTAGATTTTGGGACTTTTTAAAAGAAAAAATAAAATTTATTAATTATTTTATTTTATTTTTTTCTTTTACTCTAATATACAAGTGACAATGTGGGACGAGCGATGTGTCAATACATTTATTGTCTTGACCCTTCAAATCCTATGTAACCACATCATTAGAATTTAGGAAGAAATAAGGGGGTTGCCGCGCCAGTGGTAGAATGTGTGGCACATAGACATTTGACAGGTGCGGAGCGGTGGTGACACAATTGATGATCAAGGCCACGTATCGAAAGTATTCCTGATAGTGATGATCAAGTGGTGTGTCCCGGTTCAAGATCGGCGGTGCATCATGATGGCGAGATCATTCGGGTGTCACAAGCTTGTGCGATCCTGACTCATGTTCAGGTGAAGACCTCCGAGTTAGTGACATTTTGTCGATTGAAAGGTGATGTTTTTTCATAGATTGATCTTCCAATACATGGCGTCAGTATGATGTCTATCAGAGAGATGGTAGAGGCGAATCGGGGTGTGGTTTTCACATATCTTTTCTACTCTCTCTCATTTTTAATTCAAGTTCGGGCATTACTTAGATTCTTTGTATTCTCTAATTCATAGTGGATATTCAGGAATTTCCCCAAGGTTTTTTAATCCTCCGCATAGGAGGGTTTTTCCATGTCAAAAAATCCTATGTGTTGATTTCATTATTCTACTTATATCGCTTCCATATTTCGATGGGATTCTCAGGACATTTTTTGCAAGCAATTTTTGGCCCAGAATCAAGATTCTCCCCAACACTTCATGGGTGAATCTTCAGGATGAAAGAAACCAAATTTTGAGGGGCTATAAGTGACGATGATGTCCATGGAAGTTTAACGATGCCTTCAGAAGGAAAAACGGGCCATCATATTTCACCCGATGACCCGCGAAAGGCCATCGGGGAAGCGGTACCGGCTACCGGTGCCGGTGAGGACCAAGGTGGCAGCAGGCACAGGTCGGCTGCGAGGGAGGAGGCGGAGCACCCGCGCCGCCAGAGGAACTGGTCGTGGCTCATCAGCCGCGGCGGTCAGAAGAGGTGGCCAACACACCGACCGACCGCAGAAGGGGAGGGCGGCACGACCAGTGTGCCGCCGAAGGATCCGCGGCAGCGGGAACCACAGTGGGTTCTGCGGTGACCTGGTAGCGCCCTTAAGAAATGTCTCTTTGTGTTCCAAAAGGCAGGCCTCCCCCCTCCTATGCCAGCTCGAGTGGACCTCATGTAGCCAGCCACGTAGGCCAGCAGGCCAGGCCCCAGTGTGGGTCGGGCCATGCCCCACTGTGGGTCGGGCCACACGAGCCCAACGGGCCGCGCCCCCCTGCTGGCCATACCACCCCCTTTTGGGTTGGGTCACACCCCGTGTGGGCCAGTTCGAGCCCACTGGCGCCTTTCCTAGCCGTGTCGGACCCAGAACGGGTCGGGTCGGGTCGGTCCGGTTGGGTCGGACCGAACCCGGGCCCAACCAAACCCAGAAACACTTAAAGAGCCATATCTTGAGAACCAGAAACATGTCTGATGAACTGTCTATGGTGCTTAGATCTTTGGATCAAGATGATAATTTTGGTATACTCTACACAAGTTTTAGTGATTGTTGGAGTATGGACGGGTTGGATCAAACCTGAATCCAACTGGGCTCTCAGAACTAAAACGCTTATAACTCACAGACCCGGCGTCCAATTGACGCACCGTCAGTTGAGTTGGAAACCTTAAGACATGCCACCCCTTTGGGTTACCCCTTTGTGGAGATATTTAGTGGTCGAGGTATGACTGATATCTCGAGGGGAAGATTCTACGGAGCTCAAGTGCACCGAGTGCGATGAATCGCATGGCTGGATGTAACGTAAAGAAAGAACATCAATCCAAAGTTGTCAGCATCTATCAATCATGTGTGGGTAAAAATCTATCAGATCCTGTGTGGGTTAGCACTTAGCAATAATGTGTGGTTCAGCTCATACTGATCCTGTTTAGGTCAGATCCTATGTGGGTCAGCAGGGGTTATTACATATCGATCATGTGTGGCTCAGAAAGAGAGCCTCTTAATAGAATAATATGATCTAGCTTACGACTAATAATTTTTACTTATGTACTTAAGTTATACCTGGTGTGAGTTGAGTCTTCTTACCTTCGTGGTGTTATATTAATGGTATTATCTTTTTTGTGTTACCTGTGTTGTACTTTTATCTTCGTGGTGTTGCATGTGTGGTACTTCTACCTTTTTGGTGTTTCCTTCGTGGTGTTAGCTATGTGGAACTTTTATCTTCATGGTGTTACCTGTGTGTTACTTCTACCTTCATGGTGTTACCTTTGTGTATGCTTCCCTCATGTATGGGATGGGTATATTTTGATAACTTAGGTATATGTATGGGAATATACCTAAGTAGAGTTGACGTTTATTGCTTCGTGCTTTGAGATGGAGGTCTTTATTTTTGGGTTTTCCTTTTTAGATCTCTAGGAGACCTACGGGGGTCTCAAGGTCCCTATTGAGTATCGTTATACTCACCCCTGCATGGGCTATGCATGCACCTTGTTGTGTATTGTGCAGATGACGTACAACATTGATCGAGGATGAGGGAGCTAGGACTGGACGGAGTTCAGAGGTGGACCATTTGGCGTGACGTGATGTAGGGACTACTGATCTGGAGTTGTACCTACACATCTGGTAGGATCCTCGGTGGACAATCCAAGAGCTATTTTTCACTTTTACATTGTATTTGTACTTTTTATTTGTACTTGTACTTTTTAGTTGGGCTTGTATTCCTGCCCCTTTACATTCAACACACTTTTACTATAGTAGTTTACTGCATGGTTTCTTCTTATTGTGTTCTTGGATTGTGTGTCTATATAAGTAAAAAAAGGAAATTCCTTCTCGTATTAGGGATATGACTTTCTGTTGCTAGTCGCTAGCCCCTAGCCTATGGAAGGTGGGCTTGAGGTAGTCACGGTACGGGCCCCAAGGGACAGGTCATGAAAAAGTGTTATCAGAGGAGTCAATTCTACCAATGAACTAGGACTCTGATCTTTTCTATGTGTAAATAGTGTTAAGTGTTATGAGTGTGGTTTTTAGTTTGGGGAATCTAGTGTTGGTGCAGCAGCTGATGTATCCATACACCAGGACCCTGAATTATGATTTCTGACTCAGTGCATGGAAACACTGATTGTGTGTGTTTTGGAAAAAAAATTCTTGTGATCTCTTTGAGTCAACTCACTAGGTATAATTTATTGACCGTAATACACATGTTTTCTATCAGGATGCCACCACGTAGATAGCCAGCCAGGTTTCCTGAGAGAGTACGCGATGATGGCCCACCGATCGATGAGTCCTCGGTGTAGGGTTCTCTTACATTGTTATCACCTTCAGGTGGTGTACCAGCAGCACCACTACCCATTGGGCAGTCGTTGCCACCAGCCCCACCAGTAGAGGATGCATGCCGACTGAGTACGTTGCATGAGTTTCAGCGGCAGAGTCCTCCGAAGTACCGAGGCGAGACGGACCTATAGGTGGCTAATGACTGGATGGAGGCAGTAGTTATAGTTTTCCTCCTAGTTAGGACACCAACTAACCTTATAGTGATCTTAGTAGCCAATCTTTTTCAGGAAGAAGTAGGGAGATGGTGGAGTTTGATTCTCTAGATACATGATGAAGTGACCCTCATATGAGCGTACTTCGAGAGCCTTTTCAGGGTAGAGTTCATCCCAGCGACTCTACGCTCAGTGCGTATACAAGAGCTGCAACACTTATAGCAGGGCAGCATGACTGTGGGCCAGTACTCGACAAGGTTCACTAATCTCTCCCGCTACTCCACCGACATGGTACAAGACACTTTCTTCTGGGCCCATACCTTTGAGAAGGGTCTCCGATGGGAGATTATAGCATCGATGATATCGCTCATCATTCCGATGCAGGATGGGGTGCTAGAGTGAATGCTTTTTGTTGAGAGCTTCCTACCTGAGCAGGCACCGACAGCGAGTGCCACCACCAGATGTCAGGTAGAAGAGTCATCTGTAGCACGTAGTATACAGATAACGCAGGGGCCCAAGCGTGCCATACCTTCTTATAGATGACCTCAGGATACAAGGTAAGTGGTGAGGGGATCATGGGACAGAGGAGGAAAGTTTAGGATCAGGAAATGCTACTCTTGTGGTGGGTAGAGACACATGGCTCGCGACTGCCCGACTCGCCGTACGGACGACCAACAGATGGTCAAGGGACCATCGAGGTAGTGGCAAAGATTTGATCAGGGAGGTCCAAAGGTAGTAGAAAGTCATGGAAGAGGATCTGGCTGTGTAGTCAGTGGTGGGCGTTGATTTTAGGTTCTACCGCCACCACCCCAGGTGGTCCACCCAGACCACAGAGAGCAGGTGGATAGGGATGAGCTCAGCTCCAGGCAGCTGAGGCCTACAACCACGACACTCTGGAGATGATTAGAGGTACGATCTAGGTATACTCTACCATATCTACATTACTTATAGACACTGGTGTCAGTCACTCTTTTATTGCCACGACCCTCATTCAGAGCTCGAATATTCCGGTGGAGCCATTGGCTCGATCCTCACGGCTAGAGAATCCTACAGTAGAGGATTCGATGATTACACACTGGTGATAGAAGTGTGAGATTAGTCTAGGAGGAGACAGATTCAACTGGGATCTTCTAGTAGCGACGTCAAGTCCTTACAACATCATCTTGGGTATGGACTGGTTATCCACAATCCAAGCTCAGATTGATTGTATTAGGCGCAAAGTGCGGTGTGTCTGCAAGGATAGGACCAGGTTTTCCTTCACCGGTGAGAAGGGAACCTTTGCAGCATAGGATGGACTTACCCAGAGGAGGGTGCAGCCAATAGTGCATCAGTTGGATATCCTTTCCCTCAGAACAGTTGACGTGAGGAGTCCAAGTTATCCTATAGTGGTAAACTAGTATGGCGATGTCTTTCCTGATGATGTTCTGGGACTACCTTTATGTAGAGAGGTAGAATTTTACATTGACGTGTACCCTAGGACAACACCAATATCTACACCAACCTATCAAATAGATCCCACGTAGCTTCTTGAGTTACAGGTAAAGTTAGAGGACTTGCAGAGGACGGGGTTCATAAGGCCCAGTTTTTCTCCATGGGCAGCCCAGATTTTGTTCTCTAAGAAGGAATATGGGAGTTTGAGACTCTGTGTGGAATACCAGTTCCTGAACTAGGTGAATGTGAATAATAAGTATCCACTTTCAATGATTTATGATCTTTTAGATCAACTAAAGGGAGCTCTTTGGTTTTCAAAAATAGACCTCAGATCAGGCTATCATCAACTCAGGGTACGATATGAGGATGTATAGAAGACGACCTTCAAATGTCGGTATAGCCACTATGAGTTCTTGGTTATGCCATTTGGAGTGACCAATTCCCCATCAGTGTTCATGGGACTCATGAACATGATATTCCAGCCATACCTCGATCGCTTTGTGGTGGTATTCATCGACAACATCTTGTTTTACTCAGCAATGGAGGAGGAGCATGCCTATCATCTGCAGATAGTTCTGGATACACCTGGAGAGCACCAGCTTTATGGTAAGCTCTTGAAGTGCCAGTTCTAGATATGAGAGGTACACTTTATGTGACATGTTATCTCAGAGGCTGGAGTTTCATTGGATCTAGCGAAGATAGAGGTTGTACTTGCTTGGGAGCCACCCAAGAGTGTGATCGAGGTGCGGAGTTTCCTGGGGTTGGTTGGATACTACCAGAGATTCGTGCCTGGCTTTTCAAAAGTTATAGCACACTTTTTAGCATTGATGAAGAAGGGATATCCCTTCATATATATGGATAGATTCCAACAGAGTTTCCAGGAGATGAGGTAGAGACTGATGAGTGCCCCTGTCTTGAGGCTACTAGAAGAGGGTGTTGGTTATGTAGTATATTGCGACGCATCAGGGACTGAAATTGGGTGTGTCCTGATGAAGAAGGGATTACTGATCGCCTACAGCTCATGATAGCTGAGGAAACATATGTATAACTACGCTACCCATGACCTAGAGTTAGCAGCAGTGGTATTATCCCTAAAAATGTGGTGACATTACTTGATGAGAGAACATTTTATAGTCTACTATGATCACAAGAGTATCAAGTATATATTCTCTCAAAAGGACCTGAACCTAAGATAGCGGCGATGGATAGAGTTCCTCCAAGACTATGACTTTGAGATAGTCTATACTTCTGGGAAGGGGAACATGGTATCAGATGCACTCAGCATGAGGTCTGGTCTACAGTTGTCGAGTGAGGCAACAAAGAAATTGGCCACATTACAGATATCCTTCATGGATAGAGATGGAGCAACATACCTCTAGTCTATGATAGTCACTCCCCTACTCCTTCAACGATTTAAGGAGGCACATATTGGGGACATTAAATGAGAGGCTCGATGTGCTTAGATATCCTCAGGACATGCACCTGATAAGGTTTCTTAAGGAGGGGAGCACGTCATCCACTTCAGAGGATGTATCATGGTACTAGTGGCACTATGGAAGGAGGTGTTGAGGGAGATCCATATGTTCCCTCTAGAGGTACATACTAGTGTGGAGAAGAAATAGCAGGATATTCAGAGTCATCACTGGTGGCGAGGGATGAAGAAAGTAGTGGCAGAGATTTATTATCGATGTCTCAAATGTCAGCAAGTGAAGGCTGAGCATCAGGTTCCAGCAGGCTTAGCACGACCACTAGAGGTTCTGGAGTGGAAGTGGGATAGAATCTCCATATAATTTGTGATAGGGCTTACACATATGTCCATGGGACATGATTTCATCTAGGTGATCGTTGACCAAATCACCAAGTCGGACCACTTCCTACCTATCTGAGAGTAGGGATTAATAGAGGGATTGGGACACCTCTGCGTACAAGAGATTGTGCGACTTCATGGGGTTCCATCTACGATCGTATCTGACCATGATGCACGTTTCACATCACAGTTGTGGAAGGGATTACAAGAGGCATTTGGGACTTAGCTACATTTGAGCACCATCTTTCATCCCCAGACGAATGGTCAAACAGAGTGGCCATATAGACACTGGAAGATATGCTTCGTGCTTTCATCCTAGATTTTGGCTGTACTTGGGAGGATCACTTTCCCTTGGTAGATTTCTCCTACAATAACATTTATCACTCCACCAATGGTATGGCACCATTAGAGGCCCTATACGGTCGACCTTTCAGATCACCTATATGTTGGACGGACCCAGGGGAGTCAGCACTTATGGGTCCAGAGTTGGTACGGGCTACTACTGAGAATGTTCAGATCATCTAGGAGTGGATGAAGACTGCACAAAGAAAACAGATGTCTTATGCTTACAGGAGGCAGAGACCTTTGGAGTTCGAGGGGGGATACCATGTCTTCCTACGGGTCTCATCTTGATGAGGTTTACAGAGATTTGACTGAGGTGGAATGTTATCACTGAGGTTTTTCAGACCATTTCTGATACTTCGGAGGATAGGTGAGGTGGAATACCGCTTGGAACTTCCACCACAGTTGGAGAGGGTGCATGACGTCTTCCACGTATCCCAGCTGAGGTTATATGTTCATGACCCATATCACATCATAAACCATGGAGAGCGGGAATTTGATGATGGGGAAATGTTTAAGGAGGTTCTAGTATAGATTTAGGATCGATACGATTAGGTCCTTAGTGGATGATCGATACCTCTGGTGCACGTTCGCTGGCAGCATGAGAACCTCCAGGAGAGAACATGGGAGCGGGAGGCTCATATTCGTGCTTAGTACCCCTATTTGTTTTCTTAGTTTATGTTGTGGATTTCAGGGAAGAAAATACCTAAGGTGGGGAGAATTTAAAGACCCGGATTTTTCATGTCGTTTATTTTAATTATATGGAATTATTAAGAGAATTAGAAAATTGACGGCTTGTGATTCTGAGACCCGATGTGCCCAGAATGATTTTTTGAATTTTTTAAGGTATGTTCAGTAAACTTGCGACCGATGTTTTATAATTTTTGAACAAGTGATGAGATTGAAAATACAAGGGCACCATTGAATACGCAGTGCTGGGATTCACTTAAGGGAGGCTTCACTTCGACCGTAGTAGGTTTGGAGAAAAAGTTAGATTTTGGGACGTTTTTAAAGAAAAAATAAAATTATTCATTATATTATTTTATTTATTTCTTTTACTCTAACGGAAAAGTGACAATGTGGGACCAGCGACGTGTCAATAAATTTATTGGATTGACCCTTCAAATCCTATCTAACCACATCATTATAATTTAGGAAGAAAGAAGGGGGTTGTCGTGTCAGCGGTAGCATGTGCGGTACATCGACATTTGAAAGGTGTGGAGCAGCGGTGATGCAATTGATGATCGAGGCCACGTATCGAAATTCTTCCTGATAGTGGTGATTAGGTGGTGTGTCCCGGTTCATGATCGGTGGTGCATCATGATGGAGAGATCATTTGGGTGTCGCAAGCTTGTGCGAGCCTGACGCATGTTCGGGTGAAGACCTCTGAGTTAGTGACGTTTAGTCGACAGAAGGGTGATGTTTTTTCACAGATTGATCTTCCAATACATGGCGTCAGCAGGATGTTTATCAGAGAGATGGTAGAAGCGTATCTGGGTGTGGTTTTCACATAGGTTTTCTATGCTCTCTCATTTTTAAATCAAGTTTGGGCATTACTTGGATTATTTATATTCTCTGATTCATAGTGGATATTCAGGAATTGGCCAGTGGTTTTTTAATCCTCCACATGGGAGGGTTTTTCATGTTAAAAATCCTACTTGTTGATTTCATTATTCTGCTTATATCGCTTCCATATTTCGATGGGTTTCTCATGACATTTTTGGAAAGCAATTTTCGGCCCAGAATCAGGATTCTCCCCAACACTTCACGGGTGAATCTTCAGGATGAAAGAAACCATATTTTGAGGGGCTAGAATCGACGATGATGTCCTGGGAATTTTAACGACGCCTTAAGAAGGAAAAACGGGCCACCGGAGTACACCCGGTGACCCAAGAAAGACATTGGCGCGGCGGTACCGGCGACCGACGCCGGTGAGGACCATGGTGGTGGTCGGCACAGGCCGTCTGTGATGGAGGAGGTGGCGTACCCGCGCCGTCGGAGGAACCAGTCGCGACTCATCAGCCACGGAGGTCAGAAGAGGTGGATAACACATCGACCGACCACAGAAGGGGATGGCAGCGCGACCATCATGCCGTCGGAGGAGTCGTGACTCTGACGCTGCAGCGGTAGGACCCGCAACGGGTTCTGCGGTGACCTGGTAGCGCCCATAGGTGAGGTCGCTTTGCATTCCAAATGGCGGGCCGCCCCTCTCCCATGCCAGCTCAAGTGGATCTCACGTAGTCGGCCATGCGTTCCAGTGGGCTGCACTCCTCTGGGAGTCGTGCCGCACAGGCCAGCAGGCCAGGCCCCAGTGTGGGTCGGGCCACGCCCCACCGCGGGTCGAGCCGCACGAGCCCAGTGGGCCATGCTTCTAAAGACCCTTAAATTTCAATGGAAATTTTTTCTTAATTTTCTTTGGGATTTTACAAATACGCAGTTTCTAACGGCACCTGATTCCGAGGTTCGGTGTGCCCGGAATCAATTTTTGAAGTTTAGCTCGGGTACGTTCAGTGAACGAACAAGCCGGTTTTTCCTAACTTTTTAACCAGTGCTCAGAATCGAAATCTGAGGGCACTGTTGAAACCACAACGCCGGTTTTTTCTTAAGAAGACCTTTTCCAGAGTTGCATTTTCATGGGAAGAGTTGTTTAATATTAGGTTTAAGACTACAGAGAAATAAAATTGTGCTACTAATTTTATTTCTTTAAAGTGGTCAAGTCCTAAGGATGGAGGTTGGGTGGAAATAACCACCCATGTGAGGTTAATACTGTGGTGGGTCCCACACGATCCCCCACCCCATAAATCCCCTAAAACCCCTCTTTAATGTTGGCAACCCCCCCATAAGTTTATGATCTTCACTCTCTCTTTTAATGATGCCATCTTACACCCATTAATTTTGAAAACACAAGATTTAATTAATGTGGTGAATTTAACTTTTGAATTTTGAAAGGTTTGGCAAAGTTAAAAAAAAAGGTGTAACTTATTTTATTATTGGGGGTTGTTCGTTGTGTGGATATTGGGGAGAGAATTCGCAATGTATTGGCATCGTCTTCCACATTGAAGAACGCGAAGAACATCCAGACCCCGACGAAGAATGCCATCACCGCAAAGGAAGACCGTCGTGTCGTCTTCTCTCCTCTCCACAGTCGGTGAGGGACGCCTTTTCCAGAGAACGAAGACGTGCCGCTTTCTTTTTCGGGAAAACACCGACGACGCTTACGGAGCCCCGATCTGCGACGCCGTCTTCCGCGACATCCTTTCCCCGCGACGATCCCAGTTCGACGACTTCATCGAGGTAGGGTTTAATTTTTTTTGTTCATGAATTCTTTGTTGTTCATCGACTATTATTCTTGTGCCGCCTATTATCATTATAATGGGAGAAGGTCAGACCACATGAACATGGCCGACCCTCCTCCCCCTTTGACGTTGTACTTGTTTCGGCATGAGCAAAGTCAGCGTGGTGCAATGGCACCGTGCGAAAGCAAGAGGAATGGACGAAGAAGCGTGGCGCCATCGTGCAGCGTCGTTGAGGCCGAACAAAGCCGCGACATCGTCGCGCCGCGCCGGAGAACCACGAAGAGGCCGTGGCCAGAGCGGGGCCGCGGCAGAGGGGTGTGGCGCCATCGTGCAGTGTAGGTGCAAGGCGGGGCCGCCGGAACCGCCGGCCGCCGGCACCTCGGAGGGGCGGGACCGTAGGGTCCCGCAGCGGCAGCACCGGTCGGGCGGGCCGGGCTGGCCGTTTCAGAAGGAAGTCCGGGGGTCGTAACCCCCAGCTAGCAAAGGAGTAGCCCCCACGTGGGGCCGCGGTTTCAATCAGGGGGCAGCGCCCCCCCCCCCCCCTTCCACTCGGCTCGGCCAGCACCGAGCTGGCCACACACGGGCCGCACCCGCGCTAGGCCAACCAGTCGCCCAGGCCGGACCAGCTACACCGGGTCGGGCCGTGCCGGTGAGGCCAGGCCGTGCCGGCTAGACAGGGCCGCGTCCACCGGGCCGGGCCGCACCCTAATGGGCCAGACCCAGACCTGGTTCGGTCCGACCCAAGGGGTCTTGGGTTGGGTCGGTCCGGGCCCAAAACCCCCTATTTTTGGGTAGTTCCGTTCAAACGCCCATATCATGGGCTACAGACCTCCGATCTACGCACTGTCAGTTGCGATGAGATCCTTGGATCGAGACGGTCATTTAGATATATTACAATCAAGGTTTCGGAGAACTTTGGGCATGTCCTGGTTTGTTCTAACAGGAAACCAATCAGGCCCTCGGAGCGGAAACGCTTTTAACTTGAGCTCCGGGCGTCCGATTGACATACCGTTGACTTTGTTGGATTCCTCTTAGTGAGACGAACCTTTTTGCTTACTCCGCTCAAGGTTTGGACGTAGTTGGAGTACGGACAGGTTGGATTGTACTTGAAATCCAACCGGGCCCCTGGAACGGAAAAGCCGATAACTTTCAGACCGGAAGTCCGTTTGACGAACTGTCAGCGGCGTTGGTGATCACGTTGAAAAATGGTCCCTATGAGTATGTCGTACGTGGGTTAGGGGTACATTTGAGATATGGTCGGGTTGGTTCATACACGAAACCAACCGGACCCCTGGGATGAAAAGGCTAATAACTCATAGACCGGGCGTCTGATTGACGCGTTGTCTGTTGCGTTGAGACCCCTATGACGAGGCGGTCCTTTGAGATACTTCTTTGTGGTACTTTGTGATACATAAACTCTGGTCTACATGACAGTTGATGTATCGACCTCTTGGCTCGTGGAGCGGACCCTCCTGCAATGAGCGTGCTGTGTGCGGAAACCCTAGAGCTGGTTGAGACTTAATGATTGCTGATCGATCGACTCAGAGTGTTTAGGTTGCCTAGTGGGGAGCGGTTGGTTGTAGCGGCAGACCCACGGCGGAGGAGCCCTTGTTTATAGCGATAGACCCGTGATTCTCAACAGAAGGAGTACCTCTTTAGGCTATGAGGGGTAGCGCTTGGTTGTATCGGCAGGCCCATGGTGGGAAGCGCTTGGTTGTAGCAGCAGGCCCACAGTACTCCACAGGTGGAGTACTACAGTAGTCCAAGGTTAGTGGTAAGTGCTTGGTTGTAGTGGCAGGCCCACTGTACTCGATAGAGAAGGAGTTCCCCAATAGCTATGGGTTCGACGGTGAAGACTTTCGTACTGGAATCCTCCGTGGGTTCGACGACGATGACAACCGTATTGGAATCCTACGTGGGTTCGACGGTGAAGAATTTTTTTTCTGGAATCCTCCGTGGGTTTGACAATGATGACAACCGTATGGGGATTCTCCGTGGGTTCGGTGGTGACGACTTTAGTACTTGTATCCTATGTGGGTCTGGCAGCTTAGCTGGTTTAGTATTCTACGTGGGCCCCAGCTTAGATGAATTAGTGCTTACATCTGATCATCTCTATCACCTTACGAAGAAGTATACCTTTGTGAGCTGAGTCTTGATTTTAAATCATTATCTTTGATATGATTGACTTGCTTTCCTATGTGGATTGGGTTGTGCTTTCCTGTGTGGATTCGGTTGTACAATGTTGTGTGGATGTGATCAAACTTGGGCTCAAATGATGAAGCCTAATTGGAATTGATGACTTAGGTATATGTATGGGAATATACCTAAGTAGTGTTGGATGTTACTTCGTTATTGTATTTTTCGTTTGTGGTTTATCCTTTGTGGATTCTGGGAGACCTTCGAGGGTCTCGGGGTCCCTACTGAGTATCGTATACTCACCAATGCACGAGCTTCGCCCGCACTACGTTGTGTTGGTTGCAGATGACGGACATCATTGATCGAGGTTGAGGCTTTTAGAGCTAGACGGTTCCCGGAGGAGGAACTCACGACGAGTCAGTACCTGGAGGTGGACCACTGGGCGGGACGTACACGGGGCAGACGGTAGGACCCAAGGAGCTGAGGAGGCTATCTGTACCCACCCTTCAGGTGGGATTTCCAGTGGACGGCTCATCATTGCTACTTTAATTTTCAGTCGATGTACTTCCTTTCCAGTTGTATTTCACCTTCAGTTTGGGTTTGTATTCTGGCCCACCTACTTTTCCGCACTTACTTGTACTTGTGATTACTGAGTGTTTACTTCTAATTGCTTACTCTGTGGTGTTTGTTTACTTGATAAAGGCAATGTCTTCCCCTTTTTGTCGGGATTTACACCTTGGTGCTAGTTTCTAGCCCCTGGCCTATGGGAGGCGGGCTTGGGGTAGTCACGACACGGGTCCCGATGACGGGTCATGACAAATTGGTATCAAAGGGATTCAGTTCTACCACAAGACTCAGGAATCTGATCTTTCTTCTTTGTGAAGCAATTGTGTTAAGGGTATTGAGTGTGGATATCAGTCCAGGGAGTCTAGTGTTGGTGCGGCGGCCGACGTATCCGTACAGCAGGACCCTGACTTCTGATTTCCGACTCAGTGCACGAAACATTGATTGTATGTGTGTTTCAAAAGTTTTATTTGTGATTACTTTGTGTCAGCTCACCAGGTATACTGTTTTGACTGTGGAGAAACTGATTCTTTTTAGGATGGCCCCACGACGACAGCCAGCTAGGGTTATGAGGTTTATGCGAGTCGAAAGCCCCCCAAGCGATAAGGCCTCAGTGTAGGTCCCTTTTTCAGCGGAGGCACCGGCGGTACCACTACCCGCCGAGCCACCGATGCCGCCAGCCCCAGCCGCTGAGAGTGCACGTCGCCTTAGTGCACTGCACGTGTTTCAGCGTCAGAGACCGTCCAGGTTTCGTGGTAAGACAGACCCTCATGCATCCGAGGATTGGTTGGAGGCTGTAGTTCGAGTTTTCAGGATAGTGGGGACACCAGCTGACCTCATGGTGATCCTTGTAGCGATCATCATGCACGCGACAGTAGAAAAATGGTGGAGCTTGATGCTCCAGGTGCACGATGAGGTATCCCTTCCATGGGTAGACTTCGAGAGCCTGTTCTAGGAAGATCTTGTACCAGCCACCCTTCCAGCGGTGCACATTCAGGAGCTACTACACCTATGGCAGGGAAGCATGACAGTAGCGCAGTATTCAGCGAGGTTCACCGATCTCTCGCTTTACTCTACAGATATGGTACGAGACCCATTATTTAGGGCCCAAACCATTGATCAGGGGCTCAGGAGAGATATTAGAGATTCAGTTGTTTCTCACAGCATCCTGACGCAGACATGGGTGTTGGAGCGAGCCCTCTTAGTGGAGAGTTTCCTTGCTAATCAGTCTCCAGCAGCAGGACCCACCACTAGACGGCATGCGGCAGAGTCTTCTACAGTGGGCAGTACATAGATGACGCAGAGGTCGAAGAGGACCAGACCTACAGGTGATCGACCGCATGACATAGGATCGTGTGTGTGAGGCACCCGAGTTGGAGAATGACTTACAAGGAGCAGACAGTGTTACTCCTATGGCGGGGTTGGTCACATGGCACGTGACTGTCCAACCAGCCATACAGATGACCAGCAGATAAACGAAGGACCTCCCAGGCAGAGGTAGAGGTTCAATCGGGGCGGATCGCAAGGAGAAGGAGACCAAGGCAGGGGAGCTGTCCATGCAGCTAGAGGTGGACGACGTTTCGAGGTGTTTCCACCACCACCACCAGGAGGTCCACCCCGACCGCAGGGAATAGGTGGACATGGGAGAGATCAACTTCAGGCAACTGAGGCTTTTGACTATGGAGCTCCAGAAGCTAGTGGACAAGAGAGAAACTAGTTCCATATATGGAGGCCTTATTGTTGGTGCTTCTATCTCTCTTTTTGTTGATGTTGTGGTTGTATGTGTCTTTGTACTTTGAGCCGCAGTAATAAAAGACACCTTCTTTGTGGCGTTTACTTTACTGTCCTCTATTTATGTTGTTACTAAGAGGTTCCGGTTTAAAAATCATTGACTTGACCCTCACTTCTAAGATATCTATTGGAGGAGACCCAGTGACCACACACTGATGCCGACAGTGTGACTCAACCCTTGGAGGTGTGAGTAACGGTTGGATCTCTTTGTAGTAGCGTCGAGGCCTTACGACGTCATCCTTGGTATGGATTAGTATCATCTATGTTAGTATTTACTGTATTAGGCAAAAAATGTGGTTCATCCTGGGGATGAGACCGGAATTCTCTTATCGGCAAGGTGAAATATTAATAGCTCTTGTAGTACCAGAGAAGGTACAAGTCATCTAAGAGCGGGTGAGGACAACTCAGAGCCGAAAAAAGTCTTATGCTGATAAGAGGAGGAGATCACTAGAGTTCGAGGATGGTGACCATGTTTTCCTAAGCGTCTCGCCTCGACTTGGATTACGAAGTTTTGGCTGGGGTAGAAAGTTATCTCTGTGATTCATCGGACCCTTCTAGGTCCTCAACAAGGTAGGTGTGGTTGTTTACCTCTTGACCCATCCACCTCAGTTGCACCAGGTGTACGACAACTTCCACCTGTCTCAGCTGAGGAGATACGTTCACGAACCGACGCATACCATCGACCATGGGGAGTTGGAACTTGACGATGGGGCGACTTTTGCGGAGGTCCCGGTGGAGATCGAGGATCGACAGGAGCGGGTCCTACATGGGCGGTCGATTACTCCAGTTCTCTTTCACTGGAAGCCATAGAACCTCCAGGAGAGCACTTGGGAGCTGGAGGCTCAGATGCATGCTCAGTACCCTCATTTGCTCCCCTAGTTTGTGATGTATCTTTATGGGGACATAAAGACCTGAGGTGGGAGGAATGTAAAGACCTGTAAATTTCAAGGGAAATTTTTTCTTAATTCTCTTTGGGATTTTACGAGTACACAGTTTCTGACGGCACCTGATTCCGAGGCCCGGTGTGCCCAGAATCAATTTCCAAAGTTTAGCTCGGGTACGTTCAGTGAAAGAATGAGCGAGTTTTTCCTAACTTTTGAACCGGTGCTCAGAATCGAAATCTGAGGGAACTGTTGAAACCACAACGCCGGTTTTTTCTTAATAAGACCTTTTCTAGAGTTGTGTTTGCATGTGAAGAGTTGTTTAATTTTGTTGTTTAAGACTATAGAGAAATAAAATTGTGCTACTAATTTTATTTCTTTAAAGTGGTTAAGTCCTAAGGATGTAGGTTGGGTGGAACTAACCAACCATGTGAGGTTAATAGTGAGGTGGGTCCCACACGAGCCCCCACCCCTTCAAATCCCCTAAACCCCTTCTTTAATGTTGCAACCCCCCCCCACAAGTTTATTAGCTTCTATCTCTCTTTTAATGATGCCAACTTACACCCATTATTTGTGACAACACAAGATTTAATTAATGTGGTGAATTTAACTTTTGAATTTTGAATGGTTTGGAAAATTTAAAAATAAAATAAGATGTCTCTTATTTTATTTTTGGGGGTTGTTATTTGTGTGGAGACTGGGGAGAGAATTCGCAATGTCTTGACAACGTCTTCCACATTGAAGAACACGAAGAACATCAAGACCCCGACGAAGAACATCGTCACCGCAAAGGAAGATCGTCGTGCAGTCTTCTCTCCTCTCCGCAGCCAGTGAGAGACGCCTTTTCCGAAGAACGACGATGCGCTGCTTTCTTTGTCGGGCGAACACCGGCGATGCTTATGGAGCCTCGATCCATGATGTCATCTTCCACGACGTCCTTTCCCCACGATGATCCTCGTTCGACGACTTCATCGAGGTAGAGGTTAATTTTTTTGTTCGTGAAGTCTTTGCTGTTCATCGACTATTATTCTTGCACCGCATGTTATCATTATAACGGGAGGAGGTCGGACCACACGAAGATGGCCGAACCTCCTCCCCCTTTGATGTTGTACTTGTTGTGTCACGAGCAAAGGCAGAGCGGTGCAACGGCACCGTGTGGAAGCAAGAGGAACGAGTGAAGAAGCGTGGCGTCGTTGTGCCGTGTCGTTGAGGCTGAACAAAGTCGCGGCGCTGTCACGCCGCGCTAGAGAACCATGAAGAGGCTGCAGCCGGAGCGAAGCCGTGGCGGAGGGGCACAACGCCATCGCGCCACGCCGGTCGGACAAGGTCGTGGCTCAAAGCCGCAGCGGCGCATGGTGGGGCGACCGGAACCGCCGGCCACCGGCACCTCGGAGGGGCCGAACCACGGGGTCCCGCGGCGGAAGCACCGGCCGGCCGGGCCGGGCTGTCCATTTCGGAAGGAAGACTGGGGTTTGTAAACCCCGGCTGGAAAAGGAGCGGCCCCCACGTGGGGCCGCACTTTCAATCAGGGGGGTAGCACCCCCCCCCCCTTCCGCTCGGCTCGGCCAGTGCCGAGCTGGCCACACACGGGCCGCACCCGCGCCAGGCCAACCGGCCGCCCAAGCCGGACCGGCAGCACCGGGCCGGGCCACGCCCTAATGGGTTGGACCCGGACCTGGTTCGAGCCGACCCAGGGGGTCTTGGGTCGGGTCGGTCCGGGCCCAAAACCCCTTATTTTCGGACAGTTCTGTTCAAACACCAGTATCTTGGGCTAAGGACCTCTGATCAATGCAACTTCAGTTGCGATGCGATCCTTGGATCGAGGCGGTCATTTTGGTATATTACACTCAAGGTTTCGGAGAACTTGAGGTACGGCCGGGTTTGTTCGAACACGAAACCAACCGGGCCCTCGGAGCGGAAGCGCTTATAACTTGATCTCTGGACGTCCGATTGATATGATGTCGACTTTGTGGGATTCCTCTTAGTGATATAGACCTTTTGACTTACTCCTCTCGAGGTTTAGATGCAGTTGGAGTATGGCCGGGTTGGATTGTACCCGAAATCCAACCGGGCCCCTGGAACGGGAAAGCCGATAACTTTCAGACCGGACGTCCGTTTGACGAACCCTCAGCAGCATTGGTGATCACGTTGAGAAACATCCCTATGAGTATGCCCTATGTGGGTTCGAGCTACATTTGAGATATGGTTGGGTTGGTTCGTATATGAAACCAACCGGTCCCCTGGGACGAAAAGGCTAATAACTCACAGACCGGGCATTCGATTGACGCGCCGTCTATTGCGTTGAGACCCCTATGACGAGGCGGTCCTTTGACATACAACTTTGTGAGGCTTTGCAATACATCAAGTCTAGTCTACGTGACAGTTAATTTATTGAACTCTTGGCTCATAGAGTGGACCCTCCCGGAACGAACGTGCTGTGTGCGAAAACCCTAGAGCTGGCTGAGACTTGACGACTGCTGATCGATCAACTCGGAGTGTTTCGGTAGCCCAGTGGGGAGCGCTTAGTTGTAGCGGCAGACCCACGGAAGATGAGCACTTGGTTTTAGTGGCAGACCTGTGGTACTCAACAGAAGGAGTACCTCTATAGGATATGAGGGGTAGCGCTTGGTTGTAGCGGTATACCCATGGTGGGAAGCGCTTGGTTGTAGCAGTAGGCCCACAGTACTCCACAGGTGGAGTACTAAAGTAGTCCAAGGTTAGTGGGAAGTGCTTGGTTGTAGCGGTAGGCCCATTGTACTCGATAGAGAAGGAGGTCCCCAGAAGCTATGGGTTCGACGGTGAATACTTTCGTACTGGAATCCTCCGTGGGTTCGACGACGATGACAACCGTATTGGAGTCTTACGTGGGTTCGACGATGAAGACTTTCGTACTGGATTCCTTCGTGGGTTCGACGACGATGAAAACCGTACAGGAATCCTCTGTGGGTTCGGCGGTGACAACTTTAGTACTTGTATCCTATGTGGGTCCGACAGCGTAGCTGGTTTAGTATCCTATGTGGGTCCCAACTTAGATGAATCAGTGGTTACATCTGATCATCTCTATCACCATAGAAATAAGTATACCTGTGTGAGATGAATGTTTATTTTCAATCATTAGCTTCGATATGATTGACTTGCTTTCCTATGTGGATTGAGTTGTGATTTCTTGTGTGGATTGGGTTGTACTATCTTGTGTGAACGTGATCGAACTTGGGCTCGGATGATGAAGCCGAACTGGAATTGATGACTTAGGTATATGTATGGGAATATACCTAAGTAGTGTTGGATGTTATTTCATGATTGTATCTTTCCTTTGTGGTTTATCCTTTTTAGATTCTGGGAGACCTTAAGGGGTCTCGGGGTCCCTACTGAGTATCATATACTCACCCATGCACGGGCTTCACCTGCACTACGTTGTGTTGGTTGCAGACGATGGACATCACTGATCGAGGTTGAGGCTTGTAGAGCTGGATAGTTCCCGGAGGAGGAAATCACGAAGAGTCGGTACCTAGAGGTGGACCACTGGGTGGGACATGGATGGGGAGGATGACAGGACCCCAGGAGCTGAGCATGCTGTCTATACCCACCCTTCAGGTGGGATTTCCAGTGGACGGCTCGGCGTTGCTGCTTTACTTTTCAGTCGCTGTACTTCCTTTCCAGTTTTATTTTACCTTTAGTTTGAGTTTTTATTCTGGCCCACTTACTTTTTCGCACTTACTTTTACTTGGGATTATTGAGTGTTTACTTCTTCTGGCTTACCTGTGGTGTTTGTTTACTTTATAAAGGAAATGCCTTCCCCTTTCTGTCGGGATTTACACCTTGGTGCTAGTCGCCAGCCCCTGGCCTATGGGAGGCGAGCTTGGGGTAGTCACGGCACGGGTCCCAAGGACGGGTCGTGATAGCGCCACCTTTCAGGCCAGACCACCCCCTTGTGGGTTGGGCTGCGCCCCTTGCGGGCCGGGTCGAGCCCACCGTGGCCCAGCCTAGCCGTGTCGAACCCAGAACGGGTCGGGTCGGGTCGGTCCGGCCGGGTCGGACCGGACCCGGGCCCAACCAAACCCAAAAACACTTAAAGAGACATATCTTGAGAACCAGACACATATTTAATGAACCATCTATGGTGTTGAGATCCTTGGATCAAGACAATCCTTTTGGTATACTCCACTTGAGTTTTAGTGATAGTTGGAGTACGGACAGGTTGGATCGAACCTGAATCCAACCGAGCTCTCAGAACTAAAATGCTTATAACTCATAGACCGTGCATCCTATTGACGCACCGTCTGTTTCGTTGTAACCCTTAAGACATGTTAGTCCTTTGGGTTAATTATTTGTGGATATTTCTAGTGGTCTAGGTATGACTGATATCTCTAGGGGAAGATTCTACGGAGCTCGAGTGCACCGAGTGCGAGGAATCCTGTGGCTGGCTATAACGCAAAGAAAGAACATCAATCCAAAGTGGGTCAACATCTATCAATCCCGTGTGGGTCAACATATAGAAGATCCTGTGTGGTTAGCACTCAGCAATCATGTGTGGTTCAGCACATATTGATCCTGTGTGGGTCAGATCCTGTATGGGCCAGTGGGGGTTATTACATAGCGATCATGTGTGGGTCAGAAGGAGAGACTCTTAACAGAATAAGATGATCTAGATTACAACTAATCATATATACTTTTGTACTGAAGTTATACCTGGTGTGAGCTGAGTCTTCTTACCTTCATGGTATTATCTTCGTGGTGTTATTTGTGTGGTACTTTTATCTTCATGGTGTTACTTGTGTCGTACTTCTACCATTGTGGTGTTGTCTTCGTGGTGTTACCTGTGTGGAACTTCTATCATCGTGGTGTTACCTATGTGGTACTTCTACCTTCATGGTGTTACCTTTTTGGTATACTTCCCTCATGTATGGGATGGGTATATTTTGATAACTTAGGTATATGTATGGGAATATACCTAAGTAGAGTTGATGTCTATTGCCTTGTGCTTTCAGATGGAGGTCTTGCTTTGTGGTTTTTCCTTTGTGGAACTCTGGGAGACCTGTGGGGGTCTCAGGGTCCCTAATGAGTATCGTTATACTCACCCAGGCATGGGCTACACCTGCACCTTGTTGAGTCTTGTATAGATGACATAAAACATTGATCGAGGTTGAGGGATCCCAGACTACATGATGTTCGGAGGTGGACCATTTGGTGTGACGTGACACAGGGACTACTGATCGTGAACTATACCTACCCTTTAGGTAGGATCCTTGGTGGAAAATCCTGGAGCTATTTTTCAATTTTCAGTTGTATTTTTACTTTTCAGTTGTACTTGTAGTTTTCAGTTGGGCTTGTAATCCGACCCCTTTACTTTCAGTACACTTTTACTACAGTAGTTTACTTCATGGTTGCTTCTTGTTGTGTTCTTGGACTATGTGTATGTACATGTTAAAAAAGTAATTCCTTCCCTTATTAGGGATACACCTTTCCGGTGCTAGTCGCCAGCCCCTGGCCTGTGGAAGGCGGGCTTGGGTTAGTCATGACATAGGCTCCGAGGGATGGGGCATGACAATCTGGGTGTCCTTGGAATTTGAAATACTTCCCTCTTTCTATTTTTTTACGGCACCATTGGTCACAGAGTTAAAGATTGTGGAATGAAGAAACCTGATTTGGAGGGATGGTTGATGCTAAAATACGGTCCATGGTTGTGGGTTAAACCCTTGGAGAGAAGATTCACCTCGGAGGCTGAAAAATAGAAGGCCAGAGCTATACTCAATAGGCAGGTGATCCAAGGACCTTTGGGTTCCAAGGTGGTGGTTATCCCATTGGGTCCGCCTTGTTTTCCTTCTGACTCAATTAGTTTATCCCCTCCTCATCTGGTGGCGTTGTGTCCCTCAGTTCTTGGCCCCCCTGTGCAGGGATTAAATGCATCAGTCACTGCTACATGCCAGATTTTAGAGTATTCTCATATTCATCAGCTTAGTCACCCTTCTTGGGTTAGTATAGAGGCTACAAAGGTCCCCCCCTTCCAACATCATGCTACTACCTCAGGTGGAGTTGGATTAATCTTCATCTAGGCTGAAGGAGTTGATGGTGGTAGTTCTCCCCTCCCTCCTCTACATGTTAAACTTGACCTAGAAGTTCATCCTCCTTGAACATCTCCATCCACTCACAATGGCATGCCAGCTAAGTCCCTTTTGACAGCCTCCCATCACACTCTTAGTGGTCCTGTTATTTCCTATTCAGAGGTGGTATTCTCATCCCTGTGGATAGGACCAAGGTTTTTGGATTTGTCTAATTCCCCCCATGAGCCGACCCAGATCTGTTCGATCCCTCTGGACCGTGGCCTCTCTCAGCCCACTGACCTTTCTCTATCCTTTTCTAGGGAAGGTGTTTCTCTTCATGGAGGATTTGTGATGGCTGAAAAAATTCCTATAAAATAGAGGAGGATTTATATAGGAGATATGTGTTTATATTTCTATGATATGATCTCTAGAGGATCCAAGAGAAGCGTCGAGGCATCGCTGCTTGAGGATCATCTCCCAAAAAATGTAAATGGGTGACAAATGGATCTTTTTTTGAAGCTCCAGGGGTGGAGGCTGGCATGTTCTAGCCATAATGAAAACCTTATACTGGAATGGTTGTGGTCTTGGTAACCCATGTTCAGTTCATATGCTCTACAAATGGAGCTCTAAGTTCATCCCTAACATAGTCTTTATGTCTGAGACCATGTTGGAAAGAAAGGATATGAGAGGAATTTCCTTGAAGATAGACTTTCAGAATTGCTTCTCAGTCAGACAGTCGGGTCAAGCTGGAGTATTGTGTTTCATGTGGAAATATGATTTAAATGATTCAGTGGTTAACTTTTCTGAACACCACATTTCCATCTCAATCTGACAGCCTCGTGAACCTGTGTTCCACTTTTTGGGTTTCTATGGATGGCCGAGAGCAAGAGACAAATAGAGGTCCTGGGAGTTGGTTAATTCTATTAGAAATGTGTTATAGGGTCATATTCTGTTTGGTGGGGACTTCAATGAGATCATGTATCACCATGAGAAGATTGGTGGCGAGTGTCATAGTGACTCTTCTATTCACCTCTTTCGGGACTTTTGTAGGACCCCGGGACACCCTGAGAGGGGAGGGGTGAATCAGGGTGTCAAATTTTTCTTTTTAACGTTGTGGATCTTGTTCCCACGTTGGTAGGAACTATCTAAACCTGTATGATGGATATGATCAGCAATGAAACATTCACAAGCAGAGAGATGACACAACTATTTTTACTTGGTTCACCACTAAGGGCTACGTCCAAGGAGCATACACTGACAGGTTGTCGGTCGTACCTAAGTCCACTATGCTTCACTAGCTATATATTACAATTGTTCAGGCACAATCACTCTATTCAAGGCTCACCGCCTTTACAAAGGTTTAGGGATAGCTCACTGCTTCCCTAGGGTCACTCCCGTTGACTCCCCCTGGCTCACTACCGTTGGTGAAGTCTCCCTCAGTTTATAGATGTGAAGGTCTATTCAATAGATAGACATGAAGTTCTTTGTCTCATGTTCATCATGAGACTTTTCTTGCATCAGGGTTCAGAGTTGATGCTCTTTTTTGTTAAATCCTTCTTCTTTAGTGCAATGACTTAATGCACTAGATCCCCTTGTCTTCGTTTTCCTGAATCACAATCACTTGTGTGATTGCTCAATAAATGATGCTTTGTTGAAGTTCAAATTTCATCCACTGATGAATACCCCTTTTTCCCCGGTCCACTGGGCGAACAACCTTTGGAAAGGGCCTTCACAAAGTACCCTACTTTGCAAGGCTCCCAATTTTGCAAACCTCAAACAAGGCTTTGTGGAGTCCCAACCTTTTTGCGAAGCTCAATCGCGAAGCACTCCCGCGATGCACAATCCTTCACAATGCTTGGCTGTCGCGGAGCTCCTGCCTCTTCATGAAGCTCACTGAGCCAACGCGGGGCGTATGACTTTCGCGGAGCTAGTATAGCTGCCGCAAAGCTCCTCTTTCGCGAAGCACACTGCATTAGCGAGTGACCTTTCTGAACCGAGAGCAAAGGATTTTTGTTGAGAGCTCTCTCTGCTTCTCTTGAGGGGGTCGGACTCTATTTATAGGCGATTCCACCAACCCTCGACCCTTCCGCATGAAGTCATTTCCATGTCAACTCAAATCGCAAAGCTCCAAAGTTCTCGCCGAAATTATTTCAAAATCGTGAAGCACTACGGTAATTTTCCATTCGCGGAGCTCGTCGTAATCGCGAAGCATCCCGTCAATTACTTTGCACCTTCGCTGAAAATCTCCCTCTCAAAGCCCTTCATCACCGCGAAGCTCCCTTGGAAAGCCCTTCATCGCCGCGAAGCACTCTAGCCTCTGCTCTTTGTGAAGATTGACGTAATCGTGAAGAATCACCGCCTCCATTCTTCTGGTCTTCGCAAAATCCAATCCATGCTTCCCATCTTTGCGAAACTCATGCCTTTTCCATATTAAATTATGATCTTCATGGAAATCCACTTTTCGTGATGCTCACCAACCTCCAAATTTTGGACCCCAAAAATTTGGCAAACACTGGAAAATGGCGCCACCTTGTATCTGCTCTTTTTTTCTGCCTCCAGATCATCCATTCCTTTGTCGATGTCCCTTGAATAAAACATGGATCATTTTCCACATTCCTCAAACTCAAAATTCCCCCATGGGATCTCCTTTTTCAACAAATTTGTATGTCATCTGTTTGCTTTGTCAACAAGCACGATTACCTCAACAGAACTTCTTCTTGGTTATATGTATCCTTCAGCAACTCTTCTGCTTTTATCACAAAATCCACTTTTGTGACATGTATACTTTGAAGGCATAGCTTCAGCATCATCATCTTCTATGACAATGTGACGTGCATGGCTATCGCAGAATTCCAATCATTGCATGACCTTCTTAGAATTCCAATCATTGGCACATTGTCTTCTTCATCAACCGTCATGATCAACTTCATGCGAACCATGTGATTCTATTCATCAAGAAGTCTCTTGAATGGTTCTCATGAAATCATGAGTAATTTCATGGTCTTCATCAAAACCCATGGTTCTCATGCAATAATCAGGAATTGCATAGTCTTCATCAAAGCTCATGGTTCTCATGCAATTCGGAGGAATTGCATGGTCTTCATCCAAAAACCATATTCTTCTTTAATCATCCTCAGATGGATTGCAACTCACATTCTTCATTGTTGTAAACAATGTATCACCTTTGACACATGATCTTTGAACTTACGATCAGTACAACAATCGCCTGAATCACCATTCCTCTACTTCAGTGGAGTACTTCATGATCTCCTTCATTTTGATCTTCCAACCCTCCATTTCATTGGAGTACTTCTTGATATCCTTCATTTTGATCATCATTGACGACTATTGACAACAAATGCAAACTTATAAACAAAGTTGTTCTAACAACTTCTTGCTTTAGGTTGGTCTCTTGGATCTTGGTTACTCGGGGAGCCCATTTACGTGGTTTCATGGACACGATCATGCTTCCCGGATTTTGGAAATTCTGGATAGATTGGTGGCCTCTTGTGACTGGATAAAATCATTCCCAAGGTATGAGGTCTCACATGTACCCCTTATCTCTTCAGATCACTATCCCATATTGCTCTATTCATAGGTTGTGCCCAGGAGCGGTTAGCCAAAGCGGATATTTTGTTTCAAATGCACGTGACTCCACAATAATGGATGAGAGAGTGTTGTCAGAGCTGTGTGGTCCCCCTCTCACGATCATGTTTGGGAAAAAACAAATGAGGTGTCCTCTCATCTACAATGATGGAGTCGAAAACACATTAGGGACCTTGATCGGAGAATATGTGGGCTCAGGAATGCTCTTGTGAGATGTTACAAAATTTCTCCTTCTATTTTTTCTCTATAGGAGGTTGTTTATATGGAAAAGAATATTGATGAGGCCTTAAAAGAAAAAGAAATTTATTCATTCTCTCAGTAAAGGGAGACCTTCATCAAATAGGGTGATAAAAATACTAAATTCTTGCATCAAAAGGCCTCTTCTAGTAGAAGGAAGAACCGTATTTATAGGTTGCATGCCCTTTTATTAAAAATATTCTGGCATATTGTGGGACTTGATATTATTTCTCTGATATAGGGTTTATGGGATGGTTCTATTTGTATGGTTAAGATCAAAAAAACTATTATAATGTAGATCCCAAAAATCCCTAGCCAAGTTAGAATTTATGATTTCAGGCCCATCAGCTTGTGTAATGTGATTTACAATATTTTCTCCAAAGTTCTTTCCCACCGCATTGGTAGATTCATTCCCTCGATTATCTCAGAGAACCAAAGTGCTTTTGTTCCCAAGAATCACATTACTGATAATTCCATCATGGCCCGTGAAATTTTCCATTCAATGAAATCTCTTTCATCCTCAAAGAAGGGGATCTTGGCTATGAAATTGGATTTTTCAAAGGCCTATGATAGGGTGGAATGGGCCTTTTTAAAGGAGGTCTTGTGAAAACTGTGATTTGGCCTAAAATGGGTGATAGTGATTATCAGTTGTGTTAAAACTATTTCTTATTGCATCAAAGTTAGAGAATACCTCACTAAGTCTTTTAAACAATCCATATGCCTCCTAAAGGGTGACTCTCTCTCCCCCTTTTTATTCCTCCTAGTTGTGGATGTTTTCTCTCACCTTTTATCTAAAGCATCTTGGGATGGGGTTATCCACGGGGCCATGTTTTGTCAGAAAAGTATCCCCATTACACACTTTTTCTTCACTAATTATTGTATTCGTTTCTCAAGAGAAACTTCTTAAGAGTGCCAAGCGATCTTCAATATCATTGACGTTTTCACCAATGCCTTGGGAAAATAGGTTAATTTATCCAAGTATAAGATTTCTTTTAGTCGTGGTGTGAAAGTTGGGACGAGAGAGTCCATTGCTGGATTGTGTGGGATTGAGTTCGTTGAAAAGCATAACAAGTATTTGGGGATCCTGACGGTCTTCAGATGATCTAAAAGAGAGGTCTTGTCCTTTATCCTTGACAAAGTCCACAGGACAGTCCTATGATGGTTTGGGAAAAATCTCTCCAGGGAAGGCAAGGAGGTTCTCATCAAAGCGGTGTCCCAAGCCGGTCCATTGTATGTGATGTCCCTTTTCAAGATCCCATGCTTCTTAATCCATCAACTTCATTCATCCTTCACCAAATTTTGGTGGGTTCATGAAAATGGGAAAAATCATTTACATTGGCTTTCTTGGGAGAAGTTGTGTGCCCCTAAAGCTTGCAGTAGTTTGTGATTTCATTATTTGAATGTTGTTAATGATTCCCTATTGACCAAGAAAGCTAGGAAATTGTCACAGGACCTTGATAACTTTTTTGAAAGTGTCGTCAAAGATAAATACTTTCCCAATGAGATGATTTTTTCCTCCAGATTGGGTCCTCGTCCGAGTTTCTTCTGGAAAAGTGTGTGGGGATCAAAGGTCATTTTGAACAGCATCATTTTTTGGTGAATTTCAAGAGGTGATTCGATCAATATCTCGCATGATCCATGGTTGCCTAAGTTGGAGGGCATGGTCCCCGCCTCTTCTCCTGTGCCCGGCCATAAGCTGGTGGTTGTCAGGGATCTCCTTGTTTATGACCTTTCCGATTGGAACTTCCAGAGGATCAAGCACCGGTTCTCTTTGTCCAATCGTAAGGTGATTATGGAAATCCATGTGGTCCATAGTGCGGGCCTAGACAAGTTGTGTCAGTCGCTTGAGTCTTCTAGTTTCTATTCAGTTCACTCAGGGTATAGGGCATGTGTTTCAGGCAACGAATTTACATGGCCCCCTCTTTGGAAACATCTTTGTAATCTTAATACTCTACCAATGGACAAGCTCTTCTATTGGAAATTTCTTAGCGGTATCCTACCCACATATGCTCGTCTGGCTGGGAGGCACCTCTCTGATAACGGCATGTGCCCTCTCTGTGGGGTTACAGAAGAGATGTATTTCCATGCCATTTTTTCCTGCTCCTAGGTCATCGCGATTTGGTCCACATGCGCGACATAGGATCTCATCCACTGGAAGAATTTTAGAGAAGTGAAACTCATTGTGGAATATTAGTTCAAATATTTATTTGCTTAGAATATTATTGGATTGTGTATCCATACCTGGATTATTTGGTTTTGCCAAAACACCTTCATTTTCGAGAACAATGTTAAATATGAAAAGGTATGGGTTTCGAAGAACCACTCTTGGGGTTCTCTGTGGCTTGATGCTGAGGGGGCTCGCCCACCTTTGCCTATCCATTCCCCCCCAGTCAGATGGCTTCCCCCTCCCCTGGGCGTTCTCAAACTCAATACGGACACATCTTGTAATGCCTCGACCCAAGTTACCTAGAGTCGGTGAATTATTTTAATACATTTGCATGATTACAATGAATCAAGTCCCGAAGGACTGATCAGTTTAGCAGTCTCGGAAAATAGATTACATACATTAACTTTACATTTCAATTTGAAACATAAAACACAACATAGATAGTTCTTTGATAATTCCATTTTTTCATGTAGCTTAACCCTACATATCAATCATAATACAATTCTTGGAATCCTGGGAAAATAAAACATAAGAAAGGGGTGAGATCAGATGCTCAGTAAGGGTAAATAATTTAGCAGAAGCTTTAAAAATTTTAAGGCAAGATGTGTAATAAAAACAACAACCTTTTAAACATAAACTTGAACATAATATGGTAAAAATAAATGAAGCATTACCATTTAAACATGCACATGGATATTCTACTAGTCAAATAATCACATGTAATAACTAATTTCATAATGAGGGAATGCCTAATGCCGGACATCATTACCACATAGTCAAGGCCTCGTCCCAAGACTACAAATAAAAATATTGTCAAGGCCTCATTCCAAGACACTAGTTTGTCTCATGAGACCTACCAATGCATCGAGGAACTATAGTGGGCTCCACCCATCACTTACTAATTCCACTGCATTCCTCGTATGAATAGTTGAAACATAACATAAACAACCGTATTAAAACTAGCATACGAAATGTCAATAAATTAACCATAAACCATGAATGGTATAAAAATAGAACATCCACATTCAAACATATCATAACTCATTCAATAAAATAAGTAATGTTGTATTATAATAAATCAACCTCAATCAAAAATAATATCCAGTAGAGGATGCTGACATAGTTGAAAATGATGAGTAAAACTTTTTGAGAAAAATATCCTTTTGTAAAATCATTTAAAAGTCACACATTAATAAAGGAAGTAATTTAAAAGATATTTTTAAATAAAAGTGTCCCATATCACTTTGAAACTTTTGAAAAGAATTATCATTTAAAAACATTCATGTCCATATAAATAAATCCTTAAAATCATTTTGAAAACATGGACATTAATCAAAAATATTTAGAAAGATAAATCATTAAATCATTTAAAATTATGATCTTGATAAAGAGTACATTTAAAAAATCCTTAAAATATTCATTTTGAAATCTTTTTTATGAAAAAATTACATGGATGATAAAAATGTCCCAGTAAATACTTACACATAAACAATCTCGGATAATAATGATATTGAGGAATTAACCCTTACCTTGCACTTTCCTTTAGTCGAGGGTACGTTTGACCTCCTGTATGAAGATCGTAGTGTGTTATTAAATTATAACAGAACCATATTAATATTTATGATATCATACATGATTCATTTATGAATTTATACTACCCATTTAATAATAATTTCCATGTTAAATTAACATTTTGGGTAATAATCACATTCTTTATCGTACGTGTTTTAACTTGTTACTCTTGATTGTATCACTTAGATCATGATTTAAATACTTACAGAATATAAAACATGATAAATATATCATATATATTTAGAATATAAATATGTATAATATAAATATATATGAACTGGAAAACACCGTTTATGGAGACGGTAGTCCGTACGTACGCATAAACGTTGTTTCTGTTTTCATATAGTATTGAACGGAAGTAAGTGAATAAGATATATGTAAGTACATAAATACTTATATATATATATATATCTAGTAGAATTATTATGTCATATATTACATACTTATTATTAATATATATTTTTATAATCGTCAATGAATGGTGACCTTGGAAATGAATCTCACCGCATCGTGGAGACGGTAATCCGTACGTACGCACGAGCAAAAATATCATTCTTTTGATAATAAAATAATATATAATTGGATTTTATATCATATATACAGAATCCTAATAATGTTATATTTATTATTTACATCAAATACACATCATTATTATACCCATCCAAATAATAATGTATTGAATAACAATTACACCACGACGAGGAGACGGTAAGTCGTACATACGCACGTATTGTGACATGTCATTCAAGGGATGGATAGAATAATGAATATGGTTGTACCATATTTATAATAACATCACAGTATAAAAGAGATACTAGAGTTATTATTTTATAGTATATATAACAAATAAAGAAGAAGTTGAAGAAGAAAGGAACTTGAAAGAGGGTGGTGAAAACATTACCTCTTCTTCGGGTTCTTCCTTTTGATTTGATCAAAATAGCTCCTTAGGTTGGCTTTCTGATAAAACTAATGCATCTAGGTGTAATTGAGGGAATTTGGGAGGATATTTGGGTAGGTTTTGGCCGAACCAATAGGCTTTGAAGGTGTGAACAATTGGTTAGAAGTGGTGTCATTTTATAAGTGGGAGGAGGGGATCTTTAGGAAAAACTTAAATTATTAATTTATAATAAATTCATATTCGGGTTATAATAGCTCCAAAGTGGATTATTCAAAGTCTAAGGTGGGGATGGGTTGCAATAATTTCAACCAATATATTTTAGACAGGTTTTGGTCATTATATTAACCTTATATTTTAGTTTTAACTCTTAGTTAATTAGATTGACACTTACCATGTCACTTTGTATTTTTATATTATACAGTTAATAAAAGTACTATATATATCTCAGAGACCCAAAATTGGTCCATTAATGATACACCAATCATTATATAATTCATTTGTCCGAACCTTTTATTTTTAGTAATTAAATATCAATTAATAATATAATATTTGTTTTCAAAACTCTTTTATGTCAATTTTGAAACTATTGGGTATTTTGATTTTGATAAATTCATAACATCATTATTACCTAGAACCTAATTCATTTAATCAACTATAACATGTCATATTTACCTATGAAATTATTTTAATTCATTAAAAGTCTCAAATTATATTTATTTGGGTATTTATAATATCAATTATTTTAATATTTCACAAATAAGGTAATTACTGTATCATCATTATGTCATAAATAAATTAACTTATTTAATGTATAAAATTTATAAATAAAATATAATTATGTAGGAAATATTTTTATCTTTGTAATGAATATTTATAATAAAATTTATATTATGTATAACCCTATATTAAAAATGATTTAGTAATTAAACATTGATTTTAACTCTTTTAACTCTTCTTTGAATAAATAATAATAAATGTCCTAATCTAATCCTAGTGGACCTAAATGATAATATTTTTTTCATAAGGTTGTTTCTGGTCGAGATATACTTGTCAAATAGAATTAGGACATGTGTTAGGGTAATATTAATATCATTTTTACCATTAATTACCCTATTTACATTTTACCGTGGTAAATAAAAGTAAAAAGTTACTATTCACCAAAAAATATTTTTATCTTATTGAACCAAATTTTACTCCTTTATATTAACAGTGTCTCTCGGTTTTTTAAAATTTCACTCAAAAAAGAGGTAAAATTATGTTTTACGTGAATTTCCAAATTCTCCTAGGAGGTGGGTAAAAGACGATGAAAAGTTCAATAAAATTTTTATATATCTAAAATTATTATAAACTTACTCCAATGAATTACAATGAACTTATATAAGTATTATTTATCTATTTTGACATAAATTAATTTAAATAAAATAAAAAAAAATTAAATAAAAAATCTGTTTTAACCAAAACTCGGTGTTTTTCACTATTCATCAAAAATTTATGTTTCCCAGAAAAATACCAAAAATTCAGCCTAAGCTATATTTGATATTATGAATTCAAAAATGATGTCTATTTCACCAAATTAAAAACATATAAGCTTCATTAATTAATTTTAAAATTAATTCTTGTTGTCAAAACAAATAGCGTGTTTTTAAGAAATAATAACTACCAAAAGATTGACACTTGCTTATATCCAGTTTAAATGTGAAATTATGTCCAATGACCAAAATTGGATTAAAAGGTAAAAATATAATCTAATTATACTTTTAAATCACTCAAATGCGCAATTTATCACTATTAATTTTTCCTATTAAAAAAGATTTTTTTAATTTAAATTTAGTAATTTTCAATATTTATCAAAATATGAAAGTTATCAGAAAAGTACCAAAAAATCACCCTAAGATAATTTTGCTATTCCGAATCAAAAAATGAAGTTAATTTTGAAAGATAAATTGTATAAAATTTCAAAAAGTGGGTATTACTATTCTTAACGGCTAGTTTGATTGGTTGTTGTGTGTGTTAGAACTCGAAGTTTCGTACAACACACACTACTGTATTATTCAAAGAGAAGCATAATGTGGAAGCTTGGGGTGTTACACAGCTATTCCGGGAGATGGTTCTGTTGGTTTAGGGGCAGTTCTCCAGGACCATGCAGGTTCTATTGTGGCAGCTCATCATTCATCAGACTTTGCTTGTTGGTCTCCCCCTGTGGCTGAGGTTATGACTATTTGGAAGGGTATGCAGTTCATCGCATCTCTTGGATGGATGGAAGTTATGGTCAAATCTGATTTTCATGTTATTATCAATGCATTTCAGGATAACAAAGGTGGACACCGAGCCTATGGGGTCATTATCGACAACATTAAATTTCTAGCACCTCTTTTCTCTTTATATTGCTTTTACTTTGTTGGGAGGGATGACAATTGGGCGACTCACCTTTTGGCTACCATTGGGAATCATCTGGGTTATTATTGTTGGATTTCATATTTTCCTTTATATTTATGTAATTTTTCTTGGGTTGATGTCAAATATATGTGGTTTTTCTTCAATATATATAATGATATGAACTTTATAGATAAATATATAAATATACATGTTTGTTCATAGTATATAAATACATATATAAATGTAAATATGTTTGTGTGTGAAATATAAATATGTGTGTGTGTATATGTGGGAAATATAAATATGTTTGTGTCTCTCTATTTGTGAAGTATAAATATGTGTGTACGTATATGTGGGAAATATAAATATGTGTATTAGTGTGTGTAAATATGTGCATGTATACATGGGTGCGTCAATATTATATAAATACATCATATAAATGTATGTTTATAAATAAAAACAAATATATATTCACACACATAGAGTATCTACGCTCTGAGAGAACGCTACTAGATTTTCTTAGGTTTTCTCCTAGGTTTTTATGTCTTCCAATTCCCCAGTCATCTACAGATTCTCCCTTTTATGATTATCAGTGTGTCTATTTTGCTCTCATCCAATCTTCTTTTCTCTGGTTTCATTGGGTTCTCCAGATTAATTTCTCGTTCACGATTTTTGGTTTTGTTTACCATCTTCTTCTGTTAAGAATTCAAACTCACTATATAATGGATGTTTATCTGATTAATAGGTGCAAGAAGTTATCTTTAACGTAGAAGGATAAATCATCAATCGTTTCCAAAAGAGACGAGGACGCATTTCTTTAATTTATTTTATCCCAGAGGTGGAGATACAAAGGGATAGGGATAAGCTTGCTAAGTAAATGTATGCACAATTCACTCCAGACTGCAAAAAAATAGTTATGTTGGGGCCGCTGACATTAGGCACAAATTTTTTCAACCATTTGCGGATCAGGGATTTGAATAACCAATCCACTCATGATGTCACGAAGGATGCATGGAAGCTTGATTGTGACCATATTTTTTCCACTAAGGAAGTTGTCGTCTCTTCTGATTTCACCCCTATGACATCAGGGGGCTTCCCTAAAACTCCCCCATCCCTAAGAGGATCTATTCTGACCCTCCTAAATGACATTATCCAATAGTTATTAATCCTCCATTTCTCTCACCTACCCTAGGAGATGACATAGTTTAAGTTACAATGGAATCCCCAACTAAACAATGGTCGTGGAGAAGGAAAAGTATACGATGAAATGGTTTTGATCCCCCTAATCTAGATCTTTGTTGCTCCAAGAGAGGTATGGAAGCTTCACAAGTGAACGAGAGATTTTCTAAACAGTGTAAATCGGCCCGAGATGGATCCTTTGTTTAATATTCAGAGGTGGAGGATAGCATGGAGCAGTTCTACCCATCCCAATGAAAATATTATGTTGGAACTGTCGTGGACTTGACAACCCCCAAACATATCGAATGCTCCAACATTGGAGCACCTAAAGTAGTTCCGATATGGTTTTCTTGATTGAAACCATGTTGGATAGAAAGAACATTTTTGAAGTAGCAACAAAATTGGGTTTTCATGTATTCCTTCCGATGGAACGAAAAGGTCACTCTGGGGGTCCCTGTCTTCTCTCGAAGGAGCACTTGGATGTCAAAATCGAGAACTTCTCATTGAATCATATTGGTGCGCTTATTTACCAGTAGAATGTTCTTATCTATGATTTTGTGAGTTTCTAAATGTGGTCGTCTCAAAGGGAAAATTGGAGATCATGGGATCTCTTCAAGTGAATGTGTGTGGGGGGGCGATAATGGGCCCATATTAATTGGTGGTGACTTTAATGAAATCATGTTTCAATGTGAGAAAAAAGTGGGTCTGATAGACCCTGTGGCCCAATGAGGGATTTTTAGCAAGCAGTGCAAGCAACAAATATTTGTGATTTTGGGTACTAGGGTAACCCATTCACTTGTTACCATGGTAAGTTGAAGTCTACTCATAATATGGAGAGATTGGATAGATTTTTTTGGTTCAAGAAATTATATCACTTTCTTCAAAATCTTTTAGGAGTCTCACCTTCTGTCAACCATGTCAGATCACAGTCCCATTCTTATTTCCTTTTCTCACAACTACTGGTGAATGAATCACAAAAATACTTTTAGGTTTCCATGTTTTTAGACTAGGGAGAAACAATGTGAAGAGGTTGTGTGTACATGCTATATTGAGGTTAAAATAAAAATTAATTTGCTATCCTCGAAGCTGAAGATGTAGAGTGACAACAAATTTCGCTAGCCAGACTTCCAATGAAATGAAATAGAGGGAAAATTGAATGATCTTTATTATTTTCCTTCCTCTGATAGGTTACTCTCTAGAATTTGAACCCTTGAAGAAAATCTTGATGCAGTGCTCAAAATCAAAGAAAGCTACCGGTCAATGCGGTTGTGTGAGACTCATATTAGAGAAGGCGACACCAATATGCTTTACTTTCACCAAAAGTCTTTTGTTTGATACCTCAAGAATTTTATTTCTTATCTCACAACTATGAAAGGCATATCTTCATAGAACAAAAAGGAAATCTGGTATATAATTCTTCATTTCTTTTAGGATTTCTATTCGTTCGATGAGTCCTCAATATCTCTTGATATTGATTCCTGCATTATTCCAATGATCATGGAGACCATGAATTGTCATACTATCTGTGATATCACAAACAATGAATTTCATTTGGACGTTACACAAATTCATTCTACAAAGGCACCAAGCCCAGATGGATTCCATGCATTATTTTTCAAAAAATACTGGTATATCATTAGACTAGACATTTCTAATCTCATGAGACCAATGGACCAATAAGAAAAATTTGTGTTCAATAAATGAAACCCTTATTACCCTTATTCTAAAGGTAAAAAGCCTTCTTTGGTTTCATACATTGGGAATATTATTCTTTTCAATGCCACTTATGAAATATTCCTGAAAACTCTAATCAACCATTTTCATAGTATGTTGCCTTCTATTATTTCTGAAAATCAATGTGTGTTTGTTCCCAAGAGTAACATATCTGACAATTCTATTATGACTCATTAAATTTTCCATTCAATGAAAACATTTTCCATGGCCAAAAAGGGGGTTATGAAATGGAAACATGATATGACTAAATCCTATGATAGAGTGTAGTGGTATTTCCTCCAATTTGTGCTGAGTAAAATGGGATTTTGCACCAAATGGATTGAAATTATCTGGCAATGTGATTCTTTGGTCTCTTTTGAAATTTAGATCAATGGGGGAATCACATAGTGTTTTCTCCCTTCTAGGGGACTCCATTATATGGATCTACTTCCCCCTTTCTTTATTTTCTTTATGGATGATGTATTTTCTAATCTTCTTTATATAGCAGCCAGGGAAAAACTAGTTCATTAGGTGGAGGTTTTTAAGAATGTTCCACCCATTTCCCACCTCTTTTTTACTGATGCTAGTTTAATATTTTAGGGGCCAACCTGGAGTAATGTGGTTATATGTTCCAACTTATTCACATGTTCAAGTATGCTTTCAGACAATAGATTAATCTTTTCAAATAATAAATTTCCTTCAGATTAGGTGTCCTGCTAAGAAAAAAATGTGCACAAAGCATCTGGAATCCATGTGTTTGAGAGACATCATTAATACCTTGGACTTCCCACTATTTTTGGATGCTCAAAAAAAATAATTGTTCTCTAATGTTTTGGATAGGGCTTAAAAAAAATCCAGTATGGACTATAAAAAGGGACTATAAAGAGGGAAAGGAAATCATTATGTTATATCCCTTTTCAAAATCCTTGGGTTCATCATTTATCAACTACACTCCCGAATAGAAAACTTCTGGATGGGATCCAATAATGGAAACACAAAAATACACTGGATGACTTGGACCAAACTTTGTCTCCCTAAAGTGTGTGGGGGTATGGGTTTTGTGACTTGTGTCAATTTAATGATTCCCTTATTTCAAAGTAGAGGTGGTGGCTCTTGGAGCACCCTTCTTCCTTGTTCTCTTGGGCCCTTCATACTAAATACTTCCCACATTCATATTTTCATGGATCAAAGTTAGGACCCCACCCTAGCTTTTTCTGGAGAATTCTATGGGGGTCATGTGAGATATTGAATAATGGTATCTATTGGAGGATTGGGGATGAGACCAGTGTAGAGATTTGGAAGGACCCGTGGTTGGTCGATGAAAATGTATTAATGGAAACTACAAATGTTATTTAAGTTTTAGATAATTCATGTGTGATTCCATTATTCAATGATGAATACAATGGATGGCGTATCAAAAATATTTAATCCTTGTTCAATGAGAGAGACAAAAACATCATTTTTAGTATTCCATGTGTGAGGAACATGGGAGTGTTTCGCCTCTGCTAGAGCAATGATTGATTTGGTTCTTTTACAATCAACACTAGCTATGGGATGGAACTAGAATCACTGAACCCAGATGTCATGAAACTATGGAAAATTATTTGGTGCCCTTTGATCCCTCCCAAGGCATGTTATTTTTTATGGAAATCTTGATCTAGTATTCTTCCTGCCAAATAGTTCTTCATGCATCATCACTGTAACATCCCGACCCATATTCCACTAATTTGGTGCTCTGATCTGGTTCACCACGAGGCCTCAAGCACGCCTCCCTATATTTCATAGGCTGCCAACTAGTAGCGAGAGACTATGGTGTGAAAATGGTAAGACATTCCCTCATATAAGAGTTAAAAACAATAAAAATAACTAAGTATCATATATAGAAGTAATTAAGCATAGTGTATAAGAAATAAATAACTGAAATAGAATATTCTATAATAATAAATAAAATTCTATAAAATCCCAAATTGTTATGCCACACAGACAACACTGGTCACCCACTGGTTCATATAGATACAAGAATACAAAGGAAACTAAAATAAAAGTACATGGTTCTACTAATAACACTGATCTAGACCACATACTTTGTCTCTAGACACTATCTAACTACATGAGACCGATCAGAAGAACCCACACAAGCATCTCTTCTTGATCATGAAACTCTAGGCCTCAGTCTTATCCATAATGAATCTATGCACAACCTAAAAAAGAATACATAAGGCTTGTATACACACTGAGGTGCACATACAAGGGTGATAAATAATCCCACTAGGCCACCCCAATGATGAACCTATAAATGCTTCCATAAGTGCATGCTCGTGCAATAGGCTCAGCCTAGTCTAGACACAACTAAAAAGGCTAATAAAGCATATAACATGAAACCATAGTCAAACCCCAGGATCATTATCCTGGTCAACTGGATAAGATGATATCAAGAATATTTATATTTATATGTATATATATGTATCGTACTATACCTATATACATATACATAAATATGAATATACAAGAGTAAGGTGAATAAATAATGTAAAACAACCACAGTTGATCCTTGGGTCTGTAATCCCAATCGGATGAATATCATGTGCAAGGTAATTGGTATGGGCACCATGCCACTAAAGACATGTGTCATTAATTTGATCCCCAAGTCGATAATCCCAATCAAAAAATACCAAATTCAGCTAAGGCTGTAAATGTCTTTTAGAAAGTTATATCACCACAAGGGGATACTCATCCAAACCATGGGTTCACCCGTACTTGGCACCAATCACTATAAAGTAGGATTCTAGGGAAGTACATCTAGATATCCGATAAATGGTTACTGATCTGGACATCATGCTGCTCATTCCATGTAAATTCAATCCAATGTCTGAGCCCTAGGTCCTTGTTTGTAGGTGGTCATGACATTTGGAACTCAGATTAACCCAAATGGTCTGACCCATAAGTGATCTGTAAGGAGATATCACTGTTGATACACCGTTCCCACCCCTAGAGGTCTCAAATAAGGGAGATCATAATCATCCCTATCATCCAAGAGAGCGTAATCTTCCATGATTATCCAAAGATGTGAAACTCCATTTCGAATGCCATAGTTAAATAATCAACTTAGGAGAGAATAATCATCCCTACCACCCTAGGGAGTATAATCATTCACAAGTATAATTAGGACAATGAGAGCATAATCATCATCATCACATACCGTCCATAAGATAGCGGAATCATCCTCTTCACTCAAGAGATCATAATCATTCACAAGTATCATTACTAGGGATGTCATGCCTGTATATCATAGTCTTATGCTCAATAGTCATATACCAGGATGCACCTCTGGAAATCCCAATAATATAATAATCAAAATTTATAGTCTCAATATCCAGATCACAGGTAGTACCTCTTGGTATAAGAATAATAAAAAAATAACATGACTGGAAAGCCAGATCCTTGAAAAGCATGTATGGGAATACCAAAGGTAAAGAAGATGCATCATGTGAGGATCACAACCACTAACTAGGAATAACCTCTTATAATCATCACTACAATAACAATAAACATGTGAAAGTATAAATAAAATAGTGAGGGTGGATGAACACATAAACCCACCACTATTTCCATAGTCGCATGGTCTTATAAGTTTGGTAAAGGTTATAAGGTGATACCCACTACCATCTCTATCCGAACCCAACGTACTAGCTCAGGTTCAGTCAAAAAATTGGAACCCAATAGGTCCCTGAAGTCATAACAAAAGATAGATATCCCACATGGGATCCTCAAGGTCTACAAATAAGTGATGACATCCTACTCAGGATCCTTAGTTGTGAAGGTAAAATGAGGAATCCTATAAGGGATCCTCAAATGATAATAAAATAGATGCATCTTACATGGGATCCTCTAAATGATATATAGGAAAAGGTTCCCTACATGGGATCCTCAAAAGAATCATAATAAATAGAGTCATCCTACTTGGGATCCTAAGAATAATATATAAGTAATGGGATCCTACATGGGATTCCCTAGGATGGCATACAATTAAAAGCATCCCTTAGGGGATCCTTAGCAATGGATAAAAGATAGATTCATCCTACATAGGATCCTATAGGATGAAACATAAGCAATGGAATCCTACAAGAATCCTCAAAAACCACTAACCTCATGACCTCTGGGGTGATAAGGGAACATCTCTCAAGGGTTACATCCTAAAGGGGAAAGCTACAAATGAATCACTAAAAAGAGATAGCTCATGGATCATCTCAGATCAAGGGGTACCACTCTTAGGAGACAACTGGAATCAAGTATCATAGGAAGAACCTATCTAATAAGGAAAAGGGCTTGAAATGCCACCCATGAGTCCTCAAAACACCACAAGTCCCTCATGATCTATGAGAAATGATACTCAGAATGGATTAATATTATGTCCAAACTGTCTCTGAGCTTAAAACATAAAAATTCCCTCAAAGGGTAGAAAAAGAGGAGTACACGGCATGTGTACCCTCATACATGATGTGTACCCTCAAGGTCCCACCTAGGAATGTACTCTAGTCAGACTTGGCATGTAAATTCCCAAATATAATACATGTTAGTCCTGTACATGGCGTTTACCCTACATAAGGTACCTTCCCATGTACCTACCATGTTCTGGCCATGTATTTGTCTTGATTATGTACATCTATATATCATGAGACCCATATGGGGTTTGGTCGTGTACTCCACATGACCATGTGCCCCTACATTGGCTGGTTGGCCAGGTACTCGGCTACACGGCTGAGTCCTAGTACATGGTGTATATATCCCATACATGGTGTGTACTTTAAAATTTCCATCTTCCCTTAATAAGAAGAACACATGAAATATAGTCCCTAAACCAAACATCTTTTACATGAGTTTTCCCAAATAAAAAACCCCTAAAACTCCCCCAAAACACCCATTTCACCCCAAAAGTAGTAGATAGGCCCTCAAGGGGTCCTAATAAATCATATAAGAGGATTTAAACATGAAACAAAACTATGGGTATTTGTGGAAAAACTTAAAAATGTAATATATTTGATTGGAATCCACTAAAGCTCCACCAGTTTCTATAATCCATGGTTCCGCTTCATGATCTGGTGAGTCCCGAGCTCCACGATGGTACTATTCTTCCTCTCCCTCTCCTTATCTCTATCCCTATCCCATTTTATCTCTTGGTTATGTGAATGGGAATCCATATGGGTGTATTTGAGAATCCATGTATGGAAAATAAATAAAAGAATGAAAATAATAGGAAGAAAAAAAATAAAAAAAAATAAAAGAAAAGGGGGGCATGAGCTAGCCTCGATGCCCAACTTGATTTTATGACCCACCTAGGAAAAATATTCCATTCTAGAATCAACGATGGACAAAAAATACCAATCCAATGTTCCATTAAACATATATTATTGAACAAACCTACATGAATAATTTCATATTTAATTTATTAATTATTAATTATTTTTCTAAAATTCAAATGACTTGGAATTCCACCAAACTTCTATCCTATGGTAAAAACCCTATTACAAGACCAGTTAAGTGGTCAGAAAAAATATGCGAGATCATATGATATGGGAAAAATTACATTTTATCCCTTACAAGAATCTAGAATAAAAAATTCAAATTTCGGCTCAAAATTCCTGTTTGGAAAAAACATGGGTCCTTACAATCTCCCCACCAAAAACCTTCTCATCCATGAGAATCTTGGTGGTAAGAATAGTATCCATGATCCTATCTTAAGCATCTACATAAAAATATATCAGGATTGTCTAATGACCAGCCTCATAGCATTAACAACCATGCCTTATATGGAAGTTGTTCAACTATGACTAATTTTGTAATCCCCACCATAGGAACACCCTTATCGTCATATCAAAACCAAACTCTAATCTCAGTAACCAATGGAAAATTCCAAATTTCAACTGAAAAAAGGTTCACTATCCTCAAATGGACAATAGTGTACTCCCCACTATATGGCTTACCTTATACCACTCCTTGAGCACAACCTCAATAGGTTTCAATTTAACCAGGAAAGAAATTTAAAAGAAAAATAATCTTGGTGTAGAGTTCATGCTCTATCAACATACTCAATATGATTTCAAGATAGAGCATGATCATATCTAGCTAGTAGTACACTAATATTCCATCAAAATGTGTTTAATGATCTCTTCTAATCCATGATCATAGAAAAGATTCTATAATTTCCTTCAATGACCCCAGACACCATGTCTCCTGAAAAAGTGTAACCAGGTCCAGACATGGGTCAACCATCTCATGAAACTCATTTTATCCATGATGTCACCTCTACCATGAAGTTACATTCTTCATTTAACCACAAATACTAGGCAACCAATACAATGGAAATGCTTCAAAACATTGGTCTTCATCATGCACATGACTATTCCCTGATTTATGATTTTTAAATGGTACCACACACAACCAGTGTATACCTTTATCACTCGACTCACACTCCAATGAATCCTTTAACCCAAGGATAAGTTGATTGTGCTATGAAACACATCACAATAATTAATCCAGAAGCTCCCTTGGAACTCCTCTTCAAAATTTATCACCTCACCTATCCCATGAATGATCACATGACTGCATGTCACCCAATGTCGTTCCAGTCACAAGAATCTACCCATGGTCATACTACATTAGTGATAGTGGAAACAATGGTCTATCTAGATAGGCACCCAAAAAATCCTGCCCATCGAATCCAATCTTGATACCAAATCACCCTAGGTTCTTGTCAAAAGCTAAAGGCATCAATATTCCTATATCAAAAAACTTGAGCACCTATCGTGCATTGATCTCAAAATGAGCGTATAACTGATCTCACTGCCTAAAAAATGCATCTAAAAACATGGGAGAACCTCTCTCATGTAGGTTTTCCTCAAGAAAAAAAATTTTGACATACAAGGGTATGAGTCAAAACTAAGGGCCTTTAGGTCTCCCAACTAGCCCTATAGATCAATCCTCTCTAATGAAGGTAAAGATCATAGTGAACTATGAGGGTCAAATTTGAAAAAATGGCATACAAGGTCCCTAATCCTCACTGAGCATCCTCATAAGGAATTGATCACTAAAGGTAACAATACCAATGAAAAAGAGAGACTGAACTGACACTCACCTGGTATACATATATGGTAATACCCCCTGGAGATCTAGTTCATGAAAAAATAAGAGGTACCTATCGATATCAAACTCAGCAACCTACCTAGATAACCAAAACTGAGGGGTTTAACACATGGGAATGTGTTCTCTATCAACCAACTAGGTTCACCTCACCTCCTATGTACAAGGAATGAGTGATTAACCTCACAAAAAAACGCCTCAATGTAGATCCACATTACCTTCCATTAGAAGGAAATATATATGCAAGTAGGCTCAATTGAGTAAAATTTCATTCCAATCCATACAGGAAAACACTGTATGTATTATTACTGACACTTTAAATAATTTGTCTTTATCTTCATTAAAAAACACACACTAGAAGGCCTATATGATGTGAATCCTATGTGTCAAATATGATGTACGAGACACCAATTTCATTTTCTGAATAAGAGTCAAAATCCATCCTTGGACTCTTGATAATAGACCATGATCCATAAATCCATAATAAATCATGACATCCATAAAACATGTTCATCACTCGAAGCTAAAATCAAATAAAATTGTAACATCGTAGATCAGAATAATAATCCCATACCCCAGTAAACCTAAACTTCTTATCGAAACAAGTGTTCTTGACGCACCAGTATGATATCCATCATAGGTTCTAACACATTTCTAATACTCCTATCTACCATATCCCCAAATAGTAAATCCAAGAAAAGGAACAGCTCTGATACCACTTTGTAACATCCTGAACCAAATTCCACTAATCCATTGCTCCAAGGTAGTTCACCCTGAGACCTCAAGCACACTTCCCTGTACGCCATTGATAGCCAACTAGAAGTGAGGCCCTAGGGTGTGTAAATTAAGAGAATATTCCCTCATATTAGAGTAATAAAATAACATAAATATCTAAGTCTCATACACAACAGTCTATAAAGAAAGTGCACAAGTAATAAATAATAAAAATAAAACATGATTTAATAATAAATGAAATGCTATAAAATCCCAAATAGATATTCCATATATAGAACATTGTTCACCCACTAGGATGATCATAAATATACAAGAATATAAAAGAAACTGATATAAAATTATAGGGCTCTACTACTAACACTAAGACATACCGCATTCTAAGTCTCCAGAAACTATCAAACTACACCATATTGATCAGAAGAACCCACATGAGTGGATCCACTTGATCATGAAACTCTGGGCCTCATCCATATCCACCATGCATCTGTGATCAACTTGAAAAGAATACATAAGGTATGTACACACACCGAGGTGCACATACAAGGTTCAAAAATAATCTCATTAGGACACCCCAAAGATGAACCTATAAATGATTCCATGCATTCTCATGAAATATTTTCATACTAGTCGAGACACAACTAAAAAGGTAAATAAATCATATAACATGAAACCACAGTCAAACCCCGGGTCCATGATCTCGGTCAACTGGACAAGGTTCTATCAAGTGTATTTATATTTATATACACATATATGTATAGTCCCATACCTATACACATATACATATATGTGAATATACCTTAGTATGGTGAATAAATATTGTAAAACAACAGTATTCGATCCTTGGGTCCGTATTCTTGATTGGTTGGACATCTTGTGCAAGAGAATTGAGTTAAATTCCATGCCACTCAAGAAGTGTATCATTAATTAAATCCCTATTTCTTTAATACCAATTGAAAAATACCTTCTTTGTAAAATGTTGGAAATGTCTCTGAGCAAGCTATGTCACCACAATGGGACACTCATCCTAACCTTCGGTTCACCCGTACTCGCCTCTAATCACTGTAAAGTAGGATTATAAGGAATTACATCCAAACATCCTGCAAATAGTCCTTGAGTTGGATTTAATTACACACATTTCATGTAAATCCAATCTAGTGTGAGAGCCCAAGGTCCTAGAACATATGCGGTCATGACATTTAGAACTCGGATGAACCCTACGGGTCTGACCCTTAGGTGATCTGTAGGGAGATCTCACTGCTAATATTCCATGACCAACTCTCTAGGTATCTAATAAGGGAGATCGGAATAATCTTTATCATTTTTAAGATCATAATAATCCATGAGTGTCCAATGACGTGAAACATCATGTCCAACACCACATTCAAGTAATCACTTAGGGAGAGTGTAATCATCCCTAACACTCGGGAGAGAAAAATCATACATGAGTAATCAGATAAAAGTAAACATAATAATCCTCATAACATATCAACCATGGGAGATCAGAATCATCCTCATCACTCAGGAGAGTGTAATAATCCACGAGTATCATTACTAGGGATTCCATGCTCATATATCATAGTCATAGTCTCAATATTTGAATTCCAGGAAGAACCTCTTGAAATAGAAATAATATAATAATCAAAATATAAAGGCTCAATAACCAGATCCCAGGTAGCACCTATGGGTATAAAAATAATAAAACAATAACATGGATTAGAAGTTTGATCTTAGTAAATCCCATCTGGGCATCCCAAAGTGGAAGAAGATGCATCACTTCAGACTCCAAACCACCAACCGAAAAGCACCTCTAGTTATCATAAATGCAATAATAGTAAACATGTGAGTGTATAAATAAAAGATCGAGAGTGGTTGAACATCTAAACCCACCACTAATTCCATGGACTCATGGGATTATAAGTTCAATATGGGTTTTAATGTGACACCCACTACCATCTCTACCCAAACCCAACATACTAGCTCAGGTGTCATCAAACAACATGCCTAGAGAGGCACCTTAATTGGGATCCTTGAGTTCTACACATAAGAGAAGGCCTCTTACATGGTATCCTCAACTATGAAGGTAAAAGGAGGAACCCTATAAGTGATCATCTAACAATAAAAAATATATAGGAATTCTACATGGGATACTCAAAATAGTAAATAAAAAAATGTTCCCTATATGGGACCCTCAAAATCATCATAAGAAATAAAGGAATTCTAATTGGGATCCTCAGAATGGTATACATATAAAGAGATCCTACATGGGATTACCTAGGTTATAATGTAAGTAAAGGAATCCCTAAGGGTATCCTTAGCAATAGATAGAAGATAGAGGCATCCTACATAGGATCCTCTAGGCTAAAACATATGTAGGGGAATCCTATAGGGATCCTGGTAAACCACTAACCCCATGACCTCCTAGGCTAGAAGGGAACATCTCACAATGGAGACATCCTCAAGGGAAAATCTACAAAATCATTGGTCAAAAGATATAGCTTGTGGATAATCATAGATCAAGGGGTCTCACTCTCAAGAGACAAATGGACTCAGGTATTAGAGGAAAAATATCTTTGATAAGGAAAAAAACATGAAATACCACCTAGGATTCCTCAAAACACCACAAGGGTTTTACCCTCATGATCTACATGAAAATATACTCAAAATGGACTATTCTTATGCTCAAAACTGAACCCGAGCATAAAATATGAAAAGAACATCAAAGGGTAGCAAAAGAGGAGTACACAATTTTTGTACCCTCGTTCACAGCATGTACCCTCAAAGTTCCACCTAGGCATGTACTTTAGCCAAGATTATCATGTAGAATCCCAATTACACAACATGATGTCCCTATACATGGTGTGTACCCTACACAGAGTGTAACCTATATTGGCTACCTTCCCATGTACCTCCCATGTCTTAGACATGTATTTGGCCTAGAAATGTGCATATATACTTTGTGATACCCACACTGGGTCGGTCCGTGTACTCCACATGGCCATGTGCCCCTACACAGGCTGTCTGGATGGGTACTGGGCTACACGGATGAGTCTTAGTACACATCGTGTATAGACCATACAAGATGTGTACTTTGAAAATTTCATCTTTCCCCAACAATAAGAACACATTATGTGTATTCCCTAAACCACATGTTGTGTACATGGGTTTTCCCAAATGAAAAAGCCTCAAAATGTCCCTAAAAACCCTATTTTTACCCCAAAATCAGTAGATCGAACCTTAAAGGGTATTAAGAAATCATATAAGGGTATTTAAACTTGAAAATGAAAAAAATATGGGGAGTCTCTGTAAAAATTAAATACAGACTACCTTTGGGAAGAATCTGTCGATGCTTTTCCCATTTCCACATTCCATGGTTGCCACACAACGATCCAGTGAGTCTCAAGCTCCATGACAATATACTTCTTCCTCTCACTCTCCTTCTATCTTCACCTCTCCCATTTTATCTCTCATTCACATTAAGTAGAATCTTTAGGCTTGTGTGCAAGAAGCTAAGGAAGGAAAGGAAAGAAAATAAATTGAGGGAAAAAAGAAAAGAAAAAGGGGGCTCATCCCATTCCTAACACCCAAATTGAGTTTATTCCCCACATAGGGAAAACATATCGTTCTAGACTCAACAGAGAAGATGGATTCTCAATATGATGATCTATTCAAAAGATATGATAGAATGAACCTACATGAATATTTTAATTTTTAATTTATTAAATATTAAATATTAATTATTCCACTTAAATTCGAATGGCACATTATTTCACCAAACTCCTTCCCTAGGGTAAAAACCCTATTCTAGGACCAACAGAGTGTTAAAAATAATTTTATGAGATCATATTATATGGTAAAAGTCCATTTTACTCTTTACAAGAATCTAAAAGAAAAAATTCAAATTGTTTGCTCAAAATTACATTTTGAAAAAACAAGGATCCTTATAGTCATGCCTAAGATGACCCAAGTTTCCCACTCTGTATGGATTCTATGGAATCTCCCATTCATGTGTTTTTAGATTTCTCAAGTTCTAATGAGGTATCAGATGCATGAAATATTGATTTTATCTTTCTCCTGGAGTCAATTCTTGGTTTTACTACAATGCTGGTGAAGTGGTTTTCTTATCTTCTCATAGAGTTTGTGAAAAATCAATATACTTTGAAATGGATGATCTAGTTCAAGAGAGATAATTTCATTTTTAATCACATGGTTATACCTAGTTTCATCTGGATTAATCAGGTTAGCTCTTGGTTCGAAACCTAGAAACACAATGATGTGCAGGCTAATATTGTTTATGTATGACCCTACTCAGTCTCCTGACAATGACCTCCATTTGGATTTTTGTAAATTAACATTGATGATTTTATACCAATTGTAGTGCCTTCATATATTGTGTTGGTCATTCAGGACTCTGTTATTTTGATTATCACAACTTGCCAATATTCTTTTTATGCCAACGGTCCTTAGGTTGTCACAACCCAAGCAATTATTATTGAAATGAAATTTTCTATTCACAGTGGATGAAGTTCAATCATCATAGACTCTAATTACCTTACAATTCTCAATGCCATCATGTCTTCGGATTATGTCCTTTAACCTTTTGGTTTTCTTGTGGGGAGGATTTTTTCTTTATGCCACCACTTTTCATCTTGATCCTTCCTTTTCATCAAGGGATATGGAAATAGGGTTTCTCACCTCTTAATGATGCATGGTTGTTTTGGATATTCACAGATTTGGTTAGATGACTTTCCTTTATGGATGAATTCTATTTTATTGCCTTATCTTTGATCATTTATTCAATTTTTATTTGACCTAAAAAAATATATGTTTATAAATACATCATTATTATTAGTTTTATAATAAAAATGTATATAAGTGCATATAATATAAATGTGTTTAAATATATTATAGAAATATATAATATAAGCTTATTTACAATAGATATTTATAAATATATTATAAAAACATTATATGTAAAAATAAACTTATATGTATATATATAAACATATTTTAAAAATGTATTTAAAAAACTATATAAATGTATATAATTATATAAATAAATAAATATATATATAAAATAACTATGTAAATATATATAAATAAATAGATATATCATAAAATATAAAAGAAATTTGGATGGAGTAGTGGTAAAATCATTGGGTGATGAAGGAAGATGTATCAGGTTTGAATTTAAGCTTGAGCATTATTGAAGATGGAATAAAATCATTGATAATGGTTTGGGTGGGGGTGCTAGGAAAGCATTTATGGGGGGAAAAGTTGGATGGGTTTGTAAAGGGGGAACGTAGTGTTGATAATGGTAGTGTGTAAGTACCAAAAATGGTAGTGTGTGAGAAATTATAGAAGGGGATTTTGAGGCCCCCTTGTAAATGAAGAATTTAAAAAAAATTGACTTTTATCAACACTCAAAACAAAACTGATCAAGGAATCTTTATCAGTGTTAAAAAAATCACAGATATAGGTACCTTTTATTGGTGCTAAAAAATCACTGATAAATGTATACTTTATTAGATAACGGCAGTGTGGAAGAACTGAAAATGGTGGTGTGACAGTGCTGATAGAATAGGATTTTGAGGCCCCCTGAAAAATGTAGAATTTTAAAAAAATATTTTCTGACTTTTATAAATGCTAAAAACACACTAATAAAGGAACCATTCTGAGTGTTAAAGAAAATAACTAATAAAGTTACCCTTTTTAATGAAAAAAAAATCACTGATAAAGGTGGTCTTGATCAGTTATTTTGTTAGCACTGATGAGGGTCACGTTCATTTTAGGGTGCTTTTCTTGTTAAAATTTATTAGCATTGATAATGGCCATTTTGAGTGTTGACATAACCAACTATATAGCAGTTTCTTCTAATATCTCATTAAAAATGAAAATCATCTCATTCTAGCTCTTCAAAACTGAGATCCTTGAATACGAAAGCCATATAGTTTGAGATCTTATCATATTATTCATTACTGATTTTACCTTCATTGAATCATCAAAGAAGAATTTGATTTTGAGTGTTGATTCAAGATTATTTTTGGTCTGTAAGGGCCCAGATACTTTTATCCCATTACTTTTCATGTTTCGGGGGTTTGTGGTGTTTTTAGGATTCTCATAGAAGGTTTGGTAGTGTTTGGGATCTAGAATCCGGAAGCATGAGGAGTTCATTATGTGAAACATAGTTCAAGTCTTGAGTGGGTAGTTCATGGCCGAAGCGGTTGATAATGAATTGATGTGTATGGAATATTCACGACATGAAAGGGTAGAAGATCAACTTCTAAAAATTTATCTCCAAAAACTCATGGTTTGAACATGTTGTTCATGATGCCAATTGATTCAAGATTATTGGCGTTTGATGTTCACTAAAAATGTACAAGCATGAGATGCATGAAACACACACACACAGATATATATATATATATATATATGATATTATATATAGTGTAAATTTAATATATGAATATTATGCATGTATTTTTCATGAATGTGATGCATGTATATAATATTATATATATATATATCATTTATTTTTTTCCAAATTCTTTATTCATCATTTACAATCTATTATGAATGGATTAAAGGATTTTCATTAAATTCATTGAATTTTTTTAATAAATTATACTCCAATAGTCAATAATGCATGTGATGGGCTATGAACACATGATGATATGGGCTTCATCTATATAAGAGGGTGAGATCCTCTCCTGTTGGGTTTACAATGTGTATGAACCATTTCTGAATCTCTCTTCTTATGTGAAATGTTCGTCTCAACTGAGAAGGTGCTAGAACCACTTTAGATTCTCAAGAATCTTCATGATACAATTGTGGATCTATTAGTAGGTGTATCAACTCAGATTCAGGGTGCTTTCATTCACTATTCTTTGTGATCTACTTTAAGAATTATAATTTTAAGCGAAGTAGATGGTTGGTGTTGTGCACAGTTTATAGGTACTTTCTTTTATGTCGATTTCTTAAAGATAAATATTCTCATGTTTTGGCCTATCTTCCACTCCACAACCCATTATTTTGTGTAACTCACAAAAAAACATAATTATCTCTTCACATGAGTAAGCTCAAAGTGACATATATCCAACCTCTTCACCTTTCTAGACAATGTGTAAGTCTTCAGGCATGTGGGTAATTCAACCCCAATTCCCTCTCACTAGAGAGACTTTACTGAATATGGAATTAAATTCATGATATCTCGAATACCTAATATTGAAAAACTATATTAAAAAAACTATTCTTATGCTCATAACTCCAAAAACATTGAGGTATAGGTAGATTAAAACTATGTTTTATGGAGTCATACCTAGCATGTAATGTAAATCTCTATCTCCTAGAATCTTTTTACCATATAAATTTGAGAATACCCATTATCCATATTCTATAAACATTTTAAAAACATGAATAAAGTAGAGAATAACCTTTAAATAAATTAATAATTTAAATATTTAAACATGAGAATACCATTTATGAATAATTAATAAATAAAAGATAACTATAAACACTTTATAAATTAATTAACATTACAGACATTCCATAATCTTGAATATAATCACTTTATATTAATTTTAATATGAAATTTTCATATTACATGTTTTATGGAATTTCACTTTATATATATGATATTTTTTTAATTGTGAATAATTTATAATCTAATTTATATTATATAATCATTTTACACAATCTAAATATCATAACATTATTTAAAGAATGATCAAATCAATCATCAAACCCCATTTTGGTGAGGTTTAAATTATATTCAAATAATTCCCCTTTAATTTTTATACCTTAAATAAAATATTATGAATAGCTAATAATTTAAAATATAAATAGTTTTATATTTTGACCTTATTTTTTATTTATAAACCCTTCATAAATTAATCCTTATGGTTTCTAAATAAATCCTTCTATTTATAGATTTCATGTAATGTTGATTAAATTAGTAAAAGGTATTTAAATATTAAAATTTTTTATTAAGAAATGTTTAAATGTTTCATAAACATTTATTCAATTAATTATAGACACTTTATAAGTAATAAATTTCACATTTTTATAAAATATAACACTTTTCCTTTATAAATATTTTATAAACCATAAGAAATTTTATCAAAAAATAATTTAGTTTATGATTCTCACTTAACAATTTTGAAAAGGGGATATATCTATGTATGGATAAAACTAGCTACCCTAATATTGGTCACACATGTTAGGGTAAAATCATCTACCCTAATGCTGGATCCTATCACGTAAAGGTAACTCGGTGATTACCTTTATGCAAATCATCTTGGTAAAAGTAACATGGAGATTAATTTTATGAAAACCATCTATGTAAAAGTAAATTGTCGTGGCCTTTACATAGACCCCTCTATATAAAGGTTTTTTAGTGAGAGTGAAGCACCACACTTTTCTCTACAGAGGTGGTGGGAATCTGGGTGTTTTTGAGTCACCACAACGACATCACAGGGACCTCCATGTCATGGTGAAGATTGTTGTTCTTTGAAAACCATGGATTAAAAAAATTTAATCCTTGAAGAATATTTTTATGATACCACTGATGGATTTTATTTGATCAGAATATGATAATAAATAGTGAGAAAAAATCCAAACAAAAAAGATCTATCTATAAGGAATCAAACATGCAATGGAAACAAAATACAGAGCATACATGAAATTCCCAAACGGAAGTCGTCACCATATTCATTCTTCAATGGAGTGAGCATGATGATAATCACCAAATCAAAACAGAAAATATTTTATTAGTGTTGATAAAAGTGACCTTTATCAATGTTTTTTTATCACTAATAATGTTTGTCCATTTATCAGCACTAATAAATGTTATTTCTTAATATCATGGAATATGTTGTAATGACCTAGTATTAAAAAATAAAAAACCATAAATAATTTAGGAATTCAACATATGTTTTCACCATATATAATTTAGATTTTAATTTAATTATTAATATAAAAACTAACATTTTCGAATTTTTTAGTAAATTAAACTCATATTATCATAAATGAAATTAAAATAAGTTTAAAATAAAAGTTTTCATAGTAAAAATATGTAAAAAATAATAATTATAACCAATGAAATTATTTAATGTAATATTTTTTATAATAAAAAACAATATGAAATCATTTTTTTTATACATATTAATTCTTTTTATTCATTTTTTTCTCCAAACTATTTTTTCACTCATTCTGAGCACACCACACATCAAATTAATGTGTTTTCTCCTCATACACATAAAAAATAATTCACCAATAATTTAACTTTTTTATCACGCCAATTCATGGTCATTTTCTATGTTTTGATCATTACAGACAAGTTTTAGAGTTTAAAAACATTAAAAATGTGTTATCAGTCATTCTGAGAAAATCAGAATCAAATTGAAATGAAATCAGTTCCTACATTTCATGAATTAATCATTGATCATTTTCCAAATATTTCATGCAAATATGGGATAATTTTCTCTATTTGGACCCTTGGTCACATTTTTTTTTGAAAAGTTTAGTATCTTTAGATCTATTTTTTCACTCATTCCAAGTACACCACACATCGAATTGACATGTCATCTCAATTATCATTTTTCTATGTTTTCATATCAATTCATTGTTTTTTATATTTTTGTAATGTTACACACATGTTTTATAGTTTTAAAACACTAAAAATTTGTTTCCAAACATTCTAAGAAAAATGTAACTTGAATTTATGTGGTAGTAATTTCTAATTTTAAAAATTAATTTTCAGTCATTTTCCTAATATTTTTGTTCGATCCAAGATTGTTTTATTATTTTTAAATCTAAAACTCATTCTTTTAAAGAATTTAATATCTCTATAAAAAAAAATTCAAAATTCAAATATTATTTATTCAAATTTTTCAAAAAAAAAATTTTTATAGCATGGTATACACATTTTTGTACAAAATTTCACTGGATCTTTATAAAGAGTGTGCCTAAGATGTATCCCACCCCCACCAAACTAAGTAGTGGACCCTGAGGCTAGAATGTTCTTCATGAAATGAGTAAGTAAAACTCCATGTCTCACATTACGATGCACCATCACTTGATGTGATATTATGGTGTGAAAGTGCACCCTGTGAGAATCAAATCCCCAACCCTTTGGAAAGAACACCATGGAACACCCCCAAGGAAACTACACAGAACATGTGAAGTGGTTTATTGTTTTATATTTTTTTGATAAATTTATTTTTATATTTTTTAAAATAAATCATTTAAAAAATATTTTTAATACAAAACATTTTTTTAATTAGCCTTGTATTTTTTTTATTTAAATGTTAACATTTAATAGTTTTAAAATTGTAAAGTTTTATAAAATTTATTAATAGCATATTTTTTAAAATAAATTTATTTACATTATTTTTTTTAAATATGTTTTTTTGTAGATTGTTTCTTTTTTTAAATAAGGGTATTTTTTGGAATAATAAATGAGTAGAACATACTGTGCGACTTCTTAAATTGTCACCGTGAGGGTATAGGTAATTAATAATATTTATTCAATTTATTTATAGGTAGTTATTTTTATTTTTATTCTAATTATGAAAACATAATTATATATCACAAAATTTTTATATCACATATAATATTAAGGTATCACATTGATCTATAAAATATAGTGTTTTTTTTTTCTCATTAATTGAACTTGTCTCAGCCTAAACCCATAGGAATGAAGAAATATATCAATTTCTGAACCGTAGTCGGTCCATTTAGTCATCCACCCTGATCAAAGTTATAAAATAAAGAAGCTGATGAGGTTATGAACACAAATTCTTGAAACATAAAAATCAATATGGGTTGTGCAAGGCCAATATTTTTATATTAATTTCAAAATAAAAATTCATTTAGAGTTCTTTTATTCTACCAAAAATAAATTGATCATATCATATTATATTTTTGAAATATTTTTTTAAATAAAATCATTTAAATATTTTATTATAAATTATAAATTCTAGTTTTATTATAAATCCCATAGAAATATGAAATTTGTTGTCAAAGGTTACTTTCATATAGAGATTATGGTGTATTTTTTTTTCATATTCTAGTGTTATTTATAATCAATTATATATATATATATTCATATATGTAAATATAATAAATTAATTGTATAAATAAATATTTAAACATATGTACATAAAAATGTATTTTTAACTGTATAGAAAATATGAAAATAATTATTTATTATTATTTTTATTTAAAATAAAAAATATCTTGTAACACCCGAGACTTTTATGTTATATAAATCATCAAAGGAATCTTTTTCTACACAACACTTGCTTGGCTTTCTTTACACGCAATCACGACCTTCCTCGATAGCTTGCGTCGTACGCAATACCGAGTTTCACTAAACAACAATATGCTATTAAAACTAGCCGTTATGAATAGTAATAACCACTTTTTGAAATTTTATAAATTTTATTTTTCAAAATGGACTTCATTTTTGGACTCAGAATATCGAAATTAGCCTAGGGTGAAATTTTGGTATTTTTCTGAAAACTTTCAATTTTTGATGAATAGTGAAACCACTAAGTGGTAGGTTAAAAACTGAATTTTCCATAAAACATAATTTTACCGCTTCTGTGAATGGAATTTCAAAAATCCGGGAGACACGGTTAATATCAAGGACTAAAATGTGGTTCAATGAGATGAAAATAATTTTTTGGTGAATAGTAACTTTTTACTATTTTTACCGCGGTTAATAGTAAATAGAGTAACTAAGGGTAAATATGATATCAATATTACCCTAACACATGTCCTAATTCTATTGGACAAGTTTAATTCGACCAAAAACAAACTTAGGAATAAAATATGACCATTTAGGCCCACTTGGATTAGATTAGGACATTTATTATTAATTTATTTAAAGAAGGGTTAAAATAGTTAAAATCAAAGTTTAATAAGTAAATCATTTTTAATATGGGGTTATACATAAGATAAATTCGACTATAAATATTAATTATAAAGCTAAAAAGATTTCCTACATAAAGGTATTTTATTTGTAATTTTTAGACATTAAATAATTTAATTTATTTATGACACAATGATGATGCAGTAATTATCTTATTAATGAAATATTGACATAATTGATGTTATAAACACCAAAATAAATGTAATTTGAGACTTTTTATGAATTCCACTAATTTTATAGGTTACTATGATATATTAATGTTGATTTAATCAACTTGGTTCGAACATATAATTCTGTTATGACTTTCACAAAAATCATATATCAAATAGTGTCAAAATTGACACAAAATAGTTTTTAAATCAAATATTATATTATTAATTGTTATTTTATTCCTAAAAATCTAAGGTTCGGCCAAATGACTTAGATAAGGATATATATATTAATAATAAACAATCTGGGGTTCGTTTGGCATGTTATAGTAAGTGTATTAACCATATAGTGAAAGAAAACAAAAAGACACGGTAAAAGTTAAATTAATTAACTTAGAGTTAAATCTAATTGATAAGGTTAAAATAATACCCTAAACTTGTCTAAATCTTATTGGTTTATATTATTTCGACCCATCCCCACTTTAGCTTCGAAATAAGACCCTTTGGATCCATTATAAACCGATTTTGACTTTAATATAAAATAATATTTTGAGATATTCCTAAGGTGCCCCTCTCCTCCCTTATAAAAGGGCACCTCCTCCCCCTCCTCCTCACACCAATTTGAGCACTCAAGCTCGGCCAACCCCTGCAATTTTCCCTTCTCCACTTCCCTAGAATAATCCTAGAGGTCCTGGTCTTCTCCAAAGACCAATCTTAGTTCCTTAAGTGGAGGATTCAAAGAGGCGTTCCAAAGAAGAGGTAATATCCATTACCAATCTTTTCAATTTCTTTCTTCTTCAACTTCTTCTTCTTTAGTTGTTTCATGATAAAGTAATAACATCAGTATTACTTACATACTGATATGTTATTATAAATATGAAACAACCCTAATTCACCTTCTATCCATCCTACGGAAAAATGAAATCACCGCGCGTGCGTACGTACGGAATACCGTCTCCACGCCGTGGTGTAATCTATTTTCCAACATCACCTTACAAGGATGGGTATAATGGTGTAATGAGTAACTATATATGATTATTATGAAGTAATATTGATACTGAAATAATATATATATACTCCAATACAATTCCACGATCATAGGAACGATATCATCACTCGTGCGTACGTACGGAATACCGTCTCCACGATGTGATGCGACTCGTTCTACATGATCTTCATTTCATAATGATTATATAAATGAATTGAATGAATGAATATGGTATATACTACACTAATACCATTCTGGAAATGAATTATCTATAACCTAAAGATAAGACTAAGAATTTATTCGACAAAACACGCATAAGAACAAAAAGTTATAAAGACCCGAGTAACAAGTAACAATGAAATAATATGACCATATATGATATCATATCAATATGTATGATTCTGGAATAAGTCAATAACATTATTTAAACCATTATACAGGAGCTTCGGACACGAACAAAGCAAATCGGACCTAAGGTAAGGGAAATATCACAATCTCATTTTTATCCGAGATTGTTTATTCGTAAGTATTTATTGGGGTGTATTTTTTCATCCACATCCATGTTTCATCAAAATGTAATATTATTTCCATCCACCTACAATTGTTTAAATCCATTTTTACCCTTCTGTGAGTTTTTAGTAATATCTATGAAAGGAATCTTTTGTCATACGAGGTACTTTTTGACTTTTCCGACAAAAGTACGAAGAATGTTTTTTTAACTTATAAGGCATGAATGGATTTTTAAAACATTGTTTCCAAGAAGCTTCCTTTACAAGTTTTCAAGTTTATTTTTAATCAACTTCTTTTATTTTAATGTTGTATGACATGTTATGAAAGGAAAAATGTTTTTGAAGAAGAAAGGATATTTTCCTCAAGAATGGAGTTCAAGTGTTTTATCAAAATTATTTTCCATCTAAGATAATAAAGGGTTCTGTTTTTATCCCTATTATTAAATTGATTTGTTCATGTTGTGATGGAATTATTTTTATGAATTCCTTTATCTTATATGAATTTATTTATGATGTCATGATGTTTCAAGAATCCCATTTTTGTTACATGTGTTATGCGATGATGTATGTTTTATGATTATGTGGCACACATAAGAAAGGATTCATTATAAGATGGGTGGGACCTATATCTCCCTCCAATGCATTGGGTAACGATTTTATATCTCATGAGATAGACATGGCTGGAACGGAAGGTTATTTCGGTTCAGTGATACAGGACTGAAACGAGGAGTGAACTCGGTTCATAAAGGGACTTTGTCCACTAAGATAGTCTTGGCAATGAGTCATGACTAACAAGAAATGATTTTCCATGATTATGTGTGCATTCCACAAAGTTTCAAGTTTTATGTTATGATTATGGGGATCTCATTTTCACTTCTATGATTTATTCCATGTTAAGATATTATGATCTCTTTTGCAGGTTTTGATTTTCATAAAGATATGATATGATTTCTATTTCCTTTATTTGCCCTTGCTGAGCATTTGAGCTCACCCTTTTATGTTTTCTTTTCCCCAGGTCAGGAAGATGGATATTAAGTAGAATATGCTAAAAGGGACCCTAGATATGATTAAATAAATGGGAGACACTGTAGAAGATTTATGAACCAGTTGTTTATGTTTCCCAGTTTCTAAAGACACTATACCTATACGGTCCTTTGTGGTTTTGTCATATGTTGTAATAAGTGTGCTTCAATTTCGAAGTATTAACAATGTATGTAAAGTATGGGTCGTTATAGTTGGTATCAAAGGAAAGGTATAGTCAACCTTTGGAAACTAGGATGTGAAAGCCTTAGTAAGAACCCTAAGGATAAGTCTAAGCATAGAACACAATCTTAGTGTTTTAGAAATGGCCTTGAATAACCTAGGATAAGACCTTTAGCATGAAAATTTTATTCTTGAATTATGTGGTTTCCTATTATAATTAGTGTTGCTCACACTATTCTTCTTGGTTTTAGTCAATGGCTGGAACCCGAAGGAACCGTGTTAATGCGGAATGCGATGGGCAATGCAATGATTGTCCCCCTGAGCAAACAAACGATATGGGAGCTGGAATGCAAAATCTTGTAGCCATGCTCACACAACTTTCTCAAGCTATGAATCATGTAGGATTTCCAAACGAGAAACGGAGGGAGCAACATTCCGTTGAATCCTTCATGAGGCAGCGTACACCTTCTTTCAGCGGGTCTACTGATCCATTAGTTGCTGAACAATGGATTAGTACTACTGAAAATATATTTTCAGTTCTTCAATGTTCTGAGCATGATAAATTCATCCTAGCAGTGTATCGTTTGGAAGGAGATGCTGATCAATGGTGGAATCTTGTTAAGAATACGAGGCAAAGGGATGAAATTGAGTCTATGGAATGGGACGAGTTCAAGAACTTATTTTTCAATAAGTACTTCCCTCGTATTCTCCAAACAAAGATGAAGAAAGAGTTTCTTGAACTGAAGCAAAGGGATGATGAATCTGTTGGTACCTATGAAGCAAATTTTACAAGACTTGCAAGGTACGCTTCTGGTATTATTATCCAACCTGAGAGTAAGATCGATCGATTCTTTAGCGGCTTAAAACCAAGTCTTCGAAGGGCGTTAGCCATAAGGGACTTCAATAGCTACAAGGAAATCGTTCGATGTGATCTCAAAGTCGAGATGGAGATTGGAGTAACCCATCAGTCACATGGGTTTGATAAGAAGAGGAAGATGGAATTCAAAGAAAAATCTAAAGAGCACACGGAAAAGAAGATGAGCTTTTCCTTATGCTCAAAGTGTGGAAAGAAACATGGAGGGAGTTGTCTTAAAGGGACAAGTAAATGTTTTAAATGTGGAAAAGAAGGTCATCGGGCATTTGAATGCCGTGATAATGGGAAGAAGATGTCTAATGACGCAAACAAAGGAAGGGATACACAGAATGAACCTACTACACATCAATGTTTCAAGTGCAAGGAGATGGGGCATTATGCCAATCAATGCCCAAATCCAAGGGTTGATGATGATGGTCGACGTCAACAAACTCTTAAGGCTAAAGACAAAGGAAAGTCACATGCAATTTCTATCAGCGATGTGGAGTACGATAACGATGTGGTGAAAGGTACACTTACCATCCACTCTAAAGTAGCAAATGTTTTATTTGATTCTGGATCCACCCACTCTTTTATTTCTGAAAACTTTTCTAAGGGTATCACCGTATTACCTCAACAATTAGATGTTGAGTTAGCTGTGACAACACCTAATGGCACATCAATCGCATCAAAAGTTTATAATTCTTCTCCGATCGAAGTTTGTGGGAAAGTGCTTCCTGCAAATCTTGTGATCCTTCCTTTAGTGGAATTTGATGTGATTCTTGGCATGGATTGGCTTTCTCTACATGGAGCTCATATCTATTTCCAAAGAAGGGAAGTCACATTTCATATTCCAGATCAATCTACGATCGTCTATCAATGCAAGGATGAACATAACCTTCCAGTGGAAATTTCATCCATCTTATGGGTATTGATTCCACTAAATGAAGGTTATTTATCTCAAATGGTTGGTGAGAAACTCACGATTAAGAATATGCCCATTGTACGGGAGTTTGATGATGTCTTTCCGGAGGAATTGCTGGGTCTTCCACCAAATCGTGAAGTTGAGTTTTCAATAGAACTCGTACCGGGTGCTTTGCCTATTTCAAAGACACCTTATAGAATGGCCCCAATTGAGTTGCAGGAATTGAAGAAGCAACTCCAAGAGAATCTTGATAAGGGATTCATACGCCCTAGTGCGTCACCTTGGGGAGCACCTGTTCTATTTGTTAAGAAGAAAGATGGATCAATGAGACTTTGCATTGATTATCGAGAACTTAACAAGATCACTATCAAGAACAAATATCCTCTCCCACGCATTGATGAATTATTTGACCAACTACGCAGAGCTCAATACTTTTCCAAGATTGATCTTCGTTCAGGGTATCATCAATTAAGGGTCAAAAGGGAGGATATACCAAAGACGGCTTTCCGTACAAGGTATGGACACTATGAATTTATAGTGATGCCATTTGGTCTTACTAATGCCCCTGCTATCTTCATGGATCTAATGAATAGAGTCTTTAGAGACTATCTTGATCAATTTGTGGTAGTCTTTATAGACAATATTCTTGTCTATTCAAAGAGCAAGGAAGAGCATGAAGATCACTTGAGAATTATATTGAAGACCCTGAGAAAGGAGAAGCTTTATGCCAAATTTACCAAGTGTGAATTTTGGCTTCAAAAAGTTCCATTTTTGGGTCATATAATCTCAAAAGAGGGGATATCTGTGGATCCAGCAAAAACAGAGGTTATCGAAAGATGGTCAAGACCAACAACAGTAACTGAGATCTGAAGTTTTCTTGGTTTGGCTGGATATTATCGACGTTTTGTAAAAGATTTTTCACGATTATCTAATCCACTCACCAAGTTGACTCGGAAAGGAGTTAAGTTTGTCTGGACAGAGGAATGTGAAGAGAATTTCAAGGAGTTGAAAAGAAGTTTATCCAGTGCACCTATGCTCACACTGCCTTGTAGTGGAGAAAGGTTTGTGATCTACAGTGATGCATCCAAGAAGGGATTGGGGTGTGTTCTTATGCAAAATGATATGGTGATAGCTTATGCCTCACGACAGTTGAAAATCCATGAGAAAAATTACCCAACACATGATTTGGAGTTGGCTGCGGTAATCTTTGCATTAAAGATTTGGAGGCATTACCTTTATGGTGAAAGGTGTGATATTTATACTGATCATAAAAGTCTAAAGTATATTTTCACACAAAAGGAGCTGAATATGCGCCAAAGAAGATGGTTGGAGCTGATTAAGGATTATGACTGCTCAATCCATTACCACCCTGGGAAAGCAAACAAGGTGGCAGATGCATTAATTCGACAAGACCATGCTAGTTTATCCATGATGAGGATCACAAAAGATCCAATATTCATGGATTTACAAAGGATGGATCTTGGAATTATAATGGAAAGGGAAAAATCTTATCTTTCTCAAATGAATGTTCAACCATCTATACATGTGAAGATTAAAGAGGCACAGAAAGAAGATGTCGAGTTACAAAAGAAGGTGAGAAATGTTCCTGAATTCAACCTTGATTGTGATGGGATAATAATGTTCAGGAATCGGGTTTGTGTTCCTCCCATCCCCGAATTAAAGAAGGAGCTGCTGGATGAGGCTCATAGTTCTTCATTCTCTATTCATCCTGGAAGCACGAAGATGTATAGGGACCTGAAAGAGTACTTCTGGTGGGATGGCATGAAAAGAGATGTTGCTGAATATGTCTCTCGATGCTTGGTTTGTCAACAAGTTAAAGCTGAGAGACAAAAGTCTAAGGGGATGTTACAACCATTACCCATACCCGAATGGAAATGGGAAAACATCACTATGGACTTTGTCACAGGACTTCCTAAAACATCCAAAAGCAATAATGCTATCTGGGTCATAATTGATCGTCTTACAAAGTCTGCACACTTCATTCCTATTAGAGAGGATTTCTCTCTAGATCAGCTTGCCAGGATATATGTAAAGGAAGTGGTAAGATTGCATGGAGTACCACTTTCTATTATATCTGATCGGGATCCGAGATTTACCTCGAAGTTCTGGCGAAGTCTTCAGCATACTCTGGATACAGAGTTGAGTTTCAGCACTGCTTATCATCCCCAGACAGATGGTCAGTCTGAGAGAACAATTAAAACCCTAGAAGATATGTTGAGAGCTTGCTCTATGGATTTCAAAGGAGGTTGGGATCAACACCTACCTTTGGTAGAATTTTCTTATAATAATAGCTTTCACTCCAGTATTTACATGGCTCCTTATGAGGCTCTCTATGGAAAGAAATGCAGGACTCCAACTTGCTGGGATGAAGTTGGGGAAAGAAAGCTATTAGGACCTGATCTCGTTGATGAAATGGCAGAAAAGGTCAGATCTATTCAACAACACATAAGAGCAGCTCAGAGTCGACAGAAAAGTTATGCCGACAACCGAAGAAAAGACCTAGAGTATGAAGTGGGTGATAAAGTGTTCTTACGAATATCTCCCTGGAAGAGGGTTATGAGATTTGGAAATAAGGGGAAGTTGAGCCCTAGATATATCGGTCCTTTCGAAATACTGGATCGTGTTGGGAAGGTAGCTTACCGATTGGCGCTTCCACCGAATCTCTCTCAAGTTCACGATGTGTTCCATGTATCTCTCCTGAGAAAGTACATACCAGATCTTTCACATGTACTCAGCTCAGAAGTTGTACCGCTGGAGCAAGATCTTTCTTATGAAGAACAACCGATAGAGATTATGGATCGTAGCGAAAAAGTCCTACGAAACAAGACCACTCGCTTGGTGAAGGTTTTCTGGAGGAACCACCAACTTGAAGAATCTACATGGGAGCTTGAGGATATGATGAGGGAGAATTATCCTCATCTGTTTGTTACAAAGTGATGAATTTCGAGGGCGAAATTCTTTTTAAGGGGGGTAGAATGTAACACCCGAGACTTTTATGTTATATAAATCATCAAAGGAATCTTTTTCAACCCAACACTTGCTTGACTTTCTTTACACGCAATCGCGACCTTCCTCGATAGCTTGCGTCGTACGCAATACCGAGTTTCACTAAACAACAATATGCTATTAAAACTAGCCGTTATGAATAGTAATAACCACTTTTTGAAATTTTATAAATTTTATTTTTCAAAATGGACTTCATTTTTGGACTCAGAATATCGAAATTAGCCTAGGGTGAAATTTTGGTATTTTTCTGAAAACTTTCAATTTTTGATGAATAGTGAAACCACTAAGTGGTAGGTTAAAAACTGAATTTTGCATAAAACTTAATTTTACCGCTTCAGTGAATGAAATTTCAAAAATCCGAGAGACACGGTTAATATCAAGGACTAAAATGTGGTTCAATGAGATGAAAATAATTTTTTGGTGAATAGTAACTTTTTACTATTTTTACCGCGGTTAATAGTAAATAGAGTAACTAAGGGTAAATATGATATCAATATTACCCTAACACATGTCCTAATTCTATTGGACAAGTTTAATTCGACCAAAAACAAACTTAGGAATAAAATATGACCATTTAGGCCCACTTGGATTAGATTAGGACATTTATTATTAATTTATTTAAAGAAGGGTTAAAATAGTTAAAATCAAAGTTTAATAAGTAAATCATTTTTAATATGGGGTTATACATAAGATAAATTCGACTATAAATATTCATTAGAAAGCTAAAAAGATTTCCTACATAAGGGTATTTTATTTGTAATTTTTAGACATTAAATAATTTAATTTATTTATGACACAATGATGATGCAGTAATTATCTTATTAATGAAATATTGACATAATTGATGTTATAAACACCCAAATAAATGTAATTTGAGACTTTTTATGAATTCCACTAATTTTATAGGTTACTATGATATATTAATGTTGATTTAATCAACTTGGTTCGAACATATAATTCTGTTATGACTTTCACAAAAATCATATATCAAATAGTGTCAAAATTGACACAAAATAGTTTTTAAATCAAATATTATATTATTAATTGTTATATTATTCCTAAAAATATAAGGTTCGGCCAAATGACTTAGATAAGGATATATATATTAATAATAAACAATCTGGGGTTCGTTTGGCATGTTATAGTAAGTGTATTAACCATATAGTGAAAGAAAACAAAAAGACACGGTAAAAGTTAAATTAATTTACTTAGAGTTAAATCTAATTGATAAGGTTAAAATAATACCCTAAACTTGTCTAAATCTTATTGGTTTATAGGATTTCGACCCATCCCCACTTTAGCTTCGAAATAAGACCCTTTGGAGCCATTATAAACCGATTTTGACTTTAATATAAAATAATATTTTGAGATATTCCTAAGGTGCCCCTCTCCTCCCTTATAAAAGGGCACCTCCTCCCCCTCCTCCTCACACCAATTTGAGCACTCAAGCTCGGCCAACCCCTGCCATTTTCCCTTATCCACTTCCCTAGAATAATCCTAGAGGTCCTGTTCTTCTCCAAAGACCAATCTTAGTTCCTTATGTGGAGGATTCAAAGAGGCGTTCCAAAGAAGAGGTAATATCCATTACCGATCTTTTCAATTTATTTCTTCTTCAACTTCTTCTTCTTTAGTTGTTTCATGATAAAGTAATAACATCAGTATTACTTACATACTTATATGTTATTATAAATATGAAACAACCCTAATTCAACTTCTATCCATCCTACGGAAAAATGAAATCACCGCGCGTGCGTACGTACGGAATACTGTCTCCACGCCGTGGTGTAATCTATTTTCCACCATCACCATACAAGGATGGGTATAATGGTGTAATGAGTAACTATATATGATTATTATGAAGTAATATTGATACTGAAATAATATATATATACTCCAATACAATTCCACGATCATAGGAACGATATCATCACTCGTGCGTACGTACGGAATACCGTCTCCACGATGTGATGCGACTCGTTCTACATGATCTTCATTTCATAATGATTATATAAATGAATTGAATGAATGAATATGGTATATACTACACTAATACCATTCTGGAAATGAATTATATATAACCTAAAGATAAGAATAAGAATTTATTCGACAAAACACGCATAAGAACAAAAAGTTATAAAGACCCGAGTAACAAGTAACAATGAAATAATATGACCATATATGATATCATATCAATATGTATGATTCCAGAATAAGTCAATAACATTATTTAAACCATTATACAGGAGCTTCGGACATGAACAAAGCAAATCGGACCAAAGGTAAGGGAAATATCACAATCTCATTTTTATCCGAGATTGTTTATTCGTAAGTATTTATTGGGGTGTATTTTATCATCCACATCCATGTTTCATCAAAATGTAATATTATTTCCATCCACCTACAATTGTATAAATCCTTTTTTTACCCTTTGGTGAGTTTTTAGTAATATCTATGAAAGGAATCTTTTGTCATACGAGGTACTTTTTGACTTTTCCGACAAAAGTACGAAGAATGTTTTTTTAACTTATAAGGCATGAATGGATTTTTAAAACATTGTTTCCAAGAAGCTTCCTTTACAAGTTTTCAAGTTTATTTTTAATCAAATTCTTTTATTTTAAAGTTGTATGACATGTTATGAAAGGAAAAATGTTTTTGAAGAAGAAAGGATATTTTCCTCAAGAATGGAGTTCAAGTGTTTTATCAAAATTATTTTCCATCTAAGATAATAAAGGGTTCTGTTTTTATCCCTATTATTAAATTGATTTGTTCATGTTGTGATGGAATTATTTTTATGAATTCCTTTATCTTATATGAATTTATTTATGATGTCATGATGTTTCAAGAATCCCATTTTTGTTACATGTGTTATGCGATGATGTATGTTTTATGATTATGTGGCACACATAAGAAAGATTTATTATAAGATGGGTGGGACCTATATCTCCCTCCAATGCAATGGGTAAAGATTTTATATCTCATGAGATAGACATGGCTGGAACGGAAGGTTATTTCGGTTCAGTGATACAGGACTGAAACGAGGAGTGAACTCGGTTCAGAAAGGGACTTTGTCCACTAAGATAGTCTTGGAAATGAGTCATGACTAACAAGAAATGATTTTCCATGATTATGTGTGCATGCCACAAAGTTTCAAGTTTTATGTTATGATTATGGGGATCTCATTTTCACTTCTATGATTTATTCCATGTTAAGATATTATGATCTCTTTTGCAGGTTTTGATTTTCATAAAGATATGATATGATTTCTATTTCCTTTATTTTCCCTTGCTGAGCATTTGAGCTCACCCTTTTATGTTTTCTTTTCCCCAGGTCAGGAAGATGGATATTAAGTAGAATATGCTAAAAGGGACCCTAGATATGATGAAATAAATGGGAGACAATGTAGAAGATTTATGAACCAGTTGTTTATGTTTCCCAGTTTCTAAAGACACTATACCTATACGGTCCTTTGTGGTTTTGTCATATGTTGTAATAAGTGTGCTTCAATTTCGAAGTATTAACAATGTATGTAAAGTATGGGTCGTTATATATCTATTTTATTTACCATATAAAAATTCATTAATATACACACACACACACACATATACAAGTGTATATATAATATTATGTTTATATATAAATATAAGTGTGTCAATAAACAAATATATATTTATGTGTATATTCTATTATATGTAAATAAATACACACAGATAAATGGTAGTGCATATATATTTTATATATGATTTATAATTAGGAAATATAAATATGTGTATTTGTGTGTGTGTAAATATGTTTGTGTATACATGCATGTGTGTGTCAATATTATGTAAATTCATCATATAAATATATTTTTATAAACATATAATTATAATTAAATATATAATAAAAATTTATTTACAAAAAATATTTATAAATAAATTATAAAAAATGTATATGTAAATATACAATTATATGTATATATATAATTTTTTTTAAAATTTATTAAAAATAATTATATAAATGTATATAATTATACAAAAAAATATATACATAAAAAATAATCATGTATATATATAAATAAATAAATATATCGTAAAATATAAAAGAAATCTAGGAGAGTTGGTAAAGGCATTGGGAAATTGTAGCATCCCAGAATCGGTTCAGTCTTAAGTAACCAAACATGACTGGCCACATGACCTTAAGCGCACCTCCCCATACACTAGAGGCTACCGACTAGCAGTGAGGGTCTATAATGGTATGGTGGGGAGACTATACCTTTGTAATCAAAGTGTAGCACAATAATATCTAATAATGGTAATCAGTGGAAACATTAATAAATAATCAGCAATGGAGTAATATATCATCCAAATATAATAAAAACGTAGAATTTGAATCAATATTATATAAAAAAATAATGATCATGTCATAGTACTAATGAAAAGGGAATACATTAATATAGGGAAACATGCATATACATCATGCTATACAAAAAGAAAAAAGACTAAAAGTTATATCTACTAGTATCACGAGCATAACCTTTGACATATGATCTCATGTTCCCTCCTAGGAAGACAATCAAGCATCAATAGTGGGACACTTCCATTTTTCTATACTATCATTCATAATGTATGTTCGGGTAACAACAAGTGTCCCAAATAGGGTGTGAGATATACTCAGTAGGACGCCACCATTACAAAAAAGCTGCAGATTAAAAGGGGTTATTTTTTAGATTAGAGGGAGTTATAACCCCTTCTAAAGACATTAGCAGTGGTTGAAGATGACCTGGTAGACACATTCCATGGAAGATTGGAATAATCCTTCCATGACCGTCTTTCTGGAGGGACTAGGGAAATACCTCCATTGCAAACAATCTTTACCTTGCCACTTAAAACAACACCATTAAAAGAAACTGGGTCATCGGTGCTCATATATCTAAGATTAGTGGTTTCTATCAAAATCATCTACTTATCCTTATCACTTCCTTCATGAGAAATATTAACCCACTAGTTAGAAATTCCTAAAGAACTAAATAAATTCGGAATATATTGAAGATAATCCATGCTCTATTGAGCATCAGATTTCCCTTGTCTATCATCTTGTAGAACATGACTTGAAAATTATGCATTTGGTGGTTGCACAATACAACCATTCTCATATATTGGTGAATGAGAACAACCAAGAACAACACCAATAGGATCATTTGTAGACTGCCCCATCTCACCAGTGTGCCTTTCATTCTGACTAGTAGGTTGTAAGAAAATCAACCTAGAGATGTCAACCTACTGAACATATTCAGATGGAGCTCCATGCCGAATCAATTTAACACCCATAGAAACGTCTTCACTACTCCTGCAATCAGGTTCCTCATTTCCACTAGCTGGATCACGGATAATATTATAATCCTAAATCTTCTCCACCCTAGTCTCCACTCCATCTATAGCAAGGCCAGAATAATCACCTGCCTGCGGCTTAAGATTAGTAATTGCCTTATCCCTAGAGGCTAGTCCCCACAACATTGACATCGTACCCTCCAAACCTGATGTTGGATTATCATCCCTGGACTCCATTAGATTCACCATAGGTTTATTGGGAAAATCATAGTGCTTCCCATGTTGCTAAGACTTCAAATCCTTATTCCCTTTGGATTTAACAACACAACCCATTACAATGTTTCCATTTGAGCCACAGAATTCATAGAGCATCCTCCTATAATTATGGTCCAAATTCCCAATAGAATTACATACATATAAAAATCTTGACATTTATCATAATAAACCTTGATATTAATGTCATTATTTTTTATAGAGAGAATAACATTATCATGAAGGGTGGAGTTAAGATCAATCTCAACCAATATCCTTACAAAGTTTCCATACCTGAAAAAAATTACCCTTATTCGGTGGAATAACCATGATATGAATGTCATTCATTTTTTATGAATGTCATCATTTTTTTGATATGAAGGGTGGAATAACATTATCCTTATTCGGTTTCCTTGTCCAAACAAATTGGGACCCCAATTTTAGATTCAATGTCATGTAGAATTTTTGGGTTCTATATAATCCAATTGAGACTAAGCATCCTCACTCATACCTATGAAAAGTTATTCTTGGACTAAAACACATTGGAATCCATGGACCATTCATGAATATGAACTCTCCCAAGCTTCAAAAACAAGGTACCAGTAGCCCACACACGAGCTCTACAGTCTTATGACTAAAAGAGGAAATGGAAAAAGACTCCATCTAAAAAATGAATCTCTAATATCGTTGGGAACAAGTTGGCTAGAGGAGTTTATTGGAAGTAATAAGTGGTTTCTTTTGAAGGGTTTTCTTTCATTAATAAGGAATTTTGAGAAGAAAATAAATCACTTCACATTGTATAATTGGACGATAAAAATGATCTTCATACTCAGGAATTTTGATTCAAAATTATTAAGAAAGTCCATTTGATTTGGAAGGAAAGATGTTACTGGAATATAGGGAAGTTACAATACTTTCCTTAGTAAATATAATGATTCTTTTCTAGTTTTTATTTCACAAATATCATAAGTTGTTTGGAGAACTAGTGATGCAATACTTATGATTGTAAAGGGTAGAAAAGATGTTGATGGATGACTTCTAATCAGCATGGTTAGTTTTGTCGAAGCATATTGTAAGGTGGTGCAGTTTCCTGGTGTTCCAAATTTTTGGGGTCCAAACATTGAAGTTCGGATAGCATTGAAAAAAGTAAATTTCCTTTAAGGTATTATTAAAATATGGAAATGGAATGAGTTTCATGAAGATGTGATTTTCGAAGTGTGTTTCATGAAGGCATGGAGATTTTGATAGTGATATTTATGATTACAAGAAATGGAGCATTGTGAGAACGCGATTATTTTATAGGAATCTTCGTGATAGAGATGAGCATCGTGAACAATGAAGATGAGGAGCATCGAAGTGGCACAAAGTTTTTATGGAAGGATCCGTGATTATGACATGAATCATGAATAGGAATTTTGGTGGAGCTTTACGAAAAAGGTATAATCATGAAGGAAATGAAGGATCATTGTGAAATGGTGATTATGTGGCCCGAAAGGTTCTAGAATTAGTGGAAAATGCCTATAAATATTCCTATACCCATTTTAGAATATTAGAAAGACTTAATGAAAATTTTATGGATCCAGATTTGTGAAGGTGGTATGTGAAGAATTTTGTGAAGGCTATAAGCCAATTGAATGTTATGAGCATCACGAAGAGTAGTTAAGTTTACAAAGGCTAATTTAGATTTGTAAATGAAGTAGGTTTCATAAAGTAAGTTTACTTTTCGAAGGTAGCTTCACGAAGTAGCTTCACGAAAAGTAGTTTTGAATACCTAGTTTAATTGAACAAAACATTCATAGAGAATAAAAAATAGACTAAGGTATTGGACTAAGTATCATTATGAAGTCTAGGAGGTTCTTACCAGCTTCTGGGTAGAAAATATAATAACTGTTTTGAAATATCAAATTTTTGTAAGTAGATAAAGAAGCACCGTAATATTGAATTACATCATTTTGTGCTAGAAGAAGAACATGCACTTTTGTATTATTTTAATAGTGCTACAAGAGTGTAGTGGAAAATACTAATCATTTTATTCCACATAAAAGGATTGTTTTCTAATGGATTTTGTGGTATTTTATTTCTTCCAAACCATACCAAGAACGTTTCTACTCTTATTGAGTATTGAACCTTGTAAATTCTTCTATTCTTGTTGGTGTCTATTTGGATGGTGTTTAGTAGGGAAATAAATATTTAATAGGAGGAAAATTGTTCTTCAAAAGAAAGAAAACATAAAAGAAAAAATATATCACTAATTCACCACCTCCCCCTGTCAGTGATTCTTGAATCACGACTGGGAAAATTCAATTAGTTTCAAAGGGAAGGTTACCTTTGTTTATTCTTTTCTGATGTTTTGGAAGAGAATTTGTGATGGAGAATATAAATTTTATGAACATTAATAGTATTCTAATATTTTATGGAAGAATTATCATATCTGGAAATATATAATGATGACTTATCTTATGTCTCTTAGGTATGAAGTTCTTGAAGTTACAACATATAGATTTCCTACTGTTGATGATAAGGTACCTATTACACCTATAAATAATAAGAATCTTGAGAATGATGGAAGAGCTAAAAATGCATTACTCTCATCACTTTCTAGGAGTGAATTTTTTAGAGTAAAATGTGATGCTATAGCTAAAGGTATCTAGGATAAGCTAAAAATCATATATGAAGGAAATACAAAAGTGAAGAAGGAAAAACTTCAAATCTGGAGGATGAAGTATAAATATATGAAAATGGGTTAGCTTTAAACTGTTGGGGACTTCTTTACCAGGGTAAATGAAATTGTCAGTATAATCAGATGTCTTGGTGAAAATTTGGAGGATTCTATAGTTGTTAAAAGGATCCTAAGAATTATTCCTCAAAATTTTGATGCAAAATTTTCTTCATTGGAATATAGAGATCCTGAAATATTATCTCTTGATGATCTACATAGAACTCTCGTCACTTATGAAATGATAAGAGAGAAAAACATGAAAAGAAAAAAAAATCTGATATAGAAATGTCTTTCAAGGTTGTAAAGAAAGAAAAGTCAAAGAAGATTCTCATTGAAGACAAAGATGGTGAATCTGATTCTGAAGATGTGGTATGTAAAAATCTTGATAAAATTTTATCCTTGTTTTCTAAGAATGGGAAAAGATGTATAGGGAAATACAAGGTTAAACTTCCCTTTAAATGTTTTTAATGTGGAGCCATTGAGAAAAATATGGATAATTGTTCTCAAAGAAAGAAAGAAGAAGATAACGATGATGATGAAAGAAGTCCAAGAAGGTTGTGGAAGAAATATTCTGACAGGGATAAACATTTTTTAAAGGGAAGGATAAAAAATTATTCAAATAAAAAAGGAGATTATTTTTTTCTAAAGATGAAGAAGAAGATAATGAAGCTAAATCCAAAAAATCTTTTGCTGAAGAATCTAGAGATAATAAATTTTTTGCAGTAGTGAAAAATGAATATTTTATGAGAAGTAGTTTTGAAGAAGAAGAAACTCAACTTGAATCTCATCTTAAGGAAGAGTTTAAATAATGTCTAAGAATGATTAGAAGTCTTTAAAATTAAAACATAATGTTTATAATTGAATGATCCTCATAAAAAATCAAGAATGTTTTATTGATGATAAAGTAAAGATGGTAAAAGAGATTGATGATCTGAAGAACTCTCTTGGGAATAAAAAGAATCATAATGAACATCTGGAAGTAAAGTTGAAGTCAAAATAAGAATAGTTGGAACATGTCTAATAGAAACTTTATAAATCTAAAAAAAGTAATATAAGTTTCAAAAAATATATCTCAGAAGCTAGTGAAATTTTTAGTAAGAATGAACCTAATAAGGATCAAAGATAATTTCCTTCAAAGGTTGATAAGAAATCAGGAATTGGTTCTAAGAAGAATAAAGATGAAAAAGTTATGCATGTGGCCAAATTTAACAATACTGAAAAATCAGAAGTTTCTAATAATTTTTATCCTTAAAAAATTTCTATTAATTCTAGTTTTGATAATTTAGGGAATAAATAAAAGATGAAGAAGAAAGTTACATTTGAAAATAGAATGTCTGATGGTCAAGAAATTTTCATTAAGAAGGATGATGAGAAGTGTGTTCACAAATCTAGTTAGTATGGATGTTTCAGAGGTAAATATTCCTTCTATGGCTACTTATGGTATTCTGGTGGATTTGGACATACTGTAAATATGTGTTGGTTCAACCAACAACCTTACTAATATTCCACAGGTTAGGGAAGACAAGGTTTGAGAGGGAGTCAATCCTATCAAAAGAAGAATCCTGAGAAGGAAGTTCGGAAGAAATCTGAAAAGGTTGGTGTGAAATTTGAGAATAGGTTCCAACCACTGGATTTTTTTTTATGAATTATGTGAACAACCTAGACATCTTTCTAATGGTTGTCTTATTATATTACCCAAACAACAAAAGTTTCTTAAAAAATCTCATAATTTTGAGGTGAATAAAGAAAAAGGATAACAAAAGATCTTTTTGTTGAAACCTATTAGAAATATATAAAAAGAGAATAACCTTGGATTCTTGATAGTGGGTGTTCTTATCAAATGAAAAGATACTCAATGTTTTTAAACAATGTGAAATAAATCAAAGAAGTAATGGTGATGGTTTTCAATGATGATTCTATGATGATAAAAGATGTTGGATCAACTATCATTGGGAAATAAAAGATGAAATCTAGGAAAAAATTATATGTTGATGGGATGATGCACAACCATCTGAGTGTTTCACAACTTTTCGATGTGGGTAACAAAGTTATCTTTAGAAAAATGTGTTTTTTTTGTGAAAAGTGAGGATGATTGAAAGATAGTTACAAGATGCCAACATACAAAAGGAAACTTGTTTCAAGTTGGTGAAATTTAGAACTCTTGTAACTTGGAAATGGTTGAAGAAAATCAATTATGGAATAATAGGTTGGGATACATGTTCTAAAGAAATATGATCATGTTATAAAATAATATAGTTTATTAGATATTCTCAAAATGTTAATAAGATATTGGTGTTTCACTATATGTTAAGAAGGAAAGATCACAAATTATATGCATAAAAAGTTAACATTCGTTCAAAATTACCCCTGGAACTTTTTCATTCTTATATTTGTGGGATAATGAGAAAATAATCAAAAAATGGAGATATTTACTTCATCACTTTCATTTATAAATTTATTTTCATTACTTTTGTTGTGTACATGAGACATAAGTTAGATGGTCTGAAAATGATTAAAAGTTTCGGTAGGAAAGAAGAGAAAGAGTGTGAGTATTCAGTGAAGAAGTTGAGAACTAGTAATGATGGGGAGTATAAGAATGGATATTTTAAAAATTATCTTGAGAATCATGGAATTAGGCATGTGTTCAGTTCACCATACACACCTCAACAAAATGGGGTTACTGAAAGAATGAATTGAAGTCTAGTTGAAATGGGTCAAACCATGATACATGAACATGGTCTCTATCATTACTATTGGAGGAAATCCATGATTACTATTGTGTACATTAAAAACCAATGTTTCTATAGAAAAATTTCACAATATGACTCCATATGAAATGTTATATGGAAAAAATGCATGTTTGAAACACTTAAGAGTTTTTGGGATTCCATACATTATAAAGAAGAAAGGTTAAAACCTTATAAAGTTCGAGAAAAGAGGATATGATGGAATTTTTCTTGTATATTCTCCAAAAAGAATAGGTTATAGATGTTTCACCAAAAAAATAGGAAGAATTGTTTTTTCTACTGATATGAAAGATATTGAAAATGTTGAGAAATATAAGCATACTTTTACTAATATAGATGTTGAGCTGCATAAGGAATGTTTTTCTAACAACTATGATAATGATGGTAATCCTAATCAAGAAGAAGAATGAGACTATTCAATTTTGAGTGATGAGGATGAAATTCAAATAGCTCATCCTAGACTGAGGAATCAAGTGGAGGCTCAAAACATTATTGGTGATCAACATTATAGGGTTCAAACAAGAAGAACAACAAATGTTGTTACGCATACTTATTTGTATTCAAAAGTTAATCCTGATGATATGAATGAAGATTTTGAGAATCTAGAATGGGTTCAGTCTTTGAATGAAGAGCTTGATCAAATATAAAATAATTATACTTGGGAACTTGTGGCTAATCTGGATAACAATAACATTATTGGTACAAAATGGGTTTTTTGGAACAAGGTGAATGAAGAAGATGAAGTGATAAGAAATAAAGAAAGATTGGTTTGAAAAGGGTATTCACGAATTGAAGGTATTAAGTTTGCTGAATCCTTTGCTTCAGGGGAAAGATAAAAAATTATCAGAATCTTTCTTTCTATTACTACACAGTGAGGGTAATTTTTTCAAATGGATGAAAAGTATGTATTTATAAATTGGAATCTTGATGAATAAGTTTAAATTGAACAACCTTATGGATTTGTTGTTGGGAAATATTAAAGTTATGTTTGAAAGATGAATAAATCCTTGTATGGGAAAAAATAAGCTCCAATGGCATGATATTCCAAACCGGATACTTGCTTATGGAAGATGAGTTTCATGAAATGAAGAGTTGAAAACAATATTTACATCAAGGAATGTCATGAATTTTATCTCATAGTAATTTTTTATGTTGATGACATCATATCTGTTGGAAATTATTAAAGATCTTGTGAAAGATTTCATGAATAGATAAAGAGGTTGTTTGAGATGTCCATGCTGGGAGAAAGGAAATACTTTCTTGGGTTACAAATTTTACAGAAGAAGAACCACTTTTTTATTTCTCAATAAAACTATGCTAAGTAACTTCTAAATAAGATTGACATGCAAAATTCAAGACTAGTTTCCACACCAATTATAATGGGAACAAAGTTTTATAAAGACCTATAAGGAAAGGAAGTTGATCAGAAAGGGTTTCAAAAGTGTATAATAAGTCTATTATATTTGACTGTATCAAGACCTGGAATTGTTTATGTTGTTACCTTATGTGAAAGATTTCAGAATTCTCATAATGAATCACAATAAATTACTGGGAAAAGTATTCTCAGATATATAAAAGGCAAAAAAATATTTGTAATTAGGTATGATGGATCAGAAAATATTGATTTGTTTGGGTATTCAGATGCTAATTGGGTAGGAAATGTTGATGATAGAAGATCCACATATTGTGGAGTTTTATTTTGGGGAAAAAGTTATGTCAGTTGGAATATAAAGAAATAGAATTTAGTAAATCTTAGCATGGATAAGGCTGATTATGTTTCTTCCACTCAAGTTTCTACCCAACTTATGTGGATGAAAAGTAAGCTATAAGACTTACTTTATGAAGTAAAGTTACCCTTTCTCTTAGGATGTGAAAATAAAAGTGAAATCAATATTATATGGAATCTAGTAGAAAATTCTTGTTCAAAAAATATTGACATAAAGTACCACTTCATCAAAGAGAATGTGGATAAGAATTAATTGAATCTGGAGTATGTTCCTATATTATAACAAGTTGCTGAGATATTCACAAAACCTTTACCAAAGGAACCATTTTCTAAATTGAGGTTGAGCATGGGCATCCAACCTCCTTCTCATCAAGATTGGGGTATGTGTTTCTATCCCCATTATCATCTTAACTTTGTATAGTGTTTTCAATGGGGAGAATTATTTCATAAATCTATCCTTATGGAAGTATGCATAGAGGGGGAGTTGTTTGTAGGTTGTGAATCCAGCATGTATCTGTGTAAACTATTCTAAATGTTTTTTGGAGTGGTTGTAGAGAATTTTTTTTATATTCTATGAATGTTGAAGAAGTGGAGAAATATTAGGAAAAATTATAAGGATGAAATCATGAAATAAAGGTGAGGATGTTTTGTAGAATGATGAATAGGAAAAATTAAGAGGTTTTATAGTCACTACTTTTGGACAACATGGTTTTTACTGTCAAAATTTATTATTTCCTACAATGAGTTAGCTCACATAGGCTTAGAATTATTGATATGTAACCCATATATTGAGGTTATAAGGTTCAGTGATTTATGAATCTTGGTTGACAATAAAATCCAAAGGGGAATATTTTTTGGACCAAGTTGGATGGAGAAGTTTCTTGGAAGTAAGAAGTGGTTATTTTTAGAGTGTTTTCCTTCATTGTCAAGATAGTTTGAGAAGAATGGAAATCACTTCAATTTTTGTAATTGGATGATTACACTTATCTTCATACTCAGGAATTAATATTCACAATTCTTAATAAAGTCCATTTGATTTGGAAGGAAAGATGTTATTGGAAGATAGGGAAGTTACAATAATTTCCTTGGTAAATATGACGATGCATTTCTGGTTTATATTTCAAAAATATTATAAGTTTTTAGTGTAATTTTGATGAAATTATTATGATTTTAATGAGGAAAAATATGTCATTTTACAAATGTGAATCAGCATGGTTTGTTTTTCCGAATCATATTTTTAGGTGGTGCGATTTCCCAGTGTTTGCCTAATTTTTAGGATCCAAAATTTGGAGTTTGGATAACATTGCAAAAAAGTCGATTTACTTGAAGGGATTATGAAAATATCGCAAAGGAATAAATTTCATGAAGATGGTATTTGAAAAGCGTATTTTGTGAAGGCATGAAGATTCTAATGGTGATCGTCACAAATACGAGAAAAAGAGCATTGAGAAGATGCGATGATTTTATGGGAAGCTTTGTGACAGTGATGAGCATCATGAAAAATGAAGGTGTGGATCATTGTGAGTAGGGAATCCAGGTGGTGAAATGTTTTGATGGAAGGATCTGTGATTACAACAAGAATCATGAATATTAAATTTCAATGGATCTTATCAAAAAAGGGAGCTTCATAAAGAAAATGAAGTAGCTTTGAAAAATGGTGATGATGTGGCTCAGAAGGTTATGTAATTAGTGTAAATGACTATAAATATGCCTCTACCCCTTCATAAGATTAGAGAGACTTGATAAAAAAGTTAAGGCTTTAGATTTGCAAAGTTTGTTCATGAAGGTGGTATGTGAAGAAGTTAGCGAAGTCTATAAGCCAATTGAACATTCTAAGCATCGTGAAGAGTAGTGAAGTTCACAAAGGCTAAGTGAGATTCACGAATGAAGTAGGTTATGCGAAGGTAGTTTGCTTTGTGAAGGGTGTGATCATCATGAAGGGAGCTTCATGAAGGGAGATTCATGAAGGAGCTTCATGAAAAGCAGTTTTTAATACATAGTTTATGTGAACCTAACTTTCATAGAGCATCAAAAACTGACTGAGGTATTGGACTAAGTATCATTAAGAAGTAGAGAAGGTTCTTACCAACTTCTAGGTAGAAAATAGAAGAATTGTTTTGAAAGATCAAATTTGTGGAAGTGGATCAAGAAGAATTGTAATATTGAATCACATCATTTTTTGATAGAATAATCACACACACTTTTTTATTGTTTTCATAGTGCTACAAGAGTGTAAGGGAACATCCTACTCATTGCATTCTACATTGAAGGATTGTTTTCTAACAGATTTTTTGGTATTGGATTGATTCCAAACCATACCCAAGGATGTATCTACTCTTATTGAGTAGTGAACCTTGCAAATACTTGTGTTCCTTTGGATATGTGTTTGGACGGTGCTTATCAGGGAAATAAATCTTTAACAGGAAGTGAAGGATGATTCAAAAGGAAGGTAAAATAAAAGAAAAAAAGATATCCCCAATTCAACCCCTCCCCCTCCCAGTGATACTTGAATCCTAACTAGGAAATTTCAAATTAGAGAACCCCCCCAAGAAATGAGATCCTTTGAAACAGATCCTCCAACCACCATGGCTTCACACCTTTTGGAAGGATAACCCACATGATTAAAGATTTTTCTCCCATGAAAACCCTTTTTGAGAAAGCCTCAAAATTAGCCTCCATATGAGCAACCAGCCCTTTTCAATGAATCATACCAGAGGAGGTTATTTGAAGGTGTCCAAGGGATTTCGATAATTATCAAGATCCATATCTAAACTCTTACCAAGGATTCCATATAAAGTCAAAACTCCCTTAGATTCCTGTGGAATTTCCTTCAGAATCAAGACTAGCACTTGAGATTGGCCACCAAAGAGAAGATTAGTCATGAGGAAGTGATAAATATCCATGTTGGGGAGGGGAAACTAGACCCCATAACTACCTTCACAGAGTATCTCATAGACCTATTCCTCCTTCTTCTATCTATGTAATGAAGACACACCCTTCTTGTTGAATATTTCCAATGATTCCAGTGAAGGATGAGTGCCATATTATTTATATATAAATATATTTTACATGTTAAATATATTTATATATCTAGTTAAATTATGTATACAAATATATATTTAATATATGTATATATATTTATAAAGGGGATAATTTATGATGGCTCGAGATCTCTCTTCAGCGGCGCCTACTCGAATCCTAGGGTTTTCTTGCGATGATCGAGATGTGCCTATTGAATCTTCTCAGTGATTGATTAACATGGTAGCATTTTATCCTGAATTGGAAAAGTCCTTCGATGGTGGCCGATTCAAACATTAGGCAGATCAATCCCTTACGCTCGATAAACTTAAAGGAATACCCTTCCTAAAAGTGATTAAGGGGTCTGATCTGTGAAAACTTAGTGAATCGAACCACTCATTCTGCAAAAAGATGGATGATGGATGCTATGTGGTTGAGGCAGATCCTGAAGCTTTACAAAAACGTTCGCAACTATGTAAGTTCTCTGTTATGGGTTGAATTTCATATCTAAAAGGTGATAAACCTTGGATGTCACTTGATCTCAAGAATAGAATCGCACACATCTGGGGTTTCTCTGACTGGAAGCTGGACCCAATCGGAAGGGGATAATATCATATTTTATTAAGCTCATAGGAGGAACTAGATTGTGTTTGGAAAATGGGGAACATCCAGCTCATGCCTGGGGTGCTTCGTCACTTTGAATGGAACTATTCATTCAATCCGCTTACGCATCTGAACACATCGGCTAAAGTCTAGGTGAGGTTTCATGGTATAAATTTCTATTTCTAGCATCCCAAGATCCTTAACGACATCACTTCTTATATTGGTGCTCCTCTCAAGATTGACCCGAGAACACTAAATGCAGAACTGGGGCTCTTTGCGAGAGTCATGGTTGCAGTCAACCTTGATTCTAAGCTTCCGAAAAAAATTACCTTCAATGTCAAGGACATAAAAATGGAGATTCATATTGAATATGAACATATACCACCCTTTTGTGAACTATACAAGATTGTTGGTCACTCTTTGATCAATTATCGAGTGATGAAGAGATAGGTGAAGATCCAAGAGAACCAACCAAAGGCTGATGGGTGGAATCAGGTCCGAAACAGGAAAAGGGATAAATCTAACCTGGGTAAGCCCAATGTTCCCTCGAAGAATTCTAAAAAATGGGTTAAAACACTCTCCAACAGGGTGATACATCGAGTGCCTTATGGTCTAAGATGGTTGAAGAAGAGGAGAAGCACTCTGTTGAAGGGGGAATCCTTAAGGACTTGGAAAAAATTATTTTCATCCTTTATGAGCATATGCAGGTAGGGCATCCGGTTTACACTCCTACTATAGAAGAACTGAGCACATTCATCTCTGTTAAAGCTGGTCTGTCTTCTCCAGTGGTTCTCTGAGGAAAGGGATGTGAGGCAGTAGTGCCTAATTCATCTAAGGGGGATGTTGATATCTCAGCTTTACCAGACAACAACTTTCTCCCCCGGTTATGAACAAGGTGGATGCCACTCTTGAAACTGGCCTAGAATGTGTTTGGAAAAAATATAAAGACTCTTCAGGATAGGGTTCTCATGACTTGGTGGTGAATAGACAGGGTATGACTGCATCTCTAGATGTGCCCAAAAACTCTGGTTTTTCTTGTGTGGAGACTAATCTAGGGGAGAATACTTTGGACAAAGGCATTGAAACAAGGGATCTTCCAGTGGTAGTGGGTATTAATGTTGCCTCTATTTCGGTATCTTCCTTCATTCCTCTTAAAAATTATAACATTGATGATATTAGAAGTGATTCTAACATTTCCTCAATTTCATCTATAAGTCAACAGGGAAACAAATCTTGCCTACCCTCCTCACAAGTTGTCAGAAGATCAGGGAGAAATAAGGGTTCATGTGGTCCAAAAAAAGGGAGTTCTAAATCCAAACACAGGTTTCAATGAATTTCTTATTTTGGAATTGTTAGGGTCTTTCTAACACTGAAACATTTGTTGTCCTAAAAATATTTCTTTTGACTCATAAGCCTAAATTTTTTTCTATTGCTGAGCCCAAAAATAATTTTTCTGAAAAATTCTTACACCTTATCTCCCTTGGTTATAATTTATTGGGTGCTTTCAATGATGGTATTGCTACTAAATCCCTCTGGGTTTCTTATCACTCAACACTACAGTCAGTTAATTCTTTTAAATTTTCTGAACAGATGTTTACCTATGACTTTTCTTTGGATGGTCTATATTCCTTTTGCACAGTGGTCTATGCTAAGAATAGATACCAAGACCGTAGATCCCTTTGGCATGATCTCGGTTCTCTAGCTAATGTTATTCAGGACCCCTGGTTTGTGATCGGGGATTTTAAAGAGATTTTTATCTCTTGTGAAAAAATTTGACCATCCCACTCTTCTTTTCCTCAAGGGAATTTAAATCCTCTATTGAGGATTGTAATATTTTAGAAACTAACCTTAATGGTGCTAAGTAAACTTGGTATAGAAGACATGTTAATAGGGTTGTTGCAAGTAATCTTGATAGGGCGTTTACTAATACCTCTTCCCTTGATAAATGGGACACCATTTCTTGTATTACTTTATCTAGGATCAACTCTGATCACCATCCCATCCTTGTTAGTCTTTTCACTAGATGTAATAAACTCTCTATTCCTTTCAAATTTAATAATGCCTGGGCTACGGATCTGGATTGGTCTAAGTTTATTAAAATATTTTGGGAAGGAATTCGGCATCACAATGATGCTTTTGCTTATATCACCAAATTAAAACTTCTTAAACAATTCCTCAGGGGCTGGTGTAATTCCAAAACAAAACAGATTGATATGAAAATCTCCATGCTTGAGAGTGATCTTATGAAAATTAAAAACTCTAATACCTGCTCTTATTTTTCCTTGGATACTCAAATAGAAATCAAAATCTCTCCAAAACTCAACTCTCTTCTGAAACATAAAGATGATCTGAGAAAACAAGTCTTCAAATCTAGATGGATTTCAGATGGTGACTGGAATACAAAGATCTACAATTCTCTTTATCGTATTAGAAAATCCTGTAGGCCTCTAGCCTTACTTAGAGTTGATGACACCCTTCTTGACACGAAGGAGCATATTTCTAATCACACTATCTCTTATTTTCATAACTTATTCAATGATCCAATTGTTAGTAACGATCTTTTTCTTGATATCATCCTGGATATAGTGAATGTTGATGACAATGATGCTCTCCTAAGAATACCTATTGATCACGAAATCAAAGACACTACTTTCAGTCTTTATCCTAATAGTGCCCTGGGTCTGGATGGTTTCAAAAATGTTTTTTTCCAAAATTACTATGATATTATCCACTTGGATGTTTTCAAATTTGTTAAATCTTTATTTTCCACATTTTTTCTCCCTTATGGAATTAATGACCAGTTTCTTACCCTTACTCCTAAAGTGGATAATGCTGATGAGATTCAACTTTTTTGACCCATTGCTCTTATTAATACCATCTACAAAATTATTTCCAAGCTTCTTGTGAATAGTTTTTCTCCTGTTTGTAATATAATTTTCTCTTGGAATCAATTTGGTTTTATTAAAGGTAGGTCTATTCAATATTGCATCTATCTTGCTTCAGAATGCACTAACATTTTAAATAAAGTCACTAGAGGTGGTAGCGTTTCCATTAAACTTGACATCAAGAAAGATTTTGATACCATGGACTTGGGATTTATCATCAAAGTGCTCAAAATCATTGAGTTTAATGATTCCTTTACTTTTATGATAGGCACTTTATTCAATTTGGTGTCCATAACTGTTATGTTAAATGGTGATCCTAAGGGTTACTTTAAATACAACAAGGGAGTTAGGAAAGGAGACCCCTCGGCCATTATTTTTGTCATTACAGATGATTACTTAAGCTGATTACTCACCCGTCTTATGGATCAAAGAAATATTAAACCCTTACATGCTTCTAGAAACTTAAGTGTTCCCACCCATCTCTTATACGCTGATGACATTATTCTGTTCCTATGAGGTGATAAAAGGAACATCCAAAATCTTAAAAATGCATTGTCTCATTATGAAGAGGTTTCTGGTCAATCTATAATCTGTAGAAAATCATTTGTGTTCTTTGTAAAAAAAAATTCTTCTAATAGAAAAGGTACTATCATCAACTACATAGGAATCCAGGAAGGTTCCTTCCCATTCACATATCTTGGTGTTCTTATCTTCTGGGGAAGACATAAATCCAGTTACTTTGCCAGCATTGTTGATCAAATCCTCAATCAACTCTCTTACTGGAAGGTTAAAACTCCAGTTTTTGCTGGTAGAATATGTCTTGTGAAATCTACTATTGTTTCTAAAATGGTATATTCAATGATTGTTTACCACGGGCCGGCTGATCTTCTAAAAAAAGTGAACTTATACATCAAAATATTTTTCTAGACTGAAAGTACGATTGAGAGAAAGCTTGTGACCATACCTTGGACCACTTGTTGTAAACCTTTAGATAAGGGTGGTCTTGGAATAAAAAATCTAATGTTATTTAATGAGTCTCTTCAAGATAGGATGACTTGGCGTCTGATTCATAATAACATGGATTCCACTGCCTTTCTCCAAAATAGATTTCTTACCAAGATTAAGAATGGAAATCTAAAATATATCACTTCTTCCATTTGTCCATCCATTCATCATTCCTTTTCAAACATTATGAAAAATTCTAGATGGATGTTTAGTGCTAACTCTACCATTAAATTTTGGCTTGATAACTGGGCTGGTGTTCCTTTAATCTCTATGCTGACTCCAAATTCTCTTCCTTTTAATATCAATTCCTCCATTAGGGATGTTATTAATTCTCCTGACATCAATCTTCCTAATGATATCACTCATGTCATTGAAAATTATCACTTCTCCAACTCAGGGGACTTCATCATATGGGAACCTACTCCTAATGGTGTTTTGGACTCCAAAAGCTTCTACAATTAAAATTTCATAAACTCTATTTCTAACTTACATTGTCTGAAATCTTTCATCAAACCTTGGATTCAACCCTCAAGATTAACTCTTGTTTGGCATATTTCTCATCACAGAATCCCCATAGAAGTTTGTCTGCAATCTTTTTGGATTCATCTTTTTTCTCAATGTCACATGTGTAACTAGCATAGAGACGATGTCAATAATATTTTTCTGTCTTCTGCTACAGCTGCAACTCTCTGGGATTATATTATTAATATTTTTTGTTGCAGATGGTAAATTTTTGACTCTATCATCTCTTAGTTGTAGAATTGCGTTGACTTTGATTCATCTCAACAAATCAAGAATCTCTTTTTGGCTGTCGTTGTTGAGTTTCTTCATGTGATCTGGTATGATAAGAATAATTTCATTTTTAATAACTGCTCATTAATGTTTAATGCAGGTAAGGATCGGATTCTCATTGACATTCGAAAAGCTACCTCGATCCAAAAAGAGTATGGTGACAACTCTGTTGGGGAATTTGAGATCCTGCATCATCTTCGGATCACTGGAATTGACAGACAGCCTCAGCACACCTTTGAGGTCTTATGACAGGCTCTATTTCCAAGATGGATCAAAGTTAATGTCGATGGTGCATTTAAAGGCAATCTGGGTCCGATAGGTTTTGATACTATCTTTAGGGATTACCTTAGCAGATTTCAGGGATGCTTCTTTGGTAGTTAGGGTATGCCCTCAGCTCTGGAAGCTAAAATGATGGGAGTTATCTATGCGGTTGATTTTGTCAAGCATAAGGAATGGAACAATAGCTGGATTGAAAGTGACTCAACCACTATCGTCCAAGCTATTTGAAAGGGGGTGGTGCATCTTGCCTGGCCTCTCACCTCCATTTGGGTAAATTGTATTACTTTTCTCAAGGATATTAACTACATTTCCACTCATACGTTTTGTGAAGCGAACATGGTTGCAGATGGTCTTAACAACAAGGGAGTGAATCAGGTCATTACATGGCAGGATGATTTTCCTGGTGATTTGATCCCCTTTTTTGATAAATATTGTAATATGATTCCTTCCTTTAGACTAATGTAATATGTTTCTATTTTTCAATAAATTATACCTTAGTCTTTGAATGAGGCACCACCCTCTTAAAAAAATTATAAATACACACATATATATATCTCTGTGTGTGTGTGTGTGGATTTATGTATTTATATAATATTTATAGATATAATATAATTATATATATATATATAATTATTTTTATATACTTTTATATGTGTGTGTGTAACAATAATATTATTAATTATTATTATTACACCTATTTTTAAACTATAAAAGTTATATATTGATTTTATAAATACTATATTTATATATTTTATGATTTATATTATACATATATTATATTTAATACGTTTATATTATATCATTTATACACATGTATACAAATATATACACACCTAAAATTAAATACATTCATATAATTGGAAATATATAATATAATTAAATGATATATATATATTTACTAAATTAATTAATAATTATTACGGTATACTACAATATATATAAAATCATTATATAATATATATAAATTTATATATTATAAAATAATTATAATATATATATATATAATATAATATAATTATATATATATGTTTAATTTTTTCTATATTATATATATTTGTATACATAATACAATATAAATGTATTTATACATAAATATACAAAAAAAATGTATTTAATATAATATATGTATAATATAAATCATAATATAAATGTATAGTATTTACAAAACCATATTTAAATTTTATGTATTTGAATAAATATATTTATAATTACATTTATATAATGGTTACCAATATTTATATATATATATATATATATATATTTGTTTATATGTATAATTATTTATTTAAAGTATTTATATAATATCTTTATATTTATATTTATAATGTATTTACATACATTTATATAATTTGTTTATGTGATATAAATATATATATATGAACACATGCACACACACACAGACATATTATAAAATTTGAATTTATATGAGATTTATTTTAAAAAATAAAAATATGAGGGGGTTAAAACCCCCTCTCTTCCAAGGGATTAGAGGTGGTTCATGAACCCCTCTAATGTCATAAGTTATAGGGGGTTCAAACAACCCTCTAATCAAATAGATTAGCGGTGGTTCATGAACCCTCTCTAATTTCTTGAATTAAGGGGATTCAAAACCACCTCTAATTTCTTAAATTATAAAGGGTTCACAATCCCCTATAATATAAGGATTAATGATGGTTCATGAACACCCTCTAATTTCATATATTAGAGGAGGATCAAAACCCCCTCTAAATTAAGAGATTAGCGGGGGTTGTGAACCCCCACTATTTCATTAAAAAAATTCCAATATATATATATAGCCACTAAAATCCAAACAAATATTATATATATAGCCTGTAAAATACAAATAAATATTATAATATATATATATATATTGTTCCTCTAAAATCCAACCAAACACATAGGGCCACTAATTATTAAATTAGTAGTAGTTTTGACATAATCGCCTCTAAAATCCAACGAAATATTAAAAAAATAATGAAAAAATTTTAGAGTGGGTTGTGATCTCCCTATAAATTCGATGATTAGAAGGGGTTGTGCATAACCCCCTCTAAAAAATCCCCTCTAATCAGCTGATTTTTTTCTATAGTGCACCAACGGTGTCTAAAACTATCCAATATATGCATATAATATGAGAAGAATTCAAGTAATAATAAATGTAAGATAGTAAATGAATACATCACATCAGACTGGGTTCCTCACAGGATACCGTACTGACACTACCTGCTCCAGCCTAAGCCGAATGACTCTGAACTGATGTCACCCTGCATGTACAATTATATAATAAGGGTATGTATATATATATATATATATTCCTTATATACATATAGACATATATGTTTATATATATAAATACATAGTAATAATAAATACCTAAGGCATAAGGCCAAGGCATCCATACACACTTATATGTAGTTCATAACTCCCATCACATATGATCATAGAGGTATAAATAGGCTGACATAATGGTTGAGTATAAATCATGGACCAAACCCATGCTTGTGCTTTGGATTTGTGAACATATTCTTGATTTTAAATTAATTAGAAACCTGAGCCCACCCATGGAGTTCCATAGTAGGAACCCAATTATTGCTCCATCTATGTTCTATCAAATCTCATCACTATAGGAGTCCATCTAAGGAATCCGTGTAAGGACCCAAGTATCACTCACATCATAGTATAAAGCTTAACCCTTTGTGTTTGTCCATGGTGTACAACATTGGGAAATTGATATCACTCGGGGCATTTCATGGTGACAATTCTTACCATGCTCATCTATGGTAATCCACTAGGAAACTAGGTATCACTCATAGGAAGCATAAGGACATCAACCCGGTGAGCCCGTCCATGGTGTTCTATAAAGAATCCGTGTATCACACCCATCATAGCATAAACCATCTAATGATTTATAATTTTTAATCCTGTTGATACCATCTATGGAGTCTTTAATTGAGACCCTAGTTTCTCCCTCGATTTGGTTTAAGGTAATGTTCATGTCAATTATTAAACTCATACCATTGAACAAGTACAATTTAGTCACATTGGTCATCTCATTTATTATGGTTTATTCAACTACAACAAGATGAGTAAGGCTCTATATATATGACCCACCATTTTCCTTTGGTTAAATTCAGAATTCATTTCATTCACACAGACAATTCAACACACCTCAATTGGGGTTCAAATCAATTCTAAGGAATAAGGATCTTAGGCCTTTAAGGAAAGGAACGCCCTTAGTGGTGGATCAGAGTGAGGTGGTCAACCTCAAACATTATTTCACGGGTTTATAGGGATATACTAAGCATGGAAACATCAATCTATTTAATTAAATAAATTTTTAAGAGGCACCTTCAGAAAGTTATAATGTGTAGCACAATGGTACACCATATAAATCATCAAAACCTTTGGTGAAAAGAAATAGACCACCTAAAATAGGTTGGTAGACGACCCCTCATTCATTGTTGGTTTCAGATTTGAAGTAGAATGTGAGAAATTGAAAAAATATACAAATTGAAAGAAAATATATAATATTATCTCATACCAAAATAGCGCTAAATATGGAGATAACTACTATAATGGGAGTCTATACCAATTCATCTATACCAACTGTTTTCACAAACAGTTAGTATAGGGGGTCCTATCCCAATGGTTATGCTGAATCGTTGGGATATTCCATTTTTTTAAGCCTATCCCAATGATTTTAAAAAATCATTGGGATAGAGTTTCCCCAAATACACCACCTGACCAACCCTCCTCATTCCCAAATCAATACATATTTTCCCTACTTAGTGCTCCTATTATTCCTAGTTCATGATCCATCCTTGGTTTAAGTCATTTGGTTTCTTCGGCCTCAATTTGGTGAGTTAGAAATGAGTTATATCTTCTTCCAATATTTATTTTTCTTTTTTATCTATGACATTTAGTTTCATTCACCATCTTCTGCAATCTCGCATCCCTTATGTTTTTCATTTTATTATTCTTGAATATGAAAACGGCATGTTCCAAATACATCATATATTCTACGGGTGGGGTATCCTTCTAGAGTTTGTGGAAATATATGGAATCGTACTACTGAAGCCATCAGGGTTTTTTCGGGTAGGTTGGTGTAGTGAGTTTCTAGCTATCACTGTCACATATAACTGACAGTTATGGATAGTATTATAACGACCCATACTTTAAATACATTGTTATTACATAAAAATTGAAGCATACTTATTACAATATATAATAAAACCATGAAAGGACTGTATATGTATAGTGTCTTTTGAAATTGGAAAGCATAAATAACTGGTTCATAAAGAATCTACTTTGCCTGCCATTTATTTCATCATATCAAGAGTCCCTTTTTGGAATATCCTACTTAATAACCTTCTTCCTGGCCTGGGGAAGTAAAACATACAAAAGGGTGAGCTCAAATGCTCAGTAAGGGTAAACAAAAGAAATATCAATCACATCATATACATAAGAACATAACTTTTGGAAATCTTAACCTACAAAAAAGATCATAATTTCATAACATGGGATAAATCATAGTAGGGAAATGTAATCCCAATAATCAAAACATAAAACATGAAACTTTGTGGCATACACACATAATCATTGATAATCATTTCTTATTAGTCAAGACTCATTTCCAAGACAATCTTAGTGGACAATGTCCATTTCTGAACCGAGTTCACTCCTCGTTTCAGTCCTGTTTCACTGAACCGGTATAACCTGTCGTTCCAGCCATGTCTATCTCATGAGATATAAAATCTTTACCCAATGAATTGGTAGGAGATATAGGTCCCACCCATCTCATAATGATACCATTCTCATGTGTTCCACAAAATCATAAACCATACATCATAGCATTTCCCATGTAATAAAAATGGGAATCTTAAACATCATGACATCATAAAACAATTCATATAAGATAAAGGAATTCATAAATATAATTCCATCACAACATAATCAAATCAATGTAATAATAGGGATAGAAAAAGAACCCTTTATTATCTTAGATGGAAAATAATTTTGATAAAACACATGAACTCCATTCTTGAGGAAAATATCCTTTCTACTTTAAAAACACTTTTCCTTACTTAACATGTCATACAATTATAAACTAAAATAAGTTGATTGAAAATAAACTTGAAAACTTGTAAAATAAGATTCTTGGAAATAATGTTTTAAAAATCAATTGATGTCGTATAAGTTAAAAAACATTCTTCTCGTACTTTTGTCGGAAAAGTTGAAAAAGTACCTCGTACGAAAAACGACAAAAGATTCCTTTCATATCTTTTACTAAAAAGTAACTGAAGGGTAAAATTTGAAATAAACTATTGTATAATGATGTAAATAGTAAATATTTAGGAAACATGGATGTGGATGATAAAATACACCCCAGTAAATACCAAATTATAAACAATCTCGGATAAAAATGAGGTTGTGATATTTCCCTTACCTTAGGTCTGATTTTCTTTGTATGTGTCCGAACCTCCTGTATAATGAATTAAATAATGTTATTGACTTATTACAGAATCATAATTATTTTTATGATATCATATATGGTCATATTTTTATCTTCTTATTAGTAATGTTTCATTACTACTTGTTTATTCGGGTGTTTATAACTTTTTGTTCTTATGCGTGTTTTGTCGAATAAATTCTTATACTTCTTTATAGGTTATAGATACCTCATTTCCATAATGGTATTATTGTAATATATATCATATTTATTCACTAAATTCATTTATATAATCATTATGCAATGAAGATCATGTAGAACGAGTCGCATCACATCATGGAGACGGTATTCCGTACGTACGCACGAGCGATGATATCATTTCCATGATCGTGGAATTGTATTGGAGTGTATGTATACTATTTCAGAATCAATATCACTTAACAATAATCATATATATTCATTCTTTACACCATTATACCCATCCAAGTAAGGTGGTGGTGGAAAATAGATTACACCACGGCGTGGAGACGGTATTCCGTACGTACGCATGCGCGGTGATTTCATTTTCCGTAGGATGGATAGATGGTAAAATAGGGTTGTTTCATACTTATAATAACATATCCGTATATGAGTGATACTGATGTTATTACTTCATAATGAAACAACTAAAGAAGAATAAGTGGAAGAAGAAATAAAGACGAAAGAATCGGTAACGGACATTACCTCTTCTTTGAAGTGCTTCTTTGAGAATTCCTTTTAGGGCACTAAAATTGGTCTTTTTAGAAGACCAGGACCTCTAGGATGTCTCTAGGGAAGTGTAGAGAAGAAATTGGCAGGGGTTGTCTGATCTTGAAGGCTCAATGTGGTGTGAGGAAGAGAGGGAGGATGTTCTCTTTTATAAGGGAGGAGAGGGGCACCTTTGGAATAACAAAAACTCTTATTTTATTATAAAGTCAAATTCGGTTTTAAATATCTCCAAATTGATTTATTTCTAATCTAAGGTGGGTATGGGTCGAAATCCTCTCATCCAATAGAATTTAGACAAGTTTAGGTTCCTATTTTAACCTTATCATTTAGATTTAACATTAAGTTAAATAATAGTACTTTTACCGTGTCTTCTTGTGTTCTTACACTATAAGGTTAATAAACATACTATAAGCAGCCAAACTAACCCCAAGTTGTTTATTATTAAAATATAACCTTATCTAAGTCATTTTCCTGAACCTTAGATTTTTAGGAATAAAATAACAATTACTAATATAATATTTGTTTTAAAAACTATTTTATGTCAATTTTGACACTATTTAGTAATTGATTTCTGTGAAAATCATAAAAGGATGATTAGTTCTAAAAAAGTTAATTAAATCAATAATAACATGTCATATTAACCTATAAAATTAGTGGAATTCATAAAAAGTCTCAAATTATATTTATTTGGGTATTTATAACATCAATTATGTCAATATTTCATTAATAATATAATTACTGCATTATCTTTGTGTCATAAATAAATTAAATTATTAAAAGTCTAAAAATTACAAATAAAATATCATTATGTAGGAAATCGTTTTGTCTTTCTAATGAATATTTTTAGTCGAATTTATCTTATGTATAACCCTATATTAAAAATGATATACTTATTAAACGTTGATTTTAACTATTTTAACCCTTCTTTAAATAATTTAATAATAAATGTCCTAATCTAATCCAAGTGGTCCTAAATGGTCATATTTTATTCCTAAGGTTGTTTTTGGTCGAATTACACTTATCCAATAGAATTAGGACATGTGTTCGGGTAATAATAATATCATTTTTACCCTTAATTCCCCTATTTACTTTTAACTGTGGTAAATAAAAGTAAAAAGTTACTATTCTCCAAAAAATTATTTTCATCTCATTGAACCAAATTTTACTTAATGACATCAACCGTGTCTCTCTGATTTTCGAAATTCCACTCACAGAAGCGGTAAAATTAAGTTTTATGAAAAATTCAGTTTTTTTAACTACCACTTAGTGGTTTCACTATTCATCAAAAATTGAATGTTTTCAGAAAAATACCAAATTTTCATTCTAGGCTAATTTTGATATTTCGAATCAAAAAATGAAGTCCATTTTGAAAAATAAAATTTATAAAATTTAAAAAAGTGGTTATTACTATTCATAACGGCTAGTTTTAATAATATTTTAATAGCATATCATTGTTTAGTGAAACTCGGTATTGCGTACGACGCAAGCTATCAAGGAAGGCAGCGATTTCGTGTAAAGCAAGTCAAGCAAGTAGAAGATTCCTTGGATGATTTATATAACATAAAAGTCTCGGGTGTTACATTCTAACCCCCTAAAAATGAATTTCACCCTCGAAATTCGTCACTTTGTAACAAACAGATGAGGATACCTCTCCCTCATCATATCCTCAAGCTCCCATGTAGCTTCATAGAATTGGTGGTTCCTCCTTAAAACTTTCACCAAGCAAGTGGTCTTGTTTCATAGGACTTTTTCACTACGATCTAGAATCTCTATCGGCTATTCTTCATAAGAAAGATCATGCTCCAGCGGTAAAACTTCTTAGCTGAGTACATGTGAAGGATCAGGTATGTACTTTCTCAGGAGAGATAAATGGAACACATCGTGAACTTGAGAGAGATTTGGTGGAAGCGCCAATCGGTACGCTATCTTCCCAGCATGATCCAGTATATCAAAAGGACCGATATACCTAGGGCTCAACTTTCCCTTCTTTCCAAATCTCATTACTCTCTTCCAAGGAGATATCCGTAAGAACACTTTATCACCCACTTCAAACTCTAAGTCTATTCTTCGGTTGTCGGCATAACTTTTCTGTCGACTCTGAGCTGCTCTTATGTGTTGTTGAATAGATCTGACCTTTTCTGCCATCTCATCAACAAGATCAGGTCCTAATAGCTTTCTTTCACAAACATCATCCCAGCAAGTTGGAGTCCTACATTATTTCCCTAGAGAGCTTCATAAGGAGCCATCTGAATACTGGAGTGAAAGATATTATTATAAGAAAATTCCACTAAAGGTAGGTGTTGATCCCAACCACCTTTGAAATCCTTAGAGCAAGCTCTCAACATATCTTCTAGAGTTTGAATTGTTCTCTCAGACTGACCGTCTGTCTGTGGATGATAAGCAGTGTTGAAACTCAACTCTGTATCCAGAGTATGCTGAAGACTTCGCCAGAACTTCGAGGTAAATCTCGGATCCCGATCAGATATAATAGAAAGTGGTACTCCATGCAATCTTACCACTTACATTACATATATCCTGGCAAGCTGATCCAGATAGAAATCCTCTCTAATAGCAATGAAGTGTGCAGACTTTGTAAGATGATCAACTATGACCCAGATAACATTATTGCCTTTGGATGTTTTAGGAAGTCCTGTGACAAAGTCCATAGTGATGTTTTCCCATTTCCATTCGGGTATGGGTAATGGTTGTAAAATCCCCTTAGACTTATGTCTCTCAGCTTTAACTTGCTGAAAAACCAAGCATCGAGAGACATATTTAGCAATATCTCTCTTCATGCCATCCCACCTGAAGTACTCTTTCAGGTCCCTATACATCTTCATGCTTCCAAGATGAATAGATAATGAAGAACTATGAGCTACATCCAGAAACTCCTTCTTTAATTCTGGGATGGGAGGAACACAAACCCGATTCCTGAACTTTATTATCCCATCACAATCAAGGTTGAATTCAGGAATATTTCTCACCTTCTTTTGTAACTCTACATCTTCATTCTGTGCCTCTATAATCTTCACATGTATAGATGGTTGAACATTCATTTGAGAAAGATACGATTTCTCCCCTTCCATTAAAATTCCAAGATCCATCTTTTGTAAATCCATAAATATTGGATCTTTTGTGATCCTCGTCATTGATAAGCTAGCATGGTCTTGTCGACTTAATGCATCTTCCCCCTTGTTTGCTTTCCCAGGGTGGTAATGAATTGAGCAGTCGTAATCCTTAATTATCTCCAACCATCTTCTTTGGCGCATATTCAGCTCCTCTTGTGTGAAAATATACTTTAAACTTTTATGATCAGCATAAATATCACACCTTTCACCATAAAGATAATGCCTCTAAATCTTTAATGCAAAGATTACCGCAGCTAACTTCAAATCATGAGTTGGGTAATTTTGCTCATGGATTTTCAACCGTTGTGAGGAATAAGCTATCACCATATCATTTTGCATAAGAACACACCCCAATACCTTCTTGGATGCATCACTATAGATCACAAACCTTTCTCCACTACAAGACAGTGTGAGCACAGGTGCACTGGATAATCTTCTTTTCAACTCCTTGAAATTCTCTTCACATTCTTCCGTCCAAACAAACTTAACCCCTTTCTGAGTCAACTTGGTGAGTGGATTAGATAATCGTGAAAAATCTTTCACAAAACATCGATAATATCCATCCAAACCAAGAAAACTTCGGATCTCTGTTACTGTTTTTGGTCTCGACCATCTTTCGATAACCTCTATTTTTGCTGGATCCACAGATATCCCCTCTTTTGAGATTATGTGACCCCAAAATACCACTTTTTTAAGCCAAAATTCACACTTGGTAAATTTGGCATAAAGTTTCTCCTTTCTCAGGGTCTTCAATATAATTCTCAAGTGATCTTCATGTTCTTCCTTGCTCTTTGAATATACAAGAATATCGTCTATAAAGACTACCACAAACTGATCACGATAATCTCTAAAGACTCTATTCATCAGATCCATGAAGACAGCAGGGGCATTAGTAAGACCAAATGGAATCACTATAAATTCATAGTGTCCATACCTTGTACGGAAAGTCATCTTTGGTATATCCTCCCTTTTGACCCTTAATTTATGATACCCTGAACGAAGATCAATCTTGGAAAAGTATTGAGCTCCGTGTAGTTGGTCAAATAAGTCATCAATGCGTGGGAGAAGATATTTCTTCTTGATAGTGATCTTGTTAAGTTCTCGATAATCTATGCAGAGTCTCATTGATCCATCTTTCTTCTTAACAAACAGAACAGGTGCTCCCCAAGGTGACACACTAGGGCGTATGAACCCCTTATCAAGATTCTCTTGGAGTTGCTTCTTCAATTCCTACAACTCAATTGGGGCCATTCTATACGGTATCTTTGAAATACGCAAAGCACCCGGTACGAGTTCTATTGAAAACTCAACTTCACAATTTGGTGGAAGACTCGGAAATTCCTCTGTAAAGACATCATCAAACTCCTGTACAATGGGCATATTCTTAATCATGAGTTTCTCACCAACCATTTGAGATAAGTAACCTTCATTTAGTGGAATCAAGACCCATAAGATGGAAGGAATTTCCACTGGAAGGTTATGTTCATCCTTGCATTGATAGACGGTCATAGATTGATCTGGAATATGAAATGTGAATTCCCTTCTTTGGCAATTGATATGAGCTCCATATAAAGAAATCCAATCCATGCCAAGAATCACATCAAATTCCACTATAGGAAGGATCACAAGATTTGCAGGAAGCACTTTCCCACAAACTTCGATCGGAGAAGAATTATAAACTTTTGATGCGACTGTTGTTCCATTAGGGGTTGTCACAGCTAACTCAATATCTAATTGTTGAGGTAATACGGTGATATCCTTAGAAAATTCTTCATAAATAAAAGAGTGGGTGGATCCAGAATCAAATAAAACATTTTGTACTTTAGAGTGGATGATAAGTGTACCTTTAACCACATCGTTATCATACTCCACATCGCTGATAGAAATTGCATGTGACTTTCTTTTGTCTTTAGCCTTAAGATTTTGTTGATGTCGATCATCATCAACAACCCTTGGATTAAGGAATTTATTGGCATAATGCCCCATCTCCTTGCACTTGACACATTGAAGTGTAGTAGGTTCATTCTGTGTGTCCCTTCCTTTGTTTTCATCATTAGACATCTTCTTCCCATCATTACGATATTCAAATTCCCGATGACCTTCTTTCCACATTTGAAACATTTACTTGTTCCTTTAAGACAACTCCCACCATGTTTCTTTCCACACTTTGAGCATAAGGGAAAGCTCATCTTCTTTTCAGTGTGCTCTTTAGATTTTCCTTTGAATTCCATTTTCCTCTTCTTATCAAACCCATATGACTGATGGGTTACTCCAATATCCATCTCGACTTTGAGAGCACATCAAATGATTTCCTCGTAGCTATTGAAGTCCCTTATGGCTAATGCCCTTCGAAGACTTGGTTTTAATCCACTAAAGAATCGATCGATCTTACTCTCAGGTTGGATAATAATACCAGAAGCGTACCTTGAAAGTATTGTAAAATTTGCTTCATAGGTACCAATAGATTCATCATCCTTTTGCTTCAGTTCAAGAAACTCTTTCTCCATCTTTGTTCCGAGAATAAAAGGGAAGTACTTATTGAAAAATTAGTTCTTGAACTCATCCCATTCCATGGACTCAATTTCATCTCTTTGCCTCGTATTCTTAATAAGATTCCACCATTGATCAGCATCTCCTTCCAAACGATACACCGCTAGGATGAATTTATCATGTTCATAACATTGAAGAACTGAAAATATCTTTTTAGTAGTTCTGATCCACTGTTCGGCAATTAATGGATTAGTAGACCTGCTGAATGAAGGTGGATGTTGCCTCATGACAGATTCAACAGAATGTTTCTCCTTCCTTTGCTCGTTTGGAAGTCCATCATGATTCATAGCTTGAGAAAGTTGTGTGAGCATGGCTACAAGATTTTGCATTCCAGCTCCCATAACATTTGTTTGCTCAGGGGGACAATCATTGCATTTGCCCGTCGCATTCCGCATTAACACGGTTCCTTCGGGTTCTAGCCATTGACTAAAACCAAGAAGAATAGTGTGAGCAACACTAATTATAATAGAAAAAACACATAATCAAGAATAAAATGTCACACTTAAGGTCTTATCCTAGGTTATTGATGGTCATTTCTAAAACACTAAGATTGTGTTCTATGCTTATAATTATCCTTAGGGTTCTTACTAAGGCTTTCACATCCTAGTTTCCAAAGGTTGACTATACCTTTCCTCTAATACCAACTATAACGACCCATACTTTACATACATTGTTATTACTTCAAAATTGAAGCATACTTATTACAACATATAACAAAAACATGAAAGGACCGTATAGTTATAGTGTCTTTAGAAACTGGAAAGCATAAACAACTGGTTCATAAAGCATCTACTTTGCCTCCCATTTATTTCATCATATATAGAGTCCCTTTTTGGAATATCCTAATTAATAACCTTCTTCCTTAACTTGGGAAATAAAACATACAAAAGGGTGAGCTCAAATGCTCAGTAAGGGTAAACAAAAGAAATATTAATCACATCATATACATAAGAACATAACTTTTGGAAATCTTAACAAGCAAAAAAGATCATAATTTCATAACATGGGATAAATCATAGTAGTGAAATGTAATCCCAATAATCAAAACATAAAACATGAAACTTTGTGGCATACACAAATAATCATTAAGAATCATTTATCATTAGTCAAGACTCATTTCCAAGACAATCTTAGTGGACAAAGTCCATTTCTGAACCGAGTTCACTCCTCGTTTCAGTCCTGTTTCACTGAACCAGTATAACCTGTCGTTCCAGCCATGTCTATCTCATGAGATATAAAATCTTTACCCAATGCATTGGATGGAGATATAGGTACCACCCATATCATAATGATACCATTCTTATGTGTGCCACAAAATCATAAACCATACATCATAGCATTTCCCATGTAATAAAAATGGGAATCTTAAACATCATGACATCATAAAATAATTCATATAAGATAAAAAAATTCATAAATATAATTCCATAACAAAATAATCAAATCAATGTAATAATAGGGATAGAAATAGAACCGTCTATTATCTTAGGTGGAAAATAATTTTGATAAAACACTTGAACTCCATTCTTGAGGAAGATGTCCTTTCTACTTTAAAAACACTTTTCCTTTATTAACATGTCATACAATTATAAACTAAAAGAAGTTGATTAAAAATAAACTTGAAAACTTGTAAAGGAAGATTCTTGGAAATAATGGTTTAAAAATCCATTCATGCTGTATAAGTTAAAAAAACATTCTTCTCGTACTTTTGTCGGAAAAGTCAAAAAAGTACCTCGTATGAAAAATGAAAAAAGATTCCTTTCATATCTTTTACTAAAAAGTAACCGAAGGGTAAAATTGGATATAAACTATTGTAGAATGATGTAAATATTAAATATTGAGGAAACATGGATGTGGATGATAAAATACACTCCAGTAAATACCAAAGTATAAACATTTTCGGATAAAAACGAGATTGTGATATTTCCCTTACCTTAGGTCCGATTTGCTTCGTAAGTGTCCGAACCTCCTGTATAATGATTTAAATAATGTTATTGACTTATTTAAAAATCATAATTATTTTTATGATATCATATATGGTCATATTCTTATCTTCTTATTAGTAATGTTTCATTACTACTTGTTTATTCGGGTGTTTATTAATTTTTGTTCTTATGCGTGTTTTGTGGAATAAATTATTATAATTCTTTTTAGGTTATAGATACCTCATTTCTAGAATGGTATTAGTGTAAAATATATCATATTTATTCACTCAATTCATTTATATAATCATTATGCAATGAAGATCATGTAGAACGACTCGCATCACATCGTGGAGACGGTATTCCGTACGTACGCACGAGCGATGATATCGTTCCCATGATCATGGAATTGTATTGGAGTGTATGTATACTATTTCAGAATAAATATCACTTCACAATAATCATATATATATTAATTATTTACACCATTATACGCATACAAGTAAGGTGGTGGTGGAAAATAGATTACACCACGACGTGGAGACGGTATTCCGTACGTACGCACGCGCGGTGATTTCATTTTCCGTAGGATGGATTGATGGTGAAATAGGGAGGTTTCATACTTATAATAACATATAAGTATATGAGTGATACTGATGTTATTACTTCATAATGAAACAACTAAATAAGAATAAGTGGAAGAAGAAATAAAGATGAAAGAATCGGTAATAGACATTACCTCTTCTTTGAAGTGCTTCTTTGAGACTTCCTTTTTGGGTACTAAAATTGGTCTTTTAAGAAGACCAGGACCTCTAGGATGTCCTTAGGGAAGTGTAGAGGAGAAATTTTCATGGGTTGGCCGAGCTTGAAGGCTCAATGTGGTGTGAGGAAGAGAGGGAGGAGGTTTCCATTTATAAGGGAGGAGAGGGGCACCTTTGGAAGAACAAAAACAATTATTTTATTATAAAGTCAAATTCGGTTTTAAATAGATCCAAATTGATTTATTTCTAATCTAAGGTGGGGATGGGTCGAAATAATCTCATACAGTAGAATTTAGACACGTTTAGGTTCCTATTTTAACCTTATCATTTAGATTTAACATTAAGTTAAATAATTTTACTTTTACTGTGTCTTCTTGTGTTCTTACACTATAAGGTTAATAAACATACTATAAGCAGCCAAACTAACCCCAAGTTGTTTATTATTAATATATATAACCTTATCTAAGTCATTTTTCCAAACCTTAGATTTTTAGTAATTAAATAACAATTACTAATATAATATTTGTTTTAAAAACTATTTTATGTCAATTTTGCACTATTTAGTAATTGATTTTTGTGAAAATTATAACAGGATAATTAGTTCTAAAAAAGTTAATTAAATCAATACTAACATGTCATATTAACCTAGAAAATTAGTGTAATTGATAAAAAAGTCTCAAATTATATTTATTTGGGTATTTATAACATCAATTATGTCAATATTTCATTAATAATATAATTACGGCATCATCTTTGTGTCATAAATAAATTAAATTATTTAAATTCTAAAAATTAAAAATAAAATATAATTATGTAGGAAATATTTTTATCTTTCTAATTAATATTTTTAGTCGAATTTATCTTTTGTATAACCCTATATTAAAAATTATATACTTATTAAACATTGATTTTAACTATTTTAACCCTTGTTTAAATAATTTAATAATAAATGTCCTAATCTAATCCAAGTGGGCCTAAATGGTCATATTTTATTCCTAAGGTTATTTTTGGTCGAATTACACTTATCCAATAGAATTAGGACATGTTTTAGGGTAATAATAATATCATTTTTTCCCTTAATTACCCTATTTACTTTTAACCGTGGTAAATAAAAGTAAAAAGTTACTATTCACCAAAAAAATTATTTTCATCTCATTGAACCACATTTTACTTACTGAAACCAACCGTGTCTCTCGGATTTTCGAAATTCCACTCACAGAAGTGGTAAAATTAAGTTTTATGAAAAATTCAGTTTTTTTAACTACCACTTAGTGGTTTCACTATTCATCAAAAATTGAAAGTTTTCAGAAAAATACCAAATTTTCACCCTAGGCTAATTTCGATATTTTGAATCCAAAAATGAAGTCCATTTTGAAAAATAAAATTTATAAAATTTCAAAAAGTGGTTATTACTATTCATAATGTCTAGTTTTAATAATATTTTAATAGCATATCGTTGTTTAGTGAAACTCGGTATTGTGTACGACGCAAGCTTTCGAGGAAGGTCGCGATTTCATGTAAAGAAATTCAAACAAGTGAAGGATTCCTTTGATGATTTATATAACATAAAAGTCTCGGGTGTTACAAGTATGAACATATATAATAATTATTTATAAAATATCTAGTGTTTGTGTTGGAAAAGATAATGAGGTATTCAGGGTGTTATGAAATATTTCCAGTTTGAGTGTGGTGTTGGTAAATTCATAGCTAGAAGGTGGTATAGATTTAGACCATGTATCAAGATTCGGTGACCAATGTTGTCTACAAGATGTGCATGTGAAGACTTCTCAGTGTAGATCAGTGTTATGGAGATGTGTTTATAAAAACACAAACAATTTTTTATTGGTAGAATTGAAGGAAGAAATATTTTTATAATCTTTATATAATTATTTCTAGTGTATTTAATGATATATACATTCTATATGATTATTTTAATAAATATTTAATATGCATGGATCTATAATACATGATAAATATTGATAATATTATTTTTTATACATTTTATTAAATTTTGGATTTTATCATGAAATTATTGAGAAAAATATATAATGTAAATAGGGGATTTTTCCTAGCTAGGATCTAAGGATATCATCCACCAATATGGTGTTTTGTCTCAATTACCTGACCATTAGAGACACTATACACCTCAAACTCATATACACTATTGATTATACATATAAATAGGCTCATATTCATTGTTTATATTATAATATTCATGTGATTCCTTATTTATAAACACAATTTTTAGTTCATTTTACAATTTGATCATTATTTCACATTATGATTGTAATTCGTTTTGTTAAAGTGTCCTATTACTTGGTATATATTTGAACACCTCCTAAAAACCAATTGGTCATGATTTTACGTAATTATTTAATATTCAGGTCTCTAATTACATTAGGAACAATTCATAATTTTGGATTACTTGAAGATTCACATTAGAAGACCACCAAAGTGGACCTTGAACCAACAACATTTTGGGAAAAGTGAATTGAAAAGAAGCCCAATAAAATTAATGTATCAAACAATATCCAAGACAAATTATTCTAGAATTTTAACTATGGATATAAAACATCAAAGGAAACATTTAATTAAACATTTTACAAAACTAATTATGATTTATGAATTAACTTTTTGGCAGCCCAAGTTGAAGATGCAATTCTGGGCCAGATTCTCTGGCCCAGAAAAACAGCCCACCATTTCAATCATATCTTTGAAAAAAATGAAATGAAATTGTATAGGATTTCAGGGTATATTCGTATCTCCATTTTCGTCCTCTATGGACCACCCAAATTCAGCCATCTGGAAGCTAATTTCGGAACCTCTGTTTGTTGGATGCAAGATGACATCCATTTCTAGTCAAGGGTGGAAAAGTCCAAATTCCACAAACTTTCCACCCCGCTAGGCCTACCATACTCATGTGGAAAGATATGGACTATTGGGGGTATGAACCCATGCCTCTTTAAATTCCTATTTAAGGTAGTGTTGGTGAAGGATTTAAGTGACATTGAGCTTTGTTTCATTTAAATGTTATGCTACCAATTTGATGTTGTAATCACATTTCTTCAATTGTAAGTTTCTTGAATTACCTCAGCTTCTTAATAAAAGTTCTTCATATTCTCTTACTCTATTCTTCTTCTTATCATCTTGATTCCATTGACTCAAGTTGTGAACATATTCACAGCAAACCTTGTGAAATTATTTACAAAACGGTGGAGTGATTGTTTTTTTAATTATTTTTCTCTTCTTCAATTCCTCCCTCATGAGTCTACTTCCCACTTCCATTTATATAAAAGAATAAATGGAGGGATAAACCTCTTATGGTTTGATCTAATGGAGTATCAAGGGTCTGGATTGGATTTTATTTCTTACTTAATAATCATTTAACAATTTATTTTATTTTATTTTTTCATTCAATGATCTTTTCTCTTCCTCTTCCTTATTGAATTTGATCACTGCACTTTTCATGTGATAACAAGATCCTTTACCTAATATTTATCATGAATATGATCCTCCAAGTGTATAAGTGATTATAATCTGTATTTGAATGTGTTAAACTAGTAAGTGATGAGGTTAAATTGATTTCATTGATTGAATCTTTCATGAGGTAATGAAATTGAAATATTCTAAAAAGGAATTCATCCAATCCACCCCAAGTGATAACTGAGGATCAACTCATTATCTTAATTTTAATTTACTTACATCTTTAGTTATATAGTAATCCAACCAAAAATCAACCCCAAATCTGGCCGCTTCATAGACAAAAATAATCCATATAATGTACGTGTATGTGAATTTCTTCTTAGGTCTCTGAGTATTCAACAACCCAAGATATACTACAAGTAACCTCTTAAACCTAAAAACATGAATAAATGTGGGTGATACCAACTATCTTCATAAATATATTATTAAATATTTACAAATTAAATATAACTTGAGTAGGTGATGGAAAAATATTTTATATTATTTGAATGTTAAATAAAAATACCCGTTTTGATAAAAAAGATTATATATCAATAAGGTAAATAATGTTAGCATATTTAATAATCCTTCACTATTATAAAAAACTCTATTGTAAGGGGTATTCTATTTTGTATTTTACAAGCCTCAAATATTGGAGAGTGTATTAATAGGGAAAGTCCTTGAATAGGCTTAACTATTGGAGGGTATACCAATATAGAAATCTTACTCACATTATTGGATAAGCCTTAATAGTCAATGAGTAACCAAACAAGGGAAATCCTATCACATCCTATATGATAGCCTAGATTTTCAGAATACTCATCTATAGAGGAATTAAAACTCAAATAGTAGCCTATATAAAACCATACGAGTCCCATTAAAGTCATTAAAAATCAATAGAATAAAAAATTTATAAATAAAAATCAACAAAAAATGTATTTTCAATGATGAATACCTTAAAAAAACACCAAATAAAAATATCATCATTAATGGTGTATAAACTATTTAATATATACACTTTATTGTGATAAGATGTTTATCATCAAAATATCCTACTATAAAATCTTGGATCACTGATACTATAATTTTGATTTGATAAACTAAACAAATATCTTTACTTTACGGTCACCATTGATTAGAAATATCATTAATTATGTAATAAAATGATCTCTATAAATTTTGACTTAATCCCAATTGTTTTCTCATAATTATCCTAGAGATATCACTCTTTATAAAATAATTTTCCATCACATCCCCTATCTTTCACATAATATTCCAATTTATTCCTTATTATGATGACATGATTATAAAGTAAATTGAAATGAATTGATCAGACCCAAAGAAAACTAAATTGTAACAAACCGACCTAACTAAGATTGAAAATAAATGAACTGAAACTATCAACCATTTACACACTGAAACCTAATCGAACTAAACAATCCTTTTTATATCATAATCAAACTGACTTGACCAAACAAACTGAATTGAATTTAAATGACTTGATTTGACCTAAGTAGACTTGAGTAGACTTAAACTACTATAAACATCATCAAAATGAACTAAAATAAAAATAAGTGAACTAAATTGAACCTAACTATAAGAAATTATATAATAATGATAAAAAATGAACTAACTTGAACAAACATTAATAAAACCCTAATAGGCATGTAACAAACGAACCCAAATAAAATAATCAAACCCAACCAAACTAAATCAACCAGAAATAAACTAATCATAAAAAAATAGAACTAAACAAAAGTTATTCAAATCAAATAGATGATGGTTACCTATAAGAAGTAATATTTTATACATGAATTTATTGAATAAGTATAACATTTGTTAAAAAGTGAATAGGATAAGAGAAAAAAAAAGAAATTATAAACAAAATTTTTTGTAGTATTATGTATAGTTATTACTCATTGATATAATTGATTTCAATATCATGGTTTTATATTTACAGTATTTTGTTATATATATAGTATATTTTTTTTTGTATTTTATATTAGCATTCTCATATAGACTACAGTGTCAATTATGGTTTCATATAAAATGAACAGTTTTCATTTCCTTAAATATATTTTCAATTAAACATCAATCTTTTTTAATTGATTTTAAAAAAGTACATATAACAATTTTATTATAGAATGGATAGAAGATGTATATATGAACCTGATTTGATCTCTAGTGATTTTCAAAACAAGTTGGAGAGATTTTTGGATTTTTCATTTGACAATGCTTCTGATAGTGGTCACATACACTGACCATGTTAAGATTGTGTTGAAAGACCTTGGTTAAAACATGAAGAAGTTAGCTACCATATAACCAAATATTGTTTGCAAAAAAAAACTAATTTTTTTGGTATCACAATGGGGAGAAAATGCAATCTGAAAATTCTCATGATCCAAATAAGAGGATCGAATTGAATAATTTGTTAGATGATTGGTTTCCATTTATTCATTATTATGAGAATGAAAGGATTCTGACCCAATAAGACTTAGATACAATCACACATGATAAGACTAATGAAAATGATGATGTTGACAGGGTGAAAAAATTTAATGATACTTCCATGACTCCAGTATATCAGCAATGTGGTAAAATGAAAAATCTGTAATTTTTAATCTGATAATTTCATGGGAAAACCATGTAAAGGATTTCTAATACTACCATTAATTACATTATTTTATTTTTGAATGAATTAATTCTAGATGATGTAGATATTCCCTCAAACCCCTATATGGCATGGAAGTTAGTTAAGGAACTCAGATATTAAAAATTAAAAATTCATTATTTGTTAGAAGATTGAATCTTATTTTGGGAGGAAACTGCTGAACAAAATGATTGTATAAAATGTGGAACATACCAATGGAAGCCAAAATCTTATGGAACCCAATCATTTATTCCACAGAAAGTAATGTGGTAATTTACATTTATCCCCAGACTTCATAATATTTTCATGTCTGATGAAATATCAAAAAAATGTGATGGCATGATACCAAGATAAATAATAATAATGATGAGTTGGTTCACCCTATAGATGGATTTGCATGATAGAGAATTGATGCTTGATATCCTGATTTCATAGCTGATGCATGTAATGTGAGGTTGTGTCTTTCATGTAATGTTTTAATCCATTTGTAAAGATGATTACATCACATAGAACATGGCCAGTTTTCATACACATTTATAACCTTCCTCCTTGGATTTTTATGAAAAAAACTTTAACTTTCATGAGTATACTCATATCTAGACCTTCTGATCCTAAAAATGATGTGTGTGTGTGTGTGTGTGTTTGTGTCTACATGAAGCCCTTAATTAAAGAGTCAAAAAAGATTTTGAATGTTGGTGTGTGTACATATGATGCATGTTAGGAAGATATATTTCATATGCATTTTATGCTTATATGGATGATAAATGATTATACTTCTTATACAATGAAGTTTGGGTGGAACACGAAGGGAGAACTATCATGTCCTATTTGTATGAATAATACACAATCCATGAGATTGAAATATCTCTGTAGTTTTAGTTTTATGGGACATCAATGATTCTTGTCAGTGGACTATCCATATAGGAATAATCATCATAGATTTGACAATACCATAGAGACCAAAAATCCACCCCATAATATGTTTGGCATTGATGTGCTTAATGAATTATAATATTTCAGTTTTTTTATTTGGGAAGGGTTATATGAAATCTAAAAAGATGAATAATGTTTCCAATGAAACCTATTACAATTGGAAGAAGATAAGTATCTTCTTTGATTTTCCTTATTGGTCAACCAATTTTTTATGTCATTACTAAGACGTAATTCTCATTGAAAGGAATATATGTGAAATGTTGATTTCAATTCTTCTAAATGTAAATGGAAAGAAAAAAGATGATTTACGATCTCAGAATGACTTGGTGGATTGGGGTATCAGACTAGAATTGCATCTTGTGTGTATCAATTAATACAAATGGAGAGTTCCCTATGCTTATTATGCGATGAAAGTTGTAGAAAAAAAATTCTGGAAGTACTTGAAACTATTAAAGTTCCTGATGGATATTCAAGAAACATATTAAAATAGGTCAACAGAAGAGATTTGAAGATGAAATCTTTGAAGACTCATGATTATCACATCCATTTTCCTGAGTTTATTCCAATAGAAATATATCATATTATGTCCAATAATGTAATGGTTTCAGTTATTCATTTTCTCTATTTATTTAGATAACTTTTTCCTAATAATTTGTTGAAGCATTTCTTTAAAAACATGTTGACAAAGGCACCATTAATTTTGTGTGAGTTAAAGAAAATATTTCCTCCATCATTTTTCACATGCATTATGCATCTAACTATCCATCATCCAACTGAAATACATATCAGAGGACCTGTTTCTTTTCATTGGATGTATCCAACTGAATGAAACTTGTTCACATTGAATTCTTATGTCTGGAATAGAAATCACCCTGAAGGTTCTATCATGAATGGTTACTTGACTCAAGAATGTATGTATTTATTTTCAATGTATTTGTCTAATATGACTACGAGATAGAACAAACCAATGAAAAATGAATAATAATAGTATGAGAAAATTGAACCTAGTTTTCTATCACTTCCCCAAATATAGGAATTCCCATATCATATACATTGACCACATTAATCCTTGAAGAGTGCGATATAGAACATCACCCATTTTTTTACTGTGATTTTTTAATGACTACATCATGTAATTAAATTGAACACGTATATCTTATGTCATATCATGTAATTTTACATATCTATTAAACTATTTTTATTTTCTTCATAATATAACATAAACAAATGATAAATAGAAAGCATTGTTTTTTATCTTTGATAAGGAGAGAGACTTTTCATAAAAAATAATTTTATTCTTGGTTGAAATTGAAGGTAGAAATATTACTGTAATAAATTAATAAAATAAATATTTAATTATGTTTAATATTAATTTATATTTCAAGTATTTAGTTTTCTTTTTGACTCCATCTCTGATGAAATTATTGATTTGTATTTTGGTTCTAATTCCATGGTTTGTGAATGCAAATAGATTATTATCAATGGGTAAAAATTTATTATTATTGAAGTAGAAAATAACATGAGAACAAAACATGATAGTGTTATGGTAACTGCCACAATAGACTATTATTCCAATGCATCGGATAGTATACCTCAATTTTAAAATGTATCTTATTATGGATCCATTGAGAAAATACTAATATTGAATTATTACTCTCATGGTCAAGTCACTATGATGAAATGACAGCGGTTTGATTCGATGACAAGGCATGGAACATTTATTAATGATAGTGGATTTTGAGTTATTGACATGACTCAAACTCTTGCTACAAATGAACCATATGTATTAGTATTGATGGATAAATAATTTTTGTATATCAAAGATCATATATGACCTGAATTTGGTGTCATTATTGAATTAATACCAATATATATTTTGGATGATGGTGATGATGGAATTGAAACCATCTCTGATCCCATTGGCCTCGATCCATTTATTACTAATGATGAATCCAATAATTTAATTATCAGATTTGATTATAAACTAGATGCTATGGTTGGAAATATATAGAATCATCAATTTGTGTTCTCACTTATTTTAGTTTAGTTCGACTTGGGTTGTTGAAGTTTTGTGCATTTTAAATATTTACTAGTTGCAGTTTTCTTTGAGTTAGCTTTTCTAATATTGAATTGAACTGTATTCAAGCCTACCAAACAAAAAAACTGAAAAAATTAAATTATTAAAAAAACAAGATGAATTTAATTATAAATATTAAACTAATTTAAATGAAAATCAAAACCAATGAAAATAATGACATAAAAATGGAAAAATGGCATAACCCAAAATATGAACCAAATGACCCAAGATAAATAAAAATAAATAAATAACCTAATAAATTGAAAAAAATGAACCAAATGAACTAATCAAAATTGAATTGGATCGAATTAAAAATAGAAGAAAACTATACCATACCTATGATAAACATGATTATTTGAAAATATTGTTTTTTATATGAAATTTATTATGTTTTGATATTATTACCACTAGATATAATTTGTTTTTGATATATCATTATGTATCCTATATTTGGTTTGACAAGTGGTATTCCTTAATTAATTTATGTTCAATCTTCTTTCTTTTTTGGGTTATACATTAGTTATGGATTAATAATTAATTCTGCATTTTTTCAAATGAAGAAAATGAAAAACAATGAGGAGATACAAAGAAAAAGGATGATAGAAAAAAATCATCAAATGAGTGAGATGGGCATACATCCTTTAGTTCCCGTTGTGAGTATTTTATTTCAAAAATATATATCAATAACATATAATTTCATGTGATTAATTTTGTTTTTAACATTTAATCAGGATCCACCACCCAGTCACCAACTATTTTATGAAAATCCTAGTGATTCTAGTGCTGAGGATGAAGATATGGTGGGGAGGGTGAGGTACTGGAGTTAGGATCTCTAGTCAGCATACCCAATCACACCCTGTCCCTCCCCCTTACATACCATCTAACACAACTTCTGATCTCGTAGTGTCATTAGAGACCCGAGATATTTAGGTTGACCATGTTTTCACCATTATTTTCATCTGAGCCTGCTCACATATCTTTCCCTTATCTAACAATTATTCCTAATCCTCATCCATATTATACATTTTCACATCCATCTATGCTATATTCTTTTCCTTATACTTTCTTCTCCTCGAGATTCTACATTCCTGGTTTATCAACTCCTGATCTGACACATTTTGAGCCTATGGAGCATACACCGGGACACACTCCATCTATTAATGTTGATGTTTCTTTAGTTACTAGGTATCCAACGAGGCCCACTGATCTGACTTCCTCGGGTATATTTATAGAACACTAGTAATTTTTTTACCATAATTTATTTTAATTATAAGATGTATTGATATAATATTTGTTTTTCTTCTATAATAGTTAGATATTATGATAAGTGGTGTGTGTATATAGACATGCATACATTGTGGAACTGCCACACATATCTAATGGTGGATTACAATGAATACAACCAAATGATTGAAAAAACAGGGTGGGAATGTAGGAGTTTTTTGTGATGCTTGTGAAATACTCTAACATCATTCCCGTATATCCACTCTCCTTGAGACACATACCAATTAAAGTAAAAGAAAATTCTTGGGAAAAAATATGGGTAAAAAAATTCATTGGATTTAATGTTATATTATTATTGTATTTTTATGAACTAATATTTTATTGTCATCTTCATTTTAATTTTCCCAACAGTGAGGCTGCAAGGACAGTAAAACTTAGGGAATCAGGTGATATGTAGAGTGGATATAATCATGAGTTGTATAGTAGATGTAATTCTATATTTTGAATAGATTTAGAGGCCACACCTATCATGGATGAATGACCAGTAGAATATTATTAGTCAATGATTGCTCATTAGATGAGTATCAGTTAAAGGCTTTAATCAAATTTGAGGGTTTTAAATGAAAATTAACAATATTTTCATTAATATTTTCTTTTGTATTATGGAAAATTTATTTTTAGGAATCATCAAGAAGAAATAAAAAAACAAGTATTCTATGAAATACCTCCACACATTGGGGAAGACTATGATGTCAGACCATGAGAGGAAGCAGGTATGGCACACATTTATAATTTTTCTTTAGGACTTGAACTTTCTTTTGTTTCCTCTATATTTCATTCCCTTTATAATTGGGCTAGATAAATGATCATGTATTATTCAGTTTATTATTGAAAGTATTTAGTGTGAAATAAAATTTCAATATTATTATTGTTATGTTTTTGAGCATGTCATGAACCTATACAACCACTGACCATTTTATTAAATGTACTTTCTTTTAATAGGAAAGGGCACTGCAATATTGAGGCCACTTACCTATAAAATTTTTAGGGATAGAATAATTAATACCTTAGGTAATGAACCAAAATTCATGAAAATATACTAATATATTATATAAATATTAATGAACAAAAATTAAATTATAGAAGAGAAAGAGTCTTTGTAATTAAAAGTTACCTTAAAATGATATAGTAAATAAATCACATGATTTTTTCAACAACCATTAGTCTTATGAGAAACATTATAATTAATAAACATAAAAAAATTAATCAAATGAATATTTATAACTAAAATATATATCCAGATTAACTGGTATCAATTAAACCATGTTATCTCATGACCTTAAAACCATGATCTATGTGGTGTAGACCAATTGAAACATAGAATTAGTCATATGTTCTTGTAAATTTCCAAATTTCACAATTTAATATTTGATCATTTTCAAAAAAAAAATATACTTAAAATTTTATATATTTGATATATATAATTTCAACCTATACATAAATCACTTCCCACGGTAATAATCCTAGATACACAATACTTGTGGTAAAGGAACACTCATCTCACACAATAATAATCATTGAAAGATGCTATGAAGTAAATCAAGATTCTATGTATACCAACCCTTGAAAACATTATACTTATTCAAAAGTACTTATTTGACTTTTTATAATTCTTTTTTTGGAGGAGGAACATGATATTAATTCTCCTTTAAATCTTTATAATGACATAATTAGAAACAAAACCATGAAAAATCATTCTTTTATTCATGATTTGTATCACAGTAATAGAATGCGGGGTTCCAAAGATCACTATGATCTCATGTGATGGAGAAACAAAATTCACTTGTATCATTAAATCAAAACAACTCAAGTAATACATTTAAAATCTCAAAATAATCATTTAGGGAATGAAATTTGTATTATTAAATCATACCAAAGCATATTTCCCATATGTTTTAGTCATGATTAGAGTGTTGATAACCAATTCATGAATATTCTTTTTTGCTATAGAAATACCTTTTTATATTATCATTAATTATGGTGATCGCACAAACACCTTATTATTGATTACTATGATGACCTGTTCAATTATATATATGTTGTATCGATTGATAACCCATTCATTGATACTCAGTTATAATTCATCTACTATATATTTTTATTTTTAGCTTCATTTTGAATCAATATCCATTTGATTTTAGTTATTAAATTCAGTATTATTAACCGATTTTTAATTATTGTTTTCTACATTCAATGTCATTTTAGAGGGAGGTTTTGAATATTGAAGGATGTGTGCCTCAAGAAAAATTGTTTTTCTCGAATAGAAAAAAATATGGAAGTACGGTAAACATACCAAAAAAGCAACAGATTGTAAGTTTTAATTTGTTGATTTCAAATTTTAATATCTATTTTGTAACATAATAGTATATTTATATTTTTAAATGTGTTTTTTGGAGGCCATTGATTCCTAATAAGCTAACAACTTTGAGACAAACGATCACTCACATCAATTTTTGGGAGTTGAGCACCATGAAAGAGTACACTATCAACTAGGGAAGAGTATTGTCCCCATGAGGTATTGTACCACTTCAGGTGCCCGTTTTGGTAGCAATAAGTTGAAAAAAGGATAGTACATGGGAAACATAGTCTGAGGCTAAGGAAAAAAGGGCTGAAAATGGTCATACATGTGGAATAGTATAATGAGAGGTAAAATGATGAATTTATGAAACTGAGGGAATTTTTATGCCCATAACCTCCACTAGAGACCACTTAGGCTTGAGATTATTATATTTCAATGATTCATACATTATATAGTGCATTGAGTATTATTTTTAGTGGTGGTCGGGATGATGTCATTCCCGATGATGGTGATGGTAAGGATGATGGTGAGGAAGAGGTTGAGGATTATGGAAAGGAAGAGGGAAAGTACGAGACTGAGGATGAGGATGAGGATAAGGATATGGATGTGGCCGAGGATAATGATTTCAATAGTGATGGTGATGAGGTAAATATTAATCCTTTTTATTTTTTACAGATATTTATGACATTTTATGTTTAATTATTTGTTATGAATGAATATATGTAATATGTTGTATGTTTTTTATCACTGGTTAAATGAATCAATTGAGTTCCTATGTTATAATTATTTATGTACTGGTTTCTGGATTTTTGAGGATGATATGTTGGTTTCATTACAAGTTATTTTGGTTTGTAGGATCTATTTTTATTGTTTGGTGTTACTGTTTATTGAGGATGTTCTATATTTTTCATTTTAGGTTTTGTTGGGAAGGGTGGGGCTGCTGCTAGCTTGGGAATTGGGGGGGTCTATACCCATAGTTTTATAATCTTTGGTATAGCCTTAAACCAATGGTTCACTAAAAACCATTGGTTAAAATGAAATTTGGATCACCCTATACCAATAGTTTACTAAGATCCATTGGTATGGACCTTTCCCAACAACACTATAGCCAACGGTTTGGAGAACTATTGGTATTGGTTATACCAACAGCTCTATATCCTATACCAATAGTTTTGAAATGTTGTTATAACCTTCAATTCCTGTAGTGAAGATAAACTATGAAAGGAAGGAAGAGGAGTGGCAAGCTTACCATTAGCTATACAATAGAATTGATAATGAAGGAATTAGATCTCGTATAAAAACCAAGCTCAAAGACTAGGTTAGAATTAAGGGAGAGATCCAAGATTCTAAGCATGAAAATGGAAGAAGAAAGGTGGGTAAAAACCTTAAATAAAGGTAGGTTAAAAATATTATTTTCACAAGTTTTAAAGAGATGCTTGGTTTGGCTGCATAGTTTTCCAAAACATCCCTCTAAACTATGAATCACCACTAGTTAAGTGGAACTAAGAGTAAGACCCTGAGCTCATGGTTTGGGAAAACCATGAAGCCGCTCCTACAGCACTAGAAAGTCTCTCTTGGTCATGTAGCCTAAGGCTAATGATTAGAAATAACTTTTCAACCCTCTGTATTTTGTTGCACCACCCACATGGTTGAGGCACACAGTGAGTACTAACCATGTATATTAGTCTGCCTCTCCAAAGTTTTGAATATCTAGGCCATGAATGAGCCCCAAACTCTCCCGTACTACTCATTAGCCCCTTAAAAAAATTATAAGAATAAAACAAGAGATTCTGAATAGTATCTTAAGTGTCCATAGCTCTTTGAAAATCTAGGATGTTATAACCTCCCCTCTTTAAAACAACTCATCCATGAGATTCCTTTCCGAAGGTGGTAAAACATTATATGAGAAAAGTTCCGACCAATGAGCATGTACATGAGCTTCTTTATCCTAGGACTTGTCATATACATGACCATGTTGATATAGAACTTGTACCAAAGGAACTAACCATCCTCATATAGCCTTCATGCTTCGATCAATGATATGTATAAGATAGTCCTCAAATGACACATCTATACCTATCTCAATATCCTCATGATCAAATGAATAAGATGGTTCAGAATGATAACATTGAAGATGTGATATATGAAAGATGTTGTGCATGACCTGGTACCTCTAAGGTAAGGATAACCGATAGTCTACTGACCTGAATCTCTCCAAGGTCTCAAAAGGACCGATGTAACGAGGTGATATATTGCCTTGTCTCTAAATCCATCTATGACCCAATCTAGGAGAAACTCGAGAAAAAAATACCAGATGTCCCATTTTGAATTCTAGATGTTGGTGAAAATTATTGGTATAAGACTTCTTATTATACTGAGTTATATCCATACACTTCTAAATGATATGCACTTATTCTGAAGTCTCTTGAACAAGATGAGGTCCCAGTATCACTACCTCACCTACCTCTAATTAGCATAGGGGTGAATGACACGACCTGCCATATAGAGCCTCATAGGGAGTCATCTAAATAGTTTCTTGAAAGGTGTTACTATAGTAAAACTCAACAAGATATAGGTGTCTCTCCCAAGAACCCATAAAATCAAGGAGGAATTCTCAGATCATTTCCTCTAACACCCATATCATACACTCAGACTAACCTTCAGTATGAGGGTGGTATGTTTTACTTAGAAGCACCTATGAACCCAGTTCCTTTTCCAACCCCTGCTAGAACAATGATGTAAATTGAGCATCTCTATCTGATACAATCGAATATGGAACACCGTTAAGTCATACAATTTCTTAAATGTAAAGCCTCTCATGTTCATCAAATGATAAGGTCTATCAGATAGGTAGTAAGTGAGCAACCTTGGTTATCCTTTCGATGATCATCCATATCACATCATTTCTATGAGGGGATATCGGCAAGCCCGTCATGAAATACCTGGTGAAATCATCCCATTTTTATAAAATAAGGGACATAGGGTATATAAGTCCTATAGGCCACTTGTGATCTTCCTTCACCTGCTGATAGGTGGTGAACCGTGTGATGAAACCTGTAATCTGCCTCATTATAACCGATCACCAATACTAAAAACATATGTCTTAGTACATCTTGGTAAGACTAGGGTGTACTTCCCAAATGGGGTTGTGAGATTCCCACATCAATTCTTCCTATATAACTATAGGTACCTAGATGTATCCTAGGAAGTGAAGGATCGCATCTTCACTAATGACCCAACCAAGCGGTGGGTCTCCACTTGAGACACTTTCCCTTATGACCAAGTCCTTGGGGTCTAAAAGTTTTCTCACCCTTAAACCATTTCATAAGGGAGTATTTCATTGCAAAAGATAATAAAACAAGATTCCAATGATATTATTGAATCTCCAGGTTCATCTTAGAAAATAGGTCCATCAACTACCACTCACAACTATCCTCTTGGATGACCTGTGTACAAGTATTTCAAATCAAGGATTTAGCTTTTTCATTTCTATTTATAGGTGTATAAGAAAGCTAGAAGTATAAATATTGAAGGTAATATACCAATCTACACTACCTGATATTCAATTCATGCTATGTGGAAATGTATTTGAGACTTTTGTGGTCCGTGTAAATGAAAAATTGTTCCCCAAATAGATAATGCCTCCAACAACGTAAAGCATGAACCAAAGTTTCTAGCGTGAGGTCATGTGTAGGGTAATTACACTCATGAGGTCTCAATTGGTGAGACCCATATGCCACAACATGATATCCCTACATTATAACTGCTCGAAGCCTGGTTCATGATGCATCATAATAGCCTGTATAGCTGCTACCTTGCTCTGGAATAATTAGGTTTGGTGCTGATGTTATTCATCCATTCAGCTCCTAAAAGGATATATCATAGAATTTATACCATAAAAACATAATGGTCTTTTTATTCAAGACCATGAGAGGCACTTCGAGGCATGATAAGTCTTGAATTAAATGGTCGTAATAGCCATCCACCCCAAAGAAACTGAACATGTCAAAGACATTCTTTGGTTGTTCCAAGTAAACTATATCACTCACCTTCTCTAGGTCAATAGATACTCCTGCCTTTGAGATGATGCGACCTAGTAAGTGAACCTTATCAATCCAAAAGTATTATTTGGTGAGTTTATCATACAAATGATTCTCTCTTAGTGAATTCAACATGATATCAATATTTTTGGCATGGTCGTGTTGAGTATGAGAATACACTGAGACATCATCCATGAAGACCACCAAAAATGAATCTAGATATGCATGGAAAACCTGATTCATCAGGGATTTGAAATCTATTGGTGTGTTTTGAAGGCCGAATGGAATAACTATATACCTATACAAACTATATCTACTTCATAACATTTTATGTGGTATGTATGATGGCCTAACACACACCTGATGGTAGTCCAACCTCAAGACAGTCTTGTAGAAAACCAATTCTCCTTAGATCTAGTAAAAGATGTCATCTATATGAGGTAGTGGATATTGGTTCTTAACCATAAATTGGATCAATCGATGGTAATCTACACACAATTTTAGGGTACCATTGGCCTTCTTGGAAAAAGGATAGTTGTACCCCATAGAGAAGTACTTGGTCATAAAAAACCCTTAGTTTCCAAGACCTATAACTTATTTTTGAGTTCTTGGAGATATATAGTTTCAATAATATAGGGAGGAATGAACACTAGTGTTACTCCTCAAACTAGATCAATAGTGAACTCAACCTCTCTCATTAGAGGTAATCCAGAGAAGTTATTAGGTAAAACATCCTTGAAATGATCCACCACAGGAGGGAACCCCATATGTTGCATACCTAGATCGCTCATAAAGAGACTTCCTATCTGGGATATCACTCTTCAAAGACCATGATGCGTTGGTCCAAATCAACTCTCCTAGATATACCATTTTCCCTTATGACTTCATGTACCTCCCTCGGGTGATGTGAAGGACATCTTCCAATGATATAAATCAACATGATCATGATATGAAACTAACTGGTTAATATGGAGTATGATGTCAAATATCATCATCTTGTGGAAAAAGAGATCCCATATAACGGGATAATCACCTATCTCAATGGTACATCTATTACATCAGTGTACGCTCTCAGTTCAGATTCTTAACAACGTGTTGAGAGTCAAGACCATAGAATTACTCTATTTCTAATTATAGAATTTCCATAATTGTCATAGATATGAAAGAATACAAATATCTTATATTGAACAAGGTAGAAACTAAAGTAGAAGCTACTAGAATAGTATCTTGAACTGTAGAAGGTCCTGGACTCTGCTCCTAAGGAGTAGGTTGTGGTGTATAAATATGTCCAAGTACTCGACCTTGTGATTAAAACTAATTAAAATGGGTAGGACCTCTCGGTTGGCGATGTACATCATAAGTCTTGCTACCTCGGTCATGAACACCTCCTCAACCTCATCAGCTGTTAATACTCTATCTCCCTGCTTGATGTGGATCTACTGACCCTGTACCTGAATACATAGTCGGTATATATCCCTTATCACTAGGAACCAAAGGAAGGTTTTGGAAAAAGCATTGAAGGTGCACCATCCTGCCACAAGTTTTACACTCAGTTGGGTCCTTCATACACTAGGGATTTTATGTCCAGACCTACCACACTAGTGAAACACCGCATAGCTATCTGGGAATATAATTTGTGTAACATCTATACCCAAACCATTAGGTTCAAGTTGGAATGTCACATGACCCCATGAATACCTCCCCATATTTAAGAGGCTTCCAACTAGTAGATATGGTCTAATTCCATCACTAGGGATACTATAACCTCAGTATCATTCCATATGATCAAAAATAAATAATGAAAATATAATGAATAATAAGAGTAATCATGTAGAAATTAAATGACATACATGTCATGCAAATAAAAGAATCTCACAAAGTGGAAAGACTGTTCAGAATGAATAAAATAGATGATAAATAAAAGAACAATAGGGTCCTCCAGTGTATGCCCTAGTCTTCCCCGTCTCCATGCTCCACCTTCTCATCCATCCATCATAGGGACCATTCCCTTAACCGTGTCTCTCATGAAATCTACAAGTGCATCAAAATGCCCGAGTAGGGTGTGAGTACAAGACTTAGTAGGGAACCACCAATGAATCCTTAACCTGATGTGCTCAAGTATACAAGTTTATTCCATAATAATAATAAATGCTGGAAGTTCATAAACAAAAATTCCAAATTTGATCATTAGTGATCTAACCAAGCTAACACAACCCCTGGTCATACCTGCTTTAGCTCCATATCAGAAGATAACTAAATGAGTTAAAAGAAGAAAACCACCCCATGCATAGTGTCCTCATGGTTTCATGGAGGTGATACCCAATTTCATCTATCCCTCAAGAGGACCATGTCATCCATATCCTCTATATGAGAATATCTAGTACTCACATTGACTAGGCTATCTCGTGGTGAATGGAACTTAGCATCAAGGATACCTCGAGCACACACTCGACACAATTACATGTATACCTCTTACCTACACCTTGTGTTTAGGTCCCTTATCATTATCATTACAGTTAAGCAGTCTCCCCTGATAGGGGAAAAATATGTCATGACAGTCCACCTATCTGAAATAACACTAAAAAACAAGGCATGATAATACAAATATAGGTCGATCACACAAGTAGGCATAGTATATCAACATGAGTATTTAGTATCATACACAACAACATGTGATCATAATCAAACATGGATAAAATCTACACTAATATCACCCATGGAATCACAATAGTTTTTATGGGCTACACACGCATACTCACATGTGATCACAATCAAGCACGATCAATGAAAATGTCAACAAATATAATTATCAAGGAAAAAAGTGTAAATGCGATCCCAAAAAGGTAAAAAACTTCCTACGTCAAAAGTTATCGATGTAAAAAGGCAAGGATAAACTAGTCATGAACACCTCCTCATGGACTTATTATAGATATGTTGACACTCGAGTTTCATCAAGGTTTTCTAGCACCAAAAATAGCTATTTTATTTTTAAAATAAATGAAATATCATATTTGATTATATTATCACTCTCATGGATAATTTTAGAATTATCATTAAAATATCACATTTGATGATAATTTATCTTTATTAATTTTAAAATTATTATCTAAATTATCACATGTGATGATATTTAACATCTTCTAGAAATTTTCAAATCATTAATGAAAAACAATTCATGTGTTTAAAATTACCCTTCAATAACTATTCTATTGTAATTGCACAAAAATTTGCGATTGATAACTTTTTTGTAGACTACCCAAAATAATTCAATGATTTATCACTTTAATAATTTTTGATAAATCATTCACTAATAAATATTTTATCATCATTTATTTAAATAGTATCCATTGATAATTTTTTAACATATTTTGATAACTTACCTAAAAATCATCTTTTGATAATCCAATTAAAATTATCATTTGATATTTTTTGGGGTTATCATTTTCATTCGAGATCAATCATATATTTATATTTATTATATTTATTTATTTTTTACTATGATCATGAACAAGAGAAGAAAAAAATAAATAAAATAAAAATAAAATAATACTTGTAACTCACACATCACACTAAGGTTGTGGGGGAGGAGGTTGAAACGCATCAACTAGAGAATAGAGGAACAACCCCAAACGTAGGCAAGGGAGTCTGAGGTACATTAGACATGGTGAGATTGACCACTATAATCCACATCTATGAGTTATTGGAATCCCCCAAAACCATAATGTTTCTTCATTCCTTTTTAAATAAAACCCCATATTAAACCATTGATTTAATTTACATTTTGACTGGATTTTCAATGTTGAGTGTTTAATTTTCTCTCATTAAGGGGTTACAAAATTTAAATCATCAGAAACTGGTGATTTTCAAGTTTTTTAGTTTCAACCGTGTTAACAATGGAACTTTTATATGTGTGTGGTGAAGAATATGTTGGAGAGAGGTAAAAGAAAACCAATTGACCAAATTTCCATTGCTCATAAAAGTTATGCCATGCCTAGGGTAAACCCCACATTCTAGATCTAATGGTGGTATTATATTTCTCATACGATGCACCGTTTGAGAGATATTAATTATTTATTATTTAAAAATGGATTAAATAATTAATTAAATATAAATTTTTTTCTCTAGTGAGGTGTCCAAATGTCGGATGCTTACAAATGTTATGCCATGCTTAGGGTAAACACCACACCCTGAACCTAAATATGGTCTCATATTTTTCATGCGACGCGCTTTTTGGGAGAAAATAAATTATTTCAAATATAATATAATAAAAATTATTAAATAAATTATTTTCATGACCAAGGTGCCTAAACATCCAATGCTTACATACGTTATACCCCGCCCATGGTAAACACTTCATACCAGACCTAAATGTGGTCTTAGATTTCTCATACAACACACCTTTTGGAGTTATTAAATTATTTTGAATAAATTGTGAATTCTTAATATAATATATTTAATAATTTTATTTCGTCTTCACCAAGGCTTTACGAACTTGAAATTTCACACCATCTTAGTGTCCAAATCCAAAAGTATTTGATTGAATATTCCAAAGAGTTAACTAGGCTCTTACCATTACATAAAGACTTTGACACATTTATTAAGTTATTTTTCACTCATAAATCATTTTTTCAGATAAGAAACTTATAATTTATCAACAAAGGATTTTTATAATCTTATTTAAATTTAGGATATTACAATTATTCCCCTATACTAACTTATTATCCTTTATTAGTATATCTTGAAGTATTTCTCGAACAAATCAATCCACTGTGCTCAAACATCATACTCATGGTCTCACAACTCTCTCTAGATTTGTTTATGTTACCACTAAATTCTGACCAATGGTACCTTATTTCATTGAAACACCATATCTATTTAATATATGATCCATACAATACACTCATCATAAGATTAATTTATCTCCAGCTCAACATCCTCACAATTGATAACATGCGCAAGATCTGGTATGTATCTATGAAGTTGTGATACATGGAACACATCATGCATACCTCGATAGAGAGAAGGTAGTTATAAGTGATACTCCACTACCCCTATCTAGTAAGTGATCTCAAAGGACCCAAAAAATGTAGTGTTAACTTTCCTTGATTTCTGATATGTATGTTCCCTAACCGATGAGTCGCTCCCAAGAAAACCTGATCTCCCAAAAAAACTCCAAGGGTCTCCTCCTATGGTCAATATATTTTCTATATTTTATTTGAGTGGTGATCAATATCCTCCATATCAGATGCACTTTATCAGAGGTCTCCTGAACCATACTGGGGACAACAACCACTATCTCACCCACCTCGTGCCAACAGAATGGTGAGCGACACGACCTCCCATAATGAGCCTCATAAGGTTCCATCTGAATCAAAGTCTTATAACAATTATTTTGTGAGAACTCAATCAAGGATAAGTGGTCATCCCATGATCTACAAAAAATAAAGCATGCAATATCAAAGAATATCCTCCAATATGCGTATTATTCTCTCTAACTATCCATCGGTCTGGGGATGGTACGTCATGCCCAATCTCAGCTGAGTCCCTAGGGATTTCTGAAAGCCCTAACAAAATTGTAAAGTAAAATTTTCATCTCTATATGAAACAATTCTTAAAGGGAGTCCATAAAAAAACATGATCTCTCGAACATAGATTCTTCACAGGTCCTCTATTGAGTGAGTCCCTCTGATCGGTAAGAAGTGATCAAAATTTGTTAACTTATTAAAAATCACCCAGACTGCATCATGACTCCTCAATGTCCTGGGAAACCCCATAAAAAGTCTATAGTAATGTATTACTACTTCCACACAGGTATTGGGAGTGGATGAAACAACCCACTAGGATGTTGGCACTCTTTCTTGGACCTCTGATAGGTGAGGCATTGAGAGAGAAAACCAGTAATGTCTCCCTTTATCCCCAGATGCCGGATCTATCACCTGATTTCAAGATACATCTTGGTTTTACCAGGTTGTACTTTCCATCTAGAGGTATGGTAATCTCTCATCAGATCCTCTCTTATAGAAGTACTTAATACTACTCTTTCATATACCAAGATCACATACTCATTGCACCTTAACCATCTGGGTATTAGGTCACCTCCAACTAGCTGTTATCTCATCACAAAACACTCTAGGTATAACTCCTGATCATTATTCACTTGTTCCATAAGAGAAGATTTAATCAGAAAGGGGGAAAATGTTATAGATCCATGATCCTCTGAAGCATCGACTCTCCAGTCATCCCAAAAGTTTATCAAATTCCACTATTCCTATGAAGTACTCTTACCAATATCTTTTTCATCCTATGTCTTATTCCTAAGATCATACATAATTAAATTAACCTTCCTAAGTTCATATGCCATCTCAAATTCAAACGTCTATAGATAATCAACCCAAAACCTATTTCTCAAGTTCAGGTCCATCTGTGTGAAGATATAACGAAGGCTCTTGTGGTATGTATAAACAATAAATCTTTCATCGAAGAGATAGAACCTGCAACATTTCATAGAATGGACCACATATATTAGCTCCAAGTCATGTGTGTGGTTGTTCATATCATGAGGTTGTAACTGATGAGACTCATAAGATACTACCTTCTCACTTTGAATCAGCACCACTCCCAAACCAATGCCTAATGCATCACATTACACTGCATAACCAATCCTAGGATTAGCGAGTGTTAGTACTGGAGCTGTCGTAAACCTTTTATTTAGATCAAGGAAATCCCATTCACACTATTATGACCACTAGAAATTCACTCCCTTTTTTTTAGTGCAATCATGGGTGTTGATATCTAGGAGAATCCCTAGATAATCCTCTGATAATATCATACTAATCCCAGAAATTTCATAATCTCAAACATGCTTTGGGGATGTGTCCAAGACATGACTGACTCAACCTTATCTAGGTTTACTGATATACCAGTCTCAGACACCACATGTCCAAGTTACTTCAACACTTTAATATATAAGTCACATTTCAACAACTTGGCATAAATCATGTGTGCACAAAGCATACTCATAACTGTATCTAGGATCCTATCATGTTTCTTTGGTGTCAGTGAGTAGATGAGGATATCATTGATGAAAACTACAATGAAAGAGTCCAAGTATGGATGAAAAATCTTGTTCATGAGGTCCATGAGCACCATTGGTCCTGAATGGAATCACCAATTGATCATATAATCTATATCTACTCTAAAACACCATCTTCGAAATATCCTCCTCCCTAACTCATAATTGGTGGTAGCCCGATTGAAGACCAATCTAGGAGAAACATTGGTCTTCCCTTCACTGATCAAAGAGATCATCGATCCTAAGAAATTAATATTTTTTCTTCATCTTCACCTAGTTCTAATTTTGGTAACCAACACATAGTTGAAAAATACCATTTTCCTTCTTGGTAACCAAATTAGGTTCACCCCATGGTGGAGTACTAGGTTTGATAAAACCCTTCCAATACAATTCATCTATTTGTGTCTTGGTCTCCTTCAAATCAGTTGGATCCATATGATATGGGGGTATAAAAATGGGTTGCACACTTGGTATGAGCTCTAACTCAAATTCAAATCCTCTATTAGGAGGGAGTCTTGTGAAGTCATCTAGAAAGACATCATGTGAAGTAGGGTGAGGGTGTTAGATCAGAATAGAAAAACCAGAACAAATGTGGGTGTATTGAATAAGATTCAAGATTCAAAATAGTTCGAAAAGAAGAGGTAAACAAGAATGATAACTAACTAGGAGAAACAAACCTATAACAAATAATGTGCAGAAAAGTAATGAACACAACTGATTTATGTGGTCCGGACCTGTTTGGTCCTACTCCATAGAAAGAACACCACTATAATATTTTATTAATATAAAAAAAACATCATACAATAGAGCAAACAAAGATGATAGAAATGAACATGGATCATAGAAACTATACGAGAATAGGGACCTCATCACTCCAGGATCTAGTGATGAATCCTGACTCAAAGATGGTAATGCACACCCTTGAATTGGATAAACTCACGCACACAACCCCAACCTTGACCGAGAAGAAGGAAGAAGATGAAACACATAATATAAATGAAAAATAAACACATCATTACAAAACTCATGCCTAAACCCAAAACCTGAGAATAGGTAGATGGAGAACTGGGATGTTATGGCTAGTGCTTCTTGAAGGTGTGTCAGATGAAAAAGACTCATGAGAGGTGAGGAATCCAATAGAGGGGATCATCAAAACATAAGGGTTGTGAATCCATTGAAGTATAGAACTGTATGAACTCCTCTCTCAAACTCTCTATGAAGGATTAATCCTGAAGATGAAGAACCACACTATGAAAAAGAAGAGTCACGAGGTAATAATAGTACAGTAGAGGTGAGGTGATGAGATAATAGGTGCACCGTGCGATGAGGAAGCATGGACAGCTGAGGATGGAAAAAAGAATTATGAAGCTAGGATGGTGTAATGGATATCAAAAATCATGGGACATGCGACAGTAGGGGAATGGGAATGTGATAGTGGATAAGGAACACTGAGAAGCACAAATATTGAGAGTCAGAGCTGTTGGATAAAATTTAATCGATGACTAGCATAACTCATCTTATGAGGATCACCAAGCTGGATCATCAAGATAAGGTAGGCCAACAAATCATCAAGCTGAGTGAGAATCCCAGCAAGTTGGAAGTGCCCCACAACCTAACATAGATCCCAACAATACCAAAGTCATATTCGGAGGCCTGGTAGCATAGAAGGTCCAACAAAACACAAGTCCACATGGAAAAAATAGATTTTCCATAATAATAATAAAATAAAAATGTTTTTTCATGAAAAAATTAAAACAACATTTGAATTTTGAAAACCAAAATAAAAAAATCTCTACCCTTTCAAAAAGAAATGAAAATAAAACAAATACAGATGGTGTTAATTCAACCTATCTAACCCAAACCCATCATTAGTGTGGTAGATTTTCATAAATAGAAAAACCTAAGTCTAAAAATTACTCACCCAAAGTGAATACCACATAGTATGTTCTAGTAGTGGCACATGTCCTACCCATACTACACATATAATGCTATGAAATTACTAAAACTTGCTTAGAAATTAAACCATATAAGCACCATCATTAAAAAATAGAGCTCACTATAATTAATGAAGTCTCTACCACAAATAGAAACAACCATGAATGCAAATACCTACACACACAACCTTCCTCGAGGTAAAATATACTGAACATGAACATTTAGTAAAGCTAAAAAATAATGAAATGGTAATAAAGTTGTAGAAACAAACAACAAAAAAATAGTAATTAGATAGGTGAAGAGTCTCCATCTAAGCTCGAATGGATTAAAATATCCCTAAAACTCCCTCTATTCAGATTGGGTTCCATTACAAAAACAAGTAGGGATATTCCTAGGATCATAGAAGAGAGACTATAAAAAATCTATGCCAAATTCTAACAAAGGTATGATAAATAAGAATTAAAGAACATTCATAGTGGTGAACCCAAGGCACACCACAATAGATCGGGCCATAATCTCTTTATTTTTAAAGTCTTAACATTATCTTTTTATATGGTCGGTCTTTCTACTCTCGAAACACTATAAATTATTAAACTAGTTCTTATCGTTCCTTTATTTATTTTTCATTTAACCATTAATATACATTACTTGAGGTTCAAATTTTACTACATTAAAATCATCCTTCAAAACATGTTTTTAATGTTTTCAAGATAACATAGCTGATTTAACCTCTTCTAAGGTGATCAATTTACTATCATACATCATAGAGTCTTTTAGAGATTTAAAAGAATCATCAAGGGAAGTCAACAAGATTATAGCCCGATATTCATCAATTATTTTAACATCTATATTACCCAAGTAAACCAAAAAAATTATTAAAATCATCAAGATGAACACGAACAGAAGATCCAGGGTTCATTTTAATGGTATAAAGATGCATTTTCTTGTAAAAATGACCATGAAGAGACTTAGACATATATAACCGTTCAAGTTTAAGCCATATATCCTTAGCAGTAGTTTCATACACCACTTATCATAGGAATTTATCATCTAAGGTTAACAAAAACATACAGTAGAATTTATCAAGAATATTAAGATCAATATCAACATAAGTGGTGGATGACTGTCGTTCAGTAGAGAAAATAAATACTTATTTCTTAAGACCTAAAAGAGCATATATGAATCCATTGTGGAAGAGAACCACCCTCATTTTTACTCTTAAAAAGTTAAAATCATTTTCTACATTAAACTTATTGAATTCTAGATTAAAATATATCGTGGTTATGTTGAAAATGAAGGCTCTGATACTAATTATGAAGTAGGGTGAGGGTGTTCAATTATAATTGAAAAACCAGAACAAATATGGAAGTAGAGAATAAGATTTTAGAATCAAAATATTTCTAAAAGAAGAGTTAAACAAGAATGAGAAGCAACCATGACAAATGAACATATAACAAATAAAGTGCATAAAAGTAAAGAACAAAAATGATTTACGTGGTTCTGACCTATTTGGTCTTACTCCACAGTAAGAAAACCACCATAATCCTTTATTATTATACAAAAAACATCATACAATAGAGAAAATAAAGTAGAGATAAATGTATGTCGACCATAGAATCTATCCGGGAATAGGGACCCCCATCACTCCAGGAGCCAGCAATGAATCCTGGCTTGAATATGGTAATGAACGCCCTTGAATTGGATGGACTCACACACACAACCCCAAACCTGACTTATAATAAGGAAAAATATACAACATGGAATACAAACAAAAAATAAATATAGCCTTACAAAACTCAATACTACACAAAGAACCCGAGAAGAGGTATTTGGAGAAATGGGATGATATGGACGATACTTTTTGAAGGTGTGTTGGTCGAAAAAACTCACGAGAGTTGAGGTATACACTATAGGAGATCACCAGAACATAGGGACTATGAAGGCATCAAAGTACAGAATTATCATAACTCCTCTCTCAAACTCTCTATGAAGGATGAATCTCAAAGAAGAAGAACAAGACTATGAAAAAGAAGATTCTTGGGATAATAATAACATAGTAGAGCCGAGGTGATAGGCTGATAGGAATGAAACATAAAGAGGATGCATGGATATATAAGGAAGAACTAAAGAACTGCAGTTCTCTGTCGGTGCAGTAGATAACATAAATCATAGGACACACAGCAGTAGGGGAACATGCAGGTCATAGTTGATAAAGAACACTGGGAAGCACTAATGATGAGAGGTAGAGTTATTGGATCAAATTTAATTAACGACCATAAAAACTCATATTATGTGATTCACCAAGGTGGTATGTTAGGACAAGGACTTCCAAAAAATCAGCATGCTGAGTGACCATCCCAGTAAGTAGGAAGTTCCCTATAGGCTAACACAGAGCCAAGTAACACCAAAGGCCCAGATGAAGTCCTGATAGAAAAGAAGGCCCAATAGAACTAAATTCAACATGAAAAAAACATATTTTCATAATAATAATAAAATTAAAATGATTTTTCATGAAAAAATCAAAAAATGAATTTTGAAAACAAAAAATAACACATATTAATAGAGATCTAATATTGGCATAAAAGATGAGGGGGTTTCCATAGATGCTACTGAAATGGCCAAGCCTACCATCTTTGTTGTGATTGTCCCAAGATGGCTCAAGTTTGGTCCAAGTCTGCCTCCTCCTAGTTCCTACTCTCCAGTCATCAAGAACTTATCTCCATTTGGAAAAGTAAAAGATTAACATCTATAGTAGAAATCAATGTGATCTTGGAGGCTAGTCATCCAGTCCATTCAAAGAATCACATCAAAATTCTTCATCTCTAAAATCATGAATTCCCACAGATGCCCATGGCTGGAAAAAACTAGTGGATAATTTGGGAATCAGTGAAAACAATCCACTCTTGTTCTAAATGGTGTATCAATGGAGACTAAATCATATGATAACTTGACTGGTAAGTCAAGTACAACATCTACTTGTGCGTATATGAAAGAATGGGAAGCACCATTATAGAATAATGAAATATATAGAGTTAAAGAGATCAAAATCATACCTCGAATGGTGGGCGGTCCCTCCCCACTATATGTTGTAATCTGATCCACTACATAAACCCATTCAATATCATCTATATGACCATATCTGTATGTTGATTTCATTTGAGAAATATGCATCTTCTATTGAGGTCCTTTATCAGACCTCCACCCCTAGCCATATTGGCCTCCCTTTCCAAGCTGATGCTCTAGAAAAAAACCAGAGGTTTCTTACCCTACCACATTTTTGGCACTAGCTTTGGGGCGATGTGCACACCTAGCTATAGTGTCCAAAATTAGCATATTTAAAGCACTTAGGGACACCTCCAAAAGGGACTAAAGAGACAAATCTCTGCCACACTTTCAATCCACTCCTTTATTGCATGTTCTTAACCTTCCTATTTCAACCATTAGAAGAGGTATACACAATAGAAGTGGGAGGTCCACTTATCTGAGTAGTGAAATGAAGGAAAATAGAATTTATCTGTCCATCCTCTAGAATACTTTCAATGGTCAGGGACTTCCTCATAAACTCTAAGTATAAATCTAGGTCAAATCTTTGGACCTACTATCTAAGGTAGATTTGAAGATCGATTTCAAAATTCATGTTCTTCTAGGCCTCATTACCTTCTAGAAGCGATGTGAATCTGAGGAGATCGGTAAATCACGAATAGTTTGTTGATACTGTCATGGAACCCTGATGGAGATCCATGAACTCATGTGATCAATCAATCTTCAGTGTGTTAGGGAAAAAATATGAAAAAAATGACCTTGAAGTCCTCCCAGGTGATACCCTCACATAGTCCAACACGTCCCATAACTCTCCACCAATGCCTAGCGGGTCCCTATAGTATGAAGGCTACCAACATAACCTTCTTTTCTAATGGTGTCTCCAAAAGGTCAAAGATACCCTCAATGAAATCCACCCATCATCAACATGTTGTTATCCACCAGTTCCCTAAAAGGATGGATGATTCTAGAGATGGAAATATCTCATGTTTTCAACCATAGATCTTAGTGGGGGATAATAAGGAACCACTACTTGCACCACTGGAGCTGGTGTGGGGACATGCTCAGGAGCAGCCTACTCAGCTAGTGGTCCCACCAAACATCTACGTGGAGTAAGATTCTACAATATAAAGAGGATTAGACACATAGAAATTCCCAAACAGTATATGGGATAAAAAAAAGTTTTCCTAGAATTCTACTCTTATCCTAATGTACACCCCTCCTAGCACTAACCCTTATCTCTATCCTTGCACACTAGTTATAGTCATCATATATATACTAACACAACAACATGATCATTCCAACTAATTAATTCCAATAAAGATATATCACATATCATGGAAACACATATATATCACACAATAGAAACTATCCCCAAGAGATAGCACAAATCAAGACATTTAATTAATATACTACAATGCATTACAAAAACAAGTATATATATGGAATGTGAACCAGTGTGTCTATTCATGATGCATGAACATATGATAAATCTCATAAATCACATATCAACATCATGTGAATCACCTTAGGTGATTTTTATAAATAGTAACAACAAAACATAAGTTCCCCACTTTATGGAAACTCGAAGGTCAACTATACAGTGCTAGCCAGACAATGACATAGTTCCCCTGCCGAAGTCCTAACTGTCCTAACTCTGATCCACCCTATCCCAAAACAAGATAATATAAGAAACTAGTTTGTGAGTCTCAATACTCTAATTCCATTTTGTAACATCCCGACCAAAACTACTGAGTCCAAGGCGAATTGTCACATGACCTATTATGCACCTCCCCACACACAAGAGGCTACCGACTAGTAGTGAGGCTCTAAGTTCATTACTACGGAGACTATACCCTTATTATCATTTCATAGGATAAATAATAAATAATGACAATATAATTAATAATTATAGTAATCACATGAAAATTAAATGGCATACATGTCAAGAAAATAAAAGCATCTCATAATATTGAAATCTTGTCAAGAATGAATAAAACAAATGATAAATAAAATAACTATAATGTCCTCTAGTGTCTATCCTGGTCTACCACAGCTCCATTATCTACCTACTCAACCATCCATTATAGGGCCCTTACCCACCACCGAGTCACTCCTGAGATCTACAAGTGCATCAAACTTCCCGAGTAGGGTGTGAGTATAAGACTTAGTAGGACACCACCAATGCATCCGTAACCTAATGTGATCATGTTTACTAGTGTATTCTATAATAATAATAAATTCAAGAAGAACAAAAACATAAAATCCAAAACTGAGAAGTAGTGCACTAACCAAGCTTCCACAACCCATAATTGTGCCTTCTTCGACTCCACACTGAAATATTTTTGAATGAGTTGGCAGAATCAAACCATCCCGTGTATGACATTATCATAGTGTCATGGAGGTGATACATAGCATATTATATCCTTCAACAGGACCATGTCATCCAGATCCTCTAGATGAGAACTAATAGTACCCGTATTGACCAGGTTCTCTAATGGTGAATGACACTTGGGATCAAGGCAACCTCAAGCACACCCTTGACAAGACGCCATGGATACCTTATACCTCCACCCTATGCTCAACTCCCACTTCCCTATCATTGTAATCAAGAATTTTACCCCGCATGGGGATAAATATGTCACCATGGTCCACCTGTATCAAATACCACTAACAACCAACAAGGCATGGTAATACAAATACAGAACAAGCACATAAGAAGGCATAATATATCAACATGAGTATATAACAACATACACAACAACATGTAATCAAAATCAAACATGGAAAAAATATATACTAATATCACTAATGGAATCACAGTAGTTTTTATGGGCTACACACACTCACATGTGATCATAATGAATCACAGTCAATAAAACTACCAACAAATATAATTATCAAGGAACCAAGTGTAAATGCAATCCCAATAAGGTAAAGAACTTCCTACCTCAAAAGTCATCAATATAAAAAGGCAGGGATAAACTGGTCATGAACACTTCTTCACAACCTTGTTATAGATATGTGGACACTTGATGTTCATAAAGGTTTTCTAGCACCAAAAACAACTATTTTATTTAAAAAAGAAATAAAATATCATATGTGATGATACTCTCTCTCTCCTGTATAATTTTAGAATTATCATTGGAATATCACATGTGATGATAATTTATATTTATTGGATAATTTTAAAATTATTATCTAAATTGTCACATGCAGTGAAATTTTACTTCTTCTAGGAATTTTCAAATCATAAATTAAAAACAATGAATGTGTTTGAAATTATCCTTAAATAATTGTTCTCTCATAATAGCACAAAAATTATCGATTAATAATTTTTTTGTAGAATATCCAAAATAATTAAATGATTTATCCCTTTAATAATTTGTGATAAATTATTCACCGAGTTACATTACAATTATCATTTAATTATTTTTTTCAATATTATACTTTGGTAATTTTGTTTAACATATTTTTATAACTTAATTAAAAAATTTGTTTTGATAATATAATTAAAATTAACATTTGATAATTTTTTTTGGGTTGTCATTTTCATTCAAGATCAAACACAATATATATTTATTATATATTTTTTATTTTATTTTCTCTACAGTCATTATGAAGAGAAGAAGAAAAAAATAGTACCTGAAACTCACACAACACACCAAGGTGGTAGGGGAGGAGTTTGTCATGCATTGAACAAAGAACATAGGAACAACCCAAAATGTAGGCATGAGAGTCCAAGGTCCTTTAGACTTTTTGTGATCGACCACTATAAGCCACATCTACGGGTTATTTGAATCCCCCAAAACCACCACATTTATTCATTCTTTTTTTAAATAAAACCTCGTATTAAACCATAAATTTAGTTTAAATTTTGTCTATATTTTTAATGTGAAGTGTTTAATTTTCCCCCATTAAGGAATTCCAAATTTTAAATAATCAGAAACCGATGATTTTTGAGTTTTTCAGTTTCAAACGTGTTAACAATGGAGTTTTTATGTGCGTGTAAAGAAGAATACACTAGAGGGAGGTAAAAGATAACCAATTTAATTAATGAAATTCATAATTATAATTAATTAAATATTAAAAAGTTAATTTAACAAGCGACCAGACCAAATACTCATTGCTCATGAAAGTTATTCCCCACCTAGGGTTAACCCTGCATTTCAATCCTAATAGTGGTCTCATATTTCTCATACAATGCATGCTTTGAGATAAATTATTTATTTATTATTTAAACATGGATTAAATAATTAATTAAATATAAAAGGGTTTTTTTCGTGAGAGAGGCATCCAAACGTCTCATGATTACAAATGTTATACCTCTCCTAGGGTAAACACCATGTCCCAGACCTAACAGTGGTCTTGGATATGTCATACTACACACCATTTGGGAGATAATAAATTATTTTAAAAAATAATATAATAAAAATTATTAAATAAATTATTTTTGCGAGCAAGGAATCCAAACATTTGAAGCTTAAAAATGGTATACCCACCTAGGGTAAACTCTACATCCTGTACCTAATGGTGGTCTCTGATTTCTTATTTGACACACCTTTTTTGAGTTATTCAATTATTTTGAATAATTTGTGTGGACTTAATATAATATATTTACTATTTTTATTCCATCTAAAACGAGGCTTTACGGCCTTGTAATGTTGCACTAACTTAGCGCCAGACTCCGAAAATATTAGATTGAATATTCCCAAGAGTTAACTGGGATATTACCCTTACACAATGATTTTAACACATTTATTATGTTATTTTTCACTGATAAATCATTTTTTGACATAATACACTTAAAATTTATCAACAAGAGGTTTTTTATTATCTTAGTAAAAATCAGGATATTATGATCTGGCTAGAAATTCCCCAATGAATAGACTTGAAGTGATGTTTTCTACCACTAGATGAACCGACTCCCTGTCTCGATGCTGAGCTTCCCTAGATCACATTTCCAGCCTTTCTTAGGTTCCTATCAATGATGAGGGCCTAGTATACTATCTCAAAATTTTTCAAATGGAATATGTTCACCTATTATCCAATGGAATATGAAAATCACTTCCTCAAACTATCTCACTATCATCAACTCATCATCGGCAAGGGTCAGTTCAGAGTGGTAAAGTTCAGTGGAAGGAGATGAATACTCCATCACAAAAATAGAACCCTACTATAGGTGAATAAACTCCAAATAATTGTTTACTCTCAACATATGAGGGATTAGGTAATCATAGATGGATTTATGGAAGTCCACCTAATCCATACACTGATGATGACTAGCCTGGTTGATAACATCCCACTAATTCTTGTAGGAATCATGAAACATATAATTAGAAAATCTTTACCCTCCACTCTAGAGGTGTCACTAAATTCTTGAAGATGTATAACATAGAATCCATCCATGAATCGTCATCTTGAGGATCTCCATCCCCTAATAAAGTGGGACAGTGTTTCTATTATAATTCTCACATCAATTCTTCTTATAGTAGGGGAGGGTCATAAAGCTCCCTATGCAGACAACATGAAACATAAGAATCTCTCTCAGAACAGAGCCTGAACACCTAGATAAAGAATACTAGGAGGTACCTCAAGTAGCACCACATGATGCAATGCTGGTGACTTAGGGATCACCACCCTTAGAGTTGATCATCACTACCTTCCTAGTGAATGAATTAAGGAATTAATGGTGGCATAGATCAATAGTTTCCAAATACACACCTTAGATAATATTTAACAATATATAAGATCGACAGAAACTGAAAAGGGTAGTTATAGGGCCTTACTATAAATGAGTCACACATCTCTATTTTCTCTTAAATCTAGGTCTAGGTGATAAGAAAGTTCATAATGAATTATAAGAGACAAAACATATTTTCCATTACTAAGGTTGGGTCAGGGTTAATGTATCACATTATGTAGCATAGGTTCAAGTATATAGAGTGTTAATTTCAAGTTATAGAGGAAAATACCCTTTAATTTATAATTGTAATCCCCATTTAATGATAAAAATTTCATTTAAGAGTTTGAATTTAGATAGGTTTTTACTCATATATATATATATATATATATATATCACAGTCTAGTTATGTGCATCACCATTCCCAATTTATAAAGGCGTAAGATTTATAAGTTTTAATTGGAATGTCTTATAACCAAGACCCAACCCTTAAATCTGATATTAGAATTTAATAGGTCATATAAAATTATTTAATTAAATGAATTAACATTCCCAATTTATAGAAGTAAATGCTTCATAAATTATAATTGTATTTCATGTGATCAAAATAATCTAACATTAGATCCCATGGAACCAGTGTTTTATGTATCAAACATGGCATAATTGGTTAATTAATGTTCAATCATAAGTATATATGGGAAGAAACTTTTAAGATTTATACAGACACTTTAATTAATCCAATTTTTCTATCCCTATAAGAAACATTAGAACATTTTAAATACATAAAAATCAAGGCAGTCACAATAATCATAGGCGAATTAGGAAATGAAAGCAATGATATATACCTATATGGAATGCCACAATACATGACATGTGAATTATCAACTGCTAATATGATGTATGATATGATACCTCCTTATCTTACTAGGCCAAGGAAAAAAGAAGTCCATAATAATAATATCAATAATAATGCCACAAAAAATGTGTGTCACCAAATGGTGAAATGAGTACAACTATAAAAGGCCCAAGAAAATAACAACAATATCCCGACCCAGGTAATTTTCATTTCCCTTGTACGTGGGTTAGCTACTCCGAGGAACATGATTATTACCAAATTCTAACACATTCTTAGCCTATTTTCAAATATTTAAATAGTAATAAAAAAGGAAAAAAGAGCTTTAATGCCACTTTGTAACATCCTGGACCTCGTTCACTCATAATTAACCAAACTCGGTTGGCCAAATTACCTCAAGTGTACCCCCATACACCATAGGTTGCCGACTAGCAGTGGGGCCTGTGATGGTATGGTGGGGTGACTATACCCCTGTGATTAGAGTGTATCACAGTGGTATCTAATAATGGTAATCAATAGAAAAGGTAATAAATAATCAAAAAAGGAATAATAAATCATCCAGATATAATAAACCTGTAGAATCTAAAATAATTTCAGATAAAAATTGTTGATAATTTCATGGTACAAATAAAAAGGTAATACATGGAAGTAGGGAAATAGGCATATACAACATTATATACAAAAATAAAAAAAATCTATTTTTGCTAGCATCATGAGAATCAGATCAGTCCTCTACTCTTGGGCTCCACCCTAGGAAAATTGTCAAGCATCCATAGGGGTGTGATTCCCTTTTCCCTACATATATCCACAAGGTCTGTTCGGGCACCCAAAAGTGGTCTGAATAGGGTGTGAGATATATTCTATAGGACACCACCAACAGTGTCTAGAACTATCCAGTTTGTCTATATAGGATGAATAGTGTTCATGTAATAATAAATGTAAGAAAGTTAATAAATACATTACATCAAATTGAGTTCCTCATGGGATACTCGACTGACACTACCTGGTTCGGCCTAACCTGGATGTCCCTGAACAGATGTCACCCTACATGTATAATTATATAACAACAATATGTATATATATGCCTCCTATAGATATAAACATATATGTTCAAATATATTCATACATATTAATATTTAGGACTCGATGAATAATCCCAAGTCATCCTTATGCACTTATAAGGAGTTTCATAACTCCCATCGCATATGAGCATTGAGGTATAACTGGGCTTTCATAATGGTCAAGTACAAAGCATGGACCGAACCCAAGATTGTTCTTTGGATTCGAGAACATATTCATGATTTTAAATTAATTAGAAACCTAATCACACCAAAGGTCTTCCATGTTAGGAACCCAAGTATCGCTTTGGGTATGTGCTATTAAAACCCATCACCACAGGAGTACGTCCAAGGAATCCTTGTTAGGAACCAAGTATCACTCACGACATGGTATAAAGTATAACCTTCTAAGTTCATCCATAGTGTACAACATTAGGAACTAGGTATCGCTCATTCTAGGTTACAATGAAAATTCATACTGATATCGTCCAAGGTAATCTCCAAGGGAACTGAGTATCACTCATGGGAATCATAAGGACATCCACTTAGTGATCCCATCCATGGTGTTCCATAATCAACTCATGTATCACTCCCTACATACCATAAATCATTTAACAATTTCTAGTTTTTAATCTCAACAATCCAATCCAAGGCATACTTAACCAGGACCCTTGCTTTTTCCTCAACTTGGTTTTAAATGAATGGTCAAGTCAAGTGTTAAACTCATACCATTCAACAAGTAAAATTTAGTCATATTATCCAACTCATTCATTAAGGTTTATTCAACTACGACAATAGGAGTAAGGGTCTATAAATATGACCCACGATTTACCGTTTGTTCTATTCAAACTACATTGTGTTCACATGGGAAATTCAACACACCTCAATTGGGTTTCAAATAAATTCGAAGGCATGAGGCTCTTATGACTTCAAGGAAAGAAACACCCATAGGGGTGTCTCTCGATGAGGTGGTCAGCCTCTGACATTGTTTTCTGGGTTACTAGAACTATACTAAGCATGGAAACATCAATTTATTTAATTAATTAAATGTTTAGGAGGCTCCACTGAAAAGGTCCGACATGTGGCACAACAATTTATGATATAAATAATCCAAAATTTTAGGAAAAGGAACTATAGCACCTACCTTAGGTTGGTATATGACCCCTATTCCATTTTCGGCTTAATATTCTTAGTAGAATTGGAGAAGTGGGGAAAATAGACAAATGACCTGAAAATGGGACATATTATCTTGGACCAAAATAACACTGAATATGGAAAGATAAATTAATAAATTAAGGTAGAGTGGATATATTTCCATTTTCTATCCAATGAAACCAATGACGAAGGAATTAGAGCTCGGATGAAGAACCTAGATCAAATCCTAGGTTGGAACCAAGGGAGAGCTCCAAGAGGATGCGCGTGAAAATGTTAGAAGAAGGGTGGGTAAAAATCTAAAATAAAGGTAATGTAAAATGGTATTTTCACATGTTTTAAAGAGGTGCATGGTTTGGTTGCATGGTTTACCAAACCGTGTTCCTAAGCTGTGTATCACCACTGGTTAAGTGGAACTAAGGGTGCATCCTTAGGTTCATGGTTTTGGACAACCATGTGGCCCCTTCCATCCCACTAGAAAGCCTCACATGGTTTTACAGCTTGAGGTGCATGATTATAACTAACCATGATTCCCTATGTAGTTTTCTATAGTACCCACATGGTTGAGTCACATGGTTAGCACTAACTATTCACTAACCATGAAACCTAGTCCACCTCTCCAAATTTTTAGAGATTCAGGCTCAAAACAATCCCCATACACTCAGGAACCTCTCCTTATCCCTATAAAACATTACTAGAATAAAAAAAGATATTTTGAACAATAACATAAGTGTTTTTACCTATTTGAAAGTATGATACACTATAGTGATGAAGGTAGAGGTCCTAGATTCGAATCTAGGAATGAGAAATGCTGAAGATGACATAAAATAAATGATTAATGGTGGGGGAGCATTGATAAATAGGAGTTGAGTTCATGTGGGGGTCATAGTTATAAAAACGGTAGTGTGGTAGTGCTTACAATAGTATTGTGGGAGTGATAATAGAAGGATATTTCGAGCCCCCCTAATAAAAGAAGAATTCTAAAAAATATTTTCTAACATTTATTAGTGCTTAGAAAAGTAATGATAAAGTCACCCTTTATCAGTGCTACAAAAATTATAATGAAGGGAATATAATGACCCATACTTTACATACATTTTTAATACTTCGAAATTGAAGCATACTTATTACAACATATAACAAAACCACAAAAGGACCGTATAGGTATAGTGTCTTTAGAAACGGGGAAACATAAACAACTTGTTCATAAAGCGTCTACACTATCTCCCATTTATTTCATCATATCTATAGTCCCTTTTGGCATATCTTACTTAATAACATTCTTCCTGACCTGGGGAAAGAAAACATACAACAGGGTGAGCTCAAATGCTCAGTAAGGGTAAACAAAATAAATATCAATCACATCATATTCATAAGAACATAACTTTTGGAAATATTAACCTGCAAAAGAGAGCATAATTTCATAACATGGGATAAATAATAGTAGTGAAATGGAATCCCAATAATCATAACGTAAAACATGAAACTTTGTGGCATACACACATAATCATAGAGAATCATTTCTTATTAGTCAAGACTCATTACCAAGACTATCTTATTGGACAAAGTCCATTTCTGAACCGAGTTCACTCCACGTTTCAGTCCTGTTTCACTGAACCGGTATAACCTACCGTTCCAGCCATGTCTATCTCATGAGATATAAAATCTTTACCCAATGCATTGGAGGGAGATATTGGTCCCACCCATCTCATAATGATACCATTCTTATGTGTGCCACAAAATCATAAATCGTACATCATTGCATAACCCATGTAATAAAAATGGGAATCTTAAACATTGTGACATCATAAAACAATTCATATAAGACAAAGGAATTCATAAAAATAATTCCATCACAACATAATCAAATCAATTTAATAATAGGGATATAAACAGAACCATATATTATCTTAGATGGAAAATAATTTTGATAAAACACTTGAACTCCATTCTTGAGGAAAATATCCATTCAAATTCAAAAACATTTTCCTTTCTTAACATGTCATACAATTTTTAATCTAAAAGAAGTTGATTAAAAATAAACATGAAAACATGTAAAGTAAGCTTCTTGGAAATAATGTTTTAAAAATCCATTCATTCCGTATAAGTTAAAAAAACATTCTTCTCGTACTTTTTTTGGAAAAGACAAAAAGTACCTCATATGAAAAACGACAAAAGATTCCTTTCATATCTTTTACTAAAAACTCACCAAAGGGTAAAATTGGATTTAAACAATTGTAGGTGTATGGAAATAATATTACATATTTAGGAAACCTGGATGTGGATGATAAAATACACCCCAGTAAAATCTGAAGTATAAACAATCTCGGATAAAAATAAGATTGTGATATTTCCCTTACCTTAGATCTGATTTGCTTCGTAAGTGTCCGAACATCCTGTATAATGATTTAAATAATGTTATTGACTTATTCCAGAATCATAATTATTGTTATGATATCATATATGGTCATATTATTAGCATCTTAGTAGTAATATTTCATTGCTACTTGTTATTCGGGTGTTTATAACTTTTTGTTCTTATGCGTGTTTTGTCGAATAAATTCTTATTCTTTTCTTTAGGTTATAGATACCTCATTTCCAGAATGGTATTAGTGTAATATATATCATATTCATTCATTCAATTAATTTATATAATCATTATGAAATGAAGATCATGTAGAACAAGTCGAATCACATCGTGGAGACGGTATTTCGTACGTACGCACGAGTGATGATATTGTTCCTATGATCGTGGAATAGTATTGGAGTGTATGTATACTGTTTCAGAAACAAAATCACTTTATAATAGTCATATATAGACATTATTTACACCATTATACCCATCCAATTAAGGTGGTGGTGGAAAATAGTTTACACCACGGCGTGGAGACGGTATTCCGTATGTACGCACGCGCGGTGATTTCTTATTCCGTAGGATGGATATATGGTGAAACAGGGTTGTTTCATACTTATAATAACATATCAGTATGTGAGTGATACTGATTTTTTTACTTCATAATGAAAAAACTAAATAAGAATAAGTGGAATAAGAAATAAAGATGAAAGAATTGGTAACGGACATTACCTCTTCTTTGAAGTGCTTCTTTGAGACCTCTTTTTAGGGCACTAAAATAGGTATTTGAAGAAGACCAAAACCACTAGGATGTTTCTAGGGAAGTGGAGAGGAGAAATTGTCAGGGTTTGGCCGAGCATGAAGGCTCAAAGTGGTGTGAGGAAGAGGGGGAGGAGGTGCCCTTTTATAAGGGAGGAGAGGGGAACCTTTGGAATAACTAAAAATATTATTTTATTATAAAGTCAAATTAGGTTTTTAATAGCTCTGAATTGATATAATTCGATAATAAGGTGGTTAGGGTCAAAATTCTCTCATCCAATAGAATTTATACAAGTTTAGGTATCAATTTTAACCTTGTCATTTAAATTTAACTTTAAGTTAGATAATTTAACTTTTACCGTGTCTTCTTGTTTTCTTACACTATAAGGTTAATAAACTTACCATATCAAGACAAAAGAACCCCAAGTTGTTTATTATTAATATATATAACCTTATCTAAGTCCTTTGGCCGAACCTTATATTTTTAGGAATAAAATAACAATTCATAATATTATATTTGTTTTAAAAACTATTTTATGTCAATTTTGACACTAATTAGTAAGTGATTTTTGTGAAAATCATAACAGAATGATTAGTTAGAAAAAAGTTAATTAAATAAATACTAACATGTCATATTAACCTATAAAATTATTTGAATTCATAAAAAGTCTCAAATTACATTTATTTGGGTATTTATAACATCAATTATGTCAATATTTCATTAATAATATAATTACTGCATCATTGTTGTGTCATAAATAAATTAAATTATTTAATGTCTAAAAATTAAAAATAAAATACCATTATGTAGGAAATCGTTTTATCTTTCTAATGAATATTTATAGTCTAATTTATCTTATGTATAACCCCATATTAAAAATTATTTACTTATTAACCTTTGATTTTAACTATTTTAACCCTTCTTTAAATAAATTAATAATAAATGTCCTAATCTAATCCAAGTGGGCGTAAATGGTCATATTTTATTCCTAGGGTTGTTTTTGATCGAATTACACTTGTCTGATAGAATTAGGACATGTGTTAGGGTAATAATAATATCATTTTTACCCTTAATTACCCTATTTACTTTTAACCGTGGTAAAAAAAAGTAAACAGTTACTATTCACCAAAAAATTATTTTCATCTCATTGAACCACATTTTACTTACTAACATCAACCGTGTCTCTCAGAATTTCAAAATTCCACTCACAGAAGCGGTAAAATTAAGTTTTATGAAAAATTCAGTTTTTTAACTACCACTTAGTGGTTTCACTATTCATCAAAAATTGAAAGTTTTCAGAAAAATACCAAAATTTCACCCTAGGATAATTTTGATATTCCGAATCCAAAAATGAAGTCCATTTTGAAAAAAAAAATTATAAAATTTCAAAAAGTGGTTATTACTATTCATAACGGCTAGTTTTAATAATATTTTAATAGCATATCATTATTTAGTGAAACTCGGTATTGTGTATGACGCAAGCTATTGAGGAAGGTCGCGGTTGTGTGTAAAGAAAGTCATAGCCAGTGTTAGTGAAATATTCCTTTGATGATTTATATAACATAAAAACAAAATATTTCACATAAAAATCTCGGGTGTTACATTCTACCCCCCTTAAAATGAACTTCTCCCTCAAAATTCGTCACTTTGTAACAAAAAGATGAGGATACCTCTCTCTCATCATATCCTCAAGCTCCCATGTATCTTATTCTAATTGGTGGTTCCTCCATAAAACTTTCACCAATCGAGTGGTCTTGTTTCGTAGGACTTTTTAGCTACGATCCAGAATCTCTATCACCTGTTCTTTATAAGAAAGATCTTGCTCCAATGGTACAACTTCTGAGCTAAGTACATGTGAAGGATCAGGTATGTACTTTCTCAGGATAGATACATGGAACACATTGTGAACTTGAGAGAGATTTGGTGGAAGCGCCAATCGGTAAGCTACCTTCCCAACATGATCCATTATTTTGAAAGGACTGGTATATCTAGGGCTCAACTTCCCCTTCTTTCCAAATCTCATGACTATCTTCCAGGGAGATATTCGTAAGAACACTTTATCACCCACTTCAAACTCTAGGTCTTTTCTTCGGTTGTCAGCATAACTTTTCTGTCGACTCTGAGCTGCTCTTATGTGTTGTTGAATAAATCTGACATTTTCTTCCATTTCATCAACAAGATCAGGTCCTAATACCTTTCCTTCCCCAACTTCATCCCAGCAAGTTGGAGTCTTGTATTTCTTTCCATAGATAGCTTCATAAGGAGCCATTTGAATACTAGAGTGAAAGATATTATTATAAGAAAATTCCACCAAAGGTAGGTGTTTATCCCAACCACCTTTGATATCCATAGAGCAAGCTCTCAACATTTCTTCTAGAGTTTCAATTGTTCTCTCAGACTGACCGTCTGTCTGAGGATGATAAGCAGTGCGGAAACTCAACTCTGTATCCAGAGTATGCTGAAGAATTCGCCAGAAATTCGAGGTAAATCTCGGATCCCGATCAGATATAATAGAAAGTGGTACTCCATGCAATCTTACCACTTCCTTTACATATATCCTGGCAAGCTGATCCAGAGAGAAATCCTCTCTAATAGCAATGAAGTGTGCAGACTTGGTAAAACGATCAACTATGACCCAGATAGCATTATTGTCTTTGGTTGTTTTAGGAAGTCCTGTGACAAAGTCCATAGTGATGTTTTCCCATTTCCATTCGGGTATGGGTAATGGTTGTAACATCCCCTTAGACTTCTGTCTCTCAGCTTTAACTTGCGGACAAACCAAGCATCGAGAGACATATTCAGCAACATCTCTTTTCATGCCAACCCTCCAGAAGTACTCTTTCAGGTCCCTATATATCTTCATGCTTCCAGGATGAATAGAGAATGGAGAACTATGAGCCTCATCCAGCAACTCCTTCTTTAATTCCGGGATGGGAGGAACAAAAAACCGATTCCTGAACTTTATCACAATCAAGGTTGAATTCTGGAACATTTCTCACCTTCTTTTGTAACTCGACATCTTCTTTCTGTGCCTCTTTAATCTTCACATGTATAGATGGTTGAACATTCATTTGAGAAAGATAATATTTTTCCCCTTCCATTATAATTCCAAGATCCATCCTTTGTAAATCCATAAATATTGGATCTTTTTTTATCCTCATCATGGATAAAATTGCATGGTCTTGTCGACTTAATGCATCTTCCACCTTGTTTTCTTTCCCAGGGAGGTAATGGATTGAGCAGTAATAATCCTTAATCAGCTCCAACCATCTTCTTTGACGCATATTCAGATCCTTTTGTGTGAAAATATATTTTAAACATTTATGATCAGTATAAATGTCACACCTTTCTCCATAAAGATAATGCCTCCAAATCTTTAATGCAAAGATTACCGCAGCTAACTCCAAATCATGTGTTGGGTAATTTTGCTCATGGATTTTCATCTTTCGTGAGGCATAAGATATCACCATATCATTTTGCGTAAGAACACACCCCAATCCCTTCTTGGATGCATCACTATAGATCACAAACCTTTCTCCACTACAAGGCAGTGTGAGCACAGGTGCACTGGATAACCTTCTTTTCAACTCCTTGAAATTCTCTTCACATTCTTCCGTCCAAACAAACTTAACTCCTTTCCGAGTCAACTTGGTGAGTGGATTAGATAATCGTGAAAAATGTTTCACAAAACGTCGATAATATCCATCCAAACCATGAAAACTTCAGATCTCAGTTACTGTTGTTGGTCTTGACCATCTTTCGATAACCTCTGTTTTTTCTGGATCCACAGATATCCCCTCTTTTGAGATTATGTGACACAAAAATGCAAATTTTTTAAGCCAAAATTCACACTTGGTAAATTTGGCATAATGTTTCTCCTTTCTCAGGGTCTTCAATATAATTCTCAAGTGATCTTCATGTTCTTCCTTGCTCATTGAATAGAAAAGAATATCGTCTATAAAGACTTCCACAAATTGATCAAGATAGTCTCTAAAGACTCTATTCATCAGATCCATGATGATAGCAGGGGAATTAGTAAGACCAAATGGCAACACTATAAATTCATAGTGTCGATACCTTGTACGGAAAGCCGTCTTTGGTATATCCTCCCTTTTGACCCTTAATTGATGATACCCTGAACGAAGATCAATCTTGGAAAAGTATTGATCTCCGCGTAGTTGGTCAAATAAGTCATCAATGCATGGGAGAGGATATTTGTTCTTGATAGTGATCTTGTTAAGTTCTCGATAATCAATGCAGAGTCTCATTGATCCATCTTTCTTCTTAACAAACAGAACAGGTGCTCCCCAAGGTGACGCACTAGGTCGTATGAACCCCTTATCAAGATTCTCTTGGAGTTGGTTCTTCAATTCCTACAACTCAATTGGGGCCATTCTATAAGGTGTCTTTGAAATAGGAAAAGCACCCTGTACGAGTTCTATTGAAAACTCAACATCACGATTTGGTGGATGACCTGGTAATTCCTCTGGAAAGACATCATCAAACTCCCGTACAATGGGAATATTCTTAATTGTGAGTTTCTCACCAACCATTGGAGATAAATAACCTTCATTTAGTGGAATCAAGACCCATAAGGTAGAAGGAATTTCCACTGGAAGGTTATGTTCATCCTTGCATTGATAGACGATCATAGATTGATCTGGAATATGAAATGTAACTTCCCTTCTTTGGAAATTGATATGTGCTCCATATAAAGAAATCCAATCCATGCCAAGAAACACATAAAATTCCACTATAGGAAGGATCACAAGATTTGCAGGAAGCACTTTCCCACAAACTTCGATCGGAGAAGAATTATAAACTTTTGATGAGACTGTTGTTCCATTATGTGTTTTAACAGCTAACTCAACATCTAATTGTTGAGGTAATATGGTGATACCCTTAGAAAATTATTCAGAAATAAAAGAGTGGGTGGATATAGAATCAAATTAAACATTTTCTACTTTAGAGTGGATGGTAAGTGTACCTTTCACCACATCGTTATCGTACTCCACATCGTTGATAGAAATTGCATGTGACTTTCCTTTGTCTTTAGACTTAAGAGTTTGTTGATGTCGACCATCATCATCAACCCTTGGATTAGGGAATTTATTGGCATAATTTCCGATCTCCTTGCACTTGAAACATTGAAGTGTAGTAGGTTCATTCTGTGTATCCCTTCCTTTGTATGCATCATTAGACATCTTCTTCTCATCATTGCGGCATTCAAATGCCTGATGAACTTCCTTTCCACATTTGAAACATTTACATGTCCCATTAAGACCAGTCCCTCCATGTTTCTTTCCAAACTTTGAGCATAAGGGAAAGCTCATCTTCTTTTCAGTGTGCTCTTTAGATTTGCCTTTAAATTCCATTTTCCTCTTCTTATCAAACCCATATGACTGATCGGTTACTCCAATCTCCATGTCGACTTTAAGAGCACATCGAACGATTTCCTCGTAGCTATTGGAGCCCCTTATGGATAACGCCCTTCGAAGACTTGGTTTTAAGCCACTAAAGAATCGATCTATCTTACTCTCAGGTTGGATAATAATACCAGAAGCGTACCTTGCAAGTCTTGTAAAATTTGCTTCATAGGTACCAACAGATTCGTCATCCTTTTGCTTCAGTTCAAGAAACTCTTTCTCCATCTTTGTTCGGAGAATACGAGGGAAGTACTTATTGAAAAATAAGTTCTTGAACTTGTCCCATTCAATGGACTCAATTTCATCCCTTTCCCTCGTATTCTTAATAATATTCCACCATTTATCAGCATCACCTTCCAAACAATACACTGCTAAGATGAATGTATCATGCTCAGAACATTGAAGAACTGAAAATACCTTTTCAGTAGTACTAATCCATTGTTCATCAACTAATGGATCAGTAGACCCGCTGAATGAAGGTGGACATTATCTCATGAAGGATTCAACAGAATGTTGCTCCTTCCTTTGCTCGTTTGGAAGTCCTGCATGATTCATAGCTTGAGAAAGTTGTGTGAGCATGGCTACAAGATTTTTCATTCCAGCTCCCATAACGTTTGGTTGCTCAGGGGGACAATCATTTCATTGCCCGTCGCATTCCGCATTAACACGGTTCCTTTGGGTTCCAGCCATTGACTAAAACCAAGAAGAATAGTGTGAACAAAACTAATTATAATAGGAAAACCACATAATCAAGAATAAAATTTCACACTTAAGGTCTTATACTAGGTTATTCATGGCCATTTCTAAAACACTAAGATTGTGTTCTATGATTAGACTTATCCTTAGGGTTCTACTAAGGCTTTTACATCCTAGTTTCCAAAGGTTGACTATACCTTTCCTCTGATACCAACTATAACAACCCATAATTTACATACATTGTTAATACTTCAAAATTGAAGCATACTTATTACAACATATAAAAAAACCGCGAAAGGACCGTATAGGTATAGTGTATTTAGAAACTGGGAAACATAAACAACTGGTTCATAAAGCGTCTACACTGTCTCCCATTTATTTCATCATATCTATAGTCCCTTTTGGCATATCTTACTTAATAACCTTCTTCCTGACCTGGGGAAATAAAACATACAAAAAGGTGAGCTCAAATGCTCAGTAAGGGTAAACAAAAGAAATATCAATCACATCATTTTCATAAGAACATAACTTTTGGAAATCTTAACCTACAAAAGAGAGCATAATTTCATAACATGGGATAAATCATAGTAGTGAAATGGAATCCCAATAATCATAACATAAAACATGAAACTTTGTTTCATACACACATAATCATAGAGAATCATTTCTTATTAGTCAAGACTCATTGCCAAGACTATCTTAGTGGATAAAGTCCATTTCTGAACCGAGTTCACTCCTCTTTTCAGTCCTGTTTCACTGAACCGGTATAACCTACCGTTCCATCCATGTCTATCTCATGAGATATAAAATCTTTACCCAATTCATTGGAGGGAGATATAAGTCCCACCCATCTCATAATTATACCATTCTTATGTGTGCCACAAAATCATAAATCATACATCATTGCATAACTCATGTAATAAAAATGGGAATCTTAAACATCGTGACATCATCAAACAATTCATATAAGATAAAGGAATTCATAAAAATAATTCCATCACAACATAATAAAATCAAAGTAATAATAGGGATAAAAGCATAACCCTATATTATCTTAGATGGAAAATAATTTTGATAAAACACTTGAACTCCATTCTTGAGGAAAATATCCTTTCAAATTCAAAAACATTTTCCTTTCTTAACATGTCATACAATTTTTAATCTAAAATAAGTTGATTAAAAAAAACTTGAAAACTTGTAAAGGAAGCTTCTTGGAAATTATTTTTTAAAAATCCATTCATGCCATATAAGTTAAAAAAACATTCTTCTCGTACTTTTTTCAGAAAAGTCAAAAAGTACCTCGTACGAAAAATGACAAAAGATTCCTTTCATATCTTTTACTAAAAACTCACCAAAGGGTAAAATTGGATTTAAACAATTATAGGTGTATGTAAATAATATTACATATTGAGGAAACATGGATGTGGATTATAAAATACACCCCAGTAAAATCCGAAGTATAAACAATCTCAGATAAAAATGAGATTGTGATATTTCCCTTACCTTAGGTCCGATTTGCTTCGTAAGTGTCCGAACATCCTGTATAATGATTTAAATAATGTTATTTACTTATTCCAGAATCATAATTATTGTTATGATATCATATATAGTCATATTATTAACTTCTTAGTAGTAATATTTCATTGCTACTTGTTATTCGGGTGTTTATAACTTTTTGTTCTTATGCGTGTTTTATCGAATAAATTCTTATTATTCTATTTAGGTTATAGATACCTCATTTCCACAATGGTATTAGTGTAATATATATCATATTCATCCATTAAATTCATTTATAAAATCATTATGATATGAAGATCATGTAGAACGAGTCGCATCACATCGTGGAGACGGTATTCCGTACGTACGCACGAGTGATGATATCGTTCCTATGATCATGGAATTGTATTGGAGTGTATTTATACTATTTTAGAATCAATATAACTTTATAATAGTCATATATAGTCATTATTTACACCATTATACCCATCCAAGTAAGGTGGTGGTGGAAAATAGATTACACCACGGCGTGGAGACGGTATTCCGTACGTACACACGCGCGGTGATTTCATTTTCCGTAGGATGGATAGATGGTGAAATAGGGTTGTTTTATACTTATAATAACATATCAGTATGTGAGTGATACTGATTTTTTTACTTCATAATGAAAAAACTAAAGAAGAATAAGTGGAAGAATAAATAAAGATGAAAGAATCGGTAGCGGACATTACCTCTTCTTTGAAGTGCTTCTTTGAGACCTCTTTTTAGGGCACTAAAATAGGTCTTTTAAGACGACCAAAACCTCTAGGATGTTTCTAGGGAAGTGGAGAGGATAAATTGTCAGGGTTTGGCCGATCTTGAAGTCTCAAAGTGGTGTGAGGAAGAGGGGGAGGAGGTGCCCTTTTATAAGGGAGGAGAGGGGCACCTTTGGAATAACTAAAAATATTATTTTATTATAAGGTCAAATTCGGTTTTTAATAGCTCCGAATTGATATATTTAGAAGATAAGGTGGGTAGGGGTCTAAATCCTCTCATCCAATACAATTTAGACAAGTTTAGGTATCAATATTAACCTTATCATTTAGATTTAACTTTAAGTTAGATAATTTAACTTTTACCGTGTATTCGTGTTTTCTTACACTATAAGGTTAATAAACATATCATATCAAGCCAAACGAACCAAAAGTTGTTTATTATTAATATATATAACATTATATAAGTCATTTGGTCTAACATCAGATTTTTAGGAATAAAATAACAATTAATAATATAATATTTGTTTTAAAAACTATTTTATGTCAATTTTGACACTATTTAGTAATTGATTTTTGTGAAAATAATAACAGAATTATTAGTTCAAAAAAAGTTAATTAAATCAATACTAACATGTCATATTAACCTAGAAAATTATTTTAATTCATAAAAAGTCTCAAATTACATTTATTTGGGTATTTATAACATCAATTATGTCAATATTTCCTTAATAAGATAATTACTGCATCATCGTTGTGTCATAAATAAATTAAATTATTTAATGTCTAAAAATTAAAAATAAAATACCATTATGTAGGAAATAGATTTATATTTCTAATGAATATTTATAGTATAATTTATCTTATGTATAACCCCATATTAAAAATGATTTACATATTAAACATTGATTTTAACTATTTTAACCCTTCTTTAAATAAATTAATAATAAATGTCCTAATCTAATCCAAGTGGGCCTAAATGGTCATATTTTATTCCTAAGGTTGTTTTTGGTCGAATTAAATTTGTCCAATAGAATTAGTACATGTGTTAGGGTAATAATAATATCAATTTTACCCTTAATTACCCTATTTACTTTTAACCGTGGTAAAAAAAAGTAAAAAGTTACTATTCACCAAAAAAATTCATCTCATTGAACCACATTTTACTTACTAACATCAACTGTGTCTCCCGGATTTTCGAAATTCCACTCACAGAAGCGGTAAAATTCAGTTTTATGAAAAATTCAGTTTTTTAACTACCACTTAGTGGTTTCACTATTCATCAAAAATTGAAATTTTTCAGAAAAATACCAAAATTTTACCCTAGGCTAATTTCGATATTCCGAATCCAAAAATGAAGTCCATTTTGAAAAATAAAATTTATAAAATTTCAAAAATTGGTTATTACTATTCATAATGGCTAGTTTTAATAATATTTTAATAGCATATCATTGTTTAGTGAAACTCTGTATTGCGTACGACACAAGCTGTCGAGGAAGGTCGCGGTTGCGTGTAAAGCAAGTCAAGCCAGTATTAGTGAAAGATTCCTTTGATGATTTATATAACATAAAAACAAAATATTTCACATAAAAGTATCGAGTGTTACAGGAAATCCTTATCAATGTTAGAAAAAGTGTTGATAATGATGAAATTTATCAGTGATTTTTTTTAGCATTGATGAATGGAATAGTATTTTTAGGGTGCTTTGATTGTCACTGCTTTTTAGCTCTGATAATAGTCATTTTGAGCCCTGAATATAGTTCAATATGTAGTAGTACCATTCTATATCCCATTCAAAATGAAAATTATCTCATTATGTATCTTTTTGATTGATATAATTGAAGAGGGATTCCATATAGTCCAAAATTTTATGATATTCTTCTAGATTGATTTTACCTTCATTGAAGCCTCAGAGCAGAATTAAATTTTTAGTGTTGATCCAAGCTGATTGTCAGTCATTGGTGTCAAAATAGATATATCTTTCAAAGATCTTATCGATTTCATCATTCGGGGATTGAATAATAAATTATCCTTCCACCATCTCCTTAGATGGTAGAATCAAGTTTGTAGAGGTTTCGTAGACAATTATATCTTTTCCTTCATTATTAACATCTCACCCATTCCTAATCTGACCTTGATCTTTAATGACCTCTAAAGGGTCCTCTTAAATGCAGAGACTCTATATCACTATCTAAGGAATTTTAATACATAATTCCTATACTTTGGAATTGGGATTGGGATTATAAACTACCACTGCTACACTATAAGATTTTATCATCTATAAATACTTCTATTATCGACACTAAAAAAGTGATTATGTTTTAATCAACATTAAAATCTAGGCACTTTTCTCAATGCTAAAAAAAGGCTCATAAAAACACACTTCATCAACATTGTAAAAATTTTTATTGAAAGGTTCCCTTTATTAGAGCATATTTTATCCCCAATAAAGTTGAATTTTACTAGTTCCATTTCTAGCACTGGTAAATGTACATTTTATTAGTGCTATATTTAGCATTGATAAATACACAAGTTCCAATAGTATGTTGCTACATATACAACACATTGAAAAAAACTATAATTATAAACAATTTCAAACATTTTAATGAATTTACAGCACAATTAACAATTTAATTTCAAATAAATTTTTATTACAAACATTTCAATACAATAGAATTATATTATTAGGTATAATTTATTACAAACAACACATTTTCCAAAAAATTAAAAATTAAAACATGGTGGCCCTGCATTCTGCTATCATAGGGACCCCCTTTTAAAAGAGACCAATCGCACTACCAATTTATGAACACACCACCCTAAATTGAAAAAATAAGAGTTTACCAGTAATTAAAAACAATACATACTATAAATCAATAAATTAAATATAAACATGATATAATAATTCATTAATAAAATTTCACTTTTAAACTAAAAATTTGAACTTATTTCATTTTAACATATGGTTGATTCCTGCACAAAAAATGATTTATGGATCATTTTCCTAAATTATCAAGACATTCAGAGTGAATTTGATCAGTTTTGAGTGTGTGATTCATATGTTTAACTAAAATTTCAACTTTAAATAAAAACATGCACATTTAGTCATACCGGTCACACTGTGTGTTGGATTGATGTGCGTTTAATTATTACAAGTCAAAAATGACTAATGGGTAATTTTCCTAAAATATCAATACAATATACATAATTTTTTCTCAGTTTTCAGTGAGTGATTCATATTTTGGACTAAAATGTCACTTTTAAACTTAAAACATGCACTTTGAGTCACATTGGGGACACAATGTGTCAGATTGAAGTGTGGTTGATTCATAAAAGTCATAAGTGACTTGTGAATTGTTTTCATAAATTATCAAGACATTATGAGTGATTTTTATTGGTTTTCAGTGATTGATGCATGTTTTAAACTAAAATGTCACTTTTAAACTAAAACCATACACTTTAAGTGAGGTTGGGAACACCATGTGTCATATTGTCATGAAATTAATTCTTACACATCAAAACTGACTTATGGATTATTTTACTAAAGTATCAAGACAATTTGAGTGTGTTTCCTTGATTTTTAGTGACTGGCATATGTTTTGAATACAAATGTCACTTTTAAATTGAAACCACACACTTTGATTCATAACAAAAACACCATTTGTCAGATTGAAATGTATTCGATTCTATTGGGATTCATCACATTATTTTGAATTGATAAATTAATTAATTGAGAGGTTTTGATTTTCATTAATATAGGAGTTTCTCTCAACAATAATGTAGATTTATTCTAAAAATTAATTTGTGTAAAAATGAATGTTGACCACATTTATTAGAGATATGGATATGGTGTCCATATATGGTGATGAATTAGTATATTTTGGGATTATTGTGAGATTAACTTCTAATCATGGAGAGGTTCTAGGAAAGGTATTCAATATTTAGTCTGTCAAGATCAAGATGATAGGGGCTTCTTCATTTTTGGTGGCCTGCTGATGCATGCCTATCATGGGGTGTGGAAAAAGTAAATTATTTTTCATAGTGAAGCACAATGGCTGACAAGGGTCATCTCAATCTCACCTAAGGAACTTCTCATTTATTTTCACCTACTTTATTTAATCCACCTAAACTACTTCTTTTTTTTTTGTTTTCTATTTTATGAAAACAATGATAAATATTTTTGGGTTTTTGATTACTTTTGAAATGACATGTAGTATAATAATTCAAATTTAAACAAACATGAAAATCTAAATATAATGAGTTTAGAAGGAAAGGTCTTGTCTTTAGTTTTGGTTTTGGGTTAAATCATTATTCTCCTTTATGTTTTTGGTTTTATTTTGATAATTCAAACATGAAATATCATATTTAATTACTATTCTTTTTAATTTATAAATTTTGGAATCTTTGATAGCCTAATAAATCTCAATTACACCTCATCCTTTAATCAAGGCGGATGAAACATCTTGGTATGATGTGTTCCATGTTCCAGGACCTGACTATTTCGATTCCACTTCATCCATTGACTCGCTCAACTTTGTTGTGTAAAGATTAATCCAATGAAGATAGGGAAAAGAGTTTAAAAAAAGAATATAAATAGATTGAGTTATATGTCATTAGGGGAATTCAGCACACCGGGGAAATTATCCCCACCTTTGAATTCTACTCAAATTTACCACTAATTTAAAATAAACATCAAGAAACAATCAAGAACACCTTGACATCCCCTGAGCCAAGCCTCAGGTCAGCATCCCATTATCTGAAGTAAGAGATCACGTTGGTGAAATATGGAAGTAAAGGATAAATAATAAATAAAAAATTTAAAAAATAATAGTGGATGACAGAAAGAAGAGAATGAAAATAAAAATAGTTGGGATGAGAGAGAGAGAATAAAATAAATAAGAAGAAAGGAATAAAATAAAATATAATTTTTAAATAATAATAATAATAATAATTCAAATAATTCAAATAAAAATAAAAATAAGAAGAAAAATAATGGATGATGGTGGTGGAATAAAAATTTTAAACATGCATGAAATTATTATTTATAAAAGAAATTTCAATTACCCAAAATTGAACCTTTTTCTCTCATAAATCATGATGCAATTCAATTGGATCTATATTCATATCATGAGAACATGCTTTTTATACATAGTCTTGTAAATGAACTCTTTTAACTACTTTGTAAGTAGAAATGGAAAATAAAATCATGTAGAATTTACTTGAAGGTCCCAATGAATATAAGGCTTATGGTTAGTAAAAATTGATGTTTTAAAATTAAGGCTCAAGGAGGAGGTTTATCTCTTAAAGAAAAGTGCATGATATCAAAATTAAAATCCCAATGAAATTATCCCCTTATGATTGTAACAAATCCCACTTCCCAAAACACAAAGTAAATTTCACGATCAAATTAATAATAATGAATGATTTGAGTACCCTCTTAAAATTTTCTCTTACTTTTATACTATTTTTTTCAAATATCCTTTTAATTTTTATTACTTTTCAAAAGTTATGCTTAGAATCAACCTATAATCTACCACCTAACCATATATGATAAACATAATAGGTCTAGTAATGGTAATTTTTGGTTTTCCAAAATCATAACCCATTTTTCACATTTTTTTGGTTCTTTTAGTCATTTTCCTTTTTAAAATTCAAGTGGGGTAAACAATGAAGTATTGTGAATGGATCAACAACCTTAATATATTCTCACAAGAAGCAGCTCATACTTTCTTTCCTTATAATTTATATTATAAATTTTACCATGAATCCATTCACCCCAACACATCAACATTAAAATTTTATGAAAATACTAAGTGGAGAGTAAGAATGGATAAAAATGGATTTAAACATGGCTCATACCTAACAAGGTCATTCATGGTTTCTACAGGATAAAAAAGGATTAATGTAAAGGTGGTATTTAAGGATAAGGGATTTTAAAAATATTCCTAAATAATTTTAAATGTGTTTTTTCATAGTCATATCTTTTACAAATTCAAATTCAAGTTCTGGTCAGTAACATGTACCAAGATAACTAAAGAAATATTCTCAAGAATAAAATAGGAAGTACTTGTTATAGAAATCCTATTTGGAATGGGACATATGATTTTGGAAAATCACTCAAGGCATGATTAAAAATCAATTATATGAATTTCAAAAATTCAAATCATGAAAAATGGTTGGTAAATTTCATTTGAAATAATCAACTAATTCCTCTAAATCAAAAGTCCTCATTTTAATTTCCATGTTTTAATTTAATCATTTAGTTCTTCATTTTACTCATTAAATTTCATTAATAACTAAAACATATCATCACAAGATTATTAATAAACTTAGTTCTCCTAGATTGGTCATGTAAATCATAATTCAATCATGTGAATGCAATTTCCAATTTAAATATCAAAACATGTTTTCTTAAAAAATGCAAGGAGTTTAAAAGATGAACATAAAAAGTAAACTTCTTTTCCCATGAATCTTTTGTATTATTTCCTCCTTGACTATTTGAGGAAAATATTGTGCCATCAGAAAGCTATAAAATAAAATTACTCAATTAATCACAAGGTTCATGTCATTAAATATTAAAAATATAAGAGGGAGTGGGGTGCATGTTTGAATAATTCCTAAAACTGAAATTAAAATCTAAATTCATAGAAATAAAATAAAGGTAAATCTTCATATAATCCCCCAAGTGGGACCTTAATTTTTACTACCTCAAGAGGGTATTACCATATATTATCAAAATTTAGGTTGTGGATGTAGACACTACTGGAAAATAGACATACACCCATGATTTTGGGAAAAAACTGTGGGTATAGGGGCGCCCTATACCCACGGTTTGCTTAAACCGTGGGTATATGTACAGTGTGGGAACCTATACCCACGGTTCTGGAAAACCGTGGGTATTGGTCACCTATTCCCACGGTTTTTCTAAAACCGTGGGGATAGAGTTTTTTTTGAACGCTTATACCCACGGTTTTGTAAAACCGTCGGTATAGGTATTTATTTGAAGGCCTATCCCCACAGTTTTTGAAAAACCACGGGGATAAATATTTTTTTCAAAGGCCTATCCCCGCGGTTTTTTAGAACCATAGGGATAGCTTACCCAAATTATGGCGGAAAAAAAAGACGCGGGAAAACAAAAAAAATTTGGTTGGAAAATTTATACCAACGATTTAAACTAATATATTTAAGTTGATATAAATTTATAAACAAATTAATGTTGCGGCTTTGTTGGTTAGGTGTTACGCATTTGTTATAGCAGTTGTGGTATCCAACCCCGCTGGATTATTTTTTTTAATACTGACATGGGGATTAGTATATTATTAAAAATACAAATTTGAATTGGTAAAGTCGAGTCATCTTAGTTGGTTAAGCACTGTAAGAATGTTGCGGCAGACGCAGGTTCGAAACCTGCTGGTTTCTTTTTTTCGAAATACGGTCAATGATTAATATATATTTAGGAATATAGATATATAATCATAAAAATACATTGGCTGAAGTGGTTACGCCCATTGGAATAATTTGTCAGGTCGCGGGATGATGCGAGTTCAAGACCTTGTGGTTGCGTATTTCTAATATTTTTACCCACGATTTTTAAACCATGGGGAGAAGCCATTGACAGCGTAGAGGATGGTTTGACACTTTGGAAAAAAATTACCCACGGTTTGTCAAACTGTGGGGATATCTTAATACCCCAATACCGATGCCACTCATCCCCATGGTTCCCAAAACTTTGGGTATAGGATATACCCATGGTTTTGGGGGCTATACCCACGGTTTTTAACTGTGGGTATATGTAGTTTTTCCAGTAGTGAGATTATTTTATTTGAACCAGCACATGTGGCTTTTTCCTACTTATGCTTCATCCTTCTTGTTGAGGAATGACCCATGGATAGAGTATACCATATCCTCCCCCTTCACAATTATTATAGATTGTATGGAAGGGGTAGGATAAAGTATGGATCATCCACCTCTTTAGTTTCTACTTTTGAAACCTCATATTTCTCTTCTAGTGTTTAATTCTCATAGGCTGCATGAATTGAATGATCAAAGGTGAAGTAAACATGTATTTTTACTTGAATAAAATTTTAATTTTAATTTTTAATAAGTAATTTATCCCCTAAATTATGATAAGCCTCTTTTTGTTTCTTTAGGATCAACAACTTGGATTTTCTCATGGGATTCCTCAAATTCATGCTAATTGAAATCAGGATGCTCCATGTGATCCTCAATAAGATAATTTTCAATTTCTCCATCCCTGGATAAGGCATTAAAAAGATTGTCTAAATTTGGATAATCACAATTGTAGGGATTGATGCACAAATCAGTTTCAATAAAATTATAAAATATAGAATATAAGAAAGGATCAACTTTCTTAATTGGTTCAGTTTTAATCTCTTCTTTTGTGGTGAGGACCTATTGGAGTCAGATGGTGTCAAGTGGAGGTAGGTAGTTAGGATCCTCCATCTTTACTTCAAATTCCACCACATTGTTGGTGTCTTCCTTTAATGGTGATGGTTACTCTTCCTTTTAAGGTTTGGGGAGATCAATTAGTTACTCACATTCATTCAAAAATTCATCTAGTTCTTATTTATCTCCTATATGTATCTTGCTAGGATATCCTTCCTCCTTGGCCTCTACTAGTATATCAGGGAAGACAAGTGGCTCATCTTCTAGTTCAGGATTAGATTGCTCTGATGGTGCTTGAAAATATACAGTTATCCAATTCATTTTTCCTTATAGATCTTTCTCCATATCTTCATGCTCCTAAATATCATATTTGAGTTTGTGTTTATCCACTTTCTCTTGGAAATTTTTTGGAGGGACTTCTTCGAAAATGTTGGGAGAAATCAAGGATCACTCTTCTTGTGTCTTGACCACCTTTTGATAAAATTTAGGGAAATACTCCCTTAATCTATTTAGCTCTCTGGGAAATCCTTCATATGACAAACCTTCTTTTATTACAAACTTAAAAATGATTTATTACATAAAACTTCACTTGATACAACAAATAAGATCGAAAGTTTTAGTGTCATTGGGGCTTATGATCATTACATAAAAACTTAAAACATGAAATACAACATCTTTATTGAAAACTTCCTTTACATGACCACTACATTCCCTCGTACTTAGCATTGCATGGGATAACCTGAGGACATACATAAAACAAGGGTGAGCTATAAAGTCCAGTAAGAGAGTACACATGGAATAACATGAGGAATACAATACATGTTAGGCAATAGGAATATCAATAGAGAATAAGAGAAACATGAACATAAGGGCATGATAAAGCATGATAATCATAACATGGAAATGTGGCAACAACACTTAACATGGACTTAGCATAAGCCAAGGCCCATTGCACATGGAGCATGAGTAAATCCTCATTGCACATGAAGCACGAGTAAACCCTCGTTGCACTTGAATTATCATGAGTCAACACTAATTTCACATGATGTATCATGATACTATACTTTACCCAATGCATTGGAGCGCTATAAGGGCACACCCTTCTTAAACATTTCATTTCATGCATAAGTGTGCCACATGGATCATAAAACATGGATTCATAAAACATAATCATTTATTCCAAGATGAAGGAATGTGTAATTCATACATGAAACTTTATAATCAATAAGTAAATGTGCATAAAGGTGAATACCTTTTGTGGATAAATGGGCATGGTATTCACTACACAATGGCATTGGCTTAGAAAATTGGTGTGATTTCGGCAACGTAACGACGTGAAATTAGAATTCATAAAAATTGTTGATTAGAGAGAAAGGGGTTACTCATCATATCTAAATTTAATGGGAAGTAAGGAGGTCATATAGATACATATCCCAACAATTTTAATGGAATTTAGATTCATAGTACAAAAGTATTTCTTGAATGTAAATGAGGAGAGAGAAGTTCCTTTTGGAATTTCGGCATAGTAATGGGTGTACGTGGGAGGAATTTAATGAGAGAGAAAGGGGTATCCCATCAATTTAAAAATAAAGATGGAAAATGAGGGAGGTGTGAAACCATACCCCAACATTCATAATTGAAATTAAAAGGGAAAAACAACCTAAAGAAAATTGGACAAAAATGAGAAAGGAATAAAAAACCCTTACTTGGAAGTGTGCTTCCAAAGGATAGAGAGAGGCTTGTGAGAGGCTTCTTGGGAGCTTGTGGAACCTTGGGAGGATTATAGAGATAGTATGGCAGAGGTTGGACGAACTCCAAAGGCTTTGATTGTGGAGGAAGTGGGAGCATTGGTGGTTTTATATAGGAAATGTGAGGGAATTCTTTATTATTTATGTTTGGGACCCCTTATATTAAATTTATCTAAACCATAAACCATCCCATTGTTTTTTCCCATTGTTTTTGGAAAAGGGAAGAGGAAAACAATATTTTATAATTCCAAAGTCAGAACTTCTTAAAATAATAGGTTTGCTTATGTGGAGGTGAGTCACACTCCCATGGAAAACAATTTAAAAAGACAAGGTGTTTAATAAGACTTAAAGGGTCCATTAATTCTTTGAAAAGTAAGTCAAACAAACCCAAACTCATATTATTTTAATGTTAAAAAATATATTGGCTGAACATAAAGATTATAGTATTTTATTACATCACTATTGGGTCATTATGATGTCATAAAACACATTGTATATTTAAACGGTATTTAATTTTTACCCAAAAATTTGACTGTCTCAAAAAATTATGAAAAATTCACCGTTGGATAATTTCGACATCCTGATTCCATAAATAAAATTTATTTTATCTAAATAATTTTCTAAATATGTTAATTTTCAATTTTAAAATAAAAACCGACATTTATCGAAAATTCACGGGTTTTGACAAAATTGGATTTCAAACCTTAATAAAAATTACAATTGCATTCATAAAATTATATGATCATTTATATATAATAAAAATTAATTTAATAATAATAATAATACTTTATTAAAATATTATTTAATTAAAAAATCTCTTAATTTAATAAAATATAATTCTTAATTAAATAATAACTAAAAACATTATTTGTACTTTGAAAACTATTTCAATGTATCAATAATGACATGAAAGAATATTTATTATTATATACAAAAAATAATTTACATGAACATATTACTATCGATTAGTTACATAACCCCTTAAAACAGCCGCATAAGACCTAAGGGTAAGGTGTGCGATGGTGACAGACTCTTGGGGTGGCTCGGATAACATTGCTCGAGTGGTAATCTCTATCAACTTCCACTTTTCATGTAGACGGTATCGTTCGAGCTTGACATGATGAAGCTCATCTTGGGCTTGGTCAAGATAGAAGCCTAAGGATGCCACCTCTTTTTCGAGCTCTGATAAATGGGCTTCCTATGGTGAAATTCTACTAGATGAGTCCATCGCTTCCTTTGTCTGAGTAAATTTGGATTCGTTAAAGCCCTATATTTATACTAATCATGTGATAATTGTTCAAAGGATATATTAGCAACGATCAAAATTCTTAACATTAAACCAATTAAGTTGACATTTTATATAAACATAAAGAGACATTTAATTAGATCAAGAGGGATATCCATTAATGAAACTTTGGGTCGTTAGACTTCAACCACTAGTTTCTTGAGGGTCTCTTCAAGATGTTCGATGAGTTCCTTGAATTCCTCCTTTATGCTAATTTGGATCAGTGCTCCCTATATTTTTCTATCCCATAAAAAAATACCTTCTTTTGTAGAATTGGGTGCTTTAGCTACTCATTCTTGCACCTATGAGTAATCGGTCCATGAAAAATAATAATCATTTGAAAAAATCATGGAAAAAGATTTTTTTATGGTTTTTTTTAAATGAATTAAAACTATATTAAATGTTAAAATTGAAAAAAAATTAAGAAAATAATTGATTGGATCCTCAGGAATGGTGCCAATTTTGATGCACGTCTATTGTGGGGCATGAAAAAAGAAAATTAGTTTTCCTAGTACAACATGATGGATGATGAGGGTTATCTCACTTGAGGATATTTTTAATTTGTTCACCTACTTTATCTAATCCACCTAAACTACTAATATTTTTGTTTTATGTTTTATAAAAATAATGAAGAATATTTTTTGGTTTTTTGATTAATTTTGAAATGACATAAAATATAATAATTCTAATTTAAACTAACATGAAAATCTAAAGAGAATGATTTAAGGAAGAAGGTTCTTGGTTTTGGGTTCAGTTTTGGGGTCAATCATTATTCTCCTTTATTTTTTTTATTTTAGTTTGATAATTCAAATATTAAATATCTTGTTGAATTAATGTTATTTTTATTTTAGAAATAGTAGAATATATTAAAGCATAATTAATCTCAATTCCACCTCCTCCTTTAATCAATTTTGATGACATATCTTGGTCAAAGGTGTTCCATATTCTAAGACCCGACTCTGTCAATGACATTTCAATCATTAACTCATTCAAATCCATTGTGTGAAGATTTACAAATTAGGAGAGGGAAAATAGTTTAAACAAAAGAATAGAAATATATTGATTTGTACTTTAGGGGAAATCACCACATCAGAGACATTCACCTTGCCCATTCATTCTACTCAAATCCACTACAAACATAAAATAAAAGTTAATACAAATTCAAGAACACCTTAACCTACCCTAGGACAAGCCTTGGGTAAGCTTCCCATTATCGGGATAAGAGATCACTTTGGTGAAAGATGAAAGAGAAAGACAGATAATAAAGAAAAAATGAAAAGAAGAATGGTGGATGAGATAAATAAGAGAATAAAAATAAAAAGAACTGGGATGAGACAGATAGAGTGAGGTAGAGAGAAAATAAAATAAATAATAAGAAAATAAGAAAATAAAATAGAATGTTAAAACCATAATAATAATAATAATAATAATAATTAAAAGTATAAGAATAAAAAAAGAAAAAGAAAAAGAATAATGGGTGGTGGTGGTGGACACAAAATTGTAAAACATGCATGTAATTATTATTTATTAAATATATTTAAATTAAATCTTAAATAAAAACTATACCAAAATAAAATGAAATGAAAATTAAAATAAAATGAAACAAAGAAGAAAGAAAAAATGGCAGCAGCAGCTCCATGAGGTGGATTTCATCCATTTGTTGTCAACTGATACTTAGAAGTATGGGCTCAGGAATTTTTTTATAGGAATAAGAGAAGCCCTTGGCCTTCATGGATTAAAATCATTATATGAGATCCTTGGGGATCTCTATTTAAAATCAACCTAGAATACCCACTGGTTTGAGGTTTTAAAACACCCGAAAGACTCAGGGTCCCCAATTTTCAGGCATAGACCAATGCTTCTTTGTGGCAGTGCCTTTGAGTGGTGCTTGGGTTGCATGGTCCGTGGGAGTGGTTCCACATGGAATGGGTGCTCGGAGGATGTGGCAGCGTGAGCCAAAAATAGTTCCTGGCACAAACATTGAGAATCGAAGCAACTATGCTTCTTCCTCATTCAGCCATCTAAGTGGTCAGATGTGGCTTTGAGGCTTTATGGCAGTCATCCGGTGGTGAAAGAGGTGATGGAAGGAGGTGTGGATCTCAAGACAAGCTCATCGAGTAGCAAAAATTACTTTTATTGGGTTATAGGATCAGGTGGATATGTCGAGTGATGAAGAGACGAAGACACGAGGCAGAGAGTGGTGGCGTAGCAGTGGAGTGTGGCGACATGTGGCGACACTGCGATCCCAAATCAAAATGCCATCATAGGGAAGGTCCATAATAAACCTCATCACAACTTTTATTGCATAAAATCCCACATCGGGGATGGTCTCCTGACTTCACTTGGACACACGTAGATGCATTCCTCATATACACACGACCCATGCGGGATTCATCCCACCCCTACTCACCCAGGGCTCCCTTTTATAAGAGGTCTTACCTTGGAAATCATTCTGTATTTTTGATGTGGGATTCGGGTACTCCCTTTCCTGCGGAGAACAATCTGCATTTCCGATGTGGGATTCTCTTTCAAGTACGTGACTTTGAAATACTATAAATATAAACTATTAGACCAATATAAATGAAACATAAAACATGGATTAAACGTATAAGAAATAGTTGAAAACAAAAATAATTTCCTAAAAAATGTTGATAGAAAATAATTTATAAGGTTTCAAATACACCTACTTCAAACTTAAAAATATTTCAAGTACATGACTTTGAAAGCCTATAAAATATAAACTATAATACCAACATAAATAAAACTTAAACCATGGATTAAACATATAACAAATAGTTGAAAATAAAAAAAATTGTAAAAAATGTTGTTGGAAAATAATTTATATGTTTTCAAAGACACCTACTTGAAACTTAAAAATGTTTCAAGTATGTGACTTTGAAAGTCTATAAAATATAAACTATAAGACCAACACAAATTAAACATAAAACATGGATTAAACAAATAAAATACAGTTGAAAGTAAAAATAATTTCATAAAAAATGTTCATGAAAAGTAATTTATAAGCTTTCAAAACCACCTACTTGAAACATAAAAATGATTCAAGTATGTGGCATTGAAAAACTATAAAATATAAACTATAAGACCAATATAATTTAAAGTTAAAACATTGATTAAACATGTAATAAATTATTTAATTATTTAATTAATATTATTAATAATTAATTATATAATAAGTCATTAGTTAATTAGTAATTATTAATAATTAATTATATAATAATTAACTAATTAGTTATTATATAATGATTTTTAATAATTAAAATTAAATAATTATAATGAAAATTTGTAATTTATAATTATATTACTAATTAACTAATTACCTATTATATAATTAATAATTATATTACTAATTAAATAATTAATTATAATATAATACTTTTTAATAAATACTAATTAATAATTATAATGAATAATTATAATTTATAATAATATTACTAATTAACTAATTATAAAGAGGGCCTTGACTCTATCTTTCACAAAACATCAACTAATTAATTATTATATAATTAATAATTATATTACTAATTAACTAATTAATTATTATATAATTAATGATTAATAATTACTAATTAACTAATTACTAATTATATAATTAATAATTATATTACTGATTAACTAATTAATTATTATATAATTAATAATTATATTACTAAGTAACTAATTAATTATTAAATAATTAATAATTAATAATTAATAATTACTAATTACTAATTAATTGACTAATTATTATAAAATTAATAGTTATATAATTAATAATTAATAATTAATAATTAAAATGAATAATTATAGTGAATAATTATATTGAATAATTATAAAGATTAATTATATTACTAATTAACTAATTAATTATTATATAATAATTTTTAATAATTACTAATTAATAACTATAATGAAAAATTATATTACTAATTAACAAATTAACTATTATATAATAAATAATTATATTGCTAATTAACTAATTAATTATTATATAATTATTTTTAATAAATACTAATTAATAATTATAATGAATAATTATAATTTATAATTATATTACTAATGAACTAATTATAAAAAGGGTCTTGAATCTATCTTTCTCAAACAATTGACTAATTAAATATTAAATAATTAATAATTATATTAATAATTAGATAATTAATGATTAAGAATTACTAATTAACTAATTACTAATCATATAATTAATAATTATATTAACAATTAATTAATTAATTATTAACTAATTAATAATTATATTACTAAGCAACTAAATAATTATTAAATAATTAATAATTATATTACTAATTAATTAATTATATTTCTAATTAACCAATTAATTACTATATAATTAATTATTAATTATTACTAATTAAATAACTAATTATTATACAATTAATAGTTATATAAATAATAATTATATTACTAATTAAATAATTAGTTATTATATAATTAATGATTAATAATTAATAATTAACTAATCACAAATTATATAATTAATAATTATATTACTAATTAACTAATTAATTATTATTTAATTAATAATTACATTACTAAGTAATTAATTAATTAGTAAATAATTAATAATTATATTACTAATTAACTAATTATATTACTAATTAACTAATTAATTATTATATAATTAACTATTAATAATTAAAAATTAACTAACTAATTAATATACAATTAATAGTTATATAATTAATAATTATATTACTAATTAACTAATTAATAATTAATAATTAGTAATTATAATGAATAATTATAATGAATAATTATAATGAATAATTATAATTTATAATTATATTACTAATTAACTAATTAGATATTATATAATTAATAATTATATTATAAAATAACTAATTAATTATTATATAATAATAGTTATCAATTACTAATTATTAATTATAATGAATAAATTTATTTTATAATTATATTATTAATTAACTAATTAAATATTATATACTTAATAATTATATTACTAATTAACTAGATAATTATTATATAATTAATTATTAATAATTAATAATTAACTAATTAATTATTATATAATTAGTTATTCATAATATTAATTAAATAATTAAATAACTTATTATATGTTTAATCCATGTTTTAATTTTAAATTATATCGGTCTTATAGTTTATATGTTATAGTTTTTCAAAGCCACATACTTGAATCATTTTTAAGATTCAAGTAGGTTGTTTTGAAAGCTTATAAATTATTTTTCATGAAAATTTTTTGTGAAATTATTTTTATTTTCAACTATTTTTTATATGTTTAATCCATGTTTTAAGTTTCATTTATATCGGTCTTATAATTTATATTTTATAGTCTTTCAAAGTCACGTTCTTGAAACATTTTTAAGTATCATGTAGGTGTCTTTAAAAACCTATGAATTATTTTCCATCAACATTTTTTACAAAATTAATTTTATTTTCAACTATTTGTTATATTTTTAATCAATTTATTTAGTTTCATTTATTTTGGTCTTGTAGTATATATTTTATAGGATTTCAAATTCACATACTTGAAACATCTTTAAGTTTCAAGTAGGTGTCTTTGAAACCTTATAAATTTTTTCCATCAACATTTTTTAAGATTTTTTTTTTGTTTTCAACTATTTATTATATGTTTAATCCATGTTTTAAGTTACATTTATATTGGTCTTCTAGTTTATATTTTATAGTCTTTCAAAGTCATGTACTTGAAACATAATCCCACACCAGAAATGCAGAATGATCTATGCAGGAAAGGGAGAAACAGAATCCCACATCAGAAATACAGAATGATTTCTAGGGTAATCCCTCTTATAAAAGGGAGCCATGGATGAGAGATTCTGTCAGAATCTAGACTTTTGTAATGGCAATACTGCTGGATTTTAAATAACAGAAAAATTCTGCTGTAAAATTTTGTTTATATACATATATATATATAACATTAATATTTTTAAAAGAAAGGAGGTAATGGGGTTGCCGCCTTTCGAATCAACCCAAAAGGCGCCCTCTACGCTACATCCTTTAGAGCGTATTTTTTATAAAAAAATTACCTGGACGTTTTTTAAAAAAAATATTTTTTTAAAAACGTACTTAAAAAACTTCTCATGATGCCCTCATCCATGGGATTTGATCCCCATACTCATGCAGGTGATCCGAATCTACCCTAGAGGCTTGGACAGTGGGGTCTCATTATCCTGGCTAGATGGAGAACTTGCCTCGGTTGAGGGATGGTTTAGTCTAGCCTTAATTGTTACACCTAAAAAATAATAAAACCAAGTTTATAAAATCACATAACAAAAATTAAATGGAAAAATTCCGGAAATTCTCAAAAAATATTTCTAAATTCCAAAAAATAACCTTTTCAATAATTTGAATCAAATTTTACTTTTACTTTGATATTTTCCAATAAATTTTTAAAACATTGTTTTTATGGGTATTATTCATTAAAATTTATTTAAAAACATTGAAATTTGATTAAAAATGTTAAAAAATGTCTTTTTCACCTACGTGGCTCATTGACAGTGACAAGATTGAATTCAACTCATATGGAAGTTCTTGAATCTTGTTCAAGATGTAGTCCACCAAGAGGAGGAAGGGGGCTATCATGTTTGTGGCAGCATGTGTGGTGTATCGACATGGAACAAGTATGAAGTAGCAGTAATAGGATCAATGAACGGGGCCATGTATCGAAAGTATTCTTGATACTGTTGACCAGGGGGTGTGTCCGGATTGATGATCAGTGGTACATCATGATGGTGAGATCATGAGAGAGAAAAAAAATTCATCATCATTAATAAAAGAGTTTCTCTAAAAAATATTGGAGAGTTATTCTCAATATTAACAGATGAAAAAATGAATGTTGACCGCATTTATTGGATATGTGGACATGGTGTCTACATATGGGGATATGGTAGAATATTTTGAGAATATTATGAGATTAACTTCAACTTGTGGAGCGGTGCATGGAATGTTGTTGAAGATGTAGCCCACTGAGATCAAGAGGTTTCGGTTTACCACATTTTGGTATCCCATGTGGCTTGTAGATAGTGATGAGATTGACTTATACTCATGTGGAGGTACTTGATAGGTATTCAATATATAGTTCACTAAGAGTAGAAAAGGGGTTATCACCTTTGTTAGAGCATGTGCAATGTGTCGATATAGAATGGGTGTAGAGAAGCAGCAATGAGATCAATGATTGGGGCCATGTATCAAAATTATTCCTGATAGTGGTGATCAGGTGGCATTTCCCAATTTATGATTGATGAAGTATCATAATTATGAGATCATGAGAGAGAAAAATCATTTGGGAATCATAAGAATATTCAAGGTTGATGCATATTTGGATAAACATCCCATAGGTAGTGTCATTTTTTCGACGGAAGGGTGAGATTTTGGCTCAGATGGATCATTGAGTATTGCGTTTAGACCATGAAATTTTTTAGAGAGAAGGAGGAGGTTTATTGGGATTTGTTTTTCAAACATGTGTTTTATATTCCATAATTGACATTCAAGTTTGATAATTTAAATGAATTTTATTTTCTTTGATTTATTAGTGGACTTTTTTGAGTTTCCCTGTGGTTTTTTAATCCTCCGCATCAGAGGGTTTTTCCAAGTAAAATATATTGCATGATGATTTTTTATTCTTCTTTATATAACTTCCATATTTCAATGGGTTTCTATAAAAAAAATTTCAAGCAATTCTCTGCTTGAAAATTAGGATTCTTCCCAATAGTGTTATTAGAGGGATGGTTTTTTCTTGAAATTTAATGTGATAATTATAGATGTTTATGAGAGGATCGATGATGTGTGTGCGAAGAATAATAAGGTTTGGAAATTAAAATAGGTTGAGAGAGTTTATGAACATATTTTCTCAGGGTATGTTGAGTAGGGGGAGCAGTTAATTTTGGAAGGTTCTCCAGATAACGTGGTAATCACTATTATGTGGGATACAGATTCATCTAGTTCTAGTCTTGTTCAGTATGATGGTACAAATACATATGTGTTGAACAGTTTGAAATTTTTATTTCTTTTATAGGGGGAGATGATAGTTTTTTTATCGGAAGTGAAAAATTACGTCATCATATTTTATGTAGATATTTATGGTTGGAACAATTCCAACCTGATTTCATTCCAACTGAGTTTTTTGGAGGTTTTCCTTTATTTTTTGTGATGATGGGGGATATTTTTGGGATTCATCACATTTATTGAGGGTAGAGAAATTAATTAATGGAGTGGTTTTGGTCATCATTAATATAGGATTATCTCTAAAAAATAATGGAGATTTATTCTTAATATTAATTGATAGAAAAATGAATGTTGACCACATTTACCAGAGATATGGAATTGGAGTCTATATATGGGGATATAGTATCATATTTTGGGATTAAAATGAGATTGAATTATACTCAATAATAGGTTATTAGAAATCAGTTCAATATTTAGTCTATCGAGATCAAGAGGGAAGGGCCTTCTACATTTGTGGTAGCCTGCGTTTCTCGTCCATAGAGAAAATATTGACTTATACTGATGTGGAGGTTCTTAACAAGTTTTCAAGATGTATTACACCGAGATCAAGAAGGGGGCTATCTCGTTTGAAGAATCATGTGTGGTTCATCAATATAGAATAGGTACAGAGCATCAATAATGAGATCAATGATCGGGGCCATGTATTGAATGTCTTCCTGATAGTGGTGATAAGGTAGCGAGTCTCGATTGATGATTGGTGATACATCCTGATGGAGAGATCATGAGTGAGAAAAATCCTTCAGGTATTTCAAGACGGTGTGAGGGTGATGCATGTTCAGATAAAGAACCTTGATTTAGTGATGTTACATCGACATAAGGGTGATATTTTGACTTAGATGGATCTTTGAGTATTGCGTTTTGACCGAGATAATTTTAAAAAAGAAGACAGAGGTGTGTAAGGATGTGTTTTTCACATAGGTTTTTTCAGCACCATCATTGGCATTCATGTTTGGGAATTTACTTGAAATTTGTGCTCTATGATTTATTATTGTAATTTTTAGAGTTTCCCTATGGGTTTTTAATCCTCTCCATGATATGTTTTTCCATGTTAAAAATCTTACATACCGATTTTTTTATTCTGTTTTATATCGCTTCCATATTTCATTGGGTTTCTCATAAATATTTTTTTACAAGGAATTTTATACCTATAATATGGATTCTCCCCAATTAATTTTTGCACCTCAGAAAAAAAATTAATGCATGAATACAATTTGAGTGTGCTTTCTCAGTTTTGAGTATGTGTTATGTGTTTTCAACTAAAATGACCTTTTTAAATCGAAACACCCAATTTCAATCATATCGGGTACACTATGTGTTAGATTGAATTGAAATTAATTAGTATGCATCGCAAATGAGTTATGAATTTTTTTATAATGTATCAAGACAATTCGAGTTCATTTTCTATCTTTTCGGTGATTCGTGAAAGTTTTGAACAAAAAGGTAAATTTTGAATAAAAAACACACACTTTGAGTCATACTGAGCACACCGTGTTTCAGATTGAAGTGCGATTGATTCCTGCATTTTCTCAGTTTTGAGTATGTGGTGTGTTATTTAAAATAAGACTAGTAAATATCACACTTTTTAAAGCTCTATAAATTGGATTTATCATCACAAAAAACCATTGTTATGCTAAGAATAATTAAAAGCCTCGCCATTTATCGGTTCTAGAAAAAGGATGGTAAAGGTCACTTTTTATCATCACTAAAAATAAGAATAGATGAAGGGTTCTTTAATCTACACTTTTTTTAGCGGTGATAAAATTTAAAAAAAAATTGTATTACATTCTCCCAACCCCACGTTGAACTCATGCTCCCACTTCCATTCCCCCTCTTAGTACTCAAAATGCGCCTTTATCAGTTCTTTTCCACTTCCTAGGCTCATTTTCACCTATGTATGTGCCTGGACTAGATCCTTGAACCTACCTTGTGAAATTTTAACCCCTTTACCACTGCCTAAATCTTTTTTTATTCTATATTTTATGATATTTCTATTTATTTATATAAATATTTACATGAATGTTTTTTATTCAAGTATTTGTATAATTATTTTTAAACACATTTATAAAATATAAGTTTTTGTGTGAGAGAGAGATATATATATAATTATATTTATTTAAATATATTATATATTCATTTTCATTTTCATATATTATAATATAAATATAAATATATATTCATTTATTAATACACATATACCGTAGGACCCCAGAGCACCCTGAGAGGGGAGGAGTGAATTTGGGTGTCAAGTTTTTCTTTTAAAACAACAAATCTTGTTCCCACATTGGTAGAAACATGTTAAAATTGTCCAAAGGAATCATACAGTAATTAAACATTAACATGCAGAGAGATAACACAACCTTTTTACTTGGTTCACCACTAAGGTCTAGTCCAAGAAGCATACACGGACAATGTGTTGGTCATGCCAGTATCCTCTAATCTTCACTTTTTTTGGAATATAGAATTTTGGACACCATCACCCTATTCTATGCACAATTACTTTACAAGATTTTAGTGGTTTTACATTATCTCCCTTGAAACACTTCCATCGACTCCCCTTATCTCACTACTTTGGGTGAAGTCTTACTCAGTTTAATGACATGAAGGTCACTTTAGTAGAATTCCATTTAAGTATTTATTACTGACTATCATGAGACTCTGATTTCACCATAGTCCTTAGTTAATTCACTTAAAAACATTGTTCTCTTAAACCAGATGTTCAACACTATTTTTTTCAAATCTATCAGCCTTCATGAAAACTTTTCAAAGAAATACCAACCTTTCCAAACCCACACAATTTCATGAATATCCCAACCTTCACAAATCTTATATCCTTCAGAGAACAAACTTACTTTGTGAAGCTCACTACCTTCATGGAACAAACTACCTTTGTGAAGCTCACTACCTTCATGAAAAAACTTTCTCAAAACTCTGATTCCTCACGAAACTCCTATAACTCAAAATAATTAACATCAGTTAAAGCTTAACCATTCTTTTTTTGATTCTAAATATAGCATGGATATTCATATTTCATGAAGATCCTAGTCTTTGAGAAATTAGAGTTATTAACCATTTTCTTCAATTATCTTCATGAGTAAGGAAATGGGGGTAGCTTCCTATTTATAGGCTCAACCTTCTGCAAATCTCCCATGCCTCCCGTGGATTTTTTTGAACCTATAAAAACAAGTTCACAAAGCTCCAGTAAAATTCAACCCATTCGTGAATATTTCTCTTAGTTCCAAAGAACATCATCAACTCATCATGCACTCATGATGCTTATCATATTAATGAATAACACCATATTTTCATTACACGTTCGCGAAGCACCATAACTTCGAAAAGATCCATACCCTTGAGAAGATCAAGATTTTGTGAAACCCAATATTTACAAAACGCAGTCATGGGATAACTCATTCCATTACTATTCTTGAGAAGAGTTAAAAACATAAAACAACCTTTCATGAAGATTTCTCCTTCAACCTGATTTTGAGCCCAAAATATTGGCAAGCACTGAGAAATGACGCCACCTTCAATATTGTAGTCATCTTGTACTGTAAGATCACTTGCCTTAATAACTCCCTGATCAACCAAGTGTGGGTTGACAATGAACACAAACCAAAATATATTTCCAGCTGTGAAGGCCTTGGTTCCAACACATATGTATATATAAACATTATATTTACATTTGTTTAAGTATATATATATTCATATATTTTTATAATGTAAAAAATGGGTAGATATTATTTTAAATAAAATTTTAAAATATATCTATATATTGTATATTTAGATATAAACTCTATATTTTTTTAATATAATAAAAGTACCATAAAAATTCTCTATCACTTTTGAGAGATTTCTCTTAGGTTTTCCAATGTTTTGGGGTTTCTTAAGGTTTATTAGGTTGGGAAGATCTATAATGGTGACGTCTCTCTCAAGTTTTCATATGTTATTACTTCTCATCAGCATCTGGATGATACTATTTCTTCATCCTCTTTGGGCTTAACTAGTCTCTCCATCACAATAGTCCTTCCCCTGCATGAAGATGACCAGGGTACCAAAAAAGGAGGGACTCCAACAATGTTACCACATCAATGGATTTGATTATGAGCCCCTTTTCCCAGAATCTCTTCCCATCATCTCTTTGTATACTCCATGGATTTATGGAGACGTCTCTACTTAACTATTGAAAAAACTTCTCTTTAACAGAAAAGGATAAAGCAACAATGGTGGTGAAGAAAGAGGAGGACTCGTTTCTACGGTATCGCATGTCACTACTTACTATCAGAAAATTATTATTAATCAGCACATCAACCAAAGTTCCCTAAAGAACATACTGTAAAATATTTGGTTCTTAGATGAGGGTGTGGAGATAAGGTAAATAGATGAAGGCTTTATGATATTTGAATTCTTGAATGAAATGGATAAAGGCAAGGTTCCCAATGGTATATTGTTTTCATTTGACAACAACCTCATCTTATTGTAAGATCTAATAAACATGGGTGATATCCTGAACATCATCTTCTCCAAATCCTCATTCTATATTTGAATAATTGTAATTACCTTCTACATAATATCAGATCATGTTGTGCATGGAATAGGTGACCGAATTGAAAAATTCATGGAGTGGGACTGTTTGGATCCCATTAATTAGGTTTTGGAAGTAAGGATAAAGGTACAAGTTGATATTGGACACCTTCTCAAGAGAGGGATGTTTCTATCTATCGAAGAGTCCAACATGTGGATATCCTTTGAGTATGAAAAAATCCCAATATTTGTATTATTTTTTGGTTACCTTGGGCATGAAAAGAAAGATTATAAGGTGAATATGATGAATGGATAAGGAAATATTATCTTTCACCATGGTCCTTGGATGCGGGAAAAAACAATTATTTCTCTCTTAATCTATAAGGATAGAAATACAAGGATGAGGAAAGACTCTCCAAATCTCTAGGTTCACAATATGACCAAGAACAATGTCAACTTATCAGGATGGGACTACCTTCCTATATTACAGATTAGTGGTATCATTCTAGACCAGAATCCACAAAGCATCAAACCCCATTGGCAACATAGGAAACCCCAAAACATACATGAATCCCAATATAAACGATAAGAGGGGATATTTTTCTCCCTATTTCCAACCATGCTTCTTCTGATGTAAAAAACTAAAACCCCACTCTGAAAACCCAAAAAAAATCTCATATCCCCTGGATCAGAGCCTCCCCCTACTAGTTGATAACCCCACACTTCCTTCATCTCCAAGAAAAAAATCTTAACGCATTTGTATTGGTTGTACAAAAAAAACATGAATTTGAAAAAGGAAGGCGAGAGGGGTTTTTATTTCCGACATTAGAATAATGGAAACCCATGGTTCCAAAATATGTATGTAAGGGACATCATCAAATAAAAGGTAATCCAAAATATGGAAATTGGAAAAGGATGGAATTTTTATTAAATATTCAGAGGTGGAGGTTGGTTTCAACTAGCCCCACCTATCAAAATGATTATCCTAAGCTTGAAATATCATGGTGCTAGAAACCCACGTTTAGTTCATATGCTTCGGTGATGTTAAACTAAAATTCACCCTGATATGGGTTTATTTTTTTAAAACTAGAGTATAAAATAATGGCATGGTTGTAATTGAAAAAAATGTGGTTTCCTTGGTTGCTTCCCAGTTCCCCATCAAGGCCACTTAGGTGGGTTGTGTCTCCAATGGAAAGAGGACTTTGATGTGAGGGTAAAATCCTTCTTGTCAAATCACATTGGTGCATCCATCCACCCCTAAGAATCCCCACCAAGGGTATTTTTGGGACTTTATGGATGGCCTATCCATAGAGAGAATTTGAAATCTTGGAAGCTTCTCAAATCCTTGTGAGAAAGACTTCCATGACCTATCCTCTTTAGTAGAGACTTCAACGAAATTGTGTTGCAAAATGAAAAAAGGGGTGCCATTAAATCTTATGAATAAATGGTAGAATTATAGTAATCTATATCAATGTTTAATTTTTATGACCTTGGACATGTAAAAAACCATTTTACATGGTTCTGATGGAATTCAGAAGTCACTCACATTATGAAATTTCTGGATAGATATTTGGAATTGAACAAATGGATAAACATATTTAGGTTCTTAAAAGTATCTCACTTGGAACATACTTCATTGGATCACTACCCTATTATCATTGATACATCACAGGGTCAAAAAAACTGAAATATGTGAGACCTTCAAGTTTGAATGTTTTTGGTAAAATGATAGAGAATGTGAAGATGTGATCTGGTCTTACTGGAAATATGGGGCACATATACGGGTAGAAAACTCTTCTATGGTTCATCTAACTAGAAGACCTAGAGAAACCTAAAATATCAACATCCTAAAAATATCTATGAATTTATATAAATAAACTTGAATGATTTTCTCTCTCAACCCCCGTCTGATGATAATTTTTCCATAATCAAAAGTCTTGAATCAGAGTTGGATAATTCTTTTTGTATTGAGGACATCTTGTGGGAAATGCATACTCATGAAACCCACAAAAAATATGGTGATGTTAACATACACTATTTCCACTAGAATGCCTATGCGAGGCATTTTAAGAATTAAATCTCCATCCTACCAGGTTTTGATGGTAGTTTTATGTCTAATGTGAAGGGGATTCATGATATTATTACAATGTTTTTCCAAAATCTTTACACTGATGGGTACTCTTCCATCTCTATTGAAATTGAGGCTTACATTAAATCTATAATTACAGAGGATATTAATCGCCAGCTCACAAATAACTTCACTAATGATAAATATTGGGGGATCTCGAGAAAAATCATTCCATAAAATCACCATGGACAGATGGATTTCATGCCCTCTTTTTTAAAATATATTGGAACATTATTAGGCCAGATATGTTATCCCTTATGAAGGACACATGGGTGAGTAAAATAAATCTATGTTCTCTTAATGAAACCATCATCACCCTCATCCTGAAGGTCAAAAAACCCATCTTTTCTTCATAATTCAGTCCAATTGGCTTATGCAATGTCTCTTATAAAATCTTCTCAAATATCTTAGTCAACCACCTATGAAAGTGGATACCTACCATTATTTATGATAACCAAAGTTCTTTTGTTGCAAAAATTCTTATCACATATAATTATATTGTGTCCCATGATGTGTTTCAATCTTTGAAAATTTTATCAATTGCAAAAATAGAGACTATGGCATGGAATATTGACATGACAAATCTTATTACAGAGTGGAATGACTCTTTTTCATTTTTTTATGAATAAAATTGGTTTCTTCTCTAAATGGATTGAGGTTATCATGAATTTTGTCTCATAAATATCTTTTGAGATTAAAATTAATGGAGGCATTACCAAGGGCTTCTCCCCCTCTCAGGGTATTCAATATGTAGATCATATTTCCCCTTTCTTATTTATTTTAGTGTTTAATGTGTTCTCAAGTATTATTTTAGTGGTAGTGAATATAAATACTATACATGGCAGAAAATTGTGTCACTATTTCCCTCTTATTTCTCATATATTTTTTACAAACAATAACCATATGTTCTCAAGAGATTCCTAAAAATAGTGCATCTATATTATTCATGTGATTCAAATCTATGAGATGGAAATGAGATAAGTGGTTAACTTGGCTAAATCCAGAATTTATTTTAGTGAAGGTGTCCCAAAAAATAGGAAGATTGATCTTAGCCAAGTTTCATGTATCTAGGTGGTCGATAAACCTAATAAATATCTTGAGATCTCCAATATTATTGGTTGATAAAAAAATAGACCTTTTCAAGCATAATTAATATAATTTAAAAAAATACAGGGTTAGACACCAAAGATCATTTATGAAGTACGGAAGGAAACTCTTATTAAGGCAGTGTTTCAATCGATTTCAGGCTAAATTGTGTATCTTTTCAAGATCCTTGACTTGATTGTTGACCAAATTCACTCCAGTATAGACACTTTCTACTGGGGTCATAATAAAGGAAGAAAAAAAATTCGTTGGATGTCTTGGAAAATGATTTTCTCCCCAAAAGAGAGTGGAGGAATGAGATTCAGGGACCTATGCCTCTTAAACGATGACCCACTGGCCAAACAAGGTTGGTGCCTTTTTCTTAACCCATATTCACTTTGTGAGTGGATTCTTCAAGATAACTACTACCCCACTCATACTTTTGAGGATCTTCATTAGGCCCCCACCCCAACTTCTTATGTATAATAATTTGGGGACACATTACTTTCTTTGTAATGGGATCTATTGGTAGATCGGGGATGGTATGAAAGTCAACATTTAGAAGGAATCTTGGTTGGATGATAATGATGGTCTGGTTGCAACCTCCCCTATAGTCCTTGGTTTCAAATATGCAATGTATGCTCCCTCATCAATGAAATAGGTTATGGATGGTGCATGTAAACCCTTTTATCCTAGTTTAATGAGATAAATAAAAGGATTATTTTGAGAATTCCATGTATGAGGGATATGGGATAGGATAGGCTCTAATATATAAAGGATAATTTAGTATATTATTCTGTGAAGTATGGATATAGGTTAGTGATTGATTCTCTGACCACATGGGGCAATGTTCTTTAGAAGACTATGTGACACCTGGATGTCCCTCCTAAGTTTTTCTACTTCTAGAGCAAAATTTTCATCAGTATCATTCCCTAAAAGGACTTCCTTTTTCTTGTCGCGCATCTGATGACATGTTCTTCCATTTTTTCATGGCCGATATGGAATCGACCATGCATGTAATCATTCAATGTCTTCGGGATAGGGTTGTTTGGATTACTGGGGGATATTTTCTTATATATCTTGTACATCTGGGACTTGATCTTTCATCGCTAGTGATGATATGGTCGTCTTACATACCTTCAGAGATGGTAGTTTTATTATGTATCATGTCTTGGATCATAAGATTTAGAAGAAGCGACCACATTTTTAACCAGACTACAAGAACCTATTCGTTCAAGAGTGAGTGGGATTCTTCTTGGTTGAAAGCATGGAAACAACATGATATATAGGGTGAAAATAAAAATGCTTTCCCATTCTTGTCACCTGAAATCCCCCCTCCGAGGGTCATTAATATCAATATTGATTCATCTCTTTCTAGGGTTGGGATTATTAGGTTCTTAATGATGGTTCCTGATCAAATCATATGGATTATGGATGTAAGACAAGAGTCTCTTCACACTCTCTGGGATCCTCCAGTTTCTAAAGCCCACTCCATTTTGGTCGATATGAACATCAGTCTCAAGAGAGGATGGAAATCCATCATTATTGAATCATATTACCTCAAATAATCAATGTTATACTTTAAAAAGAAAGAGGATGTAAATCCTTTAGCTTTATAATCATGGAAATTAAATATCTTATCCACCACTTCTCAACATGTTCCTTCTCATTATTCAGAAGAGAATAAAATTGTTGAGCACAAGAGCATCATCCCGGTTGGTGAGGACTCAACAAGAGAATCTAAGAGACCTGAGTTCAAATCCGGGAGGAGACATAATTTCTAGGTACTATAGAAATACTATAGCAGTATTATAGTAGGCACTGTAGAAGACACTATAGTAGGTACTATAGAAGGTACTTTTCGGTACTGTATCAGTTGGGAACTATTCATTCGTTTGGGCTTTCGGGCCACCAGTTTGGTCCTTGGGTCCTTCAAGGCCTTCGGTCCACCCAAGGCCTTCGGGACAATAATTATTTCGGGCCACCTCAAGTCCTTTAGGCCACCTCAAGGCCTTTGGGCCACCTCAAGGATTTTGATCCACCTGAAATTATGATTAATGGATGAGGCAGACTCTACAAGGAGCAGAATCCAGATGAGGATTCAGAGCAAGTTCATTCACCAGAGCAGAAGCTAACATATTTTGAAGAAAGAGATGGTATGAAATTTCAATCGGGACCAGCCTATGCATGCATAGGAATCCTGGCTGAAAAACCAAGTAATGGTGGAGAGGTGTCATCACAATATAGAGGTTGGGGAGGAGCAGTTCAATGTAGTTATAGTCTAGATATTTCCTTTAAGACCTACGTGTCATGTAATATCCAAGCCTACATGCCATGTAAGGGTTACCCATGATCCTTTGAAAGGGGTATTATTAAAAATCAATAAAAAAAAGAAGTCATTTGGGCCATTTGGTTAGAAGGAAATGTTGGAGGCCACCTTTTAGAAACTCAATGTCTTTTTTGTGAGACCCTTGTTTGGTTTGATAATTTTCCATCATGGGTTATTTCTATTGTAGCTACTAATATTCATCCTTAATTTATCCTCATTTGTTTTAAAAAAAGATATAAATTTTATATATTACATATATATTTATATGTCTATATATTTACATATATTTATATGTCTATATATTTACATATAATTGTATATCTAGATATAATTTTTTTATAATGTATTTATAAATATTTATGGTAAATACGTTTATATTATATATTTATTGATAATCATATATTTATTAAAATACATTTATATATGATTTATTTACACAATATTGACACACACACATTCACATAATTACACACACATGTACACATTTATATAAATTCAATTACATCTGCCACCGTGGAACACAACATAAGGAAACAAATTTCAGTAAACTTGCAAGCCTAAGGACTTGACCCCGTGACCCGCCCCTCACCCCCAAACCCTTACCACCCCACCACCAATGGTGGGACACACACATACAGACTTATATTTCTCACACATACACACAATTATTTTCATATATGTATCTATTTACACATATTACATTATACACATAAATATATATATTTTTATTGACACATACATATTTATACATAAACATTACTTGTATAGGTATATATATATTATTAATGAACTTTTAAAATGTAAATAAAATGGATGGTTTTTTATTTTAAATAAAATGAATAATGATTATTTAGTTTCATATGGTTTATATATTTAAAAAAAATTATGTAAATATTTAAAATATTTATTTGTACAATTGATTTATTATATATAAACATAAGAAAATATGCATATATTTATACCAGAAAGGTTTAGGAGCTGAGTGTGCTCAATCCTAAAATTTATTAAGAAAATAAAACTACACCAACTAAAAACATGTGTTATATAAAGTACCACCAAACATGGAATTGACTAACCAGCGCCACCCAAAAAATAACCTCATGAAAGTGGTATCCTCATCCAAAAAATAGAAGTCCACATGACCCTATTTTATGTTCCATGAAACCAACCAAAGTAGAAGGCCCCAAAGGATCCATTGTTTTGTGCCCAAGGCCTAACACCCTGATGTTTCCACTTTCAGGCGTATCATGACCCGATCTCCCTGTTTGATGCTTGAAGGCACAAGGCCCATTGGGTTGTTACCATGAAGCATATTCATCACAATACTGTGATCGGGGTTGCTAGCTATCTATGTTGGCCTATGCTCGAGACGTGTCCCGAGCTCCTCCTTGCAACCCTAGGTCGTTGTCCGCTTGCCCACACCGAGGTCATGAACATCCCTGGTCTTCACCATCCTATCACCAGTGAAGATCGACTACTGCCATTAGATCTTCATTGTAGCCTCCTATAATAGATCCTCCATCAACACCAGATCCCATCGTTGGACCACACCCAAGCTATGTCCCCATCATTAGTCTGGGCTCCCAGAACAACCAAAGTAGTAGTTTAAATTGTCCATCCGGAATAAAAACAAGCATTGTCAATAATACGGGGCATGCCATGTGCCAGATTGACATGTGGTTAATTCATACAAATAAAAAATTATTTATGTGTCATTTTATTAAAGTATCAAGTCAATATGAGTGTGTTTGTTCTGTTTTCGATGAGTGATGCATGTTTTGAACTAAAATGCCACATTTAAACTAAAAACATGTACTTTGAATTATAACGAACACACCATGAATTGGATTAACATGTGGTTAATTTTTACATGTCACAAATGATTTATGGATCATTTTCATAAAGTATCAATACAATTAGAATGACGTTTATAATTAATCTTGTATTGTGTTTTTTTTATTTTTTTTATTTAAATGTTAACATCAACTAGTTTTAAAATTAAAAAGTTTTATAAAATTTAATGATAGAATTTTTTTAAAAATTAATGTATTTTACTTTTATTTTTTAAAATACATTTTTTGGAAATTACTTTTTTTAATAAGCATTTTTTTGGGGGGGGATAATAAATGGATAAAAAAAGAGCTTGAGTTGATAAATTGTTTCTGTGAGGGTCTAGGTGAATAGAAATATTTATTGGGTTTATTGATCGATTGTTATTATTTTTATTTTTATTCTAAATATGAAAACATCATTATATATCAGAAAATTCTTATATCTTGTTTAATATGAAGTGATCACATTGATTTATAAAATAGTGTGGTTTTTTTCTAATTAGATTATTTTTTCACCTATTTATAAATAAGTGGAGAGTGATATATTTTTCTATGAAAATATAGATTTCTTATTTCTTATTTTAAAAATAGATCAGTGATGAATAAGCCCCATTTGGTTATAAAATAGTGAATGATTGTACAATCGGTCAAATGCTCTGAACCCATCTCAACCTAGAAGGCGCATCTCTACAAAGGTACATAGAGGCTTTCCTCAACCATAGGGTCCAATCACTCCACCTCCCTAATTGAAGGTACACAGAATAGAAGATGATGGGTTTATGTGCGCAAATACTTGAAACATAAACATCAATGTGGGATGTTCAAGGGAAAGCATTTTATGGTAATTTCAAAATAAAAACTCATTTAGAGTCCTTTTATTATAAAAACACAACTAATTAATCATATCATATTATGTTATTAATTGTATATTAAACTAGTCAACTCATTTAAATACCTGATTATAAATTATAAATTTTATATTTTTATAAATCCCATAGAAAAAAATTGATATTAAATAAATAAATTTATAATTTTATAATCACTTAAATATATAAAATTGTTAAATTAAAAATTGTTAGTTTTATTGTATTTGAGTATGTGGTAATCCTATAAAGACTATTTGAATCTGACTATAATATGAAACAAGTATTTATTTTACCACTTTATCCACATGAAAATCTAATTAATTATAACATTAACATAACTTTATTGGAATATGATAGCTTAGCTTGACCATTAATGGGTACTCGGACACAAATTATATTTTTTATTATTTAAAGGGAAGACACTTTTAGAGGTTGAATGTGAACCTACACAAAAAATGCATGCACAACTGACCTTGAAGCGACTGTAAATGAATTACACCAAAAGGGGATATTCCACACCATCGCAAATAAGCCTTAGATTGGTAAATATATGATCCCTCACTACATATTAAGAATTTTTCTTTATAAAAATTAAAAAACCTTGATAAAGGTGGTGTCTTTATCCGCTCTAACTAAAAGGGAATATTTATGAGGTAAAAACATTGATAAAGGTGTCTATTTGTAAATGTTTTTTTAGTGCTGATAAAAATCACTTTTATCAGTGTTTTTTTAGCATTGATAAAGGGTGACCTTTAGAATTTCTTTTTTAGTGATGATAAGAGGTATATTTTATAAAAAAAATTATATATTATTAAAATTATATATTTATATATTTATATATTTATATTGATATAAATATATTATATTTTGTTAAATATGATTTATATGACATTTAATATGTGAGTATACTTAATATATAAGTTATTTAGTGAAAAATGGTTTATAAAATAATTAAAAATCATTATTAATTATCAATTTGATAATTATTTTCGAGTAACAGTCATTTAATAACAATTTAATGATATAAAAAATCAATAAATTAATAAACAGTCTAAAATAAGTTGAAAACACGACCTGAACTTCAAACAGCCATAAATTTTGATCTGAGTGTCAGTTTGAGCTCTACCACATATCAAATCAATGCTTTTGAAAAAAAATATACGACATAAAGATTTAGGAGAACCCCAGTCAATGTTTTTTTGAGGTCAAAAAAGGCCCTCAAAGTCTCCAAAACATAGTTTTTTCCAAAGTATCCCGATTTTTTAACATTTGATTAAATTTAAACCTTGTTTAAGGGCGTCTTATCATATTTTTTCAGTGAAGGATGAATTTATTATCAATTCTCACTTTTATATGGATATTATGGTGTTTAAATTTTATCATTTTTAATATTATATTGCTATTTATAATTAAATATATACATATTTTCGAATATGTACATATAATAAATTAATTATATAAATAAATATTTGAACAAAGTTACATAAAAATGTTTTTTAATTACATAAACCATTTGAAAATAAATATTTATTATTAGTTTTACTTAAAATAAAAAGTTCACTATTTTATTTACTTTATAAAAATGCATTAATATATATATAATATTATGTTTATATATAAATATATGTGTTTGAATAAACAAATATATATTTACGTGTATATTCTGATATATGTAAATAAATACAAACACATAAAGGGTACCCTTCATATTTATTTTATATATACATATTTATACATTCTTAAATATGAATTATATAACAATAAATATATATTTATATAAATAGAATATATATTTATTTTAAATATTATTTTATAATTATTTATAATTGTATATACAATTATAATAACATCTATATATTATAAAATATAGTGATGTGAACAATATATATAAATATATAAATAGATTTGTCTATGTGTGTAGTGTATAAATACAATTATAAACATAAATATATTTTTGTATCTATGTTTGTGAAATATAAATATGCGTGTGCATATATATGGGAAATATAAATAAGTGTATTTGTGTGTGTGTAAATGTGTGAATGTATACGTGCATATGTGTGTGTCAATATTGTGTAAATACATCCTGTAAATGTATTTTTTTTAAATATATCATTATCATTAATTTTATAATAAAGATGTATATAAATGTACATAAGATAAATTTATTTAAATATATTATAGAAATATATATTATATAAACATATTTACAATAAATATTTATAAATAAATTATAAAAAAAGTATATGTAAATATACAATGGTATGTATACATATAAAAATATTTTAAAAATGTATTTAAAAAATAATATAAATTTATATAATTATATGAATAAATATATAAATAAAAAATAATTATGTAAATATATATATATATATATCATAAAATATAAAACAAAGATGGATGGAGCCATGGAAAATTCATTGGGCAATAAAGGCAGAGGTCTCAGGTTCGAATCTATGCTTGACTAGGGATAAAGATGGTGTACAAGCGCTGATAAAGGGTGCGGGGGTGTAAGAACCCGGATCTTCATTTCATGTATGGATCTTTATTTCGGGTTGTTTTTTAGGAAAAAGGAAGAATTTGGAAATTTTCAAAGTACGCACCATGTACTCATGAGTACACACCGTGTACCCAGTTGCCGCATGTAGCCGTGTGCTGGCCGTTTAACAGCCGAGTACATGCCTGTGTGGTGACCTGGAAGACCGCCTAAAGCAGGGGACGGTTGAGGCTAGTACATGGCATGTACATTAAATGAACAAATCATGTACTTTTCTTTTTATTTGATTAATCGGACTAGGGTCGCATCTAATCTCCACAAACGTCTTCTTCTTCCTGTGTCTCGTACAGTAGAGTGACGAGATGGCTGAAAACTTTGAAACCCTACCATTCATCCATCCGAGCTCTGATTGAGATCCTACCAGGTGCGTTGTATTCCCATCGGTGAGTTCAATTTTCTCCTAGATCCTCTCTTCTTGATTTCTCCTCTCTCTTGAGTTATTCAAGGGCAAAATTTTTTGTCATTTTTATATATTTATGATTTTATAGGCTGATTCAAGGGCTAACATTCAAGAGTGTTCATTATACAACATTGAGGTAGGTGGTTTGTGCCTTTCTTCATTTTTCATTGAATTGTATATTCTTAAAGTGGTGGATACCCATGTTTAGGGTTTTGCGTGTTTTAGAATTTAACCATGTTTAATCTCTGTTGTGGTTTGTTTGTTTGAGAAAGGGTTATTGATTATGAATAAGGTTTATTACCTTGAATATGGATGTGTTTCCCATGTTTATTGGTTATGGACATTGGGTCTAGAAATAATGTTAGGTTTCTTTATTTTCCATGCCTAGTGTTGTTAATATGGAGTTGTTGTTTATATGAGATGTATGAATTTCACATTATAAAATTATGACCAAGGGGAATTGACTATGAGAGATTCCCGAGGCAGGGTCTTTTAATTATGAATTGTTGTTATGAATAACCATAGGTATTGACTGTGAGAGCTATCATGGGGTCATTGACAAGAGGGGTTAAACCGTGAGAGTTTCCCAGAGGGTCATTATTAAATGAACATTGGACCACAGGGAATTAACTGATAGAGCTTCTAGGGGGTCATTATATTTTATATTGTTGCTATGAAGATTAAGGGGTATTGACCGTGAGAGCTACCTAGGTGGTCTTTTGAAATTTATTAGTACTATGCAGGACCAAAGTGGTTATACTATGTTAGAGTTCCCAGAGGGTCATTATTATTTTTTGAATTGATGATATGTTGAACCAGGGGGTAATACTGTGAGAACTTTACCAGAGGGTTTCTTGTGAATGATTAATTGATTATGACAAGTCTACCAAGCCAAAGCACAAGCTTGGACTCGGTCTTACTTGTTTGTTAGATGGTCCTTTGAGAAATCTATTTTGTTATTATATAAGGGGATACAAAGATTAGGCTAGATCCTGAGGTAACATTATTCAATGCTTTGAATAATTTATAAATGTAAATGAATGTAATTGAAACTGTAATATTGTTTACTTTTTAGTACTTCCTAGTTTATTGCTTTGTTTATGCATATTTCCTATTGTATATATTCACTGAATGTTAGGAACAAGTATTTTGGTGGTTGCCTTCTGGGTTCTTCCTCACAACCTATTTGGGTCATGCTTTTGGACCTAAAAATATTATATTTTTGCAGGTATAGATAAGGTCAAGAACCCTGCTTCATCAGGTACTTGATTACTGTTGGAGCTGGAGATTATGGGACCATGCTGATGGTTGAGATGCTATTAGAGTTTGCTGTTTTATGTACTTTGGTTTCATTATTGTATTTCTAGCATTGTGACTTGTTTGGCTGATTCCCTAATTACATGTGACATGCATCATTTATTTACATATGCTGCACTTATTTATGCTATCAGTCTTCCACTATTTACTCTTGTTGCATGGTATTACTATTTTCTCTACTGTTTACTATTTTTTCTATTGTGTTACTATGTAAATGAGGTAATATTTTCCCCACTATCACTCCCAAGGACCTCGCTGCTAGATAGAAGCCTTTGGCGTTCGGGGAAATGCCCTCGAGGTCATTTGACCAACCGGGTACAGGGAACCTTTGGGCGGCACCCAAAACTAGGATGTTACAAAGTGGTATCAGAGGAGGTTCTTTTCTATTTTATCTTACTATTTTTATCATATAGACAGGTAGAGGAAGGAATATGTAGTTGGTAATAATTTATACTCAGGAGTATCTGACCCGTGTATAGGGAAAATCCAAGTTTCCTCGATTATTGTAATTTTTATGGTTTTTTAATTGTTACAGTTGATTTGATTTCATTGTTGGGTGACACACATGTTTTGTGTTGTTATTGTTGATACCATCATGGTTCTATTCTATTTCAACCCAATGATATGAGGGAATTATATCTCATACATCAAATAGGAACTTGCTAGAGATCACATGTCATGCATTCTTGTCATGCCATTTAAGGTGCATTACTGATTGTATATTGTTGTGATAGATATTGTGATAGATATGTAGGCTATTGTGATAGATTCCATGATAGAATACCTTCTATTTGATAGGGTAGCAGTATGTGTAAGGTATCATTTGGATGAATGCCAAACTTTAGTCCCTGAGGTGTTATGGGCCCTCTTGGATCAGAATTTGTTGGATCGTGTTTGAACTTAAATTTAATTTATTCTAGTTATTGTAGGTTCTGGGCGCAGCGGAAGCGTGTTGGTGGGAGTACCCACCTTTTATTTTATTGTTAACAATGATCAATCTAAGATCTGTCACGATGTAAAATGCTGGAACTTCAGAATAGAATGAAGAATGAAAAACAAAATAGGGAGTCCTAGAACCATAGATATAGGATCATCATATGTTGGTTATAATTAATTTAATTAATTCACAAGAATTACCTTGGTGTAATTCTTTCTTCGTTGATGTATCTGGTCATGATCTGATGTGATCTGTCATTGCGTCGTAGAATCCAAGTGTAGGATTCCTCTAGCGGTGTTCCACACGTGCTCCACATATCTCCGGATGTCACGGAAGGGATCTCCAGGTTCTAGCACAGAAGAACCTTCACTTGCGATGTCCTCCTTCGATCGCCTTGATCCGATGGAGGAGGATCTCTCTCGATCATGAGAGCGTTCTTAGAGGAAGTAGTTCTTTCGGCCTTCCGTGAACTCTCTAGAACTATTGTGCACAATGATTGGGAAAACGTGTTGGGGTTGTGAGGATATTTATAATCAGGATTGAGGTTATAGAGTTATGACAATAAAAAATCATGTTACACGTTTTATTTATTTCATTAACTCTTATTGAAAACCCCCCATGTCGAATGATTAATTCCTTGACATGCGGCCATGCTGATTATAATAAATGTCATTTAATAAACCGGTATTATTTCCTCAAAATCCCAACTTTAAAAACTACATGTCGTGTAATCATTAATACATGGAGTGTACTCATTTTCCATAAAACTACATGGTGTGTATATTCAATATACACAGTGTGCAATTTTATTTTCCATTTTTCTTTATTTCCTCCACCACATTTATTAGTCCTTTAGTAATAGCTATTTATTTCTTAAATAAATGCAACTTCGTTACTCGCTAATAAATATATATTATTTTGTCCACAATATATTCTCTCGAATAACTAGTGTCGAAATAAATGAGATCATGCATCCTTAAATAATTATTAAAACACAATCAGGAATAATATTTATTTAACTTGTTAAATTAATATTTAACTGAGATACATGGACACACTTAGTGTGTGGCCCTCTAGGCCTCTTTCTCGTTGGAATTAGGCGGGTTTTTCTAAAGACCCAGATTATTGTCTAGCAATATGTCAAGGCACCCAAGAGAAAGAAGTTGACTTCGCACTGACATATCACCTCATACGAACGCTTACCGTGTAATATAACCCCTTTGTCATGATATCTCGAATCAAACAGGTTGAATGCTAGTGCCATCAGCCCATGTGATCGATTATTCTTTTTTGACATTCCGGAATTGAAATCACCCATACCTTACCATGGCCATGGATTTATTTAGGATATATCAGTTCTATCAAAGGGCCTAAGATATCTAATTCTGTTATGGAACAGAAGGGAAAAATCCGTTCTCGCATTATCTATTAATGCAGTATTACTCCTGACGCACCCAACGTATCCTACCTCGCTGCGAACAGTGTGTCGTCACTATTTTCATCAATAAATCTAAGTGAAAAAGTTGTAATATCCATTAATAATAATCTTAAAGTCTAAGTACCAATACACACATCTGCAGATAGAAACATCCAATGAAACTATGAAATATGGATTTCCTACTGGCGGGTCTCGTTCTCATAATATCCTCCTGGATATTACCAAGGGTGCACACCATGAGAAGGTGCCTCAATGTTTTATGAGTCATCACCCCTAATGGTATGTATTATTTATGTCCCTCAAATAACATCACCCATCCATAGAACATATATTCAAGAACAGTGTTATGGCACTTCCGAGTTCTCATCATAGCAGGGATCCACTATGACCCTTTAATGCAACAGTTGTCCTTAGGACATTATCACATGCATTTTCATGCAAAAGAACAATCAAGATGTGTTAAGGTATTTATTAATGAATAAAGTACAAAGTAGTTGGTTCTAGGCCACCAACTCCAAAAGACTCCCACTTGGATTAGAGCCAACTGCTAACAACCTTTAACCCACTAGCTCTTAGATAATATTCATGCTTCTACTGAGATATGCCTTTAGTCATGGCGTCTACCACGTTCTCTTCTGTGGACACTCTGCTCACCACAACTTCACCCCTTTGATAGAAATCCCTCAAGACGTGATACTTCCAGAGTATGTTCTTTGTCCGTTGATGTGACCTTGGTTATTTTTCAAGAGCTACCGCTGCAGTATTATCACAGTACAATGTGACAGGGTATTTACTTCTAGGCACCACATCAAGCTATTGGAAAAAGTTCCAAATCCAGACGGATTCCTTGGCTGCATCAGAATCCACTATATATTCAGACTCTACTTTATAATCGGTGAAAACTAGTTGATTTGAACTCTTCCAGCTCACAGCTTCTCCATTGAGACATAAAACATATCCAGATTGCGACTTCATATCATTATGATCTATTTGAAAACCAGCATCAGCATACCCTCTGATGACAAGCTCCTCATCTCCTCCATACACCAGGAACATATCCTTAGTTCTTCTCAGATACTTAAGGATATCTTAACAGTAGTCCAATTTTTTTCTCATAGATTTTCTTGATATCTTCCTACCATGCTTAGTGCATAGACAACATCAAGGCTGGTACATTACATGGAATACATGATAGATCCTATAGCCAAAGCGTATGGGATATTACTCATTATATATTTTTCCGGTTGTGTCTATGGACACATTTTCTTAGAAAGATGTAGGTCATGTGACACTAGAACTAATTTCCTCTTAGATTATTCCATACTAAATCGCTTTAGTATCTAGTCAATGTATATACCCTGACTTAGTCCAAGCATCCTCTTGGATCTATCACGAATGATCTTGATCCCTAGAATGTAGGTTGCTTCACCCAAGCCCTTCATGGAGAAACACTTGTTCAAACAGTCCTTAGCTGACTGTAAGATTGGTACATCATTTCCAATAATCAATATGTCATCAACATATACTACTAGGATAACTATCGCATTCCCATTAAATTGATTATAAACATAGGGCTCACATTAATTCTTAATGCAACCAAATTCTTTTATATCTTCATCAAATCGAATATTCCATGAACTGGATGCTTGCTTTAATCCATAAATGGATTTCTGCAACTTACAAACCCATTAGGCTTCACCTAGTGTCACAAACCCTTCTGGTTGTGTCATATAGACATCTTTTTGAAGGTTCTCATTAAGGAATGCTGTTTTGACATCGATTTTCCAAATCTCATAGTCATGGTAAGATATTATGGAAATTATGATTCTTATGGATTTAAACATATAAACTAGAGAGAAGGTTTCATCATAGTCAATTCCTTGACGCTGTCTGAATCCTTTAGCCACTATCATTGCTTTATAGGTGCTAACTTGACCTTCCATGTCCAGTTTTCTCTTGAATACCCATTTGCATCCAACAGGCTTTACATCAATTGTCTCATCGACCAGAACCCAGACTTGATTCTGATACATGGAATCAATCTCAAAATTCATAGCTTCTAGACATCTTGCAGCTTCTGAGATTTTTATTGATTCCTTGTAGAATAGAGGTTCATCATTGTCCAACAATAATGATTCACCATCCTCGGTGACTAGGAAACCAAATCTCTATGGTTCCCTTACCTCTCTAGAGCTCCTATGTAGTACTTCTGTTTTTGGAACCTCTTCCACAGGGACCTGTGGAACTTGTTCCTATACCAACTCTTGTGTATCTTGAGCATCAACTTCATAGAATTCAATCTTGCTCCCACTATCCTTTTTGAGAATGTGCTCCCTCTCAAGAAAGATGGCTTGTCTGGCGACAGTCACTTTCTTGTCTGAAGGTTTATATAGGTAATATCCTTTCATTTCCTTGGGATATCCTATAAAGATACACTTTGTTCCTTGGGGTGCTAGTTTGTTGCACGAGAAGGCCTTAACATGAAACCTCTTGATGCAATTTTTTGGCTGGATTGACTTATTTCTGATAAGTTCTAAATTGACTGTTATCTTTGATGGGTCTCCTTTATCACGCCTGATGGGGCATGTCACATCTTTCAAGGAGAATTGGACCCGAGGTATAGTAGAGTAGGACCTTTTTATTCATAGTTGGGGAAAGTAATATTAGTGTTTTATTTTGACCTGGAGAAAGAATCTATGAGTTATGATCTCTCTCTGATTTTCATCGAGTTTCTTGATGTGTTTCCTTTTGATTTCTTTGGTTTTCCAATGGTACGTGAGGTATAGTTCTCTATTTATTTAGTGCTTGGTGCTCAACCAGCATCTATAACTTCTTACCATATGGATCTAGTTGAGATGAAAGAGTTGAAGACTCAGTTGGATGACTTTCTTGAGAAAGTATTTATATGCTCGAGTGTGTCCCCTTGGGTGGTACATGTTCTATTTTAAAATAAATACGATGGTACAATTAACTTATGTGTTGATTATCATAAACTCAACAGATTTACGGTAAAAAAAGTATATTTTTTTCACATATTAATGATTTTTTGAACAGTTAAGAGATGATAATTGGTTCTTGAAGATTAATCTCCGGTCTGGTTATCACCGGTTGAGAATAAAATAATCTAACATTCATAAAACCGCCTTTCGGGGAAGGTATGACCATTATGAGTATCTTTTCATGCCATTTGGCCTAACCAATTCTCCTATAGTAGTTTTGGATTTGATGAACATAAACATTCCATGAGTATCTTGATATGTTAATGTTGGTCTTTGTGGATGACATCTCGGTTTACCCTCAATCTAAGAAGGATCATGTGATTCATCTAAGAGTAGTTATGGAATTGTTGAGAAATCAATAACTTTATTCCAAGTTATCAAAACATGATTTATATATTTGGGAAGTGAATTTATTGGGACACGTGGTCTTGGAACATGGTATCTTAGTTGACCCTAAAAAGGTGAAAGATGTTATGAAATGGAAGAAACCACATAATGTTTTCAATATTCATAGATTCTGGTTTTAGTGGTGGTATTATCACCGATTCGTAAAGTATTTCTCAAATTTGTCTTCTTCGATGACTAATCTCACTCAGAAGGGGGAAAAGTTTGTCTAAAATGATAAATGTTAGAATTCTTTTATTGAGATTAAATGTATTTTTACTTCTACGCTATTGTTGACTCTTCTAGAGGCTAGGCGGGGCTAGGTGGTCTTCTGTGGCGCATCTAGTTCAGGTTTGGGCTATGTTTTTATGTAGGGGGTCACGTGGTATCCTAGATTTGCCGATATATTAGGCCAAATGAGAAGAACTCTCCAACCCATGACCTCAAATTCCTAGTTGTAATGCATGTGTTTAAGAGTTGGTGGAACTACCTTTTTAAGGAAAGTTTTACCATGTATTCCAACCACGAGATATTGAGTTATATCTTCTCTCAAAAATATTTTAATCTCTACCAGATGCATTTTTTTGGAGTACTTGTAGTCCTTTAATTTCGACATCACCTATACATCGGGGAAAGGGAATGTTGTTGTCAATGCTTTGAGTAGGGAACTACTGACCTAGGCCATAATAGAGTCATCGGAAGAGTGTAACTTGATGTATCATTTTACATAGTTTTATACAGAAGTTCAGGAAATGGGGGATTAGGTTGTCTTGGCTAGTGTTCAGTTGTCCTATTCGATTCTTAAGATGATTCTTCAGAAACACCAGCATGATGGTGAGTTTTGTAGCATTAGAGACTCTCTTTATGGTAGGGAGACCACTGATGAGTGGTCCTTCTCCATAGAGGGTATTATATATTTTCAATTTTTTGTTGTACCATTATCTATGAGGAAATATGTGATGGGGGTTGCCATAAATCCCAATGGGTTATACACACAACAACAATAAATATGTTATATGATATACAACATCAATTCTGGTGGCTAGGTATGAGACGTTACATCATTGAATTTGTTTCACATTGTTATAACATCCAACAGTTCAAGGATAAGAACCAGATACATTAATTTTTACTTCATCCACTTCCATTTCCAACATGGAAGTGGTATGAGATTTATTTAGACTTTGTGGTTAGGTTTCCATATATTCCTAGAAATAAGAATTCAATATGGGTTGTGATCAATAATCTGACCAAATCATATCACTTATTACACATTTGTGATACAAAGGAATATAAGGAGATAGGTAATATATATGTGAAAGAGATTGTTCATTTTCACAGAGTTCCATATGTTATAGTTTCTGATAGAGATCCCCATTTTACCTTTTGGAAATTCATTTAGTAGGTGTTCGGATCTCAGGTTCATTTGAGTACGATATACCATATTTAGATTGATGTCTAGATAGAGACAGATATATAGATTTTAGAGGATATGAATCATGCTTGAATCCTTCATTTTTAAGGAACTTGGGTTAACCATTTGGTTCTGGTAGAGTTTTATTATAAACACATTTACAAATCAGTGATCATAATGGCTCTTTTTTAGGCCTTGTATAGAAGGCCATGAAAATCTTTGTTGTGTTGGTCGGATATTGGTGAAACATACTTAGTTAGACTTAGTTTAGTACAAGAGATAAAAAAATATTTAGTTGGTTCTTCATAGAATTTTGAAATAATTGAGAAAGTATAAATCTTATGTTGATCATCGTCATAGAGTGTTGGATTTTTCTATTTGTGACCAGGTGTTCTTGAAATTTTCACCTTATTTAGTTCTTCAAAGGATTAGGAGGAAAGGGAAGCTTTATCCTCATTTTTGGGACCTTTTTAGGTTTTGTAGAAGGTGGGGAAATTTTCTTAACATTTATAACTTCCACCATATTTGAAATTAATATAATGTGTTCCATGTACCTGAGTTACAAAATTATCATTTGGATCCATCTCATGTTTTGAGCTGGGGTGATCTTGACATTGAGCCTGATTTATCTATAACCAAGCATCCAATCGGGACTGTTGATTACGAGATAAAGGTACTTCATGGGATGAATATACCATTGGTCTGGGTGTTATAGAAACACAATTCTGATACACATGAGATACGGGAGCTTGAGGCACTAATGAGATACCAGTGACCTCATCTCATTGATATGAAAAATTATTGTCAAGATTTTTGGGGATTGAATGTTTATATGGTGAGGAGGTTATAACATCATATTACTTGTTTTCAAGTACTCCTTGACCCTTATTTTGATCATTCTTTTTTAGGGCTTGTATCAGGTTGTTTTGGGTGAAATTTTAAAATTTTGGAGGTTTTCTGGGTTGTGCATAATTGGCACACAGTTTTCCCAAAACATGCGTCCCCAGTGCAAATTATTAAAACCTGGATAGTAAGGGTTTTCATGGTTGGTACAAATTTTGATAAACCATGTTCCTTCCTAGTATAATCCATGTTACATGTATATTGAGTCGGGAAGGGGTGCATGGTTAGGGTGCACAGTTTTTCTAACCATGCAGTCCTCTATAGGAAACCAAGTACATGGTAATTTTTTATTTTGAAAAATTATTTTAAATTCACAAACCCCCAGAGTTTAACAACTGATCAACCCCAACTTAACTAATTGTGGGTTCAAATTCTTGTAAGATAAGGACCCACCTAATTAGTCTAACCTTAGTGTCTTATTTTTGGAAGAGGTATTTTAGTGCATAATGGTCAGTGAACATAGTGATGGGGGATCCTAAGAGGTAGGACCTAAACTTCTCTAATGAAAACACAATAGCAAGTAACTCCTTTTCAGTGGTGGTGTAGTTGATTTGGGAATCATTTAAGGAATTTCTTGCATAAGAAATGACCTAAGGAGTTTTATCACAACATTGTCCTAACACATATCCTGCAGAAAAGTAACTGGCATCACACATAAGTTCTAAAGGAAGGTTCCAATTTAGAGATTTCATAATGGGAGGAGAGGTGAGAGAGGATTTGAGGGTTGAGAATGAACCCTCACAGTTTTCTGTCCAAACAAATGGATCATCCTTTATTAAGAGATCACAAAGGGGATGGGAAATTGAACTAAATTCCTTGATGAATCTTCTATAGAAACTAGCATGTCCTAAGAAAGACCTCACTTCATTGAGAGTTTTGGGTGATGGAAGGTGACGAATGATTTCAACCATGGCTTTATCAGCTTCAATCCCCCTACCTGAGACCAGATGAACTAGAACTAGTCCCTCTTTAACCATGAAATGACATTTTTTCCAGTTTAGGACCAGATTCGTTTCTTCACATCTTGACAAGACACACTCCACATTCCTCAGACATCCCTCAAATGTATCCCCAAATACATAGAAATAATCCATGAAGACCTCAAGAAAATAACCTACCATGTATTAGAATATTCCCATTATGCACCACTGGAAGGTTCCAGGGGAATTGCATAACCCGAAAGGCATGCATTTTAAAGAAAAGGTTCTGAATGGACATGTGAATGTAGTCTTCCCTTGATCCTCAAGGGAGACCTCAATTTTATTATACCCTGAGTACCCATCTAAGAAACAATATAAGGCATGACCTGCCACTCTCTCAAGGACTTGTTCAATGAATGGTAAGGGGAAATGGTCCTTCTTGGTGAATGAGTTTATCTTCCTATTGTCAATGCAGACCCTCCATCCACTACTCACCCTAGTTGGAAGAATCTCTCCATCCTTATTGGTTATCACGATGATTTCTACCTTCTTGGGAACTACTTGGATTGGGATGACCCACTCACTCTCAGTTATGGCATATATGATACCATCTTTTAACAATTTCAGAAGTTCCTTCCTTACTACCTCCATGCGATTAGGATTGATTCATCGTTGAGGTTGACGACATGGCTTTGAATAAGATTCCAGAACAATCCTATGAGTCCCGATAAGTGGGATAATCCTAGGAATATCAGGCAGGGTCCAACCAATGGATTTCTTATGTTTCCTAAGTACATCTAGAATCATCCTCTCATGATTGGATTCAAGATAAGAAGAAATGAAAATAGGATGTGTTTGATTTTCCCCTAGGAAGGAATACTTCAGTGCAGCGGGATGTTCCTTCAATTCAAGATCAGGTTGGTTCATAATTTCAGCAGAATATTGGGACATTGGATCAATATAAATTTCTTTTTTTAGAGTTTCAAATATTATTGATTCCCCACATATAGAAGTTTCAGTTATAAGATTGGTTTGATCAGATTTAGGTAAGGAAGACTGATTGGTCTCCATGAATGTGGTTTCCTGAAAGGTTTAACTGATTTTTGGACCTAAGACTTCCTCATAAGAGTAATTTGAAAATGATTCAATCTAAGGAGATAGACTTACTTCATGTGAACAAAGGAAATCAATCTCATCTTGACTTAAACATTCATCAAATATTCCTTGATTCTCTATGGATTCATTATCAATGCTTCCTATCATGTTTAATTCATGAATGTCCTCATCATCCCCTATTTGTGAGCATGCATTATAAATGTTCAAGTCTAGACTCATGTTTCGAAAGGTTATCGTCATGTTCCCATTTCGGACTCAGATAATATATTTGATTGTTGTAAGGAAAGGATGACCAAGGATGATTGGGGTTTGTTCCTTATTTCCTATGTTTGGATGGTTGTTAAGGATAATGAAGTCAGTAGGGTGGATGAAATTTTCAACCTTTACCAGAACGTCATTTAAAATCCCCTTTGGAACCCTAATGCTACGATCAGCAAGTTGATGTGTGACATATGTGGGTTAGAGCTCTTCTAGGCCTAACTGGCAGTACATAGGATATGGGGTGATATTGACACTAGCACCTAGGTCACACAAGGCCTTGACAACTTTTCTCTCTCCTAGTTCAACATTGACGTAAGGGAAACCCGTGTCTTTCAACTTAGGAGGAATGTTCCCTTGAATGGTGGTACTCACATTAGCAGCCAAAAGGACTTAATTTTTATGTGAAATTTTTATTTTAAAAGTTCATAATTCCTTAAGGTAATTTGAGTAGGCAGGTATGGTTTGGATGTCATTGAGAAGGGGAATGTTCAACTTGACTTGTGAGAATATATCCCTCAATGTTTCAATCAATTCAGGCTTGGTTTTCCCCCTCATGCGTTGAGGAAATGGTGCAGGTTGTGGGGTTGTTTGTTGGAGAGTTGTTTCTTTCACATTGTTATTAGTTTCCTTAGTTTGATCTTGTGTTTCATTTGAATTTTCATTAGATTTTGAATCTTCACATGGTTTCTGACTTATATGTTCAGGTTCCTCAATTGATTTACCACTTATTAAAATAGTCACAGCCTTTAGTTGTTCATGAGTTGTTTGAGTGCAACTTTACTCTCCCCTTCAAGTTGAGGATGGTACCACCTGATTAGGCATGGGTGCCTTTCTAGTTTTGATGGTTTGAAGTTCATGTTTTAGGGAAGAGACTTCTGAGTTCATCCTCTCCATTTGTTTGCACAATTGTTCTAGTAGGATTTGTGGAACAGTTTGGTTTGGTGCTTGAGAAGATTGGTTTATCCCAAGGGGATATTTTGGAGGTGGTATGGTTTGTTGAAAATGGACCGGTGGTTGTTGTTATTGGATAGGTTGGGTTTGGAACTGGTTATGGGTTTGGTAGTTCTGGTGTGGGTAAGGATTTTTTTCCCTATGGTTGGCTACGTTGTTGGTTATCTTTCTAGCAGAATCATGGGTGGTCATTATACCTTGGGTTGAAGTTTTTTTGGTATTGAGGATTTTTAAAGTTCAAATCATTTACTTCCACTGGGAATCCTCCTAAAAGAACATCCTTGATGGATGGAATGGTTGGGAAATTGTCTCTCTTATGGTCATGTTTGTCACAAATTGTGAAAACAGGGTCTGTAGTTTGGATTTCATGGACTTTCCTAAGGTCTATCTCTTCAACCTTCCTAGAGAGTTCTGCGAGTTTAGCCCTAAGGATTTTCTCTTATCTATGTGTATGAATTCTAGTTGTTCATTGTGGCTTTTCAGAATAAGGTTAAGTTCCCCATGTTTGGTTTTGTTCAGAAAGGATTTCTAGATACTCATAAGCATCATTTGGGGCTTTTTTTAAAGGTTCCATTACACATCATGTCAATGAATTGTTTGTACCCTAGACCCAACCCTTCATAGAAAATTCTCTCTTGTTCAGGAATAGAAAAAACATGGTGTGGAACCATGTTTTGAGTGTCTTTGAACCTCTTCCATGTTTCATAGAATGAATCTCCCTCTTTTTCAAAAAAATTTTGATGCTCTTTTTAAGTGAAATTGTTTTGTGGTGGGGAAAGTATTTTTTGTATAATTCTCTTTGTAGTTGGTCCCAAGAGTTTATGGATGATGGTCTCAAATTTTTTAGCCAATTTTTTCTTGATCCTTTAAATAAAAATTAAATAGCCTCATCTTAGCAGATTCTAATTGATGTGGGGGACACATGGTTTCTACAATGTCATTGAACTCCTTAATGTGAAGGTAGGGAATCTCGGACTCCATTCCATGGAATGTGGGAAGGTGATTTAGGACATGGGGTTTAAAGATGTAGTTGGAATCTCTTAGGGAGTTGTGTTTAATGCATAAGGGGGAATTGGTCCAAGCAGTTTTGAGGTAGTCATTCATGGTTTGATCGACCGCATTCCCCATGTTTGGGGCTACCTCATTTGGGTTTCCATTTTGGTTCCCACCCGGGTTTATGAGTTGGTTTATTTGAAGACCTTCCATTGAAATAGGATCAATTTTTGAATCTGGAGTATTAGTAAGATTAGTATCTAATGGAAAGAGTTCCCTTATTGTACTGAACTCCCCAGCCCTAGGGTTATCCACCTGAACTAGATGGTTTTATTGATCACGAGTGTTGGCGGACATGCACCAAAAGAAAAAAACGAGAAAGTGAAAAGATAAGAGATCTTGGGTGAGAATAGAAAAAATGGGGGAGAATAGAATGGGTGTTGAGATGACTTGCATGGGTCCCCATAAACGGCACCAAAATTTGATTCATGCTCAAATTTACCCAAGAGATGAAGGTAGAACGGTCCTTGTAGTTTAGCTTGGGTTTTCGAATCCTCAGAGACCTAAGAAGTAACCTAAAGACACATACATTCTATGGATTGTTTTTGGCTATGAAGTGGAAAAATTGGGTTGATTTAAGATGGTTTTAAATGAACTCTAATATACTTATGTGAATTCAATTTAAACGAGTGAGTTGATCCTAGGTTATCACTTGTGGTGGATTGGACGTATTTCCTTTTAAATGATTTCAATTTCTTATATTTGAGATGGGTTCATTTAAGAAGATCAAAAAACATCATCACTTACTGGTTTAATACCTACACCCTTTAATACTAATCACCTATACAATTTAAGGATCAATGTTTTTATCACATCAAGCTAAAGGTTCATATTAGCACTTGATGTGTGTGGCCTTAAATTCAATAAGGACGATGGAGTTTAAAAATCATCAAATAAAAATATCAATTAAAGAAGTAATTAGACATTAATGGGGTGATAAATAAAATCCAATCCCGCCCCTTTCTAGCCCCTTGGATCAACCCATAAGTGGGTTAGTCCTCCATTGATGCTATGGTTTCAATGGAAGCGGGAAGTAGACTCATGAGGGAGGAATTGAAGAAGTAAAGAAAACAATGAAAAGAAAATGATCACTCCACCGTTGTGTAAATAATTTCACAAGGTTTGGTGTGAATAAATTCACACCTTGAACCAATGGTATAAAAGTGATATGAATAAAAATAGAATAATAGGAAAAGAAGAACTTTTATTAAGAAACTAAAGTGAATTGACCAACGTACATGTGAAAGACAAACTTGAGACAACAAAATCGCAGCATAACATTAAAATTGAACAAAGCACCAAAGATGAAAAACACCTCCATAAACACTACCTTAAATAGGAATTTTGAGAGACTTGGGTAGAGCCTATAACAGTAAAAATCATCCCACTTGATTATGGTAGGCCTATGGTGGTGGAATGCTTGTGGAACTTGGACTTTTCCACTCTTGAACCGAGGTGGAAGCCATCTTTCAATCACCGAACAGACGCACTTGTAAGAACTTCTGGATGAAAAAATTAGAGTGGACCATAGAGGAATAAAATTGATCCCCAGATGGCTCCTAACCGCCTATAAAAGTTGGGCCCATTTGGAGTTGTGGATTCCGAGATATTATTAGATTGGTAGGATTTTTTCTAGGCCGCATAATCTAGCCCATAATTTTATCTTCAAATTGTGACGCCTTAATAACCACTATGTAAGCCGAATTAGTACTGGATCCTATAGAATTATTTGTTCCTATACATGTCTTCTATAATCTCACGAAATTTGGGATTCATTGGGCCTGTATGTTGGGCCCAACATTCTCATCAGTAGGATGGTGTCTAATCTGACTTCTCCAGAATTGTTTGCATGAAATCCCATTTTGGTGGTCTTCCAATGTGGATCTTCCAACACTCCACAAATATTAATTGATCCAAATATAATTAGAAACCTTAAAATTAAATATTAAAATAAAATAAAGATCATTGTGTACTTTAAATGATGTTAAAAAATGTACCACATAATAGTGCATTTTAAGAAGGAATTACAATCATAATGTGAAATGATGTTCAATGTGTAAAATGCACTAAAATAGTGTTTATTAATAATAAAGAACATGAATATTATATATATTAAAAATTAATATTATTCTTATTTATTGGATAATCATTGACCTAAATCGATTTCCTTGTCTAGGAGGACTCTCTATAGGTTATTTTGGCACCAAAAAACCCTTTCATTGGCAGATCGAAGCGTGACAGATCTCATTCAATATCCTCTAAGTAAGTGAATATTTTATCATGTGTCTTCTATCACTATATAGTTTTATCCTCCTTATATAGTGTTATATCATCAATTTTTTGATTCATCTAAACTATTTTTAATTAAATCTTGTTTCTAGGTTTGGTTTCTTGATCTCCACCCCCTTTATTTTTCATTGACGTTCCCCGTTTTGGATGTTGTGCATTGTGATTCCATGGTTAAAGGTTGGTGGTTTCATTTGAAATTTTCCATATGATTAAAGATTTTTTTTATTGATTTGTTTAAAATTTCTTTCAATTGATTTATAAAAACCCAATTTGATATGAATTGGAATTTGAAAATGAAATGGCATGAATTTTGGGGAAGACCCCCAATTCCAATGATATTGGAATTTGAGGCATATTTTGAAATTGATGGAATTTATGAAATGATTTTACAATTTATTTGAGAAAAATAGATTAAATTGAAATGATAAAAAACTAAGATTGGTTTTTTATTGAAAAGGAATGAAATGATGAAAATCCCATGTTTTGTTTTGAAATTGAATTGGCATATGGAAACTAAAAATTAAGAAATTAAATTATAAATAATGTTTGATTTGAAATGAGATGATTTATCCAAGACTGATTGGATTATGGATAACATGAGATCCTGGGTAGTTAGTGGGTTATTTGGGATAGGCACGCTAGGATAATGATTCCCTAGAAATGGGTTGATGATTTAAAATCTAAAAAAACTAGTTTAGAATAATTTATCCTAGATGGGATTTTGATGAGTCCTATTCAAGCTGATCTTGAGGGATGTGTGCACACATAGTTGTCATGATCCCTGATATGAGATGTTTGGGGATCTTATAACTAGAAAATATCATACCACATGGAAAATGACTGCAATTCTTGTTATGATTTTTTTGATATATATGCATTCCATTGATTAGAAAAAAAATTATTTATTCCATTTGATTTATATAAACTTTTTTTATATAAATTTTTTTATTCAATCCATGTTTGAAATGTTTTACATCAATTTGATATGAAATCATGTTTTGGTTTAAATATAAAAAATGTATTTACATGCCTTATTTTATTATATTGAAAGCATTATTTGGTTTATTATTACGACATATGTTATCAAACACTTAGTAAGACCCTACTAGGATTTATAGCTCACACCCTACCTTTATATATGGTCATTTTTAGATTTCCTTCTACCAGGTCCATGCAAAGAGAAATTTTCACTTGGAGGTGTTTGATGTTCTTGATCCTTTGGATAGTGGGGTTACTGTTGTCTCAATATGTTTGTCTTTCTACTGAGTACTTTGATGGTGTACTATTTTTGGTTTTTCTATACCTTTTTGGTTTCTAGTACTTTCTCCTTTTGGAGTGTTGAGCATACTAACTTGTATATTTTATCTTCTTCTATTTTGTGAAAAATGTGTTCCCTCTTTTATCTTATATGATTTCTAGTGCTAGCCTTCTTCCCATAGGTATTGGGAATTCTTTTGAGGCTATGTCAAAGCCAACTCAGTTATCAAGGTAACAAGGTATCTGGGGTGGTTCATGACATTGAAAAAGACACCTTTTTTTCACTAAAAATCACTGATAAAGGTGGCCTTTATCAATGATTTTGTTAGTATTGATGAAGGTCGCAGGCATTTTAGGGTTCTTTTATTGTGAGCACTTTTTAGTACTGACAGTGAACATTTTGAGCATTGACTAAGACCAAATATGTAGTAGTTCCTTTTGATATCCCAATCAAAATGAAACTTATCTCATTCTGTCACTTTATAATTGAGATCCATAAAGAGGGAATCCATCTTGACCTAGATTTTAAGATATTCTTCTAAATTTATTTTCTCTTCATTGAAGCCTCAAAGAAAATTTTGATTTTGTGTGTTGATCTAATCCAATTGTTGGTTTTTAAGGGACCATATCCTTTTATACAGTTCCTTTTCATGTTTCCAAGTTTCATGGTGTTTGGAGGAATCCCAGATTAGGTTAGATAGTGTTTGGGAGCTATATTCTGGAAGCAACATGTGAAACATAGTTCATATCGTGAGTGGGCAGTTCATGGTTGGAGGAGTTTTTTTAAATGTGGTTCCTTATTTTTTTAAGGTACAAGATCTTAATTATTAAAAAAAGGGTCTGGAGAAGTGTGAACTTCATTCAGGATTCTCTTTTTGCTGCTAAGGAAGCATGAACCCAATTCATGCTTCCTTCGATATTTTTATAAAGGATCCATGAATGAGGTTCACGCCTCCTAACTCTCAAAAACTAAAAATAGAGTGCCTCCACATATATTTTCAATTGTTCTTCACTATATTTTTCTATGGAGATCAGCTGGATTTCATTCTCAATGTATATTCCCGACTTTTAAGATGGTAAATTTTCTATTTAAAATTTCAATTGTCTAATTGTTTTTATTAATTTTGTTTGTATGATTTATTTATTTAATATGTATTGATATATGGGTGTATAAATTTTTTTCCTTTGTATAATTTAATTTCTAAATGTGTTCTTGTTTTTGGTATTATTTAATTTAAATTGAATGATTTAGGAAATTTAAATATGGTGTTTATATAATTTAAATTTTATGTATAAAATATAATTTATATTTTGGGAAATAATATTGTTTTAAAAAATGTATATATTTTTAATTTAAATGGTGAGTAATTAGATTTGAATAGATTTATATCTATATTATATATATTATATATAAAGTAACATAAATTTAAATTAAAATATTCCATACACAGGAAAATAAAGTGAGTCTAGCGAAATATTGTATAAAAATATATTAATAAAAAAGTACTGCTTATATTAATTATCATATTTAAATTTATTTAAATATATATATATAACATTATTATTGTTAACAATATAAATTTTTTTCTATAAATGATAATTTTAAATTATATTAAGTATATATAATTATTATTCCCAGTAATAATGTATAAAATATAATTACTTAAATTTTTGAAATTAGAAATACTATAATAATTTTATATATACATATGTAATTTTATAAAATTGAAAATAACATAAGTTTACAATATTTTAATGGTTATTATGTAAGTGTAAATTATATTACTTTTATTAATTAAATTTTGAAAAATTTATTATTATTAATATTTTCAGTATTTGTGAATAAATTAATAATATTTATATTTAGAGAATTTTAGTTGTTTATAAAAGTATATGTAATTATGTTTTAAAATTTTAATAAATAAAGTTGAATATATTTAAATTTTTATATATTTATGTTATATTAATTAAAAAATTATATGTATATAATATTACATGTTATATCTAAAGTTAAATTAATTTAAATTACAATATTTTATACACATAGGTAAATAAATTGAATCTACCTAAATATATATATATACACACACATTGAAAAGTTTAAATTTTGGAAATCAAGTAATATAAATATATGGATACATATGTAGATATTTATGATATATTAAATACCATTATAAGTAAAGTTATATAATATGTAGATCATAATAATTATCCCAAAACATATATATTAAAAATTATTGTGTGATGAATGATTTTGAGATGACCGACCAATGTATAATTGAAATTTCTTGTATTTTATTGTGTATGTGGTTATATAATTTGTAATAATTGTATTTTATTTTCTTTATTGATGACATGTGAGTCATCCGTCCCTTTAATTATGTAAGGACTTCTGTTTCTACATAAAAAATGTTTTATATCTCAAACCCCTAGACCCCCTCACTTACATGTGAGTAACATTATAATAAAAGTGCATTCAAAAAGAGGAACTGTTGTTTAAAAGGAGACTGATGGTTGTTGAAATATGCAATAATAGAGGTTTTGGGAGTTCACCCATAGGTTTTGGTTTGTTTATCAAATAACGATAAAGTAATACATAAAAAAGTCTCAAGATCAATTCATAGTTATTTATTAATAAATAATTAAAATATGTTAAAAATTTGATGATGTGGTATAAATATATATAACATTTTGTTAATTTTTCTTTGGTAATCATATCACCACTAATATACTTCAACAATGAGGTTATTTATATCGATCAAGGTTTTAGTTATAGTTTTCCACCTCTTAGAGTGAAAAATCTTCATGAAAATCAGCATATTAATATATGTGTATCTATATATATATATTATTTATTAAATATATTTATAGGTAAATTTACAAGATTTAGAACATAATAACTATCTCAAACAAATATGTTAACAATCTTGTATGGTGATTGATCTTGAGATGACCGTCTAATGTATGATTGATATTGCATGCTGTATTTTTTTTGTATCCGATTATTTAATTTGTAATAATTCAATGATCTTGAGATGATCGACCAATGTATGATTTAAATTACTTATCATGTTTTATTATTATATAATTTTTAATAATTGCATTTTTTTCCTCATTAATGTCCTACAAGTCATCCCTCTCTCTAGGTATGTGAGGAATTATGTGCCTGCATAAAAAAATTGTGTATCTCACCCCCTACACCCTCTCACTTGCATGTAAGTAACATTGTAATAAAATGGAGTTCAATAAGTGTTGTCTGAAGCTGAATTTTTACACCATGCCTAAAAGGAGACTTATGGTTGATGAAATCTAAGATAATAGAGGTGATAGGTGCCCCCTAGATTTTGGTTGTTTTATCAAATAATAATAAACCATTATATAAAAAAAGTCTCAAGATCAAGTCATAATTATTTTATCATAACCAGTTTAAAAATTTTATACATTTCATGATGTGGTATATAACATTTTATAAATTGTTTTTTATTGGTAATCATGAATTCACAAATATATTACAATGGCGAGGTCATTTATACTGAGTGGGGTTTTATCTATAGTTTTTCACCTGTTAGAGTGGAAAATCTCCATGATTGTGTGACATTAGATCAAGTTCATAGGAAGATACATAATTGGTTAAAATTGAGGTCTGATCAATCAATTACTTCAATTACACATCGATATCTACAATATCCTAAACATCTATGGCACACTGAGTATCCTCGGGTCGATGATGAGGATTGTATGGTTACATCATTTTTGTTCAGGAAATAATGTAGTAATGACCTAATCGAATTATATGTGGTTATTTTTTATATTGATGATGTGTAACCTACTACAACATAATTGTGTTATGTGAGCTCTTTAGAAGTTAGTCCTTAAAAAAACTCTCGTTAATTTTCTACTCATATGATTCTTGTAATAGAAAAAAATTATCAAGAAGATTATCAGGATTTGGAAGGAACTGTAGGGGACATCCCTGTGTGCACTCCTGATTTATTGAATGAAACTTTATCTGATATGGAAGTATCTAGTGAGGAATTAGTAGATGATGCAGATGAGAGTGTTATAGGGAATGAACCTTATGAGGTTCCTTTGATATATAGGTAACCACCAATTAATGGTAATAATTCTATATCATTTAAATCCTTAGTAGAAGTAATGTCGTGTGCACAAAATCTTGATTGGGATGTCATTAAACTGGCTACTGAATTCCATGTCATTATAGGTAATAGATTTTTATTGACTGATAGAACCATCTCTGTTGGGTATGATTTTAAAAGTAAAACTTCCTTAAAAATGTGATAAAGCAATACAACATAGAGAGAAATTTTTCATTTGTGGTTTATGAGTCGAATAAGGAAAAATATGTCATTGGATGTGAAAAATATGGGTCAGATTTTAAATTCTGAATGAGTTCAATATATTATTTTTTTCCAGTTGGAGATAACCAAATTTGAAGGCCCACTCACTTGTGTACAACCAAGTTTTTCTCATGATCACTCTTAACTTGATGTAGAATTTATATCAACTGTTATTTTATAGATGATATCGACATGTTAGGACATTCATGTGTCCCTTGTTCAGGAATGAATGCAATAGTTTTTTAAATATAATATATCCTACGAAAAAGCATGAAATGAAAAACAAAAAACAATTATGAAAGTTTATGGTGATTGGGTTGAATATGAAATTTTGTCGCAACTTATAAGATTATTGAATCTCAAAAATTAGATTATTTTTTATTTGGAAATTTTTGAGTATGTATATCTAGATTTTATGGTTGATCAAACAAATATGAGGTTTCATAGGCTGTTTTGGGTATTCAGGCCATGTGTCGTTGCTTTCCCATTTTATAAAAAATTCATTCAAATTGATGGAACTTTTTTATGGAAAGTATATAGGTGTTATAATTATTTTATCCACAGAGGATAGTAGTCATTATCTTCTACCAATTTCATTTTTCATTGTCAAAAAGGATAATTTTGAATCATGGAGTTGGTTTTTGGAATGAAAATACATTCAGGTCGCGAAAATTTAAGGAGTGTATCTGATATCTTAACATCATCGAGCGATTATAGAGGCTTTTTATACTGATAAAGTTTCATGGAGAGAACCAAATTCCTATAATCGATATTACATTAGACATATTTCTAGTAATGTGAATAATCATTTCAGAGAATAGGTAATATAGAAGGTGATCATCATGTTGGGTATGTTTTATTGAACATAGTTCTTTTGGAAAAAAACTTTAATATCATTTTAAATACATTATTATCTTATGGTTTCAAAATACGAGCCCCAAAATGAAAATTTCAATCAACTTATTGATGAAATTCAAAGGGCTAATCAAGATGTGTATGATTATATAATACATATTTCAAAGGAGAAATGGTCATTAACATATTATGGTGTTAGGAGATATGGTCATATCATCACTAATATAGTGGAGTGCATAAACGAGGTCTTCAAGGGTGTGTGAAAACTATTGATCATAGGGTTATTATATGATACATTTTATAGACGTGTGAAGTACTTTGTTAAATGGTCCCAACAAGTCTATTAGAGGATAAAAAATGGAATGTGGTTTGGTCAACATTTCCAAAGATTCATTGATCAAATACTGCATGACACATAATCATGGAGTGTTCTGACCTTTTACTACGTATAGATTCACTTTCAGGTAAGAGAGTTCAATGAACCACTCACAAGAAATAGTGGTTGATGGATGGTGGAAATATTAGAAAATAGGTATTGTGATTGTCATAACTTCCAGGAACTGAGATATCTCTGTGCACATATTGTTACGGTTTGTGCATCAATGAACATATCATGAGAGCCCTATGTTGACCTAGTATATCACATGAGCACTCTGGTTAACTGTTATAGTGGTATAGAGAGGACCTCACCATTTCATGTCAATAAGTCTCTATATAAACGATGTAATCCACCATAATCCATTTTTTTGGGCACCAATATTCATAATTTATATTATTATTCTTGTATTTTATATTCTTATTCTTATATTTATATATAGTATCATAGTATCTAGGTTAAAAAAATTATCAAAAAATATCGTTGTTGTGAAGGTTATTGTAGCAAAAAACTGTTGGAATTTATATTTTATACATTGGAAAAATCTATTTTGTTATTAATAGATAGATAAATTCATGAGGAAGTGGTATATCTTTAGTATCTACTCCTACATTTAGAAATTGGTTAATTGGTAAAGATGCATGTATTTGATGTCCTTCCCAAGAAAAATATCCAAGTCCTAGTAGGCCTACTAAATGATGATTCAACATAGATGATTCATCTTGGAACCAATCCAATTTTGGAGCAGCTTTGTGATAATGGAACCAACTAGCAAAAAGAATTAACACCGTAAATATTAATGCACCAATTGCGCATGTTGGTGACTTTCATTCCATTACCTTATCTATTGATCAGCCGACTGTCGTCCTTGATATTTCTAGGTTTCATATTATAGCTTTTTCATTTATCAATTTTTTTATTTATGGCTTTTTTTCATTAATAGATTGTTACATTTCTATTTTTAATTGGAAATTTTTTTATGATATTTTATAATTCTACCTTTCCAACTCATCAGCTGATCGTGTTGCCTAATACTACCTAGTTGTACCCTCAGGGATGACCAAAGTCTACTGGTATCAGAAATGAGATGGACTGGCCTCAGCCATGGGGAGGGAAACTATGATGAAACATTTGTCATGTAGAAGGGAATGCTAATAAGAGATGCCCCCAAGTGGCAGTAAAAAACTCCACATCCCATCACCCTTAATCGAGTCTATGTGTTTTATCATGAATGTGTATAATTTTTTCTCAGGATGACTTATCATTAATGGATCCTTTTATTACGGACTTGCTACATTTTTGGCCTATTTCATCTCTAGTTTGTTTCATTTTTGAATTCAATCAGAAATAATTTTTTGATAATTCAACTATTAAAAAAAATAAAAACATAATGTAAATGAATAAAAAGTCGTTTAGACTCGAAATGAATTGTCTTCAAATCTATCATTCAAATCACACAGTCGATTGAATATATCATGCAGCCACATGTTCTGTGCAGGATTTTCATAATGAATGATATGTATAAAAATATTTAGAAATGAATTAAATATGATTAGAGATCATTAAAAGAAGAAACTAATAGATTAATTCAGCAACATCATCCATATCTATTTTTACCTCATTTTCATCATAATGATTAATTATGAATGTTAAGTGTCTACCTCATTTTTCTTTTTGTAGTTTTTTAAAAAACAGTTAATAATTTTTATTGAATTAACTATAAAAAAGTAATGATGATATAAAATGTAGAGATGGAGGAGGGTCCTCTATTTCCCACATTCCATGATATGAATGTTTCACAGCTAGTTATAGAGTGATTTCTAGTTATTTCTTTGAGTATGTGAAGATCTCGCCATTTCCATCATGTTGCACCACCACATTTCATCACCCCTCATCTTTGTCGTGCTAGGTTCTATAGTGTAACGATGTGCGACTTCACATTTTTTTATCATCAGATCATTTCTACACTCGTAAAGATATGGAGGCCAGAGACACATATATTCTATTTTTGAAAGTGAGGGATGACTATTACACTTGATGATGTGTCCATTATGTTGGGCCTCCCCATCAATGGTGCGGCTATGATGGGCCGAGTGGGTATAGATTTGTTTGATCTAGTTCACAAATTACTGGGCATTGAGATCCATGATGATGGCAGGTCTGTCATTGGCGGTAGATTACATATACAATGAATAGAAAATCACTTAACTCATCTAGCTGATGATGTCGATGAGAACACCGTGCTATGATTTACACATGCATGCATTTTCAAGCTTATCAGTATAATGATCTGTGTTTATCATTCGATAACATTTATACATTTGATGTATTTAACATTATTGGAGGACTTGGACCATATAGGGAGGTATAGATGGGTGTTTACATATCTTGCATATACATACATGATAATATGCAATGCATGTCGCATAGATAATATGAAGATCACAGGATTTATTATTCTAATACAAATATGGATATGGGAGCACATCTCTCACTTAACTTCACATGAAAGCATGCTGTTGCCTACCGATATTTTAGCAGAGAATTCGTTTGGATGATAGTATGTTATTCCTTCATTTTAATGTCAAAATAAATTGTACAACTTTTTGTTAAGAAATATTAAGTATAAAAGTGTTATCTTCATGTGGAGTCAGACACATCGATATTCAGATACAGCCAAACATTATGTCCATACTTACGGACTTATGTTGGATAGTCTTTGAGCGGATGATGTATATGATTATTAATTATATTTTTAAATTATTATTGTGTATATTACATGTCTTCATTTATTAACTAATTATCCTTTTTTAATTTTTCAAATTTCATGAATTTCGTATAGTGAGGCTATCATCCAGAGTCTCCCACCATACTGTACAATGATGCTTTCTACTAGTCCATGCATCATTCCTATGATTCATTTTCATATTGTTGAGTGGAATCATACTAATACATTTATGAGGTATTTTGGATTCTATTTTCTCATTCATGCTCCGCCCAGTCAGTTATCTTCACTTTATTCCTTGAAGATGTCAAGGAAGGGAGTCTTTGACAGGATGAGATATCATGTATGATATATTAATATGTGGGATAGACGACATGATTCCCAATTATGAGGGTCCAACATAGTACATATGTATTTATCATATTTGTTGGGTTATGAGACCTGGTATCGCATGTCCCCATTGATATTTCTTATGTGACAAATACATGACTTGTTAATAATTCTCCCTCCCACTGTTGAATAGTTCTTTATCAATATTAGTTAACTGTGTTATTTTATTCATAGGATGATCATATCACCTGTATCTTTCACATCTCTGATCCCATAGAGTAAGGCTCTATTGACCAGACTAATTTTCATAGAGCTGTGACAGAACTACTTCCTCCTATAGATGAGATTTATCATGAGATTTTCTTTGTTGTTTCAAGTGATGCTTAGGGTTTATATCATCATATAGATGTACTAGGGGTGATGACCCTATTATGGATGTAGATGTGGCACAGGATGAGGGTTTTCATCATGATCAGCCAAATGTTTCTCCTGTTCATATTTCATAAAAAGCCACATCCATATCAATAGGCATAGCCACAAGTGCAGACAAGGTATGTTAGCATGTTATATTTTGTTTCATAGATAAACACTGAAAGGTCTTTTCTGCATTCGTTATTATCATATGATCCATAGATATTCACTGCAAAGAATCCATATTCTTAACTTATTAGAGAAAGTTCTATCCACCAGTCACTATCCTTAGAGGTAGGATAGGGTATAGGCAGAAAGGTTGTAGATCCACCATCTGTCACATAAAATGATGTGAGGTAGGTCCCAATGATGATAATCAGGAGCTGTGTATTCTAGAGAATAGATATTATAACGCCCTGAACCCACACTTTCAGATTCAGTAATACAACATGTTGTGTATTTATTTGTATAATAGATAACTAAAAAATACACAGTACATTATAAAAATTAAGACCTTTTCCAATCTAGGTTCTGCAGAATTATACAAAAACTTACATATATTGAATCAGAGTTTACAAAAATTAATAGCTAATATAAATAACTGGATTCATCTATATTATCACCTTAACTTCCCTTTGGACTTCTAAGTATTCCTGTGAAAAACATTTTAAAAATTTGGGATGAGAAAAATAGCTCAATAAGGGATATAAAAAGAAGAAAATAAAATATCAGTCCATGAATACTTGTAACATATAAAATCATTTTCAAAGATAGATACTTGACACCCATATAAAATAACATTTTGAAACTTGAGATATCCATGAGGTTTCCAAAAAACATATAGAAAATAAATAGGAATATAAAGGTATATTGAGGCATTACTTACATAATATTGTAACCCTTTTGGCTACCTTATAATTTGTAACCCTCACGGCTACCTTACAATGTAACCCCCACGACTACCTTATTGTGTAACCATCACAGTTACAATTGGAGTAACCATATGACCGACCTCCAAATCACACATACCCAATGAATTATAGAGAGATAAAGGTATCACTATTAATCATAAACAATTCCTATGAACCATAACATAATCATATAACATGAATAATTTCATTAAAACATTGTTTTTGAATTTTGTAAATCAGAATTTTAAGAGGAATTTAAAAGAAAAACCCCTTACAAATATCACATAATTGAAGTGAGACTTGATATATTGGATGTAATATGTATATAAACTGTAAATAAACATAATATAATCATAATTCATCACACAAACAACTTTATTTCCACATAAATAATTAATTAGAAGGTTAACCCAAAGAATGGAAATCAGGTTAAGAATTCTCTTACCTCAGGTTTTTCTTACTTCAAACTCATTTAAAACTCATGTATAATGGTTAAAATAGTGTTATTAATATCCTAAAGAAACATATCCATCTTTATAATACTTTATATTATCATTTCATTACATCATTTCACCCTTTAATTGTTAGTATTTTGTTTGTTTCTTGCATTGTTTTGGGTGTATTCTTTACATGATTTCCATGATCGGTTCATGATGGATATTCTTTTTGATTGCGAGTGAAACTCCAGAATTGGAATGGGGTGGTATTTACATATTTCTATAACCATAAATTATACCATTTATCATTTTGGGTTCTGTTATGAGGATGATTCATAAGCTAAAACATTATTGATATTTGTTTAGGTTATTTTAGCGATTCTTCGATCGTAAAGAACTCATTTGTTTTATAAATTAATAACATGTGTGAAAAATGATTCTAGAACCTTATATAAGATATAATACATAAATTATAATATATTTCAACCATAAATTTTTTTTCATGACCAGTCATGATGGAAGTAAAATAAATTGAAATCACATCGTCCATGATATCGGTAATTTGACACATCACAGACGGTGTTTTAATTTTCTGAATAAGTAAGAGAGGAGAAGAAATGTAATGGTTAGTATGCCATAAAAATGATAAAATATAAAATATGTATGATACTGTATTATTCATGCCTCTTGGATATGGGTAGTTGAGGAAATAAGAAAGAAAAGAAAGAAATCTTGAAATAAAAAAGAAAAGTTGAGAAATCCCTTACAAAAATTTGGCAACCTAACGGCGTCGCTTAAAATTTCATAAAATATTTTGATGAGAGAAAATGGGTCTCTCGTCATTCATACATAATATGGGCAGTAAGTGGGATATGTAATGAAATATCCCAACATAAGCCAAAGGAAATTAAAAAGAATAACATAAAATGAAAGAAAAGATAGAAAACAAAAGAGGATGTTTACCTCTTGATCTCTTCTCCTTGAGATCCTTATTAAGGCCTTTAGTTTTGGCTCTTTGGTGAGACCAACAGTTCTAGGACATGGGGAAGAGTCTTGGGAGGAGTATTGGGCATAAATTAGGTATGTCTCAAGGCTTGAGATGTGTGGGAGGAAGAGGGTTATGAGAGTGGTATTTATAGTGGAGGAGAGGAGGTATTTTTCATTATTTTAATCATTACTATAATATTTTTGCTCAAAACTATGAATAATCATAATTCATGTGACCCCAAATGGTAATAATGGAATGAAAGTTCAAACCAAGTGGTCTTAAATCACTTATGATGTCATAAATAGTGTATTTAATTGATGATTTGAATATATGGTATTTTACCATGTTTCACTATTCATCAAAAATTCAAGAATTTCATAAAAATACAAAAAATTCACCCAAACCATTTTTCGACGTGTAGAATTAAAAAATTAACTCCATTTTTTCAAAATAATTTTATAAATATTCTTAATTTAATTTTTAAATAAAATCATACTTTATTCAAAAATTAACAATTTTAAAACGATACCTACTTTTATATCACATTGAAAAATTAATCAAGATGTCATTATCTTAAATCCTTAAGAAAATAAAATAATAACACAATTTACTATTCATTAGGGTCATATTAGTTTTCATATTACTATTCATAAGGGTATGTTACTATTCACCAAAAAAAAAGTTGGTTCCATCAGACTCCAAATAACTTACTGAACACAATTATAGATGACTATTTTTCGAAATTCAAAACATAGAAGTGGTAAAATTATGTTTAAATGCTAGTTATAAATATCTACATAAAACAAAGTTTCATGCATTTAAATTTATTTTTAAAAACATTGGGGTGTTACATTATCCCCACCTTCTGGAAATTGTATCCTCGCAATTTTATTTACTTATTAAACAAGTGAGGGTATTTTTCCCTCATAATATTTTCAGACTCCCATGTTGCTTCTTCAACCAAGTAATTCTCCACAAAACCTTTAACTGATGGATTAGCTTATTCCACAATACTTGTTCCCTTCGATCAAGAATCCGAACTAGTTTCTCTTCATAAGGAAGGTTCTCTTCCAACTGAACTACTTCTAGGCTCAAGACATGAGATGAATTTAGCACATACTTCCTCAACATCAAAATATGAACAACATTATGTACCTGAGATAAACTCATAGGCAAAGCTATTTGATAGGAAACTGGTCTAACTTTTTCTGGGATTTCAAAGGGACCTATGAACCACAGACATAGCTTTCCTTTCTTACCAAAATGCATCACACTTTTCCAAGGAGAGATTTTAACGAAAACATGGTCACCTACCACAAGAGAGAAGTATTTCCTTCTATTATCTGCATAACTTTTCTGCCTGCTCTAAGATTTCATTATGTGTTTTTGGATCATCTTTACTTTCTTAGCCACTTCCTCTACTAATTCTGGCCTCATCAACTTTCTTTCATCGACTTCATCCCAAAAAGCTGGAGTTAGACACTACTTCCCATATAGTGCCTCAGAAGGTGTCATCTGTATACTATAATGAACGCTGTTATTATAATAAAACTCAACTAAAGAAATATATTAATCCCAAATTCCATGATAGACCATTGAACAAACTCGAAACATATCCTCCAAACTCTAAATAGTTCATTCTGACTACCCATATGATTGAGGATGAAAAGCATTACTAAAATTTAATTCTGTGTCCAACGACTTATGAAGGCTCTTCCAAAAGTTAGAAGTGAACCTGAGATCTGAATTAGATACAATGGAAAGAGGAACTCCATGTATCCTGACAATCTCTTTGAGGTACAATCGAGAAAGCTGATCCAAAGACATTGTATCTTGAATGGAGAGAAAATGGGCAGATTTTTTCATCCGGTCAACAATAACCCAAATCGCATTGTTACCTCGAGAAGTCTTAGGTAGTCCCACCACAAAGTCCATGGATAAATTCTGTCATTTTCACTCTGGCACTGGAAAATTCTAAAGCATCCCATTCGGTAACTGTCACTCTGCTTTAACCTACTGATATGTCAAACATTTCACAGTAAATTCTGTAATATCTCTTTTTATTCCATCCCACCAATAATACTCTCGGAGGTCTCTGTACATCTTAGTACTGCTATGATGAACTAAAAATGGAGAACTATGAGATTCCCACAATAATTCTTTCTTCAACTAGGAAACACAAGTCACACACAACCTTTTTCCAAATCTTAACGCACAATCATTGTCAAGGTTAAATTCTGGAAACTTACCAATTTTAACCAATTATACCTTTTTCTGTAGCTCATGGTCTTCCTTCTGTGCTTTCTTAATTCGGTCTGATAACGATGACTACAATGAAACCTGAAACAAACATAGGTATTTCCTGCACCAACAGCTTCTAAGCCAAAATTCATCAATTCATTAATCAATGGATCATGTTCCAAATGTAACATGGTTAATGATGCATGATTTTTCCGACTCAAAGCATCTGTCACTTTGTTTGCTTTTCCTGGAAGGTAATTGATCGTGCAATCATAATCATTTATCAGTTCAATTCATCTTCTTTGCCTCATGTTTAATTATTTCTGAGTGAATATATACTTCAGACTTTTATGGTCAGTATATATTTGACATTTGGCTCTATATAAATGATGCCTCTAAATTTTCAAAGTAAAAAATCATAGCTACCAATTCCAAATCATGTGTGGGATAATTTAACTCATGAGATTTTAGTTTTATTAATGTATAAGAAATTACCTGATCATTTTGCATCAAAACACAACCAAGTCCCTTCAAAGAAGCATCATTGTAGATGAAAAACTCACTATTTTGGGAAGGCAAGGCCAAAACTGGAGCATTCATCAATCTCTTCTTCAGTTCCTGAAAACAAAAATCACATTATTCTGTCCAAATAAATTTATCCCCTTTTCACGTTAACTTGGTTAGCGGGCTAGATAACCCTGCAAAGTTTTTAACAAACCAGTGGTAATAACCTGCTAATCCAATGAAACTATGAATCTCTGTAACATTTGTGGGTCTTAGTCATTCATCAACCACTCTTGTTTTGGAAGGATCAACTGTTATCTCATTCTTATTTATAATGTGACCAAGAAAAGAAATTTGTTGTAACCAAAATTCACACATGCTGAATTTTCCATACAGTTTATTTTCCTTTAAAGTTTGTAAAATAACCCTTAGATTTTTTTCATTCTCTTCTTTACTCTTAAAATACCATAATGTCATCAATAAACACAACCAAAAACTTATCCAAGAACTTATGAAATATTCTATTCATAATATTCATGAACACAGCAGATGCATTAGCTAACTCAAACGACATAGCAATAAATTCATAATGCTCATATCTAGTACGAAAAGTTGTTTTTGGGATGTCATCCTCCTTCATCTTCAGTTGATGGTATCTGGATCTCAAGTCAACATTAGAAAAGTACTGAGCTTCATGGAGCTGATCAAACAAGTCATCGATATGAGGAAAATGATACTTGTTTTTAATGTTGATGTTTTTCAAAGCTCTATAATCAATGCAAAGTCTCATGGAATCATCTTTCTTTTTAATGAACAAAACAGGAGAACCTAATGGTGTAATGTTGGGATGAATGAATCCTTTATCAAGAAAATCCTACAACTGATTTCTCAATTCAAGAAGGTCTATTTGAGCGATGCGATATGGGGGTTTTGAAATTGGCTTAGCATCAGGAACTAAGTAAATTGTGAATTCAATTTCTCGATCATGTATGACATTGGGTAACCTATCAGAAAAAAACATCAAGGTATTCATTAACCACTGGCACATCATTAATCTAAACAGTTCCCTTATTTTAAACAATATGGGCAAGATAACATTAATTTCTGTCTTTCAATGGTCTCTCAGCTTCTTGGTATGTTATCAATTGTATGGGTTTGTTCTTTTATACAAACGGAAACTCTTTTTAAAAAACAACTTTTTTAGCTCTACGACCAATCTTAGCATGATAAACAGAAAGACAATACATTCCCAGAATAACATCAAACTCGACTAAGGGAAAAACAACAAGGTTTTTAGGTAAATTCCTCCTACATACCACAATATAAAGATTCTTATAATTCCTCTTTGCTATAATATTTCCCCCTGATATTTTAACAATAATTTCTAGTTTTATTTGTTGAGGTGAAATTTTCAATTTACCAGAAAATTTATCAGAAATGAAAGACTGTGTAGACCCCGTATTGAACAAAACATTAGAAAAATCTAAGTAAACAAACAAGTTACCTGATACAACTTCATTGGATGTCCCATCATCTGCTGACGTAGTCGCAAAGGATCTCACAACACCTTTCTGCTTATAGTATGGCTTATTTACATCATTTGGATTTCTCTTTGGGTTTGCATAATGACCCAGCTCACCACATTTAAAACACTTAACAGTTTTTTTATCAGGATTAGTCTTAGGATCGTTTTCATTACAGTCTCGAGACATATATCCAAACTTACCACAACAAAAACACTTCCCAATTTTAGTAAGACATTCCCCAGGGTGCTTCTTGCCACACTTTTCACAAACTGGAAACTGGATTTTCTTACCATCAGATTTCATTGGTTGATTCTTACCCATCAATTGCCATCGGGACCTCTTCTTATCCTTGTTTCCAAAATGCACATGATCATCATCAAACTCCATCTCTACCCTCTCAGCACATCGGGTAAGATTCTCATAACTTTTGAATTCCCGGGAGGCCAACGCCCTTCAATACCATGGCTTCAATCCTGAGTAAAAGTGGTTGATTTTTCTATCAAGATCCATAATAAGATTTGGAGTATACCTCGTCATTCGGGTAAATTTCACTTCATACACAGCCACTGAATCTTCCTCCTTTTGCTTTAATTCAAGGAATTTCTTCTCCATCCTAAGTCGCACCACCTTAGGAAAATATTTTTCATGGAAATGAATTTTAAATTCATCTCACTCTAAGGAATCAACATCTCCTCTATCCCTGATATTCTTGACCATTGTCCACCACTGATCAGCTTCACCTTCAAAACAATAAATGAAAAAACTTTCCTTTTGATTATATGAACATCCCATACCATCAAATATCTTTTCAAGGGATTTAATCCATCCTTCAATCACTACTGGGTTAGAAGATCCATTGAAAGCAGGAGGGTGTTGTCTCATAAAATGTTCCAATATCATCATGTTCTATTTTGGTACCTCTGGTCATTCTCTTGAATAGATTCCACCACTATTTATTGTATGTGTCAACTGAGCCATTACTGTCACAAACTACTCGATTCCAATCCCTACCATTCTGGGCTGCATATTCGGAAGGATGTCATTTTGTCGGTGTCTCTCCTCTTCAGCTTCCCTATTTCTTCTGCAAACAACCATTCTAAACAAACATATCTTAGTCGAAGTAACATTGTAATCTTTAAATTCTATAACATTTCAAATTAACCATAGAATAAAAAAACATTTATGGTATTATATTAACGTCATCCTAACCCCTAAAGTTATCTAAATAATCCTCTGATACCAACTATAAAGACTTGGCCTTATCACATTACATAATCTTGAATTTAGTCAAGGAATCACTTCCTTTCGCATTGAGGATCTTTTAAAGTTTAGAGCTTTAGAGAATTGGGACATGAAACATTTATAACATTACACATTATTACAGAGTGAATACCATAAAAATAGTATTCATTTCTTCTAAAATATAAAACCTTTCAAATGAAACATGATTTCTTTGACAATCCTTCAAACATTTAACTTGACTTTCTACTTTGTCTTACTCGTCCTTATAACCTATGAAAATAATTTAAAATTTGGGATGAGAAAAAAAATCTCGGTAAGGGATATACAATGAAGGAAAGTCCATGAATACTTGTAACATATGAAATCATTTTCAAAGAGACACACTTGACAACCATATAAACTTACATTGAGAAACTTGAGATATCCATGAGATTTCCACAAAACATATAGAACATAAATAAAACCATAAAGTATCTTGGGTAATTACTTACATAATCTTGTAACTCTATTAACTACCTTATAATTTGTAACCCTCATGGCTACCTTACAATGTAACCCTCACGACTACCTTATTGTGTAACCATCGCAGTTACCCTTGGAGTAACCATACGGCCGAACACCAAATTACACATACCCAATGCATTGGAGGGAGATATAGGTATCAACCTTAATCATAAATAATTCCCAAGAACCAGAATATAATCATACAACATGAATAATTTTATAAAAAACATTGCTTTTGAATTTTGTAAAACAGAATTTTAAAAGAGGATTTTAAAAAGAAAAACTCTTACAAACATCACATAATTGAAGTGAGACTTAATAGAGTGGATAGAATATGTATATACATTATAAATACACATAATTAAATATAATATAATCATAATTCATCACACAAAAAATTTTATTACCAAATAAATATTGAAGTTGAAAGTTAACCCAACGAATGGAAATCGAGTTAAGAATTCTTTTGTCTTGGGTTTGTCTTACTTAAAACTCGTTTAAAACTCATATATAATGGTTAAAAAGTGTTATTAATATATTAAAGAAACATATCCATCTTTATAATACCTTATATGATCATTTCATTACATCATTTCACCATTTAATTGTTAGTATTTTGTTCCCTGCATTGTTTTGGGTGCATTCTTTACACGATTTTCATGATCGGTTCATGATGGATATTTTTGTCGACTGGGAGTGAAACTCCAGGATTGGAATAGAGTGATATTTACATATTTCCATCACCATAAATTATACCATTTATCATTTTGATTTCTGTTATGAGGATGAATAATATGTTAAAACATTATTGATATTTGTTTAGGTCATTTTGGCGATTCTTCGATCGTAAAGAACTCATTTGTTTTATAAATTAATAACATGTGTCAAAAATGATTCCATAACCTTATATAAGATATAATACATAAATTATAATCTGGTTCAACCATAAAAATGGTATCATGACCAGTATTGAAGGATGTAAAATAAATTGAAATCACATCGTCCACGATGTCAGTAATTCGACACATCACAGATGGTGTTTTAATTTCGTGAATAAGTGGGAGAGAAGAAAAAAGGTAATGGTGAGTATTCCATAACCATGATTAAATCTAGAATATGTAAGATACTGTATCATTCATGTCTCTTGTATAAGGTTGGTTGATGAAATAAAAAGAAAAATCATTCTCAAAATAAAAGAAAAGTTGATAAATCCCTTACGAAAATATGATAGCCTAACGGTGTCACTTAAAATTTTATAAAATATTTTTATGAGAGAGAAATGATCTCTCATAATTATTACATAATATGGACAGTAAGTGAGATATGGAATGAAATATCCCAACATAATCCAAATTAATTTAAAAAAAATAACATAAAATGAAAAATAAAGATGTTTAGCTCTTGATCTCTTCTCCTTGAGATCCTTATTAAGTCCTTTGGTTTTGGCTCTTTGGTGAGACCAGGAGATCTAGGACGTGGGGAAGAGTCTTAGGAGGAGTATTGGGAAGAACTGAGATAAGGATCAAGGTTTGAGAGGTGTGGGAGGAAGAGGGTTTATGAATGTGGTATTTATAGTGGAGGAGAAGAGGTATTTTTCATCACTTTAATCATTATTATAATATTTCTGCTCAAGACTATAAATAATATTAATTCATGTGACCCCAAATATTAATAATGTCATATTAGTTTGAACCAAGTGGTATTACATCACTTATAATGTCATAAATAGTGTATTTAACTGATAATTTGAATATACAATATTTTACCATATTTCAATATTCATCAAAAATTCAAGAATTTCAGAAAAATCTCAAAAATTCACCCTTACCATTTTTCGACGTGTCGAATTCAAAAATGAACTCTATTTTTTCAAAACAATTTTATAAATATTCTTAATTTAATTTTTAAATAAAATCATACTTTATTCAAAAATTAACAATTTTAAAACTATAACTGCTTTTATATCACATTGAAAAATTAATCAAGATGTAATTATCTTAAAGACTTAATAATATAAATTAATAATACAATTTACTACTCATTAGGGTCATATTAATTTTCATATTACTATACATAAGAATATGTTACTATTCACCAAAAAACAAATTTGTTCAATCAGACTTCAAATAACTTACTGAACACAATTATAGATGACTGTTTTTCAAAATTCAAAAAATTAAGTGGAAAAATTATGTTTAAATTCTAGTTATAAATATATACTTAAAATAAAATTTCATGCATTTCAATTTATTTTTAAAAACGAGGTGTTACAGATATAGATAGTCACGGCGTGGATACATTGTATATACACCAAGCTATGGCATGAATCATCCAAGTTACCGACATAGATAAGAATGATACATGTTATATGTTTTTTAAATCATAACTTATGTTATTTGAAAATATACTATTATATTATATTTTGTTGCATAAATCAATACATATATAATTAGAAATTCATAAAAATATTTTTGAACGATTAAGAATCAATAATATTAATAATTACATTGGCAATAAAAATAATTACTATTTGTTATTTATATTAATACTTAGTATTATTATCCTTGTCATGTATAATACATAATCTTAAATTTATTATTAAATAATAATAATTTTATTGTTTTGAATTCTAGAAATATTATTAATATTAATAATAAATGTTATCTTATTTCTTATATAAGTAATTAATTAATAATACAACATAAAATATTAAGAATAATGTAATTATTAACTAGTAAATATTTTTCTAAATACAAATTATTTTACCAAGACGGTGCGAACCATGGGTTGAGAACCCTGGCCCCGAAATTAAGAAAAAATAGAGTACAAAACAAAACAAAAAATTTGGGTGTAACAAAGAGTGCAAACAAGCATGCCAATAAAAACAGAGAGCAAGACCTTCCAAAAAATTCATAATACCAATCAAGTTTAATGCATATTACCAAAATTTCATGCACTCCCATGGCCTCAAGTATGACATCCTCTCTTCCATTTGGGAGAAACCCAAGGACCGTTATGACCGACCAAGCCTTTGGTGGCCCTTCCTTAGACCTGCTTTCCCCTTAATCCATGCTATCCGTCGGGTCAGAGGGGTGTGTAACCTTACCTGAAGGATCCCTTTGGTCAGACTATACCTCAACTGCAGTGGCACTTTCCTCATCAGTGACAAAATTTCCAACCCAACCAACATGCACCTTCCTGATAACATGTACAGAGCAATCAATAGCAGCATTGATAAACCCCACATTAGAAATAAATACATGCTCAGCAGGCCCCCAGACACAGGGGTTTCGGCTACAACAACATTGGCTACAGAGCCCCCTTTATTTCACACATTAGAACTATCGAGGTAATCAAGGTATAACTGATCAAATTATACATTATTAATAGACTCAATCATAAAAAAGAAATTATCTTTTCCAAGAGGGGTGACACCAGTGGGTACATAGGATCCACTTCTTTTCCAGAATCAGATATGCCATCTTGTTCTATTTTATTATTTGTGGCTTCCTTAACAGACTACACTACTGCCTCAGTAGAAACACCAATGGGATCTGCTGGTGCAGTAATATCACTTTTCATCTACTTTAAAGAAGTGTCACTAACCTCTTTAGGATAAGTGGCAGTAGGTAAAGTGGTGAAAAACACCCCCTTAACACTCGCAACTGCAGAGTTCTCCATGTTAGGAGAGACTTTAAGCTTCTAGCTCTTCCGAGTTCTAATCCGTAAGGCATCCTTCCCATTTCTATTCCTGGAATTCAAGAAATCATCTCCAATAGCATCATAAAATTAAATACCATACTCAGATTCAGATGATGCACTAACTTAAAGTTAGTCCAGAAATAACTGTCCACCAGTACCCAAATCAGAATCACCCCATATTTGGGTGTCAGCAACATCAACCTTCAACCTACCAGCAGATCCACTCAAATCCAAAAGAGATTATTTGTCTTGGTTCTCAATTTCATCACATTGGGACTAAGCATTAGCACCTGAAGAACCAACAACAACATCAAAATAAGTTACCGAGGCATGGACTGAAAGAGACCACCTCTCATTCATAGGCCTATAAGACTTGTTGAAAATTTGAGATCATGAGAAGAGAAATTAATATGAAAATGGCCTGCTCTAAACAATATTCCAGCCATCAAATCCCCTTACCTGGAGCAATCACTTCTGCATGTATTCAGTTTTCCAACCAAAACTCTTCGATTTCAGGGTAAGCCACGCAATAATGACGTGCTTACAAGCCTCAACCCTATCATTAAAAAACCTAGGATTTGCTTCAACAAAGGCTTGGGAACCATTCCTTAAGAACCTAGAATTTACCAGATCCTCAGGTTCCGAAGAGTTAGAAGTCAGAGTACCCCTCACCGAGTCTCGATCTGCTCAAAAGAGAAGAAGATGAAATTCAGGATCACACCTCTTTGGTTGTGGTCATGAAGTGTGAAATTTGTTTATGCTTCTATTTCAAATGAAAATGTGTGAAGGATGTTCACGCCTCCCCGAACACATTTTTTAAGATATCCGAAAAAATAAACCCTTTTTTTAATTTTTTTTCAATTATAAAACACATTAAAAAAACTTCATCCAAAGTGGTTATTCACAAATTGAGTAAGAGGAATTCACAGGGTATATTCACGACGTGTATGGTGTATTCACGATGTGAAAGGGTGGAGGATCAGCTTTGATAAATATGTCTCCAAAAACACATGGTGTGAACATGAATTTCACTATGTGAATTGATCCAGGTTTATTGGTGTTGGATATGCACTAAAAATGTACATGCATGTGATGCATGTACACATGCATCTAATGCATGAGACACACACACACACACATATTATTATTTATCTCAAATGATTTATTAATCATTTACAATCTATTATGAATGGATTAAAGTCTTGGCATTAAATTCATTGAAAACTTTTATGGAATTATACACCAATAGTCAAAAATGCATACGATGCGTTATGAATATGTGATGCCTCGGGCTTAACTTATATAAGAGAATCATATCCTCTCCTGTTGGATGTGTGATGTGTATGAGGCTTTTATGAATCTATCTTCTTTTGTGCATCGTTCATCTCACCCTAGAAGGCTTTATCACCTCTTCAATTACTCAAGAATCCTCATGATATGATCATGGATCCATTGGTCGGTGTATCACCTCAAAGTATATGCGATTTCATTCACTGTTCTTTGTGATATCCTTAGTAAATTCTCATTCAAAGAGAAGTAGATGTTTGGTGCTTTACATAGTTTACTTGTATTCTGTTTTTACATTGATTTCTTGAAGATAAATATGCTAATGTTTTGGGTTGTCTTTGTCACGACCCGTCCCAGTGGGGCACGACCCGCAACTCCCCAAGCCCGCCTCCAATAGACCAGGGGCTGGTGACTAGCACCGAGTAGGCATACTACTAACATGGGAGGCATTACCTATAAACATGTACACATGCACACGCATCTCCATGCCCACAAAGCTGAAAAGTAAAAACTACTAAAAAGAATAAGATGCATGCATACACTAAAACCCAACCACGGAGTACGACATGAAAGTAATGTACAGGAAAGTAAAACCCTGGGCCAGAAGTACAAGCCCACCAAAAAGAGAGTCCGTAAGAAAGTCCAGCCTATAAAGAAAGGTGCTGGGACTGCAGTCTGTAGCCGTAGGAACACACCTCGGTCTGTCTGATCTCACTGAGTACCGTCTGGTCCTGGTTCGCCTAGAATCCTATCCAAGGCTCACTCATCTGCACAAGACACGACACGTGCGGGCAAAGACCATTCAGGGGTGAGTATAACAATACCCAGTAGGACACCCCGAAACCACAAAGGAATACAACAAGGGAAAAATCACAAAAGAAAGGCACAGTCAGCTCTACACAGTATATGTCTACAAAACATATAACAAGAATATCCAGATATACTCATGCACGATCGACCATCACGAATACCACCACTATGATCCAGCTCGAAGATTCCACTAAGCATGCAACCGGGAGAACACACTCCTAGGTCTGAAGAGAGAGATACGAAGTACACGTTCCAGGAGAACACACTCCACAAGTACTTTGAGAACATTATGCTCAGATGAGGATCACAACCAAGTCATGGGGTGATTCTGACTACTCAGTCTGAGCTAATCCACTAAGCAGAGGATCGGTGCCCAGGTAATGTTGGTCACATCGATACAAAGAACTCTACCTAGGGTTCTAGGAATGAATAGAGGATACGGCTCTAAGTCTCACAGAGGGGATTCCAGAAACTCTATTTAGGAAGTCCTGCTGAAGGGATCATACTCCTGTATAAAGGAAATGATACCAGAACCTTCAGGGAAAAGACCAAGGGTACGAACCCTAAGAAAACTAGTCCAAGTCACATAAGACAAGTGGCTCAATCCGTGAAGAATTGGTTACATGGCGTGTAGTATGGTTACACGCCGTGTTCCTTGACCCCAGGTACTGCCCGTGTAAACAACATGTGTCATCCACTCAAGCTATGTAAAACACAACTACAAGACGTGTAGAAGGATCACACGCTATGTTCCTTGACTCCGGGTACTGCCCGTGTAAACGGCCTGTGTCATTCGGCTTTTCAGATAGAAAGTAACTACACGGCGTGTAGAAGACTCACACGCCGTGTATGAGCACCTGGGCTCACTCCGTGTACGCTGTCCATGTGCCCGTACACGGTCTCTGTTCGTGTCTTTGTAGCCTGCCCATGTACCAGTACACGGGATATCCCATGTATCTGGCCGGGTCTGGCCGGGGAGGGGTATACACGCCGCGTCCTTGGCTCTGTAACCAACCCGTGTCCATTCCGCCTGCCCGTGTACAAGCACACGGGGTATCCCGTGTATCTGGCCGGGGAGGGGTATACACGTCGTGTCCTTGGTCGTGTACCCAACCCATGTCTGTGTGCTCCCGGAGTACACGCCAGGTGATCCGCCTATGAACACACGCCGTGTAGCCCACACTACACGCTGTGTAGTCGGGATTTTTCTAGAAACGTCGTCTTCCTCCTCGCACCGCGGCCGATCCTCCGGATCTATGGTTTCTCGTCTGTTCTTCCCGATACTCCAGGGTTTGGTTCGTTTCATCGTTCGAACACCGTAACAGGTGTTTTCGTTCCATAAATCATACCATAAAACCTCGAATGATCCATCCGAAGAAAAACTCCCGAAAACTCGTATCTCCCGATCCGCTCCGAATCGCCCGCTGAATCCGTCGGCGCACCTCCGTGACATTGCTCTAGGGTTGGATCTACAATCTCGGATCGTTGCACCAACAAACGAATGCGCAACAATCGATTTCCTCCAAGAACACGTAGAACGCAACGAAGAATGCGAGGGAGAAAATACAAGAAAAAAACAAGAGGGACGAACCTCGATCGTTGTTCGTGAAGATCCGTGTTCATCACCGTTAGATCAAAACCTCAACAAACAATAGATTATAAAATCTCGAGTAATTGATTTCCCGGTAAAACACCAAATCACGCCCGCCCCAAAAATGATCGATCCGCAGACTAATCGGTTCGCAGATTAGTCTGCGTTCGTCGTAGGAATCAAGAACGGGGAATGGAAAATAAAAAGAAAAACATCCTACCTAGATCCACGATGTTTGATGGCGAAGATCTGGTCGCCGCGTCATCATCGCCGGCGAAAATCGTTAAGAACATCGTTGATGTGTCGGGAGGTTTTCTCCAAAGCTCTCCAGAAAAATTCAGAGTTATGGGAATTGTAACCCTGACCCCTCTCTTGCAAAATATCTATTTAAAAGAATAAAAAGATTTCACTGCAACAAGGATTTAATAAAACATGTTAATTAAATATTTTATTATAGTTACGTCCAAAACTGGATTTCACCATCGACCTGCGCCGACCGATGTTAGGCCTCGCCTAAGGTAAAATCGCTGATCCAAATGCAACGGTGCCCTCATATTTCTAATCCGAGCATCTGTTTAGGAGTTATTCCAGTTTTTCAGTAAAACCACATGCGCTCATAATTTAATTATTAAATTAAATTCAAACATTTGTTCCGGGCTCACCGGGCCTCGGAACTGCACGCCGTCTCAGAGCCTAGTCTCGAATTAATTCCCATATAATATTAAAATAATACATGGAAAAATCTGGGACATTACATCACACCAACCTTAGGGCTTTTACATCCCCGAAAAGCCAAAACAAGGGCTACTCAAAAAGATGTGGGTACTGCACGCTAATATGAGCCTCCCGCTCTCACGTGCTCTCCTGGAGATTCACATGCTTCCACTGGACACACACCAAGGGAATAGCTAATCCACTAAGGATCTTCTCCTATCGGTCCTCAATCTCCACTGGGTACTCAGCAAAGGTCTCTCCATCATCGATGTCCAGCTCACCCCAGTCGATGACGTGCGATGGATCATGCACGTACCTCCGTAGCTGCGACACATGGAAGAAGTTGTGTACCCAGTCCATCTGAGGAGGTAGAGCCAAGCGATACGCCACCTCTCCAACTCTACTCAGAATCTGGAAAGGGCCAACTAAACTTAGAGATAGCTTGTCGTCTCATCCAAATCTCCCCAATCCCCATCGAGGTGAGACCCGAAGGAACACATGGTCTCCTTCCTCGAACTCCAAGGGCCTCCGGCTCCTGTCGGCATAAGACTTTTTCCGACTCTGTGTAGTCTTCATCCACTTCTGGATGACATGCACCTTCTCTGAAGTAGCTCTCACCATCTCTGGGCCCATGAGTGCTGACTCTCCAGGGTCAGTCCAACAAAGTGGTGACCTGCAAGGTCTCCCATACAGAGCCTCAAATGGTGTCATACCAATTGTGGAATGATAACTGTTGTTATAAGAAAATTCCACTAGTGGTAGGTGATACTCTCAGCTACGACCGAAGTCAAGTATGCAAGCTCGTAGCATATCCTACAGGACCTGGATGGTCTGATCTGTCTAACCATCAGTCTGGGGATGAAACGCTGTGCTCAAGCGTAACTGAGTCCCAAAAGCTTCCTGCAATCCCTTCCACAGCAGGGATGTGAAACGAGCATCACGATCTGAGAAGCTCGTGGATGGCACTCCATGAAGTCTAACTATCTCCTGCACGTAGAGGCGTCCCAATCTCTCTACTGAGCTCTTCTCCCGTATGGCTAGGAAGTGGGCCGACTTGGTGAGTCGATCAACGATCACCTAGATAGCATCATGTCCCATGGACGTACGTGGTAAACCTGTCACGAAGTCCATGGATATCCCGTCCCACTTCCACTCTGGCACCTCAAGAGGCTGAGTCAAACCTGCTGGAACCTGGTGCTCTGCCTTTACTTGCTAACAAGTAAGGCACCGAGAAACAAACTCTGCCACACTCTTCTTCATTCCTGGACACTAGAACTGACATCGGAGGTCCTGATACATCTTTTCCACGCCTGGATGTACTGCCAAAGGAGATTTATGGAACTCCCTCAGAACCTCCTCTCGTAACGTCACTGGTACTACAGTACGCCCTTTGAAAAGAACAACATGCTCCCCACCTTCTGAATATCCATCAGCCGCAACACCTGTGGATATATGAGCACGCAGAGTCTCAAAGCTAGAAACTTCGTGTTGTGCTTCCCTGACTCATTGTAAGAGTGGAGGGGTAACAACCATCGACTAAAGGTAGGCTCCCTCATCTCTATCCACAAAGGATAATTGTAAAGAGGTCAACTGCCTTGTTGCCTCATTTAGCAACTGCGAACTGGATCTCCTGCTAAGAGAATCTGCCACAACGTTCCCCTTCCCAAGAGTATAAATGATCTCAAAATTGTAATCCTAGAGGAACTAAAGACATTGTCTTTGTCTCAAATTCATATCCTTCTGAGAAAAGATATATCTGAGACTCTTGTGATCAGAGTAGATGGTAAACCGCTCGCCCATCAGGTAGTGCCGCCACATCTTCAATGCGAAGACTACTGCTGCCAGCTCAAGATCATGGGTCGCGTAGTTCTGCTCATGGGGCCTCAACTAGTGTGAGCCATAGGCAATCACCGCTTGCCTCTACATCAGGACACAACCAAGCCCGGTTCCTGATGCGTCGTAGAACACCACGTACTTGACACCCTCCTCTGGTAATCTCATGATCGGGGTTCTCGTCAGACTCTGTCTCAACTGTTAGAAAGCATGTTGGCATCTCTTGGTCCACACGAAAGGCTTCCCTTTTCGGGTCAAAGCTATCATGGGTGCTGAAATCCTGGAGAAATCATGAATGAATATCCGACAGTAGCTTACCAACCCAAGGAAACTCCGCACCTCCATCATGCTCCGGGGTGTCTCCCATGCTAGTACTGCCTTCACCTTGGCTGGCTCCACTGCTACACTGTCTGCTAAGATAGCGTGTCCCAAAAAGTGGACCTCCTGTATCCATAACTGGAACTTCGAGAGTTTCCCATACAACCGGTTCTCTCGGAGTGTGTCCAGAACCATCCTTAGGTGTCCCACATGCTCCTCCTTGGACGCAGAGTACATAAGGATATCATCGATGAAGACCACTATGAACTGATCTAGATAGGGGTGAAAGATCCGGTTCATAAGTCCCATGAACACTGCCGGGGAGTTCGTCACACCGAAGGGCATCACCAAGTACTCATAGTGACCGTAGCGACATCTGAAAGCCATCTTCGGTACATCCTCATCCTGTACTCACAACTGGTGATAGCCTGATCATAGACCAACCTTCGAGAACCATCATGCCCCTCTCAACTGGTCTAAGAGGTCATCGATCCTCAATATTGGATACTGGTTCTTTACGGTCACCTGATTCAAGCGCCGGTAATCCACACATAGCCTCAAGCTCCAGTCTTCTTTCTTGGAAAACAGCACTGGGGACGCCCAGGGTGAAACGCTGGGTCTCACAAAGCCCCTTTTCTGCAAATCTTCCAGCTGCACCCTCACCTCATGAAGCTCTGCAGGAGCCATCTGATATGATGATGATGATATCAGTGTCGTCTCGGGTTTCAACTCAATGCAAAAATCTATCTCTTGATGGGGAGGTAGTCCGGGGACATCCTCCAGAAAGATTTCCTCAAACTCAGCCACTACTGCTGGAAACTGGAAACTTGTAACATCTGCTACGCCAAGGGCTAGGCTAACCTACTGATGTGAAATCGGTTGTTCCCTCCTATGCACGAGTCCATCCTACACCGCCTGGGTCTCTCTTTCACTAATAAAAGAGAACCTCATTCCATCACTGCAGACACACCGCACCCTTTGCCTAAAACAGTCAATCTGGACATGAACTGTGGATAGCCAATCCATACCACGAATGACATCATAAGGCCTCGACGCTACCACCAAGAGGTTCCAACCGGAACTCTCACCTCCATGGGTCAGGTCACACTGTCTATAGAGGTGTGTGATCTCTGAATCTTCTCAAGTCAGTGTTTCTAAGCGTAAGGGTCGAGTCAACGACTCAACTGGAATCTCAAGGACTCGAACAAGATAAGTATCCAGAAAAGAATGAATATCACCTTTGTGTATCAGTACGACAACCAATGTAGAAAAGACACAGATTGTACCTCTAATCATTCCGGGAGTACCTGGGTCATAATCCTCTGCCACCTGCAGCTGTCCCTGCCTCTGTCGACTAGCTCCCTGAGCCTGGGGTGTACCTCCTGAGGGTGGTGGTGGTAAAAGGTCAAAACGCCGACCACCTCCAGCTGCTCTCCCAGCTCCCCTACCACGTCCGCCGCCCCGCGGATCTATCTGCTCCACACGTTGCCTCTGCCTCGGTGGTCCATCCACTACTCCCATGTCAGTAGTACGGCGGGTCAGACAATCTCGAGCGAGATGTCCCTTGCCCTCACATGAGTAGCATCGCCTCTCTCAAGGCTGGCTGGATGTGCCCTGCGAACCCTGTATGGTAGATCCCCTATCCTGGGATCTCCTCTGAAAACATCTCCCATGCCTCGGTCCTTGACGTTGGCTCCCTGCTGCCGAGGTCTCTGCTCCAGCTCGCCCACTACTGACAACTACGGGTTGTCTCTGCTCTTCCAAGAAGCTCTCGACCACCAAAGCCCGCTCGAGCACCCCAGCATAGGTAGGAATGCTCATAGGGATGATGCTATCTCGGATATCCCTGCGCAAGACCCACTCAAAAGTCCGAGCTCTGAAGTACTGATCTCTGACCATATCCATCGAGTACTGCAAGAGGTCGGTAAACCTTGATGAATAGTCATCCAGCATCATGGTTCCCTGCTAGAGCTGAAGAAGCTCATGTATACATACTGCTCTCAGGGTAACCGATGAAAACTCCTCTCTGAAGAGACGCTCAAACTCCAACCTTGAAAGAGTCTCCTCATCGTGAATCTGGATAACCAAACTCCACCATCGTCATGCTGAGCCCTGTAGAAGGCTCGCTTCCAGGATCACCATCTGGTATGTTGGTGTCCTGACCAAATGGAAGACTCTGGTCACTGCATTAAGCCAGTCATCTTCTGCCTGAGGGTTAGACTCGCCTCGAAACATGAGGGGTCTCTGTCTCTGAAACTCGTGGAGTGCACTCAGCCTGCGCTCCTCCTCTAATGGTACAGCAGGAACTAAACACCGCTCCACAGGTGGCGGGATAACTAGCACACCACCTGATGGTAAAACTGGGGGATCTGGTCCCTGTATCGAGGCTTCATCACTGAGGGGGTCATCCTCGTGATCGAGATACTGGATCCCAGCGGGTGCACGTCACAGAGGCATCCTGTTAAATAAACAAGATGTATCTCAGTCAGTGAGTATATCTGAAGAGCTGACTCAAGAAGTACATTGAAACCACAACCCATTCCTATATGATGCATGTACTATCACGACCCGTCCTCGGGGCCCGTGCCGTGACTACCCCAAACCCGGCTTCCAGAGGCTAGGGGCTGGCGAATAGCACCAAAGGCGTAAATCCTGAGAACTGGTAAGGCAATGCCTTTATAAAAGTAAACAAACACACATAGTACAAGAGGAAGCAATCACTAAGTAAGTAGTAAACAACGAAAGTGCTGAAAGTACAAAGGGGCCAGAAATACAAGCCCAACTGTAAAGTACAAGGAAAAAAGATAAAACAGCCGAAAGGTGAGAAGCAGCTCCTAGATCGTCCACCAAGGATCCTACCTGAAGGGTAGGTACAGATATCATAGCTCCTAGATCGTCCACCTCGGATCCTACCTAAATGGTAGGTACAGATAGCGCAGCTCCTGGATCGTCCGCCACTGATCCTACCTGAAGGGTAGGTACATATAGCCTCCACAACGCTCTCGCCCATCAAACACCTTCAAGTATCGTCCCATTGTGATGTCCACCTCCGGATACTGACTCGTCGTTAGGTCCACCTCTGGGTAACGTCCAGTCCTCGAACGCTCGGCCTCCGTCAGCGTTGTCGGTCGTCTGCATCCAACACAACGAGGTGCAGGCATAGCCTGTGCAGGGGTGAGTATAACGATAATCAGTAGGGACCCTGAGACCCTCAAGGTCCCTCTAAGTCCAACAAGTATAACCACAAATCAGAATCACAACAGATAACCCTTACTTAGGTATAAGCCCATACTTACACCTAAGTTATCAAGTAACCATCTCAATCATGGGGAAACACAAGGGTTATGAAATCAACGGATAACCACTACTTAGATAGATGCCCATACATATACCTAAGTTATCAAGTGACCCATCCCAATCATGAGGTAAACACATAGGTCATAGACTCAGATCAAACAAGGATTTTATTCACGATATCAAAACCACGGCTGCTGGAGAACTCCTCCTCTGTCGAGTACAGTGGGCCTGCCGCTACAACCAAGCGCGTCCCACTAACCTTGGATTGATGTAGTACTCCACCTGTCAAGTACTGTGGGCCTGATGCTACAACCAAGTGCTTCCCACCATGGGTCTGCCGCTACAACCAAGCGCTCCCCCTCATAGGCTCCAGAGGCACTCCTTCTGTTGAGTACCGCGGGTCTGCCGCTACAACCAAGCGCTCCTCTGTCGTGGGTCTACTGCTACAACCAAGCGCTCCCCCTCATAGCCTCTAGAGGTAATTATTCTGTTGAGTACAGCGGGTCTGCCGCTACAACCAAGCACTCCTCCGCCGTGGGTCTGCCGCTAAAACCAAGCTCTCCCCACTGGGCTATCCGAAACACACCGAGACGATAGATCAGCAGTCGTCAAGTCTCAGCCAGCTACAAGGTCTCTACACTCTGATAGCTCGTCACCGGGAGGGTCCGCTCCACGAGCTACTGGTCGATACTCCATGTATCACAAGTTCCACGAAGAATTATCTCAAGGGACCGCCTCATCATATGGGTCTCAACGCAACAGACAACGCGTCAATCGGACACCCAGTCTGTGAGTTATTAGCCTTTTTCGTCCCAGGGGCCCGGTTGGTTTCATGTATGAACTAACCCAACCGTATCTAAACTGTACCCCGAACTCTAATAGGGTATACTCATCGGGACCGTTTCTCAACGTGATCACCAATGCCGTTACGGTTCGTCAAACGAACGTCCGGTCTGAAAGTTGTCAGCTTTTCCGTTCAAGGGGCCCGGTTGGATTTCGGGTACAATCCAACCCGGCCACTATCCAACTGCATCCAAAACATAGGCGAAGTATGCAAAAAGTTCTGTCTCATCAAGAGGAATCCAACAAAGTCGACAACACATCAATCAGACGTCCAACTCTCAAGTAATAAGCGTTTCCGCTCCGAGGGTCCGGTTGGTTTTGTGTACGAACCAACCCGGACGAACCCAAAGTTCTCTGAAACCTCGAGTGTAATATTAAAAAATGACCGTATCGATCCAAGTATCGCATCGCAGCTGACGGTGCATCGATCGGAGGTCCGCAGCCCAAGTTATGGGCAAAAGACCGAAAGAGGATCGCAAAAAGGGGGTTCGGGCCCGGTCCGACACGGCCCGATACCCCCGGGGTCGGCCCGAACCGGGTTGAACCAACTCGGGTCTGGGTCTGGCCCGCTTGGGCCCGGCCCGTACCAGCCTGGGTGTGGCCCGGCCCGGCCTGGGCGCGGCCCGGCCTGTCGGCTCGGCCGTAATGACCAAGCGGTGGAGTGCGGGGGGCGCCCTGCCCCCCCCATGAATGAAGTCGTGACCCCCGCGTGGGGGACACTCCCTGACAGCAACGCAGCAGCCAGCACCGCGTCTCCCTTGCTCCCGCGCGACCGCGGGACCAGCCGCATATCACCGCAGAGGCTCTTTCCGGCGGCCCTTTCCGGCCGCAGGCGCCGGCGCCGCCATGCCGGCGTGGCACGCCAACAGAAGCTTCCGCGGACCACCGGACGTGCTCCGGTGGTCCGTCTGGCCTGCCATCATCGCCATCGGTCCTCCCGGGACCGGCCCTTCACTGCGAAGACCTCATAAAGCATTTTCATCCCACTTCTTCGACGTATGTCGATCTTCTGTCAATTAAACAATCCGCGGAGCCTTCGAATCAGTACAATGGTGCAGCGCTTCTTCGCCCGTTCTTCGTTGTTCCCGCGCGGTGTCGTTGCACCGCGCCGCCTTACACGTGCCACAACAAATATCAAACAAACAAGGGGGAGGAGGGTCGGCCATGTTCGTGCGGTCCGACCTCCTCCCGTAATTGTGATATCAGGCAGCTCAAATAAGACGACAATCAACGATGAAGGTAATCACGAACAAAAATAATACAATCCCCTACTTGAAGAAAAAGGTGATGGTTCGTCGAGAAATTTCACGTCACAGATGAAGGTGTCGCGGAAGGAGGATCTTTGTGTCGCGGAGAAAATATTTTTTGGCGTCGCTTCGTCGATCTCTGAGGATCTGGCGTTCTTGTCGACCTTCATCGGAGGTCGGCGTTCTTCACATTCTTCGCGTTCTTCGTCGAGGAAGAAGAACTCCAAGACACAAAGTTTCTTTCCCCAATCCTCTCTCAACAAGCTAACCCAATAAAATAAGAGTTTGTCTTATTTTATTACTCACGCCAAAGCTCTTGAAATTCAAAAATGAATCAACAATTAATTGAATTAATTGCAACGTTTAAACAACCCAATTAATAGAGGCGTTTAATAAACAGATAACAGCAAGGGTTGACTTTCATTTAATGGGGGTGCAGGTGCGTTACCTTAATTAAAAAGGGGATTGAATAAATGAATAGGTGGGGCTCGTGTGGTCCCCACCGCCCTCATAACCTCACTTGGGTGGTTTCCCCAACTTCCACTCAAAGGTCAAAACCCCTAAAAACGAAAATAAAATTGTAGCTCAATTTTATTTTTAACTTCCACAATTTTTAACAATTCCTCCCGAGCAAACAAAACTCTGAAAAAGGTGTTCCTAAGCATTTACTGGTGCTGCGATTCCATCGGTTCCCTCATATTTCGATTCCGAGCACTGGTTCAAAAGTTAGAAAAACCAGCTCATTCGTTCACTAAACATACCCGAGCTAAACTTCAGAAATTGATTCCGGGCACACCGGGCCTCAGAATCAGGCATCGTCAGAAACTGCGTTCTTGTAAAATTCCAAAGAAATTAAGAAAAAAAAAGTAAAAAAAAAGTAAAAAAATTTTCCTTGAAATTTCTGGGTTTTTACATGTACCATTATTTTCCCCTTTAACTTGTGTTTTCATGTTCCGAGTCAAAAAAAAGTCATCAGAGTCCTAGTGTATGGATACGTCGGCCGCTCGCACCAACACTAGGGTCCCTGGCCTGAAAGTTGAACTCGAAACACTTAACACTATTTCCCCAAACCAACCCACAGACTCTCAGTCCTAAGGTAGAACCGACCACCTTTGACACCACTCTGTCATGACCCATCCTAGTGGGGCCCAAGCTGCAACTCCCCAAGCCCACCTCTAATAGGCCAGGGGCTGGTGACTAGCACCGAGTAGGCATGCTACTAACATGGGAGGCATTGCCTATAAACTTGTACACACGCACACACATCTCCAAGCCCACAAAGCTGAAAAGTAAAAACTTCTAAGAGGAAAAGATGCATGCATACACTAAAACCCAACTACAGAGTACGACAGGAAAGTAAAGTACAAGAAAGTAAAACCCTGGGCCAAAAGTACAATCCCACTAAAAATAGAGTCTGTAACAAAGTCCAACCTGTAAAGAAAGGTGCTGGGACTGCAGTCTGTATCCGTAGGAACACACTCGGCCTGTCTGATCTCACTGAGTACCGTCCATTCCTGGTCCGTCTAGAATCATGTCAAAGGCTCGCTCGTCTGCACAAGACACGACATGTGCGGGGAAAGCCCGTGCAGGGGTGAGTATAACAACACCCAGTAGGACACCCTAAAACCACAAAGAAATACAACAAGGGAAAACCCACAAAATAAAGGTACAGTCAACTCTACAAATATATGTCTACCGAACATATAACAAAAATATCTAGATATACTCATGCACGATCGACCATCGTGAATACCACAACTAGGATTCAGCTCGAAGTTTCCACTAAGCATGCAACTGGGAGAACACACTCCTAGGTCTGAAGAGAGAGATAAGAAGTACTCGTTCTGGGTGAACACACCACACAAGTACTTTGAGTACATGGTGCTCAGATGAGGATCACAACCAAGTCATGGGGTGATTCTGACAACTCAGTCTGAGCTAATCCGCTAAGAAGAGGATCGACACCCGGGTAAAGTTGGTCACGTCGATACCAAGAACTCTACCTAGGGTTCTAGGAATGAATACAGTATCCAACTCTAAGTCTCACAGAGGGGATTCCAACAACTCTATTCAGGATGTCCTACTGAATGGATCATACTCTTGTATAAAGTAAATGATACCAGAACCTTCAGGGAAAAGGACAAGGGTACGAACCCTAAGAAAACTAGTCCAAGTCACAGAAGACAAGTGGCTCAAGCCATGAATAATTGGTTACACGACGTGTAGTATGGTTACACGTCGTGTTCCTTGACCCTGGGTACTTCCCGTGTAAATGACCCGTGTCATTCGCTCAAGCTGTGTAAAACAAAACTACACGACGTGTAGAAGGATCCCACGCTGTGTTCGTTGACTCCAGGTACTGCCCTTGTTAACTGACCATGTCATTCGGCTTGTCAGATAGAAAGTAACTACACGACGTGTAGAAGACTCACACGCCGTGTCCGAGAACCTGGGCTCGCTCCGTGTACGTTGGCCATGTGCCCATACACAGTCTCTGTCTGTGTCCGTGTCGCCTGCCCGTGTACTAGTACATGAGGTATCCCGTGTATCTGGCCGGGTCTGGTTGGGGAGGGGTGTACACGCCATGTCCTTGGCTGTGTACCCAACCCGTGTCCGTGCCGCCTGCCAGTGTACCAGTACATGGGGTATCCCATGTATCTGGTCGGGTCTGGCCGGGGAGGGGTATACACACCATGTCCTTGGTCGTGTACTCAACCCATGTCCGTGTACTCCCGTAGTACACGCCAGGTGATCCACCGACGAACACACGTCGTGGAGCCCATACTACACGTCGTGTAGTCGGGATTTTTCCAGAAATGTCGTCTTCCTCCTCACGCCGCAGCCGATCCTCCGGATCTTTGGTTTCTCATCCGTTCGTCCCGATACTCCAGGGGTTGGTTTGTTTCATCATGAGAACACTATAACAGGTGTTTTCGGTCCGTAAATCAGATCATAAAACCTAGAACAATCCATCCGAAGAAAAATGCCCAAAAACTTGTATCTCCCAATCCGCTCTGAATCACCCGCTGAAACCGTTGTCACACCTCCGTGACATCGCTCTGGGTTGGATCTACAATCATGGATCGTTGTGCCAACAAACGAATGCGCAACAATCGATTTCCTCCAAGAACACGTAGAATGCAACGAAAAACGCGAGGAAAAAAAAACAAGAATCAAACAAGAGGGACGAACCTCAATCATTGTTCGTGATGATCTGAGTTCGTTGTCATTAGATCAAAACCTCAACAAACAAAAGCTTATAAAATCTCAAGTAATTGATTTTCCGATAAAACCCTAAATCACGCCCGCCAGCAAAACGATCGATCCATGGCCTAATCGGTTCGCAGATTAGTCCACGTTCATCGTAGGAGTCAATAACGGGAAAAGTAAAATCAAAATAAAAACATCTTACTTGGATCCAAGGCGTTCGATGGTGAAGATTCAGTCACCGCGTCATCGTCGCCGGCGAAAATCATCAAGAACGTCGTTGATGTGTCTGGAGGTTTTCTCCAGAGATCTCTAGAAAAATTCAGAGTTATGGGAATTGTAACCCTGACCCTCCCCTGAAAAATATCTATTTAAAAGAATAAAAAGATTTCTCTACAACAAGGATTTAATAAAACATTTTAAATAAATATTTTATTATAGTTACGTCCAAAAACTGGATTTCTCCTCCGACCAGCGCCGGCTGATGTTAGGCCTCGCCTAAGGTAAAATCGCTGATCTGAATGCAACGATGCCCTCAGATTTCTGATTCGATCACCCGTTGAGGAGTTCTTCCACTTTTTCAGTAAAACCACATGCGCATGTAATTTAATTATTAAATTAAATTCAAACATTTGTTCCGGGCTCACTGGGCCTCAGAACAGCATGCCGTCTCAGAGGCTGGTCTCGAATTAATTCCTATATAATATTAAAATAATACATGGAAAAATCCGGGACATTATAGTATTCTACTGAAAATGATTTTTAGATGATCATAAAAAACCCACAAGTGATATTAGAGTAGGTTCTTTAAGTTCTTAACATGATTTGATCACTAGTTTTTGAGAAACATATGCATTGGAAACAAGAACAACATTTTTGTAAAAACAAATGATTTGCATAAACGCTACCACAAAACTAGGTTTCCACAACGCCATTCTTTATCAGTTCTAAAAAAAGCGCCGATAAAAGGGCACTTTTAACAGTGCTAAAAAATGTTGTTAAAAGTGACCCTTTGTCAGTGATTTTTTTAGTGCTGATAAATACACCCCCTTTATCAGCGCTTTTTTTAGTAGCACTGATAAAATGGGGGTCTTTATCAGTACCTTTTCCTAGTGCTGATAAATTTTATATTTCAAAAAAAGATCAAGAAAAATAATATATTGATATATAAATATATTTATATTGATATAAATATAATATATGTTTTTAAATATGTTTTAGATAAGTATAAATAGACTATTACATTTAATATATAATAAATTTAGTGAAAATGACTTTAAAATATTTTAAAAAATATTATTAATTAATAATTTTCTAATTATCATCGACTAATAATAATTTAATAACAATTTGAAGACAAAACAATTAAAAAAGAATTAATAAAAGATCTAAAATAAGTTGAAAACGTAACTCGAACTTGAAACGGGCATAACTTTTGATCTGAGTGTCCATTTGAGTTCTACAACATATCAAATCAAATCCAGTGATGTGTTATACACACTATTGATCCAATGGAACCTTCTATAACATTTTTCAAGGCCAAAAAAGGCCTAGAAGACCTCCAAAACTGAGTTTTTAGTCGGGATACCCCGATTGGTTAACATTCAAATAGCTATAACTTCTTATTTGGATGTCCTGTAGTACTATACCACATATCATATCAAAGATTGTTTCATTTTATTTGATTTGACTGGTTTTGGAGTTGAAACAGACTTCTTAATTAGAAGTTATAGTCGTTTTATCATTCTATGGCTTTTCAAATACACATATATATGTATTTATTCATAAATATATATATGTGTCTGTGTGTTGTATATATGTATGTATTTATTTATTTATAAACACACATAAAAAACATATTTTATAAATTTATTTTAAACTAATCTTATAAATATATATTAATATACAAATAAATATATGGATAAGAAATTATAGCTAAATATATATATATAAATAGATATAAATATATATTAATATACGAGTAAATAAATAAATAAATATGTATTAATATAACTAAATATATTTATATTTATATGAATCTACATTAATATATGAATAAATATAATTACACACACACACACACATATATATATATCATAAAATAGATAAAAAAAACTAAATGACTTAGTGGTAAAGGTGAAGGCGCGCAAGGGGGGAGGTCTCGGGTTCAAGTTCGATGGAAGCAGGGGCACACAGGCAAGTGGGAGGGGGTTGTGTGGTCAAGTGCAGTGTGCAGTGAGAGGGAGGGGGCTTCACCTAGCGCTGATAAAATGGGGGGGGGGGGGGGGTCAAGTGCTGTTAAAAGCTCCCCACATTATAAATTCTTTTTAACTTTTTTTAATTTTTTTTACTTTATTAGCACTTACAAAAAGTGCTGAAAAAGGATGTTTTTATCACTTCTTTTTTAGTACTGGTAATAGGGTCCTTTATCAGTGATTTTCTGAGAACTGATAAAAAGGACCGCCTCCTTTATCTTCGCTTCGATTAACAGTTATTTTCTAGTGTTGTTAATGGCCTTTTCTAGCATTGATAAAGGCCATATTTGTAGTAGTGAAAGGTAAATATGATTTACCCTTATAGGATACCCTTACACAGGAGGTCTATGAAAGGACAACCTTTTTGTTACCTTTATACAAATGTGTTTTGTAATGGTTTCACCCATATGTAAAGGGGTTTATGTAAGGTTCATTGACACTTTACCCTTATGCATAAACGTATTAAAGTTGTTGTGTAAAGGTCAATTATGTTTACCTTTGTGGGGCGTATGAAATATTCAGAGTACCCTTATGAAAAGTAGTCACATAAAGGTAATACCTTTATGCGAGGGAGCTATGTAAAGGTAATTTGTGTATTACCTCTACACAATGGTTTTCAGATCAACCTATATAAAGTTATCCTTTATATTAAATTTATACAGGCTTCAAAAAACATTAGTTACCCTTACACAAAGCTTCTCATAAGGGTAAAAGGGAGGATACACTTACACATAATAGGGATTCTACGTAAGGGTAATAAAAAATCATGTATAAAATTTGTTTTTAAATATTAAATTGTTTTTATGGTTTATAAAATGTTTATTATTGGTTGGAGCGGATACTCCAGAGGGTGGGTGAATTGAGTTCCAATTAAAATTTCTGTTAAAAAGTATTTCTAGAAAGGTTTTCCCCAAAGATTGAATACAACCCAGTTAATCAAGGTTATACTGTTATAAGAGTTTGACTATTTAAACAACTTCATAGAAGATTGATTAATTCTTAGTAATCTTAATTTGTGTTATTAATATTAATTTTGAAGTTATTCTACTAAGACAGGCCAGTTATAACTTCTTTCCAAGATTAACTATCAAAGTGAAATTAGTGATTTTTTTATTATACAGTAAAGCAATAAAATAGATATTACTAAATTATGAAGCACAACGGATATAAAACAAGTGGTTTAGTCTCAAGCTGAGACCTAATCCTCTCCACCTGGTGATCATATACCACCAAGATGTTTATATAAATAAACTTTGATCCACACCCTGGATCGGTGTTTACAACAGTACTCAGACTGTCTAGGTCCTCAAACCTCTACCACAGTTCTACGTGGGAAATCAAAAACAACAACACATAGGCTATCCAGGTCCTCAGACCTCTACCATAGTTCTACGTGGGATACACAAAGGTATAAGGAGTTTGGTGTGAGGATTTCAGTATCCTCCAGTTTAGATTAGGAGTCAGTTTGTGTCCAAATAGACTGAAGCACACACTGCTCGTAATGTAAATAAAAGGATGATCACAGCAGAGAAAGAATATAGAGATGAGTTTAGAATGATCTTGTGTGATGTCAATGCAGCTCTAGACTCTTTTGGATTGAATCAAATGATGCTTTGAGTCCTTCTCTAGATGTTGTGTGGAAAACAGAGTGTCGCAATTCAGTTTGTGTTCTTCGTGAGGTTCAATCGAGTGAAGATGTTCTTTAAGCTTCAAATATGCTTCGTGTGTTAAGCACTGTCGAGTTTCATGCAGTGTGCCTTTATTTCGAAACTTCCTCCAATTATCTTCTTTGTTGTTGTACTCACAACCTTGATTTTCATTTTTGTATCACGCACGTTGATTCTTGGTCACACTTCGCTTTTAACCTGGAATTCACATGTTGGAGCTGACAGGTTGCATGTGTTCTACACCTCGTACCTTGTATTGTCCAATGATATTTCTACAAAAAAACATTAATTATTTCAGTGCATTAAAATCATCAAATATTACCATTAGAAATTAAATTAAAATACGAAAAAATAGTTTAAGAAACAGTGTCATAGTAAGTCATGGGAATGGTGTCTCCTTCACATGGTGTCTAGGTTGATCATGGTGTCTGAGTGTCACAATGTATCATGGCCACATTGTCTTGGTCATGGTGTCTGGCTTTACGGTGTCTAGCTTCACGGTGTCTGGATTCACGATGTCTGTATTCACTGTGTCTGGCTTCACAGTGTCTGGCTTCACGGTGTCTGCTTCATGGTGTCTGGCTTCACAGTGTCTGGCTTCACGGTGTCTGGCTTCACGGCGTCTGCTTCATGGTGTCTGGCTTCATGGTGTCTAGTTTCACAGTGTTTTCTTCACGTTGTCTGCTTCACAGTGTCTGCTTCACGGTGTCTGGCTTCACGGTGTATGGCTTCACGGTATCTGGCTTCATGATGTCTGGCTTCACAGTGTCTGCTTCACGGTGTCTGCTTCACGGTTTCTACTTCACGGTGTTTGGCTTCACGGTGCCAGAAATACATAGCCATTGTCAGACTCATGGTGTCTTAGACTTTTCAAAGTAACTGTGTTCAGACTTAAATAATGATGATAATAAGAAGGATTAAACTTAAGCATTTTTCAAAGAAGGTATTTTGAAAGTAGATCAAAGATATTATAAAGTAAGTGAACTGAAAATAGAGTAATTAAGATCTTGCATGGCTCTTCTTAAAGCATGAGAAAACTTTAAACATAAATACACATGATTGGATATAATTTATAGGAGTTAACTAGGTTGAATAAGATTTGTGATCATTAAAACATGATTAATACATGAGGAGTCCAACAATCTCCCCCTTTTTGATGATCACAAATCATGTACATTTAAAGTGTATATTGGATTCAACTATATAGATAAATTGACCTATAGAGATAATTGGCTAACATATAGAAACTTCTCCCTCTTTTGGTATTATCAAAAATATGGAATAAGAGTAGTCAAAAAGTGAACAGTCCATTAATAGAAAATAAGTGATAGTACAACAAAAGAGAAATAAAAAATCAATAGCATCCCTATCCGAAAGAGTAATCACTATTCTTCTTCATGGGCTGGCCTTCTCTTTGCCTTTAGTAGAAACATAAGAGGTATCCATAGGGGTAGAGGTTGAGGAAGAAGAATATAGAGAGGTGGTTGATAAAGTGGGTAAAGGAAGGCCTTCAAAGACTGAGGGAGCCAAGGTAGGAGAAGTAGAAGATCTAGGAAGTTGCTGATCAAGAATCACGGGCCTGATCTGACTGAGTGCTTGTCTGACAGACATGGTGGTTGAGGCTAGGGAAGAGGAGAAGGTAGGCAGCCCAGGTCTGAGAGGTGCAGCCCCTGGAGCAACAATGGTTGTACTATGGACATGAAGATAGGGACTTAGGAGTTTGATGAAATCTGTAATGATTTCTCCACCATACTACATGGCTTTCTGAAAATCGCCCTTGTTCTCCATAAACTTGTCCAACAATCGAGTAAACTCTGTGAGCTTCTGGACTTGGTTCTTGAAATCTTGAGTCACAGGAGGAATCTGCAGATTTATTACAAGGTACTTGAAATGGTTTTTCATATCGGTTTTGGAGAAGATTCTGTTGAAGTAGAAATCCACTTTCTTGGAAATCTCTTGCTGAGCATCATTAGCAATTTTGGTAGATTTCTACTAGGTCCAGAACTCTAACACTGTTCTTGACCACTTCAGATAAAGAAGCTGTATTAAATCTACTGAGTACATTCTGAATCTCTTCTTTGACTACAGTTCTGAGAAGATCACTATCCAAGGAGGGTTTAGAGGATTGACTAGATTCTTTGACGGTTGTGGTCAGAGATTTTAGTTGATTCATCACCTTTTGAAGACACCCTATATACTCATCAGTGAGTTTATTAAGATTGGAAAAAATCTATTTCATTTCCTTCAAAATTTGTTTGTTCCTTTTAGAGATATTTTCATCTAATGATTCTAGATGAGGTTGAATTTGAGACACACCAACTTGTGGGATTTGAAGAGCAACATGATCTACAGGTGGAGCAATAGATTCATATCTCAAATGCAGCTCTCTCTACATGTCTTCAACCATACTTTTTAGGGTCTTTACTTCATTACTAAGCAGATTATTTTCAACTCTTACTTCTTGTATCTCATGGATCATCTTAGGTTGTATTTCCAAAATAATTTTCTCTAATAATAGGGAGGAATCTCACTCACTTAAATTTTTCACAGGACGAGGTTGGGTATTCTTGAGTTTCTTAACTTTGGATAAGAGAGTATCACCAAATTCCTTCAGATCATCTTTAATCACAAAGGATGGCTATTCTGATAAGGGTTCAAGAGTAGGTACTGGTACAGGCTCATGTTCCTTCTCAGGTGAAAAATTGGAGACTGATTTCAACTGAAATAGGGAGGAAATATCAAGTTCGGTTACTGTAACCTGATGAGAAATTTTCACATCATAAAATCTAGGAAATTTATATTGAGTGTCTATAGGACTTGAATCAGTTGGATGTGAGGATTCAATAGACTCATGATTTGGGGTTTTCTCCCCCTCAACCGATGCCTCCTTCTCAGGACTGAGAGGCTTAGGATTTGGGTCTAATTCCACAGACCCAACGCTAGGTTCCTCACTCATTTCTTATCTAGACAGATGAAAGGATAGCTCTATTCTTTCTTCAGATGAAGGGATGATTTCAGGAACAGATTGTTCCACAGGGAGTTACTCAATATTGACCTCTTGCAAAAGAGGTATCTCTTCCACTATAGGCTCTTCTATTGTAGGCTCTTCCATGGCATGCTTTTCAAATTCTTTGGAAACTGATTCTGTTACATCTTTTGGTTGAGTTTCCAAATTAGCAGCTTCTTTATGAGCAAGGACTTCTTCTTCAATAACTTCAGGAGGAGCAGTTTTATTGTCTTCCTCAACAGTAATAGCTTCCCTAGGTGGCACTACAACCCCTTCTTCCTCTTCTTTAGAATACTCAACAATCTCATCTGGTTCCAAACCGGGATCAGAAATTTCTTTCGTTCTTGAGGGATAATCCACAGGATTGAATTTCTCATAATGTCTATCAATTTCTTCGACCCATTCCTTTTTCCAATGATTCCAATTTATCCTCATTATTTTGATAGTGGATTTTGAGAGACAATACCCACAGTCCTTAATTACTTCCTCATTAGTTACAACCATACCTTTGGCAAGAAGCATGACTGAGATTAGCTGAGAGTAGAACAGAGAAGTTGACTTGGATGTGATTTTGATCAACCCACACATATGGTGTATGATATACTTTCATAGGTTGATCTTATGCCCATTTTTCATAAGGTGAATCAAAAAAACATCTTGATATTTTAAAACAGCAAAATAACCTTCTCTTGGACTAACCAAATTCTACATAAACTTGAACAAAAGCCTTGATTCTCTATCTAATTCAGCAGCAATGGCCCTCCTCTGGGTTCCATTTCCAGTGAAGGTTTTCAGGGAATATTCTAAATCAAAGAAATCGGTTGAAGGTGGAGGTCCTCTCTGATAAACCTCACATATGCCTTCAGGATGTATCCTAAGGCATGCATCCCATAACCTCAAAGAGAATGAGAATCTTTGCCTATTGACCCAGCTTATCACAACATAACTCTCACCACAATCAAATGAGAACTGTACGTACTGGTAAAACTGAGCCACTGACCTAGGATATATGGGTCTATCCTCCTTAGGGAACCATTCTAACCAGCCTTGTTGTTCTAACACTTTCAATACCAGAGACTTACTAGACAGAAGCCATTTGAACAAAATCTCTTTCTCAAGTACAACAACACGGTTTACCAAATTTGGATTTAAAGGTCCTTCATGTGTCAGCTTAGGTGCAATCTTCTTCTTCTCTGAGTTTTGCTTCTCAGGTGTCGATGATGACAGACATTTCATTCTTGGAATTCACTGAAGGTTCGAGCGAGAGAAGGGTTTCAAGGAAGAAGAAGGGTTTGAAAAGAGTAGGTAGAAGAAACATCGAGTGAAGAATTGAGTGATACTTACTTTGTTTTATCATTTAGGAACACCAAATGTCGCAAAAAAATGTGGGAAAATAAAAAAGTGAAAAGGATAATTACTGCGATACGAGTTTAAAGAAAAAAAACATAAATAATTTTTTTCAGTGAGACCGTGTCTGGTCATTGCAGTGAGATAGTAAACAAGTTTCATGGTGAGACTGTGAGCGAACTTTTCAGTGTGTGTTATGGTGAGATAGTAAATGTTAGACAGTAAGTACAAAATACTAACTGTGAGACTGTAAACATGAAACTTTATAGTGAGATAGTAAACATGAGAGACAGTAACTGAGAAACCATAATCATGAAAAAGTAAAGTATAACACAGTAAGATATCGAATAGTAAGATCTGAAACAGTAACAAGTAAGGTATCTTTTTGATACTTATCATGCCTAGTTCATGTATAATGTAGTCTATTCTCTCAGAATTTAATGGTTTAGTGAATATATTAGCAAGTTGATATTCAGTACCAATTAATTCCAAAGTGATATCACCTTTTTGATAATGATCTCTCAAAAAGTGATGTCTTACATCAATATTCTTTGTCCTAGAATGAGAAACATTATTTTTTGAGATATTAATAGCACTTATGTTGTCACAATTTATAGGTACATGTCTGAATTAATATCCATAATCTAATAATGTGTGTTTCATCTACAAAATTTGTGCACAACAAATGCCAGCAGCTATGTATTCAGCTTCTGCAGTAGATAATGCAACAAAATTTTGTTTCTTACTACACCATGATACTAGTGACTTGCCTAAAAGGTGACATGTTCCAGAGGTACTTTTTTATCTAACTTATAGCCACCAAAGTCAACATCAGAATAAGTAACTAATTCAAATGATTGTCCTTTAGGATAAAACAGTCCTAGATTCGGTGTATTCTTGAGGTATTTAAAAATTTTCTTTACAACATTTAAATGAGATTCCTTAGGGTTTTCTTGAAAACGAGCACACATACACACATTAAACATAATGTCAGGACGACTAGCAGTTAAGTAGAGTAAACTTCCAATCATTCCTCTATAAGTGGTTTGATCAACAAATTTTTCGTCTTCATCAAGATCCAACTTACAAGTGGTACTCATGGGAGTGTCACTACTTTTAGTGCTATCCAATCCAAAATGTTTTAGAAGATCCTTTGTATATTTACTTTGATTTAAAATAATACCATTTTCATTTTGAAAAACTTTAAATCCAAGAAAATAATTGAGTTCTCCCATTAAACTCATTTCAAATTCTTTTTGCATAATTTTAGAAAAATCAACACATAAAAAATTCTTTGAAGATCCAAAAATAATGTCATCTACATAGATTTTAACAATTAAAAAATCATTATAAATTCATTTTATAAAAAGGGTAGGATAAACTATTAATTTTTTAAAACAGTTGGAAATAAGAAAAGTACTCAATCTGTCATACCAAGATCGTGGATCTTTCTTCAAACCATATAAGGCTTTTGATAGTTTAAAAATATTATTTGGAAAATTGGGGTTTGTAAATCCAGGGGTTGTTAAACAAAAAAATCCTCAGCTGTATACCTATTTAAGAATGCACTCTTAACATCCATTTGATATAGTTTGAAATTCAAATGTGCGACATAGGCAAGCAGGATTCTGATGGATTCATGTCTGGCTACTAGTGAAAAGGTGTCCTCATAGTCGATTCCTTCTTCTTGACTATAGCCTTGTGCAACTAGTCTATACTTGTTTCTAACTATGTTACCAGCTTCATCAACTTTATTCCTAAAATCCCATTTAGTGCCTATGGTAAAAGTTTCCTTAGGTCATTCAACAAGTTTCAAAACTTTTTTCCTTTTAAACTGATTAAGTTCTTCTTGCATAGCCATCACCCAAAATTCATCATTGATTGCATCATTGATATTTTTAGGTTCAAGCTATGAAAGAAAACCTTGATTTCAACCTGGTTTCTTAGAGAATCTCTATTTTGTGTCCTAGTTGTGCCCAAATTTACCCTACAGGTATGTGGTCGTTGTAGTACAGGTAGGGGTCTAATCCACATGGACCGAAGAAGAAACTGAGAGACACTCTGATTTTGGAAGGATTTGGCTATGGAGTGGACAAGTATTTGGATTGATTTGATTTTAATAACTACTGATTTTATCTAAAGAAAATAAATTAAAACATAAAATTACTTAGTCTAAAACAATTAATGGAGATGAGTTTATCCTAAGTTGTTACTAGGGTTAGATTAGATGTATTTATTTTCTTATAATGTTCGTTTCACTAATTCAAGACGTATCAACAAAATGATATAATTCCTCAAAATCATTCACCAATTTAATCCCTACACAATTCAAAGTCTAATCACCAATGAACTTAGAGGATCAATTTAATTATCACTCCAAGGAATTGGATCGTACTAGAACTCGAAATGTGTCATTGTTAAAGTTGGAGAAGACGAAGAAGAAAATTAATCATCAAATAGAAATCTTAAAATAATGAAATGATTACAGAAATTCAGATCATAAAATAACATCCAATCTTCCCAATGAAACTCCCTAGGACCAGCCCATAATGTTTTAGCCCTCCATTGATTCTATGATCACATAGGAAGCGGAAAGTAGACTCATAGGGGCGGAATTGAATAAGCAAAAACAACAACAACAAAAATGATCACTCCACCGTTGTGTGAACAAATTCATAAGTGATGGTGTGAATAAATTCACACCTTAAAGAAACGGTATCAAATTGATAAGAAGAAGAATATAAAAAGAGAAAATGAAGAACTTTTATTAAGAACTAATGTGATTCAAACAACTTACATGAGAATGAAGAACGATTACAACATCAAATGGACAGAAAAACATTACAATGAAACAAAGCATGCACGATCCCTAAATCCTTAACCACTACTACCTTAAATAGGAAACAATTAAGCCTTGGAAGAGCTCCCAACATCCCATGTTTCATTAATTAATTGTGTAGGGTAAAGGTGGGTGGAACATTAATGTAGAGAGACTTTTCCACTTCTTGCCCCGAAGATGCATCCAGCTTGCATCCACTGGAAAGATGTGCCGAAAGAACCTTCTAGAAAGCCGAATTTGAGTGAGCCATAGAAGACTTAAATGAATCCCAGGATTCCCCCTAACAGTTTATAAATGTTCAGCCCAAAATAATAAGCAGTTCGAGAGATATGATATAAATAGTGGGATGTTTTTCTGGGCCGCAGAATCTGGCCCAAAATTAAATCTTCAACTTGGTCCGCCTTAATATCCACATTTTAGGACAAATTATCACTGGATCTAGAAATATTATTTGTTCTTATATATTTATTATAGCCTCCCATGAAATTTAGGCTTCATTGGGCCTATATTTTGGGCCCCACATTCCCATCAGTGGGATGATATCCAATCTGTCTTCTCCAGAATTGTTTCCTTTCATCGCCAAATATCCCCATCATCCTTTACGAATAATCCATTGATACCTGAATGAAAAATGTTCATATTTATCTTTATATCTATTTCCCAAAATATCAAATTAAAATATGGATAATTATTTTTTTTAAAATCAGATGAAACATTGGGCCTAAATTGGTGCATATTAGGCATGAAGTGCACAAATGATGAGAATGGATGTTCAAAATTAAAATCCACTAACTCAGGCCCATAAGATCAAAAATGAACATTTAATACCATTAAAATGTAATCAAAATATGTGTTTTTATTGGATAATCACACCCCCCAACTTGAGTTTTTCTAGTCCCGAGAAAAATATATCTCACAAAAATGAAATTCGAATGACGTTTTCCAAAAACATTTTAATACACATTTCTCACCCAAATATCGCATAACAAAAAATTATAAAACTCATCAAAATCATTTAAAACAAGCTATGTACACAGGCATATCTCAATCCCAAGCCCATTCCTTTGTTCAAATTCATCGCCATATTTCATCCAAATTCAATTAAGCATGATGAAGTGTTGTACGTCACAATAGACATGGGGGTTCATTTTCATTCGAGGGAGAAAAGATGGAAGCTCTAGGAGAAATCAAATTTTAATAGTAAGATGAGCACTCATTTTTTAATTTATAATTTTTTTTGGTTTTTTTTTTGCAATTTTGCCATGGTAATTGAAATTGAACTCAATCGAGTCAACCCATGTAGAAAGACTTTGCCGATGACTCCCAGGCTCAAAGACCTTAGGGAACCAAGTGAAGCTCACATACTCGGGCATCATCTCGAGTTAACTTAATTAAAAACAAATTCAAATTACCACAAATAGAGATAAAATTCCCAAATCTGGGCCAGACAACTATGGAGTCCCGATCCCCAAGTGCCGAAAGCCACACATTAGGTCAATTCATTTCTCTACAGACAATTGATTTTTTTTTGAATACTCATGTTAAAATTAAAATGATCGCCAATCCTATGCTATTTATTATGGGTCCCCAAGAACTCAAACTAAAACCCCACAATCTAGAGGACATGCATTGTGTTTTTTTAAATAATTGGATGAAAATATAAACGGTGAAAAATCACATCGGACAACCGCACTTTCCAATATCTATGCACATGAACATAAACTTGAATTAAAATCAGAATCAAGGGATGAAAAATTATTTGATATCCAATTTAAGAGTTTGAAATGTGTTTTATCATGTTCAAGGTTAATGAAATTTTTCCTTCCACACATTTTTTTGCACACAAGATCAAAAAATTTATTTCATCTCCCCGCCAACATAGTATAACATTGTCCCCAGTGTTTAAAGAAAAGAAAAGTTATAAGGGGGGGGGGGGTAGGAGAGGAGTTCAAAGAGAAAATTGAAAATTATAAACATGGAACAAATTCCCCTGGTTTTGAAGTTGAATGTCATGATGATCTAGATTACTCCTTTGATCTCTTGGGGGATGTAGGCACCTCCTTGATTGAACATGTATCACCCAAAATAGTCCATGAACCATAAAAAGAAGAACAAACTAGACAAAACAAACAACACAACGATTTATTTAATTCCAAGCATCATCATTTTTATGGTTTTCCCTGTTTTTATTGTTTATTTAATCAAACTAATGATACATAGTTTATTTTTAAATTTCTGGGTAAGGTATTACTCAAGGATCACACTGCGTGACATGGATGAATACGGTGCTCCCATTTCAGACCCATCCATACTCATAAAAGAAGAACAGGTCAATAGTATAATTTTTTTTAACCTACAAAAACATAAATAAAATAAAATAAAATGATGATACATTGTCTTCTTTTAAATTTCTGGGTAAGGTATTACTCAGGGATCACACCGCGTGACATGGATGAATACATTTCTCCCCTTTCATACCCATCCATACTCATAAAGGAAGAATAGTTCAACAGTCTAAGGTACTAATTAAATGAAATAAAACATGAAAACCACGGGTTGCCTCTCGTGCAACGCTTTTTTTAACCTTGCTAGCTCGACTTGAACCCCCCAACTTATCCAATTCCAACTTTCAAAATTTTAATGACCTCATCTTTCTCCACTTCAACTTGATTAAGAATGACTCTACATTGTGGTTGGTAAGAAGGTTTTGAATTTGATTCATAAACAATCTTATTTTCTAAAATCAATGTGAAAATCCAAGGAGTATAAAAAATGGTTGATATTTTTTCTTCTGTAGTCTTTCCTAATAAATCAAAGATCAACCCCCATTTTGGGTTTCATGAGATGAATGAATGAAAAACCCAAGCTCTTGTTTATCACAAATGATGGGATACTCGAGTGGGGAAGGAAGGACAATGATTTTGAGTTCAGGTTGATTGAAATTTCTTAAAGAAGATTGGCAATTTGAATGAAAATAACCTTCTTCTCCCAAGACATTAGAATGAATTGATTCCTTATAAAAATATGATTCATCCTAAAAAGTGTCCAGTTGAATTCTAGGAGTAGTTATGGGATCAATTTTTGGGATTTCTCCCAATTGTTCAGTGATTGGTGGTCCTAAAAATTCACTAATGGAGCCACGTTCGGGAAACTCAATCCATGATGTCAAATTATTATCTTTTGAATTCAAAAAATCAATTTCCTCCTGATTTAAAGACCCTTGAACAATTTCTGGATTCACTTCCCCTACCCCAAATCCAAATATTGGTTCTTCAATAAATTCATGAGAGTTTTGTTGGAAACTAGACACTCCACATAAGGTTTCAGAAGGAACAATTGGTGTATGGATGAGTTCCTCACAAGTATTAATGCATTGTAGTTCTAATCTCAATGATGATACCTTGGAACTCATTATATCCATTTGATTACACAATTTTTCAAGAAATGATTGAGGAATAGATAGTATGGGATTTTGAACATTATAGACTTCGCTAAGATTGGACTCTTCAATCATCCTTGAGAGGGAAGTAAATCTATCATTTAAACATTCATTATTCCATTGATTGTACGTCTCATCAGGTGCGGGGTAATCATTCAAGGGTTGATCAAAGAAATTTTCTAATTCAGGGGCTTCCCAATATTCATTTTCCATTTCATTCCAGCATGAGTTTGTGACAAGATAATTTGGAGGATACTCTATTGGAGAAGATATAATGTTGGATTCTAGATTCTCAGGACACACACAAACAGAAAGGGGTAAAGATAAGAGAGATGGAGGTGAGAATAGAGAATGTGGGTTGAGAAAATAAGATGTGTGTCTAAGGTAACTTACTTGGTTCCCCGAAAATGGTGCCAAAATTTGGTTGTGCCCAAATTTACCCTACAGGTATGCGGTCGTTTTAGTACAGGTAGGAGTCGAATCTATAAGGACCGAAGAAGAAACTGAGAGACACTCTGATTTTGGAAGGATTTGGCTATAGAGTGGCCAACTATTTGGATTGATTTGATTTTAATAACTACTAATTTAATCTAAATAAAATAAATTAAAACATACAATTACTTAGTCTAAAAAATTAATGGAGATGAGTTGATCCTAAGTTGTTACTAGGGTTAGATTAAATGTATTTATTTTCTTATAACGTTCGTTTCACTAATTCAAGACGTATCCACAAAATGATATAATTCCTCAAAATCATTCACCAAATTAATCCCTACACAATTCAAAGGCTAATCACCAATTCACTTAGAGGATCAATTTAATGATCACTCCATGGAATTGGTTCATACTGGCACTCGAAATGTGTCATTGTTAAAGTTGGAAAAGACGAAGAAGAAAATAAATCATCAAATAGAAATATTAAAATAATGAAATGATTACAGAAATTCAGATCATAAATTAAAATCCAATATTCCCTATGAAACTCCCTAGGACCAACCGATAATGGTTTATCCCTCCATTGATTCTATGATCACAAAGGATGCGGAAAGTAGACTCATAGGGGCGGAATTGAAGAAGCAAAAACATCAACAATAAAAATGATCACTCCACCGTTCTGTGAAAAAATTCACAAGTGATGGTGTGAATAAATTCACAAATTAAAGAAACGGTATCAAAGTGATAAGAAGAAGAATATAAAAAGAGAAAATGAATAACTTTTATTAAGAACTAATGTGATTCAAACAACTTACATGAGAATGAAGAATGATTACAACATCAAATGGACACCAAAACATTACAATGAGACAAATCATGAAAGATCCCAAAATCCTCTACCACTACTACCTTAAATAGGAAAAAATTAATCCTTGTTTGATCCCCCAACATCCCATGATTCGGTATTTAATTGTGTAGGGTAAAGGTGGGAGGAACATTAATGTAGAGAGACTTTTCCACTTCTTGCCCCGAAGTTGCAACCAGCTTGCATCTACTGGAAAGACGTGCCGAAAGGACCTTCTATAAAGCCTAATTTGAGTGATCAATAAAAGACTTAAATGAATCCTCGTATGTCCCCTAACATTTTGTAAAATTTCAGCCCAAAATAATAATCCGTTCGAGAGATATGATATAAATAGTGGGATGTTTTTCTGGGCCATAGAATTTGGCCCAGAATTAAATCTTCAACTTGGGCCACCTTAATATCCACCATTTAGGAAAAATTAGCACTGGCTCCAGAAATATTATTTGTTTCTATATATTTCTTCTAGCCTCCCATGAAATTTAGGCTTCATTGGGCCTATATTGTGGGCCCCACATTCCCATCAGTGGGATGATATCCAATCTGCCTTCTCCAGAATTGTTTCCTTTCATCGCCAAATATCCCCATCATCCTTTATGAATACTCCATTAATCCCTGAATGAAAAATGTTAATATTTATGTTTATATCCATTTCCCAAAATATCAAATTAAAATATGTTTAATTATATTTTTTAAAATCATATGAAACATTGGGCCTAAATTGGTGCATATTAGGCATGAAGTGCGCAAATGATGAGAATGGATGTTCAAAATTAAAATCCACTAACTCAGGCCCATACGATCAAAAATGAACATTTAATACCATTAAAATATTATCCAAATATGTGTTTTTATTGGATAATCATGTACCTATACCTAAATCCCCTACTACAACATCTAAGGGATTATTTTTAAGGGTCCTAGTTGGTCTAGAGAAGGTAGGGCTAGAAATTTTAGTTTCATTTACAGGTTTGGGTTCTACAGGAACAGGTTATGGAAGATTTCCAGAACTGGTTGTATTAACGATAGGTTCACTATTTTTTTCATTAAGGTTTAGAATGGATATATCTTCTTCAATATTTTCAAGAGGGGTCTTAGGTTCATGTGGACCAGTTTCATCAAATTTGATGTGTAAAAATTATTCCACACATTTGGTTCTCTTATTGAATACTCTATAGGCTTTACTCGAGATTGAGTAACCTAGGAAAATTCCTTCATCACTTTTGGAAGCAAATTTTTCAAGATTATCTTTAGTATTAAGGATAAAAACTTTGCAACCAAAAACTCTAAAGTAATTAACCTTAGGCTTCCTATTGTTCCAAAGCTCATAAGGGGTCTTTTTAAGAATTGGTCTAATCAAGAATCTATTGATAATGTAACAAGCTGTATTAATAGCTTCATCCCAAAATTAAATTGGCAAACCATATTCATTGACCATTGTCCAAATAATATATTGAAGAGTCCCATTTCTTCTTTCTACTACACCATTTTGTTGAGGTGTTCTAGGAGCAGAGAAGTTGTGACTATAGCCATTGTGTGAGAAATAAGATTCAAACTCATGATTTTCAAACTCACAGCCATGATAACTTCTCAAGGTATTGATCCTAAGTCCACTACGGTTTTCTACAGACTTGGAATATTTGATAAAATAAGAACAGGCTTCACTTTTGTGAGAAAGAAAGTATACCCAAGTGTACCTAGAAAAATCATCTACAAGAACATAAACATAGTGCTTCCCGTTTAGACTTAAATCTCTTGATGGTCCAAACAAATCCATGTGAACCAACTCAAGAGGTTGAGAAGTAGAAACTTCTTTATTTTATTTGAAAGAAACTTTGCGTTTTTTCCTTTTGAAAAGGATTACACACTTTGTTAAGTGGGAATTCCAGTTTAGGTAAGTCTCTAACTAAACCTTTCCTAGTCAGTTTGCTAAGTGAGTGCACAATACAGTGTCCTAGTCTTCTATTCCATAGCTAATATTCTTTATGAAAAACATATATATCAGTAATATTTTGTTTAGCTAAATAATTAAAATCTACAACATTTACATTTTCATTTCTTAATGTAGCAAATACCAAAACATTTTTAGAATTAAAAACATGACATGAATCATTTTCAAATTTTAAATTGAAACCATTATCACAAAACTGAGAAATACTTAGCAGGTTGTATTGTAATCCATCAAAAAATAGTAATTTAGAAATTAAAATTGAATCAGTGTTACCAATATGGCCTAATCCAATGATTTTTCCTTTTGAGTTATCCCCAAATTTGACATGTCCTCCATCAACTTTGATCAAGATCTTAAAGCATGAGTAGTCTCCTGTCATATGCCTTGAACATAAACTGTCCAAGTACCATATCTTCCTACAGGAACTTTTTAAGCAAGTTTACTACAAAACAGATTTAGAAAGAAGATAATTTTGGTACCCAAATTTTATTGGGTCCAGAAAGGTTAGAAAGTAAAACTTTAGGCACCCATATTTGTCTAATGGGTTTCCTAAAATCAACAGATTCAAAAGATGTTGATAAATAAACTTTGTTTGGTCTATAAGAATTTTAATAGCTAAATGAAGTATAAGAATTTCCAAAACATGAACTAGTAGCATACTATCCAGATTTTGGAATAAATTTGTTCTTAACAATCTCTCTCTATCCAGGTTGGTATCCTAAACCAGTAGTATACTTTGGTGCAACTTGTTTTCCAAGAATTTGAGTTAGAGTATTCTTTCCATTTGTGAACTTCTCTAAGAATTTTCTAAGTTTCTCATTAGAAAATTTGAGTTCAGTATTCTCCTTTAACAATTGAGCATTCTTTTTCTTTTCTATACTAAGATCATATTTAACAGTACTAGTCAAGGAATATTGTTTCTTTAATTATTTGTACTTATCTTTTAGGTCATTACAGTTATCTTTTAACATATTACAGTATTCAAATAATTCAGCTTTAGACATATTATTGTCATTATTTGAATCACTTTCATTCCGAGAATAGTAATCATTTAGAACAGGGGAAACAAGTACCTCAGATGTTTTAGTCATGAAACACATGTTGGCATGATTCTTTTCTTCAAAATCAGAAGCTTCAGATCCAATTGAGCTATCTTCTGAATCACTCCATGTTGCCTTCATAGCTTTCTTATATTTTTTGTCCTTATAATCATATTTCTTCTTTAATTTCAATTTTGGATAGTTAGCCTTGACATGTCCTTTCCTTTTACATTCATAACAGACCATCTCATCATTTTTAGCAGCTTTCTTCCAATCTCTCTTCCAATTACCATATTGGTCATTATTAGCCTTATAATTTTATTTTCGGAAAAATTTCTTCTTTCTATAGAATTTCTTGAATCTCCTGGATATATGATCCATCTCTCCATCATTGTCTGAGTCAAAATTTTCACTAGTGGAGCTTCCTTCATCTATGTGAACTTTCTCTTTGTCCTTGCTTTTTGAAGCAGTAGACTTAAATTCCACTGACTTCTTCTTAGGTTCATCATCTTACTCTTTATTTACCTTCATCTCTTCTTCATACAGAATCAATTTTCCAATCAGCTCCTTGATAGGTAGCTTACCAATGTCACATGATTATCGTATAGAGACAGAGGTTCCTCTCCATCTGTCTGGTTGGAATCTTAGCATCCTCATGATTTACTCCTTTGCTAGAACAACTTTTCCTAGTGATCTCATTGTATTGACTATCTCATTAAACTTGAGATACATATCATAAATAGATTCATTATATTTCATTTTAAAATTATCATACTTAATAGTGTATGTATTTAGTCTCATTTTTTTAACATTGGTTGTTCCCTCATAGAAAACAGCCAGAGTATCCCATATTTCATAAGCAGTCATACAATCAGATATTCAATTAAATTCTTAATCTCCTAAATCACAATACAGTGCATTCATTTCTTTACAATTATTATTTTAAGCAACTTTCGTAGATTCATCCCAAGTAGTTCTAACCGTTTCTGGAATCTTATATTGAGTCTCTATGGCAGTCCAAAAGTCAAATCCCATAATTTCTAAATGGATTTTTATTTTTATTTTCCATTGGGAATAATTGACACCATTAAAGAAGGGCGGCATGTTGGTTGCTACACCTTCTAATCTGTTATCCATAATTAGATTTTAGAAAACGTATTTAAAGAGATAAAAATTTAGAAATAACAGAAATTTAAGATCTTTAAGACACAACTAAAATCACAGTTGAATAGGATTACACAGAGTCATAATAAACAGCCTCTGATACCAAATGTTGGTCGGAGTGGATACTCAAGAGGGGGTGGGGTGAATTGAGTTCCAATTAAAATTTCTGTTAAAGAGTATTTCTAGAAAGGTTTTCCCCAAATATTAAATACAACCTAGTTAATCAATGTTATACTGTTATAAGAGTTTGACTGTTTAAAAAACTTCGTAGAAGATTCATTAATTCTAATTAATCTTAATTTGTGTTATTAATATTACTTTTGAAGTTATTCTACTAAGACATTCTAGTTATAACTTCTTTCCAAGATTAACTATCAATGTGAAATTAGTGATTTCTGGATTATACAGTAAAGCAATAAAACAGAGATAACTAAATTAAGCAGCACAACAGATATAAAACAAGTGGTTCAGTCTCAAGACAATACCTAATCCACTATAATTGGTGATCACCTTCCACCAAGTAGTTTATATAAATAAACATTGATTCACACCCTGGATTGGGGTTTACAACAGTACATAGATTGTCCAGGTCCTCAGACCTCTACCACAGTTCTACATGGGAAAGCAACAACAACAACACACAAGCTATCCAGGTCCTCAGAACTCTACCACATTTCTATGTGGGATACATGAAGGTATAAGGAGTTTGGTGTGAGGATTTCAGTATCCTCCAGTTCATCTTAGGAGTTAGTGTGTGTCCAAACAGAAAGAAGCAAAAAATTCTCATAATGTAATGAAATGGATGATCACAGCAGAGCAAGAATATAGAGATGACTTTAGAATGATCTTGTGTGATGTCAATTCAGCTCTAGACTCCTTTTGCTTGAAGCAGATGAAGCTTTGAGTCCTTCTCTAGAATTTGTGTAGAAAACAGAGTGTCACAATTCAACTTGTGTTCTTCGCGAGGTTCAATCGAGTGAAGATGTTCTTTATGCTTCAAATATGCTTCTTATGTTCAACAGTGTCGAGTTGCATGCAGTGTGCCTTTCTTTCGAAACTTCCTCCAAGTATCTTCTTTGTTGTTGTGCTCACTTCCTTTCTTTTCGTTTTTGTATCACACACGTTGATTCTTGGTCACACTTCGATTTTAACCAGGAATGCACATGTTGGAGCCGATAGGTTGCATGTGTTCTGCACCTCGTACCTCGTATTGTCCGATGATATGTCTACAAAGAAACATTAATTATGTTTGTGAATTAAAATAATCAAATATGACCATTATAAATTAAATTGAAAGACGACAAAATATTTTAAGAAATGATGTCACAGTAAGTCATGGAAACGATGTCTCCTTCACACGGTGTCTAGGTTGATCATGGTGTCTGAGTGTCACAGTGTCTCATGGTCATGGTGTCCAATTCACAGTGTTTGGATTCATGATGTTTTGCTTCACGGTGTCTAGCTTCCTGGTGTCTGGTTTCAATGTGTCTGGCTTCACAGTGTGTGGCTTCACGGTGTCTACTTCACGGTGTCTGCTTCACGATGTCTACCTCACGGTGTCTGCTTCACGGTGTCTGGCATCAGGGTGTCTGACTTCACGATGTCTACTTCATGGTGTATGGCTTCACGGTGTATGGCTTCATGGTGTCTTCTTCACGGTGTCTGCTTCACAGTGTCTGCTTCATGGTGTCTGGCTTCACAATTCCAGAAATACATAGCTAGTTGCAGACTCATGGTGTCTTAGACTTTTCAAAGTAACTATGTTCAGACTTAAATAATGATGACAATATGAAGGATTTGACTTAAGCATTTGTCAATGAAGGTATTTTGAAAGTAGATAAAAGATAGTATAAAGTAAGTGAACTGAAAATAGAGCAATTAAGATCTTGCATGGATCTTCTTAAAGCATGAGAAAACTTTAAACATAAATACACATGATTGGATATAATTTACAGGATTTAACTAGGTTGAATAAGATTTGTGATCACTAAAACAAGATTAATACATGAGGAGTCAAACATTTATAAACCATAATAAAAGGTATTTTCGGATATATTAATTTATAAGGATTTTGTGAATTAATTAATTAATTATAAATTGTTTATAATTAATTAAAAAATCATTATAAAAAATTATTCAGAAATATTAAAGGTTAATATTTTAAAATACCTTTTGAAAAATTAAATGGTATGCATTATGATTTAGAAATCAATGGCTTATTTAGAAAACAATGGTTTATTTAGAAATCATACGGTGTTATTTATAAAGAGTTTATAAAATTGAAAAATATATGAGTTTTAGATTATATAAAATGTTTATATAATAGATATTGAATTATAAAATGTTTATAATTCATGAAATTTCATATAAATTCCATTTAATATAAAATATAACAGGGTTCATATTGAAATGAATATAAAATGTTTATATTGTTTCTAAATTACAAAATGTTTATAATTAGCATTTATTTATGAATAGTTCATAAATGTCTCATGATTTATAAAATAAATAAATTGTTTATTTATTTGTTAAATTTCCTTTATATTCAGGTTTAGTAATTTTTTATGAAATATGAATATTGTGTATTCACATATATATGATAAATTGTTTATAGGATAAAGCCTTGCATACTATGCTAGATTTGATATTAGAAAGTTTATTTTTTATCTAACTTGAACTCAGTTTGTATTTTTAGTTATGATCTTGAGAATAGTTATTGGGAATTTTTTGTGCATATTAGGTGTTAGAGTTTTCATGAATTGGATTCTATTTTGAGTAGAGTATCCTAGGTAGAGGGACTTGGGGTCATACCACATACTTTCTTGGAGGCTTTCCTTGGCTGGGAAAGTGAATGAGGTTGGCTATATGTTTCCCCAGGCTAACTCATGCGTAGTTTGTCAAACTCATATAGCTCAAGGCCTTTACATGAAGTGTTCAGGTAACTTATGAATTTATTTCATAAATTATCAAGAAAATATGTGTTTTTTTTATTTATTTTTAGTGATTGATTCATTTTTTAAACTAAAATGTCACTTTTAAACAAAAAACCCTCAATTTGAGTCATTTTGGGCACATCGTGCATTAAATTACCATGCAGTTAATTCATACACACCAAAAATTACTTAGGGATTTTTATCCTTTGGTATCAAGACAATTCTAGTGTTTTTTCTTGGTTTTTAGTGGGTTGTTCTTGTTTTAAACAAAAACCACTTTTAAACTAGAAACACGTGCTTTTGAGTAATATTGGGCACACCAAGTGTCAGATTGCATTGGTTGATTCCTGAATGTTGAAAATGTTGTATGTATCATTTTTTGAGTATTAAGAAAATATGAGTGTGTTTGCTCAGTTTTGAGTATGTGATGTGTGTTTTGAACTAAAATGTCCATTTTAAATCAAAACACACACTTTCAATCATATCAGTCACACCATGTGTTGGATAAACATGCTGTTAATTCCTACACATAAAAAATGGCTTATAATTTTTTTTTGTAATGTATCAATTCAATTCAAGTGTGTTTTATAAGTATTCAATGATTGGAACATGTTTTTAACTAAAATGTAAAATTTAAACATAAAACACACACTTTGAGTCATATAGGGTACACCATGTGTGAGATTAAAGTGTGTTTGACTCCTATATTTTCTTAGTTTTGAGCATGTGATGTTCGTTTTGAACTAAAATTTCTATTTTAAATAAAAAAATGCTCTTTCAATCATACCGAGCACACTACATTCCAGATTGATGTGGGGTTGATTCCTACATATAAAAAATGACTTATATATCATTGTCCTAAAGTATTAAAATAACATGAGTGCATTTGTTTGGTTTTTAGTGAGTGATGCACATTTTGAACTAAAATGTCACTTTTAAACTGAAAACATGTACATTGAGTCATATTGAACACATCATGGGTCGGATTAACATGTGGTTGATTTCTATATGTCACAAATGATTTATGGATCATTTTCCTAAAGTATCAAGACAATTTGAGCACATTTATATATAATTTCCCTTGTATTGTGTTTTTTTATTTAAATGCTTACATTTACTAATTTTAAAATGCTAAAGTTTTATAAAATTTAATTATAGGATATTTTTTAAAATAAATTTATTTAATTTTTATTATTTAAAATAAGTTTTTTTAAATTATTTTTTGTTAAAAATAAAGATTTTTTATAGAATAATAAATGAGTAGAACATTGCATGTGAATTCATAAATTGTTATCATGTGTGTCTAGGTAAATGAGAATACTTATTAGATTTATTGATAAATAGTTATTATTTTTATTTTAATAATAAATATGATGACATCATTATATATCAAAACATATTTATATCTCATATATTATTATGGGAACATATCGATCAATAAAATATAGTTTTTTTCATTAATTTATTTTTTTTATGTATTTATAAATAAGTGGAGAGATATAAATTCAACAAAAAAATATAGATTTTTTATATTGAAAATGTATCATGAATGGATAATCACTATTTTGTTGCAGAATAATGAATGACCGTATAATCGTTCAAATGAATTCATCATAGGATTGATGGGCTCAAAACCCGTCTCAACCTAAGCCCACAAAAATGAAGAAATATCTATATTTATGAAGATTCATCTATGCTAAATGGAGCTAAGGATGTTCTTGACCCAAATTTAGTCCAATCACTCTTCCACCCTGATTGATGGTATTAAATAAATAATTTTATGGGTTTATGTACTAAAATACTTGAAACATAAAGATCGATGTGGGACAATCAAGGCAAAGAGTTTTAAAATAATTTCAAAAATCCAAACTCATTTAGAGTTTTTTTATTAAAAAACAACAAATTAATCATATCATATTATATTATGAAATATTTTTTAACTAATCCAACTCATTTAAACACGAGATTATAAATTATAAATTATATATTTTTTATAAATCCCATAGAAAGAAAACTAAGATTAAATATATACACTTATAATGTTATTATCATTTACAAATATAAAATTAATAAATTAATAATCATTATTCTTTTTTGGATTTGAGTATGTGGTAAGAGTAAAAAGAATACTTGAATTCAACCATAATATGAAACAACTATTTATTTTTCCACTTTTCCTATATTGAAATGTAATTAATTATTACATTAGCAAACCTTAATTGGAACATGATAGCGTGTCATGACCGCTATTGGGTAATTGCATGAAAATTTTATTTTTTATTGTTTTTGGGGAAGATACTTTTAAAGGTTGACTATGAACTTGCACAAAAAATACTATCACATTTGACCTTGAAGTGGTTACAAAGAAATTACACCAAAAGGGGATACTCAACACCATAAAAAATGAGACTTAGATTGTTAAACATATGGTCCATTTTTATATCCATATCAAAATAAAACTTATCTTGTTCTGACTCTTTGTGAATGAGATCCTCAAAGAGGGAATCATTCTTGTCTCAAATTTTAAGATATTCTTCTATATTGATTCTACCTTCATTGAATACTCAAATCATAATTCAATTTTGAGTGTCGATCAAAGTCAATTATTGGTTGTTGGTGTCAACCTGTAGATATATTAAAAAGATCTTATCAACATCATCATCAAAGGAATTAATAATAAATTCACCTTCCACCATTTTCTTATAATGTAGAATCAATTTTGTAAAGGTTTCTTGGACAATTATTTCTTTTCATTCATTATCATTATCACCCTCATTCCCAAGATGGAATTGATCTCCAAAGGGTCCTCTTGAATTTAGAGACTCTCTGCCGCATTCTTAGGACATTTAATACATACATCCTATACTTTGGAATCAGGATAGGTCTTAGAAACTACCACTATAACATAATATCATCATGTATTTTTTGACTGATAAATTTGAATTTTATCAGTGCTATTTCTAGAACTGATAAAATTACACTTTATCATCTCTATATTTAGCATTAATAAAAACACCAGTCACAATAGTATATTTCTACATTTTTAGAAAATTACAACAACAATACAATTAGAATCAATTTCAAAATTTTTAACACATTTTCAAAATAATTCTCAATTTAATTTGAAATAAATTTATATTATAAACATATCAATACAATACAATTAACTTGGTATGTAAAATTTATTACAATCATTACATTTTCCAAAAAAATAAAAAATGACATGGTGGATCTATATTCCACTGTCATTGAGAACCTCTTTAAAAATATCCCAACCATGTTACTAATTTATGAACACACCACCCCATATCTAACAAAAGAAGAGTGTACATGTAATAAAAACCAATGCTCATTATAAATAAATAAATAAAACATAAATATGATATAATAATGTATTAATAAAATGTCACTTTTAAACTAAAAACATGAACTTGGGTCAGATTAATCTGCGGTTGATTTGTACATATCACAAATAATATACTGATATTCATCCTAAAGTATCAAGATAATATGATCACCTTTGCACAATTTTTTGTGTGTGATGCTTGTGTTGAACTAAAACATCAATTTTAAATAAAAACATGAATTTTGAGTCATATCGGGAATACTATATGTTGTATTGATGTATGGTTAATTATTACACATAAAAAATGACTTATGGGTCATTTTCCAAAAGTATCAATAAAATCTGAGTAATTTTAATTATTTTATGATGATTGATGCATATTTTGAACTAAAATATCACTTTTAAACTAAAAACACACACTTTGAGTCATAATGGGAACACATTGTGTTAGATTGATGTATAATTTATTCCTAAAAGTCACAAAATTTTTTGAATTATTTTCATAAAGTATCAATAAAATCTGAGTGTGTTTTCTTGGTTTTCACAGAGTGATGAATGTTTTAAACTAAAATGTTACTCTTAAACTAAAAAACACACACTTTGAGTCATACCCAACACACCGTACATCATATTAACATGTGGTTAATTCATAAACATTACAAAGGAATTATGGATTTTTTTTCCTAAAGTATCATGACAATTCGAGTGGGTTTTCTCAGTTTTTAGTGAGTGATGCATGTTTTGAACTAAAATGTCACTTTTAGACTGAAAACAACCACTTTGAGTTATACAAGTCACACCATGTGTCAGATTGACGTGTGGTTGATTCCAACACATTAAAAATGATTTACGTATTTTTTTAAGTATCAAGACAATCAAAGTATATTTTCATGGTTTTGAGAATGTGACACATGTTTTGAACAAAATGGTCCATTTTTAATCAAAATAAAACGTTCCATTATACCATACACACCCAGAATTTTATTAACATGTAGTTAATTACTACACATAAAAAATGAATTATGGATTATTTTCCTAAATTATGAATACAATTCAATTGGTTTTTCTAATTTTTCAGTGAGTGATGTGTATTTTGAACAAAAATGTAAATTTTAAATAGAAAACATGCAGTTTTAGTCATACCAGCAATACCATGTGTCAGATTTATATCAGGTTGATTCCTACAGATCAAAAATGATTTAGAGATCATTTTACTAAAGTATCAAGATAATCTAAGTGCATTTACTCAATTTTGATCATGTGATGTTTGTTTTGAACTAAAATCTCCATTTTAAATAAAAACATGCACCTTTAATCATACCAATCACTTTGTGTGCCATATTGAGGTGTCAATGATTTCTAAAGATAAAAAATGACATATGTATAATTTTACTCAAGTGTCAAGACAATATGAGAACATTTTCTCAATTATCAGTGAGTGACACATGTTTTGAACTAAAATTTCACTTTTAAATTGAAAACATGCACTTTGAGTCATATCAGGAAAACTGCATGACAAATTAACTTCTGATTAATTTCTATATGTCAACTTATTTATAGACCACTTTCCTAATATATCAATACCATCCAAATGAATTATCTCATTTTTGAGTATGTGATGTGTGTTTGGAACTAAAATATCCATTTAAAATAAAAACATGAACTTTCAGTTATGCCAAACACACTGTGTTCCAGATTGACATGCGGCTAATTCCCACACCAAAAAATGGCATATGGATCGTTTTACTAAATTTTATATGAAATATGTGCGTGTTTTGTTGATTTTTAGTGAGCAATGCATGGTTTAAATTAAAATATCACTTTACAACTCGAAACACATACTCTGAGTCGCAATGACCATACTATGTGCTTAATTAATTCATAGTTTATTCCTACACAAAAAAAGTTATTTTTGGATCATTTTAATGTAGTGAAAGGAAAATCTGAATGAAATTTATTATTTTTTGAGAACATGAAACATGTTTTGTACAAAAATGATTTTTTATAAAAGCACACACTTTCATTATACAGGCCACATCATGCATCTAATTGATAGAAAACTAATTAATACACATAAAAAATAACTTATATATCATTTTCACAAAGTCAAAAAGACAATCCGAGTGTGCTTTATCAGTTTTCAGTGAGTGATGCACATTTTGAACTAAAATATCACTTTTAAAAAGTAAACATACACTCTGAGTCATACTGGGAACACCATGAATCAGATTAATGTGTGGTTGATTCTTACACATCAGAAATTATTTGTAGATAATTTTACTAATGTATTAAAACAACATGAGTGTGTTTTCTTGGTTTTTATTATGTGATATGTGTTTGAACTAAAATGTCCATTTTAAATAAAAACAAACATTTTCAATCACACCAGCCACACCGTATGTCGTATTTACATTTAACTAATTAACATGATTTAAAAACTAATTATATATCATTTCTTAAATTATCTAGACAATAAAAGTGTTTCTTATTAGTTTTTGTGAGTTAAACTTGTTTTGAACTAAAATGTCACTCTTAAAAAGAATTCTTGCACTTTTGAGTCATTTCCGCCACACCATGTGTTGAATTGACATGAGGTTGAATCCTACACATCAAAGATGACTTGAGGATTGTTTTCATGATATAAAAAAAATATAATCATGTTTTCATAGTTTTTAGTATGTGACATGTAAAATTGAATAAAAATTCCAATTTTAATGAAAACATGTATTTTCAGTACTGACTACATTGTTTATAATATTAGTATGTGGATGATTCTCACATATAAAAAATTACCTGTGGATCATTTTCATTAAGTATTAAGATAATATGGGTGAATTTTATGATTTTTGATTGAGTGATGTATGTCTTGAACAAAAATGTCACTTTTAAACTGAAAACACATACTTTGTGTCATACTGGGCACACTATGTGTCAAATTGACACTTGTTTAATTCCTAGACATAAAAAAGGACTTATGGATTGGTTTAATAAATCCCAAAGAAAATACTGGTGATTTTTCTTGGTTTTAAATGACTGATACACATTTTAAACAAAAGTAACACTTTCAAAATAAATACACACACTTTGAGTCATATCAGAAACATCGTATGTCAGATTGACATGTGGATGATTTATAAACATAAAAATGACCTATGGATAATTTTTTAAAAGAATAAAGACAATATGAGTGTTTTTTCTTGTTTTTTAGGGAGTACCACATGTTTTGAACTAAAATTCCACTTTTAAACTGAAAACACACACTTTGAGTCATACCAGGCACTACATGTTTCAAATTGAAAAGTGGTTAATTATTACACATAAAAAATTAATTATGTATCATTTTAATAAAGTATCAAGAAAATATGAGGGTGTTTTATTGGTTTTCATTGAGTGATGAATTTTTTAAACTAAAATGGAACTTTTAATCTAAAAACACACACTTTGAATTTTATTGGGTATTCAATGTATTAGGTTGACATGTAGTTAATTCATAAACAAAAAAATGAATTATGGATCATTTTACTAAATTATAAAGGCAATAAATTTTTTTTCATGGTTTTTAGTGAGTGACTCAAATTTTAAACAAAAATATCACTTTAAATAGAAAAGACATAATTTTAGTAATACGAGCTACATTGTGAATTGGATCGATGTATGATTGATTCCTATAAATAAAAAATTAGTTACGGATTATTTTCATAAAGTTTCAAGATAGTACAAGAGTGTTTAATATTTTTTGAGTATGTGTTGCGTGTTATGAACTAAAATATTGATTTTAAATTAAAACACACACTTTCAGCCATACCATTGACATTTCTTGTTGAATTGACATGAAACTGATACTTAAAGATCAAAAGGACTTATGAATCATTTTACCGATGTATCTAGACAATATGAGTTTGTTTTATTAGTTTTTAGTGAGCGACACATGTTTTGAACTATATTATGATTTTTAAATCGAAAACATGTACTTTGAGTCATACCAGCCACACTGTGCATCTGATTTATGTTTGGTTGATTCCAAAATATCACAAATTAATTTTAGATTTTTTTTATGAAGTATGAAGAATATATTATTGAATTTAATTAGTTTTGAGGATGTGATGATTATTATGAACTAAAATGTTATTTTTATATAAAATAACACTTTTGGTCAAACTAGCCACACCATGTGTCAGATTAACATGTTGTATATTCTAAGACATCAAAAATGACTTGTAGATTTTTTTCGTGAATTATGATGAAAATACAAGTATTTTTTTAGTAAAACACAAATTTGTCTCATAAACATGTTATTAAACGGTCTTAGAGATAAAAGAGAATGTATTGCATCAGTACTGTATATAAAAAATAAAATATAGAACAAAATTCTCTATAGAGAGAAAAAAACTATAACCAAGTGAATCATCCTTGTTGACGCATTCATCAAAAACAGATTTTATCCAAGAATTTTGTGTCTATAAAGAGAAAAAAGGCCTCCATACTAAGCTCAAGGTCCTTATTTAAGACTAAAATCATATCCCCTTTAAAATATCACATCATGTCAGCTATATTATTTTGGAATTCATTAGTGTTGTGCTTCACTGCTAATTAATTCCAAACTAATAGAGATGACATGAAGTGGTATTATAAAATATGTGGTTATTTTATAATTCATGAGGGACCCTATAATATGTATTGATTCCATTTATGCTCTTCATGGGAACAAAATGCTTGAAGAAGGACCCTAAACTCTATATGGAGATTGTTCTTACATTTTAAAAATAAATCAATGGTTTAAACCATAAATAAGTAGTAGATAAAATAACTCATGATGATATTTGTGAACTAAAAAAAATAAAAACCTTATAAGAAATCACTCCCTATTGATGTCTGCAAACATTATAACATATTTTATATTTCCCACTTATTTATAAACAAATATAATTCCACTTTTGAATACAAGGGATAATGAAAATCCTGAAATTACTATAAAATTTTAAATAAACAAATTATTAATAAATATTTTAATTGCAATTATAATTATAATTGTAAATACTTCTTCATGTATGCAAATTTATTATTGGAATATGATATCATTCAAAAATTTACAAACATAATAACAACAATCGTCATCATTAATATGTTTTAAACATTGTAGAAAAATTAATAAAAATAAATAATTTGTTTTAATAGTGAGATCTTATTATATATACCCTAATAATTATCCATTTGTAGAAATCCATAGGTTTCTTGTGCTCATAGTAAATCCTCATATAATGATTTTGATTATATTTAAACACTACCCCATCATAATAAAATCTTCATTAAAACATAATATAAAATTTATAATTTGATGTTTATTTGTAAAATCTTGAATATAATGTATTGAAAATTGAAAAAGGATTTCATGTGTGATCGATTTTTTGGATATCCATGGTATGGATCCAAAAAATAGATATTTTGAATATCCAAATGATAATCCAATGCTTCGTAAAAAAAATAAGAAAGGAATAAGTGTTCAAAAAAATAAAAAATTATTTTATATGATTAGATTTTAGAGTTCTACCTTTATATTGTGGGTATTAAGAAGCTTTTATCATTTTAAGTGTTTTTTTCAAATATTTTGGCTAGTCACTCCAATTTTATTCAAATTTTATATTTATCTAATAAATCTATTTTTCATAGAAGTGATGAAAGACTAATGTGTCCAATTTTTTTGTTCACAGGGTTATCCATTTATATATTATTTATACCTACACCTTTAAAAAAATGAATAGTATTTATCAATAATTATCATAGTAGATAAATTATTAGATAAAAAAATTATGAAAAAGTACCTCATGTATACATTCACAACTGAGGTTCCCAACCATTCATGCTTGAGAATTTTAATTACACTCTCAATGCCAATCATGTTTGGAATAGAATATCTATACATTTTTTCTTTTAATCCAATTTAGGTTGTATTATTATCTTTGAGAATGGTATCCACATGAAATTTTAATTTTTGTAAATACAAAAATTGAATCAGTGAGGTAAATGTACTCTCATAAGGATTTTTTGATTTATTGCTTGATCCTTTATATTGTTTTTATTTTACCTTCCATTTATCCGTCTATTTCTCCATTTGTAACAACAATACTTGGTAAATACCTGTTTTCATTAATTGTTAAAGGAATTTCATAAAAATAAATTAAAAATGATACACCACATTTTCATCATTTATATTTACAAGATTAAACAACCGTTATATGAAAGTTCTAATAACATGTTCAATCATGTGAACATTTAGATAATAAATGGGAAAATACAGCTCAAGGCTCAACTAATGAGCTATATGAATACCTACTCTCATGTGATATTTTGTAATTTTATTATTGTGTAGAACATTTACTTTGATATTTTAGATTTCACCCCTCATAAAATGGTGATGGGTGGGTGCTGATAGATATAAATCACAATCAATTTAACCCTAAAAAATTTTAGTGTATGGAAGGTATATGTATCTGTCTAATTCAAGTTGTATATGTAAGAACCCGGATCTTCTTTTCAGGTATGTTTTTCTTTTTCGGGTGTTTTTGAGAAAAAGAGGAGTTTCTAGAAATTTTTGAAGTCTGTGTCGTGTACATTATAAATACATGCCATGTACTCAGTTACCATGGGTAGCCGGGTGCTGGCCGTGTACATGACCGTGTGTCATGACCTAGAGACAGCCTAATGTGGGGACCCATGAGGGTAAGTACACGCCGCGTACTTATAAAGTACACGCCATGTACTTTTTTTCATTAAACGCACCAGGGTCGCGTCTGATGGACATAACCGTCTACTTCTAGGTATAGTTTGTTCGAGAGTGGGATAACAACTGCGATATTTCCCTGAGCCCCCGATCGAGTGTCTGTTATCCAAATTGACCACAATATATTGCATTAGGATCGCCTCGATAATCTCCTTCTTCTCCTAGATTTTTTTCCTAATTCCTTCTCTTTCTCAAGTTTCTTATGTTGCGAGTTTTTAACATTTTGTAGATCTACGGTATTCTTGGGAGATTCGAGGCTTGTGGTTCACTTATATATATCCTACAACACCGAGGTAGGTGGTTTGTGCCTTTCCATTGAAATTATTTGAGTTATATGTGCAAAACATCCCAATACCCTTGAACAGGGTATTGCATGTTTACTGGTTTAGCCTTATTGATTGCCTGCTATTCTTGTATCTTGAAAAGAGGTTAATTGAATGTGAATTGGGTTAATTGATATGCTTTAGAAGTGTTTTCCCATGCATGTTTTTTATGACCATTTGGGCTTGCTTAGACTGTTAGGCTGCCTTGTTTGTTTCCCATGCCTAGTATTGTAGGATGGAGTGATGTTTATCTGACTTGCTGTTATGTTTTAGATTGTTATCCAAGTAGTTCTTGAGTTTTACTTTGGTCGATATGCATTTCCATGCTTGCTTTACTTACACAGGGCTGTGAGATCCTAGTGTAGTAGACCATAGGGAGAATGAATGTAAGGGCTTCTCCAGAGTGTCTGTTTTTACTGTTACGATGTGAGACCACATGGGAAATTGACATAAGTGATTTTTCAGAGTGTCTGTAGTTCCTCGACATAGGCCATAGTGGGAATGTGACAGAAGTGATTCCCCAGAACACCTTTTAGTTACTGATACGAGACTAAAGGGGGAATTGACGATAAGTGCTTCCCCAGAGAGTCTATGATAAAGCTGAACCATAGGGGTTAGACAATGTGTACTTCCTAGAGGGTTGCATGTGTTTTCTAGTTAGGACCATAGGGGATAGGCTGTGAGTACATCCCAGAGGGTTACCTATTTGTGATTATCTACTTACTTGGTATGTGGTGTTTGAATGCTTTGAAACTGTAGGAATGTTTACTATTTAGTACTTCCTTGTTTACTGCTTCTTTTGCTTATTGCCTGCCATATATATTCAATGACTATTAGGAACAGATCTCTTGGTGGTTTTCTACTGGGATTTAGTCTCACCCCCTATTTGGGTTATGCTTTTGGTCCCAAACATATTATATTGTTGTTGGTATTGATAAGGGAAATCACCCTTCTACTTTAGGTACTTGACTGCTTTGGAGGTGGAGAGCATGAGACCAAGTTGAGGCTTGCAATGCTGAGGAGCTATTTACTTGTTTTTGTTGTACTTTGGTTCAGTTTTTTATTTAAACATTGTGACTTGTGTGGCTGCTTTCCCAGACATATGTATCATGCATCATTTTTATATATGTGCTTCAGCTATTTACTTCTGCAGTCTTCCACTGTTTATTGTTGTTGATATTATTACTGCTTCCTATAATGTTATCTATTTATCTTCCACTATGTTACTTTTCCAATGAGGGAATAGTTTCCCCACCATCACACCCAAGTCCCTCGCTACTAGTCGACAGCCTTTGGAGTTAGGGGAAATGCGCTTGAGGCCATGTGACCAACCGGGTACGGGGCGCCTCTGGGCGGCTTCTAGAACCAGGATGTTTCAAAGTGGTATAAAAGGGATTCTTTTCTCTTGAATTAATATTTGGAGCCTATATACAGGGATAGGAAGGAATTGGTACTTGGTAATAAGCTGTGCCCGGGAGTAGCTAACCTGTGTACAGGGAAAAGCCAATCTAACTCGTTTATTACAAATTTTCTAGTTTTGAAATTATTACAGTTGATTTGATTTCACCTTGAGTGATTCACATGTGTTTTGCTATTATTTTTGATGTTATTGAGGTTCTATTTCTGTTGCAACCCGATGAGATGAGGGTATTCCATCTCATGCATCATATAGGAAATTTCTAGGAATCACATGTCATGCATTCTTGCCATGCCATTTAGGGTGCATTAGCGATTGCATGTTGTTGTGATAGGTGTTATACTAGATATGCATGCTGTTGTGATAGATGCCTTGATAAAAAATACCTTTTTTTATAGGGTATTGGTTGTGTAAGTTTTTGTTTGAACAAACGCCACACTTGGGTTCTTGAGGTGTTATGGGCCCTCATGGACCGGAATTTTGTGGATCATTGATCTATTATAATTGTTTATGACTTGCGTAAGATACTACGATTTGATTCGTGGGGAGTATGGGCGCTCATGGATTGGAATTTGGCACCTTAATGTTCGTTTCAATGTTTTTCTGGGATCCAGAGTAGTTTCTAAGGCTTACTGTCCAGAGAAACCCAGAATACACGCCATGTAATGTTGAATACATGCCATGTGTTCTTCTGTTTAGGAAGAAACTATTTTTCTTAAGTACACACCGTGTACCGTATGTACACACCATGTAGTCTCTAACTGTTTCCCAGACCGTGTGGGTAGAGACACAGGGTTTGGAAATATTTGGTAGGACACGTCGTGTATTTGATGTACACGTCGTGTTGTAGAACTGTGTAACAGACCGTGTCACTGACAACACGGGTCGGTTGAGTCTTTTCTAATACACGCCATGTCCATCTAGAACACGCCATGTAGTGTAATACCGAGAATCCGGCTATGTCACTAACAACACGGGTCGGTGAAATCTCCCTAGTACACATCGTGTCCATCGGGAACACACCGTGTAGTGTGAGCTGTGTATCTTACCATGTCACTAACAACACGGTTTAGTGAAGCTCATCTAGTACACGTCGTGTCTAGAAATAACATGACATGTAGTCTTATTCTAGGGGATCAGTGTGGCTTATCCATGTAAGAGAACTCAGCCAGGGGAAGAGGATTCAATTACAGGCCGTGTGTCAGGACAACACGCCATGTATGTGGTTGTTACATGACCAGTTTTGGCAGTGGTGCATGCCCATGTGAATGGATTATAGAAACATGTCATGTAGTGAAATTTACATGCCTTGTATCCATGTTTTGAAAAACATGAATGCTTCCTTTCTCATATTCCCTCCTTACTCTTCCATGTTTCAGTCCTTGATAATCTTGATCTAAGGTGTTCACTTGACCTTGTCGAGTCATGCCACCGAGACATCCTCCGATTGTATGCCAGTTACAGGGTAACGATCAAACACCAGACATGGATGATCAAGGATTTCCAGCATATCCTCCAGTTGTGCCAGTCTTGGGACCATTCATCATTCCAGACATAGTTGCTGATTCATAGTTCCGAGAGGGCTTCATGAGTTTCATACAGAGCTTCTGAGGAGTACCGCATCCTGCCCCTTCTATGGAAGAGTTGACGCGGGTTTTCTAGCAGCAGTATCCTCCCACTTTCATAGGGGAAGGAGGATCTTAGGCAATAGAGCCATGGTTAGAATCCTTCCTTTCCATCTTCGAGCATCTGGAGACTCCTCCAGAGAGGAGGGTGAAGCTTCATATGTATATGCTTCAGAATTCTGCCAATAGATGGTGGGATGTGATCTCAAAGGCGGGATTCCAGTAGGTCATGGCTTGGGATGAGTTCCAACGTGCCTCATATGACTACTTCTATCTGTAGACCTTGAGGGCTGATCAATCCCAAGAGTTCATGAGTTTGGAGGAGGGTACTATTTCTATTATAGAGTATTCTTCTCTACAGTGCTTCATGCCTATTCCATGATGTGATGATTTATTCATGGAAATGAAGTTTGAGGATAGTCTCAGGAAAAACATCTGATCTCAGGTGAACATCTTCTAGTTGACTTCCATCACTTCTATAGTCAACCAGGCGCTAATCACGGAGTGAAATATGAGGGATTATAGAGTTTTGAGCCAGGGAGGCTTGACATCTAGAGTTATTATCCCTCCTACTGATAGTAGGAAGTACCACAGGGGGTCTTCGCCCAGTGATCTAAGGAGACAAGACACTTCTTCTGGTAGCCAGGTGGTGTGCTACCAATGCGGGAAGAGTGAACACACGAGGCCACATTTTCCGAGAGACCTAGTGGAGTACCGATATTATGACAAGATGGGTTATATGTACCATTTTTGTCAGATCTTCTCACCAGCAGCTGGTGACAGGGGTTCTTCTATGACTCCTCATTCAGGAGCAGCACCACCAGTTTCTCATCAGTCTGAGAACTGGAGTTCTTCTGGCCATTCAGGCCAAGGTGGAGGTTGCAGACATGGTAGTCAGTCACCAAGATTTTAGCGACAATAGGGTGAATCAGCTCAGGGTGGTCAAGCAGGGTCACAAGGCCATGGTGCAGGTCAGACTTTTTTGGTGGAGCAGACCTAGCGGGACTAGGATCCCGGACACTCTACAGTTCAAGGTATGATCTTAGTTGCCTCAGTTTTAGCTTCTGCTCTTTTTGATATAGGGGCTTCCCATATCTTTATATCTTTTGTTGTTGTGGAGATACTTTGGCTTTTTATCTTTACTTATGCTGATGTCTTGATGTTGGACACACCGTTGGGGACAAGAATGGCTAGTGTACGTCAATGCAAGGAGTTAACTCTTGAGGTTGTTGGGTTTCACTTCTTTTGGGACCTTTATTTCCTAGAGATGACGAGCTATTATATCATTCTTGGAATGGACTGGTTAGTTTCTTTCCAAGCAGTTGTTGATTTCTATCGCTGTAGGGTGAGTTTTATATCACCAGAGGGTGGATCGTTTCTTCATAAGGGAGAATGGGATGTCCAGGAGAGTAGAGTGGGACCTGAGCATCATGGGTTGAGATGAGTTACAACCTAGATTTCTAGTCTATATCTGGATGACCATGGGACTTCACATATGGACGTTCCTCTAGTGGTGGATCCTTTCACGGACCTCTTTCCAATGAACTTTTCAGGTTTGCCTCCAGAGCGAGAGGTATAATTTTCTATTGCGCTTGTTCTAGGAGTGGCACCGGTGTACATTACTATTTATAGGATGGCTACACCAGAGTTGCAGGAGCTCAAGAAGCAGTTGGAGGAGTTGCAGAAAAAGGGTTTTATCCGACCCAGTACTTCTCATTGGGGTTCGCCTGTCTTGTTTGCGAAGAAGGCAGATGGTACCCTCAGACTTTGTGCGGATTATTGGAATCTGAACTAGTTGATGGTCAAGAACCAATATCCCTTGACAAGGATTGATGATCTCTTTGATCATCTTCGAGGAGCCTGGGTGTTCTCAAAGATTGAATTGAGATCTGGTTACCATCAGTTGCGTGTTAGACCGTCTAATATACCTCTTACAGCCTTCCAGAACAGGTATGATCTATAAAAGTATGTGGTTATGCCATTCGGTCTCACGAACGTGCCTGCAGTCTTTATGGAACTTATGAACCAAGTGTTCCATCCATACTTGGATTCTTTTGTGGTGGTTTTTTTGGATGATATCTTGGTGTAATCTCACACTCAACATGACCATTCTACCCATCTTGACATCATTCTAAGTACACAGAGAGAGCATCATTTATATAATGAGCTCTCAAAATGCCACTTTTGGATGGATCAAATTCACTTCTTGGGTCATGTTATCTCAAAGACAGGAGTATTAGTAGACCTAGAGAAAGTGAGAGCAGTAGTTTCCTGGGAGCGACCGAAGAATGTCTTTGAGGTTCAAAGTTTTCTAGGGCTGGCAGGATACTACAAACATTTTATACAGGACTTTTCATGCTTAGCAACTCCACTTACATGCCTGAATAAGAATGGTGAAAAGTTCTTATGGTTAGATTCTTGTGAGTCAGCCTTTTAGGAGCTAAAAGGGAGGTTGGATTCAGCACTAATACTAGTTTTTTTAGAGATAGGCAAGAGATACACTATTTACTATGATGCATCAGGTATCAGGCTTGGAGTAGTGCTTATGTATGGGGAAGGAGTCGTTGCATACGAGTCTTTGTAGTTGAGACCACATGAAAGGAATTATCTGACACACGATCTTGAGTTAGCTGCAGTTGTTCATGCCTTACGCTGTTAGAGACATTATCTTCTGGGAGAACATTGTGTGGTTTTCACTGACTACAAAAGTCTCAAGTATATCTTCACTCAGCGTGAACTGAATTTGAGATAGTGAAGGTGGGTTGAGTACCTTCCGTCTTTTGACTTTGAGATTTCCCACACGCTGGGGAAAGGCAATGCAGTGGCTGATGTGTTGAGCCGAAGGACTCAGATATAGGCAGTTCAGGAGGCCAGTAGTGAGTGGCAGCTTATGGAACTTTTCTATGAGATGCATTTGGAGGTGCACGACAAGTAGGGGTAGACGTTTCTTTCTTCTGTAGATGTTACCTCTAATCTTCTTGATCGAGTGTGAATGAGGTAGCTATCAAATTCTAAAGGCCTAGTCCTACGGGAAAGTATACCAGGAGAGGAACTTATTCCTGGATGGACCTTATGCGAGGAAGAGATCTTTCATTTCCATGGATGCGTATGGGTGTCAGTAGACATACGTGAGAAGCTGATGCGAGACATTCACTCCTCAGTTTGGGTAGTTCATCCTAGTGTCACCAAGATGTATTGGGATCTACACCATCGATATTGGTGGCCAGGTATGAGGAGATATGTTGCTGGTTTCATTATGAGGTGTTCTACCTATCAGTAGGTGATGACGAAGCATCATCAAACAACCCGGCTTTTTCAGTAGTTACCCATTCTCGAGTGGAAGTGGAATGATGTCACGATGAATTTTGTGATAGGTCTATTGAGGTAGCCTTGAGGGAATGATGTTATTTGGATTATCATTGTAAACTCACGAAGGTTTCTCACTTCTTGCCGATCAAGGAGAATTTCAGTGTTGATGAGCTGGGATGGTTGTACATATGAGATATTGTATGTTTTCATGGAGTTCCACACTCCATTGTTTCAGACAGGGATGCACATTTTACTTCTCGGGTCTGGCAGGGGCTTTAGAAGGCTTTGGGTATATAGGTACTTCGGAGTATAGCTTACCACCCCCAGACAGATGGCCTATCTGAGCGTATGATTCAGGTGCTCTAGGACATGCTTCGTGCATGCATCTTGGATTTCTGAGGTTCTTGGGAGAAGCACAAACCTCTTGTGGAGTTAGCCTACAATAATAGTTTTCATGAAACTATTCAGATGGTACCTTATGAGGCTTTATACGGTAGGCCATGCCGATTACCCTTATGTTGGCTGGAGGTAGGAGAGGCAGTTATGCTGGGACCTCATCTTTTCTAGGAGATCACAGAGCAGATAGAGATGATTCGGAAGAGGATGACTACTGCACAGTCTCGACAGAAGTCTTATGCTGATCAGTGGAGATGACATTTGGAGTTTGAGGTCAGGGATAGGGTTTTCCAGCATGTCGCACTGAGGTTGGGACACTGGAGGATTAGGAGACATGGTAAGCTTTCACCAAGGTACTTCGGGACATTTGAGGTGTTGGAGAGAGTTGGTTCAGTTGCCTATCTGTTGCAGTTACCTTAGAGGTACCGGGCTATGCACGATGTTTTCCACTTTTCTCAGATCTGATGTTTCTTCTTAGACCCGTATCATGTTTTTCAACCAGAGGAGGTTGAGTTAGAGGTGGACGCCTCATTCGAGGAGCATCCCATTCAGATTTTTGATCGTAGTATGAAGTTTCTCTATGGTCAGTCTGTTCCTCTGGTACGAGTGCTATGACCGCACAGACAGGTACAAGATAATACCTGGGAGAGGGAGGTTGATGTACGATCACAATGGTCATATCTGTTTGAGTATTCTTCTTCTACGCCGCCTTTCTAGGGAAATTCAGGGACAAATTTCTTTAAGGGGGGAAGTTTGTAAGAACCTGGATCTTCTGTTCAGGTATATTTTTTTTGGGTGTTTTTGAGAAAAAAGATGAGTTTATGGAAATTTTTGAAGTACACGTCGTGTACTTTATAATTATACTCCATGTACTCGGTTACCGCGGGTAGCCGGGTGCTCGCCATGTAACGGCCGTGCACACAGCCGTGTGTGGTGACCTAGATACCACCTAATTCGGGGGCCAGTGAAGGCAAGTACACGCTATGTACTTATAAAGTACATGTCGTGTACTTTCTTTTTTTAATTAAATGCACCGGGGCCACGTTTGACGGATAGAATCGTCTTCTTCTAGGTCCGGTTCATTTGAGAGTGGGAGAACAACCGCGATCTTTCCCTGAGCCCCCGATCGAACGTTTTTTATTCGAATTGACTGATGTGAATTTCATTGGGATCACCTCGGTAAGATCTTTCTTCTCTTAGAGCTTCATTTCCTGATTCCTCCTCTTTCTCATGTTATCTTCGGTTAAGCGTTTTTACAATTTTTGTAGATATACAGTGTTCTTGGGAGATTCAAGGCTTGAGGTTCACTTATATCGATCCTACAACACTGAGGTAGGTCATTTGTGCCTTTTCGTTGAAATTCTTTGAGTTATATGCAAAACATTTCCCAATACCCTTGAATGGGGTATGACATGTTTACTATTTTAGCCCTGTTGATTTCTTGCTATGCTTGTATGATTAAATAAATGTTAATTGAATGTGAATAGGGTTAATTTCTATGCTTTGGAGGTGTTTTCCCATGCATGTTTTTATGACCATTTTGTATTTCTTAGCCTGTTAGGCTACCTTGTTTGTTTCCCATGCCTAGTATTGTAGAATTGAGTGATGTTTATCTGATATGATGTTATGCTATAGATTTTTATCCAAGTATTTCTTGAGGTTTACTTTGGCCGATACACATTTCTATGATTTATTGACTTACACAGGGCCGTGAGAACCTGGTGTAGTAGACCATAGGGAGAATGAACGTAAGGGCTTCTCCAGAGTGTCTATTTTTACTGTTACGATGCGAGACCATATGGGGAATTGATATAAGTGCTTCCTCAGAGTGTCTGTAGTTCCTAGACGTGGGCCACAGGGGGAATGTGACATAAGTGCTTCCCCATAGCGCCTTTTAGTTACCGATATGAGACTTAAGGGGTAATTGATGGTGAGTTCTTCCCCAAAGAGTCTACACTGAAGATGGACTAGAGGGGGTAGAATGTGTGTACTTCCCAGAGGGTTTCTTATGTTTTCTAGGTAGGACCTGAGGGGATAGGATGTGAGTACATCCGAGAGGGATACCTGTTTTTGATTATATTCTCAGTTGGTATGTGTTTTTTGAATGCTTTGAAACTGTAGGAATGTTTATTGTTGAGTAATTCCTTATTTAATGCTTCTTTTGCTTATTTCTTTCCATATATATTCACTAACTATTAAGCACAGATCTATTGGTGGTTTCCTACTAGGATTTAGTCTCACACCCTATTTGGGTCATGATTTTGGGCCCAAACAGATTATATTGTTGCAGGTATAGATAAGGGAAAACACCCTTCTCCTTTAGGTACTTGACTGCTTTGGAGATGAAGAGCATGGGACCAAGCATAGGCTTGTGATGCCGAGGAGCTGTTTACTTATTTTTCTTGTACATTGGTTCGGTTCTGTATTTCAAAATTGTGACTTGTATGGATGCTTTCCTAGACATATGTACCATGCATCATTTTTATATATGTGCTCCGGCTATTTATTTCTTCAGTCTTCTGTTGTTTCTTGTTGTGGATATTATTACTACTTCTGCTATTGTTGTCTATTTATCTTCCACTGTGTTAATCTTCAAATGAGGGCATAGTTTCCCCACTATCACACCCAAGACCCTCACTGCTAGTTAGAAGCCTCTGGCATTAGGGAAATGCGTTTGAAGCCATGTGACCAACTGGGTACGGGGCGCCTTTGGGTGGCTTCCGGAACTGGGATGTTACAGTATAGAATCATTTATAAAAAAATGATTACCTCTAGAAACTAAAACCTTTGAGGTGAATGACTATCCTCAAAGTTGGGGGTGAGGGACTATCCTTTCTTGTAGTGGTTATTATTGTGTTGTTTCTCCTCCATGATGCCTTCCCATAAACATGTTTAACAATTCAGACTACTAATTAATGTTTATTTTATAGAATATACTGAAACCTTTATGTCATATATTTTCTTATATCTATCCCAATGAGTCTTTTATTTCTATAAATATATTATACATGACACTCCAAAACCTATACCTATGACATGATCATTTTGTTCTAGCCACTTAAAGGAAACAAAAAGTAGTCATTCATAAAGTACAACTGATGACGATTCTTATGTACCAACTAGATAAAAAATATCATAAAATAATTTGTCATTGTTCTATAATATAATTTTAAAGAAGATTTTTTTTTTATTTCATACTTACATATGATTTCCATAATTTTTTGAGTGTTTTCATCTATTAGTTTTCTGTCATTATTTACACAAGCCTCCATTTATAGCACATGTGGGATGGAAGTGGGTTTTGATTTTGATTAAACAATATATATATAAACAAAAAATAATAATTATACTATTGTTTCATATCACATAAAACTATTACTATAAATTTAAAATACATACCATTTTTTTCAAGTGAATCATACCCCATATTTTCTTTATAGTAGGGGTGCATTGGTGTTGATGCACACTTATTATTTTCAAAACTCAAGTATTGATTTATAAATTAATAACTCTTAATCAGATTAATTCATAAAATTAATTTCAAGTAAAATATTCCCAATTACAATGTACTTGGAATGATGCATCATCACAATGACCGATGAACACATTCAATGTTTCTTGGTTTATATTGTGTGTGTGTGTATGTGTGGTGGGTGGGGATTTACTTTCCCTCTAGCATCCCAGAGATTATTCTTCCGAATAATCATCCAAAAGTCTCTACAAGCCTTTTTAGTAACTATTAATATCAATTTAATATGATAATCATCAAATATAAATGTACTCTATAAGGTATATTTAAGAGTAAATAAATGTTTAATTTTTTTATTTATTAGTAATATAGAGAAAGTATATGATAATGTTACCCTAATCTCTTCCCAAATTAGCATCTTCATCACAAGAAAAACACTATCCCACAAAACTACATCAATTGGCACATGTATTTGAGTGGTAACTCCAATCTAACTAATGAAAATAGACTTATTAGAGCCAATAGGTTAGATGTATGTATTCATTCTAACCTAATTTTACATGACTCTACATATCGACTTAATAATTTTTGTTAAGACTATTGCACCATGACACTCCTATATTTTTTCTTACTAGAAGTTTCTCGCCTTTTAAAATTTCATTTGTTTCAACATTGTTAATATATTCTTCTTTAGTATAGGAAATTTCAGCGTGCAGGGTGATAATTATCTGAATAAGAAGTTAAAAATTTAATTTAGATCACATAAATGTTGTATTCAATACATATTATAATGAGTAAACACATTGTATATTAAAAAAAATATCAACCTATTAATTGAAATATATTTTTTATTTAAAGTTTGAATGGATTTTCCCCTCTATAGAGTATAAAAATCCCCTACTTGTGGTATCCTCTGACATAAAAGACCCTATCTACATTGGGACTACTATGAAACGATTTTAATGACCCAATGAAAGGGTTATCCTCAGCTAAATTGATATGTGAACCAACAATGGTTTTAGATGATAATTGAACAATTTACCACATTCTATTTATAGGATCCAAGAAGTAAAATACATGCAATGCATGTGATTCTATTATGAATGATTATTACTTACACCCTTCCTTACCAAAATCCACTTTCACCAATCCCAATTCATCGATTTTAAGTACACTCTTATTATTAACCCATTTTTATTGAAAAATCATCACTTGTAATGTTTTATAACCCAACTCCCATATTTGTTTGATGATTCCAAATTATAACATATTTTTATAAATTATATTTCTATCCATAGTGCCAGATTCATGCATTTCTTCCTCTATAATAGTAACACAACTATTTTCATGGAACCATATACATATTATTCATTTGTATATAAATATTAGTTATATAACCATTATAATATAATATGAACACACTTGGTCCTTTGTCTATCAATCAAAGTCATTCTAAAATTTAATTAGGATTTGTACATGAATCCTTAAAAATATGGTCTTGAAACCATCCTATAAACTATAGATTATGTGTATTTGATATCCAATATTCATCCCGTGATGTATTAAAAATCCTAATAATTACTTTATGGGTTTCAATGTATGAAAAAACTTCTAAATTGTTATATAAAATGTAAACACGAGCTTGCTCCTATTTTGTAATTATAATTGCAACAATACATCTTCTATAAATTCCTTCACCCATAAGTTTTTCTTTGTGATGAGATTTTTAGAGACCAATGCTATCTACATCTGATAGGTAGTCGATAAAACATTTAGTGACTTCCTCAACAATATATCACTCTAAAATACAACCTTATGTCTAATTTTGATTTTTGTTTCACCCTTTAAAAATATTTATATAACATTTAATGGGGTGCATTTATCTATAATGTACAGGACCACATAATCATATATCTCTAACCACGTTAACTATCAAGTGAACCATTATATCAAATAATTATGGTGGTAAAAACATATCCAATTCACTTAATATGATAATAATTTCCATTTCTATTCTTGGAAACTTTAAAAAGTCTATAAATTTATTTCATATTGCTTTGAAAAATAAATAATTCTTTGTCAATGTGTGTCATACATTTTTAGGAAGAATGAAAAATAAATCTACAAACATTAAATCATCCATCAAAACATGTCATTCATATTATTTTAGGTTCTTTAACATGAAATTGGTCATGGAAACGTTATTATTTATATTTTATTAATACACATATGGGAACATTACATCACTTAGGAAATTTTATAACTGATATCCCCCTTTCTTGGAATGAGTGTAAGATCCGGGAGGAAGAAAAGTATACATTTCACCAATAAATGGAGATAACTCTTTCCTTATCACCATGTCAGTCACATATAACCTAGATTTAATGTAATACTTTGTTTTACTAAGTTCATTTAGTAATGTTTCAATGAAACTATCATATACATTTTTTTCTACATTCACGACATCAACAAAATGTCTAATGTACAAATAATTATAGTAGGATCATTAAAAAAATATTTTTTTCCTACTAGTTTTTGTACAATTTTTCAAAAATGTTTTATTATAAATTGTGATCATATCCTTTACTTTCTCAAATTTTTGATAACCTGTCAGCGAATATGGTGTTTTTCCTTATTTTCATTTCTCATCGAATGATGACATCTAGGATTGGTATTTATGTCATCGAGGTAAAAATTTGTAATCTCCATGAAATAATGTATTCAAGTAATGTTTCAACCTAAATGATTGTTAACCTTATTTATAAATGGGACACCCTAACATTCCTTTAATTCTATATCCTGGAAAATTTCCACATGCAGGTGTTGGGGGAGAATCCTGGCCCTAAGGCAAAAAATTCTTATAATGGAATTATGAGAAACCTGATGAAATAATGGAAGCATAAAAATAATAAAATAGGATTCATATTTTTTAACATAGAAAACCATCAAATTAAGAGGATTAAGAAACCATGGGGAAAAAATCCTGCTAATAATCAGAGTATAAAATTCAAGTAAATGTCAAGACTTTAATTACAATGATTGTATAGAAAGACCTGTGTCAAAACAACACCATGACATGCCTCCATCGTCTCTATCTAAAAAACATCCTTGTGATTAATTCCACCCATGCTTCCATAAAAACATCATCCAACCACATTATATATCCACCATGGATGTGGTATTTTCCATCACTGATGAGCCTAACATACTACCACAAATGCGGTAGGCCACCAAATTGAATATCCACCATCGATATTTCATCCTCTATTATTGATGATCCACACATTCTAGAAAAAATACAATGTCTCACTTCATCCTCTTTATGGACTATATATTGATAAATTCTAAACACAGAATATGTCACCACATCCTTTATATGGACATCAAGTCTATATCTACTAATAATAAAATCAATGTTACTTGTATCCATCCATTATTGATGAGAATAAATATTTTTAATGTTAAGAGAAACTCCCTTATAAATACATAAGAATTATCTAGATTAAATTAGTTTTGTTCCCTCCAATAAATGGATGGAAACCCATTAATAAAAATTACTTACCGAAGCCAATGTGAGATTTCTGTTTTCACCCAACAATCCTCCCATAAAAATAAATACTAAAAATATGGGCCTCTGCTTCCATGATAATATACTTAATCAAAACATCTTACACCATTGATTTTTCTCATCCCTAGGGCACACCCCTTGACCAATTCTATCAAGAAAACTTTTGAAACAAGGAATCACTATGTATCCACATGATCCAACTGGTCCACCATTATCATTGTAAAATTTTTTTGGGGACAACCACATCAAACCTGGACTACACCTTCATTGGATTTTAAACCCTATTTCACCTTACACATGAACCATCAAACCTATATAAATATTTCATAATTCTCACATAAAATTTCAATCACGAACCATAATATCTTCATGAAACCTAAAAAATGGAACATGCTGCCAAATAAAAAATGTCACAGAGGACTTTGGATATCTCAGAAACACTTTCGGTGTTGTCGTTATCTTCCAAGTGACACTACTTTGAGTCTTTGAAAAACTAATACATAATATTCTCTAAACCTGGTGCTATGATACCACATGTTGGGGGATAATCCAAGTCTTAAGAGAAAAAATTCTTGAAATGAAATTATGAGAAACATGTTGAAAAAATGGAAGTATAAAAACAATAGAATAGGATACATATTTTTTAATGTGAAAAACCCCTCCAATGAGGAGGATTAAAAAACACGAGTCAACTCTGAAATTCCACTAATAATGAGAGAGTAAAAAATTCAAGTAAATATCTAGACTTGAATTACAATGATAGTGTAAAAATACTTGTGTGAAAACCACACTGTGATATGCCTAAATCATCTCTCTCTTAAAATAATCCTGGTGACAAAATCTACCCATGTTACTACAAATAACACACCACTTCTAAGATCCACCATTGATGTTGTGTTCTCTATCACTAAAAATCCTAACATGCCACCACAAATTCAGCATCCCACCACTTCAGGGATCCATCATCAACATTGCATCTACCATTATTGATGATTCAAAAAAGTTACCACAAATGTGAAAACCCACATACTCCTCTTGGTGGAACACATCTTGAGGAACTTTATAAATAGAATATGTCAACACATCCTTTATATTGACTTCAAGTCCATATCTCTAAAAAAATGTGTCCAATTTTACTTTTCTTCATCCATTATTGATGAGAAAAAATCTTATTAATGTTGAGAGAAACTCCATTATAAATTTATAGAAAAAATATCCCCATTAAATTAAATTCTCTCTCTCTCTCTCTCCAATATATGGTATGAAACACATTAATAAAAATTCCTTATTGAAAATAATGTGGTATTTGAGTTTTCATCCACCAATGGGAGCATAAATTACTATAATATTAAGTGATTAAATAAATTTTAATTGACTGATATCACATTTTGATCAACACTATAATGAAAATAAAGATAATTTTAATATTATATACTAAATAAATAAATTTCATATGGGATTATCTTAAATAAATAAAAATATAAGATATAAAAAATTAATCATAAGAGAAATTCAATATAGTAAATCATTCCTAATTCATGTTTGATATAATTCAATATGTCAAAATTAATAACCTTAATGAGTATGTCTACAAGTTGATGTTCATTGATAATGAATTCAAGAGTGATATACCCCCTTTTAAAATAATATCTCAAAATGTATTTTCATATATAAATGTGTTTTTTCCTCGAATTAGATACATGTTTTTTAGAAATGGTAATAGCACTTATATTATTATAATTTATAGGGACATGTTTCAATGGATATTCATAGTCAATAAAAGTGTGTTCCATCCATATTTTGTTTTCATATAAACTGCCAGTAGCTATGTATTCAACTTCAATAGTGGATAATGAAAAAAAATCTTCTTTTTTACTACACCAATATACTAGAGACTTTCCCAAAAAATGACATGTTCTAGAGGTGATTTTTTTATCTAAATTATATTAACTAAATTCAACATCATAATATATAATTACATCAAAATCTTGTCCTCTAGAGGAGAACAAGCCTAATTTGGTTGTACTTTTGAGTTATTTAAAATTATTTTAACAGCATTAAAATGAGATTACCTAGGATTTTCTTGAAAATGAGCACACATGCACACATTAAACATAATTTCAAGATGGATAAATGTTAATTAAACTCCAAATCACACCTTTTTAAATGGTTTGGTCAACTGGTTTTCTAGTTTCATCAAGATCCAATTTATAATAGGTTCTCATTTGAGTATTACTTTGTTTTGAGCTATCTATGCCAACACGTTTTAAAATATATTTAGTGTACTTACTCTAGTTAAAGTAATTAATTATTTATTTTGATATATTTGAAAACCAAGAAATGATTTTATTCACCCATCAAACTCATTTAAAATTAATTTTTCATTATTTTTGAAAACTCAGTACAAAAATAATTTCCTGGAGAATAAATTATAATATCATCAACATAAATTTGTTCAACCAAAAAATATTTTTAAATTATTTTGGTAAATAAGTTAGGATCAAAATAACCTTTTGGAATACTATTTAAAATAATAAAAGTATTAATAATGACATACCATGATCTGGGAGCTTGTTTTAAACTATACAGTGATTTAGAAAATTTACAAACATGATTTGAAAAATGAGGATGTGAAAGGACAAGCTTTTTTAACATAAACTTACTCTACAATATAACCATTTATAAATGAATTATTGACATCCATCTGATATAAATTTAAAATTTAGATGTGTTTCATAAGAAAGTAAAATTCTAATGGATTATAGTCTAGCTACATGATTAAAGTTTTCCTCATATTCAATGCCTTCTTCTTGAATATAATATTGTTATACCAATCTAGATTTATTTCTAATAATATTTCTAGATTCATCAACCTTTTTTCTATATACCCATTTGTGCCAATGGTTAAATAGTCTTTAGGTATCTCAACTAGTTCACTTAATTTATTACTTTCAAACTAATTCAATTCCTCTTGTATATCCATGATCCCATGGTCATCCCTAATTACCTCATTAATGTTATTGGGATCAATCTATGTTAAAAAAAGACATGATTTTTAACCTGGTTTCTAAGTGAGGCTCTAGTTTGAGTTCCTCTATTTAGATCTCCAAAAACATCATCTAAGGGATGGTATCTATGGATTTGAATTGTTCTAGAAATACTAGATTCATCTAGGTTTTCCATAGGGTATATTTCCTCTAAATGGTCATTGATAGGATATTTTTCTAAATTAGCAACAGGAACATTAGTCTTGGAGGGGTTATTGATATTTAAATTGAACATATCATCATCCAGGTTTTCTAAGAAAACTTTAGGTTCATATACATGTGTTTCATCAAATGTGATATTAATGGATTCTTTAACATGATTTATTATTTTATTAAAGACACTATAGTCTATACTGGATGTATAATAACTAAGAAAAATGTCCTCATCTCTCTTTGATTCAAATTTATCCATATTATCCTTCATATTAAGAATATAAAATTTTCATCCAAAAACTTTGAAATAATTTACCTTATAATTTCTCCCATTATATAATTCATATGGAATATTCTTTAAAAGAGGTCTTTCTAGGATTGTGTTAATCACATAACAAGTTGAATTTACAGCTTTAGCCTAAAAATAGTTTGGTAGATCATATTCACTAAGCGTGGTTTGGGATACTTCTTAAAGGGTCTTATTCTATATTTCAACCACCCCATTATGTTGAGGTGTTTTAGGAGTATAGAAATCATGATTATATCCATGTTTTGATCATAAGGATTCAAAATCATTATTTTCAAACTCACAAACATGATCATTTATCATACTCTTAATGGTAAGTCCACTAAGGTTCTCCATAGATTTTTTATACTTTTCAAAACACTTATAAACTTATCTCTTTTGATTCATGAAATATGACCATGAAATCCTTGAATAATAATAAATAATTACATAATAAGAATGATTTACATAAAAACATGAAACTCTAGATAGTCCAAAAAATTCCATGTGAACCATTACCAGTGGTTGAGAGGTTGAAACATTTTTCACTTGTTTAAAAGAAAATTTATGTTGCTTTCCCTTTTGACATGGATTGCATGATTTGTCTTTTGGGAAATCTTGTTTAGGTAGATATTTGACTAAACCCTTTTTTACTATCTTTTTAAGAGATTATATATTGCAGTGGCTTAATATTCTTTTCCATAACCAATATTCATGGTGAAAGGTATTTAAACAAGAAATTTTTTGAGAAAATAAATAATTTAAATCAACTAAATAAACATTATTATTACTTAAAGGAGTAGAAACTAAATTAAAATTATAATCATAAATCATAAAATAATTATTTTCAAGTATTAAATAAACACCAACATCACATAACTAAGATATTATTAGAATATTATACTTTAATCAATTAAAAAATATAACGTTATAAATTAAGTAGGTTTTAAAATTACCAACTTGAACAAGGTCAATAATTTTTCCTTTTTCATTATCACTAAAGGTTATACGACCACCATAAACTTTGGTAAAACTTTTAAATCTTGATAATTCCCACAAAATATTCCTAGAGCACCCTCTTTCCAGATACTATAGATTCTTATAGAAAATTTTCATGTAAGTTTCCTACATTCAATCAACTACCCAATGATTTTGGTACCCAGATCTGTTTGGGTCCAAAAAGGTCAGAAAATAAATCTTAAGGAATCTACATTTTTTTGATATATTTATTTCTAGTTTTATGATTATATTTTAATGAATTAGAAAACTGAATTCTTTTTGGTCCAAACTGGATTGTTTTAAATATAAATGTTCTAGATGTATTATTTACTAAATATTTATGCAGCTACTTAGGTTTTTCCCTGTCATACTTTGTAATATTTTTATGAATGATTCTAGATCTTGTAAAGAAGACGGTGTATGATTCCGAGGCCTGGTGTTCCAGGAATTAATTTTATAAAAATATTAAGTATTTTTATACTATGCACGTGGTGGAGATGGGTTATCTCTTAAATGGTAGCTTAGATCAGAAATATGAGGGCACAGTTGCGTCCGAAATGTGCTGTTTACCCTATGCGGGGTATAACCTTTGCGGGTGCGGTCCTACTGTAGAAAAAGGTGACCAATGGAATTTTTGTAAATAAATAAATAAATTTATTTATGGAAGTCGGATCAAATAAATTATGAACATAGTCTCAGATCAAAATTCTAAGACCTCACTTGAGTCCAAAACGATGTGTTTACTCTAGCCGCGACATAATGTTGTTCGCACCGGGAGTTTTGGTTGGGGGTGTTAAGTGGTGGTTTAATCAAATAATTCATTAATTAAAATTAAATAGAAATCAATCCACCCACACCCCTCACATTGGTGCACATAAGAGGAACCACAGAAGCCCCCCCCCCTCTTTCTTTTCAACAAAAAATGCTGAATAAATAAAACAAATCACCGACGAGCTCTGATCTTAACGACGGATGCTCCCGGATTGTGCAGTAGCAAACCCGGAGTGCAGATCAAGGCTTGAAGCATCTTAATTTCTCCCACAAGGTAGACAGTTTGATTTTTAAAATCCTGGATCCCATTTATACATTGTTTTTCTTCAAATTTTTGTAAAGGTAGTGTAGTTTGGGTCTTGATCTTTCAGAAAAATGTTTCGGATCTGAATTTGGAGCACTGGGGTGCTCCTGATGGTCCGCAGAAGTTTTCCACTGCTGTTGTTGGATTTTGGTGGTGATAATGTCGGAATCCGATGATGGAATGGTGGAGGGCGGTGGAGCCCGGCTGGGTGCAAGGTGGCGCAGCAGTTTCGGTAAGGGCAGGGCGGCAGTCTGGCAAGGCGGCAGCGGCGGTTTCCAGCGACCCAACGGTTGTCCGGCCAGATTTTTCCTGGGGGTTCTTTAAACCCCTGTAACTCATAAACTGGAAGTCCGATTTGCGAGCTATTTATAGCGACATGATACTTTCATTGAGATGGACCCTTTTATAATTTTTAGGGAATTTTATTATTTTGGATTGTGGCCCAAGGCCACAAAATGTTGAAAATAATAATAATATTTTATTATATTTTACCTTCGACCCACCATAACTTCTGCATGGAGCATCTAATCGTTGAACCATTAGTGATGTTGTGATCCTGATGGTAATTTGGATTTTCAAGATATATTTCGGGTGATGGGACTTAGATTAGGGTTCGGGCCCACGAGGTCGGGTTTGGGTGTTTAAAAAGAAATGTGACTTTTTTCAGATGGTGTCTGTTTTGGACGAACGAGTAGTCGATCTCATGAGTTTTTCAAGGGGATTGAAATGGTTTGATCTAATTGATGAGTTCCAAAATCGAGGTGTGGTTCCCTCTCAGACTTTCTATGGTGAATATTACCTTTTTCACTGGTTTTCCATTTTGGGCGAGTAAATAGCCTATCCTGTATGTTTTTCCACATAGAACGCAATGGTGCCCACATTCTGGGCATAAAAGGTGTGCAATGTGGCGTTGCTATGGGTTGCTTAGGTTAGCAATGTTTTTACCGACAATGGTTGTGTGAACTCCTTTGGTTTGTTCCTATGAGGGTTCGTGTGGCATTATAACCCTAGTACAATTTTGTGATCCCGTCGATAGGATGAATTAAGATAGAGTTGTGGCATCCCTCCAATGAGTCTAGGACATGATCCTCTAGATTCGCTTATCTAGATCGGGTTCTTGGAATCACTGTGACTGCTTATCCACAGGATGCGATCCTCTATCTAGAAGGACAACCCCATAGGGTTTTACGCATCATCAAGAGTATGACCCCCTATGTAGTGGGCGGTAATAGTAGGGTTGCAAAATCATCAGGTTTATGATCCCCTAATCAGCGTGCGATTTTGGTGGGGTTTGTGGTATTTTCAGTTCGATCCCCTACTTCATGAGTTATACCAGATGGGGTTCTCAGCATTTTTTATCCCACCTTTATACGAGCGACGATACTCTATCTGAGTGTTGTGATATGTGGAATGTCAGATCGGGTTGTAGTATCCCCCAGTGGATCTTGGGAGTGATCCCCTATCTGAGAGACTTTCAAGTTACCATCTTGGGTTCTTGTATCCCTAGTTGCACCCAAATTTACCCTACTGGTAAAAGCGGTCGATGTAGTACATGTAGGGGTCGAGTCCACAGGGACCGAAGAAGTAACCTTGAGATGCTATGATTTGGTGAAGGATGGGCTATGAAGTAGCCAACTTTGGTTTTGATTTTTGATGGTTTTAAAGAACACTAAGAAACCTAAGTGAATTCAATTCATAAAAAATGGGTGGATCTTAGGATTATGCTCAGGGTGGATTGAATGAATTTTACTTCTTTAGACAATTTTGGTTTTATTAATTCTTGAGGAATCCATTCTTCAAAAATAACACTACATTCATCATTTCCTGGTTTGGTGCTTACTAAACACAATTACTAATCCCCTATACACATAGAGAACCAAATTCATGATCTCTCAGAGGTATATGGTCATTTAGTAGTTGAATTTAGTTTTCTCAAACAGAGTAAAGATGAAGAGTAGAAATAACTGAAGAATAGATGTCTTAAATTAATTATCCAATTAATAACAATTCGTTCATAAAACAACATTCAATCCAGCATTTGCATCCTCCTAATATCAAACCATTAACGGGTTATCCCTACATTTATGGTATACTCTCAATGGTGGGTGGAATATGGCGAACACGAATTGGATTGACGAAATTAAAACCACTGAAATAACGAGCACTCCTCCGTGTGTGTGAATGAAATTCACACCTATGTGTGAAATAATTCACAAAAACACAGAGATATCACTGTGCTTTGTGATAATAATGTTTTAATAAATTAAATGGAAAATATAGAAGAGAATGAAGTTGATTAAGATCATAATGATACAAAAATGAAACATACATGGAAATGGAAAACATTACAAAGGAAATTTGGAAGCATAACCTTACAATGAAACAAGCAACAAAAGATGATAAGAAAAAATATCCACCCCTATTCCCTTCACCACTAGCTCCTTATATAGGAATATTAGGAGCCTTAGGTCTATACCCCAACAATTAAATCACCCCCTAACAATTAATAGAGTCAAAAGGAGGGTGAATAATCAAAAGGAAATTGACGTTTCGAATTTGACCCAGAAAACTGTCCAGATTCATCTACCATATTGACATGTGAATTTGTAATTGAATACTGCCAAATCCTGAGGGGTTGTAGAAGAGAAATATCTTCTTCCATCTGTCTTATAGGATCTGTAGAAATTTCAGGAAATTTTCCTCAGCCGTTTGGATGTTATGGTCGAAATGGTGGGATGGATTTCTGTGCATTAATGTTGGGTCCACCATTTAAATCTCAACATCAGATCCCTTTATCATCATGAAAAAATCAGAATTAGCTCCGGCCACAGTTGAATAAAATGATCTACATATTTTTATATTTATACTTTATAAATTTTAGCTTCATTGGGATTGGTTTGTGGGCCCCACATTTGTTTGATGGGCCTTAGACCCATTATGCTTTTTCCAGCACGTTTCTGCATTCAGGTGCAAAAATATCCATCTTCACTTGTGATTAATCCATCATACCTTAAAGAAAAAATGTTCCAAATAATGTGATGAATAATATAACAAAATATCAAATTAAAATTATGAATATTGTAATTTACACAAGCAAATTATCGAGTGGGCCCAAATTGACACTTTAAGCATGAATTGCACAATGATGGGAGATGAAGTTCAATTTCTGAATTGGAATAAAATTGATGTTTATGAACATTTAAACTCATTAATATTTAGATCTTAACAATGAATATTATCCAATTTCAGTGACTAATCACACCCCAACTTGAGTTTTTCTAGTCCCGAGCAAAATATATTACAAATATGAAATTCAAATCCCCTTTTCCAAAAACATTTTAATACACATTTCTCACCCAAATATCTCATACCAAAAAACTTATGGAACCCATAAAAATCATTTAAAACAAGCTAGGTCCATAAGAATATCCCAAGCCCAAGACCATTCCTTTGTTCAAATTCATCGCCACATTTCATCCAATTTCAATTAAGCATGATAAAGTGTTGTACATCACAAAAGATATGGGGCCCATTTTTCTGTTCAAGGGGAAAAATGGAAGCGCTAGGTGGGAATCACATTAAACCTTAACATGAGTATCCATTTTTTTGATTTTTTTGATGATTTTTTTACCACAGTAGATATGAAAAGACTAACTCAGGGAAAGAGAACTATGGAGTCATGATCCCCAAGTGCCGGAGGCCCCACATATTTTCAATTCCATGCTCTACAATAGAGATATAAAGCCAAACTCTAGGAAAGACAACTATAGAGTCATGATCCCCAAGTTTCGGATGCCACGCATTTGGACAAAACATTTCTCTATGTGGTCAATTTTGTTTTTTGTTTTTTGTTTTTTTTGGATACTCAAATTAATCTAAAAGTGACCCCAGAACCGTATGCTATAATTAAAGGGACCCAAGAACAAAAAATTACAACCACGGTCCAGTAGATGTGCATTGTGTCATTTTTATTAAGAGGATGAAAATGTAAACATTGAAAAATCACATTGGAAAAACGCACTTTCCAAAAACTATGGTCATGAACTTAAACTTGCATTAAAATCAGAATCAAGTCATGAAAAATTTATTTGATATCCAATTTTAGAGTTTGCAATGTGTGTTATCATGTTTATAGTTAATGGAATTTTTCTTTTCATGCATGTTTTTATTCAAAAAATAAAAAAAATCATTTTTTATCTCCCCCAACTTAGAATAACAATGTCCCCAGTGTTTAAAGAAAAGAAAAGTTAGAAGGGGTAGGATAGGAGTTAAAAGATGAAATTGAGAATGATAAACATGGAACAAATTCACCTGGTTTTTGAAGTTGAAGTTCATGATGCTCTAGATTACTCCTTTGATCCCTTGGGGGATGTAGGAACCTCCTTGATTGAACATGTATCACCCAAAATAGTTCCTGAACCATAAAAAGAAGGACAAAGTAGACAAAACAAACAACACAAAGATTTAATTCCAAGTATCATCATTTTTAGGGGTTTTCATGTTTTTTTTAAATCAAACTAATGATTCATTATCTTCTTTTAAATTTTTGTGTAAGGTATTACTCAAGGATCACACCGCGTGACATGGATGAATACAGTGCTCCCCTTTCATACCCATCCATACTCATAAAAGAAGAATAGGTCAAGAGTCTAATTTTTTTTAACCTACAAAAACATAAATAAAATAAACTGATGATACATTGTCTTCTTTATATTTTATGGGTAAGGTATTACTCAGGGATCACACCACGTGACATTGATAAATACGGTGCTCCCTTTTCATACCCATCCTTACTCATAAAAGAAGAACATGTCAACAGTCTATATAAAAAAATAACAAAATGAAGCAGAAGGAAACAAAAGATGATTCACAGTGATTGGAAACATGAAAACCACGGGTTTCCTCCCATGCAGCGCTTTTGTTTAACTTTGTTAGCCTGACTTTTACCCTAAATCTATCAATTTTTCAATGGTTCATATGTTGGCTCAGTTAACTCCTCCTTGGTTTCTTGTTTATTGAATGATTCAATGAATGGTTTTAACATATGACCATTGACTTTGAAGACATGACCACTTGTGGGATCCTGAATCTCTATTTCCCCATGAGGGTACACATGATTCACTAGGTATGGACCAGACCATATGGACCGTAGATTTCCTGGGTGTAGATGAGGTTTTGAACTATACAAGAGCACAAATTTTCCCAGTTCAAAGTGTTTGACTTTGAGATTCCTAGATTGGTAGGCTTGAACTTTAGATTTATTGATCCTTGAATTTTCATAAGCCTCCATCCTAAGTTCCTCGAGTTCATTAATATCTAATTTCCTTTTTGTTTCAGCCAAATAAATGTCAAAGTTCATTTTTTTATTGCCCAAAAGGCCTTATGCTGAATTTCAACAGGTAAATGGCATGATTTTCCATAAACCAATCTATACGGTGACATGCCTAGGATAGTTTTGAAAGCAGTTTGATATGCCCAAAGGGCATCTAAGAGTTTCTCGGACCAATCTTTCCTAGAGGTATTGACAGTTTTTTCAAGAATTTGCTTAATTTCTCTATTTTCCAACGCATCTTGACCGTTGGTTTGAGGATGGTATGCAGTGGAAACTTTATGAGTAATACCATACTTAGACATGAGTGAAGAGAATGGGCGGTTGCAGAAATGGGTTCCACGATCACTGATTATAGACCTAGGAATTCCAAATTGAGAAAATATATGCTCTTTCAGAAATTGGATCACAACATGGTGGTCATTGGAATTGGTGGGAATGGCTTTAACCCATTTTGAAACATAATCAATAGCTAACAGGATGTAGAGGTATCCCTTAGAGTTTGGAAAGGGTCCCATGAAATCAATTCCCCAACAATCAATGATTTCAATGACCAGAATGGGAGTGAGGGGCATTTGATTCCTTTTGGTAATGGATCCTAATTGCTGACACTGAGGATAGCTTTTATAGAATTGGAAGGTATCCTTAGTGAGTTTTGGCCAGTAGAAACCACTTTGGAGGACCTTTGCAGTGGTTTTCTCTGTAGAAAAGAGGCCTCCACATGCCTCTCCATGACAAAATTTTAGAATGGACTCTTGCTCAAACTCGGGAATACATCTCCTGATGATTTGATCAGGACATAACTTGAAGAGGTAAGGATCATCAAACACATAGTGTTTGACATCAGAAAGAAATTTTTTCTTAGCTTGGGTCCCCAGGAATTTTGGAATGTCACTCGTCACCAAATGGTTTTCTATGTCATCATACCAAGGGAAATCACTCACTGAATAGAGGTGCTCATCGGGAAATGAATCAGACACAGAGAGTTGGTGTGAGTTGTCTTTGATTTCCATCCTAGAGAGGTGATCATCTACAATATTTTAAACACCATTTTAATCCTTAATGGTTAAATCGAACTCTTGATGAAGAATGACCCACCTAATCAATCCAGCTTTGTAATCTTGTTTTTAGAAAAGGTATTTTAGGGATGAATGGTCAGTGAAGACAATGATGGGTGATCCTAAGAGATAAGACCTGAATTTATCTAAGGAAAAGACAATAGAAAGCAACTCTTTCTCAGTTGTGGTGTAGTTTAATTGTGCATCATTTAATGATTTTCTTGCATAAGCAATGACACATGTAGTTTTCTCACACCGTTGTCCTAAGACTGCTCCTACAGTGAAGTCACTTGCATCACACATGAGCTCTAAAGGAAGTTTCCAATTTGTATACTGCATGATAGGTGGAGAAATAAGAGTTGACTTGAGTGTAGAGAATTATTCCTCACAGCTTTCTATCCATAAAAATGGAGCATCTTTTACCAATAGAGAACAAAGTGGTTGAGAAATAGAGTTGAAATTTCTAATGAACCTTCTATAAAAACCAACATGTCCTAAGAAGGACCTCACTTACTTAACAGTTTTAGGAGAGGGAAGGTGATGAATGATGTCAACCTTAGCTTTATCAACTTCAATCCCTCTACCAGATACCAGATGACCTAGAACAAGTCCTTCCCTTACCATGAAATGGCATTTTTCCCAATTTAGTATGAGATTCTTATCCTCGCACCTTAACAAAACCTTTTCAACATTTATAAGGCATCCCTCAAAAGTATCCCCAAAGATGGAGAAGTCATCCATGAAGACCTCTAAAAAATCCCCCACCATATCCGAGAATATTCCCATCATGCACCGCTGGAAGGTACCAGGGGCATTACATAACCCAAAGGGCATGCGCTTGAAGGAAAAAGTGCCGAATGGACAAGTGAAGGTTGTTTTTCCTTGATCCTCTAAGGAGACTTCGATTTTATTATACCTAGAGAATCCATCTAGGAAGAAATAGAATTGATGACCCGCCACTCGCTCGAGGACTTGATCAATAATGGGTAAGGGGAAATGGTCTTTCTTGGTACAAGAGTTGATCTTCCTATAGTCAATACAAACTCTCCATCCACTACTGGCCCTTGTTATAAGCATCTCTTCATCCTTGTTGGTTATTACTGAGATTCCAGCCTTTTTTGGAACCACGTGGATTAGGCTAACCCACTCACTCTCAGCTATAGGAAAGATGATACCAGCTTTTAACAATTTCAAAAGTTCTTTTCTCACTACTTCCATGAGATTAGGATTGAGTCGCCTTTGAGGTTGATGACATGGCTTTGGCTCGGATTCAAGAATAATTCTATGAGTCCCGATAAGTGGGCTAATCCTAGGAATATCAGATAGGGTCCATCCAATGGCTTTCTTATGTCTCTTAAGGGCATCTAGAAGCATCCTCTCATGATCAGCTTCAAGAGTGGAAGAAATGACAACATGAAAGGATTGATTGTCCCCTATGAACGCATACTTTAGTGATGAAGGTAAGACTTTAAATTCAAGAACAGATTGGTCATGAATTTCCAAGAAAGGATGAGACTTTGTATTGAACTTAGTTTCTTTGTTCAGATTTCATGACAAAATTGGTTCCTTGTGAGCAGAATTTTCATCCACTAAATTTTCCAGAGTAGTGTCATGAATGGCTATGGACTCAATGTTATTGATTTCAACCATGGTATCATTGATTGGTGATTCTAGAAATTCATCAATAGAGATTTCTGAAATAGATTCAATCCAAGGATACAAATTTACCTCATGTGAATAAAGAAAATCAATCTCTTCTTGACTTAACCATCCTTCGGTAATTACTTGATGTTCATTTAGTTCATTATCAACACTACCAATCCAATTGACCTCATGGATCTCTTCACCATCCCCAATTTGAGAGTTTTCATTGTATATGTTCAAGTCTAGACTCATGTTTCCAAAGGTGATGGTCATGTTCCAATTTCGGACTCGGATAACAGAGTTGATTATTGCAAGGAAGGGACAACCAAGGATGATTGGGGTTTTCTCCGTAGGACATAAGCTTGGGTGATTGTCTAGAAAAATGAAGTCAGATGGGTAAATGAAATTTTCAACTTTCACCAAAACAGCTTTTAAGATCCCCTTTGGAACTCGAACACTACGATCAGCATGTTGAAGAGTGACAAATGTGGGTTGGAGTTATTCAAGCACTAACTGACAATACATGGCATATGGAATGAGGTTCATGCTAGAACCTAGATCACACAAGGCTTTGACAACTTTGTTCTCTCCTAGTTCAACATTTATGTAAGGGAATCCTAGGTCTTTCAACTTAGGAGGAATGGTCTCTTGAATGGTGGTACTCACATTAGTAGCCAAAAGGACTTGGTTTTTATGTGAAAATTTTCTTTTAAAAGTGCACAAGTCATTAAGGTAATTTGAGTAGGAAGGTATGGTTTGGATGGCATCGAGAATGGGAATGTTCAACTTGACTTGTGAGAATATTTCCCTCAATTTTTCACTCAATTTAGGCTTGGTTTTCCCCCTCATGCATTGAGGAAATGGTGCAGGTTGTGGAGTTGTTTGTTGAAGTGTTGTTTATTTCACATTTTTATCAGTTTCTTCAGTTTGAGCTTGTGGTTCATTTGAATTTTCATTAGAGTTTGAAGCTTCACATGGTTTATGACTTATTTGTTTAGGTTTTTCAATTGATTTCCCACTTCTTAAAACTGTCACGGCCTTTAGTTGTTCATGAGTTATTGGAGTGAAACTTATCTCTCCCCTTGATGTTTGTTGTGGAATGGAATGTGTGGGCATGGGTGCCTTTACAGTATTGATGGTTTGAAGTTCTTGTTTAATGGATGAGAATTCTGAGTTCATTTTTTCCATTTGTTTGCACAGTTTTTCTAGTAGGATTTGTGGAACAATTTGGGTTGGTGCTTGAGCTTGTGGGTTTATCCCCGGAGGATACTTTGGTTATTGGATAGGTTGTTGAATGGGTTGTTGATATTGTACATGAGGATGTTGGAATTGGACCGGTTGTGGTTGGAACTGATTATGAGGTTGAATGTTTTGTTGAAGGTATGGGTTGATACAATGTTGTTGTGTTGGTTATTGATTGTCCTTCCAACGAAAGCTTGGATGGTCATTATACCTTGGATTGAAGGTGTTCGTGAATTGTGGCTTTTTAAAGTTCATTTCATTAACTTATTATTTTGGTCCTCCTAAAATAACATCCTTGATGGAAGGAATGGTTGGGAAATTATCAGTCTTGTGGTCATTCTTGTCAGAAATTGTACAAACAATCTCAACAGTTTGGGTTTTGTGGACCTTACTAAGATCAATCTCCTCAACATTCCTCGTGAGTGCAGAAAGTTTTTCTCTAAAGTTTTCTTCTTCACCAAGATTGTACATTCCACCATATTTGGGTGGCTTCTCATGGTATGGTGATGTTACCCATGTTTGGTTCTGTTCAGCAAGATTTTCTAGATACTCGTAAGCATCATTTGGGGCTTTGATTTTGAAGGTTCCATTACACATCATATCAATGAATTGTTTGTTTCCGGGACCCAACCCTTCATAGAAAATTTTCACTTGTTCTGGGATTAAAAAACTATGGTGCGATATCATGTTTAATGTGTCCTTGAACCTTTCCCATGTTTCATAGAATGTTTCTCCCTCTCTTTCAAAAAAGTTTTGTATGCTCTTTTTAAATGCAATTGTTTTGTGATGGGGGAAGTATTTATTATAAAATTCTCGTTGAAGTTGGTCCCTAGAGTGAATGGATGATGGTATCAAATTGTTTAACCAATTCTTTGCTCGGTCCTTAAGAGAAAAAGGAAAAGGTCTCATTTTATCATATTCAATTTGATTTGGTGGGCACATGGTTTCGAAAATGTCATTAAATTCTTTAACATGACGGTAAGGCATCTCAGACTCCATCCCATGAAAGGTTGGAAGGTGGTTTAGGAAATGGGGTTTGAAAACATATTGGGCATATCCTATGTTATCATGCCTAATGCATGAGGGTTCATTGGTCCAACTTGGTGTGAGGTAGTTATTCATGGTCGGCTCTACAACAATTCCAAAGTTAGGGTCTTGCCCGTTATTTTGGTTCCCTCCCCGGTTTATGATTTGGTTTTGTGGGAGATTCTCCATTATATCGAACTCAATTTCATAATTTGGAGTATTAAGAAGATTTGTATCTAAAGAAAATAGATCTCTTTAAGTGCTTGACTCCCCAGCCCTAGGATTATCCACCCTAACTAATCTGTTTGAGTTATCGCGGGTGTAGGCGGACATCCGCCAAAAGAAAAAAAAGCGAGAAAGGGAAAAGATAAGAGAATTGGAATGAGAATAGAAGAATGGGGGTAAGAAAAGAAGGTTTTTGGTCTAAGGAACTTACTTGGTCCCCGACAACGGCGCAAAAATTTGTCTGCGCCAAAATTTACCCTACTGGTAAAACCGGTCGATGTATTACATGTAGGGGTCGAGTCCACAAGGACTGAAGAAGTAGCCCTGAGACGCTATGATTTGGTGAAGGATGGGTTATGAAGTAGCCAACTTTGGTTTTGATTTTGGATGGTTTTAAAAACACTAAGAAACCTAATTGAATTCAATTCAAAGAAAATGGGTTGATCTTAGGATTATGCTTAGGGTGGGTTGAATGAATTTTACTTCTTTAGAAAATTTTGGTTTTATTAATTCTTGATGAATCCATTATTCAAAAATAACACTACATTCATCATTTTCTGGATTGGTGCTTACTAAACACAATTAATAATCCCCTATACACTTAGAGAACCAAATTCATGATCTCTCCAAGGTATATGGTCATTTAGTAATTGAATTTAGTTTTCTCAAACACAATAAAGATAAAGAGTAGAAATAACTGAAGAATAGATGTCTTAAATTAATTATCCAATTAACAACAATTCGTTCATAAAATAACATTCAATCCAGCCTTTTCATCCTCCTAAGATCAACCCATTAAAGGGTTAGCCATCCATTTATGGTATACTCTTAATGGTGTGCGGAAGATGTCTAACAATAATTGGATTGAAGAAATAAAAACCGCGGAAATAACGAGCACTCCTCAGTGTGTGTGAATGAAATTCACACCTATGTGTGAACTAATTCACAAAAACACATAGATATCACTGTACTTTGTGATAATAAAGTTTTAATAAATTAAATTGAATATATAGAAGAGATATAAGTTGATTAATAACATAAAGATACAAAAAAGAAAGTTGCATGGAAATGGAAAACATTACAAAGGAAATTTGGAAGCATAAACTTACAATGAAACAAGCAACAAAAGATGATAAGAAAAAATATCCACCCCTATTCCCTTCACCACTATCTCCTTATATATGAATATTAGGAGTCTTAGGTTCATACCCCAACAATTAATTCACCCGACAACAATTAATAGAGTCAAAAGGAGGGTGAATAATCAAAAGGAAATTGACGTTTCGAATTTGACCCGGAAAACTGTCCAGATTCGTCCACCATATTGACGTGTGAATTTGTAATTGAATAATGCCGAATACGGAGCGGTTGTAGAAGAGAAATATCTTCATACATCTGTCCTCTATGAGATTTAAAAATTTCAGGAAATTTAACTTAGTAGTTTGGATGTTATGGTAGAAATAGTGGGACGGATTTCTGTGCATTAATGTCGGGTCCAACATTAAAATCTCAACTTCAGATCCCTTTATCATCATGAAAACATCAGAATTAGCTTTGGAAACAGTTGAATAAAATGATACTAATATTTTTATCTTTCTACTGTATAAATTTGAGCTTCATTGGGCTTTGTTTGTGGGCCCCACATTTTTTTGATGGGCCTTAGGCCCATTATGCTTTTTCCAGCATGTTTCTGCCTTCAGGTGCAAAAATCTCCATCTTCACTTGTGATTCATCCATCAGACCTAAAAGAATAAATGTTAAAAACAAAGTTATGGATCATATACCAAAATATGAAATTTAAATGATGAATATTGTAATTTACACAAGAAAATTATTGAGTGGTCCCAAATTGACACTTTAAGCATGAATTGCACAATGATGGGAAATTAAGTTCAATTTCTGAATTGGAATAAAATTGATGTTTATGAACATTTAAAAAAATTAATATTAAGATCTTAACAATGAATATTATCCACTTTAAGTGACTAATCAATCCCCTAGTAGACCCTAGGAGTGATCCCCTATCTAAGGAGTTTGGTGTTTCCACTGAGTCTCAGTGTGACATCCTTAATGATAATATACGATGGTGTGTATATCATGGAAAAGTGACATCAAGGATGATAGATCTTGACGAGTGTGTTATCTTGGTTATGTGTTGCCTTGGGACCTCGTATAGAATCTGACATTGGCGATGAGTTCGGAACCTCATGATGTTTTGTTCCTAATAAAAGTACATCTAGATGTTCTTGGTATATGTATGGGAATATACCTATTTGTACTGTATAGTTGAGTTTAGATAAGTATGGTCTCAAGATAGAGTTTCTCTCTTATTCAGGTTCCCTCTGGCGGGGATGAGCAGACTGATGCCTTTCAGTTGCTCCTTTTTCTTTTGGGGTTTCTGGGGAACCTACTGAGTATCGTTATATTCACCCCTGCACGATCTTTGCCTGCACATGTTTTGTGTATTATGAAGACCGCATGCCTTTTGACAGAGTCCCATGAGGACCCAGAGCATGCAGAGCTCAGTGAGATTGACCGATCGAGGTGTTTACCGGAGCTCTGATAAGGAGATTTCTGGCGGGTGCTTTTGACAACAATCCCCACCTTCTGAGAAGGTTGGATGCTTTTGCAGTTTCTTTTGGTGGGCCATGTATTTTTCCCTTTTGTACTTTTGTTGTACTCTGGTTGTGGGTTAGATGTATGAATGAATTTCATTTCAGTTTATATATATATCTCTGCACTATTTCATGGAGGTGTATGTAGGTGCGTGTGTATAGGTACTTTAGGCTAATTCCTTCCATGTGTGTGATAGCCTAATCAGCGCTAGTCGCCAGCCTTTGACCTATTGAAGGTAGGCTTGGGGAGTCCTGGCTTGAGCTCCATTAGGTTAGGTCATAACAAAATGGTATCAAAGGAGGTTCCACCTATGGGATCTCAGAGCATAGTTGGTATAGATGTGATCTTGGTTTGGGTTGCACCGTGATAATGTTAGGATGTTTTGAGTTCAACTTTCAGGCTAGGGACTCCAATGTTGGTGAAGTGGCCGACGATCCATTCACCAGGACTCTTGTAACCTACCTTTTGACTTGGGACATTAATACATTGTTCATAGAGAAATAATGGTACATGCATCATATTGGATTGGGTTTTGGGTTTTTCTTATCCTTCTTGAGTCGGATCCCTAGATATACTCTTTGAACATGGTGTCTCTTGATTGCATTTCAGTCTGACTCCACGACGACAGCTAGTGAGGGTTCTGCATCAAGATTGTAGTGACGAACCACCCCTAGTAGAGGCTTTGGAATAGGGTAAGGTTTTAATGTCGTACCTCTAGGTGTTCCGTCAGTTGAGCCACCACCTATCGAGCAGTTGGTTGTTTCAGTAGTGAAGGATGAGGATGTGCGCATGCTGAGTGCACTGATTGAGTTCCAGAGGCAGTTACATCTGTGGTACCAGGGTGATCCAGAACCCCAGGCAGCTGATGACTGGCTCGAAGCAGTCACCTGAGTTTTCTGCCTGGTGAGGACACCTCAATATGAAATGGTGGTTCTACCAGTGAACCTTCTGCATGGTTCAGCCGGGCGATGGTGGAGTCTGGTGATGCAATCCAACAATAAGGATATGCTCTTGTGGATAGAGTTTGAGTAGCTCTTTAGGGAATATTTCTATCTGGGGACACTGAGGTCAGTGAGGATCCAGGAGATTTTGCAGCTTTGGAAGGAGGGCATGACTGTGTCATAGAACTCAAATGAGGTTTATAGACCTGTCCTTCTACTCTCTAGATATGGATCGAGACCTGTTCTTTAGGGATCAGACCTTTGAGTATGGCCTACTCAGAGACATTCTGGTAGGTGTGGTTTCCCTATGTCTGCCCACCTATACTGGAGTGCTAGAGCGAGACTTGGTGGTAGAGAGCTTTCTGGATAAGTAGACTCTGACCGTCAGTGATGGGCACGCGGGAGCTGCGATCTTTACAGCTGGTTTGGTAGCTGGTAGCTGATGGTAGGTACAGGGTTCTAGATGTGAATGACATTTTAGGAGGCGACCCTGGGACCTAGGATCTGAGGCTCATAGATCTCAGGGATCTCATGCTGATTTTGGTCTACCGTAGGAGAGGTGGTGTTACGCTTGTGATAGCTGATGACATCTTACTAGAGATTATCCGACCCGCCGTGCAGTTGAGAGGGAGCCAATCGACATGAAACCTCAGCAGAGGCAGCTTCTTGAGTATGGAGGTTCACAGGGTGGTGGACGTGGTGACAGAGTTGGTGCAACAACAGGAGGTGGAAGGCGGTATGAGTTTCCACCAACACCACCCCTAGGTGGTCCACACTGAGCTTAGGGAGCTGGAGGATGAGGGCGAGGACAACTGGAATCATTAGAGGTTGTTGAACTAGAGGCTCCGTGGATGGATAGAGGTACACTCCATGTCCTTTCTGCCTTCTACAGTAGTTTTTCTAGACACTGTTAGGTGGTACTCTTACCGTTTCTTTGCTTGCTCATGGTTCGTTCAGGGCATTGGTAAGGCTCTGTAATGGTTTTGTTTGACGTGCTTCAAATGTATGAGGAATATGAATCCTTACCCCTTTTTTCGGGGTAGGGTTGTGTGTTGGGGAGTTTTTTTTTGAAAGGCCTTGGGTTCCCTAGATGTGTGTTAGTTGGCAACATGAGAACCCTTGGTGGCTTGTTGCGGTATTGGTGAACTCAATGGTGTAGGAAACCTAGTTCAGAGTTAAATTTATTTACCTCATGGTTATATATTTTTAGGGATGAAAATTTCAAAGGTGTGGAGGATATAGAGACTTAGGTTTTACCCTTTCAGGCTTTGTAATATTTCTACAAATGATTCTAGAGCTAGGCAGGAAGTCGACATGCGATTCTAAGGCTCAGTGTGCACAAAATTAATTTTATAAAAAATATTAAGTATTTTTATACTATGCACATGGAGGATATGGGTTATCTATTAAACAGTAGATTAGATCATAAATATGAGTTCACAGTTGCGTTCGGAGCATGTCGTTTACCATAGGAGGGGTATAACCTTTGCAGGTGCGGGCCTGCTGTAGAAAAAGGTGACCAATGTAATTTTGGTAAATAAATAAATAAATTTATTTATTGACATTAGCTCAAATAACTTTTGAACGGAGTCTCAGATCAAAATTCTGAGACTATAGTTGAGTCCGAACCACTGTGTTTACCCTAGGTGAGACATTATGTTGTCCGTGTCAGGAGTTTTGGTTGGGGGTGTTAAGCGGTGGTTTAATTGATTAATTAATTAATTAAAATTAAATAAAAATCAATCCACCCCACCTCTCATGTTGGTATGCAGAGGAGGAACCTTATAATCTCCCTTCTCTTTCTCTTCACCAATGAACTTCAAATCAAGAAAATGAAGCACCAACGGGCTCTGATCTTAACGACGAATACTCCCATATTGTGCAACAGCAGAGCTGAAGCGTAGATCCAGGCTCGAAGCTTCCATGTTTCACCCGAGAGGTCGGTGGTTTGAGTTTTAAAATACCAGATCCTATTTATGCATTTTTTCTTTCAATCATCATAAAGGTTGTGTAATTTGGATCTCGATCTTTCCAAAAGAAGTTTCAGATCTGAATTTGGAGCACCGGGGTGCTCCAGGTGGTCCGTAGATGTTTTATGTCGGTGTTGCTGAATTCCAACAACAACAATGGCGGAATATGGTGATGGAGTACTGGAGCATGGTGGAGTCTAGTGGGGTGAGAGGTGGTGCGGCAGCTCTGGCTTGGGTGGCACGGCGGTCCGGTCAGGTGGCGGTGGGGGTTTCTGGCGACCCAGCGGTGGTCCGACCGGATTTTTTCCGGGGGTTCTTTAAAACCCCGTAACTCGCAAACCGGAAGTACGATTTATGAGACGCTTATGGTGAAATGATAATTTTTTTTCGATGAACCCTTTGAAAATGTTTAGGGAATTTTATGAGTTGGTTTTGTGGCCTAGGGCCATGAAATGATGAAAAAAAATATTTTATTATTATTTAGCTTCGACCCGCCATAACTTCTGCACGGAGTGTCTGATTGACACGCCATTAGTGGAATTATGATATTGATGGTAAAGTGGACATTTCAAGATAGATTTTGGGTTATGGGACCGAGATCAGTTTGCGGGTCCCACGAGGCCATGTTTGGGTGTTTACGGAGAAACATGACTTTTTGTCATCTGGTGTCCGTTTTGGACAAATGAGTAGTCAATCTCATGTGTTTTTTCGAGGGGATTGAAATAGTGTGATCCTATTGATGAGTTCTGTAATCGAGGTCTGGGCCCATCTCAAACTTTATATGGTGAATAGTACCTTTTTAACTAGTTGTCTGTTCGGGTGAGTAAATAGCATATCCTGCATGTTTTTCTATGTAGAATGCAATGGTGGCCTCGGTATGGGCCTAAGAGGTGTGTAGTGTGGTGATGTTGTGGGTCACTTGGGTTAGCGACTTTTGGACTGGTAAGGATTGTGTGAACTCCCTTGTTTTTTTCCTATGATGGTTCGTGTGGTATTACAACCCCAGTACAGGTTTGTGATCCCCTCGATAGGATGAATTTAGATAGAGTTGTGGCATCCCTCCGGTGAGTCTGGGATAGGATCCTCTAGCTTTGCTTCTCTAGATCGGGTTCTTGGTATCGTTGTGACCGCTTATCCATGGGAGGTGATCCCCTATCTAGCAGGAAAACCCCATAGGGTTTGAGGCATCATCAGGAGTATGATTGAAAAGCACGACCGATTGTCTCCTATCAACCGATCAAAGTTTCGATGCTCTGCTAATGTGTATAACAACACTCGGGTCGAATCCTCTGCGATGATACTTTTTAATAGTTGTTTTTTTAGTTGATTGTATTCTGATTGGGGGGGGGGTGTGATTGCAGAGCTTATGAAATGATTGATTGATTAAGATTGATTTAACAAATTTATATAGATTTGTGTGAGTTCATTTTTAGGGAGTTAAGCTTTTGATATCCTTGAGCTTTGCTTTATATTTTATTTAAATTAACTCCCACTTCACAAGATAACGTTGATTGGAATTCCTAAGTGTTAAGGCATTAATCCAAGACTTAACTTTACTTAGGGTTTTAATATCAATTATATCTTGTTGATGGTAGTGTATTTATGGTTCCAATAATCCATGGAAACCACATTTTAAACAAAAGAAGTCATTAATCCATGACATGTTAAGTCCAACATACATAATGTTAATTTGAAGAATATTCAACGAGAAAATACTCTCAATCAATTAACATCCCTAAATTTTGACTCACCCAAATAATATAATTACTCATCCATTAATATATTTATTAATATGGTAATATATTTTAATGGTGATGAATTATAAATAGAACAAAAAGAATGGGATAAGAACAGATTTGTGCGTCAAACACACACACACACGAACAATAATTAGAATTAAAAAAAGAATTTCGATTGAATGAGGAAGCGAAAGAAGGGAAGAGAATTAAATTGTATTTAAACTATTTTAAGAACATTAATATAAAACTATAGAAGTTGGATGAGAATAAGAGATATTGAAGAAAAAACTTATATTAAAACAGTATTACAAAGACAAACACTTGTGAAATTTCAAATGAAGAAAAACACAAAAGTAAATGAAAACAAAGAGAGGAGGAAAGGTATCTCAAGTGAAAACATGAGTATGTAAGGTCCCCCCAATCCTTTTTAAAGACTTTGGTCGTGACAATATGTGATCATATCTTCTGAAATTTCAAGTCTTTTGGAGGAGAGGAGGGGAATGTATTTATAGCCCAAGGAAGTGGACTGTTGCCATTCCCAATCTGTCCCTCCACTTGGATCGACGATTTGGAAATCAATCCAGCCGAATCTAGAGATATATCCTTCTTCAAAGTTGTAGATAATAATGTTTTCCGACTTCTCTAAAAACATGGAGTCATTTGGACCTATGGAGACAACGTTATGGTGGTTTGATTAAACAAAGATAAACTGTCTATTTCAATCCATGCTTTTTCGATGGCCAAAATGTGAATGGATTTTGGAATAGGAAGATGCCTCCAAATACGAATTATTTATTCAAAAAATTCTGCCACCTATATATCCTCTTTAACAATGAAAAATATCAGCTTTATTTGATGAATAGATCAGGATACATGTCATGAATACTGTACTGATTTTAATTCCCGTCCAGAATGGTGTGCTGAGTTTAAATGAATTAGTTGGGCCCATTGTATTTGGATTTGGGACTTCAAATTTTTATCCAAGACTCCTTACATTGTTACTAGAACCTGTGAGGATAATGAAGGAATTTTAACTTCTAGATTGAGCCTAGTAATTCAATCTTCATGGATGGTTCAGTTTCCTCACAGATTCTGTAGGCCCTCTTGTGTGGTCCATATGAGCCTTCAAATGGCAGAATTGGCACATGATCGCTTCTAATGAAATGTTGTATATTGAATTAGTAATCAAAGAAAATAAGAATAAAAAAATTTGGATCATTAGGATGATATTTATAACTAAAATAGTAAACTGACTCAATTGGATTACTTCTAAAAATGCTCAAAAATTATACTTAGTATTAAAACATTAATATTTCACACAAATTATGCACATTTAATATAAAATAAGTAAAGAGAGTATATAATAAGTAATGAAAATATTAATAACATCAATGATACCCTACATAGTGGGTATTAATATTAGGGTTGTGGAATCGTCGATTATATTATCCCCTACTCAGCGTGCGGTTTCAGTGGGGTTTGTGGTATAGTCGGTTTGATCCCCTACGTAGTGAGTTAAACCAGATGAGCTTCTCAGCGTTGTTAATCCCACATTTATACGGGTGATGATCCGCTATCTGAGTTTTGTGATCTGTGGAACATCAAATCGGGTTGTAGTATCTCCTAATGGATCTTGGGTGTAATCCCCTATCTAAGAGACCTTTGAGTTATCGACTTAGGTTCTTGTATCCCCTAGTAGACCCTAGGAGTGATCCCCTATCCTAGGAGTTTGGTGTTTCCACTGAGTATCAACATGAAATCCTTAATGACGATATCCGATGGTGTGTATCTCACAGACGGGTGTCATTTGGGATGATAGAGCTTGAAGGGCGTGTTCTCTTGGTTATGTGTTGCCATGGAACATCGTGTAGAATCTGAAATTGGCGATGAGGTCGGAACCTCATGATGTTTGGTGCCTAAAACAACTATATCTGGATATTCTTGGTATATGTTTGGGAATATACTTGTTTGAGCTGTCTAGTTGAGTTTAGCCCAGGATGGTCTTGAGACAGAGTTTCTCTCTCGTTCAGGTTACCTCTGGCTGGGATGAGCATATTGATGCCTTTTAGTTTCTCCTTTTTCTTTTGGGGTTTCTAGGGAGCTTACTGAGTATCTTTATACTCACCCATCACAAGCTTTTCCTGCACATGTTTTGTGTATTTTTCATACCAAAGGCCTTTCAACAGAGTCCCAGGAGGACCTAGAGCAGGTGGAGATTAGTGAGCTTGACCAACCATGGTGTTTACCAGAGCTGTGCTGAGGAGCTTTACGGTGGGCGATTTTGATAGAAATCCCCTCCTTCTGAGTAAGTTGGATGATTTTGCAGTTTTCTTTTTGTGAGCCATGTATTTTTTCCTTTTGTACATTTTTTGTACTCTAGTTGTGGGTTAGATGTATTCATGAATTTATTTTCAGTTTTTATATATATCTCTTCATCATTTCATGGAGGTGTATGTGGGTGCATGTGTACAGGTACCTTAGGCTAATGCCTCACTTATGTGTGATAGCATACTCAGCGCTAGTTGCTATCCCCTAACCTATTGGAGGCAGGCTTGGGGAGTCACGTCTTGAGCCTCATTGGGTCGAGTTGTGAAATTTTATTTATAGTATTTGAACTAGAAATAAAATAGTGTTTATAGAGTTTTTTTCTTTATAGGATGATAAATAAAACCATCTCTTGGTTTTGGTACAATATGACTACCCATAGTTTTATTAAGGGTTACCGTTCTTATTGAAAAACCTTAAATAACTTTTTTAATTTCCTATTTAATAATTTTAAGTAATTATTTTCCTTGAGAAGTAATTTGTTCTTCTCATTTTCAACACCAATATCTTATTTTACAATAGTAGATAAAGAATTATGTTTCTTTAAAATATCATATTTATATTTAAGATCATTAATGTTATCTTCTGATATATTACAATATTAGAATATGTCTTTAATATTCATTTCATTTTGATCATGATTTTCATGGTCTGAGAGATCATAAATATGATCAAAATAAATAGGTTGTACCTCAGGATCAGTAAAAATGAAGCATATATTTTCTTTTTTATTTTCATCTTATTGGCTAGTATCTGAGTCACTTGATCTATCCTTAGAATCACTCTAATAATACTTCATTAATTTCTTTAATTTCTTCCCCTAGTCCCCATACTTGTTGTATTTTAACTTTAGACAATCAACTTTTATGTTTCCTTTCCTTTTACACTCATAATAGGTAACTTCTCAAAAATTACTATCCTTTTTCCAATCTCCTTTTTAATCATAATTTCCCCTGATGTTCGACTTTCAGAAGAACTTATTTATTTTATAAAATTTCTTAAATATTTTTTCCAAATGGTAAATTTCTTCATCACTATTAGAGTCACCATCATTTCTAATGGTGTGATCTTCTTTGATTACTTATTTAGATTTTAACTGAGATGATTTGAATACAATTGATTTATTTGGTTCAATATACACATAATTTAATTTAATTTATTCCTTGTACATCATCATTTTTCATATCAACTACTTTATTAGAAGATTATTTATATCAGATGATTCTCAAATGGATATGGTAGTGTCTATCCATCTATTAGGTAATCATTTTAGAATCCTTAGTACTTAATACTTTTCATAAATAGTCTTTCCCATTGCATGCATCATATTTTCAATCTCATTAAACGTAAGTTACATTTTAGAAATATACTCATCAGGATTAATCTTAAATTTATCATTCTTAATAGTATACGTATTTAATTGTATTTATTTTTCATTAGATTTGCCTTCATGAGACACATATAAGGTATCGTAAATTTTAAAAGCTATAACACATGAAGATATTCATTTAAATTCATCTTTTAATAGTTCACAATATATATCATTCATTACTTTATAATTACAATTAATGGTAGCCTCAAAGGAATCACCCCATTCTGCTCTAGCATCTTTTGGTTTTTCTTATTGATCTTCTATTATAGTTCAAATATCAAAACATATGCTTTCAAGATTTATATCCATTTTTATTTTCCATTACTAATAATTTGTACCATTAAAATACAGAGGAATGTTTGTAGCAATCCCCTCAAGTCTATTATTATCCATAAAGATAGAAAATTTTAATTAATAGAAATTGAGGCATTCTAGTTAAAAACTTGATCACAATTAAAAATTGAGAAATAAAAACAAGAAAAAAATCTCTTTTGATACCAGATGTTGGTCAGAGTGGAGTACTCGGGAGGGGGTGAATTTAGTATACAATAAATTAAAAAAACCTTAAAATAAAATTCACCAATTTAATAAAATAGCATAGTTAACTAATACAGTATGTATATTTAGTTCAATGTATAGAAATAACCTCTCATAAGTTTGATCAAAACTTAATTAAAATACTCATAATATTATCCTAATATTTTTAAATTATTTCACTTAAATTAAATAGTAAATATATCACTTGTAAAAAATATAAAGACCCGGAATTCCCATGTAATTTTTTTAATAAATATGAATTTTACAAGTCTGTGAAAATTTACGGCGCCTGATTCCGAGGCCCGGAGTGCCCGGAATAAATTGCTGAACATTTTTTCAGGTACATTCAGTAAACGTACGAGTGGGTTTTTCTAACTTTTAAACCGGTGCTCGAAATTGAAATCTGAGGGCACCGTTGAACTCAAAACACCGGTATTCACTTAAAGTGACTTTCACCTCGACAATAGTTGGTCGAGAGTGAAGGTTAGTTTTTGGGTTTTACGTGAAAGAATAAAATAAAAATAAAAGTGTGTAAAATTTAATTTTTATTTGAATCATCCACGTGGAAGTTGAGAAGTGGGGACTACTAGACCTTAACCTCCCATGAAAGGTTATGGTTGTGGGGACCATCCGAGCCTAACCTCCCATGGGAGGGTATGGTAGTGGGGATAACCCGAGGCCTAAACTTCTCAACTCCTTCATTAAATGGGGAGAAACCTCCCAACGCCCCAATATTCCACCTCTATCATTAAATTGAGCCATTAAATTGGGCCAATTAATGTAGCTAATTAATTATGCCAACATGTTAGATTAATTTCACCAACATGGGTATACCAACATAATTTCTTCTTAAGTTAATTATATTGGCACCACTTTCATTTTGTTGGGTGGAATTGAGAGAGGAGAACCCTTGGAGGATTACACTTCATCCATGAAGAACGCTTCTCCAATGAAGAATGCCAACTTCGACTTCTTCCTCAGGTTACCCTCCAATGAGGAACGTCTTTGTCTATGACAAACCGACGCACGAGCCCAGAATAGGAGGTGTGTGGTAGATGAGACGAACGTCGACAACTTCTTCTTCTTCCCTCCTCGCACCAACATCAATGAACAACCCGAGGTAGGGGTTTAATTTGTGTGTGATTATATTCCCATGTTCTTCCTTTTTTTTTAAAAGGAATGCAGATGATTTATTTTGCGGGTTGGGAACAATCATTGTGGGAGGGTTTGATGTTCTCTATTCTTGTTTATGTTGATCCCTTTTCTACCACCCTAATGTGGAGGGTACGAGCCAAACAAACATGGCCCGACCCCTCCGAAAATATTGTGATGATTTGTGGTGTTGAACGCTACGAAGGCGACGACACAACGACACCGCCCCGCGGCCCCCACCGCCTCGCGAACTCCGCACCCCGTGGCTCCGCCCTCATGGTACCCCTCCGCTGAGCCACCACCGTCTTCTGTCGAGCCGCCGCTGCCGGACCGCCATCCCGCGACCAGACCGCCTCCCCTCGGCCGGTCCGCCCCTCGTGACCGGACCTCCGCCCCGCGGCCGGACCGCCGCCCCACGGCCGGACCGCCGCCCCATGGCCGGTCCGCCGCCCCGTGGCCGGTCCGCCGCCCTGCGGCCCGTTGGTGCCCTCTCGGTACCCACGACCGGTCCTCACCCTCACAGTACCCCTCAGTCGAGCCGCCCTCGCAGCACCGTCACGACCCTCGCAGGCAGGGCCGCACTGCGGGCCGGGCCAGACCCAATACGTCGGGTTGGGTCGACCTGAACCAGGTGGGCCCAAGCCTGTTCGGGCCGGGTCGGACCGAACCTGAGCCCACTATGACCTAATTACTTTCTTTTGGCCATATCTTTGGCACCAGACGTCTGTTTGACAAACTGTCAGTGGCGCTGGAAATCATGGAGCGAGACAGTCCCTTTGAGTGATACCCAATTGTGTTTTGGATTAAGATGGGGAACAGTCAGGTTGGATCGATCATGATTCCAACCGCCCCCCCCAGGACTAAAAGGCTAATAACTCATAGACCGGGCGTCCGATTGACGCATTGTCTTTTACGTTAAAACCCCTATGATGTGACGGACCTTTGAGACAATTCTTCATGAGAATTCGTGGCAGTTGGAGTATCAAATAGTAGCTTGTGGAGCAGATCCTCCCGGAGATAAGCGAGTGTAGTCTGGGAACACAGTGGCTGGCTGAGAATTGATGACTGCTGACCGTTTTGACTCAGAGTGACTCGACAAGCCCAGTGGGGAGCACCTTGGTGAAGCGGAAGACCCATGGTGGGGAGAGACTTGGTGACGTAGCAGACCCACGGTACTGGACAAGAGGAGTACCTCATTGGGCCATGAGGGGGAGCACCTCTGTGTGACACGACAGACCCATGGTGAGGAGTGCCTCTGTGTGACGCGACAGACAAATGATAATCGACAGGAGGAGTACCTTAGCAGTCCATGGTTAGTGATAAGAATCTCTTTGTGACGCGACATGCCCATTGTACTCGATAGAGGAGGATTTCTCCAGCAGCTGAGGTGTTTGACGTTGTGACTGGGAATGTTACTTAACACTACCCCTATAATAAATCCTGGTGTGAGCTGAGTCAGAACCTCTGTGTTTTCCTCATGATTGAGATAGATTACTTGATAACTTAGGTATATGTATGGCCATATACCTAAGTAAGGTTATATGTTGATTTTTTAATTTGTGTTTTATCCTTGTTGGATTTTGTGAGACCTAGAGGGTCTCGGGGTCCCTACTGAGTATCATTATAGTCACCCCTGCACGGGATATGCCCTCACCTTATTGTGTTGGATGCAGACGACAAACAAAGCTGACTGAGGCTAAGAGTACCAGGACTGGATGGTACCTAAAGGTTGACCATACGATGTATCGGTATGTAGAGGAGACAGGTGGAAGTGGAGTGCTGAGGAGGCGATTTGTACCTACCCTTCAGGTAGGAACCTCGAAGGACGACCCAGAAGCTAACTTTCCGTTTTATTCAGTTGTATTATATCACAATTGTACTTGTACTTTCCTGTTGGGCTTGTATTCTGGCCCATTTTACTTACTGCACTCACTCTATTTATAGTTCAGTTTACTTGTGTTACTATCTTACTGTGTGCTTGGTCACATGTTCTTACAGGTTTTAAAGGAAATGCCTTCACAATTTTAGGGAATACACCTTTGGTTCTAATCGCCAACCCCTGGCCTATAGAAGGTGGGCTTGGGGTAGTCACGACACAGGCCCTGGGGGACGGGTTGTGACAAATTGGTATCAGAGGAGTCAGTTCTACTGTAGAACTAGGACTTTGGTCTTTTCTGTGAAGAAATAGTGTTATGGGAAATGAGTGCAGTTTTACGTTGAGGGAGTTCAGTGTTGGTGCGGTGGCCAACGTATTCATACACCAGGACCCTGAATTCTAATTTTCGACTCAGTGCAAGAAAACAATGATTGTGTGTGTGTTTTCAAAAGTTTTCTTTGTAATATTTTGATTCAGCTCACCAGGTATAACTTTCAGCTCACCAGGTATAACTTTTTGATCATGGAACACCTGTTTATTTTCAAGATGCCTCCACATAGACAACCAGCTATAATTCTGAGAGTTGTATGCACTGATAGCCCACCGAGCGACGAGGCCTCGGTGCAGGGCCCTTTTCCAGTAGAGGCACCAGTGGAGGCACCAACGGTAGCACTCTCCATTGGAAAACCGATGCCACCAGCCCCAGTAGCAGACGGTGTATGCCGCTTGAGCGCGTTGCACGAGTTCCAGCACCAGAGGCCACCCAGGTTTAGGGGAGAGATGGACCCGCAGGTAGCTAAGGATTGGCTGGAGGCTATGGTGAGAGTCTTCCGACTCATTGGTACACCAACCAATATCATGGTGATCCTTGCCTCCATCCTTCTATAGGAAGCAATAGGCAGATGGTAGAGATTGATGCTCCAAGTTCACGACGAGGTGGCGCTTCTCTGGACAGACTTCAAGAGCCTATTTCGGGCAGAGTTTGTCCTAGCGACTCTTCACGCAGTGCGCATACATGATATTCTTCATCTACAGTAGGGCAACATGACTGTGGCTCAGTACTCAGTGAGGTTCACTGACCTTTCATGCTAATCCACAGATATGGTGCAGGACCCTTTCTTTAGGGGCCAGACCTTCGAGCAGGGGCTTAGGCGGGAGATCAGGGCTTTGATGATCTCACTCAGCATCCCGATGCAGGCATGGGTGTTAGAGAGAGCCCTATTGGTGGAGAGTTTCCTTGCTGAGTAGACACCAATAGCGAGACCCACTACCAGTCATCAAGTAGTGGAGTCTTCTATAGCTGGCAGCAGACAGACGTCTCAGAAGTCCAAGAGGACCAGACCTACAGGTGGTCGACCACATGAATTAGGATCGGTTGTGCGAGGAACCGGAGACAAATCCAGTCATACCAGGAGTGGGCAGTGTTACACATGTGGTGGGTAGGGTCACATGGCTCGTGACTGTCTGACCCATTGTATAGATAATCATAAGATGGTCGAAGGACCACCTAGGAGGAGACAGAGGTTCGACCGAGGAGGTCTGTAGGGAGTAAGTGGACTTGGCAGGGGAGATGGCAGTGCAGCTAGCGGTGGACAATGATTTGAGGTGTTACCGCCAGCACCACTAGGAGATCCACCCTGACTGTAGGGAGAAGGTGGATAGGGGAGAGCTCAGCTCCAGGCAGCCGAGGCCTACGATCACGGTGCTCCGGAGATGATATGAGGTACGATCGATGTCTACTCCACCATAGATCCAGTACTTATAGACACATGTGCTAGTTATTATTTTTTTTCCACTGCCCTCATTCAGATCTTGAAGATTCCTATGGAGCCGTTGGCTCGATCATTACGGCTAGAGACTCCTATGAGAGAGGATTCAATGATTACGCACTGGTGCCGATAGTGTGAGATTACTCTAGGAGGAGAGAGCTTCGGCTGGGATCTTCTAGTAGTGGTGTCGAGGCTTTATGACGTCATCTTGGGTATGGACTGGTTATCTATATTCCATGATTAGATTAACTATATTAGGTGCAAGGTATGGTGTTTCCGCATAGATGGGACCAGTTTTACCTTCACCGGAAAGAAGGGAGCCTTTGCAGCGCAAGATGGACTTACCCGGAGGAGAGTGCAGCCGATCACTAATCAGTTGGCTAGCCTTACCCTCAGAGTTGTAGATGTGGAGAGTCCAAGTTATCCTGTAGTGGTAGACCAGTACATGGATATTTTCCCTGATGATGTTATGGGTCTACCTCCTCGCAGAGAGGTGGACTTTTACATTGACTTGTACCTCGGGACGACACTGATATCTACACCATCATATTGGATGGCTCCTGCGGAGCTTCGAGAGCTGTGAGTAAAGTTAGAGGACTTACAAGGGAAGAGATTCATCCGACCTAGTGTTTTTCCTTGGGAATCCCCGATTCTATTCGCCAAGAAGGCGGATGGGATCTTGAGGCATTGTATTGACTATTGGAACCTGAACTAGGTGACTTTGAAGAACAAGTAGCCACTCTTTAGGATTGACGACCTCTTTGATCAGCTAAAGGGAGAACAATGGTTCTTGAAGATAGACCTTAGATCAGGCTATCACCAGATCAGAGCATGAGATGAGGATGTACAGATGACAACCTTTAGATGTCAGGATGTCCATTACGAGTTCTTGGTTATGCCATTCGATGTGACCAACGCTCCATCAGTGTTCATAGGACTCATGAACAGGATATTTCAGCCATACCTTGATCGATTTTTAGTGGTCCTCATAGACAACATTCTGATCTACTTGACTACTGAGGAGGAGCATGCCTATCAATTGTAGGTAGTACTGGACACACTCAGAGAGCACCGTATTTATGGTAATATCTCAAAGTGCTAGTTCTGGATAAGAGAGGTTCACTTTCTAGTACATGTCATATCAGAGGCTAGAGTTGTAGTATATTCAGTGAAGATTGAGGTGGTACTTTCTTGGGAGCCACCCACGAGTGTGACGGAGGTACGGAGTTTTCTGGGTTTGGTTGGATACTACTTGAGGTTTGTACCATATTTCTCCAGATTTGCAGCACCTCTATCAGTAGTGACGAAGAAGGGGCAACCCTTCATTTGGTCGAAGAGATGCCAACAAAGTTTTTAGGAGTTGAGGCAGAGGCTAACTAGTGCCCCCATCTTGAGGCTACCAGAGGGGGGCATATGGTACGTAGTCTACTGCGACGCATCAAGTACCAGACTCGGATGTGTTCTGATGTAGGAACATACTGTGGTCTCATATAGATCCTGACAGTTGAGACATAATGAGTAGAACTACGATACCCATGACCTGGAGTTAGCAGTAGTGGTCTTCACCTTGAAGATGTGGCGACACTATCTGGTGGGTGAGAATTTTAAAGTGCACTCTAATCACAAGAGTCTCAGGTATATCTTCTTTCAGAAGGACCTGAACCTGAGAAAATGATGTTGGCTTGAGTTCCTCCAGGATTATGACTTCGAGATAGTCTATACATCGGGGAAGGGGAACTTTGTAGTAGATGAACTCAACAGGAGTTATGGTATACATCTTCTAGGTGAGGTTACAGATTAGCTGGCCGCTTTGCAGATATCCTTTTTGGAACGTGATTGAGAAAATTTTCTTTAGTCTCTTACAGTAACTCCCCCACTTCTTCAGTGAGCTAGGGAGGCGCAACGTTGGGACGCTAACTGTGAGGCTCGACGTGCTCAGATATCTATAGGGTAGGCACCTGATGGATTTTTTGAAGGTGGGGAGCACATCGTCCTTTTCAGACGACGTACCATGGTACCAGTGTCACTTCAGGAGGAAGTGTTGAGGGAGTTCCACACTTCCCCTCTAGCGGTACATCCAAGAGTGGCGAAGATGTACTAGGATCTCCGACGACAGCACTGGTGGATGAGAATAAAGAAAGTAGTAGCAGAGCTTGTATTTTGGTGCCACACTTGTCAGCAAGTGAAGGCAGAGCATCTAGTACCAACTGGCTTGGTTCAGCAATTAGAGGTCCCAGAGTGGAAGTGGGATGGGATATCCATGTAATTCATGACAGGACTTCCACGTACATCCAGAGGTCAGGACTCGATCTGGGTGATCTTCGACCTACTCACCAAGTCGGCCCACTTCTTACCGATCAGAGAGCAGGGTTCAGTAGAGAGCTTGGGACGCCACTATCTGTAGGAGATTGTACGGTTACATGGAGTACCCTTGATGATTATCTCTGATCGTGATGCACGTTTTACTTCCCGGCTATAAAAGGGGTTACACGAGGCTTTCGGGATGAAGCTTCGTTTGAGAACCGCCTTCCATCCTCATACGGATGGTCAGACTGAGCGGACCATTCAGACCCTCGAGCACATGTTGTGTGCTTGTGTCCTCAACTTCGGTCGCAACTGGGAGGATCACTTACCTTTGGCGGAGTTTTCATACAACAACAACTATCACTCCACCATTGGGATGACACCTTTCAAGGCATTGTAGGGGTGATATTGCAGATTACCTTTGTGTTGGACTGACCCAGGGGAGTCTGCACTAGTGGGCCCAGAGATGGTATGGGCTACCACAGAGAAGGTGCAGATCATCCAGGAGTGGATGAAGACTACAGAATGTAGGTAGAAGTCTTATTCTGATAGAATACGGAGACCTATGGAGTTTGAGGATGATGACCACGTATTTCTATGGGTCTCACCCTGATGAGGTCTACGAAGATTTATCCGAGGCGACAAGTTATCTTCAAGATTCATCAGAGCTTTTTAGGTCCTTAGATGAGTTGGCGAGGTGGAATACCGCTTAGCTCTTCCACATCAGTTTCATGAGGTTCATGACGTTTTCCACGTGTCCCAGTTGAGTAGATATGTGCACGACCCTTCTCACATCATCAACCATGGTGATATGGACATCGAAGATGGGGCGACTTTTACAGAGGTTCCATTAGAGATTGAGGATCATCAGGAGCGGGTCCTTCGTGGATGGTCGATACCTCTAGTGCGCGTTCGCTGGTAGCACGGGAACCTCCAGGAGAGCACATGGGAGTGATAGGCTCAAATGTGTGCTCACTACCCCCACTTGTTTACCTAGTTATGAGTTTCGGTTTATGGGGATGTAAATACCTGAGGTGGGGAGAATGTAAAGAAACGGACTTTCCATGTAATTTTTTTAGTAAATGGTAATTTTACTAGTCCGCAAAAATTTATAGCGTGTGATTCTATGGCCTGGAGTGCCCGGAATAAAGTTATGAACTTTTTTTCGAGTAAGTTTAGTAACCATGTGAGTAGGTTTTTCTAACTTTTAAATTGGTGCTCGGAATTGAAATCTGAGGGCACCGTTGAACTCACAGCGCCATTATTCAGTTAAATAGAGTTTCACCTCGCCAGCAGTTGGTCGAGAGTGAAGGTTAGTTTTAAGGTTTTATGTGAAAGAATAAAATAAAAATAAAACTGTGTAACAATTTATTTTTATTTGAAACCTCCACGTGGAAGTTGAGAAGTGGGGACCACCAGACCTTAACCCCCCATGAGAGGTTATGGTGGTGGGGACCACCCGAGCCAAACCTCCCATGAGAGGTTATGGTGGTGGGGACCACCCGAAGCCTAAACCTCTTAACTCCCTCATTAAATGGGGAGAAACCTCCCAACTGCCCAATATTCCACCCCACCCATTAAATTGAGCCGTTAAATTGAGAGAATTAATTGAGCTAATTAATTGTGCCAACGTGGTACATTAATTTCGCCAGCTTGGGTGTGCCAACATAATTTCTTCTTAAGTTAATTATATTGGCACATCATTCATTTTGTGGGGTGAAATTGAGAGAGGAGAACCCTTGGAGGATTACACTTCATACGAAGAACGCTCCTCCAACGAAGAATGCTGACTTCGACTTCTTCCTCAAGACACCCTCCAATGAGGAACGTCTTCATCAACGATGAACCGATGCACGATCCCGGAATTGGAGGTGTGTGGAGAACGAGACGAACATCGACAACTTCATCTTCTTCCCTCCTCGCACCAACGTCAATGAACAACCCGAGGTAAGGGTTTAATTTGTGTGTGATTATATTACCATGTTCTTCCTTTTTTTAAAACAAGGAACATATTTTGTGGGTTGGGAACAATAATTGTGGGAGGGTTTGACGTTCTTCATTCATGTTTATGTTGAGCCATTTGATACCACCCTAACGAGGAGGGTACGGGCTAAACAAACATGGCCCGAACCCTCTCCAAATCTTGTGATGATTTGTGGTGTTGAACGCGATGAAGGTGACGACGCAATGACATTACCCCGCAACCCTCTCTGCCCCGCGACCTCCATTCCACGCGACATCTCTTTCACAGTACCCCTTCCCTGAGCCACCACCGCCGTCCACCGATCCGCCACCGCCATCCGCTGAGCTGCCGACACTATCCACCGAGCCGCCACCGCCATCCACTGAGCTGACGGCGCTGTCCACCGAGCTGCCACCGTCGGACCGCCATCCTACGGCTGGACCGCCGCCCCACGGCTGGTCCGCCAACCCATGGCTGGACCACCTCCCACATTCAGTTCGCCTACCCATGGACGGACCGCCTACCCGCGGCCGTTCCGCGCCCGTGTGGCCGGTCTACCGCCCTCACGGCCTGTCCGCCACCCTCGTGGTCGGTCCGCGCCCGCGTTGTCGGTCCGCTGCCCTCGCGGCCGGTCCGCCACCCTCGCCACCAGTCTGCCGCCCTCGTGGCCGGTCCGCTGCCCTCGCGGCCGGTTCGCCGCCCTCGCGGTACCCGGGACCGGTCCTCGCCCTCGCAGTACCCCTCAGCTGAGCAGCCCTTGCAACACCCTCGCGACCCTCATGGGCCGGGCCGGACCCAGCGGGTCTGTCCGGGTCGACCCGAACCGGGTGGGCCTAGGCCGGTTCGGGTCGGTACCGGACCCGGGCCCACTACGACCTTGTTACTTTCGTTTGGCCATAACTTTGACATTGAACGTCTGTTTGACGAACTGTCAGCGGTGATGGAAATCATGGAGCGAGACAGTCCCTTTGAGTGATACCCCACTATGTTTTGGATTAAGATGGGGAACATTCAGGTTGGATCGAGCACGAATCCAACCTAGCCCCCATGAATAAAATACTAATAACTCACAGACCGGGCGTTCGATTGATGCATCGTCTGTTACATTAAGACACCTATGATGTGACGAGCCTTTGAGACTCTTCTTCATAAGACTTTTTTGTAGTTGTAGTATTGACCAGTAGCTTGTGGAGAGGATCCTCTAGGAGAAGAGTGAGCGTAGTGCGGGAACCCAGTGGTTTGTTGAGACCTGACGACTGGTGATTGTTTATTCCTCAATAAATATCTATTAATAAAGCATAATTACAAATCCTCATACTCTGAATGAAATTTGGTTGCATTAAATTCCTCTAACCAAGAATTTAATTTTCCACAGAAGGTGGTTGGAATATGTTATATTAAAATATGATCCCACTTTATTCATTATTTCTTAAAAATTTCAAATTCATATTTTCCATAGTCGCTTCAACACTTAGAAAAAATTATTATTTTAGAATCCTTAGAAGGTCATGCAGTCAGTCCATTAAATATACAATCACTTTAGTTGAACATGTGGTCATTCGAAACCCATAAGGTCACTTTAGTACTTAGAAATACAACCCTATTATAAGGTCTCTTGAATTTATCATTCAATATATTGGAATCACCTTACAACCACTCCAATACTTTTAATTTTTTCTGACAGAAGTATAACCATATAATTGATCCACTTCAATATGCGACAGTTGGAACTCATGTAGTGGATTCAATACTTGGAGGGAAAAAATGATAGACCATCATTGTGATACAATATTTGGTCACTATGATTTATATTTAAATCAATTGGTTACTCATATAGTTTATTAAGGATTTGGTGAGAAATATAGAATGGTCTATCTGATAGACATGCGGTTTATTTGTCATGCAGTCGCTTCAACCCTTTGTAAAAAATCAGTGGAGTCCCAACCAGCTTCATGTGTTAAATAAAATACCCTTATGGTTGATCCATTTTGATTAGGGTCACATGAGTACATATTAAAGTGTTCAATTTTTGATACACAACAATTGGTCTGGCTCCACGATCAATTTTTTACTGGATCTAGATTTATGGTAATTTCTAGACTTTGGAGAATTTCCAAATTCCCAAAAAAATATTTAACTTCCTTAAAAACAAGAATTGATTATAAATAAAACAAGCATGATTTGTGATTTTTAAAATAAGTAATTTATAGGCTAATCCATCATATTCTAATGGTCATATAACATTTACATTGAAATGTTCAGGTAATCGTCATAATGCCCTTTACACCCCAAATATGCTTCAATATTCTCAAACCTCATCATTCACTAATTTTCTTTCAATGTTCTATATTTATCTTAATAATTTCAATCATATTACCTATGATTCTATTTATTTTTATAGTATTTATGGAACTAGTGATCTTCATAGGATAATTTGTTCCTATGGAGTTTTCATTAGAGTTTGAATTATTATTTTTTCACTTATCTCTCTATATTATTCCTATCTATTATAGTATATATAATTTCATGGTGTTTAATGTTCCTGTGAAATGTAAATATTTCTATCCGAATCTATTATAAAACATAATAAAATAGTAATAGTTAATCATGAATTCTTTTACTAATATAGGTAATTTTCATGTTGGTACAGGTTATGTAGAAATGCAGTAGTTTCTGGAGAATAACAATAGAATGAAATAATAACGTCACATTGACTCATAATTAATAAAATGATGCCCAACAAGGTATTATTACTCCTTTTAGACACAATATTCCACTATAGTGTTTTAGGAGGAATGAGTTGTGGTATTATTCCATAATCTCTAATATTATCAATGAATTACTATCTTAAGTATTCCCCACCCAGATATCATTAGACAATATTAATAGTATTTCCTAGCTGATTATGTACATCATTTTAAAACTCTTTAAACTTTTAAAAATTCCCATAATTTTGTTTAATTATAAACACACCACCATTTTGAATAAATTAATCAGTAAAATTTACAAAGTACCTAAAACCACCACTCATATGTGTGATTATTAGTCCACATAAATCACTATGTATGTGATCGAATATTCCTCTAACCCTTTCAATTATTATCCCAAAAGGAATTTTGGTTATATTTCCCAATAAATAGGATTCACAATTCTTAAATCATTCATAATTGAATGAGTCCAACAATCCATTTATCTAGAGTATTTGAATTCATTTATCATTCATATGTCTGAGGTGACAATTCCAAAGGTAGGTTGGATTAGAATAAACCTAGACTTCTTATTTTATATTTTATAGATGGTATTATCCATATCTAGAATATATAAATCATTAATTAATTTCCCAATGCCATAAAAAATTTAATTATTATATATATAATAACTCTTGTTATTAAAAATGAATGAATATCCTATCTTGTCCAAACAAGATACATAAATTAAATCCATGTTTATAGTGGGGACATAATAATAGTTAGAACTAATCAATTGGGTAGAATTAGATCACAAGTTTCAACTTCTAATGTAGTAACACTTTCTCCATTATAGACAAAAATATCTAATTCACCCTTTATCAATTCCATTATAGCTCTAAGTATGTATTTTTAAGCACAAAGCACACCCAATATCTAAAACCCATGTTTTAGAGTTGGTGAATTTAATCATTATAACATTCATATTTAGATTCTTAGGATGTTTCTCCTTGAAAAATATCCTCAGTCCTAGATACCAATATTTAAAAGTTTTATAGGTCATACCAATAAATGATCTAAATATTATTATGTAAATGTATTCCATAATCTACAAAAAAGACATATCAATGAGTCATTATCATGTTTTATATATTTTCATCAAGGAATTTTAATGAAAGTTATTCCACTAAAATGATGACTCCATACATCATATCTATTTAAAGATACAATATCTATATTTCACTAATAAATGACCTTGATTTAGTATGAAACTCATCACTTTATTTATTTAGGTAGGGATTCATCATAATCAAAAAAGTTGTGATTATTGGATAGTGTTAGGTTGGAATATACAAAACACACAAGGGGGGGGGGGTGAATTGTGCCTTTTCTAAATTCTTTCACAGTTCTGATTTTTGGAACCCTATGTAAATAATGTAGATTTTTAGTGTTTATCTTCCATATGAAAGTATGAGTAGTGGATTAACAGAAAGAAAAAACACAACTTTTTATAGTGGTTCGGGGCACAAATATCCCCTAGTATACTCCACCAGATGATCTCTCTATGAGCTCGATGGATTTCATTAGTCCGGTCCTCTTTTCACAAGACCAAAAATCCTACAATTGAGTGAAGGAAATTGATACCTTTATAAATAAGACTAAAAACAAAGTATTCTAGTTTTAAATAGAGAACCAATTATCCACAGCTTAGATCAATAAGTTGACACTCCACTTCAATTGAGTACGAGCAGTCAAAATTCAAATAAATCAAAAAGGGATTTGATTTGTTGAAAAAAATTGATCTTCATAGTTGAAGTAGCATGTAATTGACATTAGATAGATCTTATTCTTCAGAAAGATAATTTTCAAGATGAAATAAGTCTGAAGATATCCAGTTGAACAAGAGATCTTCAATTTTATGAACGAAAACAAAAACAAAGTGGTTGCAAAATTACAGGATTGAACATGTATATCTTCAAAGTGTATCTTTATTCATGATTTGTTCATTCCTTGTAGCACTGTGTATATGATCACCAGAAAGATTGAATAATATATCTTCTCTCTATTTTTTTGGAAAATAATAATCGAAGAACTATATAATGAGCATCTTGATTTTGAAAATTCTAGATCCAGAGAAGATGCTTGATGAGCTGTAGAAATTCAAAATTTAATTTACTAGGGTAGTCATAACTTCCCTTAAGAATAAGAGTTATTTTATCCATTAAATATGATCCTTTGAATCAAATAAAAATATCTTAAAAATAGTCAAAAAATGAGCTTCAAAACAGCCTATAACTCAATCAAGTCCATTGAAGAAATTACAGAAAATATCATGAAAATAAATCTCTAATGTTGAAAAGTAAAATATATAGTTCCTTCAAAAATAGAAAAAAATACTCAATGTAGGGTTCAACTAAATAGCATTCATCTTTCAAATATAAGTTTGAAAATATCGGGTTTATCATAAAAGTAATTTTGATGATCAATACATTTCTCTTTGCAATGTAAGGTTCATTACTTATGTAGGGTTATTTAACAATACATTCTTCTCTTAACAAACGTAATGTTCCTTTCAAACATAAGGTTCTTTAACCATAATTTCCTGATAATGTAAGGTTGATTAACCGTATGTACTGATCTGAACATATGGTTACTTTATTCTTCTAGCGTAAGGTTAAAGACTAATGTAGGGATCATAATCCATATGCACTATACATAGTGTAGGGTTGATTCCATACGTTACATTAAACCATGTAGGGTATGAATAGTGTTTCCAAAATACTTAAAAACACACCCCAAACACTTAGATAAATATTAATTGTGAATTACAAACATGAAATTAATTTCAGAATAAATAATAAAAATATTAAATCCCCAAAATTCACTTAAATCAAGATCATTATTAAAACAAACAAGGGTATTTGTGAGCATCAAAATAATCATAATTTATAGAGTATTGTGGAAATAATACATGCCCAAAAATATATCCTTTTTTATGATCACAAAACCCATAAAATTATTAACGGAATTTATAATTTTATAATCATTTTAAAGAAAATAATTTTAAATTTGATTTTATAGAATTATTTTGATAAAAAGAAATGTTGTTTTTATCCAAATTTCTCCCCCTTTTTCTAAGATTAAAAAGAAAGAATAGAAAAAAAATTAAAACACGTTTAATTTTTCACATATCAGTAAGTGAATCTTATAATAATATATGTAGATAAATAAGACTGGATTTTTGGATATAGAAATAAAAAAAAAGTATGTGAAATAAAGCACTAAAAATAAGAATAAATAAATTTTATTGATAAAAAATTGTATAAGTAAAATAGTCATTTTGACTAGGAAACAGGTTATCCAACTGATATGGTTAGGATAAAAGCGGTTGGGTAAGATTTGGTTCAGTTTTTGGTTCTATAGGATTTTGAGAAACTTGAAACATGTCTTTCAGCTCTACCATATGTACCCAAAATTTTTTATAAGAACATTTCCCAACTTCATAATCAAAACTATGAAATCTTGACTAATGAAAATTTTCAACAATACTGACTTTCAAAAAGTCATGAAACTCTCCTCTTGCTGAATAAAATGGTCTAATTTATCTGTGAAGTTATTGAGCATATGACTGATACTAGGTTCACTTGAAGTTAATTACTCAACAATATATCTTTGATTATCCAAAAAAACTGATAATGGAGCACTGTTGCACTAAAGGTTCTGTAGACGGTTATTCATGTCAGCCATAATGGTTATGATTGTTTGAAATCTGTGAATCAGATCTGGATAGGTATAAAGGGAAGACGTTGAAGCATTGGTTTGAGAAATAATACATTTAATGGATTCAAAATATCTTCCTAAATACCACTTAAAGTCTCCAAAATTTATTTTGGAAATAGATTCAGATCAAATTTTTCCAACTTCAGCTAGAATTTACCTCTTCAAAGAATCAAAATCTTTCCTTGAAACAAAATTTTCTTTTAATTCTCTAATACGAGTCTGAAGAGACTCAAACTCTAGTCTAGGTGTTGATGAATTCCTCTAATCAACAAAATATTTCTTTGAGGTATCTAGCTCCTACTTAAGAATAAAATTTTCATCTTTAACTTTATTAAACTTCATCACTAGATATTGAACCTAATTAGTCAAGGAATCAAATTTCCCTTCATCTAGATGTTGTAACTAATCAACAACCATAATTTCTAAAGATCTTGAATCAAACTTATCCATAGACTTCTACACTTGTTTTTAAATTGATTTTTCACCTGAACAAGATATACTATCAAGAAATTCTATTTTGTCTCTAGAAACAGATTCTTGTCTCTCAACCAAATGATCAAAAACTGAGAAAATAAGATTCACAACAATTTCTATAGCCACATTTTCAGATCTGAGCATCTGTTTCTCTCCTTGAATAGTTTCTTCTTGAATAGTTTTCTCTTCCTCCTAAAAAAATGGAATAACGACACCCTAAATATCTCAAATTTGACTTTTAACCTATTGGTCTTCCTCAAGAATATGTTCTTCCAAATGAACTGAACTAGTATCCTCACATGAACCCAACAGTGGTTCTTCAGTAGGTGGATCTACTCTTTCCCTTGGTTTCATAACCAATTCCTCAAGAAAATTTTATTCTTCCTCTTCTTCTTTAATAAGTCTCTATTTTCTCTAGGTAGATTTGGAAACTCCATCACCTCTAGTTTCTCCAATCCCTTTATTTCCAATAGCACTTTTCTCCCCCTATGCAAATGATCCGGATTTTTTTGGCCATCTTCACCAAATGGCATAAGTTTTCTTTCCACTATACTCTAGTAAAATCCAAAATTTCTAAGAGTACCAGTGTTTATAAAATTACTTTGATGACATTTAATTCTTGATCTTGACACATAAACCATATTATTTCTGAACAAAATTTATGATAGTATCCTTCCATAAGGATAAAAAGACATACGAGCCTCAATTTGACAATAATAGATCAAATAAATCAACATATACCTTGGAAAATTCAAATTTATATAACTTATGTACAAAAACATAATGTAAATGTCTGGATATAAAATTTTCTCCATCTCATATACTCTAGGATAAATTGTTGTCTGAATAAATTTTAACCAAACCTTTTGATCAGCTTCAAGGTCCTTAACAAACATTTTCTTGATATGGGTTATTCCAAATAGAAATGACATAATGTCCATAGAATTATGATCTGGGTTACCAATAGAATGCAGTTCGAAATGAAAAACACCTTCAGGGGGACATTTTAAATTTTTAGTTATTTCTACAAAGGAAAAAAAACTCTTTGTACTTTATCTTTGAAGAAATATTATCTTTAGTCTCACCAAAACTGAACTAAACACTATTAAAGAAATCATTTAATTCTATTGCATATACAAATTCTTTATTTATCTCATTAAATAGAAATTCCAGACCTTGAAATGAGAGATCTTAATTAAGCGATAAATCTGTCTCATACAGCCACTCAAAATCGACGACTTTTCCTTGAAAAATATTTCTTGAAGAAACTTGAAGATGCTTCGGGTCACTATGTTCACCTTCATTAGTTAGCTTGGTTTTTCCCATTTTTAAAAATCAAAATCTCCGAGGTTCTCAGGTTCTAGGGTTTTGAATGTAGATGAAGGCAGACTAAGGTAGACGAAGACTTCAGTATTTGAAAAGGTTTGATAAATAAAAAGGTAAGGGAAGACGAAAGTTTTATGACAATACCTTGTTTCCCATGCCATTATGTAATATAATTATGAAATTTTTTTAAAACACATGATCATAAAAAAATTACACAAATAAACAGTGGGGGAAGAAAAAAAAGTAGCAAACAAAATTTAACAGAGATAAATAATCATTAAATTAGATAAATTTTATTTAAAATTAAATAAAAATAACTCACCCTTAATACAATTGAAACTAGTAGTGGGAAGTGGTTTAGTAAAAATATTAGCTAATTGATATTCAGAATTAAAAAATTACAAAGATATGTCCTTTTTGAGGACATTTTCTCTTAGAAAATGATGCTTTATATCAATGTTCTTAGTCCTAGAATGACTTATAGAATTTTTTTTGAAATATTATTATCACTAGTATTATCAAATAAAATAGGAATATTATTAAAATTTAGTTCAAATTCTAGTAGATTATTTTTCATCCACAATACTTATGCACACCAACTACCAGCAGACACATATTCCGCCTTAGCAGTCGACAGAACAATTGAGTGTTGCTTCTTACTTGACCAAGAAAGTAAATATTTTTCTAAAAAGTGATAGGTCCCTGAGGGACTTTTTTTATATAATATAGAACCTCCAAATTTATCATCTAAATATGAAATTAAATTAATATCAGAAGCTTTGGGGTAAAGAAGAAATTGAAAAACCGTTCCTTTTAAATATCTAAAAATTATTTTAACAATAGTTAGATGGGATTCTTTTGGATTTGATTGAAATCTAGCATATAGACATACTAAATACATAATGTTTGGTCTACTAGTAGTAAGATATAGAAAACTACCAATCATACCTCTATATAACTTGTTGTCAACTGGTTTCCCAGCATCATCCAAATCATGTTTTATATTATTACACATGTGAGTTGTATATGTATTACTGTTTTCAAGACCGAACTATTTAAATTAGTCTATAATATAATTAATTTTATTTAAAACATTTCTATAATCGTTTTGATAAATTTGAAATCCTAAAAATAAATTCATTTCTCCCATCATACTCATCTCAATTTTTTTTCATTAGATTTAAAAAATCTTGACAAATATTTTTATTAGTTGAACCAAAAATAACATCGTCAACATAAATTTGAACTAATAATGTATTAGAAATAAATATTTTCTTAAAATGTGTTGGATCTACCACAAAAGTAGTAAAACCATGTTTTAAAATAAAAGAACTTAATCTTTCATACCAATCTCTAGGTGACTATTTAATTCCATAGAGAGATTTAGTAAGTTTAAAAACAGAATTGGATTTTTGAGGATTTTTAAAACCATGAGGTTGTTTAACATAAAATTACCCCACTAAATAAAAATTTAAAAATGTAGACTTAACATCCCTTTGATATAATTTAAAATTCATATAATATGCATAAGCTATAATAATTCTAATCACTTATAATCTAGATACTAGGGAAAAGGTCTCATAATAATCTATACCTTCTTCCTGATTATAAACTTTGGCTACTAATCTAGATTTATTCCTAGTGATGATACCTTGATCATCCTGTTTGTTTCTAAAAACCCACTTGGTTCCTATAACAGGATAGTTGGATGGTATTTATACAAGTTACAAAACTTTATTTATCGTTAAATGGTTTAACTATTCTTGCATATACATTATCTAACTTCAATATTCTAAGTAATCTTCAATAGTCTACGGTTATAGCTAAGATAGAAAGGTATAAAATTAAACTAGATTTCATATAAATATTCTATTTATTATTCATATGTCTAGGTCTACTATAATAGTTTTTAATGGGTGGTTCTTTAGGATACTAGACTGTTTAAGCATAACACATTCAGGTTCTTCAGTTTAAAGTTCTTCTAGACTAGAATGAACTTTATTAAATTCATAATTAAAATCATTTTTAAGGGTTTCAAGTCTCATGTTACCAAGAGAGTCAATGACTTCATCTATTTGATCTCTCTATTTAATGAAAGGGTTAGTTTCATCAAACTTCACATGAAATGATTCTATAACAATCCTTGACTCTTTATTAAAAACTCTATAAGCTTTATAAGTAGCATAATATCCTAAAAATATTCCTTCATTAGATTTTGGATTGAACATAACAATATTATCATTGGTGTTCAGGATATAAACCTTACCTCAAAAAACATTAACGTAATTTACTTTAGGATTTTTGTTATTCCAAAGTTCATAAGGTGTCTTTTTGAAAATATACAGAATTAAAAATCTATTCATGATACATCATGATGTGATTACAAATTCTACCCAAAAATAGGTAGGTAGACTATATTCATTCAGCATAGTCCTAGCCGTTTCTTGAATAGTTTTATTTCTTCTTTTGACAATTCTATTTTGTTGACATGTTCATGGTGTAGAGAAGGTAAGCTTGATACCCAGATTTGAGAAAAAATAATTAAATTATTGATTCTCAAATTCACCACCATGATCAATTATTAATGAAATTATTTTTAAACCTTTTTCATTTTGAATAATTTTTCAGAAATTTTCAAAAACAGAGAAAACTGCACTCTTAAGATTTAGAAAATAAACCCAGGTAAATCTCAAATAATCATCAAGTAAAACATAAATATATAATTTTCCATCCAAACTTTATACTCTTAAGGGTAAAAAAATCCATATGGATAAGTTCTAAAAGTTTATGTGTATAAATTTTATTAATTTATTTGAAATAAGATTTTGTTGCTTGCTAATTTGGCATGCATCACAAAATCTATCATTATAAAATTTAAGACTGGGTAAATTAGAAACAATATATTTCTTTGATAATATATGTAAAGAATAAATATTACAATGACCAAGTATCCTATTCCAAATCCATTATTCACTTGTCTTAGCAGATAAATAGTTCAATTTTTGTTTACACAAGGAAAGTAAGTCCAAATTATAAACATTATCAGGTTTAGGTGCTCTAAACTCAAGCAATTCATTATAAAAAACTGAACATGAATTGTTAGAGAAGTCAACATAAAAACTATAATCATAAAGCTAATAAATACTTATTAAGTTGTGCTTTAATCCTTGAACATAAATCACATTTTTGATATATATTATATTTGGATTTCTAACAGTTCCAATTCCAATTATTTTCCCTTTAGCATTATCACCAAAAGTAACTTGACCTCCATACATTTGAGTCAATGTATAAAAATTTGATGGATCTCCACTCATATGTCTTGAGAATACACTATCCATATACCTAATGGTATTTTTTTTCTAGTGGAATTTTTTTTCAAAATCATTTAAACAAATGTTTGTTTTGGTACTCATATTTTCTTGGGTCCAGTGCTAGCAGAGATCTTGGAATCTAGATCTCCTTTGTTTCTCCATAATTCAAATAAATTGCTTCAAATATTTTTTTTAAAATAAAATCTTTTTTAATTCCACTAATTTGAGGATTTTTTAAATAATAGTTATTTGTTATATGTCATTTTTTTCACAAAAATAACAAGTAACACTTTTTGAATTGGGAACAAAATAATTCTCATATAGTTTAGATTTTTCACCCTTCATATTCTTAATCTCTTCTTTTTAATTAAATTCTTCCAAAAAATTTCATTTAGAATATTTTCTCCTTTTTTAAATAAAATAGAATCACTTTTATAAGTTTCTACTTTATCTTGTAATGGTTTAATCCCCTTTTCATGATCATCACAATTTGTGGTAGATGAGTTAATTTTTTCAATTAACTCCTGATGTTGTTTAAGTATGGTATCTATTTCTCCTCAAACAATATTATGAAAATTCTTTAAATATTTTTTCCTTTTTAATAATGAGTCATATTTCTCTTCTATAATTGTGCAATAGGTATCCGATTTATCATTTGAACAACTAGAATTAGAATTAGAATTGGAATTGGATGAATAATAGGTTTTCACCTTATCTTCTTCATCCATAAGTCACATATTTTCTTTCAAACTTGATTCTTCCTTTTCTAAATCATATTTTGATGAGTTTATGGAGTCTTCAAAAACACTCCATGTTGCTTTAATTTGTCTTTTTTCTTTATGTTAATAATCATCATTTTTCCAATATTTTTTTTGTCTTTCTCTTTTCACCTTTTCATTGAGGGAAATCAGTCTTATATGTCCCAATTTTCCATATTCATAGAATCTGACATCTCTTGAGTCTTTCTAATACTTTTTAAAGGGATTTATGAATCCTTTAATTTTCATATAAAATTTGCTAAACTTTTTGGCTAACTAAGTCAGTTCCATTTCAGAATTAAATGAATCAGAATTCTTTTCTTTTCTATCTTCTTACTTTATTATTCTTCTTTTCTTCTTAGATGTTACTTTTAGAGATGTATTATCCTTTTTAATGATAATTTTATGATCTTTAGTTTTGAATTTCATTTCATATTCATACATTATCAAAGTCCCAATTAGTTCTTTCATGGTCAGATCTTTGAAAGGTGACGATTTTCTAATAGCATCCGATATCCCATTCCATTTAAAAGGTAGTACTCTTAGTAGTTTCTTCACTTGATCAGATTTTTTGATAGGTTCACCTAAGGATGTAATACTATTGATAATTTCTATAAGCCTTTCATTCATTTGTGTAATACTCTCTCCATCAAACATCCTAAATGTGTCAAATTTCAGCTTTGTTGTTGCATACCTAATTTGTCTTACATTGTCCATTCCACCATAGGAAACTGCAATGGTTTGCCACATTTCATAAGTAGCAAGAAATTATGAGACACGATTGAATTAATCTGGTCCAAGACTGTAGATAATTGAATTCACAACATTAGAGTTCATATCATATTCAGCTTCGGTTACAACATCCCAAGTTTCTGGTTTCTCAGGAACCTTATAGGGAGTAATAATATTTGAATAAACTCTAAATACAAGATTTTTTTAAACAAATGATCATCCTTGATTTCTAACACCCATTATTTTCATTATTGAAATATAGAGCATAAACCATGGACATACCTTCACTTGGATTATCCATTGAAATCTTTGTATAGACCTTTAAACTTTCATCTTTCTATAGATTTATCCAAAAGCTCTCATCTGATACAAATTTCTAGGATGGAATATACAAAACACACTAGAGGGGGGGGGGGTAAAGTGTTTCTTTTATAATTTATTTCACAATTCTGATTTTAGGTACCCTCTATAAATAATGAAGATTTGTAGTGTTTATATTATTTATGAAAGTATGAGCAGTGGATTAACAGAGAGAAAGAACACATATTTTTTTTAGTGGTTTGGGACACAAATATCCCCTAGTCCACTCCACCAGATGCTTTCTCTGTGAGATTGGTGAATTTCACTAGTCTTGTACTTTTTCCCAAGACCAAAAATCCATCAACTAATTATAGGTAGTTGATACCTTTAAAAATAATACTAAAAAAAGTCTTCCGGTTCTAAAAATAGAACATATTATCCACAACTTAGATCAAGAAGATGACACTCGACTTCAACTATATACAGGCAGTCAAAACTCAAATAAATCAAAAAGATATTTTCTTTGTTGAAACAAATTGATCTTCACAATTTTAGTAGCACATAACTAATAGTAAATAGATCTTCTTCTTCTTTTTATTATTCAGAAATACAATCTTCCAGATGAAATAAGTCTGAAGAGATCTTGTTTCATAGGAGATCATCAATTTTAAGAATGACAACAAACACAGAGTAGTCGCAACCTTATAGAATTGAACATGTATATCTAGAAAGTGTAAATATCTTCCTGATTTGTTTGTTCGCTATATCACTGTGTATATGATCAATAGAAAGATTGAATAATAAATCTTTTCACTCTTTTTTTGAAAATAATACTCAATGTACTACATAAAAAGCATCCTTCTTTTGAAAATTTCAGATCCAAAAAAGATGCCTTATAAACCATAGAAATTTATAATTAAATTTACCAGGGGAGTGATAACTTCCCTTAAGAATAGAAATTAATTTATCCATTAAATAAAATCATTTGAATCAAATAAAACAATCTTCAAAATAGTAGAAAATGAGCTTCAAAACAACCTATAACATGATTTAGTCTATTCCAGAAATTATGGAAAATACAGTGAAAATAAATCTCCAACATTGAAAAGTAAAATGTAGGTTTCCTTCACAAAGCAACAAAATAATCAATATAGGGTTCAACTATGTAGCGTTCTTCTTTCAAATGTATGGTTGACAACATAGGGTTGATCATAAAAGTAATTTTGATGATCTATACATTCCTCTTTGCAACGTAAGGTTCATTACTTATGTAGGTTTCTTTAACAATAATTTATTTTCATACCAAATGCAGGGTTACTTTCAATCATAAGGTTCCTTAACCATACATTCCTAATAATTTAAGGTTGATTAACCATACATAATTATTTTAAAGTAGAGTTTCTTTCATCTTCCAACATATTGTTGAAGACTAATATAGGGATCACAATCCATACGTGCTGTACATAGAGTAGGGTTGATTCCATACATTATGTTAAACCACATAGGGTATGAATAGTGTTTCCAGAATACATAAAAACACTTCCCAAACACTTAGATAAATATTCCTTGCAAATTAAAAACTTGAAAGTAATTTCATAATAAATAATATGAATAATAAATCTCTAAAATTCACTTCAATCAAGATCATTAGTAAAACAAACAAGGGTATTTGTGATCATCAAAATCATTATAATTTATAGAGTATTATTGAAAAAATACATGACCAACAGATATCTAACTAAATAAATCATCGTCCATATCCATCATATAAATAATATTCAACTCTATTTTTATGGTATCCCAACCCTTGAGGTTTCCCTACTAATGTGTAACCTAAAGTATACATAAAAATGATCTAAAATAATACAATCCAAGGGAAACCAAATTTGGCATGGAACTACCCGATTAGATAATATAGATGCATTTATTACATTCTTACATTACATAATAAAATCTAGGGGCACCACACTTTGTTGGGAAACTGACCAGTTTGATGATGAGTTCATGAAAAGTTCTTCTGGAAATAATCTCACACTTAGTATTACAGGAGTTTTTTATGTCTCACTAATTGAATACACATTATACGAATATTAAATCCATAAATATTTCATCTCATTAAATCATTATCATCTCATGTTTTATTCATTTTGTTTATGCATGCTTCTAATGATTTATTTTTGGATTCCCTATTTCAATAGCCAAATTAACATGTTCACACTCCATTAATGTGCAACTATTTAAAAAAAAAGAATCACAAAAAAAATTATCTCCCACTATGAGAGTGATTCGTCCTAGGTATTCCTAGGTCTTATAGTTTTTGGTTCTTCCTATTCACGAATGAGATACATCAATTTCCACCCTTCTTGGGGTTCCCTTGGATTGACAAATCTTAATTGGCTATGTAGTGACCATGATGGTGATTCACTAGAATCCTCTCTTCTAAGATCTATGTTCATATTCAACCATTATCTAATCTACATCTCTAAATCCCCCTATCTTAGATCTGTATTTTTGTTTCCCTGGCTTCCTCCCTTCTTGGATAGCATTGAGGTGACTCTGATTCCTCCCTTCTTTTATCTGCACCCCCCCTCTCAAATTGAAGGATATTGGTCGGTACTCATCCCCTTGAGGTTTTCTTAGATCGAAGGATCTTGTCTGGAGTTTCCATGTCTAAGATGTCTTATGAATACCTCCTCATTGATGATGTTCTCTTCATTAGAATACGGTGTATGAGTTCCTCCCTAGTGTTTCCATAGAGAATGATTCATTCAAACAATGGAAACACCTCCCCTTTATGGAAAATGAAAAAGCACTGATCAAAGTAGTGAAGGATGATGATTCCTTATTGGTTCATCGTGTGAGTCTCCTAACCATAGGAAAACTCATCTCAAATCACCCTTTAAATTTTCCTATGCTTAAAAACATGTTGTAGTCCATCCGACATCTGGAAGGAGGAGTAACCATGCACATGATCAGATATGGGCACTTGGTGTTTGAATTATTTAATGAGAAAGACAAATAAAGGCTTCTCATAGGGAGACCTTGGACATTTGACAAACATTTAATTCTGATGGAGGATATGTATAATTGAAAAGATATAGGAAAAATGGCCTTTTCAAAGTCACCCTTTTGGGTACGGATTGTGGGATTTGTTTTCTAGGGAAGATCATAACACATCATGGGAGACATCGATGATTGCATCGGGAAATTTATGTAATGGGATAGGTCAGTCCCTATTTTATGGGGGGACTCCACATTAATAAGGGTCTCATTTGATATCAATTTACCCTTAAAAAGAGGTACCTTTATTTCTTTTGAAAACACAAAATTATGGATCAATTTTGAATATTAAAAAATTTCGATCTTTTGTTTCTTCTATGGACATATAGGCCACACAGAGAAGGAGTTTACCTCAAAGATGGATGAAGAAGAAGGAAATATAATCATGAAATATAGCCTCTAGATCCATGATAAACACACAAGAATGTCTTTTTTTCATAATCAAAGAAAAGAAAAGATAGAGACAAACTCACTATATCCTTGAGTGCTCATGTTTCTAGTGAGGAAGTCAGAACTATCATGCTGGGGATGATATAATTCCCTCCTACCTCTAAAATTCCTATCCAACCAAATGAAGTGGTAAAACTAGATTCTAAATCTGCCTCTCGGACCCTCAAAAAGGCCTCTATTATGCTTGATTATGTGCCTTTGGAAAGTGAAATATCACATGCGTGACTTCCTCGTGTTTCAGAGGACTTCCCCAAACCACCCACCTACCCCAAACGCATATGATATGACCCAATAAACACTTACCTACTCTAAGAACTTTATATATCACATTCCACACCTCAAGCAGGATAGGGCATGTAGGGGTTGACACTGTCAGGTGGAAAAAAACCACCAGATGTGGAGAAGGATTTCTAGAGGGGATTTAAGCATTGACCCCCCACAAAAGTACCTCATGGACCCAAAAGAAGCATAGAAAACCCCATGGGGGTGATAATATCCCAAAAATATAAAAGTAATCAAATCATGGATTATTCCTTTAAATTTTAGAGGTAGAGGTGGGATTGTCCCAGCCCCGCCTACCCCAATGAGAATCATCTGTTAGAACTACCATGGGCTTGGAAACCCACGTGAAGTTTGCATGCTTTAGTGTAGATGTGACATAAGTTTCCCTATCATGGTTTTTTGTTCGAAACCATGTTTGAAAGTAAGGAAATACATGTAATTTACTATAATGTGGGGTTTGAAGGATTCCTCCCATTCATGCACATCAGACATGCGAGAGGTGTTTGCCTCTTGTGGAAAGAGGATATGGATATCAAAATCAATTTTTTTTCCTAGAACCATATAGTTGCCTCAGTTAATCAACCTGATGTACCTGTGTGGACCTTTTTTGGTTTCTTTGGATGGCTAACACAAATGACAAGTAGAAGTCCTGGGAACTCCTAAGGACAATTTGGTCTATACTTATGGGACCACTGATTATGGGTGGAGAATTTAACAAGATCTTGTTCCAAAAAGAAAAGAGAGGAGGCAATAGTCAAACACACAATGAAACTTCATCCCATATGATAGACTTTTTTAAGTCTTATCAATGATTGTGCCTCTATAACATGGGGTATGTGGGTCATCCATTCACATGATCCCAAAATTTCTCAAAGGAATCCCGAATTGAGGAATTTTTGGATGGATTCTTGGACTCCTCTAAATAGATCTCTATCTTCAATCTCACCCATGTATCTCACCTCCCCCAAGCCATGTTGGATCACTGACTGATTTTTAACAACTCTTTTTCTAACCAAATAATACTGAAAAATGAAAGACCTATTATTTTCATGATCTACTGGATGAAATAAAAATACTACAAAACTATGGTCAAATTTGGATGAAACTAAAACATGCCTAACATCCACACCAAAATACACCCATCCATATCTTCCCTTAATCAATGGATTAGTAGTTTGTTTCACCAACTAGATTATCAGTGATAATCCCTTGAAATAATTCTCGAAAAACTTCATTGTAATTAAAAATAAATCAGAACCCTTTCCAAGATTACGACCCTAAAATATGACCTCAATGATGTCCTTATAAGGGAAGAAATCCATTGATCCATGTGTTCCCATAACACACATATTAAATAGGGTAACTCAAATAATCATTATTTTTAGCAAAAAAGAGTCTAGGAGGCAATGAAAGAACTTCATCTGAGGACTTTTCATACTAGAAGGGTGATCAATCACAATGAAGAGTGATATCTAGGACCTTTTCCTCAGTTTTTCCAAGACCTCTACTCAGTGGGTAAACCTTCCATACCTATTGGTATTTTCACTTGAATCTATAATATGGTGACATAGGCCATGAACTGTAAACTCACCCTCAATTTCAAAAATGAAAAAAAAATCCTCCTTTCCCTTAAGAAAATTCATTAAAAAAAATTCCCTGGGCCTTAATTTTTCCACGCCGTATTCTTTAAAAAATATGAGAATATTGCGGGGCCGGATTTTTTGGCATTGAAAGAAGACCCATGGAATAGAAAGGATAGCCTCTCCTCCGTCAATGAAACTCTCATAAATCTCATTCCAAAAAACCGAAACCCCTCCCAGGTGGAAAATTTTAGGCCCATTAACCTTGGTAATGTCATATAATTTTTTATATCTAAAATCCTGGTGAACCATCTGTGCTCTTGAATCCCCTCCATTCTCTAAAAAACTCAAAGCACCTTTGTCCCCAACAGTATTATTTCATAAAATGTAATCATCACAAATGATACCTTCCACTTCATGAAGACCTAAAATGCGGCTAAAATATGCATCATGGCTTAAAAACTAGATACGAATAAAGCCTTAAACAGAGTGTAATTTCCCTTCATCTGATTTATTCTTTATAATATGGGGTTCTGTGCTAAATGGGTCGAAATCATCATGTAATGTGTGTATACTATCTTGTTTAAGATCTATATTAATGACAATATTTCACAAATCTTCTCCCCCTCAAGGGGACTTAGGCAGGGAGACCCCCTTTACCCTTCCATTGCTAACCTTATAGATGATGTGTTTTCTCACATGATTGTACATATAGCTAAATACAATTTGGGCATGGATCAAAATCTTTTCGCAGGCCCCCATCACCCATATATTTTTATTTGATGGCTACTTCCTCTTCTCTAGGGCCACCTTGGAAGAATTCAATCAAATTCACCTCCTCATAAAACTTTGAAAAAATGCATCCAAGAAAGCGATCTACTTTTCTAAGTTAGATTTTATTCATTGTGGGAGTGCCCCATTGTTGGAAGATAAATCTATATCAGGATTTTGTTATTCAAATGGTCAAGAAAAATCATAAGTACCATGGGCTTCCTACTATTTTCAGTTCCTAAAAGGTAAATTTTCTCCAACATCCTTTATAGAGTGGACAAAAAAATTCAATGGTGGAGCTTCAAAAAAATATCTAAAGAAGGAAGAGAAATCCCCATTAAATCTATTTCTTATTCTATTACTTCTTATTTCACGACCCTATCAGAGTTTCTAGGAACTGTAACAGATCAAATCCACACACATTTTACCAACTATTGGTGGGGAATCAACAATGGGAAAAATAATTCCCACTGGATTTCTTGGGAAAAATTGTGCAAAACTAAACTTCATGGGGGTATGGGATTAAGGAATCTTTTTCTCCTCAATGAAACACTCCTTTCCAAACATGGATGGCGATTTATCCAGTATTTTGAATCCCTTTACACAAATTTTATTAACAAAAAATACTTCTCCCATGCTGATTTTTAGCACCACCCTTTTCCCCCACCGAATCTTCTTCTAGCGTAGCCTATAGGGTTCACGTGAGTCTCTTATAAGGGGAATATATTGGAGAATTAGAAATAGTGATTCTATCAAGATTTGGAAAGACCCATGGTTGGTTGATGGGGAGGGGTGTTTCACCTCATCTTCTCCCCATGAAGGCCCTGAAGATGAAAAAGTTCACACCCTCTTCAATGAGATAAAAAATGGATGGTGCAGGGATAATCTCTCATCCTGGTTTAGTGAAATGGATAAAAAATTATCTTGAGTATCATGCTTGTGAGTGGTATGGGCCAAGATCACATGTGATGGAGCAAAGAAACCACCAACACCTATACAATGAAATTCGCTTATACACTAGCTACCAGTGCGCTGACCATGGATGATAGTGCTCTCTGGAAAACTATTTTGAGGCTTATAATCCCACACAAAGCATAGTACTTTTGGTGGAAGGCATGCATCAAGATCCTTCCCTCATTGGAGTTCCTCACCTCTCTCTATGAAATGAATAATACAACTTGTACTTTTTTTTGACACCTGAATCCTCTATGAATGTGTTATTCCACTATCCCAAACCTAGGGAAGTGTGGCGCACCATCAACCCTTATGTGGAACACATCTTGGAACTATCTTCTAGATTCACCACTCTTCTCTTTGAATTCTATTATATCCATGAAACCATCAATCGTATAATTATGTGCACTATTTCATGGATCTTATGGGTTAGGTGGAACGATATTATCTTTAACCAGATCCAAAAACCACCTCCCACATAGACCATTTTGTTTGGAGTAGGACACTCAAGAGGGGGGGGGGGTGAATTGAGTTCCTATAAAAATTTCGATTAAAAAGTTTATTTTAATTATTCCCCCAATTAAAAATAAAACTGGCCAGTTAACCAAGGTAGTAAATTTATAATAGCTTGACTTTTCAAATAGTTTCTCGGAAGATTGATTAATTATTAGTTATACCAATATGAGATATTGATACAACTTTTGAAACTACTCTTATAATGAAAAATAGTTATAACTACAATCCAAGACTAATAATCAAAGTAAAATTTAGTTTTTTGTAATATGAGTTAAAAATAGAGAAAGACTAAATTGGAAGACACAGTGGATAAAACAAATGGTTCAGTCTCAAGATGAGACCTAATACACTCTACTTGGTGATCACCTACCACCACGAAATATATAAAAATATTTGATCCACACCTTGGATTGGGGTTAACAATAGTGAACAAGACTCTCCAGGTCACAAGACCACTTCCACTGTTCTACATGAGAAAACTAATATCCAGGTCACATAGGACCTCTTCTATAGTTATATGTGAGTGAAACAAGGTGTAAAAGATATTTTAATGAGGATATCTTATATCCTTCAGTTCGGTGTAGGAGATGGTATGTGTTTTTAATACATATTCACACACTGATTGAAGAGTAACAATGTAGTACAAAATAGAGAAAAGTGTAATGAGATAGAGTTTAGAAGGCTCTGTGTTTCATGAAATGTAGCTCTAGTCTCTTTGGATGAAGCAACGTATTATAGTCCTCTTCTAATAATAGAGTGTTGTGAGTTGAGTGTTCTAGTTTTTAGTGTTTTAAGATGTTCTGATTCTTCTATCAGTTTCTACAAGGATTCTTTTAATATTGATCACAATAGGTTCTTGTTTGTTTACAGCTAGTAGTAATTGAAGGTTCTTCGTTCAGTGTGATCTTTGCATTTATGGGTGTTCTCTCTTTTTTTCAATCATTACACTATCATGTATTTTTTCTCCAGTTACACACTTTTTTTGGATTAGATGCTTTATTTAGAGATGACAAAATACACAATCTCCACACCTCATACATCATACTATCTACTAAAAAGACTGTAAAAGATCATTAATTATATTAGTGTCATTAAATGACTCAAATATGACCATTAGAAAGAACTTTAAATTTAATTGAAAAGGATATAAAAAATGGTTAATTATGTAATGATGTCATAGTTGTGGAGAGATAGTTGTGGTGAGACAGTCATGATGAGACAGTCATGGAAATACATTCACGGTGAGATCTAGAACTGGTAGCAAAGTTACAGTGTCTGGTCCTTTTCAAATTATAGAACTGGTAGCATGATTATAGTGTTAGGGAAAAGATGTATTTTTTAAATGTGTCTAGTAATTTATCAAAATATGAATGGTTTCATGTTGCGGTGTCCTGTAAATCATAGCATGGAAATAGTTTCAGGTCCTTTGTGAAAATATGGAACCAGTAGAAAGCATACAGTGTCACAGACTTAGCCAAATATCTGTAATCTTTCCTAAGAAAAAATATTCATAGAATGGATTAAGATTAAACATAATCATACTAAAACATAATATAACTAGATTAAACATAGTTTAAATGATTCAAAAATTATTTTTAAGCATTAAAACATGAGAAGTCTAACATTCTCCAAAACATGACTTGCGAGCATTAAAACATGAGGAGTCCAATAGTCTCCCCCTTTTTGATGATAAAAAATTATGGAATTTACAAGACAAATATTTGAGAAATAAATTATCTATAGAATTTAAAAGAAAAATATTTTAGAAAGAAATAAATAGATTACTTATCATATCAATATATTAATGAAGATATGTAATAAATAACATATAAACGGTAATTATTTTCCCATATGTCTCCTTATTATTTATCCCCATTAGAATATCAGTGCTGGTATGTTCACCTCTTTAAATTACTATGAATTATTTCTCTCCGTTTTGGGGTTATAAAAAAGAGAATAGAGAGAAATAGAAAAATAAAATAACATGCAAGGAAGCAAAAACATGCTACATTCTATTAAGTAAAAGGATAAAGTCCATTACAAGAAAGAAATAAAATACAAAAGATCCCTATCAAAATCAACATTCACTTCTCAGTAGATTCAACAAACTGTGCTTTTCCTTTGTGAGAGATACCAAATGGAGAAGGAAGAGGTGAAAAAGTTGAAGTGTTAGAAGCAGTGGTTAGGGAAGGAAGTGGCACTCCTTCAATGATAGAAGGTGCAAGGGTAGGTTTGGTGGAAGACAGAGGAAAAGGTTTCTCAATAATGATAGGTCTGATTTGACTCAAATCCTGAGAAACATACATAGTAATTGAAGAAAAATAGGTGGAGGAAGAAGGATAGGTAGCTGAAGGTAGTCCAAGCCTCAAAGGAGAAACTGTAGGAGCCAATATAGCAGTACTCTGAAGATGGAGATAAGGCTTCAATAACTTGATAAAATCTAAGATTATCTCACCACCATACTGCATGTATTTCTCAAATTCATCCGTGTTTTCAAAAAACTTCTCCAGAGTGGGTGTGAATTCATTGATCTTCTGCACTTGGTCCTTGAAGGCTTCAGTGACTAGAGGTATCATCAAATTCTCCGCATGATACTTGAAGTGATTATTCAACTCATTCTTAGAATAAATTCTCTCAAAGTAGAAGTACACTTTCTTAGATATTTATTTTTTATCATCATTGGAAATATTTGAATATAAACTCACTAAATAAAGAACATGGTTATTGTTCTTGATGACAGTAGAGATACTTTCCTTATCAACACCACTCAACACTGACTGAATCTATTCTTTAAAAAATGATCTGATCAGGTCACTGTCCACAGTATGAGATGGCTATCCAGAGATAGATTAGCTGAAACAACTGATGTGAGATACATAAGATGATTTATCACCTTTTTTAAAAAACCTTTATATTCATCGGTCAACCTATTGAGTCCAGAAACAATCTCTCGCATCTCATTGGATATATTGGTGTCGTTCTTAACCACCATTTCATATACTGTAATCAGGTTTGGTTGAATCAGGGACACAATATTCTGTGGAATATTATCACCAATATCATCACTAAGATAAGAAACACGTGCATGAACAAATTGCAAGGATTTCTACATATCTACAACCATATATTTTAGAGACTTCACCTCATCACTCAACTGATTGTTCTCATTCCTAACCTCCCGACTTTCATGAAGCATATTTGGTTGGATCTACCATATAATTTTCTCTAATAGTAGTGCAACATCCCTTTCACTGAGATTTGTTATAGGGGAAGGTTAAGACTGTAGCAACTTCCCAAAACCATAAAACAAGTTGTCTCAAAAAGCTTTTAGATCACTATGAATTACAAGCATAGAATATTCTTGAGAAGATTCAAAAATAGGAACTAAAATAGGTTTATATTCCTTAGTAGGAGATACTTCTTTGGTAGAAATTGGTTTCAAGTAAAACATAGATGAAAGATCTATCCCTTATATCGAGGCCTCTTGGGAATCATCCACATCGAAATAACTGGGAAACCTATACTAGGTATCCATAGAAACCTGGTCAATAAGATTTGGATATATAACACTTTTAATATGGGGTGTTGCTCCCCCTCAATAGGTGCATCTCTTCTAGGACTAAGAGACTCAATATCTTGACCAATTCCCAAATTTTCATCTCTATCAGGCTCACCCATATCTTCTCAAGCTGGCTAAAAGGAATGTTCCATTATTTCCTCAGTAGATATGATTACTTTAGTTTCAACCTATTCCTTAAGTTATTCCATAATAGCAGGATCTTCCTCAGCAACAAGATCTTCCTCAACATTATCATTTCCTTCAGTTTCATATTCATCCTTTCCACTTGCATCAACATAATATTAGAAGTGAGGTGATAGATAGAGATATATTATCACAAAATCTTTAGTAACATCATCAAATATTTATTCATCTAGATATTCCACAATCATATCATCTTCTAATCCAGGATCAGATACTTTTTTAGGTCTAGATGTATTTTCAAAAAGACTAAAATCCTCATAAAACCTATCATTATCCTCAAACCATGATATATTCCATGTATTCTAACTTATTTTCATTATCATGCAAATAACTTTAGAGATACAAAAATAATATTCCTTAAGAAATTATTCATTCCGACCAACCACACCTTTGGCTATAAGAATAGAAGAAATGAACCTCAAATAGAAAAGGGAGGTAGACTTTGAAGTATTTTTGAGAATATCACACATGTGAAGTATAATATACATACACAATTTTATTTTGTGTCCATTATTTATAAGATAAATTAAAAATAAATCATGATACATAATATTTAATAAATACCCTTTCCTTGGGAAGATGAGATGTTGAATGAACTTTAATAGTAACCTTGACTCACCATTAGGATCTGTAGAAATAGGTCTTCTCTTCTTCTTATTTCTAATTAAGATTCCTAGAGCCTCTTCTTGGATAAACACATCACTAGGTGGCGAAGGACGACTTTGGTAGTCCTCAAAAATCCCTTCATGAGGTATTCCTAGGTAGGAACACCGTAACCTTGAATAAAATGTGCATCTTTGTCAATTTATCCAACTCCTGACCTCAAAATAATCCTTAGAGTTGAAGGAAAACTAAATACACTAATAAAATTCAAAAAACAAGCCTTGGGTAGATTGGTATTTTCTCCTTGGTAAACCAATCGAACCTCCCATATTCATTCAATACTCTCAGAACTAGAGACTTACTAGACAAGATCCACTTCATACATATTTTCTTTTCTAGTAAGACTTTACAATCCTCAAGACCTAGGTTCAAAGGGTTCTAGGGCATTACTACAGGAGTCTTCTTTTGTTTCTTCTGAGACCTGCATTTCTCAGGAGTTGATGAGGATGGACACTTCATCCCGGGCATTCAATGTAGGATTAATAGGGGTGAGAATAAGGGAAATCATTTTGACAGAGATAGAGGGTTTCAGTTTTGAGAGAAGTGAGCTTGAGAGAAGTGAAGCAATATGTATTTATCATTTATGGAGTTCAAATGTTGCAAAAAAAATGTGGTAAAAATAAATAAAACATGGGATAAAGAAGAAAATATTTAAAAATAAATTCTAAATAATATGGTGAGACCAATACATGCATTCACAGTGTCAGTATTACTATGTGACTTAAAACGGTGCGACCGTAACCAATGAGACAAAAAACATAAGAAAACAAGCGATGAGATAGTAGTTTGAGACAACAATCCTATGATAGTAATCCTGAGACAGTAATCATGAGACAGTAATCCTGAGATAGTAATATGTTCACTCAAGGTTAATCATTCTGAATTCATGTATGATGTAATTTATCCTTTTATAATTTAATGGATTATTGAAAATGTCAGCAAGATGATATTCTGGGCAAATGAATTCTAAAGTAATATCACCTATTTGATAATGATATCTCAAAAAGTGATGTATTAAATCAACATGCTTTGTTCTAGAATGAGAAACAAGATTTTTTTGATATGTTAATAGCACTTTTTTTACCATAATTTATAGGGACGTGCCTAAATTGATATCCATTGTCTAGAAAAGTGCATTTCATGCATAAAATCTGAGTACAACAACCACCAATAGCTATGTATTCAGTTTCAGCAGTAGATAATGCAATATAATTTTTCTTTTTTACTATATCATGAAACTAGTGACTTTCCCAAAAAATGACATGTTTCAGAGGTGATTTTTTTATCTAACTCACAACCACCAAAATCAACATCAGAATAGCTAACTAAGTCAAATGATTGTCTTCTAGGATAGAACGGTCCTAAGTTGGTAATATGTGTGAGGTATTTTAAAATCCTTTTTTCAAAAAGAAGATGTGACTCTTTAGGATTGGCTTGAAAACAAGCACATATACACACACTAAAAATAATATCATGCCTAATAGAAGTCAAGTAGAGTAAACTCCCAATCATTCCTCTATAAGTGGTTTGATCAATAGATTTACCATTCTCATCAAGATCTAACTTACATGTGGTAATCATTGAAGTATCACTAATTTTAGTACTATCTAAACCAAAAAGGTTTAAAAGATAATTAGTATATTTACTTTGATTTAAAATAATACCTTCCTTATTTTGAAAGATTCAAAATCCAAGATAGAATTTTTTTTCACCCATAAAACTCATTTAAAATTCATTTTTCATCATTTTTGAAAAATCAATACATAAAGAATTTTTTGAAGATCCAAAAATAATATCATCAATATAGATTTGAACAACTAAAACATATTTAAAAATTCTTTTCATAAAGAGAGTAGTATCAACTATGCCTTTTATAAAACCTTTGGAAATAAGAAAACTACTTAGTCTATCATACCATGCTCTTGGAGCTTACTTTAAACCATATAAAGCTTTTGTTAATTTAAAAACATTATTTTGAAAATGATGGTTTGAAAAACCAGGGGGTTGTCCAAAAAAACATCCTAAAATATATACCAATTTAGGAATGAACTCTTAACATCCATTTGATATATTTCGAAATTCAGATGTGATGCATATACTAACAGTATTCCGATGGATTCAAGTCTAGCAACTGGTGAAAAAGTTTCTTCATAATCTAACCCTTTTTCTTGACTATAACCTTGAGCAACCAATATAGATCTATTTCGTACTATGGTACCAAATTCATCTACTTTATTTCTAAACACCCATTTAGTGCCTATGGTCAAGATGTCTTTAGGTCTATCTAAAAGTTTACAGACTTTATTTATTTCAAATTGATTTAATTCTTCTTACAGAGCCATCACCTAAAATTCATCATTGATTTCATCATTAATGTTCTTAGGTTCAAGTTGTGACAAGAAGGATTGATGTTCAACCTTATTTCATAGATAATCTCTAGTATGTGTACCTTTATCTAAATCTCCAACAAAAACATCTAAAGGATGATTCTTAAGGGTTTAAATAAATCTAGAAAATGAAGAACTAGTAATTTCAGGTACTTCAACAGGTTCAGGTTCATTATGTCTTGAATATCGAGAATTTACTGAACTGGAATTTCGAATAGAATCTTTCATTGGATGGTCAGAATATTTAGAATTGATGTCCAAATTAAACATATCATCCTCAAAATTTTCTAGAGAGGTTTTAGGTTCATGTGGTTATGTTTAATAAAATTTTACATGTACATATTCTTCCACACATTTGGTTTTCTTTTTAAAGACTCTATATTATTTACTATAAATTGAATAACCCAAGAAAATTACTTCATCACCCTTGGAGGAATTTTTTTCCTTATTATCCTTAGTGTTATGGATATAGACTTTACAACCAAAAACTTTGAAGTAGCTAACCTTGGGTTTTCTATTGTTCCACAATTCATAGGGAGTTATTTTAAGGATAGGTCTAATCAAGACTCTATTTATTATATATCATGTTGTATTAAGAGTTTCTACCAAAAAGTATAAAGGTAGGTCATATTCATTAAGAATTATTCTAGGTATTTCTTGTAAGGTTCTATTTCTTCTTTCTACAACACCATTTGTTGAGGTGTCCTAGGGGGATAAAAGTTATGACTATAGCCATTTTGTGAGGAAAATGATTCAAAATCTTGATTCCCAAACTCACGGACATGGTCACTTATTTGGATTTTGATTCTATGACCACTGATATTTTCTATAGTCCTAGAATAATTGGTAAAATGAGATTAATATTCACTTTTCTAAGCCAAGAAGGAGGTCCAAGTATATCTAGAGTATTCATCTAAAAGAATATAGACATAGTGCTTCCCATTAATACTTGAAACTCTAGAAGGTCCACACAAGTCCATGTTAACCAATTCAAGAGATTGAGAAGTTGAAACATATTTTTTTGATTTGAAAGATATTTCGTGTTGTTTAACATTTTGATAAGGATTATAGAATTTTTCATTTGGAATATCATGTTTAGGTAGATCCTTGACTAAGAATTTTCTAGTAAGATTTCTAAGGGAGTGTATATTGCAATGTCCCAGTCTTCAATGCCAAATCCAAGACTCTTTGTGAAATACACTCAAGCAATAATTTTTTTTGAGAAATTAAAGTATCTATTTTAACAAATAAACATTTTTATTTATAAAATAATAAAATACTAACTTATTTTTATAATTAAAAACATTTCAAGCATCATTTTCAAATTTAACATTAAAACCATCATTACATAACTGAGAGATACTAAGTAGATTATATTTTAATCCATCAATAAAAAGTACTTTAGAAATTAGAATTGAGTTAGAGTTACCAATCTAGCCGAGGCCAATTATTTTTCTTTTATCATTATCACTAAAGGTGACATTCCCACCCTAAATCCATTTTAAGTTCTTGAAGCATGAGTAATCTCCAGTCATGTGTCTTGAACATCCACTGTACAAGTACCATAGAATTTTATAGGATCTCTTTAAACAACTTTCCTACAAAAGATATAAGCAAAACAATATCTTGGTACCCATATTTGTTTGGGTCCAATAAAATTAGTAATAAGTGCTTTGGGAACCCATAGCTGCTTCATGGGTTTCCTATAAAAAGATTGTAAAGAATTTTAAAAATATACTTTATTTATTCTTGAGAAACTAGAAGCATTAGAAGATGTCTCATAGCTGTAACTTGCATAAAAATTTTCAGAAGTGGGCATAAAACCGGATTTTTCATATTTTGATACAAAATGAATTTTTTCATATTCCTCTTTCCTGGTTAATATCCTATTCCAATAGTATACTTAGGTGCTACTTTTTTACCAATCATTTGAACTAATATTTATTTTACATTGTTATATCTATCTAGATCATTTTTTAATTAATCATTTGACAATTTAAGTACATTATTTTTTCTAATTAATTGAGCATTCCTCTCCTTTTCTGTTGTATGGTCATACTTAACCGTAGAAGTAAGAGCATGTTGTTTCTTCAAAGATTTATATTTATCTTTTAATTCATTGTATGTTTATTCAACCATTTTATAATATTAAAAAATTTATTCATTGGTCATATTTTTTAGATTAACTTTCATCTCTAGAATAATAAGAATTTTGTACAGGAGACTCAAGAGTTACCTCATATGTGTTTGTTATAAAACACATATTGGCTTTGTCATCATTTTCATCATGTGAAGACTCTGAGTAACTTGAGCTATCCTCAGAAGCACCCCATGTGGATTTCATTTACTTCTTATACTTTCTATATTTTTCCTCATATCTCTTATTATATTTTACCTTAGTACAATACTTCTTTACATGTCCTTTTCTCTTACATTCATAACAGACTATTTCACTGGATGTATCACCTTTCTTCCAATCCTTTTTATAGGTTCTATTTTTTTCATGTTTACTTTTGTAGTTAAGATTCCTAAAGAATTTTTTACTTATATAAAAATTATTAAACCTTCTTGATAATTGAGACATTTCCTCATCACTGTCAGACGGTGAATCTTCATTACATTAACTGCAAGAATGAGTCAGTATCCTTTCCCTTTCCTTTGTTTTGGAAGTAGTGGTTTTGTAAGCCACTAACATTCTATTTGGTTCATATTAATTTTCCTTATGGAATTTTAATTCTCCCTCATACATCATCAACTTTCCTATCAGCTCCTTTACTATAAACTTTCTGATGTCATAGGATTCCCTAATTTATACAAAAGTCCCTCTCCATCTATCTGGTAAGCATTTGAGTATTCTCATGATTTTCTCCTTTGCTGTAACATCCATTCCTTAAGAGATCATAGTATTCCCAATTTCATGAAAACTGAGATACATGTCATAAATAGGCTCATCAGGATTCATTTTAAAGTTATCATATTTAATAGTATATGTGTTAAGTCTCATTTCCTTAACACCAGAGGTTCCTTCATGTGAAAGTGATAAAGTGTCTCAAATTTCATGGGATACCTTACATGCAAAAATTCTATTGAACTAATCATCTCCTAAAGAACATTGTAGTGAATTCATGGATTTTCAATTAGTGTTATAGGAAGCCTTAGTTGATTCATCCCAAGTATTCTTTTCAGTAGTAGGAATCTTATATTCATCTATAATGGAAGACCAAATTTCAAAACCCATACTTTCTAGGTGTATTTTCATTTTAATTTTCCATTGTGCATAATTTTTTTCATTAAATAATGGAGGTATGTTGGAAGTATCACCTTCCAATATATTATTCATGAGAAATAAATAAGTTTTTAAAGAACTAGTCATTTATAACTAACAGAAATTTGAGGATATTTAAAATACAACTAAAATCACAGTTGAAAAAGATGTTAAAATAAATTTAAAATTTTGAAAGAAGCAACTTGAAAACAACCCCTGAAACAAAATTTTTGTCAGAATAGGACACTAAAGAGGGGAGGTGAATTCAGTTCCTATAAAAATTTCTATTAAAATGTTTATTTAAAATATTCCCCCAATTAAAAATAAAACTAGTCAGTTAACCAAGGAAGTAAAGTTATAATATATTGACAAATAAAATATTTTCTTAGAATATTGATTAATTCTTAGTTATACCAATATGTGATATTGATACAACTTTAAAAACCACTATAATAAGGCAATACAGTTATAACTACTATCCAAGCCTAACTATAAGAGTAAAATTTAGTTTTCTAAAATATGAGTTAAAAATAGAGAAAGACTAAATTGAAAGACATGGTGGAGTGGTTCAGTCCCAAGCTGATACCTAATCCACTCCACTCAGTGATCACCTTCCACCAAAAAATATATAAAAATCTTTGATCCACACCCTAGATAGGTGTTAACAATAGTGCATAAGACTTTCGAGGTCAGAATACCTCTTCCACTATTCTACATGGGAAAACTAGCAGCCAGGTCACACAAGACCGCTTACATAGTTATATGTGGGTATGAAAATGTGTAAAAGATATTTGAATGAGGATATCTTGTATCCTATATTTCGGTGCATGAGAAAATGTGTGTTTTTAATATAGATACACACACTACTCAAAGAGTAATAAAGCAGTACACAATAGAGAAAAGTGTAATGAGATAGAGTTTAGAAGGCTCTGTGTGTTGTGAAATGCAGCTCTGGACTCTTTGGATTCAATAGATGCAATGTTCCATTCCTCTTGTGAAAATAGAGTGTCGTGATTTGAGTTTTTTGGTTTTCAGTATAATGAGAAGTTCTTCTTCTTATTTGAGTTTCTACAGGGACACTTTCAAGATGGTTTATAACAGGTTCTTCTTTATTTACATCCAATAAGAATTTAAAGTTCTTCCTTCAGTGTGATCTTTGCATGTATGTATGTTCACTCTTTTTTCATGAATTCCACTGTCATGTATTTTTTTATTCGGTTCCAGGATTTTATTATTTTTGGTTTGGGTGATTGAGTTGGAGCTGACAAAATGCATGATCTTCACACCTCATACCTTTTACTGTCTGCTAACAGGACTGAAAAAGATCATTAATTTGATCACTGTCATTAAATGAATCAAATGTGACAGTTAGAAACAACTTTTAAATTTAATTGAAAAAGATATAAAATGGTTTAAGTATGGAACAATGTCACAATTTCGGTGAGACTGTTGTGGTGAGACTGTCATAGGGAGATCTGGAACCGGTAGAAAAATTACGGTGTCTGGTCCTTGGTGAATTATAGAACTGGTAGCAAGGTTATAGTTTTAGGGAAATGGTGTCTCAGGTAACTGCGTATAGTCATCTCTCAAAATTATAAATGGTGACTTGTTATGGTGCCTTGGAAACGGTAGCATAGAAACAGTGTTGGGTCCTTTACAAAAATCTGTAACTAGTTGCAAGATTACAGTGTCACAAACTTAGCCAAATATTTTTAAGCTGTCTTAAGAAGAAATATTAACAGAATTGATTTAGATTAAACATAATCACACTAAAACATAATAGAATAGGATTAAACATATTTTAAAAGATTCAAACATGATTTTTAAGCGTTAAAACATGAGGATTCCAACAATCTCCAAACATGATTTGTGAGAATTAAAACATGGGGAGTCCAATAGACCATTCCCTCAAACCACTAGTTATCAACATGAAAACACTACAAGTACTAACATTAAGGCCCTACTCCCACACATGAACATTTCACCTGGTGCCCCCTCCTTTAGGTACCTTGAAAATCAATGTGGATACATCCCTTTCAGATAGAGGTCTCCTTAGATTTGGAATGACCGCTCGTGACTCGAATGAAAGTGTCATCATGACCAGAATTCCTCTCTCAAGGCATCATTACCTCCTACGATTGCAGAATTGAAGGCAATCATCCTAGTCATGGAACATTCCTTAGATCAAGGCTCGGACTCCATTGTGCTGGAATAAAATTATCTCTCAGTCATTCACATAGTCTTAGCCTTGGGGGTTAGTCTCCAATTGTTTGGGCTCCTTATCTCAATGATCCAGTTACTGCAACATAGTTTCTCATATTTCTCTTTATTCTTCACTAAATGGTAGGATAACACAGTGTCCCACCATGTTTCTACCAAGAGTATATATGATATTCCTCATGTTTGGTTGGATTTTCCCCAATACGTTATTCTCTCTTGTTTTTCCTGACCTTTATTCTCTTTTAATATGAGTAAAATCTTTACCTCAAAAAAATGTGTAAATATTTACGCACAAATAATTTTGTGTTACCCAAAAAATAAAATTCAATATTTACATGATTAAGCCTGGAGTAATATATATTCAACCATTCACTTTTATAGTCAAGGCATAAGCATCTAAGCTGGTGGGTAATTCAACCCCAAGTCCCTCTCATCAAAGAGAATTTAATGAAGAGAGAATTCAATTCATGATATCTTTAATACCTAATATGTAAAAATATATTCAATAATTATTCTTATTCTCACAACTCAAGAAACAAACCGAGGTCAAGAAAGATGAAAACTAAATTTTATGGAGTCATACCTAGCATATAATGTAAGGATCTATCTTTAAAAAGTAATTTATCATATAAATTTGAGCACGAAAATTATTTATATTCTATAAACAATTTATAAACATGAATAAAATTTGGAATAACCTTTAAGTAAATGAAAAAGTCAAATATTTAAATATGAGGTAATCATTTATGAATAATTCATAAATAAAATCTATCTATAAACACTTTATAAATTAGCTAAATAACTTGGACATTCCATAATTTTGAATATAAACACATTATATTAAGTTTAATATGAAATTTTAATATTATATAATTATATGTAATTTAATTATAGATATACTTTGTTTTTTAAATAATAAACAATTTATAATCCAATTTCTATTTTTTAAACCTTTTACATGATCTAAATATCTTAGCATTATTAAAACCATGATCAAATCAATCATCAAAACCCATTTATTTAGGGTTTAGAAAATATTCAAATAAGGAACCTTTAATTTGTATACTTCAAATAAAATATTATGAAAAATTCATAATTTAAAATATATATAATTGTATATTTTGGCCATATTTTGTAACTTATAAACCCTTTATAAATTACTCCCTATGATTTTTAAATAAACCATTTTATTTCTATATCACAAGGAATTCCATATAAATTGGTAATAGGTATTTAAATATTATTTGTTAATATTAATAAATACTTAAATGTTTCATAAACATTTGTTCAATTAAAAATTGGCACTTTATAGTTAATAAATATCCCATTTTTATAAAACCTAACACCTGTCTTTTATAAAAATTTTATAAACCATAAAAAAATTTATCAAAAAATAATTTATTTTAGTGTTCTTACTTTACCCTTATTAGAAAGGGGTATATCGATGTAAAGATAAAACTAACTACCTTACATAGGTGTCTTATGTGAGGTTTAAATTATCTACTCTTATACATGACCCCCTCACATAAAGGAAATTCTATGATTACCTTAACGTAATTCATCTCCCTAAAGGAAACACATATATTAATTTTACGTAACCCATCTACATAAAAGTAACTTTTCATGAACATTACATAGACCCCTCTATTTAAAGGTAATTTTTTTAGTGATATTGGAACACCACACTTTGCACTGTCGAATGGTGGTGGGAATCTAGGTATTTTGAGTTACAAAAGTGACACCACAGGGACTTCCATGCTATGGTGACCGTGATTGTTCTTCAAAAACTATGGATTATACATCTTTAATCCTTGAATAAGACTACTATGATAACAGTAATGAGTTTCATTTGATCATCATATGATCATAGGTAATGTGAGTGAACCCAAATACAAAAGGATAGGAATCAATCATGTAATGGAAATGAAAAACAGAGCATACCTGGAATTCCTAAACTAAACCCATCTCTATATTCTTTATTCAATGATGTAAAATTTTTGAACATCACCAAAGAATAAAACAAAGACTTTATTTATCACTGATAAAAGTAAACTTTATCAATGCTTTTGTTTATCATTGATAAAGGTTGTCCATTTATCATCAATAATTAAGTTAATTTATTAATATCATGGAATCTATAGTAATGAACTCGTAATTAAAAAAATCATATAAAGTTCAGAAATTCAACATATGTTTATCCATATATAATTTAGTTAATAATTTATCTATTAATCTAAAATCTAGCATCGTTGAATTGTTCTTTGAATTCCACACTCGTAATCTCATAAATAAAATTCAAATAAATTTAAAATAAAATTTATTATAATAAAAAATTTTGAAAGCTAATAATTAGAGCCAACTATATTGTTTAATTTGAGATTTAATATAATAAAAAAATAATTTGTGGTCATTTTTTATACATATTAATTATTTTTATTCATTTTTTAATTGATACTTATTTTTCACTTGTTTAGAGCACACCACATGTCAAGTTAATGTGTTGCCTCTTCATAAACATAAAAAATAATTCAAAAATAATTTTACTATGATATCACATCAATTCATGGTCATTTTCTAGGTTTTGATTATTATGCATAAATTTTCAAGTTTTAAAACATTATTTTTTTTCAATCATTTAGAGAAAAACACAACTTAGATTGACACGATATCAATTATTACATTTCAAAAAATAATCATTAATCATTTCTCATGTTTTTTTAAAAAAGTTTAATATTTTTAGAAACTATTTTTTCATTAATTATGAGTACATCACACATTTGATATTCTTTTCATTTGAATGATCATTTTTCTATAATTTCATATCAGTTTGGGTTCAAGTCTCCTCGACTTCCTGCAAGTGTGTGTTTGTGTGTTTCTTTATAGTTCCCCTTCCATTCTCATTTTTAATATAGTTTTAAAACACTAAAATTATTTTTAAGTAATATAAATAAAATTGCATCTTGAGTTGATATGGAGACAATTCCTATATTTCAAAAATTAATTTTTAGTCATTTTTCTAAAATTTTACACCAATCTAAGATCATTTTCTTGGTATGAACCCTCAAACAAATGTTTTTAAAGTCGTTAATATCTTTAAAATATTTATTTTTCACTGATTATGGATATATGAAAGGTTGGATTGACATATCTTCTTCTTGTGTACATCACAAAAGTTCTAACAGAACATGAAGAAGAGAGAAACCTCCCTAATCATTAGGTGATTCATAGATTTTCAAAGAATATCCATCAAATGTTCTAACAGTCTTGGATGAACCATATTCACAAAAATGAGGTGTATTATTCATTTATGTTATATTCATTCCAAATTAATGGTTGAATTTTGTTCCAAAAGTGGTTTTAGTGGTCTGGTTATACTGTGTTTGAGTAAGGGTTTTCCCTATTAAAACCTAATATAATTGGAATCACCAATACATGTTATTTCCACCCTAAGAAATCTAGACAACACATGCTATAAGAGACCAGAACATTTGATACTCTCTTTATATCGAGGATGACTATATATATATATATGTGCATATTTTTCATATTAAATATTTTTCATGAATTTATTTTTTGTTTTTTATTATTATTATATAGTTTTAAAAACATACGTATCCTTTTTTGAAAAAAATATTTAATAATTTTTTATCAAAGAAGATAATTTCAAATTTTAAATACTGATTATTCAGTTATTTCAATATATATATATATATACCATGGTACATATCTATTTTTTTGTACAAAAGATCACTAGGTCTATATAAAGATTTCTCCTTGATATAGCCCTCTACCACAGACCCTGAGGTTAAAATGTTCTTTGTGAACCAAGTAAAATTATTTGTCCCACACTACCCTACATGGTCAATAGATGTGAAATTATGCTATGAAAGTGCAACACGTGAGAATCAAATCCCCACCACTTTAGAATGAACACCTGATCATTTTCACTGAACACCCCCTGAGGCACTCCACGATACATATGTGAAATTATGTTTTGTTTTATAGTTTTTTTTGATAACTTTGAGTTTATATATATTTTGAAAATCAATCATCTTAAAAAATATTTTAAAATAGAAAACATTTTTTTACTATTTTATTGTGTTTTTTTTGTATTTAAATGTTATAATTTACTATTTTTAAAATTAATAAATTGTATAAAATTTAATGATAGCATATTTTTAAAAATAAATTTTTTTTTTATTTTTTAAAATATATTTTTTAGAAATTATTGTTTGTTTTAAATAAGAAGTAGTTTTTTGGAATAATAAATTAGTAGAATATACTGGGCGACTTCATAAATTTTCACCGTGAGGGTGTAGAAAAATAACAATATGTATTAGATTTATTGATAAATTTTTATTATTTTTATTTTAATTATATATATGAAAACATCATTATATATCACAAAATTTATATATCTCATATAATATAAAAGGAATCACATCGATTTGTGTGCCTCATCGTCCAAGTGTCTTTATCATGTGCCTCATGGGTTTCAACACCGTCTCAACCTAAGTCTGTAATGATGAAGCCATCTCTGCATTTTTGAAGGGACACCTATGCTTAATAGACTCGAGTACTTTCCTAAACCGAAGTTAGTCTAATCACCCATCCAACTTGATCAATTGTATTCCCTAAAGAAGCAGATGGGTTTATGCACACAAATACTTGAAACATAAATCCCAAAGAAAGAAAACCAATATTAAATGAATAAATTTATAATTTTATTATCATTTAAAAATATAAAATTATTAAATTATCAATAGTTAATTTTGTTATATTTGAGTATATGGTAAGCCTATAAGGATTGTTTGAATCTAAACATAATATGAAAACAGTATTTAGTTTACCACTTAATCCACATTAAAATCTAATTAATTATCACATTAACATAACTTAGTTGGAATACGACAGCGTAAAATGATCAATAATGGGTACTTGCATGGAAATTATATTTTTTATTATTTTCTGGGAAGTCACATTTAAAGTTTTAATGTGAACCTACACAATAAATACAAGAAAAACTGACCTTGAAGCAACTTTAATGAAATTACACAAAAAGGGAATACTCCACACAATTACAAATAATCCTTATATTTTTAAATTTATGGTCCATCACTACTACAAAACATGCGATATTAAGCATTGTACTTTATCAACTCTAAAAAAAACATTGATAAAGTGGGTGACTTTATTAGCACTAGCTAAAAAGGATAATAAAAGATACCTTTATGCGGTCGAAAAAAGGAGCAGATAAAGACATCTATTTGTCACTATTTTCTTAGCACTGACAAAGATTATTTTTATTATCATTTTTTAGCATAGATAAAGAGAGGCCTCTATAAGTGTCTTTTTAGCACTGATAAAAGGTATAATTCAATAAAAAAGTTTATATATTATATAAAAAATATTTATATATAAATATATTTATAGTAATATAAATATAATATATTTTATTAAATATGATTTATATAATATTAAATATGTAATTACACTTAATATACAATTTATTTTGTGAGAAATGGTTTATAAAATAATTAAAAATTAATATTAATTAAGAATTTTCTACTTATTTTTCAGTAAGAGTCATTTAATAACAATTTCATGATATAAAAAACGAATAAATTAATAAATGATCTAAAATAAACTGAAAAAAATTACTTGAAATTCAAACGACCATAAATTTTGAACGAATTTTTCATTTGAGCTCTACCATATATTAAATCAAATCTTGAGAAAAAAATCTATGACCTGAAGATTCAGAGGAATCCTGATCAATGTTTTTTTTGAGGTCAAAAAAGGTCCTCAAATCCTCCAAAACTGAGTTTCTTGTCAGGGTACCCTGATTTTTTAATATCTGATGGAATTTCAACCTGTTTTAAGGGTGTATTATTATATTTTTTGGTGAATAATTAATTTATTAATAGATATTTATTTCATATGAATATTACACTACTCAAATTTTATCATTTTTTATATTTTGGTTTTATTTATAATTGAATATATAAATATTTTCATATATGTACACATATTAAATTAATTATATTAATATATATTTTAACTTTTAAAAAAATGTATTTTTAATTATATAAACCATATGGAAAGAAATATTTATTATTCATTTTATTTGGAAAAATAAACTATTTTATTTACCTTATAAAAATGAATTTTCACACACACACACACACCTATAAAAGTGTATATAAAATATTATGTTTATATAAAAATATATGTGTGTTAATAAACAAATATACATTCATGTGTATATTCTAATATATGTAAATAAATACACACATAAAGCGTACCCTGCATATGTATTTTATATATACATATTTATATATTCTTAAATATTACTTATATAATAATAAATATATATTTATATAAATACAATATACATTTATTTTAATATTCTTTTATAATTATTTATATTTATATATATAATTATAATTACATCTATATATTATAAAATATAGTGATACAGACCTTATAGATAAATATATAAATATATATCTTTGTGTGTGTAGTATATAAATACATATATAAACATAAAAATGTTTGTGTCTCTATGTATATGAAATATAAATAGGTGTGTACGTATATGTGAGAAATATAAATACGTGTATTTGTTTGTGTGTAATATGTGCATATATATGTGAGTATGTGTGTGTCAATATTGTGTAAATACATTATATAAATTTATTTTTATAAATATATCATTATCATTCATTTTATAATAAAAATGAATAAAAATGTACATAAGATAAAATTATTTAAATGTATTATAGAAATATATTATATAAATGTATTTACAATAAATATTTATAAAAAAATTATAAAAAAATTATAAGTTAATATACAATTATATGTGTGTGTATATATATTAACATATTTTGAAAATATTTTTTTTAAATCATATAAATTTATATAATTACTAGAATTAATATATAAATAAAAAATAATTATGTACATATATGTAAATAAATAAATATATCATAAAATATAAAATAAATTTGGATGGAGCAGTGGTAAAATCATTGGGTGATGAAGGGAGAGGTTTTGGGTTCAAATCAAGGCACAAGTAGGGCTAAAAATGGTGTAAAAGTGTTGATAAAGTGTTTAAGGGGGGGGTGCTTAGAGAGCACTGATAGGTGTGGGTGGGTACATATGGGGGGGAACATAGTGATGAGAATTATAGTATAGAAGTGATTATAATGGTCATGTGGGTGTGTTGTTAAAAGCGGATTTTGAGGCCCCTTGATAAATGAAGAATTTTTAAAAAGTCTTCTCTAAATTTTATTATCACTAAAAAAGATGATAAATTTGTAGGTTCTGGGCACATCGGAAGCGCGTTGGTGGGTTTTCTCAACTTTAATTTTAGCTTTAACAATGATCAATCCAAGATCTCTCACGATATAAAACGCCGGATCTTCGGAATAGAATGAAGAACGAAAAACAAAAGAGGGATTCCCATAACCATAGAGATAGGATCATCATATGTTGGTTATAATTAATTTAATTAATTCACAAGAATTACCTTAGTGGAATTATTTCTTTGTTGATGTGTCTGGTCACGATTCGGTGATCCATCGTTGTGTCATAGAATCTAAGTGTAGGATTCCTCTAGTGGTGATCCACACGTGTGCCACGTATCTCTGGACGTCGCCGAAGGGATCTTCGGGTGCTAGCGCGGAAGAACCTTCACTTGCGATGTCCACCTTCGATCTCCTTGATCTCTCAGTCTTGAGAGCATTCTTGGAGGAAGGAGTTCTTTCGGGCTTGAAAGAATTCTACAGAATTGTGGTGAACAATGATTCTCTTGTGGAAAAGTGTTGGGGTTGTGAGGATATTTATAATCGGGGTTGAGGTTATAGAGTTATGACAATAAATAAACGCGTTACAGGTTTTATTTATTTCATTAACTCTTATTGAAAACCCCCATGTCAAATTATTAATTCCATGACATGCACCCACACTGATTATAATAAATATCATTTAATAAAACAATATTATATCCTCAAAACTCCTACTAGAAGAACTACATGGCTTGTAATCATTAATACACAGCGTGTACTCGTTTTCCATAAAACTACACAGCGTGTATATTTAATATACATGGCGCGTACTTTTATTTTCCTTTATTTCCACCACCACATTTATTAGACCTTGAGTAATGGATATTTATTTCTTAAATAAATGTAACTACATTACTCGCTAATAAACATATTATTTTACCCACAATATATTCTCTCGAATAACTACTGTAGAAATAAATATGATCAGGTATCCTTAAATAATTATTAAACCATAGTCAGGAATAATCATTAATTAACTTGTTAAATTAATATTTAACTGATATACATGGACACACTTAATGTGTGACCCTCTAGGCCTCTTTCTCAGTGGTATTAGGCGGCGCCTGCCTAAAGTCCAAGGTTAGCGTCTAGCAACACACCAAGGCACCCATAGAGAAAGAAGTTAACGCTGCAATGACGTGTCACCTCATACGAACTCTTACCGTGTAATATAATACCTTTGTCTCTATATCTCTAATCAAACGGGTTGCATGCTAGTTCCATAAACCCATGTGCTCAACTATTCTTTCTTTGACTTCCTAGGATTGAACTCGTTTATACCTTACCATTGCCATGGATTTATTTAGGCTATATCAATTCCATCAAAGGGCCTGAGATATCTACTTCTGTTATGGAATAGAAGGGAAAATCCTTTCTCACATTATCTATTAATGTCATATTACTTGTGACGCACCCAATGTATCATACCTCGCTGCGAACAATGTGTTGTCACAGTTTTTGTCAATACATCTTAGTGCGCGAGTTGTAATACCCATTAATAATAATCTTAAAGTCTAAGGACCAATACACACGTCCGAAAATAAGAACATCCAATGACACTATGAAATGTGTATTTCCTACTGGTGGGCCTCGTTCTCATAATATCCTCCTAGATATTACCAAGGGAGCACACCATGAGAAGGTGCCTCAAAGTTTTATGAGTCATCACCCCTAATGACCTATATTATTTGTGCCCCTCAAATAATATCATCCAGCCATAGAACATATATTCAAGAACAATGTTATGGCAATTCTGGGTTCTAATCATAGTTGGGATCCGCTATGACCCTTTAATGCAACAGCTGTCCTTAGGACATTATCACATGCATTGTCACACAGATGAACAATCAAGATGTGATAAGGCTTTTTTTAACAAATAAAGTACAAAGTAGGTGGTCCTAGGCCACTAACTCAAACAAACTCCCACTTGGACTAGAACCAACTGCTAACAACCTTTAAACTGGTAGCTCTCACATGATACTCATGCTTCTACTGAGATAGGCCTTTAGTCATGGGGTCTGCCACATTCTCTTCCATGGACACTCTGCTCACTGCAACTTCACCCCTTTGATAGAAATCCCTCAAGAGGTGATACTTTTGCATTATGTGCTCTTTCTGTTGGTGTGACCATGGTTCTTTTGCAAGAGCCACCGCTGTAGTATTATCACAATACAATGTAATGGGATCTTTACTGATAGGCACTACATCAAGCTCATAAACAAAGTTCTAAATCCAGAAGGATTCCTTGGCTGCATCAGAAGCCACTATATATTCAGACTCCACTGTAGAATCGGCGACAACTGGCTGCTTTGAACTCTTCCATCTCACAACTCCTCCATTGAGACAGAAAAAATATCCAGATTGTGACTTCAGATCATTCTAATCTGTCTGAAAACCAGCATCAGTATTCCCTCTGATGACAAGCTCCTCATATCCTCCATACACCAGGAACATATCCTTAGTTCTTCTCAGATACTTAAGGATAGTCTGAACAACAGTCCAATGTTGTTCTCCTGGATCTTCTTGATATCTACCTACCATGATCAGTGCATAGGCAACATCAAGCCTAGTACATAACATGGTATACATTATGGATCCTATAGCCGAAGCGTATGGGATATTACTCATTATATCTTTCTCTTGTTGTGTCTGAGGAAACATTTTCATAGAAATATGTAGGCCATGTGACACTGGAACTAATCCCTTCTTGGATTGTTCAGTACTAAATCTCTTTTGTATCTATTCAATGTATGTACCCTGACTTAGTCCAAGCAGCCTCTTGGATCTATCACAAATGATCTTGATCCCTAGAATGTAGGATGCTTCTCCTAAGCCCTTCATGGAGAAACACTTGTTCAAAGAGTCCTTAACTGACTGTAAGATTGGTACGTCGTTTCCAATAAGTAATATGTTTTCAACATATACTACTAAGATAACGATCGCATTCCCATTAAACCACTTATAAACACATGTATCACATTCGTTCTTAATGAAACCAAATTCCGTTATGGCTTTATTAAATTGAATGTTCCAGGACCTGGATGCTTTCTTCAATCCATAAATGGATTTCTGCAGCTTGCAAACCCGTTTGGCTTCAAATGGTGTCGCAAACCCTTCTGGTTGTGTCATATAGACATCTTTCTGAAGGTTCTCGTTAAGGAATGCTATTTTGACATCCATTTGACAAATATCGTAGTCATAGTAAGCTGATATGGAAAGTATGATTCTTATGGATTTAAATATGGCAACTGGCAAGAAGGTTTAATCATAGTCAATTCCTTGACGCTGTCTGAATCCTTTAGCCACTAGCCTTGCTTTATAGGTGCTAACTTGACCTTCCATGTCCAGTTTTCTTTTGAATACCCATTTTCATCCAACAGGCTTTATATTAACTGGCTCATCGACCAGAACCCATACTTGGTTCTGATACATGGAATCCATCTGAGAATTCATAGCTTCTAGCCATCTTGCAGCTTCTGAGCTTTCTACTGCTTCCTTGTAGGAGAGAGGTTCAACATTGTCGAACAATAATGATTCACCATCCTCGGTGACTAGGAAACCAAATCTCTCTGGTTCCCTTACCTCTCTTCAGCTCCTACGCAGTACTTGTGTTTCTGAAACCTCTTCCATGGGGACCTGTGGAACTTGTTCCTGTACCAAATCCTGTGTATCTTGAGCATTAACTTCATTGAACTCAATCTTTCTCCCACTATACTTTTTTAGGATGTGCTCTCTCTCAAGAAACATAGATTTTCTAGAGATAGTCACTTTCTTATCTTGAGGGTTATATAGGAAATATCATTTAGTTTCCTTAGTATATCCTATAAAGATAGACTTCATGCCCTGGGGTGCTAGTTTGTTGCCTGAGAAGGCCTTAAAAGACACCTCGTATCCCCATAAACGTGTATGCGACAAAATGGGTTTCTTTCCATTCTATAACTTGGAGGGAATTACATTTTCCGCCTTAGTTGGTACTCGGTTTAATGTGAATGCTGCAGTTTGTAATGCATATCCCCAAAAGGATAATGGGAGATCCGCATGACTCATCATCGACCACACCATGTCCAACAAGGTGCAGTTCCTCCTTTCACTAACACCATTCCACTGTGGTGTATAAGGAAGAGTGAGCTGAGATATAATCCCAGACTCCCGTATAAGATCGATGAACTCTTGGTTCAGATATTCTCCACCTCGATCCAATCAAAGCTTCTTTATCTTCTTACCAAGCTGATTCTCTACTTCATTCTTGAATTCCTTAAATTTCTCTAAGGACTCTGACTTATACCTCATTAAGTAGACATATCCATATCTACTCAAATCATCAGTAAAAGTAATGAAGTAAGAATATCCACCTCTAGTTTCTACTGGAAATGGTCCGCACACATCCGTGTATACTAATCCTAGAATCTCTGTGGCCCTTTCACCTTGTCCACCAAAAGGAGGCTTGGTCATTTTTCTTTATAAACAAGCGTGACATCTATCAAGTTGTTTTAGCTCAGTAGATTCTAAATAGCCATCTTGGCAGAGCTTTGTCAAGCGCTTCTCATTTACATAACCGATATGGTGATTCCACAACTAGGTGATGTATGCGTCATGTGAGTTTGTTTCGTTATCGATTTCCAACACTTGGTTTTCATAATTTAATACATACAAAACATTATTTAAATGTGTCATACCATAACATACGTTGTTCTTATAAAAGAGACAACCCTTATTTCCAAACTTGAAAATAAATCCATACATATCCAAACAAGATACATAAATTATCTTTTTGGAAACACTAGGCACATAATAACAGTTATGTAAAACCAAGATCATCCCAGTCGGCAATGAGAGGTGGTAGTCACCAATAGCCAATGTATCCAGCCTTCCACCATTGGTAGCTCGAAGATCCACCTCTCCTCTGGCAATCTTTCTAAATATACTTGGTTCTTGCATTTGAATACAGATGTGAGCCCCACAAGTTGTATATAATAACCAATGTGTAGAAATTGAAAGATTACACTCGATAAAGAACGCACCATTAGCGTCCCGAAGCTTATGGGTGCAATTCCTCTTCTAGTGGCCCTGCTTGCCACATGAAAAACACATTTCCTCCCATTCCGTGCCCTGCCTCTGGATCTTCCCCTTCTTGGAGGGACGATGCTCGGGGGATTCCGACTGTTTATAAGTCTTTGGACCCTTTGCCTTGTCCTTCCATTTCTTATTCACCATAAGGACTGCAGGTTTGTCACACACCATGTCCTTATCTACCTAGTGAGGTAAGGGTAGATGTTCCGATCTAGGCGCAACTGGAACAGACTCTTCCAGCACATACAATTTCCTCTCGTGGTGATGGATAACGCGTAAATGCCTCTACCACTCTTGGAAATTGGTGTTGGTGAGAAGGTTTTACTTCTCGAGTATGGTTCGCAATGATATGTTTGAAGTCATTTTCTTTCCGTTTGTACAAATTAAGATGAGCAAAGGTTTAGTACTTTATTACAAAACTAAGACAAATAAATAAATTAATACTTATTAGTCTCCCACTATTTTATCGAAATCCAATAGCCCTCACCATTGACGTCGGAATATTCTGTTTCCTGAATATTCTAGTGTCAAGGATCCATATTTCACTTAGTATTACCCCAACTAGGGTTGCTCAAGCAACTTGAAGGGTTTTTAGGTAGGTATTCCAAATGCCAAATGCATTTAACTCGCAGCTCCTTGATCCACTGAGTGGACTCCCCAATCCTGAAATCCTTTTATTTTGGATTTCCTCAACCTTTTCCTCTTAGCCACACCAAGTCCTACTGTGGTTGTCAACCCTTGATTCGAACGAAGTTAAGTCAACACAAAACCTTGAATTAGTATTCCCCGATAATTGAAAGCACCCCAACTAGGGTTGGTCAAGCACTTTGAACTATGGTTCGATTCTAACCAAGATTATAGAAGGCTATACCGACTTAATATTTCCTTTGAGGGATATTATCCTTATATGTAAATTTCCATTTTATTATCTTTGAATACACTCTTTAATATCAAGTGGGATATACTTAAGTGATTAACCATGTCTAAGATAATATTTATGAATAAGCCGGTTTTATTTTAGTTCCATCTTGCATGCTTGTTTAATTCATTAATTGTGTGATCGTGACAACACACCCACAATAAATAAACCATGCAACTGATAGAAATAAAATAAATGGCATGATCATGAGCTTGTTCAATTGGTTAGTTTATCTAGCGGTTGATAAACTAACCAAAGACCTAGGAGAGAAACACCTTGAACCTTGTGGGTTCATGTTTATAGCTTTCCACCTGTCCACCTTTGTATCTCCTTAGATTGGTTTCACATTAGCTCCTGACTTGAGCCGCCTCCACTAGCTAGGTAGCTCCATGCATTACATATGCATTTATCTCACATGCAGGTGAGGGGTAAAAAGGGGTTTTTACATAAAAGAATCCTCGGGTGCGCAGGCCCTATATATTAATGAGGAGATGGAATGCAGGCCAACAAATTTAATTTAAATTAAAAGAAACCATTCACATACAAAGGTCTCGTTCTAGCTCAGGATCATCCATTCATGCAACGATATTTATGCATAAATAAAACTAGCATTCAATTCTTTAATCTTTCTTGTTTAAGATAAATCACACTCGAATTATTTAATTATATTTAATTAATAAATCTTTTTATCTTAAAACCTTTTTCTGAATTTTCTTGAGATTCTCATCCATCATAATTTTAAATAAATAAATTCATTTAAAATTATCCTTTTACGTAACTTATACCTTGGAGGCAACCCGGTGAGTTATCGTTCATTGCGTAATTTGAACGAGTACACGGTATGTAGTTCCGACTACATGACGTGTACATTTTTTCACCGTCCATCCGAAATACATGCTCGGGGACATGGCGTGTTAATGTACTTCGGAAATTTTTGGAGTACATGGCGTGTTCAGTGGGACACACACCGTGTAGTTTCCGCGTTACACGGTTTCCAGCCAGGCAAGCCGTGTACGGGGTACACGGTCCAACCCTAAACCAAAGGGACTACACACCGTGTTCATTAGACCACACAGCATGTAATCCAGAAACCATGTGCCACATGTTCTTGGTCAACACATGGTGTCATTAATGAATTAGATATGATCTAATACACGGCCTGATTTGGTGGATCAGTCTGATGCATGAATCTAGACTACACGACGTGTACATCCGAATACATGGTGTGTATTCTGGTGTTGTACAGCCAGAAACGTTTGTCTCTTTCGGATGACTTCCACTATTTTATTTTAATCAAAATTAAAATAAAAATTCATTTCTGTGAGGTGAACAAGAAACGATGGAGGAAGAATAGTTCTCGGCATTCATATTTCAAGAATGATTAAACTTGAATTGAAACAACTAAATTATTAAATGCGTAAAACATCAAATAAAAAATAATAATTATAATCAACGATAGGAACGCTCTGATACCACTTGTAGGTTTCGGGCACAGCGAAAGAGCGTTGGTGGGTTTTCCCAACTTTAATTTTAGCGTTAAAAACGATCAATCTGAGATTCGTCATGATATAAAACGCCAAATCTTCAGAATAAAATGAAGAACAGAAAACAAAAGAGGGATTATGGGAACCATAGAGATAGGATAATCATATGTTGGTTATAATCTATTTAATTAATTCAAAAGAATTACCTTAGTGGAATTATTTCTTTGCTTATGTGTCTAGTCACGATTCGGTGATCCGTCATTGCGTCGTAGAATCCAAGTGTAGGATTCCTCTAGTGGTGATCCACACGTGTGCCACGTATCTCCGGATATCTTCGAAGGGATCTTCAGCTGCTAGCATGGAAGAACCTTCTCTTTCGATGTCCACCTTCAATCGCCTTGATATCTCGGTCTTGAGAGCGTTCTTGGAGGAAGGAGTTCTTTTGGGCTTGAAATAATTCTCCAGAATTGTTGGGCACAACGATTCTCTTGTGGAAAAGTGTTGGGGTTGTGAGGATATTTATAATCGGGTTTGAGGTTATAGAGTAATGAAAATAAATAAATTCGTTACGCATTTTATTTATTTCATTAAATCTTATTGAAAACCCCCAAGTCGAATTATTAATTCTTTGACATGCACCCACGCTGATTATAATAAATATCATTTAATAAAATAATATTATATCCTCAAAAATCCAAATGAAAAAACTACACGGCATGTAATAATTAATACACGACGTGTACTCTTCTTCCATAAAACTATACAGTGTGTATATTTAATATACATGGTGTGTACTTTTATTTTCCTTTATTTCCTCCACCACATTTATTTGACCTTGAGTAATGGCTATTTATTTCTTAAATACATGTAACTGCATTACTCGCTAAAAAACATATTATTTCGCCCACAATATATTCTCTTGAATAACTAGTGTCGAAATAAATGTGATCATGCATCCTTAAATTATTATTAAACCATAGTTGGGAATAATCTTTATTTAACTTGTTAAATTAATATTTAACTGAGATACATGGACACACTTAGTGTTTGACCCTCTAGGACTCTTTCTCAGTGGCATTAGGCGGAGCCTGCCTAAAGTCCAAGGTTAGCATCTAGAAATGTGCCAAGGCACCCATAGAGAAACAAGTTAACGATGCAATGACGTGTCACCACATACGAATGCTTACCGTGTAATATAACCCCTTTGTCTCGATATCTCTAATCAAGCGGGTTTCATGCTAGTGCCATCAACCCAGGTGCTCGACTATTCTTTCTTTGACTTCCCGGAATTGAAATCTCCCATACCTTACAATGGACATGGATTTATTTAGGCTATATCAATTCCATAAAAGGGCCTAAGATATCTACTTCTGTTATGGAACATAAGGGACAAATCCTTTCTCGCATTATCTATTAATGCAATATTACTCGTGACGCACCCAACATATCCTACCTCACTACAAACAGTGTTTCGTCACAGTTTTCGTCAATACATATAAGTGTGTGAGTTTTAATACCCATTAATAATAATCTTAAAGTCTAAGGACCAATACACACGTCTGAAAATAGTAATATCCAATGACACTATGAAATGTAGATTTCCAACTGGCAGGTCTCGTTCTCATAATATCCTCCTGGATATTACCAAGGGAGCACACCATGAGAAGGTGCCTCAAAGTTTTATGTCTCCTCTCCCCTAATGACCTGTATTATTTGTTCCCATCAAATAATATCATTCGGCCATAGAAAATATATTCAAGAACAGTGCTGTGGCACTTTTGGGTTCTCATCATAGCAGGGATCTACTATTACCCTTTAATGCAACAGTTGTACTTAGGACATTATCACATGCATTGTCATGCAGAAGAACAATCAAGATTTTATAAGGCTTTTATTAATGAATAAAGTACAAAATATTTTGTTCTAGGCCACCTAATCTAACAAAATTCACCATTTATTAGTGTGGAAAACCATGATTGAGAGGACCGGTTTGCGATATACCAAACATTGAGAGGGGGGGTGAATCTGTGTTGGGAACTTTTTCAACCAAATAAAACTTTTATCCCTGTAACTCTTGACCTGTTAGGATCATGATTCTATTATTCTCTTTTCCCTGTCACATGAAATAATAGAATGCAGTAAAAATATGCACACGATATTTTTACAAGGTTCACCACTCAATAAGAGTAGCTACGTCCTTGCCATGCATGGGTATGACCAATGCATGGATTCTCCACTATGATGTGATATTATATTACAGTGAAGTAGCTAGGAAAACAATCCTCTAGCCAGTGTGAGTCCCTACACTTTGGAGGGGGGTGTGAAAAAATCCTCTTCCCTGGACTGGTGATGGCCTAGTCCAACTTGCAGCCTCTAGCTGGTTCTTTATACTGCCTATGGAGATAGTCTTCTTCCTTCTTGATAATCTAGGTTCTTCTCTTGGTCTTCTTTAGTTCTATTCACTTGATTACTTGCAAAGCAGTAGGCAATAAATTCTTCCTTCTTTCCTTCTCTTCTTTTTCTAGTGCAACAACAACTGCACTAGACTTCTTCTTTCTTCTTCTTAGTGAAACAACCAACTGCACTAAAACTTATTTTATCTTTTTGGCTAGAATCACATATATCAATGTGATTAATCAGGAAGTGAAGGTCGGTTCACTTGGCATCATCTGAATCAAACTTCCCTGAATAATTATCATTCTTCAGTTAGGCATACTCTATTCTTCTTCTTCTCCTCTTCTTTCTCTTTGACAGAGTATAATTGCATTGTTTTAATCTCTTTCTTGAATTTTCAATACAAACATAGAAGTGTATCACTATACTAACCTCTTCCTTTGTGCAGATATGAATTTAGATTCACAACTACTTCTTCTTCACTTCACAATGTACAACAAGAGTGTTAAACACCAGTCGTGTGAGTGCAGTTATACTTCTCTTCATGATACCGAATGTTTCACGACACTTCCTTCTTTGCAAAGTCTCTTCAAGAGTGCTATGCACCTGTCGAAGGCCTGCGGTACCCTCAAATTTTTCGTGCAACCTTCTAGGTGGCTTGCGTGTAAAATTCAAGACTTGCACGTAAAAACACCTTTTGGAGTGAAAAAACCTTTTCACACAACTCTCCTTTTTCGCAAAGAACTCCCCTTTTCGCGCAACACTTCTTTTTCGCGCTGCACTCTTTCTTTTTGTGGAATACTCTATACGTCAATTTTTCCATGCATCATAGCTCGAGATTTGTCTAAGTGTTGAGATTTAACAAATGAGAGGTCTTCACCTCATATTTATAGGAATTTTTGACCCCACGTGAAAAACACTAATCTGCACATAAAACCCCCTTCGGGCGCGTAAAAACTCTTTCAGGAAACTTCATATTTTGCGCAATGCTTTAATATTTCGCGTAACCCATGCCTTCGCAAATTTTCGAGCTTATGATCTCGAAACCCCTTTTTCATGAAAAACTTCATTACTTTATTTCATGCACCACGCCAATATTTCACACAGACTTTTTATTTTGCGCGCATCCCACTAATTTTCCGCGCAACCTGATACTATTTCGCGCACCACTTTATTTTTTCGCATAACTTGCCTAAATTTCCACGCACTCCATGCTTTTGTCAGTTTTTGATATTCTGACCTAAATCATGACTTGCACGGAAAATTCTAAACTATCTTTAATCTTTCACACAACATCCATTTCCAAAAACACATCTCCGACTTCTAATTTTTAGGCCCTAAAATTTGGAAAACACTAGAAAACAACGCCACCTTAAACTGTGCATTTCATCCGCCCCAGATTGTCCATTGCTTTTTCATTTCTCTCTTCACTTCTTCCCATAACCATTATTCATCTTTCATCATGAATTCCACTATCGTGATATATATCCTTTGATAGATCAACTTTAGCCTCGTTAGAGTTATAATGGGAAGTACTGAAACATCCCATCTTCCCGCAACATCATTCTTTCCAATCAAAACTATATATGATTAGCATCATAATTTCTACCCCTTACCTTTATAAGGATTGCATCACAAGTTCTCCTAACTTATGAAATTTGTGAAATAAAAATCAGCAAATAATTGTCTGATTTCGTCTATTATTTTTGGAATATGAATTCCAAAGTACTTATTCACCCTCACTTCAAATCCTCAATGACTTTTGGAGTGTTAATTATAAAGAACTCCAATCATCTCTATTCATACAAAAGTTGAGTCTTGAAGCTTCTTCAAATACCTTCAATGTTTCAGACATTGTATCAGCTTTGATACATGTATTTGGAACTTTAAGAACAATGCCACAATCATCTGATTTCAAGGAAATGTGTAATTCATGTCCTTCTTAGAATGCCAAGACCTTCCACACTCTCTATTCTTCTTCATCCATCATTCTCAACTTCATTCAAATGATATGATTCTTTTCGACAAGTAAGCCCTTGCATGGTCTCATGTAATCATGAAGCATTTCATGGTCTTCTTTAAATCCCCATTCTTCTTCAATCACCCTCAGATGGATGATACTGTTCCATTCTTCATTGTTGTAAACAATGTGTCACCTTTGACACAAGTTCTTTTAACTTAGGATCTATTCAAAAATCTTCTGAATTTACTTCATGGAGAATTTCCCAATAATTACATTCAATGCTATGATTTCATAACAATTCTACAGGCATCCGCACTTCAACCGATCTCCATTAACTTTGGAGTCATTCTTCATATTCTTCTTCATTTTGACTAGTATTGACAACTATTGACAACAAATAAAATCTTCATACCCAAAGTGGTCCCAACAATCTCCCCCTTTGTATTTGTTTGTCAATACATTAATACTTCTCTTGAAATGAATGTGTCAATGTCAAAATGAGAATCTTCTCTCCCCTTTAATTCTTTCTCTCCCCCTTACTTTTCAAACTTCAATTTCACTTTCTCTCCCCCTTATTGAAAATAAATACAAAGTTCATGGTAGAGAGGGTATCATTCCATACTTGAGCAATGTGCCATTAATCATTTCACTCTTAGTATACATGAACAATGCTTGGTGTAGAAAACAAGATGAATTGATTTAGACAACAAAGCTGTCCATTACCCACTGAATATGACACCTTAGGAGATGAGAACTCCTACACTTGTCTTCATGGGTTTTTCACTTTCATTCTAGGACAAAGATATTGAATGTGATGGAAAATAATCAATCCTAAAATTTCTGCACTCACTTCAACAAAAGGATCAAAAACATTCATGTGCAATTAGCAGGATAAGTGTCCTTGGGGAACTTTCATTATTCTTATGTCATTGATTGACATTGTTACTCCCCCTTTGTAGAATGATCTTTATTTTGAGTAACCAAGGATGAGAGAATTAGAAATAACATACCCTCTCCAATGACATAGTCCTCAGACAGTCTTCAGAGTAGTTTAATTTAGTACCAACTGAAGTTGATACTTATTGAGATAATGACTCTGGTAGCTTCTTGATATGTATCCCTTTCAAGGGAACACTTCTTATCACTGAATCTTAGGTACTCCCCCTGATAAATTTCTTCACCTTCAATTCCCTGCATTTAACGAAAAAATACAATAAACAAAGATTTAAGGGAATAGGGTGGATCCCCCATGCTTCTTCAATGTGAGTAGGAAGGATGAGATGATTTTCTCAACCATGAATCTCCATTTTCTCCACTCCTCACACTTTCACATTTGATCTTTAATTTTGAATGTGGCTGTGTGGATCTCAATACTTCTTCTATCTCTTTGTGTATGAATCTTCTTTCTTCAAGAGCTTTCCAAGCACTAGAATCTACCAGTGCAACTTTTATCCTCTTTATGAATTCTTGTTGGGCTGGAATAAATTAAAAGCACTTTCTGACAGTATGACCAGCCTTGTTCCACCTCACACACAAAACTTCTTTGTCTTCATGCAGAATCTTCTTTTTTTAGCACAATTATTAGCCTGTTCATCTTTGAACTTTCACATTCTTTCCAAATCTTCTGTCCAAACCACAAGTATATCATTAGGGTCTAAGGAATCAAGATTGGATCTTCTACATGGTTTCTTCTGAGTGGAATCCTTCTTAGTAGTGCTTTTGGATGCACCACCCTTCCCATTATTGGATATAGAATCCAAGGACTTCTCACCTTTCCTCCTTGTAATCTTCTTGAGAGCATTTTTATTTACAACATATTTCTGATTACATCCCAAGATAGATTCTTCATTCTTCGCCACCTTCTGTGGTCTTCTATTCTTATTTGCTTTTAATACATTCTGAGATATGTATGCACCATTCTTATGACCACTCCCATTGCATACATCACAGATGTTATCAAACATTCCAAATCTATTTGCAGTATACAGATGCTTCTGGATCTATGGATGTTTCTTCTTCTTCTCTAGTTTTCTTCCCCTTGATATGGGCTTTCTCTGTGCTTTTACATTTAAGGGATTACACCAGCAATCCATTGAACAATTCCCAAATCTATTATAGCACCAACATTGACAAAAAAACCTTGAAGTTTTTCCATATTCTTTATAAGGTTGTTGAATATTCTTCTTGGTATGCTGTGCTTTTTGTGGAGATATACCTTCCACACTATTTTCCCTATCCACCCTTTCCATGGTGGTAGGTTTCTTTTCATTCTTATTCATCCATACTTGCTTAGAATTTTTCTTCCAACCTGAACTTTTGGTAAAGGAAATTTTAGAGACATTAGTACAAGTTGGTATGGATGGTACCTTTACATTCTCAGCTGCTTGTGATAGATCAATGAGTGAAGTCATGATATTCTTATCACATGTTGGAGGTCGTTTGATAGTAGAATCCTCTAATGAGAATTGAGTACTAGCAGCAACAGTTTCCTTCTTTTGTGAAGACTCAATATGCGTCTTCTAAAGATTGGTCAACTCATCTTCCAATTCAAGACATCTCATATTGAGGATGAATTCGTGGTCTTCAATTATATTCATCTGCTCTTCACAATCCTTCATTAATCTTTCAACTTCAACTTCATGCATCTTCACTTTGTTTTGTAACGAAGTGTCAAGTTCTTTGATCTTCTGGGAATCTTTTTCAAAATATAACTCCTTGACATCATTGTTTTTTTCAGCTCATCTTCAAGTGCATGGATATTATCTTCTAGAGTCTTATTGACTCCATCTTTTTCTTCAACATCTTTCAGACACTTTGAATAACTTTCTTCAAATCCCCTCTTTGTTGCTTCAATGGCTCCAACCTGTTTGGAGAGCTTTAGACATTCAACAATTTTTTCTTGTAAGCCTTTCTCCAAAACATCACTTTCTTCTTCCAGCTGAGTGATATTTTCTTGCATGCACTGGAATACTCCACAAACTACGGATATAATTTCTTCAGGAATACCATGCATAATCATTCTTAATCTATCAACTGATATTTCTTGAGATGTTGTAGATTGATCATCACCACCTATGCTAGAATTTTCATCATGAGAATAATTTCCAAATGTACTAACACATACCTCTTGATCAGATGAGTGAGGAAGATTTTCCATAATCTTGGTGGGGACTTGATCCACCTTCTCTTTACGTTCCAATTCTAGTGTGTCTTTAATATCATCCAGATATGGAGAACCAGATGCTTCTTCTTCTTTAGATAAGAGGGAATTCTTCTTCAAATTTCTCATCTCTTTCTTTTTCTTGTTAATCATATTCTTGGTAGATATAGTCTTCTGATCAATGGTAACTAAATATTCACTAACACTGCTCTTCATTGTTGACTCAGGAAAGGAGCTGAAGTTTTCAAAAGAGAATAACTTCAACATAGAGAATCCAGCAGAGGTGAACCTCCCTCTGATACCAATTGAGAGGACCAGTTTGGGATATACCTAACACTAAGAGGGGGGTGAATCAGTTTTGGGGACTTTTTCAACAAAATCTAACTTTTATCCCTGTACCTATTGACCTATTAGGATCTTGATTCTCTTATTCTATTTTCCCTGTCGCATGCAATAATAGAAAGAAGTAAAAATATGCACACGATATTTTTACAAGGTTCACCAATCAATAAGAGTAGCTACGTCATTTCCATGCATGGGTATGACCATTGCATAGATTATCCACTATGATGTGATGTGATTTTACAGTGGAGTGGCTAGGAAAACAATCCTCTATCCATTGTGAGTCCCTACACTTTGGAGGGGGTGGGAAAAAATCCTCTTCCCTCGACTGGTGATGGCCTAGTCCAACATGTAGCCTCTAGATGGTTCTTGATACTAACTATGGAGACAGTCTTCTTCCTTCTTGATAAGATAGGTTCTGCTCTTGGTCTTCTTTAGTGCTCTTCACTTGATTACTTGCAAATCAGTAGGCAATAAATTCTTTCTTCTTTACTTCTCTTCTTTTTCTAGTGCAACATCAACTGCACTAGACTTCTTCTTTATTATTCTTAGAGAAACAACCAACTGCAGTAAAACTTATTGTATCTTTTTGGCTAGAATCACATATATCAATGTGATTAATTAGGCAGTGAAGGTTGATTCAGTTGTCATCATCTGAATCAAACTTCCCTAAATAATTTTTATCCTTCAGTTGGGCCTACTCTTTTCTTATTCTTCTCCTCTTCTTTCTCTTTGACACAGTATAATTGCAGTGTCTTAATCTCTTTCTTTAATTTTCAATACCAACACAGGAGTTTATCACTATACTAACCTCTTCCTTTGTGCAGATATTAATTCATTTTCACAACTAGTTCTTCTTCACTTCAGAAATCACAACAAGAGTGTTAAACACCGGTTGTGTGAGTGCAGTTCTACTTCTCTTGGTGATACCGAATGTTTCACGGTACTTCCTTCTTCGCAAAGTCTCTTCGAGAGTGTTATGCACCTGTCGAAGGCCTGCGGTACCCTCAAATTTTTAGCGCAACCTTATAGGTGTATTTCACATAAAATTAAATCCTTTCACGTAAAAACACCTTTTGGTGCAAAAAACCCTTTTCACGCAACTCTCCTTTTTCACATAGAACTCCCCTTTTCACGCAGCACTTCTTTTTCGTGATGCACTCTTTCTTTTTGCGCAATACTCTATAATTCAATTTTTATGCGCATCAGAGCTCAATATTTTTCTAAGTGTTAAGATTTAACAAATGAGAGGGTTTTACCTCATATTTATAGGTATTTTTGACCTCACATGAAAAACACTAATCCGCGCATAAAACCCCCTTCGGGCACGTAAAAACTCTTTCACGCAACTTCATATTTCGCGCAATGCTCCTATATTTCGCGCACCCCATGCCTTTTCAAACTGGTGAGCTTCTGATCTCGAAAAACCTTTTTCATGAAAAACTTCATTCCTTTATTTCACTCACTAGGCCAATATTTCGCGCAGCCTTTTTATTTTGCGCACATCCCACTGATTTTCCGCGCAACCCACTACTATTTGACGCACCACTTTATTTTTTCACGAAACTTGCCTAAATTTCCACGCACTCCATGCCTTTGTCATTTTTCAATATTCTGACCTTGAATCATGCCTTGCATGAAAAATTCTAAACCATATTTAATCTTTGGTGCAACATCCATTGCCAAAAACACATCTCCATCTCCCTATTTTCAGGCCCTAAAATTTGGAAAACACTGGAAAACGACACCACCTTAAACTGTGCTTTTTTTCCACCCCCAGATTGTCCATTTATTTGTCATTTCTCTCCTCACTGTTTCCCATAACCATTCTTCAGCTTTCATCATGAACTCCACTATCGTGATATATATCCTTTGATAGATCAACTTTAGCATCGTCAGAGTTACAATGGGAACTACTAAAACATCCCATCTTCCAGTAGCATCAATCCTTCCAATCAAAACTGTATATGATTGGCACCATCATTTATCGCCCTTTTCTTTATTAGCCTTTCATCACAAGTTCTCCTAACTTATGATATTTTTGAAATACAAATCAGTAAAGCATCGTCTGATTTCATCTATTCTTTTTGGAATATGAATTCCAAAGTACTTCTTTACCCTCACTTCAAATCCTCAATGCCTTTTGGAGTGTTAATTCCAAAGAACTCCAATAATCATTCTTCATACAAAAGTGGAGGCTTGAAGCTTCTTCAAATACCTTCAATGATGTAGACACTATATCAGCTTTGATACATGTATTTGGAACTATAAGAACAGTGAAACAATCATCTGATTTCAAGAAAATGTGTAATTCATTCCAGATCCAGCAGCAGTCCATGCCAACACCAGCACCAACCCATGCTAGCGACAACACCAATCTATGTCAACAACATAACTAGCACCAATCAATGCCAAAAATACCACCAGTTCATGCTAGCTCCAACATCAGCACCAATGAAAGCACTAGACCATGACATCTCCAGCATCATCACAGGTCCATGGCAGCAACAACACCAATTCATGCCAATAACAGCACTAGCACCAGTCCATACCAATGATAACACCAGTCCATGCCAGCGACAATATCGACACCACCGGTCCATGCCACCTCCAGTACCAGTCCAAGCCAACTCTCTAAACATTCATTGATATCAGAAAGAGTTATGCTTGATCATTTTTTTGCTTCCAACTTCAATGCACTTGCAACTTGTTTGTTTACCTGCCTGAAACATCCTGCCTTATACCAAGAAATCACATCATCCAATAAATCACCAAATCCAAGAGAGCACCAACACCTCATAAGAAATGATCTACGACCTCCAACAGACACATTAACCAGAGAACAATGCAAAATCCCATCAAGTGAAGAACATCAGTGCATATCTTCTCTATAGATTGTTTATGCATGCCCCAATGAAGAGTCTGATGTTTCTTCCAAATTCATTACACAACATCCAACATGTACTTTATGAGTATTCCGATGAAAAGTCCCTGAATGCGAGTGAAGGTATAACCGAGGAGGCAGTGGGATGTGAGCCGAGATAGTGTCTATGAGATGGGGGGTTGGACGATGGGATGCGTGGTGGAGCGGCAAGGTGGAGTGGCGAGGCGGAGTGGCGGACTGGATGATACCTTTCCATTCAAATCATATGATTCTTTTCTACAAGTAAGATCTTGCATGGTTCTCATGAAATCGTGAAGCATTGCATGGGCTTCTTTAAATCCCCATTCTTCTTCAATCATCCTCAGATGGATGATACCTTTCCATTCTTCATTGTTGTAAACAATGTGTCACCTTTGACACAAGTTCTTTAAACTTAGGATCAGTTCAACAATCATATGAATTTACTTCATGGATAATTTCCCAATAATGACATTTAATGCTATGATTTCATTTCAATTCTACAGGTATCTGCACTTCAGCCGATCTCTATTAACTTTGGAGCCCTTCTTCATCTTCTTCTTAATTTTGACCATCATTGACAACTATTGGAAACAAATAAAATCTTCATACACAAAGTGGTCCCAAAAATGATAACAACACCTTTTTTAGTACTAAAAAAACTGATAAAGGTGTCCTTTATCAATTATTTTATTAGAACTAATGAAGGTCGTAGATATTTTAGGGTGCTTTGCTTATCAACGCTTTTTTGACACTGACAATTACCATTTTGAGTGTTGACTATGGCTGAATATATAGTTGTGCCTCTTGATAACTCAGTCAAGATTAAACTTATCTCATTTCAACTCTTCTTAATTGAGATCCTTGAAGAGGGAAGCCATATTGTCCTAGATTTTAAGATATTCTTCTAGATTGATTTTAACTTCATTGAAGCCTTATAGAAGAATTTGATTTTGAGTGTTGATATAAGCTAATTTTTGGGATATATAAAGGACCGAGACCTTTTAACCCAGTTAATCTGTGTGTTTTTAGGGTTCTTGGTGTTTGGAGGAATCCTAAAGAAGGTTCAGTAGTGCTTGGGAGCAAGAATTTCTAAGTAGGATGAGTTTACGACATGAAACTTAGTTCACCTCATGAGTGGGAAATTTGAGGCCGATGTGTTTGTTCACGACTTTATTAAAATTAGTCCATTGGGTATATTTACAATATGAAAGGTGATGGAGTTAGTGTCATAGGACTAACTCTTTTTACTTTTATTACATGTATATTTGATGTATTATATATTAATAAAACTTCTTATTGCATATTATTCATTGTTTTTCATGACTCTAATGTAATAATGTTCTAGAGTATAGGTCACATTGATAAGGTTATAGCAGTTACCTTCTATGATGAGAACTTTGAAATGTCATTAATATATTATTAAATATAGTTCTGTGGTTAGATAATGTACTATGATAAGACACATAGTACATGGACTGTCAGGTACTAGTTCTCATAAGAGAATGAGTCTTATTCTCATGAAGTTCTCACTTGGTAATATCCAAGATGGGAGATTATGAGAATAGACCTTCTAGTAATAATTCCACATGTTTTGGTGTCATCAGATATTCCTATCTACGGTATATTTTAATTAGTATACTAGGACCAACTATTAGTAATTTAATTACATATATATTATATGTATTTAATATTAATTAAACATATTATTATATATTTTTCATTGTTCTTCATGGATTTAATGTAATAATATCCTAGAGTATTTTTCTCATTGATAAGGTCATAACATTTACCTTCTATGATGAGAACCTTGAAATTATATGAGAGTGTTCTTAATATAGTTATATGTTTGGATAAGTTAATATGAAAGGATACATAATATTTTGACTGTCAGGTGCGAGTACTCATAAGAGGATGAGGCTTCTTTACATGAAGTTCACACCTGGTAATCTCAAGATGAGTGATTATGAGAAAATACCTGCCAATGGGAATTCTGCATGATTTGGTGTCATCATATATTATTATATGTGAGTGTGTGTAATGGTCCTTAGAATTTAATATTTTCATTAATGCATGCCATGACTTTCACTCTTATATTTATTAATGAAATCCATGAAGATATATCAAGGAAGGATTTTCACTCCCATATTTATGAAAATTGATATCTCGACCCATTGATTGTAATAGAACTGTTACCCTAAATTCCATGGCCATGGTGTAATGAAATGTTTATTCAAGATATTCAATGAAAGACATAACAAGCATATAGGTGGTTGGAATGGATGTGAAAATTACATGATATATCGTCCCTTTAATACATCATTATTAGTTCTGCTGTTTATTTTCCATGAATGTCATAGATGATGGGTATCTATAATTTAGTTTGGATAACCATTAAGATTAAATGAAATTAATTAATTAACTAATTAATTTCTGCAAGCATGTTCATCTTAATAATAGGGAAAAAATAAATAAATAAATGTTAGAAAATTACTTTTGCGTATTCATTGCTTGTATGATTATTCCTGAGCTTGACCAAGACCTATGCATGTGTTGAATTTTTTAATTTAATTTATTATATGAGTTTGCAATTATTTATTTTTAAATTAAATATGATGGCCTGCTTTTAATCCATCCCTCCATTATTATTTAAGACCTATGTGTCCAAAGATATTTATGTAACCCCCTTTTAACTAATCCTTGGGGTCCCTCACCTATGTGTGAGTCATAAATATATGTAATTAATGGAGTATCCCAAGTCATGTGGAGGCGGTTCAAGATAGAACCATTATGATGCCAACTTAGGTGGATATTTGGAACAATATAACTCATACCAAGACTAGTAATATAATTTATTTCCCCTAGTTCAAAGGTTGGTTTAATGTCTGCTCATTAAATAAACCATTAGAGAAAGCTCATGAATGGGTTATTTAATTATTTATTTAGTTCTACTTATAAAATTATATATTTTATGGATGTAAGACTCTGATCACATAAATAAATGAATTGACATGAAAATACATAAATAAAATAGTTGAATTATGTGTAAATGTTTTATTCATTATGATTAATTAATTAACAACCACTCAATTTTAACAAGACATGTAATGGATAAAACAAGATAAAAATTTATGCATAATTAATTAAATTTTTTCAATTAAATCATGTTAGAATGACAAACGAGTATATTTATACATGTTTAAAATAACTTTAGACTAACAAGTTAGTGTATTTATGATATACATGTTGTGTATGAGGTGTATGTGGCATGCAGTTCCTCAATTATTACGTTTGAAACACACACCGAATACCCGGGTGTGTATCCTGAACACACAGAAAGTAGAACACATATTGTGTAGTTGGTCTGTACATGTTGTGTAGTCTAGTCTAGGAACGCACCACAGACCCAGGCGTGTACCCTGGATACACAGTAATCAAGATACATGGCATGTAAATGGTTTATACACACCGTGTAGTCTCCAATTAAAGGAAATAATTAAAAATTACATTAAATTGAAAATTTTAGCATTAAAACCTTATTTTATATATTTTCACACCCATGTGTGTTTGAAAATTTAATAATGATTTTAAATAATGTTAAATTACCAATTAGTTTATTGTAATTAATATTTAATTATTGGTTATTATATTTATTTTACATGAATTCCATAAATTATGGGTATCTACAATTAAGTTCAGATGATCATTAAGATGAAAGGGAATTAATTAATTAATTAATTAATTAATACAATCACGTTCATCTTAACAATAAAGAACGAATAAATATATGAATGTTGGAGAGTTAATTTTTCATATTCATTGCTTGTTTGACTATTCAAGAACTTGAACAAGACATCTGTATGTGTTGAATGTTTTAATTTAATTTATTACATGATTTTTCAATTATTTATTTTTAAATTAAATATGATGGAATGTATGTCATCCTCCCCTTCATTATTATGTAGGACCTACATGTCCAAAGATATTTATGTAACCCCCTTTTAACCAATCCTTTGGTTCCCCTAACATATGTGTGGTTCATAAATACATGTAATTAATGAAATATCTCAAGGCATGTGGAGGCGATTTAAGAAGGAACCATTATGATTCCAAATCAAGTGATACACAGGTAGATAGTTGGAATGCTATAACTCATTCCAAGACCAACAATAGGATTTATTTCCCATAGTTAAAAGGTTGATTTAGTGTCCTCTCATTAAATCTACCATTAGATAAAGCTCATTAATGGGTCATTTCATTATTTATTTAGTTTTACCTATGAAATTATTTATTTTATGGATACAAGACTACAATAACATAAATAAAAGAATTAATGTGAAAAGGAAGAAATTAAATAAATTAATTATGCGTAAATGTTTTATCTTTCATGATTAATTAATTAACATCCACTTAATATTAACAAGACATGTAATGGGTAAAACAAAATAAAAATTTAGGCATAATTAATTAAAATCACTCAATTAAATAATTCTTAATTGAAAAAATAGTGCATTTATAAATAGTCAAAATCACTTTAGACGACAACCTAGTGCATTTATGATATACACATTGTGTATACGGTGAATGAGATATACAATTCATCAATTCTTGCATTCGAAACACACACAGAAGACCCGAGTGTGTATCCCGGACTCAAAAAATGTAGAACACATGGTGTGTAGTTGGTCTGTACATGCCATGTAGTCTGGTCGAGGAATGCATTGTAGACCCAGGCGTGTACCTTGAATACACAGTAATCGAGATACATGTCGTGTAGATGGTCTATACACATCGTGTCGTATCCCATTAAAGTAAATAATTAAAAATTACATTAAATTGAAAATTACAGCATTAAAACCTTATTTTATTGATTTTCACATCCATGCATGTTTGAAAATTTAATAATTCTTTTAAAAAATTTAAATTATCAATTAATTTATTGTAATTAATATGTCGGTATTGGTTCTGTTGTTTATTTTTCATGAATGACATAAATGATGGGTATCTCTAATTAAGTTTGTATGATAATTAAGATGAAAGGGAATTAATTAATTAATTAATTAATTAATTAATACAAGCATGTTCATCTTAATAATAGAGAATGAATAAATAAATGAATGTTAGAGAGTTTTGCGTATTCGTTTCTTGTATGACAGTTCTTGAACTTGACCAAGACATCTGCATGTGTGGAATGTTTTCACTTAATTTATTGCATGAGTTTGAAATTATTTATTATTAAATTAACTATGATAGCCTGTGTGTCATCCCTCTCTCCATTATTATATAGGACCTGCATGTCCAAACATATTTATATAACCCACTTTTAACCAATCCTTTGGTTCCCCTCACCTGTGTGTGAGTTAAAATACATGTAATTAATGGAATATCCCAAGAAATGTGGATGAGGTTCATGAAGGAACCATTATGATTCCAAATCATGTGATACTTTGGTAGATAGTTTGAATTATATATCTTATACCAAGACCAAAAATAGGATTTATTTCCCCTAGTTCAAAGCTTTATTTAATGTCTTCTCATTCAATCAACTATTATATAAATCTCATGAATAGGTTATTTAATTATTTATTTAGTTCTTCCTATGAAATTATTTATTTTATGGATGCAAGGACCTAATCACATAAATTAATGAATTAATGTGAAAACATAGAAATTAATTAAATAAATTATGTGTAAATGTTTTACCCATCATGGTTAATTAATTTACATCCACTTAATATTAAAAAGATAGATAATTAATAAAACAAGGTATAAATTTATGTATAATTAATTAAAATTCCTCAATTAAATATTAAGTCAGACTTGGCCTTCCATTAATTTATTATGAATAAAATCCATAAAACTATGTGTTTGACCAACCCTCATTGGGACCCTTACTTTTATTGTGGAGTGTCTATGAAGGTTATTGGTTGACTTAACCATCTTAAATCAATAAAAATACCCCTCTCTATACTTGATGTAACTTAGAGGAAAGTGTTAAGGAAATATAAGTCCAAATTTTAGGATAGGTGAGTCCACTCAATGGATCAAGGAGCCGCAAGCCCTTAGTTATTAAAAACTTTCCTTTCTAAATACCTTCAAGCAGCTTGACCAACCCTCATTAGGGTTTTGATAAGGGACATATGGATCCTTTCCACTAGAATTTCATTGCAACTATACATTCTAAATTCAATGGTGAGGGCTTTTGGTACTTGATAAAATAGTTGGAGATTTAATAAAAAATTAATAAAATCAAATAAATTTATTATTTCTCACATAATTTATTATTAATAAAAGTACTGATAATTTTATCTTTTAATTATAGAATAAAATAGAAATATTGTTGATATATATATTTCATGAATACATTTTAGGGTGTTTTTAAGTATTAATTTCTGTATTTAATTGATTATTATTGCCAATTTGTGAGTGATTTAACTTGTTTTATTGACAAGATACAATGAATCTTTGGAAAAAGAATGAAAAGGGATGAATTTTGGATCTAAAAGTCACTTAGGTCCATGAGATAAGTGAAGTGGAACAACACTGGAATTTTAAGGATGAATCGTAGCTAGAAAAATAGAGAAGAACAATTTCAAGACATGTAAGAAAATTACATGATGTGAATTCACCAGGAAGATACCACCACTAGTACAAGGTTTGACAAGATTTCACACTATGAAGAAAAACTACATGTCGTGTAAACACATTACATGACATGAGTTTTTTTGGATATATATTTGGAAGAGATATGCTAAAATTCAAGTCACCTGAAAATTAAAATATTACACATTGTGTAACCAATTTACACATCGTACAACTTAATGGGATGGGATTTCAATGTCCATATTCTGTGTATTGTCAATTTTTCACAAAATATATTACAAGGGACCCACACTGAACTACCTATGGACCAAATATTTATGATTGACATTGATATAGAATCCCATATAGAGCCTATAAAAGTAGGTCTAGGTAACTATTTTTGGAGACACCTAGATCCATCGAAGAAAATTCTTGGAGCGAGAAGTTGCGCTTCACAGGGCCCTCCCCGAGTTCTCCTCCATTTTTATTATGATTTCATTTTATTTTTTTACTTCCCTGTTATTATCTTATCACTTGTATGAGGGCGTAAATCCAAATTTTTCTAGTGTAATGTAATTTAAGGGTGAAGGTGCATTAAAGTTATTTCATTCTATTTATTCATGCATTTGGTTTGCTGCAATTCCTTCTTTAACTTCAAATCCATTTCTTTTTCTTTTATAATGAGCATTGATAATTGAATAAAAAATAAAGCATAAAATTGTGCAAATGAACACCCTAATGAAGGTATGGACATTTTGAACATTAGGTAAATCAGTTTTAAAAATGGTATTGAAATAAACTTGATTCAAAAACACCCTAAATTACCGGACCAAGGGAAATAGCATATTTCTGCATTAAGGATGAGATAACATGACCATTGGATCTTACTCATCTCAACTATGATGAAAATAATGAATTAATCAACATATTTTTTTAAATCTAATCATACCGAAACCCTAAAATTACAAAACCCTGACACACTTTCAAATCTGTTTACAAACTAGTCAATCAATCTACTTCATTTTTATTTCACTTTCTCAAAACCAATCAAATAAATAATTTCTCACCTTTCTATTCAATTTAATAAAATTAAATGTTTTGAAATTATAATCAAACTAATTTCACCATCTCTATGGGTCGATCTCGACCATTTCTAGAAATCATTTTAATTAATTATGCAACATAGTTGATTTTTTATAAGTTTTATTTTTTTCATAGACCTGTAGGTAATTAACGATGCCCTTTAGTCTTATCACTCATCATCCAGATTATCCCTATGATAAATATTTTAGAAAGACAACCTTTTCAATGGAAGTAACTTCCAAGAGTGTTTTAGATGCCTTCGAGTTGTGTTACACCATGAATGGAAATCTTACATGCTAGAATCCTAAATGACTGGTGTACCGGATAAAGAGGTGAGTGATAAAGAGTTATTGGTTTACAAAAATATTTTGAGAGATGCAGTTAGATTTCAATGGTTGATTATTTAATCTATATATAGTGAACTCATGAAGCCTCATAAATACATTGATGCATATAGAATTCTTGAGAACCTACATGGTCTTTACCAAGAAAGAGCTAGTCGGGAAAAGTTTCTGATATAAAAGGCACTCTTTCAGAGAAATCTTGGAGATGGTACCCAAGATGAACCTCACATTGTCAATATCATTAGATACATTGAGTTCCTAGAGGTTCTAGGGTTTAAAATCCCTAAAGAACCAGGTAATGATCTCATTCTAGCACCACTCATTCAAAGAATCTTCGGATTTATTGTAAATTTTAATATATACAACATTGAGAAGTATTTTCTATATATTCTTACTATCCTTATTGAAGTTGATAAGTATATGAAGCATGAAAATACTTCCATACTTATGGTGAACAAATGAAATGGGAAATTGAAGAGCATTAAGCCCAAAGTTTTTTCATGCCCTTATAAGAATAAGAATAGCAAGGGGAAGCAAGAGAACATGATGTTGTATATTTCACATGTGGAAAGAAGGGACACTTTAAAAAAAACTACACCCATCCAAATAAGCAAGGAGAAGATTCAGATGTGTTTGTTATCAAGTGAAATTTATCCATTTCTACAAATATGGTATTAGATACAGTTTGTGGTTCTTACATATGTATTAAAATATATAAACCAAGTAGATTTGGAAAGATTGACTGAGGGGAGGTAGATCTATGAGTATCCAACAAAGATAAACTTTCTATTATAGATATTAGTGACTACTAACTCATGTTACCAACCAAAATGATATTGGTTTTAAAATGTTTTTATTCTATTTCTTTAATAAAAACATAATATCAATATCTAGTCTAGATACATATGGTTTTATTTTAAAATTTGGAAATAAGTGTTTATTCTTTTATGAATATGGAATTCATTATGGTAATGTAAAATTAAATAATGGTATTTATGTGTTAGACTACACAAAACAAGTATTGGAAATCGATAACGAAACAAACACAAATGACTCATACAACACTCAGCTTTGGAATTAATGGATAGGTTATGTAAATGAAAAGGGAATAACTAAACTAAACCAAGATGGATATTTAGATTCTGTAGAACTAAAACCACTTGGTGTATGTCACACATGTTTACAAGGTAAAATGAAAAAATCCCCATTTATTTGTAAAGGTGAAAAGTCTAAAAATCTTCTTGAATTAGTTCATAATAATGCCTGTAGACCATTTACTATTGAAGGAAGGGGTGGGTACTCATACTTCACAACTTTAATGATGATTTTAGAAGATATAGAAAGGTATACTTAATGACATATAAGTCAGATTGTTTTGATAAATTCAAGTATTATAAAAATGATGTTAAGAACCATCTTGTTAATAAGATTAAGAAAATATGCTCAAACTATTGAGAAGAATGTATTAATTAAGACTTTATTGATTATTTATGAGATCTCAAGATAATATCTCAACTAACTCCTCTTTATACGCATCAGTGGAATGGTGTAATCAAAAGGAGGAACCACACCTTGTTAGACAAGGTTAGATCAATGATGAGTCATGAAAGTCTTCTATTATTCTTTTGGGGATACACCATATAAATAAATGCACAAATAATAATCCATGTGTCTACTAAAGTGGAAGATGGAATTCCATACCAATTATGTAATGAAAATAAACTCGTGTTGTCATACATACATGTGTGGGGTTGTGAAGCATTTGATAAGGATTCATCAGGTAATGAAATTTCACCCTGAGGCACAAAGTGTCCCTTTATAGGATATCCTTTAGAAACAAGGGTATATTACTTATAAAAACGCTCATAAAAAACTATTATAGTGGAAAGAGATTCCATATTTATTATGTGGGAGTACATATCTAAATGATATAGTGGGAACAAGATACAATTTGATGAATTTTAGGCTTAAGGTACAAAAGAGTTGGTACAAGAACAAATTCCATAAAGCCCTATAGAAGAAGAAACAATTCAAGAGACACATGTACTGCATAAGAGTACAATAGAGGTTAGAGAACCAGAACATTGTGGTTTATTTTTAGAAATAAAGGTTTTTTAGTTGATAATATTGATCCTCTAACCAAGAAGGAAGAACTAAGTGTAATAGATGTTGCTAAGTTGTAAGAACCCATGAATTTTGAAATGGATTCTGTGTACCAAAAGTAGGTCTAGATTTTGGATGATCCTCTAATGGATGTAAATCCCATTGGTTACAAATGGGTATTAAAGAAGAAACTAGGAATTTAATGATAAGTTAGTACCTATAAGGAATGTATAGATTGAAAAGGGTTTAAATAGTGTCAAGGCATTGACTATGAAGAAACATTTTAACGAGTTGTAGTGATAAAATCCAGCAGAATTATACTTTCGATTTTAGCTTCAGGAAGATGTCTATATAAAACAACCCCGAGGTTTTATGACTCTAAAAGACTCCAATAAGAAATGAAATCTTCAAAAATACATTTATAGATTAGTTAAGCATCTTGTCCAGGGAATATTAATTTTTATGAAAGCATAACATAATTTGATTTCATAAAGAATGAGTGTGAGATTTTTTTATACAAACCATTTAGTGGGAGTGAAATCATTTTCTTAATTGTATATGACGATGAAATATTAATCATTGGAAAATAAATACCAATATTATAGTATGTTATAGTGTGGTTGAATAAATTATTTTCTATGAAGGACATGTGATGAGAATCATATACGTTTTGGATTAAGATCCATCATGATAGATTGAAGTTGTTTCTCTGCCTAAGTCAAAGTACATACATTGAAAAGATACTGAAGAGATTTAACATGGAACAATCGAAGGGGGTATTGTTATCAGCATCACATGAAATTCATACTTCTAGGAAAATGTGTCCTGAGACTCTTGAAGAAATTAATAGAATAGAAAGGATTATATATGCATTAGTGATTGGGTTGGTCATATATGTTATTTTATGTACATGGATAGATGTTGCCTATGAAATAATTTCTATATAAAGATACAACATGATCCAGGTGACCACCATTAGAGGATAATCCAGACTATAATTAATTATCCAAGGTATAATAAGGATATGATTCTAGTTTATGGAGGAGATTTGGAACTAGTCATCATACAATACACAGATTCTAGTTTCCAAAATGATCAAGATGACATGAATTCACAAACAGAAAAAATCCTCACTTCGAATGCAGGTGTTGTGAGATAGAAGAGCTCAAATATGTCTGTTCTCATAGATTCTATAGGAGAGTCTGAGTATATTGTGACTTTTAAGGCAACTAAAGAAGTGGTATGGATGCACAAGTTTATCCAATATCTTGATGTGGTATCTAGTAGTAAAGATCCTATCACAATCCACTATGATAATACTTCAATAGTGGATATTTGAGAAGTTTCATGGTCACATAATAAAATGAAATACTTACTTTAGAATTAGCATATCTTGAGATATTTTTCCTTATAGAGGTGAGGTCTTAGTGACCAATATTTATAAAGAAGAAAACATAGAGAACCCCTTGACTAAAGCCTCGAATCAGCATAAACATGATTATCATGTGATGTATAGAGGATTGAAATTCATAGGCAGTTGGATATAGTCCAAGTTGGACTTTGTTAGAGTTAATGTTATAGGAACAACTCTTTATACATTTATTACATATATATTTGATATATTGAATATTAATTAAACATATTATTACACATTGTTCATTTTTATTCATGGATTTAATGTAATAACATCCTAGAGTATTTTTCACATTGATAAAGTCATAGTTGTTACCTACTATGATGAGAACCTTGAAATTCTATGAAAAATTCATAATATAGTTATGTATTTGGATACCATAATATGATGGGACACAAAGTATTTACACTATTTGGTGTGAGTAATCATATTTAGATGGCGTTTCTTTTCATGAATTTCACACTTTTTAATCTACAAGATGGGAGATTATGAGAATAAACCTTCCAGTAGTAATTATGCATGTTTTGGTTTCGTCATATATTCTTATCTATGATCATGTTTAATGGTCCTTAGACTTTAACATTATCATTAATCCATGTCATGACTCGTGCACTTATATTTTCTAATGAAAACAATGAGGACATATGTTTGCGATGAGGTAGGGTACATTGGGTGCATCACGATTGACATGTCATTAATGGATAATTTTTTGAAGGATTTTTACCTTACATCTTTATAGATGATGATATCTTGATCCTTTTATTGGAATAAAATCATCGCCCTAAATTCCCTGGCCATGGTTTAAAGTCGTTTTTATTCCAGATATTCAAAGAAAGAAGTATCAAACATATAGGTTGTTGACATAGAAGTGAAACCTTATTGATGTGATATTATGGCAAAGGAATTATATTAAACAATTAGTGTTCATATATGGTTGTTTTCATTGCAACATTAAGTTCTTTATCTTGGGTGCCTTGATCCATTACTAGATAGTAATCTTAAACTTTAGGTAAGCCCGCCTAATGCTAACGAGAAAGAATCCTACAAGGCCACACACTTAGTGTTTCTATTGATCTTGATTAAATTATATTTGAATTTAATTAATGTAATGAATAGTATTATCAAGAGCGAGGAATAATTTTATTCTTGTTTTATTGATCGCATAAATTAAATAAATACTTATTCAATGGATTGTGAATAAAATTTATTTATTTATTTTATTGAATATTTCATAAATATTTATTTACTATTTTTTGAATAAAATATTTATTTAAGAGAATAAAATATTATATTCAAGTATTTAATAAATTATAGTAGAGTTCGAATGGAACAATACATAGTCCAGTGAGAAATATCAATTAGAAATTCAGTCAAATAATACTTGGTATTTTACAAGTTGGCACGCACCACAAAAATAATAATATTATTATTTTATTCTATGGTATGGGGTTTATTAAAGGTTTTTATACTATTTAATGGTCAAAATGCATTAAATAATTATTTTAACCTAAATCCTATCTCTATAAATAGACGGTTATGTCTATTTTGTAGAGCATCAATCAGTGCAATCAAGATAGTGAATTATTCCTCATAAAGAATTCTATCTCGAGTCCTCCTTCTCTATACCTATCAAGAACAAGATACAAAAGATATATATCTTCAATAATGAAGAAGGATTGATCAATAATTAACAATATAAGACATTAAATTTGTTGTGCTAGCACTCTAAGATCGAGTGTCTTTGCTCGGAGATCATAAGAGCACACGTGGATCACTACTAGAGGTATCCTATCCTTGAATCCTCACAACATAATGAAGGTAATCCAAAAGGGTATTTTTGGATGATCAAAATTAATTATTTAATAAATATCCTAAGCCCATGTATTCATTTCTTCAGATATTAAATAAGTAAATTATAAATTTGTCATGCAATATCTTCACTCATGGTTTGGATCAATAATAATTAAAAGAAATTTTAATATATCATCCAACACCATACACTTACACTATTCCTAGAACCAAAATTAGAATTTTTAATGGTTCGTATACTTTAATTTTATCATTAATACATGTTATGAATTTTGCACTTAGGTTTTTAAAAAAAACTATGATTCCATATATTCATAGTGAGGTAGGGAATGTTGGGTGTGTCATGATTGACATGTCATTATTGGATAAGTTGAAGAAGGATTTGTCCCTTAAAAATTTATGGAAGTTGATATCTCAATTGTTTTATTGGAATAGAATAATTTAATTACATTCCATGGTCATGGTTAAACAACTTTTTAATTTCATATATTCAAAGAAAGAAGTATCGAGACAATAGGCTGGTGACATAGATGCACAACCTACTTAATGAGAGATTACAACAAAGGGATTATATTACATAGTGAGAATTCATATTTGGCTGTCTTAATTGTGACATTAAGTTATTTCTCTTGGGTTCCTTGACCCATTACCAGATAGTAATCTTAGACTTTAGGAAAACCTTCTTAATTCCAATGAGAAAGATTCTTAGTGGGTCACACACTAAGTGTTTCTAATGATCTCAATTAAATTATATTTTAATTTAGTTAATTGAATAAATATTATTCTCAAGACCAAGGGATAAATTTATTCACATTTATCGATCATAAATTTTTATTGATGAATTAAATATTTATTAGATATTTATTTGGGAGTTGAATAAATTATAGAGGAGTTAAAGTAGACCAAGACTATGTTCGGTGAAAAATATTAATTAGAAAACCGGTTAAATAATGTTTGTTATTGAATAAGTTGGTGCAAACCACACAATAAAATTATTATTATTATTATTATTATTATTATTGTGTGGAATGGGGTTTATTCAGGATTAATATATTATTTAAGGGCTGTAATGTAATTAAATAATTATTTTAACTTAAAATATAGCATTATAAACATACCATTATGTCTATTGTGTAATGGATCAAAAAATTGAAACATGAGAATCATTGCACAAAAAAAACTCTCTCTCTCAAATCCTCCTTTTTCTCTCCCTCTTAGAAATTAGAGACACAAAATTGACCCCTTTAAGATCAAAGGACGAACAATCAACATGAATAATACAAGTTAATCGATTCATCATACTGACACCCATATTTCAACTGGAATTGATTGGAGATCATAAGAGCATGTTAGAATCACCATTAGATGGATTCTAACATTGTATCCTCATAGCGTAAAAAATGAAACATAAAATTTTCTTTTTGGATGATCGATATCTACATAGAAGAAAGATTTCTCAATTCATGTATTCATTTCTTTCGATATTAAATAAATTAATTTTAAATTTGATGTGTAAGATCATCACTTGAGGTTTTAGGAAACTCAATATTAAATGAAATTTTAATATATCGCTATCCACTGCATGCCTCCACTACACCTAGAACATTCAAAAGGGCGGAGTATTGGTTTTGATAAATCATTCTAAAAAGACTCATAGTGTGAAAATGAAGTTCATGATGTTAATTGATCCTAGTTTATAAGTGTTGGATGTGCACTAAAAATGTACATGCATATAATGCATGAGACCTATATATATAATATAATATGGTATTTTATATAGTGTACATTTTTTATATGTATATGATGAATGTATTTTTGATACATGTGATGCATGGATATAATATGTAACGCCTCAACCCCAGTTACCCAGAGTCGGTGCATTATTACATAACATTGGCATGATCAAAAAAGATCAAGTCTCGAAAGACCGGTTAGTTTAGTAGTCTTGGAAAGACTAGATATATTCATAAGTATTACATTACATCATAAAGTAAAAATAACTACAACAACATCTTGTCTTCATATCCCCTCATACTATCCCTACAGGTCATTCATAAATTACTTCTTCACATCTTGTAAAAAATAAAACATTGAAAGGGGTGAGCTCAGATGCTCAGTAAAGATAAAAATATAGCAGAAGATTTCATAGATAAGCATAAACATTTAAGTCAATGTATAACTAAAACAAAATACTTTTAAACTTGAACTTCAGTATAATATGGAAAAGATAAAATAAAATAATGCCATTTACATATTCACATGGATATTTTACTAGTTGAATAATCACATGAAATATCAATAACCACTTTCATAATGATGGAATGCATAATGCCAGACTATCATAACCACATAGTCAAGGCCTCATTCTAAGACTACAAATAAGATTTTGTCAAGGCCTTGTGCCAAGACACTAGTTTGTCTCATGAGACCTACCGATGCATCGAGGAGCTATAGCGGGCTCCACCCGTCACTTACTAAGTCCAATTCATTCCTCAGATGAAAAGTTTGAAACATAACATAAACATTCGTGTTAAAACTAGCATACTAAATGTAAATACTTTATCCAAAAACCATAAATGGTATAAAATAGCACATCCACTGTCAAAAATAAATAATTCAATTCAATACGGAAGATTTTATTATAACAGATTAACCTCAATTGAGAATAATGAAGGATATAGAGGTAGATGAAAATAATCATCAAAACTATTTGAGAGAAATATCACCTTTTTACGTAAAAAAATTTAAAAGTCACACTATTTGTCAAGAAGCCATTAAAAAAATAGATTTTTTAATCAAAGTGTCCCATACCACTTTGAAACTTTTAAAAGGAATTTTAATTTTAAAACATTAATTTCCATATAAATAAATCCTTAAAACCATTTTTAAAACATGGACATTAATGAGAAAGATTTATGATAATAAATCTTTAAAACATTTAAAATGATATTTTAGTTAGAGTTCCTAACCAAAAGAGAGACACTTGAATACAAATAATTGAGGTAATAAAAAATTTCTAATATTATGATAATAAAGGGATTCATGATATACTATGTCAACGTACATTATTTACACCATATAAAAGTGATTTGGCGTATAACAACAAAGAAGTCTCAATGGAATGTAAATTGAGATGAAATCTCTTATAAAGACCATATCTTTAGGTTAAGGATAAATAAATGATATAATTATGTATGAAAAATATAAATAAACTCAATATTATTGGATATTTAGTGTAAATAAATCATATGACATTCACACATATTCTTGTAAAAACAACACTAATGAATTGGATATTTAACTCAACAAATACAGATTGAGTTAAAATTACTCTTATCAAGTTCATATTGATGACTTGAGAATTTATCAATGGAGTGATTATGTGTATCAAAAGTATATACATAGAAATGGGAGTATAAATTATGACATAATCAAATGAATAGTTATTCCACACATAATATTGGAGTAAAATAATCAATGAAGTATGCGTAAAGCCGAATGAGTGGAAATTGAAATTTCAAATTCCCTTATCGATTTGGTAACTTACGAATCATACACCCATGAAAGAATGATCATACAATGATGATGTAAATATCCATAAATTAAAATATATTACACAATGAATACAATCATGGGCATTAAACACACCACATTCAATAAATAAGTGGTGAACAATGGAAATCTCACGGAATTAAAAGTGAGTTAAGAAACCCCTTACTTTGTACTTTTTCCTTAGTCAAGGGTAGTTTAGACTCCTGAATAATGGTGAAATAATTGTTATTTAATTATAAAAGGATCATATACATTAATATGATATCATATATGATCTTTTAACATTGATTTGTTAATAATATCTTAGTATTATCGTCGTTTCGGGTGTTAACTTACTCGTTTTCTTTTATATGTTTTGTTACAGAAGTCGTGTTTGTTATGGGTAGGTTGTATCTTATTCATATACAGAATGATATCAATTCCTTAAAAATTATTTTTAATCATCAAATTAGAATTATACTTGAATGGATACGATGGGTAATGAATCTCATCGTGTTCATGGAGACGGTAGTCCGTACGTACGCACGAGCGACAATATCATTTGTTTGATATTTAAATAATATATAATTGGATGGTATATCATATATAAAGAATCATTAACATGTTATATTTATTATTTACATGAATTACACATCATTGTTATACCCATCCAAATAATAATGTATTGAATAACAATTACACCATGACGTGGAGACGGTAAGTCGTACGTATGCACGTATAATGACATGTAATTAAAGGGATGGATAGAGTACTGAATATGGTTGTACCATATTTATAATAAAATAAAAGTATATATAAGATATTGGAGTTATTATTTTAGAATGGAAATAACAGAGATATAAGAAGTTGAAGAAGAAAGAAACTTGATAGAGGGTGGTGAAAACATTATCTCTTCTTCGGATTCTTCCTTTTGATTTGATCAAAAGGGCTTCTTAGGATGGATTTCTGATCAAAATAAGGCCAATAGGATTAAGGGATGATATTAAAGAGGGTATTTGTCAGAGGTTGGCCAAACCAAAATGCTTTTAAGGTATGAAGAATTGGTTAGAAGTGGTGTCCTTTTATAAGGGGGAGGAGGGGATCTTTAGGAAAAACATAAAGTATTAATTTATAATAAATTAATATTCGGTTTCTAATGGATCCAAAGTGGATTATTAAAATTATATGGTAGGTATGGGTCGAAATACTTTCGTAAAATAGATTTTAGACAGGTTTGGGTCACTATATTAACCTTATCATTTATATTTAACTCTTAGTTAAATAGTTTGACATTTACCATGTCACTTTGTATTTTTTTATTATATGGTTAATAAACTTACTATATACTTTCAAGAGACCCCCAAGTGGTCCATTATTAATAAAAATATCATTATATAAGTCCTTTGGACAATCCTTGGATTTTTAGGAATAGAATATCAATTAATAATATAATATTTGTTTTAAAAACGCATTTATGTCAATTTTGAAAATATTTAATAATTGATTTTTGTTAAAGTCTTAAAAACATTATTAATTCAAAAAAAATTCAATTAAGAAATAATAACATGTCATATTATCCAATAAAATTATGTTATGGCATCAAAACTTTCAAATTATATTTATTTTAACATTTATAATACTAATTATTTGATTATTTCATTAATAAGGAGAATAATGCATCATTATTGTGTCATAAATGAATTTAATTATTAAATGTCTAAAAACTATAAATAAAATACCATTATGTAGGAAATATTTTTAGCTTTATAATGAATATTTATAGATTAATATACAACATATATAAACCTATGTAAAAATTGTTTTTCTAAAAGATATATGCTTATGTCATTTTTGTATTTACTTTAACTTAATTAATATAAAGTGTCATTACCACTTACAAGTGGATCCATGGGGTCCCAAAATCGACCCGAAGATGCCCATGGTTGGATATTTATCAACCAATAGGGTTAAGACACGTTTTAGGGTAATTTATTATTATTATAATATTATTTTTTCCCTTATTTACCGGATTTACCTTTTAACCATGGTAAATAAAATATTTACAGAAGTAATTATTCAAAATGTCTAAAAATAAAAGTTACCTGTTTTAAAAATTTAGACCTCCTAATTATAAATATGGAATCCATTTTTCTAAATTCAAAACACAGAAGTGGCAGAAATTAATTTAAAATAAATTCCCGCTGTCAAAAAAAAGCGTGTTTTTAAGAAATAATAACTATCAAAAGATTGACACTTGTTTATGTCCGGTTTAAATGTGAGATTATGTCCAATTACCAAAATTGTATTAAATGGTAAAAATATATTAAAAATATACTTTAAAACCCCTCAAATGCACAATTTATCACTACTAATTATTTCGATTAAAAAAGTTGTTTTAATTAAAATTTAGTGATTTTCACTATTCATCAAAAATTGAAAGTTTTAAGAAAAATACCTAAAATTCACCCTAAGAAAATTTAGATATTCCGAATCCAAAAATGAAGTCCATTTTGAAAAATAAAATGTATAAAATTTCAAAAAATGAGTATTACTACTCATAACGGCTAGTTTGATTGGTTATGGTGTGTGTTAGAACTCGAAGTTGCATACAACACACACTACTGTATTATTCAAAGAGAAGCGTACCATGAAGCTTGGGGTGTTACATAATATATTATATAAATATATATATATATTATTTATTTATATTTAATGGTTTATCCATCATTTATAATATTTTTTGAATAAATTAAAGGATTTTTATAAAATTCATTGAAATTTTTAATGAATTATAACCCAAAAGTAAACAATGCATATAATGTGTTATGAATATGTGATTCCTTGAAATTTATCTATATAAGTGGATGAGATCCTATCCTGTTGGGTGCGCGATGTGTATGATCCTTTTCCAAATCTCTCTTCTCCCGTTCACTATTAATCTCACTCACAAAGTTCCTAACACCCATTTATTTTCTCAATAATACTCATGATACGACCATGGATCCATTGGATAATGTATCACCTCATAGGCAGGGTGCTTTCATTCATTGTTCATTGTGGTCTCCTTTAAGAATTCTCATTCGAAGAGAAGTAGATTTCTAGTGTTGTACACAGTTTTCAAGTATTCTGTTTTTTCACTAATTTCTTGAAGATAGATTTTCTTATGTTTTGGGTTGTCTTACAATAAAAATGATTATTAGATGATTATATACAACCCATCAATGATATCAGGGTAGGTTATTCAAGTTTTAAAACTAATTTGATCACCGGTTTTTAAGAAAAAACAGAAGTAGAAACAAGAACAACATTTTCATAAAAACATACACCTTGTGTAAAGGTAAATATGATTTACCCTTACACAATACCATTATATATGAGGTCTATGTAAGGGTAACATCTTTGTTACCTTTACATCGATGAGTGGTTTAAAGGTAGTACCCTTACACAAAGGGGTTTGTGTAAGGGTCATTGACACTTTACCCATACACATAAAGGTATTAGAGCTACTATGTAAATGTCCATGATCTTTACCTTTACACATCATATGAAATATCCAAAGTACCGTTATATAAAGGAGTTATGTAAAGGTAATACCTTTACATGAGGGAGATATTTAATGGTAATCTGCATATTACGTTTACACAATAGATTTCAAATCTACCCATGTAAAGGTAACCTTTATATTATCTTTTCACAAGCTTCAGAAAACATTAGTTTCCCTTATAAAGAGCGTCTACATAAGGGTAAAATGGAGGATACCCTTACACATAACAGAGATTTTGCATAAGGGTAAGTATAAACTATGTTTAAAAAATATTTTTAAATATTTAATGATTTTTTGCTTTATAAAATATTTAGAAATAATAATAAAAGTTATTTTGTGATATTTTAATTTATAAGGATTTTATAAAAAAATAAATTTTTTATAAATTGTTTAAAAATAATAAAATAAATATTTATAAAACATTATTCCCAAATATTAAATGCTAATATTTTAAAATAAATTTTGAAAAATTAAGTTGTATACCTTATGATATAGAAATAATTGATTTATTTATGAGTCATAAAAGGTTATCTAAAAAGTGTTTATAAAATCTAAAAATATATAAGATGTTTAGATTATATAAAATGTTTATAAAATAGATATTGAATTATAAAATGTTTATAATTTCTTTTATATCATATAAATTATATTTAATATAAAATATGAAGGGGTTCATATTAAAATGAATATAAAATGTTTATATTATTTATAGATTATAAAATGTTGATAATTAATATTTATTTAAGAATAATTCATAAATGTTTCATGTTTTGTAAAATAAATAAATTATTAACTTATTTATTAAATATCCTTGATATTTGTCTTCAGTAATTTTTTTATGAAATATGAATATTGTGTATGACCATTTATATGATAAATTGTTTCTATGATAGTAAATTTCATAGCATACTAGGTTTGATATCATAAAATTTTGTTTTCATCTACCTTGACCTTAGTTTTCATTTTTAGTTATGAGCTTGAGAATAGTTATTTGGAATATTTTCTTTCATATTAGGTGTTATAATTTCCATGAATTGAATTATCTATTGAGAAAAGTCTCACCAAGTAGAGGTACATTGAGTCAAACCACCTACTTTTCTGAAGTCTTTACTTTGCTAGTAAAGTGAATGGGGTTGACTATCTATTTCCTTGGACTAACTCATGTAGAGTTTTTCAATACCATTTAACTCAATGTTTTACATTATGTGTTCATGTACCATATGAATATGATTCATTTTGATATGTAGGAATATACATAGATTATATTTTTGGGAGATTAACATAGAATTGTGGGTTATGTAAAAATTTACACATTAATGTGGTGTAAACATATTAATTTGGTGGTTGGAATAGGGGTTTTCAAAACTAAATTAGAATCATGCACACAAAAATGGAAATAAAACATGAGAATATAATGATTACGTATGATGTAATAGTTATGAATATAATATATATAATGAATATTAAATTATTTGACTTTAAAATAAGAACCCTTCAAATACTAAGTGTGAGATTCCTTCCAAATCGACACTTGTCAAGTCCTCAATCATCTGACTGGTTAAGTGATGCCAAAGCTGGGTGCCCCTGAATTATCTTGTGTAAGGAAATTAATTTATGATTATCTATAGATTATCCAATTGGGTGGGTCATAACAATTTTGGGTTCCCCTTGATCATCCTTTTTTTATCTTATTCTTAGAATTTTATTTAGGATACACTATCCTGGAGATACTAATAAGATTAGTTTATCATAGGAATATAGTCAAGAATATCCATATTATGGATTTGGATAATGTTTTACCCCCTCAAATATCCAAGATTCATGATTTTTATGACTGTGATGATTCCCTACCTAAATAACTAAGTTCTTAGAGAAACACCAAGTAGAATCATTTACTAGGGAAATATGGATCTTGGATCATTTAATATATATGATATATTTGGTTATCAATTTTAATGGGGTTATATCATTAAAATTACTTAAGGAAAAGCTATAAGGCATGCTATTCATTTGATAATATTTTTTTTGTAGATAAATTCATCATTATCATAAAAATAAACATTGAAATTAATCCTTGAAATGTGAAGTTTAAATTAAATAACTCCTAAGAATGGAAGATTAAAACAATTTCTTAAGATAAATAATCTATGTGTTAAAATAGTTCCTTCCTAAGTATCCAATTATTGAAATTATTCAAACAGTTAATCTAGATTCTTATGGATGAATGAAATGATTCATTTAAGATTTCAAATGCATTAGATTCAAATTTTACTAAGTAATTATAGTCTCATATACTCAACATGATTAGGTAATTCAATGATATTAAATATGATTGAATATGTTGGGAGATATTGATGAATTTTTATAAGGATTATCCCAGTTATAGAATTCATTATATTTTCATCTACGTAAATGTTCTATAAATATGGATGAATTCAATATATATTTACCTGATATTCTCAATGTGTTGAGAATAGATGAACTCAGAATATGATTCCTATGTTTGGGTACCATATAGATAGTAAAATGATGTAAAAGTTCAAAACTATGAGAGATAAAGTTGGAAATTCCAATCAAATTTCTTCAAGAATCTAGTTAAATTTATTTGAAAATTTTGGGTATTATCAGGATAGAGAAATGATTCCATATGATGGTATTATCAAGAATATCTGAAGGGTCTTGGAACCTTCATGGAAAATCCATGTTAGTTATTACTATTATAAAAATTGATTCTTCTATTTTAAATGGTATGTGATACCAAGCTTATGTTTTTCAAGTGTTTTAAATATAAAAAAGTTAAAAATCATAGGAAGAATTGAAAAGTACTTATACTACGCATTATAGTGATGAAGTAAATTGTTACTATATAAGAAAATTGAATATAAATATGTTTTTCAAGATTGGATGAATCTAATTAAATAAAGTGTATCTTAATATAACTTATCTTATATGATAAGTTGTGTTAACAAAGATTTGTTATTAATGACATGAGATGATTAATTGTATACATTAATTTTATGATTCATTGAACTCTATAATTTTTTTTAGAAGAAGATATGGATAAAAGTTTTTTACCTAGGATAATTTCTTTATACAATTTATTAAAATTTGTGGAAGATGTTCTTTACACCCATCAGTGGTATATTTTATTGATGTATTCCTTTTAGAAAAATTATCCACGCATATGATATACCATATAAAATATGGAAATAAAAATTTATTTGTTAAATATTCTTACTAAAAGGAAATAAGTTTTTTCCCAAAACACAATGTATTTTAGGTGGAGTCTTAGTAATATATTCTAAAGAGAATATAATGTGTAAGAGTCTTGTATTAGTATATTTGAAATTAGATAAGATCAAAGATAAAGAATATAATATTGTTCTGATCTATGTCTGAGTGATTTTTCACTTAATATCCTAAAGACTTAGTATAAAAGGAAGTAAAAGAATATAAATAGTTACATTTATTAAGTATGAGAAAGTGAATATCACTGCTGTACCGGTCTAATATTGAGTGTTTTTCACTTAATATCCTAAAGAGATGGAATACATAACAGTAAATAAAATGTAAATAGTTTCATTTAGTTATTGTAATAAATTGAATATCATTGTTATGGAATCTTATTTAGAATGTTAAATTCTATTGATTTCCTAAAAGGTTTAGTAAATAATGGTAAATAGAAATGTAAATGGTTACATCTATAATTATGTAAATGGCACTTTATCCTAAAAGAGTTTAGGATATGTTGGATAAAAATTTTAATGGTTACATTGACCTCATGGAAGAATTTTGATAGAATAATTTTATAATTTATGATGATGTTAAGATTATAATAAATCTATGTAAAAATAGAATGTAACATTATATAATTTAATGTTATGAAGTTAATATAGGTTCAAATAGTTAAACTTAAGGAATATAATTCATATGTCTCACTATTATTCAGATTAGATTTCTTTATAAATATTACACACAAAGAGGTTAAGAGGAGTATTTTATCAGATGGTCACATAGGGATATGACAATAATTATATATGGATGAAATGTTAAGAAAATAAAATCCATTACTACAGCAACCAAATGAGGGTCATGTTATATCTCGACATGTTTAACATATAAGTGGTTTTCTTTAATGGTTACAAACACATCATGTAATTAATTAAAAGTAAATCTCAATTTATCATTTAGAAATGTGTCTTGAAAATTATTTTACATGAATAGTTTAATGAAAAATATCCCCTCAAAGTAAAAACATTGAGTTATCCCTAATCGATGATCATCATGGAGTATTATGGACTGTGATGATATATCAGCATTAGTTTTAATAGACTATTTTACTCATTATGAAGGGTTGTATACTAGATATAATGAATATATTCACAATTTAATAAGTAGAGACTCAATAATTGGAGTGAAACCCTAAATTATTTCTCATGTAATATGGTACAATCATAGATATACATGGGCGTGTATAGTTATTATCAATTCTTATTACCCGAGGTTGGTGAGATACCTAGAATGAGAAACTTCATAATTTTATAAATTTCGTATGTAAGCCAACATAAAAAAATAGTTAATTTGGGGGTGTTTGGGTATGTTGTTTATCATTTCATTAGTTTTAGTACAACCAATATGGAATTTTTCCAATTTTATGATAAGAAAAGTCATCAGGACCTTCATTGAATTAGACTGAATAAATTCATTACCATGATTTTTTGAAACAAAAGAGGTGTGTTTAACTACTTGGATGATGGATAGGTGATGTAGTCATCCATTAGATGAATGAAATGTGATGTATTCATTGACTTGGTTAGTCTATTTATGGAAATCACGAAAAGATGAGTCTACTTTACTTGATTGACATGTTATATGTCTATTGGTCACTCAATATCATGGGAAAAAGTATAATACATTGTATACACATGATGCATATGATATATTTAGTGGTGGACATGTTAATATATTGACATGAGTATGTTTGGTTGAGATCACACCAATACCCATAGTATCTTGAGTAGAACCTATTCTTAACTAGACACCTCTCTTTTCATACATCTTTGAAATATGTATCTAATAATTATTTTCTATGTTTCTAAGGCCTGTAGGTTCACACAATTGGACCTTTAGATAAGGATAATTTTTTTTTGATAAAGTTCTTGTTCAAAATGAATATATTTTAATGAAAAAACATATCCAAAGTAGTTTAGAAGGATTCACAAAGAGTTGTGAAGTTTTTAATAAATTTCCTATGAGATTAATAGTGTATGTAGAAGATTGTTGGATGAGCACTAAAAATGTACATGCATGAGATGAATGTACACATAAATATAATGCATGAGACAAACAAATATATAATTTGATATCATAGATAGTATGAATTTAATATATTCATATGATTCATGTATTTTTCATGCATGTTATGCATGCAGATAATATATATATATATATATATATATATATGACATATATTTATTGTTTATTTCTCTTAAATGGTTTATTTATGAGTTATAATCCATTCTGAATGGATTAAAGGTTTTTCATTAAATTTATTTAATGATTTATACACCAATAATAAAAAATTCACATAATGCATTATGAATATGATATGCCTCATGCTTTGACAATGTAAAAGGATGAGATCATCACCTATTGGTTTTACACTGTGTTTGAGCCTCTTCTGAATCTATCTTCTTCCATGCATTGTTCATCTCTCCTGAGAGGGATCTAGAACCCCTTTAGTTGCTCGAGAATCCTCATGGTATGATCATTGATCCCAGAATTCCCATGTTCGGTCTGTGGTGATCTGAGGTGAGTTTTTATCCTTCTCTTATGGTCCTTCTACATTCAATATTGTTCTTATTATTTATTTCCTTCCTAGGTAAATATATATCCCCTGTTCTTATAGAACCATTTTTATGTTTTTTGGTACTTTTGGGGCACCAAATTCTGGGAGGGCTATAGTTTCCTTGCACAAGAGGTGTTTGGAGATCGATATTGTTGTTCCATTACCAATTGATTAAAGTTTAAGCCTTGAGATAAGGGGTTCATTTATTCTACTATAATCTTATGTGAGATCATAATGTAATCACGATTTATATATTTGGGTGACATTGGAATTAAACAAAATAAATAATAAACTATAATAATGAAAAGAAATGGTTTATGGTTGTAGCGATCACATGTGTTTCCCACTACGATAACAGTTTGCCTCTTATTTTACTAGATAACACACTATCTATGTTTATAATATGATTAGAATATTTTTTATTCTATGGTTTATCAAGTATAATTTAATGAAAATGGTTAAATAATATAAATAAGGTAATTATTGGTTGTATAATGAATTAAAGTGGCATGTTTATTGAGTTCATTTATTTTTATTATTTAATGAAAATAGAATGAAGCCTGATGCATGTTTAATTGAATTTTTATTTTATATATTAATGGAATTGGATAAAGAACATGGATATAGAAATGATTATTATTGGTAATAATAAAGTGGTATATTAAGGGAATTTGGTAGAGAAATTGAAGCTAGAAATGAAAGTTGTTGATAATAATAAAGTGATATGTTAATGGAATTATTATTCCTTTAAGTCTATTGAAACTGAAAGTTATGCTTGAAAAAAGGTTTAAATAATTAAATAATTTTATTATATAATCACTATTAGAAAAATAACCTATACCCACGGCTTAGAACTGTGGGTATAACCCTTAAAACTGTGGGAATAAGCTATACCCACAATTCCATAAACTATTGACTATTGAGGAATCAATATAGAGCTATACCCATGGTTTTATAGAAACTTCGGGAATATCCCAATACATTTCCATAATACCCATGATTTTATTTAAATTATGGGTATAGATTATCACACCATAAATAGTATACCCACGGTTATGGAACCATTGGTATAGATCCTTGACCTGTAAAAAAATACAGATCCTTCCTGTAATGAGTTTCTACAGTAACCCAAATTTGGTTGCTATAATAACTTGATATTTCGGAAGGGTCCCTTAGGACCCCAAACCCCCAAAGCAGGGGCGTGTTTTCCCCTAAAACCCTAATCAGCTCACTGTGGAGCTCGACCCAGGGAAGTTACGGCCTGGTGCATAGTATAGGAGGTGATGAAGAGTATACTAAGAAATCATTTTTTACTTGTAATAAGGAAAATGTATTTCAAAAGTTGTGTTTTCTCACTAAAAACTTTCTAAAGATATGTGGGTGGATCTTGAGGATCTATTTGGAAAACATATATGGGGAATAAAGAAAATAAATTTGTTCCAAATGATGATCATAAATTCATGGATGATCTAAAGGTGGAACCTGTTAAAGAATACTGTAATTTCTCCAAAAGCTAAAGAAAGAAGATCAAGAAGCCATCCAAGATCTCATGTTCCCTTAAATTGATAAACTTCACAGATACTTTATGTACACATGCACCTAATTATTTTTCATGTGCTTATTATAAATCATAAAATACAAATTCTGTATGACTTAGAGATATTGAAGTTGAAACAACCAAATTATGTGATACACCTAGAATAAGTGGGTGAAATCAATAAAAGGAATTGTGTCCTAATAGAATATTTGGAGGAAATTTGTCTCCACAATTAGCAAGATGATTGAGAAAAATGATGTAATTGAAGAACTAAAACAAGAATTGAAAGTAAGCATGAAAAGTAAGAAAAAAATAATAATTATCTCATTGAACTGAAAAGAATTATCTCATTGAGAATCTAGAATAACTACTAAAGGTAAAGGAGTTGAGGGTCACTAAGATGGAGGAAGAGCTCCATGTAGTGAGGGGGAAGCCTAAAACAATAGAAACTAGCAAGAAGAGTTTTGTTTTAGCTTTAATAAGTATGCGGTATGAATACATGGGTAATTTAAGAAGCCCATATAGAAATATGTTACCATAGTGACATGTCTATGCCATTTCCACCATACTATGAAGCATAAATGGAAGAATTATAGATAATCTCTTACATGAAGAAATAGGGATGACAAAACTCAAAATATAATTCTTCAAGGGAAGAATTATTTACTAGTGATATGGTCATTATAAAAGGGGTTAATTGTAATTAATGTAATTAGGATGTTTTCCCAAGTGTTTCACGTCAAACAAAAATTTTGAAGAATAATGGAAGGGGTTTGTTCACTAGGACTAACCACATTTCACAGAATAAAGATATTGGAGATACCCCCACTCCCCTTGGTATATATTGTTTAAAATAATATGTGAATTGATTTAGGGGAGATTCAATCCCAGGGGTATTTTCACTATGTGTTTATAAAAAGAAGACGCATTGAGTATTTGAGGAATAATTTAAGTGAAAGAGGTGTTTAAATCTATCACATTGAAGGCCACAAGATGTAATATGTCTAGATATATTGTTAAATATGTTATCTTGGTGATTAAATGATATAATGTGATTGTATTTTCAAGAATTATTGTTTTTGTACTAAAATATATCTATAAATATTGGATGTGAAAGGAGATTATGAAAGCAGTGTCAAGGAAAATCTATAAAATAATATTGTGTCATCCATCACCTTGGAGAAAACTATGATGAATCTGTATAGATATTCTGGAATATGTCTATGAATTCTGAAATATTACAAAACAGTGAATATAAAGGCTTATTTGAAGTGATCTAGGGGTCAATGTAAAGTACCTTAACCCTCAATGGTTTTAAGACATGCTTGGAAGACTCAAAAAGTGAGTTCAGACCCTATCTAATAATGGCAGACCATGCTAAAGTGATTGGAAAAATTTATGAGGAAGTAGAATTATTTAATATTTCATATAAATTTATTTTGTACTAACATAATGGTATTATCTAAGTGGTTTTTCCAAGATAACCTTAATTATTCTTTAATAAGAAAATATTATCAAGTTCCTTTCATGGTAAAATCATTCCAACATGTGGTGGAAGGAAATGAAGACATTAAGGGGGACTTGAAAACTTTTCTCATACCATTCATATAGCCTAATTTGGAATAAATGATATTCCTCATGATATGGGATTTAAGAAACATTGTAGTGGTATTACCAAAAATATATTGGAATCATGAAAATCTGTGTTTACATGCTGGAAGTTTGAAGTCCAGTGGATACCAAAGCCAAATCTGGATATTCAATATGCAAATGAATGCAGTTTCAAATATAAAATTGCCCAAAAAATGTTGAAAATATGTAAACTTTTGAAATAGATAATGAATAAAGGGCCATGAATGAATCTATGAACCAATATTACTGAATATATCGTCAAAAAAATGTCAAGTTGGGATCTAATTGTATATGCGGGAATCAGTCTGATGATGTTGTATTTATAAAGATATGTGGGTATCTTGCTAGTTACAGAGTGAAGAAGGTTTAAAATTCAGTATTTAAGGTTTTCTTAGTTTCAACCATATTCTAGGATATCTTTCCAATGATGTATAGAGGTGAAAACATTCAGGAGTGGAAACATATCTCTTAATCTTCTATTCATGAAGTGATTTTAAAGGCGATGATTTCTCTAGACATATTTAGTGCATGGAGCATGTTGAGGAGGGGGGGGGTTATAAAATTGACTTGATATTTCCCAAAGGGAAAAATACCACTTTTATTTTATTTAAAAATGAGGAGATAAGAATTATGTTTTGGATTCTATGCTTTGGGAATGCTTTAACAATATTGACAAAATCCAAAGGGGGAGATTTTTGCAACCAAGGATTGATTGGTTGGATTTTTGGAAAATATATGAGGTATTAATGACATATGTTTGATGGATGTGTAATGGGATTTGACAAGAATAATGGAATGAAGATCCATTACATGAAGATGTGTTGAAAATATATATATATATGGAGAGTGAATTCAAAGTTTTATCATAAAGAAGAATTCTTGGAAGAGGATCAATGGTGAAGGTATGCATGGAATAATTTCATAATGAAATGAAATTCATGATTTTGAGATATTGATATGTGTTTGGATCATGTATGAATGTTTATACAGGATGGAAATTGGACGTGGATCATGTTAACTAATTGAATTTAAGAGGTGGATAATATATTAAGGCTGGAATTGATCTTAATATCTAAAGTCTGGAACTGATTTAAAATACATGAATGTTGGAGAAATTTTTAACTAGTTTAGTAAGATGAGGTTACACAACATTTTAATTTCCTTCATTAATATTTTTTCACAGGGATTCATAAGCTTTCATGAAGCTATTATATAATAGAAACTATGGCTATACCAAACCTGATCTTTATTACACACTTAAGCATGATTTATTAAATAAACATGCACTTAATACAAATATGAGGATTGAGAGGTCTAGTGTCTTCATAAATTAGGAACAATACATAACAACGTAGAACATAAAACAGAACATTTTTATTGAAAACTTCTTTTACATGACCACAACATTCCCTTGTACTCAGCATTCCGTGGGATAACCTGAGGAAATGAATAAGAAAATGATGAGATATAAAGCCCAGTAAGAGAGTAAAGAAGGAATAACATGAATAATATAGTACATGTTATGCAATAGGCATATCAATTTATCATAAGATAAACATGAACATAAAGGAATGATATAACCTGATTATCATAACATGGAAATGTGGCATCAACATTTAACATGATATTAGCATGAGACAAGGCCCATTGCACAAGGAACATGAGTAAAACCTCATTTAACTGGAATTAGCATGAGTAAACCCTCATTGAAATTAATGTATCATGATACTTATATTTACCCAATGTATTAGAGCGCTATCAGGGTGCACCCTTCTTAAACATTTTATTTCATGCATAAGTATGTCACATGGATCATATAACATGGATTCGTTAAGCATAATAATTTATGCCATGATAAAGAAATGTGTAATTAATATATTAAACTCTATAATCAATAATTAAATGTGCATAAAGTTGAATACCCTTGATAGAGAAATGGGCATGGTATTTACTACACAATGACTTTGGCTTGGAAAATCACGGTGCAATTTCGGCAGCATAATGACATGACATAGGAATTCATAAAAATGGTTGATGAGAGATAAAGGGGTGTCTCATCATATTTACATGAAATGGACAGTAGTGGGGTCATATAGATACATGTACCAACATATGTAATGTAATTTAGATTCATAATTTAAAATAATTTCTTGAATGTAAATGAGAAGACAGAAATTCCTTAATGAATTTCGGCATGGTAGAACGTGTACATGGGAGGAATTAATGAGAGAGAAATGGGTCTCTAATCATTCCAAAATAAGTAGGTAAGTATAGGGGACGTGATAAATCATAACCCAAAATATTTAATCGAAAATACAAGGGTATATAAATATAAAGAAACTTGGACAAAAAGGATAGAGGAAGAAATCCCTTACTTGAAAGTGTGATCCAAAGGCTTGTGAGAGGCTTGAGAGAGGATTATTGGGAGCTTGGGTGCATTGGGAGGATAATAGAGAGAGGAGGGCAGAGTAGGGACGTTCTAAAAGCGTTTTTAGTGAATATAAGTGAGTGATTGGGTGAGTTTATATAGGGAAAGAGAGGGAATTCTTTATTATTTTGGTTTTTGACACCACACATTAAACTAATCAAAACCACAAACCAAACAATGTTTTTTCCCATGGTTTTTGCCAAATGGGGGGTGGAAAACATTATTTTATAAGGCCAATGGATGAACTTCTTAAAATATTTGTCTTGATTATGTGGAGGTGAGTCACACTCTCAAGGAAATCATTTTAAAAAGTTAAAATGTTTTATATCTTGGAGGGTCCACTAAGGTAACATAAAATTAATCAAAAAATATAAAATCACATTATTTTAAAGGAAAATCATATTGTTTCCAAATATACCATTTATATAATTCTATTGCATCACTATTGGGTTATTATGATTTTATAAAACACATTATACAACTAAACGATATTTAATATTTTACCCAAAAATTCGACTGTCTCAAGAAATTATAAATAATTCACCATTAGATAATTTATATGTACTGATTCCAAAAATAATATTAATTTTATCTAAATAATTTTCCAAATATGTGAATTTTCTACTATTAAAATAAAATCTGACATCTAACAAAAATTCATGGGTTTTGACAAAAATGGCTTTCAACCCATCATAAAAATCACAATTATATTCATAAAAATTATACGATCATTTATATTTAATAAAAATTCATTTATTAATAATATTTTATTAAAATATTATTTAATTCAAAAAACCATTAATTCATCAATTTAGAGTTCTTAATTGAATATTAACTAAAAATACTATTTATGCTTTAAAACCCATTTACAAAGTAACGATAATAAAATGAAGGTATATTATCTATACAAAAATAATGCACATAATTATAGTGATAGGGTCTTGTTACATAACCCCTGATAACACCTGTATATGACCTAAGAGTAAGGTGTGTAATGGTGAAAGACTCTTGGGGTGGCTCAGATAACATCACTCGGGTGGTAATCTCTATCAACTTCCACTTCTCCCATAGGCGGTTCCGTTTGAGCTTAATTTTTTGAAGCTTAGGTGGGATTGGTCAAGAGAGAAGCCGAGTGACACTACCTCCTTTCTGAGCTCTGAAAAATGGGCTTTTTATGGTGTAATTCTACTGGATGAGGCCATCACTTCCTTTTTCTGAGTAAATTGGAATTGTTAAAGCCCAATATTTATACTAATCATGTGATCATTGTTCAATGACTATATTAGCAACAATAACAATTCTTAATGGTATTTTAAAATCCAAAAACATAAAACCAAGGAAGTTATTATGTTTTATATAAACATTTTACATAATAATACATTTAAATAGATCAAAAAAAATTCTTTAATAAAAGTTTGGGTCGTTACGACGACTATAGGTGTGAAAAAACAGGCTAACATGCAATGTTCATAAGGGAAAACATGCAACATGTGAATGAAACTCTTGCATAGTTTAAATGATTTCATGAATAATGTTTTTGGGTCTCATTCGAGTGATGTTATAAATGATGATTTTTGGTAATATAGATTTCATAGTATTCAGAATCTTAAATGAAGAATATAACGTTACGATATTCGAGATTTGATTTTAAGGAAAGTTTTTAATGAAGGCTCAACAGACGGAGTTCGTAAATGAATATTTTAAAATAAATATTCAAATTCCAAGATTATCAAGAGTCGAAAAGGGGAGTTTGAATGTTTATATTCAAAGATTTTAGTAGATCACATATTTGATTGTGGTGAAGGTTTCCATGCCTATAATACCAGAGTATGAATATGAAGAAAAATACGAAACTGTCTTTTATATGTGTTATAAAACACACCCTTTGGTGTCTCAGACAAGGAATTAATCACCCCACTCTTGGGTGTGATATATTTGAAAGATGAAATTCTTATAAGGGGAATTTAGTTTTTTCCTACAGATATTAATAAGTCAATCCATAGATCCCAACTATCATAAGGCATTTACCAGTCCTTTTCTAGATGAGTGGGATTCCTTGAAAAAAATTGGGTGGGGTGTCTCTAAGAATGAACAAAATATTCATAAAAGAACTGGAGGGAATATTCAACCTATTCTTGACATTGTATCAGAGGAATAAGGTAGCTTCAGACAACCTAAGGTATTTCTTTTGGGGATACTATTGTATTTATGGTTGTGTGGCACTGTAATTAGTGTATATGATAAGGGAATAACTTCCTTGCCCCCTGATTGAGATATGAAAACAAGTCCTGAGTCCTACCATGATGTTAATGAATATTTTACTGGGAATTTAAAACCAAAATATCTAGTGTATGATAGATTATTTTTGGCACTGAGGTATTTTTATAGTTTCATTGGGATGGAGTCTAATAATCAACTCCAACAATGTACAATAGATCATGATCTGATATTACATTATCAAATTGGTTAGGAATGTGAATTTCCATTTATTAGTCCCTAAACATTACCATTTCACCACCTTTTATACCCATAGCATTTCTAGAATCAATATATATTGCATAGTCTCCCATATCTGCTCATTATAAATTAAAGTTTCCTTAATCCTTATTCATGGGATTTCAAAATTCATTCCCAGTAATTCCCAATCCATCCCTAATTATCAATGTTTCCTAGGCCTTCCCATGGTTCAGACATAAACTCTAATATAGGAATACTAAGATGGACTAAGTTGGATTGGCAACACCTACGAGTCAAAACAAGTTTCCAGGCATCAAGGAATCACCACTGAGGAATTATTTCTCCCACAAACAATTAATTAAAATAGAAATAGAAAATAAATTAAATTTTTGCATGACTCATCCATATTTTGGACATCCACACCGAAGGAAAAGAAAATAAACAGAAACAACACAGTAAAATGGTAGAAAAAAATAAAACATACTAATTAATCCCTCCACTACCCCGATCTACCTTCCCTGCAAAGAAAAAAATATAACCTCCTCTAGTGCCCATCTGACCCCCTTTTTAGAATATAACTACCCTCTATCCATAGAATGTAGTAAAAGGCCTAAGTGGCCGATGAAATAAAGAAAATAAAATAAAAAATAAACTAAGCATACCTATCTCTTGTGACTATACAAGTCACTACCCCAATATAAGAACCACAATTCCCCATGGGTCAAAACATGTTCCTACAAGAAACAAGGAAAGATATTATATTAGTTCAAGAGGATGTGATTCAATCTATTTTTTTTTATCTAGGATTGATTTTTCTAGTTATGTTATGTACACTTTAGTCAAAATTTAGTGTGTTAAAAAGTTCCATTAAAATTTCACACAAAATTGTTTTTACCAATGGCTCTAGTAACCTAATAGTAGTGTTGCATTAGGTCAAATCTCTCAAGTAAGGTGGGAATCCTAGAACTTTAGTCATGTTTGGTGTGTAGAGCACTAAAAATTGGATCTTAAGTGGAAAAAAGTGGTGTTTTTCTCTTACTAAACAAGGATGTGATACATTTTTAAGTATAAAAAATTATCAAAATAATCAAGTTAAAAAGATACATCATCTTAAAATGAACTTAATACCACCCATTCAAACTATAGTTTTAAATGTCTCATCATTAATTCATTAATACAAGAATTAATGATGACACATTATCTCAAATTTAAACTAATGATATCCTATAATCCAAGATAAATTCACTAAAGTATTTACCAATAATCAATAAATAATAATTAATTCACCTTAATAAGATTTAAGAATCCTAAATTATTTCATTCAACACTACTTAGACCTAAAAAATGAATAACATCCTAATGAATCCAATCACCGCTTAACATTTTTGCACATTATTTATTTACTTCAAGGTTTAATAGCATGAAATTTGGAAAAGAATGATGGATTTTGATGAAACAAGGCATTAGATCACTTAAGCAGTAACAGAAAGTGTTGTTTCAAGCAAGTGTAAATAGAAAGACAACACTAGAAGAAAACGGGTGAGATTCATAGTAGGTTTACCAAAGAACACACTATCAGATGCTGAAAAGTAGACATAATAGGACTAGACACAATAAAAACATGAAGAGTAGAAAAAAATATGAGAAAATTAAAACTATTTTATGAATAAATACGTATTAAAACACAAAAAAAGTAAACTAACAATAAGAAAAAAAATTATATGACCATATATAAATATATAAATAAAATATGATCAATTATCTCAAACTACTACCAAAGCATGAATGAAATGAAGAATAATTGACAAATGTAGAATAATACAACCCATCACTTCAAACTACAGACATAAATTATTTTAAAAAAATATTAATGACTTATAAATATGTAAAATTATCTAAATATTCTTCTTCATGATGAAAAATTGATGGGCGTAGTGATTACATTTATCTCAAGAAAATGTGAGGAGAATGAAGATAATCAATTCCATTATCTTGTTCTTTGGAAAAATTTACAAATGAAGCAAGAAAAAAACATAAATGAACATAGTATATCACATGTAAAGAGATTATAAAAAATAATAAAATTAATCCACGAGTTATAAATACTAACATTATCAACAGTATAATTTACCCATATGAAGAATTCTCCTTTACTAAATCCTTTAATGAAAAATATTAATAATAATTAGAAAATATAAAAATTTTATAATTTATAAAAACTAATAAAACAAATATTATAAACCAATAGTAACTTTAAATTTAATATTTATAAGAAAATAGAGTATAAAATTGCATTAAAAATTATAATGGAAAATATACATATGTGTTATGTTAATGTGTGTAATTTCCTTTTGAATTTTCATTGGAGTATTTTTTTATCTATGATTTTTCATTAACACATTATGGGTGATACTTTTATGTAAGATAAATTATCATTCTGTTTTGAAAGGATCAAATGTGTTTTGAGTATTAATCCTTAAAAATAGTTTTCCTAAGACTTTCATAGTTTTGTAAGACTTTGATTTTTTCACAATCCTTTGATTGATTCATAAGCCTCATATATTGAGCATAGTGTTTTAGTTTTGGCACAAGACTTTTAATCATAAACCCAAGACACATTTCCAGAATCAAAAAAATAATATAAAACCAAATGATATACCAATGGTTTTTGGATATTAACCATAACTTATAAATTTTTGGATTCACAAATTCCCAATATCCATGGGGAAGAGATAATTTACCAGGTCATGGGAATGTATTTTCGGTTTCCATGACATTAATTTTGAATAAGAAACCATAGTGGTTCTTATATGTTTTACATGTGAATAATGGTGATAATCTTACTACTTGGAAACAAATAATTGGTAATTTTGACACTAGACTTAAATGTGAATACCAAATTATCTACACAATTTAAACATAAACTAGAGTTTCTATTAACTATGTAATGGATGTAAATGGTTAACATGAAGGTAAATCATTATTCATGTAAAGGTAATACACAAATATATTATCTATTTACAGGTGTATTGAATATCATGTAATGGTTGACCATGAATATAGTTCACTATGTAAAGTTATTCATCATAATTAAAAGAAAAATAAAGATACTAAGAAAATATCTAGCACTATGAAAATTTATATTATTTTATAAAAAATGTGAAAATAGTTTTCTAGAAACCTTATTTGTTCTAGGTATGGTCAATGAAGACATAAAGTATTCATAGTAGTGTTAAAATTCAAACATTAAATGAATTAAAAATTTTATGGATGATGATAAAATAAATGTTAGTAAAATTAATTAAAAAATATAAAAAAATAATAAACCATCCATCGTTCAAGTTCAATAATTTACAATACAACAACATAATGTTAAAACCCTAATAGCCCTATGTGCATAAAAAACAAAAACCATCTCAAAAAATTGGTAACTGGTCATCAATATCAAACCTGACTCACATGGGTCACTTGCTCTTGGAAAAATCATCCTCTATCACAAACCCATGAGAACAACATATGACCATTCTATACAAAAGTCCATATATATTCCCATAATAGTGATTAATTATAACCAATGGCATTTACCATATAAGGAATGCACCATCCTAACCTATACACCATCACAGGGTCTTCAAATCCCTTATTGATCAAATATATCCCACACTAACCCCAATAGTTATGGATAACCCTACCTATATCCTATAAGAAAGTACTAGATGTTTCATACCTATGTTGTTCCACAAAAATATACCCACTAAGGGGTAAGTTGAATCATTCAAAACATGCCAACCTACTTATATTTTAAATTTAGAACAACACATGGACACCCCACGAATCTACATACTTTCAAGAACATATAATCGCATATAAGTATTATAACACCACAAGGAATTACAACATTAATAATTATGGATAATAATTTCTGATCCACTATATTTAATTCATTATTTTTCCACAAAAATCCTAAATTATCCCCAAACAATAAAAATCATTTATTTGAGATGGAAATCAACGAAATATGGAAATGGGAATGAACATAGGGAATAGATGGAATTAGAATCACTATAGAAAAATTCCATAATGAATGAAACTTCTAGGTGAGGGAGATATGGAAGAGATAGAGGCGGATTCATATGCTATGAGGTGGAGGCAGAGGCGGATGATGGTAGGAGGAGGTAGGGAGGCGGTGGTAGAGAAGTAGAGGTGGACATGAACACAGAGGTAGGGAGGTGGAGGGAGGGAGGTGGGGGATGGGAGGCAGAGGCTTGGAGGTCGAGGCAGAGGTGGAATCTGGGAGGTCGAGGTAGAGGTGGAGGCTGGGAGGTCAAGGCTAAGGCCATGAGGTGGAGTCCTGGAGGTCGATTAAGAGGTGTAAGCCTCTAGGTAAACACAGTGGAAGAATCTAGGAGGTTGAGGACAAGGTGGAGGTGGGGAGGTGCAGGGAGGTTAGAGCTCGTAGGAGGTGATATTAGGGAACATCAAACTAGGTGGGAGATGATGATAGTGAGTGAAGTAAGATAGTAAAGAGGATATACCAACAAGTTTTTAAAGAACCAAGGGTATTGGTTCGATAAAATGCTCTATACCCATGGTTTCTCTTAACCATGGGTATAGATCCATTTACTTAGAGCCAATTTCTATTAATTAATGCCTTTAGGTTACCCATAGTTGTTACCTGTGATAAATGAATCGGTTAAAACTACTTAGTAATAATTAGTTATTTGATGATGAAATGTGTTTGGCGATGAGTGAGCCCATTTTCATGTAAAGAATAGATGCCTTATATTAGGGCCTAGATGCCATGTTGACTCAGTTTTTTGTTTTCAACCTTCTGTGTTGATCTGGATGTGATCCTTTATATGTGACATGATATGAGCCTAAGATGGCTAATTATTTTCTGAGATATGGGTGGGGAGGCTTGAGTTTGTGGAAGTAGTTGATTCTAGTGGTGGTAGGATGGGTGTATATTTATATTCATGGTGGTATTTGGGATGGCACTAGGATTGATGGAATGGGTTGAATCTAGGTGTGCCCATTGTTGTTCAAAATCTAGATTCTTGATTGATGATATTATGATTTAAATTTAGGATGGTTGGGTTGCATTTCTACCTACATTAATTTCCCCATTGCTTGAGGAAGGTGGTTGTTCTTGGTTTATGAATCTCTTTTATGGTATCTTATGTTGTTTCCTAGAGTACCAATAATTATGGAATTATAATGATTAATAAATAATTTAACCAATGGTTATGGTGATTGAATGGGATGAAAATTTTTATACTCTTGTGTAATCATAGAATCAATTAGATTATGTATTTAGAGAATGAACTTCACTTGGTGGTTAATGAAATGTGAATGGAATAATTTTAACTAATAGACAATGAATTAATTAACATAATGTGAAATGTTTAAGGGAAAGAATTAATTAAATTAATCTCCTTGAATTATTATGTGCTTATAAGATACCTAGTCTTTAGAAATAACAATTGGGTGTCTGAGAGACAATATCTACAATTTAGGTGAAGGTTATTTTTATTCCCATAGTATGGTTGTGAGGAATATATTTCCTATCAGTTCTATGATTTCATATCATTCCCACTAATATTAGTAGGGATAGTGACACATGTTGAAATATTGGGTTCCCTAGACCCAATAATTTAGTGCTTTTGATTACCATATCATGTATACAGTTATCTATACATGACGTCATCTTACCATTATAGTGTAGAATTTTTTGATTCCACTATTGAAATGCTAATGTCCAAAGATTTATTATTATATCAAAAGGTTATAGAATTTCCCAGGCTATAATTAGAACCTCTAGATACTATGAAATTAATCTTAAATATATGATCTATGGTCTAGATACATCTTACTAATTGGACACAATAGATTTTTGACTATCAGGTTCTAGGGGCTCATAAGCATTGAGATTTCTTCTCATGAAGTTCATACTTGGTGATCTCTAGTAGTGAGATCATGAGGACTGACCCGCCAATAGGAACACCACATGTTTCAGGTGTCATTGGATATTCCTATCTATGATCATGTGTAATGGTATCCTGACATGATATCATTACCAATGTATGTCATTTTATTGCTTACTTTGATACAAGACAAAATCCATGGAAATGAATTCATGGTAAGGTAGTTTGTGTTGGGTGCGTCATTGGTGGCATGTCATTAGTTGAATATTCAAGAAAGGATTTGTCACTTTTGAGTTATGAAAGTAATATATCTCAAGCCATGTTGATATGGATGGAAGTACCTTTATAAGACCATGTCCATGACAGTCGATGGTAAATCTATCCAGTTACATCAACAAACAATAAAGCAAGAAAAGGGCGATGTCACGAGAGTGTGTCTTGTTTTATGAGATGTTACTAACAAAGAGATTATATTACATAGTGCGTTTTCATAGGTTAGTTGTCATTGCTGTGAGAATCATTATCTCTTCAGGGGCCATGATGGGTTGCTAGATCCTATTCCTGGTCAGTGAATACTATTCACTGCTATCGAGATAAGGCCTAGAGGTTCACACACAATAGCATATTCAAGAATCTTCCCTATTCAGAATCAGAGATTTGGACATAGTGGGCCCCACCATAGGGGTTTGGGATTTGTCCAAAGTTAAATGATCACCAATGCAATAAATAAATTCATATTATTCGAGTTTAGAATAACGAGTATTGAATTTATTTGTTAAATGTATTTACGAGTTGTAGGTAAATACATAAAAAATATTAATTGAAGAATATTAAATTATTCAAGGTTCAATTAATATTTATGGGTGCAACGAGTCAAGTTAATAACTTAATTATTATCACGTAAAATATTACAAGTAAATGATAATAATATTTATGACTCAGTTTAGTAGTCATAAAATGTCATTGATAGTGTGTTATGTATCCAAGGCCGGCAATGCTATATCATGTATTTTAATTAAGCACTATAAATAGAAGAGGAGGGGCTTTTTCCAAATACTATTCATGGGGATTCTCTGTCCTCTCCTATCTCCCATGTTCTAGAGAGAGAGGCTCTGGATCCAAGGACTTCATATCGAGCACTCTCTCAGGCATTACTTGCGAAGTGATGTAGTGATCGTTGGAGTGTCGAAGGCGTCGTCATAATTCTACGCTAGCACCCAGATTATGACGAACGATGCTTCCATAGATTTCTTGAAGTGCTTGTGGACGATCTAGAGGAGTTCGATGTCAGATTCTTCGAGCAGAGATCACCAACGACGAGTAGATGTCGTGCGTGAATTTGGAATTAAACTAGATACTTTATGGTTTATTTTTGTGCTTAAAATATTTCACATGTGGTCTTTGGATAAGACTGAGCTGCTGTTCACTGACGTCAACAAGTTTACATCGATCGTCGGTAGAAACATTTTAAAAACCCACATGTTTGGGGCTTCTGCTACATGCTCAGTTCCAATAAGTGGTATCATAGCGAGCACCTGTTGATTTTAAGGCAAGAAAAATTTAATTTGCATTAAAATATAAAGAGGGCGTCAATACGGTCCCAACACCACAAACAGAATCTAATTCGGATATCAGATGTCTAGTCTGCAGACTTATGAAGTTATGAATTCAGATTGAAACAATTGAGGGTCACCAGAATTGTATTTTCTGGTGATTCAATTAATTTTTATTATTATAATAATTATATTATAATAATAATAATGGTTTTATATTAATATTAATTTTATTATTATAATTTTTATTAAAATAATATTTTAATATTATTATTAATTTTTAAAGCCTAAATATGCTTTAGAAATTAAAAAAAGGTGAAAGTGTGGGAGACCCCACTGGGTCTTCCTTTTGCAGCGCGGAATTACCATAAAGGCCACCTCCTCTCGTTCTTGCAGAGGCATGCCACATTAGGCCAGCTCCAGCGGTCCCCTCAGCCTCCCTTCTAGAGCATCCTCCCATGCCCGCCTCTCCCGCGAAGCTGAACCCAGCACACCCGTAGCACCCACCGGGACAAAACTCCCTGCTGCTTCGCCTCCTTTAGCCTCCCGCACAGCGAGGTGACACTGTCGCCTCAGAGACCTCCCACAAGAGCACTCGATGCTAGGCAGCCCGCCACACGATGCCTCCTATGCTGGTTCTTCCCTGCGAAGCCATGATGCATAGACCTGGCACCCCACTACATGCGCTCCCAACCTGGAGCTTGATGTCGACCCCTCCCCAGGGGGCTTCCTGCCTCAACCGCGCTGTACCCAGCTACACACAGCAGTGCACCACCCACAGAACCTCCCCAATCCACCTCGAACCGGCGCCCGCTCCTCCCCATGAAGTCCTGCGCTTTCTCCCTCTACTACAGCAGGCGAACCGGTGTCCTCCACGGCCTCCCTTCCTCCCTGCTTCATGTATCAAGCCCATGCGCACCAGGAGCCAACCAACACTGCCTCCTCTCCCAGCCATAAGGCTACCTCGCCTCCTTCTGCTGCAAGCATAGCAGTGTGCTGTCAAGCCCTAGCCAGCAGCACAACCCCCCTATGCAGGGTTGTTGTCCACTTCCCTAAGTGGAGCCATCCCCTACCTTAGCCTGCGCCCGGCTAGCTGGCTCCACCTTTGGCCTCACCTAAGGTGATGCCCCACCGCACCCTATTCGGAAGTGCACCATCAGGAGGTAACCATTTTCAATTACAGGATTTTCCTCATCAGGTGACCGGGCGGGTCTTCCCAGCCAGAAACAAGTATGGACGGGCCTTCTTGGTCTATAATAACCTCACACGGTGTCAGCACAGCCTCAGATGGGCCTATGCAGGTTCGCCATGACCCGCACAGGCCCTGCTCGTGGTTTAGGGGGCTCGAGTAATTTATTTGAATCAAAAGTTAATTAAATTAATTAATTAGATTATAATTGATAATTAATTTAATTTAATATTAAATTCTGGTTATTAAATTTTAGATGCAGCGTAATTAATTTAATTGGGAGATTAAATTAAATTAATTAATTTAATTTTTCGTTTTAAAATTAAATTAATTAATCCGGACCAAAAGACGTATTTATTGAATTAAACATTATAGTGAAATTTTTAATTCAATTTAATGCCCTAAAGTTTATTTTAATGCAAGTTTAATTTTTATTCTGCATTTAATTCAATATACACATGTTTATTGCGTATATGCTGGTCATGAGACGTTAACCTACCAATGCATGTCTGGTGTTTGATTTTGTATTTAATTAATTTATTTAATTATTGCATCATATTGTAATAATTTTTTTAATTAATTTAAAGGATAACTACATGTCATCTCAAAGTCGTTATATGTATAAGGTCCTTCACGCCCATTCTCAGAGTTATACATTTTATACCCCGAGACCCCCTCATCTCCCATGAGTACAGTTTTATAATGAAGAGACGAGGTGTGACACATTTCATTCTAATTGACAGCAACGCACCAGAGTAGAGTTTCATTGGATGAGCATACATTGCTGGTCCAGCTGCAAGCCACGCGACTAAAGGTACTTACCCCTAGGGTTTTGGTTGGTCCATTATTCCCTCAACGAATCAACCATTAGAACCAGCTCATGATTAGGTTTTTCATTTTATTTATATATGGTTTATTATTTGTGAATGTGTAATGTATTACACAGTCACATAATATAATAATAAAAAATAATACAAGATAAAATGAACATGTGATGTAATGAAATTTCTATTTCTTGTCAGGACAGTTGTGAGTGCGATCACATAGCACGTGATTGTAAAATAGAAAATGATTTCTTTCATCACACTAAAATTAATAAAACCCTCAAAAATATATTAAGTCGTAACTGCCTTCCGTTATTTAAATATAGATAAAACTGACTATTTGAGGTGCCGATCATGCCATAGCTGAGGGTGCCTCTTACTACCGGGGAGTCCTTATAAGAATGATGGGTTGAATTAACTAAAATTGCAGCAAATAAATAGCCATATCTAGTTTTTTGTAATTTTAAAGGAAAACATTGAGTAAATCAAGTTATGATTTTAAGTAGCTAAGACTTCACTCAGCAGATCAAGGAACCTCAAGTTAAAACGGTCGGCCATCCAAAATCCTACCTCGAACCCTCCAAGTAGTAGCGTAGCCATATCTTGTAGACTATGAGGGGTGGATCTAGGATCATTGACAATAGAATACTCAAGTGATAGAGTATTCTGATTCTAGCATAGAGGGTTCCTATAATATTATAAAATAGTGGGAGAAATTAAATTATTTAAGTAATTAATCTAAATGTATAAACCAGTAATCATATAAAATTCACTCATCTGCTAAAATTTATTTTTGTAGAAAATGGTAAGATATACCACAAGTTTAAAAACTGTGATAAATCTTGGACAAAAGTAAATGTCCACACTAACACGAGTATCCATGAATTGTACAGGCCTGTGCGCATAGTACTATGATATTGGAAACTCAAAGTATCAGGGTCCCCAAAACTGTTAAAATACTTCAAGAAGTGAGGGTGAAAATAGCTTACATGAGACTAATGTACAAAGAATATGATAGTTATATCATCATGATTTCATCAACGTCCAGTGTTAGTTGCAGTCGCTACACAAGGTCAAGGACGATATAAACATGAAGTCTCATCTCCGGGATGTTTGCATGGAGAAAGCGAAGAAATGATATGAATAAGGCGATCTTACACTGACATGTGTAAATTTAAAGATTCATCATGATCTTTAGATGGATCCCTTTTTCATATCATTTTCGACCCCATTACTTAAGTTTTGTTTCAAGTCACAAAATGAACAAGTATTGAGTAAACGCTTCATTTCCATTCAAGGTAAGGTTCTCTAAGTGAATAAGAATTCAAAGACAATTTTATCATTAATTCTTATGGAGAATAAATTGAAAGACAGTGTGGAAAGGTCAAAGACATTTAATGATAATTACACATTCACGACATTATTCAATTAATGAGGTATTAACAAAGGTTATTGCATTGCATATTATAAAATAAACAATGGAAGTTTAATTTCAATAACCTGATTTAAAGAAGAAAGTTTCTGCTTCTACATCAGGCGTATTCATCAATGTAATGTTTCCCTTTTACTACTTGTGTATTAAATACAATATGCTGGTGACATATTTGTATTCTAATACAATAACCATGTTAGTATAGAAACCTTAATGGAAGTCAGGTGTATTCTCCAAGTGGCTGTAAAAGGGTGATACCTTGGCCAATGTTGAGAAGTACATGACTTATTAATTGCGAAGTGAAAGATTCGTGTTGAGATAATATTGAGTATAACCACAAACATTAATCTCCTATGTCCTTGGATGCAAGGATACATTCTTTCAGGTTTTGGAATGAATGTTGTTTTTGGTAAACTCAGTCACTAGTCCAGTAATACATGAATCATAAAGAAATTAGTGATGAATATAAATGTAAGACTTATACATAGTTGTGATAAAAAAATAATTTGTCAAGAAATACTAAAAGTGGATGTCATGAATATACCAAGTAAGGTATTTAGGCTCGAAACAGATAAATAATTTTGGTATTATCAATATCTTTAGTTTGGACAAAGGAGCCTTTAGAAATAATGGTATGTCACAAAGATTTTGGAAATAGTTCAACAAGTAAACATGAACTATTAAAAGTATAATATAGTGGTATATATACTTTATAAGATTCCTTTAAGTAATTAAGGAATAATAAAATGATGTATATGCCTGGTCAGGATGTATGAGTTTCTTTGGGTTGGGATACTGAAGAATCTCTCGACCAAGCATTCATCAATCATGATAATGTAGCGTGTACTAATTCCTAAACCCACATTACCTTATCGACATCATGAAATTTATGTGAATGAGGAGGATTGATAATGAGGTCATAGATATCAACATTGATGAACAAACATGTAGCATGGAGTAATTCCTAAACACATATGTTATACATGAAAATTTTGATGTAGGTAGTATCAATGTTACAATTAGCAAAAACTTCCATTATATTTCATGAAATTCATTTCAAATTACGGTGATATCCCACAAGCATATTCCAAATATAATGAAAACATGGATATCGTACGAGTCATAGTATGATGGAAATCCATTATGTCATAAGGACATGTTTTTGGATACAAATAGTTTGTTCGGATAAGAATGAACTTGCATCAAGATAAGAAAATTGTGCATCTAAGGTACTTATCCTACAATTTATTAGGATATTACATAAATCCCTAAGATAGAAAAGTGGTAGTCAAGTAATAGACTTCACTTCTATATAAGGGTGTACATCTCTATTAGAGATAGTGGGAGCTATATTGACTAGTGTTTAGTCAATGCTCAAAATGCACAAATAATTGACATAGGATCTAGTTCCACAAGAGAACGTGGAATAGAGTATGTTCGAGAGACACACAATTTGTATGAAGGATAAAAACATAGTGATGGTTTTTATATTCACTACATTTGGTGATCTATTAATCAATGTGAATAATGTTTCCTACATGTATGCAGTGTATGGAAATTAGCTAAAATTGATAAGACCAACTAAAATTCAATTAATGTATTCCATGTATCAATGTTAAAAGGGGATTATTATTTTGAATAATGTGGTCGGTATTCAATTGAATTGATAAATGGATGGTACAAGTGCAGTACCAATAAGGCTTGATTGGTTTGACCAAGTCATTATTTTTAAATCCGTTAGAATTTTACTTATCATAGCTAATTTCTATGATCAAATTATTTAGCATTGGATTTCATGACCACCAATCGTGGATGGTGTCTTTATAACGCAACTAAAAAGGGAGGGTCACATCACATAATGCTAATAAAGGTTGCAAGTTACTGAAATTCAATTTCAGATTATACTAAGCAACATGCTCATAGAATATAAATTTGCAACAAATGTTTTCCATATGTTTACGAGAGGTTAGTGGGAGCATTAATGTTTTCCAAGTAAAGTATGTTCAACAATATATGGAAAACAGACATTGGTCTCACAGTTAGTTAAGACTAAAATAAAATTTATTCTCCAGTGATTGACATAAAGTAGAAACCTATGTTCTAGGGAACAAGATCTACTGAAGTAGATCTATAGGTTTCTTGGTCCTAGTCAATCGTACATATAGTGAAATTGTATTGAAAAATACAAGTTGTAACAATTTAGGAGTAGAATTTTTTACTATATCACATGGAATAATCTCTCCATGTTGACTTATCTGTGAAATGGGAAGAGATAAATGTGGTGAATTGAAATCCATACGTCAGAATAATGGATCAATCATGCATGCCAAGATATTTACACGAACTGATATTTCCAAGGTATATTTATAATAGGAAAATATCAGTTATATCCCAGAGCACTGCAAGGGATACAATTTAATCTATCTAATTGTACTTCGGAAAGTACAAAAGATACGTACCTAGTAAGTGGAGAATAAATGGTACTAGTTTTTGGGGATACAAACTAGTTTTCCGTAGATCAATGTGATATACTATCATAGTCAGGCTAAAGATGATAAGCAAGTCAAGATCATATCATCCAGTGGTGGCCATACCTACAAGAATGAGTATGTTTCAGCTTTTGAGGCAGCTAAGATGCAGTTAAATGTAATGATTTTTTCCAGTTCTTAGAATCATAACTTGTGAGAAAATTATTATCATAATGTAAATTATGATATTCTTACAAGCCAAGATGTCATGTTATGACAGTGGAAAAGTGAGATATACTTGGGATAACATCTCTTGAGTAGTTTTACTCAAGGATATGAGGTCGCTATAGTAGAACAACCATGCGGCAGAACCGTGGCGGACCCTATAGCTAAATCCATTACTCACGAAAAACATGATGTTAATCATGTGAGTAAATAAAAAGTTTGGTTATCAAGTTATATCTAGTGCAAGTGGGAGTGTTTAAATAGTGGGTGACCTAGACCCAACTATTCAGTGATTTTGATTACCATATCGTGTATACAGTTAGCTATATATGATTTTGTCTTACCGTTATAGTGTATACTTTTCTGCATCCACTATTTAAATGGCAATGCCCAAAGATTAATTATCATATTGAAAGGTTATAAAAATTCACAAGCTATAATGAGAACCTCTAGATACTATGAAATTAATCTTAAATATATATTTTTTGGTATAGATAAATATTACTGATTGAACATAGTAGATTTTTGACTATTAGGTGTCGGGGGATCATAAGCATTAATACTTCTTCTCATGAAGTTCGCACTTGGTGATATCTAGTAGTGAGATCATGAGGAATGACCCGCCAATAGGAACACCACATGATTCAGGTGTCATTGGATGTTCCAATCTACGATCATGTGTAATGGTCTCATAACATTATATCATTTACAATGTATTTCATTTGATTTCATACTTTTATGCAAGACGAAAACCATGGAAATGAAGTTGTGGTGAGGTAGTTTGTGTTGAGTGCATCATTGGTGGCATGGAATTGGTTGAATGGTCAAGAAAGGATTTGTTTCTTCTGAGTTATGGAAGTAATATATCTCAAGACATGTTGATATGGATGATAGTACCTTTATAAGACCATGGTCATGGCAGTCAAGGGTAAATCCATCCAATTACATCAATAAACAATAAAGGAAGAAAAGGGCGAGAGTGCGTTCTGCTTTATGAGATATTACCGACAAAGAGATTATATTACACAGTGTGTGTTCGTAGATTGGTTGTCGCTACTGTGACAATCCTTATCTCTTCAGGGTCCATAATGAGTTTCTAGATCCCACTCTTGGTATGTGAATACTATTCACTACTGTTGAGATAATGGCCTAGAGGGTCACACACAATAGTGTATTCAAGAATCTTCCCTATTCAGTTGAATATGAGTTTTGGAAAGAGTGGGCCCCACCACAGGGGTTTGGGATTTTTCCAAAGTTAAACGATCACCAATGAAATAAATAAATTCATATTATTCATGTTTCAAATAATGAGTATTGAATTTATTTATTAAATGTATTTATGAGTTTTAATTAAATACATAAAAAATATTAATTGGCAAATATTAAATTGTTCAAGGTTCATTTAATATTTATTGGAGCGACAAGTCAAGTTAATGACTCAATTATTATGGCATAATATATTCTAATATATTAAAAGTAAATGATAATAATAGTTATGACTCAGTTTAGTAGTCATAAAATGTTTTTGATAGTGTGTTAAGTATCCGGGGCCGGCGAGGCTATACCAAGTATTTTAATTAAGAACTATAAGTAGAAGAGGAGTGGATTTTTCTAAATACTATTCATGGAGATACTCTCTCCTCTCCTCTCTCCCATGTTATTGAGAGAGAGGCTCTGGATCCATGGACTTCAGATCAAGAACTCTCTTAGAAATCGCTTTCAAAGCGATGAAGTGATCATTGGAATGTTGAAGGCATCATCGCAATTCCATGCTAGCACCTGGATTACGACGAACAGTGCTCCTATAGATTTCTTGAAGCATGTATGGATGATCTAGAGGAGTTCGATGTCAGATTCTTTGATAAGTGATCACCAACAACAAGAAGATTTTGTGTGTGGCTTTGGAATTAAACTAGGAACTTTACGATTTATTTTTGTGCTTAAAATCCTTCACGTGTGGTCCTCGGCTAGGACCGGGTACTGTTCACTAATGTCGACAAGTTTACATCGATCATTGGAAGAAATTTTTTAAAAACCCACCTATTTGGGGATTCTGGCGCACGCCCGATTCAAAGAACACTTAGTGGACTCTTGGAGGGTATTTTTAACCGCCAGGTTGGCTATGAATGGATGGTTGGATACCCCCTTTGGACACACTCTCTTTTCCTGGTAGCATTATGTTCTACTGTTCATAGTAGTTATCTTTCCCCATATATGGGTGTAGAGGTATGTAATGTATTGTGGTTATTCCACGCACATATATTTCTAGATATATTATCCTATAGATTATTATTGGTATGATTTTCATGGACCATGATTCCTTGAGGTATAATACATGACATATGGGCTATGGTAGCTCCCAAATACTACTTAGTTACTATTTAGAGATGTGGCATATGATGACATGACGATGTGATATATAGTGTTGGTGGTATGCAATAACATAATGATGTTATTCATGAGATGCATGTTTTGATACTTTAGTACATGTGTCTTTAGGATGGATTACTTTTATAGAGAGATAGACCGGGGAATGTGATGTTGGGGAAGAGAAAACAAATAGTGGGGAAGTTGTTGTGGGGTACCCTATTTTAATATTATATTATATTTTCACTTGTATGTACTACTCGGTGATATACAATCATGGTAATGTTGGGAAATTATCATATCTATTTAGGTAATGAGTTATATTTACTTATTATTCTCTATAAATTAGCATGATTTATTTATCTTTTTCATGAGAGGCTCTTGGGAGGATCCTATTGAGTATACATGTTATGATCACCCTATATATATAATTTTTTAGGTCTAAAGAAGTTTATTTGTGATCGAGATGGACTTTACTAGCTTGTGGGTTGTCCACGAACTATTTGAGGTTTCATGGTCACTATCGAGGATTATCTTTTGGAATTTTTAGTTCCCTTTCTATTTTTTCAGTTGTATGGAGTTACGTGATTGTATTTTGGATAATTAAATTTATATTGTCCATGTGTTGTTGTATGTTCCAATATTATATATTGTTTCCCAAATCTTATAGGGAAATGCCTCCCATATGTGTGAACGATATACCCTCGGTGCTTGTCAGTAAACATTGGCTTTTTAGTGGTAGGTTTCAGGTGTCATTATACACCTTATCTCATTACCATCCCATCAAGAATACCTTAAGGGGGAGGGGGTCATGAAATAGTGGTATTATAGGTTCAGGTAGAGGGATATGATATAGTTCAAAGGTATAAATAGCTGAGTAATACATGGTTTGGTTGGAAAATAGTGTTAACTAAATTAGTAATAAATGTAAACATGGGGTACCATCTTAGTAATAGGTATTTATTACCCACTATGATTCATTACACATGGATTTAAGTTTACAAATCCTAATAATAAAAGTGATACTTTTTTGGGGTAGAGACCCAGGAAAGGATCATACATCATTCTTCTTTGAACCTGTGTTTGAAATGGGTAGACCTTGGAATTATGTTGAACCTTAAATAAATAATTAATAAATCTAAAATGTTGCGTATTTTAAGTTTTGGAGTCCCTGGTAGTTTTTTCTTCTTCATGCATGGCTCCAGGTTGACATCCTCATTAGGTTCACACTGAAGATATTCAGCAGGATGTGCTGGTAGATTATTGTAGAGCAGTGGTTGACGACGAAGACCCTTGAAAAGGAAACTTTGAGAGTTTCAGTGATAGAGTCTATAGAATTAAGAGGGATATGTTTCAAACATAATGAAAAAATAATGGTTGGAGGAGGTGGAGATATCCTTCAGTGAAATTAATGTTCATAAGGATCATTGGGTTTTGTTGGTAGTGATGATGCTGCATAAAATAGTGAGGCAATGGTGGTTCTTATTCCTTGGGGATTGTGAGGAGTCAACAGTCTCATGGGATAATTTTTTAGACCATTTCCGAGCTGAGTTTCTTTCTTTGAAATTATAGGTGTCCAGTAACCAGGAGATGTTTACCCTTCGATAGAGGAGTTCCAGTGTTCTAGATTTCATGATCCATTTTTTTACTCTTATCCATTATTCTTTGTATCTATTTCTCAACAAGGAGGCCATTGAATGGTATTTATAGGAGGATTTTCATCTAGATATCCTATGCTAGTTCACTCCATTATTTCTTCCGACATCACTCGAGTTTTTGATGAGACCATAAGTCATTAATAGGATGCAAGCTAGAACCCGATCATTATGAGAGGGGGGTCATAAAGACTCTCCATCTATAAGAGCTATGGTATGGGGTTTATAGTTTCTTAGATAGAAGATCTTTCAGATAGTTATGGGTAGGTCTCATCTCTCATCATATCATTTATTTGGGAGTAGTAGACCTCAGGACCCTTCCAAGGGATTAGATGCATATTTTTATTATGGAGTATAAGGTTATCAGAAATTAGAGTGCCCAACCTTTCTAAGTAGGCAACATTAAATAAGTGTGCTATTTCAGGTTCCTCTGTTGAGATAGTTTTAGTCGAGGCAGTAGCAGTAGTGTGGTATATATTTGGATCAACATAGTAGAGAAGGGGTGTGTAGGGAACAACCTTTAGATTATCATCATCCTTATAGATAATATCATGGTTGTGGTTTTAGTCATAATCACGGTTAGAGTGTCCATGGAGTAGGTTTTTGTTAGATGCATGCTTTGGAGTTTCCAGCACTAGGTTATCAATACGACATTAGAGGTACCCCTTTTTTTGTTTTCTAACTAGGTTCATGGTTTTTTTATTTAGGAGCATGAAATTATTCCTATCAATACCCTAGTTTATGAATTGGAACTTGAGGTGGAGAGTATTCTGGTTCCCTAGGGGTTACTATTCTTGTTAGAGGCCTATCTTATCTATATGAAGTATGTAGATACTGTGAGCTAGTGATTGAGAAAAACCTCTCTTGGGGATACTTCATATGTTTATGGATATAAGAATATGAAATCATTCTCAGAATGAATTTTCTATATTTGGTAATGAATATTGTGGATTTCTTCATGAGATAGATTGTGTTTTATGTTGCTGATAGACATCCTACAATGTTCATTGGTTAGAGAGAGCCTTGGATGGGTTAGAGGTGTGTTACATATTTGTAATTCTTGATGGTTGGGATGATAAAAATTTCATAAAATGTTCATCCAACTATTTTCCCAGGGCTGTGGATGTAACCCACCAAGTTTTCAGGAAATATTTTTCTTTAAATAACTTGATTTCATTGGTAGCTAGTGTTGTAAACAACACCAAGTTTAAACGAACCACAATATACTAACATGATCGTTAATACCTAGCTAATTAATTGGTGGGTATGAATATTAATAAAAATATAATGATATATATTTATTAATTATTAGGAAATAACCACATAATTTTCAATAAATTCATTTTATTCTTCAAATATATGTTTTAATCAAAAAGTGATTTTTATGGATTTCTATGGTAAAAATAAGTATAACTAATTTTTAAAAATTTTAGAAAAATTATTTGATAAAATGAAATTCATTTTTGAAATCATCATACCAAAATTATTCTATAGTTAAATTTTGATAATTTTTTGAAAAAGTTAAATTTTTGATGAATTGTAAAAATGTATTTTTTTTATGAAATACGATATATTTTATGATATTTTCAAATCATAAATATGATATAAAATTAATTAAACTTATTTAAATACTAATGTATGATAATATAATGAAAATTTCATACAAAAATAGTTCAAAATAAATAAATTATTAATTATTTCAGGATAAACATAAATATCATTTTTAGTGACAATACAGTGTCTGCGCAACATTGAAAAAGTAAATTTCGGTGCCTTATAGATATTAATTTAGAGGTAAAAAGTATTTTCATGACATTATTATTAAATATAATTCATAAATTATGATTTTAACTGATATTTTATAATTTCTAACTTACATAACATGAATCACATCCAAATGCTTGTGTAATGCTTGTGCAAGGCTAGAAATTTAAAATTAACAAATTAGATAAGTTATGTTGCCATGGATTTTAGTAAATATCCATAATTAATGAGTATAAAGGACTATATTGATCCTAATTAATTTATTTTTAAATTTTATTTGTAAGGACCTCGACCCTAGTATCCCAGAGTCACTGGTTACTTTATTACATTGGCATAAGATACAAGGACAAGGAATCACATCCCGAAGGACCAAATAGTTTAGTATAATTGGTAAACTAGATCAATTCAGGAAAATTAAAATTAAATTCAAAACATAAAATACAAAATTATTTTCCTGTGAGAATTTCATAATTTCCCTTAGTATATCCCCTTATATCAATCACAAAACTCTTCTTTATATCATGGGGAAAACAAAACATAAGGGGTTAGCTTTAATGGTCAGTATGGGTAAGAAAATAATGTAATATATGAATAAAAATTTAATAAACATTATTTAACTCTAAATTATTGAAACACATTCCATTTAATAAATAATTTGAGCATAATATGGAAAGAAAAAAAGATGATCAAATAATGACATATAAATAATCACATGAGCTAGAAAACATAAATACAGATATTCTAATAACAAAATAATTACTTGGAGATCAATAAATAATTTCATATTGATGGAATGAATAATTTCAGACATCATAAACACACCATCAAGGCTTCGGCCAAGACACTATACATAAAAGGGTATGACATAGGCCAATACCCAAACTTGTTAGTCTCATGAGACTCACCAATGTATCGAGGGGCTATAGTAGGCCCCACTAGTCACTTACTAAGTCAAATGTACTCCTAATATGACAGGGGTGAAAAATAATAAAAATATAAATTTTTATTGAAAATAGAATATGAAATTTAAATAACTTTCCATAACCAGTAAACATAATAATAAACCATCCAAACTAATACGATGAATTGTATATAAATATTATATTCCCAATCAAAATGATCATAAAACATTTAATAAAATATGGTAGATTGTATCATAGTATATTAAACTTATTGAATGAAAATATTTAATAAAGGAATTGTACATAGATGAAAATACTTTATTAATATCATTGGAAAATTCTTGGGGAAAATACTCTTTCTCACATTGAAAAAACATCTTTTAAAATGTTTATTAATTATAAAGGAAAAAAATTTCATTGAAAATAAAAAATTAAACCTGTGAATTAACCTTTAAATCATTAAGTTGTTATGATTTTGGTAAAATAATTTCATTCCATATAGGTTAAAAACATTCCTTCCATATTTGTTTCGGAAAAGTATCAAAGAACGTTGTTTAGAAAATGAAAAAATATTCCTTTCAAACTATTTTTTAGAAATTCGAAAATGAGTAAAAATTACTTTAAAAGATCATAGGATAATATTAAAAATATTTTTGGAAACAAATTTATAAAATATGTCCATGGGATAAAATATATATATTTAAGGTAAATTTTAAAAATATAAATTTTTAAAAGAAAGTCTCTTAAAAATATCATAAAATTGAAGTGAATGTTAATAAAATTAATTGATTATGTGTATCCATTTTAAATACCCATAAAAAAGTGGAAATAAATCATAAGGTAATAAAAATTCATTTCAAAAATAATTGTATCATTAAAAAATCAATAAAGTAGAATGTTAAACCAATAAATGGAAATTGAGTTAAGAAATCCCTTACCACTTTGTAATCAGTCGAATCATATGCCCCATAAAAGTATTGATTATCAAATGAAACATTGAATACCATTAATATAATTAGATTCATGATATTATATATCAAATGGAAGTATACATACACCACTCACAAAAAATTATTGGTTAATAAGGAATATATCTCATAGAAGCAAAAGTGAGACGAGAAACCATTATCTCACACTTCCCTTTAGTTTTATGTACTTTAACTTCCTATATAAAGTTTTAAATAATTTCATTAATTAATTATATAAATGACTAATATTTATAATACTTTATTTGATAATTTTATAACATATTACAAAACATTAATTAATAATGTTTCGTTATTTTCATTGTTTTGGGTGCATTCATTTCCCGGTTTCATGATTGGTTCTTTTGAGTATAATTATTGATTTTATTTTCAAATGAAAATAAAACTTTTGAAGTGAAATTAAATGGTATTAATTTAATTATATAAGTTTAAATTTTCCGATATATAATTTTTATTTCTAACTTGAGGATGGTTCATTTGATAACGTGTTAATGATAAATGTTTCGTTTATTTTGGCGGTTTTTCCAACCATCATGAACTAGTATCATTTTATTTAATATTATGTATATATATTTGTTAAAATACATGAAATAGTTAATAATATACCTTTTAAAATATTATATAACTGGAATAATACTTTTATTTCAAGAATTTAAAGTAGTAATGGAAATCAAAAAATGATTATTCATGGAGACAGTTAACCACCATAATTTGGACAATGGTTTCATTTCATTGAATAAGAGGAGATTAGAAAAGGAATGGATATAATATATTAAATTATAAATATAAAATTAAACTATATAAATTATACTGGTTTTTTATGCTTTTATGGATGAATTATTTGTGGACAAGGTAGAACAATAAAGATAATTAAGGGAGGTGGTTTGAGAAAGTTACCTCTCGAATATCACCTCCTTGAAAGACCCTTGAGGAACTCAGAATTGGTATTTTGGTGAGAAATAAATCACATGGAAGTGGGTATAGTGTGAAGGATATATTTTTATAGATAATTTAAGACATTAAATTAATTTTTTAGGGGAAATGGGGCAGTTAGGGGTGGTTTTAAGTGATTAAATAATGATTTTTTATATTTAAAGCCAATAACATTAGGGATGAATTAATTAAAAAAATTAGATTGATAATTAATTTTTAAATGATATTTATGGTCAATAAACACAAAACACTCATTTAATGTTTTATTTTTTTAATAATTTTAAGCCTTTACCATTTAAATTTAACCTGTTTTATTATTTTACCACAATAAATTTTTTACGCCTAAAACTAAAAATGAACATACAAAATAATTTGAAAATTATGATTCCAAATATTGAATCCATTTTACGAAATTCAATTCATATAATTGGAAATTTTAAATTTAAAACAAAACCCATAGACACGATGGAAAAGCATGTTTTTAAGAAGTATATTTAAAAAAAATATGATTTTATATTAACTCTATGAATAATAATTAAAATTTTAGGAAAATAAATTAATATTAACTGATATATAATCCATAAATTTTATCTAAAACACTCCCCACTAGGGATTATTTTAATTACTTACAAAGGATAATAATTTTTTACTTTAAATTAGTTTTTAGAAAAATCCCATTTTTTTACCAAAAATGAACTTATTATAAAATACAATAAAAAGTTGATTAAAAAGGATTTAATTGGATTAAATATATCTAAATAATAATTATTTTAATTAAAATCACATTTTAAATGTAGAGACCCAAAGCTTGACATACATGGACATTACATTACTTTTGCGGAATACATAAGACATGACAAAAAACAGACGCCCATAGACCGTATTAGTTTAGTGTCTTTGGAAAATCAAAACGTAATCTTCTAATCATGGTGAAAGAACTTCAACATCTCCCATAAAGATCTTCCCCTTTGGTTTTCTTACATAAAACCTTTATTTATATCCTGGGGAAAATAAAACATAAAAAGTGTGAGCTCAAATTCTTAGTAAGGGAAAGCATAGAGAACATAAAAAATCAATTAACATTTGAATGCAAAAACTTGAACATAAAATCTAAACATCAAAATCTTGAGAAAAGACATAAATATTGGAAGTACGTAAGGAATATATCATAAAGGAACATCAATCATAATAAAATAGCATGGAAATAAAACATGTAATTATGGAAACCATTAAGCACATGTTATGATTTCCATATTAACCAAGACATTGCTGCCAAGACCATCTTAGTGGACAAAGTCCCGTTCTCAATCGAGTTCACTCCTCGTTCCAGTCCTGTATCACTGAACCGAATTAAATTACCATTCTATCCATGGCTATCTCATGAGATATAAATCTTTACCCAATGAAATATAGGGAGATATAGGTCCCACCCATCTCATAATGAAATCATTCTTTAGTGTGCCAGAAAATCATAAATCATACATCATTGCATAACCCATGTAATAGAATGGGATTATTAAACATCATGCCATCATAAAATGATACATATAAAAAAAGGATATCATTTCATCATAAGAAGAATCAAACCATGTAAATAATGGATATATTATACTTGAAACATAAGTATATTAAATAATGCCATTTTTAGATGGAAAATAGTTTTGATAAATCACTTGAAATGAATTCTTGAGGAAAATATCCTTTCTTCTTCAAAATAATTTTCTTTTCAAAAAATGCAATGAAATCATAAAAGAAGAGGGTTTTTTTTTGAAAATAATCATGCAATCTTGTAGAGGAAGCTTCATGAAAATGAGGCATTATGAAACCATAAAAATCCGTTCATTCCATATAAGTTAAAAAATAACATTCTCCTCGTACTCTTGTCGGAAAAGCCAAAAAGTTCCCCGTGTGGTAAACAAAAGTAAGATTACTTTGATAACATGTGGTAAATTACAAAAATGGGTAAAAAGGGCTTTAAAAATACATGAAAACATTTTTTGAAAACATGGGCATAGATGATAACAATAACCCCAGTAAATACTTACGAATAACAGTCTCGGATAAGAACGAGATTGGAATAGTTATCCCTTACCTTATGTACGATATTCTTCGTATATATCCAAACCTCCTGTATAATGATTTAAATAATGTCATTGACTTATTAAAGAATCATACTCATTGTTATTATATCATATATGGTTTACTTATGACTTTATATTACCCGTTCTTTTGTAAGTTCGATGTAAAATTAGCGATTTGGGTAAAATCGTTTCATTTATTGTACGTGTTTCGACTTGTTGTTCTTGATATTATTAAATATATCCTGATTTACTTAATTCCATAATGTAAAAAATTATTTATATATAATATATATTCAGTATATACATATATATATATATGATAGATCGATAAATGGATTGAATTACACCGTTCTTGGAGACAGTAGGCCATACGTACGCATGAACGATGTTTTCGTTTTCTTATTGAATTGAAAGGAATTAAGTAGATGGCATAAATATATATATACATAAATCTAGTTTCATTATTATGGCATATATTTCATTATTATTCATTATATATACTTTATAATCATTCATGAATGGTTAACATGGAGAATGAATCCCATCGCGTCGTGGAGACGGTAGTCCCTACGTACGCACGAGCGATGATATCATTCCCATGATCGTGTAATTGTATTGAATTGTATTTTTAATATTTCAGAATCAAAATTTATTTACAATAATCATATATAGATATTTATTTACACCATTATACCCATCCAAGTAAGGTGGTGGTCAAAAACAGATTACACCACGGCGTGGAGACGGTATTCCGTACGTACGCACGCGCGGTGATTTCTTTTTCCATAGGATGGATAGAAGGTGAAATAGGGTTATTTAATATTTATAATAACATATCATTATATAATTAATACTTATGTTATTACTTTAAAATGATAAAACTAATGAATAAGAAGTATAAGAAGAAAGAAACTTGAGAGAATCGGAAGAAGAGATTACCACTTCTTCGACGCACCTCATTTAACCTTCCTATTAAGGAAGTAGAGTTGGTATTTTGAGAAGAACAGAACCTCTAGAATGTTTCTAGGGAAGTTTAGAAGAGAAATGGGCAGGGGTTGGCCGAGATTCAAGGCTCAAAAGTGTGTGAATACAAGAGGGAAGGGGTGCCCTTTTATGAGGGAGGAGAGGGGCACCTTTGGAAAAACTTAAAATATTATTTTATAATAAAGTCATATTTGGTTTATAATAGCTCAAAATTGATTTATTTAGAATATAAAGTGAGGATGGGTCGAAATATTCTCAACCAATAGGTTTTAGACAAGTTTAGGTTACTATTTTAACCTTATTTTTAGATTTAACTCTAAGTTAAATAATTTTACTTTTACCATGTCTTCTTGTTTTCTTACACTATATGGATAATAAACTTACTATAAAAAGCCAAAAGAACCCCAAGTGGTTCATTATTAATATATATAACCTTATATAAGTCATTTGGCCGAACCTTAGATTTTTATCAATATAATAACAATTAATAATATAATATTTTTTTTAAAAACTATTTTATGTCAATTTTGACACTATTTGGTAATTGATTTTTGTGAAAATCATAACAAAATTATTAGTTCGAAAAAGGTTAATTAAATAAATACTAACATTTAATATTAACCAAAAAAATTAGTGGAATTCATAAAAAGTCTCAAATTACATTTATTTGGATATTTATAATATCAATTATTTTAATATTTCATTATTTTGGTAATTACTGCATCACCATTGTGTCATAAATAACATAAATTATTTAATGTCTAAAAATTATAAATAAAATACCAATAGGTATAAAATCTATTTTTATTTCTAATAAATATTTATTGTCGATTTTATCTTATGTATAACCCAATATTAAAAATATTTTAGTTATTAAACTTTGGTTTTAACTATTATAACTCATTTTTAAATAAAATAGTAATAAATGTCCTAATCTAATCCAAGTGGACCTAAATGATAATATTATATTCCTAAGGTTTTTTTTGGTCGAATTATACTTATCCAATATAATTAGAACATGTGTTAGGGTAATAAAAATATCATTTTTACCCTTAATTACCCTATTTACTTTTAACCATGGTAAATAAAAGTAAAAAGTTACTATTCAACAAAAATTATTTTTATCTTATTGAACCACATTTTACTCCTTGATATTAACTGTGTCTCTAGGATTTTCTAGATTCCACTCACAGAAGCGGTAAAATTAAGTTTTATGTAAATTTTCAAATTCTCTTAGGAGGTGGGTAAAAGACGGTGAAAAGTTCAATAAAATTTTTATATATCTAAAATTATTATAAAATGACTCCAATGAATTACATTTAACTTATATAGGCATTATGTATCAATTTTTTACCTAAAATAAATTTAAATAAAATAAATAATTGTTTAAATAAAAAGTCGGTTTTTAAATAGTAACCGAGTGTTTTTACTATTCATCAAAAATTGAAAGTTTTCAGAAAAATACCAAAAATTCACCCTAGGCTAATTTCGATATTCCAAATCTAAAAATGAAGTCCAATTTGAAAGATAAAATTTATAAAATTTTGAAAAGTGTGTATTACTATTCATAACGGCTAGTTCATAATAATATTATAATAATATCTTGTTTAGTGAAACTTGGTATTGTGTACTACACATGCTATCGAAGAAGGTCTTGATTTCGTGTAATGCAAGCCAAGTCAGGGCATCGTGTAGTAAAATCACTGTTTAGTGTTGCGTATAACATAATCAAAACTTTTTTCATTTATACATTAAAAAAAATCTATACTTAATGTTGTGTAGAATAATTTCCACAAAACGAACGTGAAATTGTGTATAACACGAGAAAAGAATAGTGTTTCGTATACTGCAAGCTAATCTAGTTTTGCGTATAGTACAAGATAATCCTGGTGTAGTGTATAATATAAGACATCAAAGAAATTAAAAAGGATAATTCTCATAAAATCTCGGGTTGCTACATTCTACCCCCCTTAAAATGAATTTCACCCTCGAAATCCGTCGGGGTTATAAATGGTTTACTACTTGAAAGTTTCTTTAATAGAAACCCACATCGTAAAAAGGAATAGAAAAACTTAACATTAAAAACTAAATTATGAAACGTAATGGTTACCCAAATTAACTAATCACTGGGTTTCCACATAGGAGAACATAGGTGAAAATATGGATATGGAAGAGAAATCTAACCATCAACTTCTGATGAAGAGTTGTAGAGGAAATGGCTATGAAAAAAGCCAACAATCACAAAGCCATAAATTTTGGATGACCTAAGGTTCCATCTGATTCATCAGATATAAGGGCACTAGGACAACATTTTTGGTTTTCAAGATCATTTCCATAAAGTTGAAGAATTTGAATTAGATGAAATACTTACTGAATTTCGGTACAATCTCACTATTGTTTATGCCTTAAACAATTTCCACTTAATCTCTTAAAGAAATGAAGTTGAATTTTTCTTCCATGAAGTGTTAGCAGATCATGTGATAGAATGATAGGTCATTCCATCTGTCTCAAACATAAGGTTAGCAAAAGATATATATATAAGTCCATCTATGGTGAGATTAATCGTATATGGTTCCAAAAATGGACTTATACTTCATCTATCATTACGCTTAATATAATAAAACTAGTTTCTACTAACCAGGGAATTTCATTAGGCAAGTGGTAGGCGATAAAGGCCTATCGCACTTCAGTTGTGGGTTTGATTCCCACACCCTTGTCCGATGCGATGGGTTGTCGCCCATTCTGCAGGTTGTCCTTTTTCTAAAAATATACTAAACATTTCAGAAATAAAAAGTTATATCCTTAACCAATACTATATGATGTCCATTCCAACCATTAGGCTTATCAAAAATACTTCTGTCCAATCTTATAGTATAAAGAAAATGATTACTAGAAATGTCATCAACCAAGAATTTCATTACCATCATTTATCCCCCATATAAGATATATCTTGTTGGTCACATTCCAAACATGTGAATACCTAAATCATGTATTTTCTTGAAAAATGAATACCCATTGAACCTTAATGAAAACATGAATGCGGTCAAAAGTTATCTCTTTCCACATACCAAAATCCCAAAATTTCTATATACTCAAACCATGATATCACATTGTCCTTATATCAGCCAAGAGATCATCAATACTATAAAAAATCTCATTATCTCATTATCCTTTCATTATGCGCATATCATCTACTTTACAAAAATATATGAATTAACTTTTCATGGTTACCAGTACCATTCAACATATACTATCAAATAATTTAGGAAAAACAATAGTGTAACAATCCTTAGATGATTATTTATTCCATAGTACCATTAACTATACAACATAACTCTTGATAAACATAAATCATTCCATTACCTTCTTAAACCATTGACCAAGCTTCAACACTTCTTTCATCTCATATATCATTTTTAGTCTCCTCATCATCATCCACATAAATACTACCCATATGACCATACTGATTCTCTTCATGAGATTTTCCCTTTGGGAATTGGTTTTCATAATGCCCATACATTCCACATTTAAAACATCTAATCATTTTTGATGTCGTAGCAATACCATTATCCTTTTCCACGGTGTTAACTGAAACTTTTCCTTTGCACTTACTAGATTTGTTCCCTTCTTTTCTGCACCTAAATCATCTTCCAGTTCCTTTGAAACATTCTCCTTGATGCCTCTTACCACATGATTTACATGAGATAAATTGAACTTTATTTCCTCTTTGATCATCATAAAACTCCATCATTCTCTTATTAGCTGAGTCGGGAAACTTACCAAAGATGAGATTATTGATCATATTATGAGATTGATGATTAAGCATAATAAGGATATTTGGACTTCCAAATACCATTTCATTTGGTTTCTCATGAAGAATATCATTCCATTGTCCATCATATCTTCCATTATCATGAATTTTCCTGTTTCCAGCCATTTTCTAAAACCCAAAAAGAATAGTGTGAGAGGAAAAAATCATGCTAGGGAAAACAACATAATAAATGGGGAGTACCTTAAATATCTAATATCTTAGGATTAATTCTAATATAGTTACCATAATTCTAGGACTATAACCTATACGTAAACTTATCTTTAGGGACATCCCTAGACATACCTTATAAATATCTCTAGTGATTTCACTAATGTTTTCGAATCCTAGTTTCCAAAGGTTAACTAAACCTTCACTCTGATACCAACTGTAGAGACCCAAAGTTTGACGTACATGGAAATTACATTACTTTTTCGGAATACTTAATACATAACAAAAACAGATGCCCAAAGACCATATTAGTTTAGTGTATTTGGAAACTCAGAACATAATCTTCTAGTCACGGTGAAATATATTCAACATCTCCCATAAAGATCTTCCACTTTGGTTTTCTTACCTAAAACCTTTCATTATATCCTGGGGAAAATAAAACATAAAAAGGTTGAGCTCAAATTCTCAGTAAGGGAAAGCATAGAGAACATAAAACAATCCATAAACAGTTGAATGCAAAAACTTGAACATAAAATATAAAAATCAAAATCTTGATCAAAGACATAAATCTTGGAAGTACATAAGGCATATATCATAAAGGAACATCAATCATGATAAAATAGCATGGGAATAAAACATGTCATTGTGGCAACCATTAAGCACATGTTATGATTTCCATAGTAGCCAAGGCATTGCTGCCAAGACCCTCTTAGTGGACAAAGTCCCTTTCTGAATCGAGTTCACTCCTCGTTCCAGTCCTGTATCACTGAACCAGATTAACTTACCATTCCAGCCATGTCTATCTCATGAGATATAAATCTTTACCCAATTAATTGTAGGGAGATATAGGTCCCACCCATCTCATAATGAAATCATTCTTTCGTGTGCCACCAAATCATAAATCATACATCATAGCATAACCAATGTAATAGAATGGGATTCTTAAACATCATGCCATAATAACATAATCCATATAAAAAAGGGATATCATTTCATCATAAGAAGAATCAAACCATGTAAATAATGGAGACATTATACATGAAACATAAACATATTAAATAATGTCATTTTTAGATGGAAAAAAGTTTTGATAAAACCCTTGAAATGAATTCTTGAGGAAAATATCCTTTCTTCTTCAAAATCATTTTATTTTCACAAAATGCCATTCAATATTAAAAGAAAAGGGTTTTGTTGAAAATAATCATTCAATCTGGTAGAGTAATCTTCATGAAATTGAGGCTTTATGAAACCATAAAAATCCGTCCACGCCGTATAAGTTAAAAAATAACATTCTCCTCGTACTGTTGTCGGAAAAGTAAAAAAGTTCCCTATGTGGTAAAAAAAAGTAAGATTACTTTCATAACATGTGGTAAATTTAAAAAATGGGTAAAAATGAATTTAAAAATACATGAATTTTTTTTATAAAACATGGTCATTGATGATAACAATTACCCAGTAAATACTTACGAATAACAATCTCGGATAAGAACGAGATTGGAATAGTTATCCCTTGCCTTATGTCTGATATGCTTCGTATGTATCTGAACCTCTTGTATAATGATTTAAATAATTTCATTGACTTATTACCAAATCATAATCAATATTATGATATCGTATATGGTTTACTTATGACTTTATATTACCCGTTCTTTTCTAAATTTGATGTAAAAGCAGCGATTTGGGTAAAATCGTTTCATTTATTGTACGTGTTTCGACTTGTTGTTCTTGATATTATTACTTATATACTGATTTAATTAATTCCAGAATGTAAAACATGATTTATATATAATATATATTCATCATATACATATATATATGATAGATCGATAAATGGAATGAAATACACTGTTCATGGAGACAGTAGGCCGTACGTACGCATGAACGCTGTTTTCGTTTCCTTATTGAATTGAATGGAATTAAGAAGATGAAATGCATATATATATACATAAATAAAGTAAAATTATTATGGAATATATTTCATTATTATTAATTATATATACTTTATAATCATTCAAGAATGGTTAACATGGAGAATGAATCTCATCGCGTCGTGGAGATGGTAGTCTGTACGTACGCACGAGCGATGATATCATTCCCATGACCGTGGAACTTCATTGAAGTGTATTTATAATATTTGATAATCAAAATAACTTTACAATAATCATATATAGTTATTTATTTATACCATTATACCCATCCAAGTATGGTGGTGGTCGAAAACAGATTACACGAAGGCGTGGAGACGGTATTCCGTACGTACGCACACGCGGTGATTTCATTTTCCGTAGGATGGATAGAAGGTGAAATAGGGTTATTTAAAATTTATAATAAAATATCAGTATATAAGTAATACTTATTTTATTACATTATGATGAGACAACTAAAGAAGAAGTTGTATAAGAAGAAAGAAACTTGAGAGAAGCGGAAGAAGAGATTACCTCTTCTTCGTCGCACCTCCATTAAGCTTCCTCTTAAGGAAGTAGAGTTGGCCTTTTGAGAAGAAAAAAACATCCATTATATTTCTAGGTAAGTTTAGAAGATAAATGGTCAGGGTTTGGCCGAGATTTAAGGCTCAAAATGGTGTGAATAGAAGAGGGAAGGGGTGCCCTTTTTATAAGGGGGGTGAGGGGCACCTTTGGAAAAACTTAAAATATTATTTTATAATAAAGTCATATTCGGTTTATAATAGCTCCAAATTGATTTATTTCTAAGTTAAAGTGGGTATGGGTATAAATCCTCTCACAAAATAGGTTTTAGACAAGTTTAGGTTACTATTTTAACCTTATATTTTAGATTTATCTCTAAGTTAAATAATTTAACTTTTACCGTGTCTTCTTGTTTTCTTACACTATATGGTTAATAAACTTACTATAACAAGACAAAAGAAACACAATTGGTTCATTATTAATATATATAACCTTACCTCAGTTAATTTTCTGAACCTTAGATTATTATCAATATAATAACAATTAATAATATAATATATTTTTTAAAAACTATTTTATGTCAATTTTGAAACTATTTGGTAATTGATTTTTGTGAAACTCATAACAACATTATTAGTTCAAAAAAAGTTAATTAAATAAATAATAACATGTAATATTAACCTAAAAAATTAGTTTAATTAATAAAAAGTCTCAAATTACATTTATTTGGGTATTTATAATATCAATTATTTTAATATTTCCTTATTTAGGTACTTACTGCATCACCATTGTGTCATAAATAACATAAATTATTTAATTTCTAAAAATTATAAATAAAATACCTTTAGGTAGGAAATATGTTTTTATTTTTAATGAATATTTATAGTCGAATTTATCTTAAGTATAACCCTATATTAAAAAAAATTAGTTATTAAACTTTGATTTTAACTATTTTAACTCTTTTTTAAATAAAATAATAATGAATGTCCTAATCTAATCCAAGTGGACCTAAAGGATAATATTATATTCCGAAGGTTGTTTTTGGTCGTATTATACTTGTCCATTAGAATTATAACATGTTTTAGGGTAATAATAATATCATTTTTACCCTTAATTACCTTATTTACTTTTAACCGTGGTAAATAAAAGTAAAAAGTTATTATTCACCAAAAATTATTTTTATCTTATTAAACCACATTTTACTCCTTGATATTAACCGTGTCTCTCAGATTTTTGAAATTCCACTCATAGAAGTGGTCAAATTATGTTTTATATAAATTTTCAAATTCTCCTAGGAGGTGGGTAAAAGACGGTGAAATGTTCAATAAAATTTTTATATATCTAAAATTATTATAAAATGACTCCAATGAATTACATTGAACTTATATAGGTATTATGTATCAATTTTTGACCTAAAATAAATTTAAATAAAATAAATAATAATTTAAATAAAAATTCGGATTTTAAATAGTAACCCAGTGTTTTTACTATTCATCAAAAATTGAAAGTTTTCAGAAAAATACCAAAAATTCACCCTAGGCTAATTTTGATATTCAGAATCTAAAAATGAATACCATTTTGAAAGATAAAATATATAAAATTTCAAAAATTGGGTATTACTATTCATAATGGCTAGATCATAATAATATTATAATAATATCTCGTTTAGTGAAACTTGGTATTGCATACTACACACGCTATCGAAGAAGGTCTTGATTGCCTGTAATGCATGCCAAGTCAGGGAAGCGTGTAGTGAAAGCTCTCTTTAGTGTTGCGTTTATCATAATCAAATATTTTTTCATTTATACATTAAATAAAATATATACTTAATGTTGTGTAGAATATTTTCCACAAAACAAACTTGAAATTGTGTATAACACGAGCCAAGAATAGTGTTGCATATACTGCAAGCTAATATGGTGTTGTGTATAGTACAATCTAATCTTGGTGTAGTGTATAATAGAAGACATCCAAGAAATTAAAAAGAATAATTCTCATAAAATCTCCGGTTGTTACATTAAACATAATTATACATTTAAATTTATTAATTTATTTAAAAGAAATGACATTTTTACAAAAGTTGGTATTTTTTACTATTCACTGAAAATTAATCTTTTCAGAAGATTATCAAAAATTCATCCTAAGATAATTTTAAAATGTTGAATCCAAATATGTTTTTTATTTTATGAAATAAATTTTCTAAATTTTTCCAAAATTAATTATATTTATTTTCTCATAGAAAGAAATATAAATTTCTTTTTGAAGAAAACATATATTTGAAGGATAAAATGACAATACTAAAAATTATTTGTTCATTTACTAAGCATAAATATGTTTTCTGAATATGGAATTAATATTTATTTCATAATATAGTTATTCTTATTCATATCCTCCAATTTAACAACTAGTTAATAAGGATCACGCAAATTAAAATCCTTTTATTGATAATTTTTTCTTTAAAAAATCATAAAATATAATGAAAAACAATTTTTTTTATATGGAATCATTTTTAAGTAGATTAAATATTTCTATAAAATTAGTGTTATTGATAAATATATAAATATTTGAAAATATTTGTTTTGTGAAATTTATTTTGATCATGAAAATATATTTTATTATTTTATTAGTTGTACTAATTGAGTTCAGTGTTTAAGGGGATTTTTTTTATATATGTATATATATATATATCATAATTCTGTTACCACTATTTATACTTTCTAGTTATATGGCTGCCTTATTATGTTATATATATATATATATATATTTCATTTTTGTGTGTGTATCTAACCATAGAACACAATTTTTATTTATGGAGAACAACTCGGCTTGATACATTCCCCCCTTCCATCACCCATATATAAATTGCATCCTCACAATTTTAAAACTCACATGATGTGACTAATTTCAAAAGGTATATCCTAACTGACCATTCATTGGTAGTTGATCATGGGCGTATTTAGGATAGGAATTTATAATTCAATATAAGTAACTTGATATGATCCCTTGTAAAAAAAGATAGTTCGATCCTAATAAAATCCTAATAAATGAAGAGGAGAGAAACCTATTGTTCATAAATTTCCCCAAACCTTGAAGAAGTTTTATATACCATGTTTATAATAATTATACCTCAAAAAAATTTATTTATATCTCAATACATATTATATGAAATCTTACATGACATAAGACATTGACAAGTCTAGAGTAACGAATCGCTATCTACCATGGAAGAAGTCCTTGAAATGGATTTTCTTTATTTTGATAACCTAGGAGGTGGTTTGTGTTAGTAATCTATTTTAACCCTTGGATTTGTGCATTTTTTTGATCAAATTCATCACATCAAAAAAATTGATTCATTAGTGTATTATAAGGAAGAAAAATATCTTACTTTTTTCATCATCTTCTATACCAAAATGATCATGCCTATCTGTCATTTTTTTACTTATGATTTCAACTACAGTTACATTTTTAATCATGGTTTATAATAATTTGTTTGACATAATCACCATATTTTTTAGTCAATGTACTATTCCAGTGGGTTGATTTTTTTGTTAATCTTTATATTTTCATTCATAACCAAGGATAACTCAGTTCCTTCTAGTTCCATCCATCACTAAAACCAAAAAGGGATTAACATGAATAATGAACAATTATCATTATAAGAGAAGTATCCAAGATAACCAAAGATAAATTTAACCTAAATAATTATCACTTAATAAAACCATCATGTTAGAACCTAATTAATTTATACCAAGATATTTCTCTTTTTTCTTAACCAATTTCATTTACAATTTAACCTATATTATTGTTAGATCAACTTATAACTTCTTTGGTTTAAACTGTATTATTAAAGATTCTTCCTAGTTTCCCTTAAGTTGAGTTATCATCTACTTATAAACCTACTCACTCAAAGGGAATAAAACATAAATATTTCATAACATTTCAAAAATATAATATTATTAACCAAATAATATTTTATAAGAGTGTCCAACTAGGTGTGCAGTGAGGATTATTTATCTTGCACTAGGTAACAATTGAGTTATTACCCAACACACTATTTTTGGGGTTGTTAATCATAGGTACATATAAGCCAGAGCTTTCATCCAATTGTAGTATCTTGATCGGTATATATTACTTTTGAAAACTATTATCTCAAGGATTTACCTATATTTCATGCTATCATTTAATACCTATACTAAACACTATGGTTTTTTGTAATTCCCTGCCCCTAGTTACCCAGAGTCGGTTCATTGTTACATAACATTGGCATGATCACAAGGGATCAAATCCAGAAAGACCGAATAGTTTAGTATCCTTGGAAGTACTAGATACAAACCTAAGTTTTACATTACATTATGAAATGAAAAAACAAAATTGTGTCTCATTTTAACACATTCATCTCCCTTAGACTATCCCTACAGGTCAGTCATAATATACTTCTTTGTATCCTTGTAAAAATAAAACATATAAAGGGGTGAGCTTAGGTGCTCAGTAAGGATAACAATATTGAAAAAACATTCATAAATAAGCACAAATGATTAAGGAAATGTATAATACTAAATCACAAGCCTTATAAACATAAACATCAGCATAATATGGAAAAGATAAATCAAATAATTCCATTTACTTATTCACATGGATATTGTACTAGTCGAATAATCACATGCAATATCAATAGCCAATTTCATAATAATGGAATTCATAATACCGGACATCATAACCACATAGTCAAGGCCTCGTTCCAGGACTAAAAATAATATTTTGTCAAGGCCATGTGCCAAGACACTAGTTTGAATCATGAGACCAACTGTTACATCGTGGAGCTATAGTGGGTTCCACCAATCACTTACTAAGTCCAATGTATTCCTCATATGAAAAAGTTGAAACATAACATAAACATTCGTATTAAAAATATCATATGAAATGTTAAAAAATCAACCATAAACCATGAATGATATAAAAATAGCACATCCACAATCAAAAATATCAAAAAACCTTCAATACAGTATTGAAGATTTTATCAAAATAAATAAACATCAAAAAAGTGTAAAATCCATCAAAGGATGTTGACAAAGATGAAATCAAAACTATTTCAGAGAAATGTCTATTTCTATTCTGAAATAATTTTAAAGTCACATATTCATAAAAGAAATCGTTTATTTTAAAAATATTCTTATAATATTGTAAGGGATTCTTCAATGATGTTATAACAGCAGAAAATAGCCGCAGTCTCCGTTTAAGTTAAAAAAGCATTCTTTCCTTAATTTCATCGAAAGGGTTGTAAAGGACATTTTTTGGAAAATGAAGGAAATATTCCTTTATAAAAATTCTATAAAAAGTAAAACAAGGGTATAAATTACTTTAACCTATAGTCTAGAAAATATTAAAAATGTTTTGAAATACATTTTTAAGAAACATAGATGTGGATGATAAAGAGGTCCCAGTATATACTTAGGTACAAACAACATCAGATAAGTAAAGAGATTGTAAAATTAACACTTACATGTAATATTAACCTAGAAAATTAGTGTAATTCATCATAAGTCTCAATTTATAGTTATTTAGATATTTATAATATTAATTATTTTAATCTTTCATTAATAAGGTAATTATTGCATCATCATTGAATCATAAATAAATTTAATTATTTAATGTCTAAAAATTATAAATAAAATAACCATTATTTAGAAAATATTTTTATCTTTCTAATGAATATTTATAGTTGAATTTATCTTATGTATAACCCTATATTAAAAATGGTTTAGTTATTAAACTTTGAATTTAACACTTTTAACTATTCTTTAAATAAAATAATAATAAATGTTCTAATCTAATCCAAGTGGACCAAAAGGATCATATTTTTTTCCTAAGGTTAATTTTGGATGAAATATACTCATTCAATAGAATTACAACATGTTATAGGGTAATTATAATATCATTTTTTCCTTTAATTACTCTATTTACTTTTAACCGTGGTAAATAAAAGTCAAAAGTTACTATTAACCAAAAATTATTTTTATCTTATTGAACCACATTTTACATACTGATGCCAACCATGTCTCTTAGATTTTTTAAATTCAATTCATTGAAGCTATAATATTATGTTTTATGCAAATTTTCAAATTCACCAAGAAGGTGGGTAAAAGAGGGTAAAAAGTTCAATAAAATTTTATATATCTAATATTATTATATAATGTATTCAATGAATTACATTTAAATAATATAGGTATTATTAATATATTTTGACTTAAAATAAATTTAAATAAAATAAATAATTATTTAAATAAAAATTTAGTTTTAAACAATAACGCATTGTTTTTTACTATTCATTAAGAATTGAAAGTTTTCTGAAAAATACCAAAAATTCACCCTAAGATAATTTTGATCTTCCAAATCCCAAAATGAAGTCCATTTTAAAAAATAAAATGTATAAAATTTCAAAAATTTAGTATTACTATTCATAATGGCTAGTTTGATTGGTGGTGGTGTGCTAGAACTCGAAGTTTCGTACAATGCAAGCTATTGTATTATTAAAAAAAGCATATCGTGGAAGCTTGGGGTATTACATTCATCCCTCCTTCAAATAATTCCGTCCTTGAAATTTCTATAATATTAAAGCATAAAAATATTTGGGTGGTTCTTCATTATATGTTCCTCGAGCTCCCACGATGCCTCTTCTATCTTATGGTTTCCCCATAGAACTTTCACCAGATGAGTCGTCCGGTTTCTCACCACCTATTCTCTTGTATCAAGAATTCAGATAGGCTCTTCAAAATAAGACGGGTCGGTTTCCAGTTCTATTTCTTCATAGGTGAGTACATGCCTTCGGTCAGACATGTATTTTCTCAATAGTAATACGTGGAACACATCATGGACTTTGGAGAGACTTGGCGGCATTACCAAACGATAAGCTATAACTCCAATTCGTTCTATAATTTTGACAGGTCTGATGTACCTGGGACTTAATATACACTTCTTACTGAATTGTACAACACCCTTATATAGAGATACCTTCAAGAAAACATGATCTTTTACTTGAAATTATAAATCCTTCCTTCGGTTTTCGACATAACACTTTTGCCTACATTGAGCTGCTTTGATGTGGGTTTGGATAATCTTCACTTTTTCCATTTTTTCCTCAACAAGTTCTGAGCCATCGAGTTTTCTTTCACTAGCATAATCCCAACAAGTTGGTGTGCGACATCTCTTTCCATATAATGCTTCATATGGTGCCATCTGAATACTTGAATGGAAGATATTGTTATAAGAATATTCTACCAGAGGTAAATACTGATCCCACATACCTTGAAAGTCAAGTGAGCTAGATCTCAATATGTCTTCTAAGGTTTGAATAGTCTGTTCCGATTGTCCATCAGTCTGAGGGTGTTAGGAAGTGCTCAAACAAAGTATTGTATCCAAGGCCTTCTAAATACTTTTATATAATCTTGATGTAAAGTGGGGATCATGATCAGAAAAAATCGATAGGGGTACTCCATGAAGTCTTACAACTTCATTAATGTATAGTCTTGCTAAATGTTCATGTGGTAAATCCTCTTTTATAGAAGGAAAATGTGCTGACTGGGTAAGATGATCAACAATGACCCATATTGCATCATTACTTCTAGGAGTATTTGGTAACCCCATGAAAAAGTCCATTGTAATATCATCCCATTTCCACTCAGGTATGGGAAGTGGTTGCAATACTCATCTAGGATGTTGTATTCCAGCCTTCACCTGTTGACAAACCATACATCTTGACACATAATCAGAAATCTCCCTCTTCATGTTGTCTGACCAAAAATGTTCCTTTAAATATCTATACATCTTAGTGATACTAGGGTGTATAGAGAAATTGGATCTATAAACATCATCCAACAATTCCCTTTTTAGATCAGGAATTTTAGGAACACAAAGTCTCTTCCCAAATTTCAAAATTCCATTTTCATATATGAATTCAATCAATATCCCATCATTCCACAATTTAATTTTCTTTTTGAAACTCATCATCATCAGTCTGAGAACATTTTATCCTTTCTAGTAAAGGTGGTTTGGAATCCATTTGAAAAATTATTTATTTTTCACCTTCCAGGATTATTCCCATATCTATATTTACTAGATCCATGAACATAGGATCCCTTTCAACTCTCATCTTTTTCAAAACTCCATTATACTTTCTTCTCAAATCATCTTCCACCTTATTTTTTTCCCTGGGTGGTAGTGTATAGCGAAATTATGATCTTTGAGTAGTTCAAGACATCATATTTTCTTCATGTTGAGTAACTTCTATGAGAAAATATACTTCAAACTCCTGTGATCGATATAAATCTCACATTTTTCACCATCAAGATAGTGTATCTATATCTTCAAAGAAAATATTACAGCTTCTAACTGAATATCATGAGTGGGATAGTTTTGTTATTGAATGTTTAGATGTCTTGATGCATAGGCAATAACCCTATTATCCTGCATAAGGACACAACCAAGTCCTTTCTTTGATGCACCACTATAAATAACAAACCCATCATTCCTAGATGGTAGAGTCAATATAGGAGCATTGAATAATCTTCTCTTCAGTTCTTCAAAACATTCTTCATACTCATTTGTCCAAACAAATTTAACCCCTTTACGTGTGAGCTTGGTTAATGGGTTGGCCAATCAGGGAACATTCTGGACAAAATGCCGATAATAACCTGCTAAACCAATAAAACTATGTACCTATGTTATACTCGTCGGTGCTGGCCATTCATGGATTTCATTGGTCTTTAAAGGATCGACAGAGATTCCATCATTAGTTACAATATGGCCAAGAAAATAAATTTCCTGAAGCCACAATTCACACTTTCTAAACTTCCCATATAATTCATTTATTTTGAGGGTTTTTAGAATAGTGCACAATATATTTTCATGATCTTCATAGCTTTGGGAGTATACCAAGATATCATCAATAAATACAACTAAAAAGTTATCAAGATATTCCTTTAAAACGCTATTTATTAGATCCATGAATATATAGGGTGCATTAGTCAGTTTAAAAGACATTATTGTAATCTCGTAATGCCCATACCTGGTACAAAATGCTATCTTCAGAATGTCTTCCTTCTTCACACACAACTAATGATATCCAGATCGAAGGTCAATATTTGAAAAATATTGAGCTCTATGAAGTTGATCAAATAAATAATCAATGTGAGGTAGGGGATACTTATTCTTTATTGTTATAGAATTGATCTCCCTGTAGTCAATGCACAACCTCATAGATCCATTTTCCTCTTAACAAAAAGAACAGGGGCTCCTCATAGCGAAACACTAGGGAGAATAAATCCTTTTTTACTTAATTACTCTAGTTTTTTCTTTAGTTCCTCTAATTCCACAATATAAATTCTATAATGGGTCTTTGATATGGGCCTAGAACTAGAAATTAAATCAATGGAAAACTAAATTTCTCATTCTAGAGGATGTCCACGTAAATCCTATAGAAACACATCAACATATTATTGCACAATAGGTACATCATCTATTTTAACATTTCTTTCCTCACCCATAGTTATTTTACTCTCTTCCTCCCCAATAATTGAATTCAGTAGAGATACTGGGGGAGGATCTAGATGAGATTCAAATGGTGACGTTTCTGCTCTAAAGATAAGGTATTTCTTATCATCATAAAAAATGGTAACCTCTTTTTTATTACAACAAATTTTCACATCATGGTTTAAAATCCAATCCATTATTAGGATTATATCAAATTAAATGATGGGTATGACAATTAGATTAGTAAATAAAGCACATCTATATGCCCTAATGGGAACAGATTCACAAAAGTTTGTTGCAATGATACTTCCCTTAAGAGTTTTTACTGACATCTACCTTGTTAAATAAAATTGGAAATATCTAATTTTCTTAGAAAAATAGGAAGATATGAAACAATGAGATGATCCATAATCAAATAAATAATTTTATAAATTTGAGGAAACTATTAAATTACCTGCCACCACATCATTCGGAGCATCAACCTCAGCAATAGTTATCGCATAAGCTTGGACTTTCACCCTTGTCCTTTTCTGCAGTAAGTTTTCTTGATATTTAGGATATTCTTTTTCATAATGCCCCATTTATCTACAATTGTATCATTCAAAATTGACAACCTCTTTATTTCCATTGAAATCATGAGCTTGGTGGAATTTTTCACCACACTTGTGATAGACTCCCATTACCTTCAAGAAAGTACTAGGGTGTTTCTTCCCACATTTACTATAGGATGGGAATTCAACTTTTTCCTTATTCCCCTTATTTTCATTTCCAGAGTGTTCAATAGATCTCTTCTTTTCTTGCTTTTCTTTAAAATTGTAAGACTTAGAGAATTCCTTTTCTGTCTTGATAGCACATGAGACAATATCTTCATATGATGAAAAGTATTTTGAGACTAATTCTCGATGGAGAAATGGTTTTAACCCATCTAAGAATCAATAAATATTACTCCCTCGGTTACGTATATAATCTGTAGCATGCCTTTCTAACCTTGTAAAGATAGCCTCAAACTTTGTGACATTCTCATCCTCCTTTTGCCTGATACTGTGAAATTGTCTTTCTATATCCGCTCGATGGTCATGAGGAAAGTATTTTTCTAAGAAAAGCTCTTTAAACTCCCTCCATTCCATATTTGATACTTCTTCATCTTCCTTTGTGTTTTGAATTAATGACCACCATTGATCTGCATCTCCTGTGTGGTGATAAAATTCCATGACAATTTTTTCCCTTCTACTACTCCTCAAAGCATGAAATATTTTCTCTAAGGAACTTATCCATTGCTAAGATAAAAATGGATTTGTCTTCCCATTGAATGTTTGTTTTTTTCCTTATGAAGTTGTCTAATGTTGATCCTCCGCATTGTGGATCAGGGTGCTTCATATGGGTAAGGTTATTATCCATAACCTGAGTGAGTTCTCCCAGTATGGTTATAAGTTGTTCAGCACCAGTTTCATCACCATCTCCACTATAATTATCTTGAGTAGGAGGGAAATACCTACATGGATTACCTGTGTTGATATGGTTTTCACTCCTTTCACTAGGTTCCAATTCGAAACAATGGCATACACTAGATTAGTTTATGAATCACAATACACAATTCCTAACTAGTAAAATACCTAACCTAAGTTGAATAGTTTATGCATATAATTTGTAATCATAAAAAATGTTTTCTTTGAGTAATTATATACTCATAAATTCTTCATAATGGTTTTTAAAGAAAATGTGAATTATCCTAAGCATACCCCCAAAGAGTGTCATAACCAAGAGTGCAACAAGGCCCGTTCTTGTGTACCGGGATACCCCGGGTCAAGCATGAAACTCATTTTTAGAGTTTTCACACCTAGGTACATCTATTCCGAAGCTACCTCTACCTGCTCGTATCTAGACAGGGATGTATTTCATTGAAAACTCACGAAATCTATACATTACCAAAATTCTAGGAAGTTATTATATAATAATCCTCAAAGTCTATCTTAGGGTAATTTTCTCTAATTAGAGTTTTTCTAAATCTATCTTCCAAAAGTTTTACTAAACTTCCTCTAATACAAACTGTAATTCCCCAAACCTAGTTACCCAGAGTCGGTGCATTTTTACATAATATTGGCATGATCACAAGGAATAAAATCCAGAAAGACCGATCAATTTAGTTGCCTTGGAAGTACTAGATACAAACATAAGTTTTACATTGCATTATGAAATAAAAAACAACAACATTGTGTCTTCTATTAACACATTCATCTTTCATAGACTATCCCTATAGGTCAGTGATAATATACTTCTTCGCATCCTGGGAAAAATAAAACATATAAAGGAGTGAGATCAGGTGCTTAGTAGTGATAAAAATACAACAGGAACTTTCATAAATAAGTATAAACATTTAAGGCAATGTATAAGACTAAATAAAAAGACATTTAAACATAAAATTCAGCCTAATATGGTAAATATAAATCAAATAATTCCATTTATTTATTCACATGGATATTCTACTAGTCGAGTAATCACATGTAATATCAATAGCCAATTTTATAATGATGGAATGCATAATGCCGAACATCATAACCACATAGTCAAGGCCTCGTGCCAAGACTACAAATAAGATTTTTTCAAGGCCTTGTGCCAAGACAGTAGTTTGTCTCATGAGACCTACCGATGCATCGAGGAGCTATAGCGGGCTCTACCCATCACTAACTAAGTCCAATGCATTCCTTATATGAAAAGGTTGAAACATAACATAAACATTTGTATTAAAAATAGCATACGAAATTTTAATACTTTAACCATAAACCATAAATGGTATAAAAATAACACATCCACAGTAAAAAATATCACTAAACCTTCAATACAATATGGAAGATTGTATCATAATAAATAAACTTCAAACAAGTGTAAGATCCATCAAATGATGTTGACATAGATGAAAGAAAAACTATTTGAGAGAAATATATATTACTATTTTGAAATCATTTAAAAGTCAAATAATTATAAAATAAATCATTTATTTTCAAAAAAAACTCTTATAATGTTGTAAGAGAAGCTTCAGAGATGTTATAACGGCAGAAAATAGCCGCACTCGACATATAAGTTAAAAAAAATTCTTTCCTTAATTTTGTCGAAAGGGACGTAAAGGACCTTGTTTGGAAAATGACAAAAATATTCCTTTATAAACATTCTATAAAAAGTTAAACAATGGTATAAATGACTTTAACCCATAGTCTAGGAAATAGTAAAAATGTTTTGAAATACATTTTTAAGAAACACTGATGTGGATGATAAAGAGGTCCCATTAGATACTTAGGCAAAAAACAATCTCATATAAGTAAAGAGATAGTAATATTAACCCTTACATGTAATATTAACCTAGAAAATTAAAGGAATTCATAATAAGTTTCAATTTACATTTATTTGGATATTTATAATATCAATTATTTTAATCTTTCATTAATAGGGTAATTACTATATCATCATTGTATCATAATTAAATTTAATTATTTAATGTCTAAAAATTATAAATAAAATACCATTATGTAGGAAATATTTTTATCTTTATAATGAATACTTATAGTCGAATTTATCTTTTATATAACACTATATTAAAAATGGTTTAGTTGTTAAACTTTGAATTTAACACTTTTAACTCTTCTTTAAATAAAATATTAATAAATGTCCTAATATAATCCAAATGGAAAAAAAGGATCATATTTTATTCCTAAGGTTGATTTTGGTTGAAATAAACATATCCAATAGAATTAGGATATGTGTTAGGGTAATTATAATATCATTTTTACCTTTAATTTCCCTATTTACTTTTAATTGTGGTAAATAAAAGTCAAAAGTTACTATTCAACAAAAAATATTTTCATCTTATTGAACCAAATTTTAATTACTGATATCAATTGCGTTTCTTGAATTTTTGAAATTCAATTCACAGAAGCGGTAAAATTACGTTTTATGCAAATTTGAAAATGCGCCTAGAAGGTGGGTAAAAGACGGCAAAAAGTTCAATAAAATTTTATATATCTAATAGTATTATAAAATGACTTCAATAAATTAAATTGAACTAATATAGGCATTATTTGTCTATTTTAACTTCAAATAAATTTAAATAAAATAAATAATTATTGAAATTAAAAGTCCGTCTTAAACAATAACGCAGTGCTTTTCACTATTCATCAAAAACTGAAAGTTTCAGAAAAATATAAAAAATTCACTGTAAGCTAATTTTGATATTATGAATTCAAAAATGAAGTCCATTTTGAAAAATAAAATTTAAGAAATTTCGAAAAGTGGGTGTTATTATTCATAATGGCTAGTTTGATTGATCGTGTTGTGCTATAACTCGAAGTTGCGTACAACACAATCTATTGTATTATTAAAAAAAGCGTACCATGGTAGATTGGGGTGTTACATTATTTCCTCCTTCAAATAATTTCATCCACTAAATTTCTAGAATATTACAGCATAAAAAGATTCGGGTGGTTCTTCATCATATATTCTTTGGTTTCCCATGTTACCTAACCCATCTTACGGTTTCTCTGTAGAACTTTCACTAGACGAGTCGTCCAGTTTCTAAGCACTTGTTCTCTAGTATTAAGAATTATAATAGGATCTTCACAATAATACAGGTTGGGTTCCAGTTCTATTTCTTCTTAGGTGAGTACATGTGTTGGGTCAGGAATGTGGTTTCTCAATAGTGATACATGGAACACATCATGAACTTTGGAGAAATTTGGAGGCATTGGAAAAGAATAAGCTACAACTCCAATTCGTTCTACAATTTATAAAGGTCCGATGTACCTGGGATTTAATATACCCTTCTTACTGAATCGTACAACACCCTTCCATGGAGATACCTTAAAAAACATCATCTTTTACTTGAAATTATATATCCTTCCTTCAGTTTTCGGTATAGATATTTTCCCTACTTTGAGATGCTTTGATATTGGTTTGGATAATCTTAACCTTTTCCATTGTTTCCTCAACATGTTATGGACCTTTTTGTTTTCTTTCACCAACATCATCCCAACAAGTTGGTGTGTGACATCTCTTTCCATATAACGCTTCATATGATGCCATATGAATACTTGAATGGAATCTATTGTTATAGGAAAATTCTACCAGAGGTAAATAATAATCCCACATACCTTCAAAGTCAAGTGAGAAATATCTCAACATGACTTCTAATGTTTTAAAAGTCTGTTATGATTTTCCATCAGTTTGAGGGTGGTAGGCAGTGCTCAAACGAAGTTCAGTATCCAAGGCCTTCTAAAGACTTTTCCAAAATCTTAATGTAAAACGAGGATCATGATCAGAAACAATTGATAGGGGTACTCCATGAAGTCTTACAACTCCATTAATATAGAGTCTTACTAAATTTTCAAGTGGTAAATCTACTCTTCTAGCAATAAAATGTGCTGACTTGGTAAGACGATCAATAATGACCCATATTACATCATTCCTTTTAGGATTCTTTGGTATCCCCATGAAAAATTCCATCGTAATATCATCCCATTTCCACTCAGGTATGGGAAGAGGTTGCATGAATCCTCTAGTATTCTTTCTTATAGCCTTAACTTATTTCCAAACCATATATCATGACACATAATTAGAAATCTCCCTCTTCATGTTGTCCCACCAAAATTTTTCCTTCAAATCTCTATACTTCTTAGTGCTACTAGGGTGTATAGAGAAATTGGAGCTATGAGCATCATCCAACAATTCCATTTTTAGATAATGTATATCGGAAACACAAAGTCTCTTCCCAAATTTCAAAATTCCATCTTCATATATGAAGTCAATCAATCTCCCATTATTCACATCTTTAATTTTTTGTTGAGACTTCTCATTATCAGTTTGAGATCTTTTTATCCTTTCTAGTAAAGATGGTTTGGAAACCATTTAAAAAAGTATTGATTTTTCACCATCCATGATTATTCCCATATCCATATTTACTAGATCCATGAACATATGATCCCTTTCAACTCTCATCTTGTTCAAAACTCCATGATCCTTTCTACTCAAAGTATCTGCCACCTTATTCTCCTTCCCTGGGTGGTAGTTTATAATGAAATCATAATCTTTGAGTAGTTTTAAGCCATTTTCTTTTCCTCATGTTGATTTCTTTCTATGAGATAATATACTTTAAACACTTTTGATCGGTATATATCTCACATTTTTCACTATAGAGATAGTGTCTCTATATCTTTAAGGAAAATATTACAGTTAGTAACTCAAGACCATGAGTGGGATAGTTTTGTTCATTAATTTTTATCTGTCATGATGCATAAGAAATAACCCTATCATTATACATAATGATACAACCAATTCCTTTCTGTGATGCATCCCTATAAATAACAAACCCATCATTCTCTAATGGTAGAGTGAAGATAGGTGCATTGACTAATATTATATTCAGTTCTTCAAAACAGTATTCACACTCTTTTGTCCAAAAAAATTTAACCCCTTTACGTGTGAAAATGGTTAATGGGTTAGACAATCATGGGTGAGGTCGCATAGTATCTAATAATTTAAGAGTCATTAAGAAATTAAAAAAATCATATTTTTTCACCAATACCATCATTAAGACCGTCCATGAGAGATGGTGATGAAAAACCGAAATCATCCCTTTACGGAGGTGATAATATGTGCACATGATATAATGACAATTCTTGTTTTTCTTAGTATCCTCTAGACAATAAATAATTTTCATAACATTATTATAATAAAATCTCAATTCACTATTGATTTTTAGGTTTTAATAACACTATGGTTATGGTTTTTTATAAAGTATGAATAAAAAATAAGCATTAAGAATGATGTGATAACTATGTTGATACCTTTAAACTTCTATCGATGGAAACATGATTTTTGAAGGAATTTGGCGAATATGAGGTGAATATAAGATTTTGGGGTTGTAAAGGACATCAAGGAGGGAAAATTTTGGTTTTTTTTCAAGAAAATTTCAAAATAGTGGTGGATTATTGAAAGGGTTTAAGTGTCTTCCATTTTATTAATGAAGAAGAGGGACTTTTCCATGGAAAACATTGTTAAGTAAGGGGTAAAAATAGAATAACATGAAATTTATGTGAGTTAGGTGACGTACAGTTGTTAAGATATGCATTTATGAATATAAAAAATAAAAATGTATTTATATAAGCTCTAAAGTTTATGATAATTTACGAAAATTAGATCCACCTTAGATTAGTCATTTAAACACTTATTACAATTAATAAAATATAAATCATATTAATTACATATTACAAAAAAATAAAACAAGGATCTTTTTAGCAAATTTTTCATTTTTATTATTAATTGGGGCTTCATTTATCCTAATTCATTTGAAAATATGACAAAAATTTGATTTTAAATTAAACACACATAACACATAAAAATTATTTCTAAATAAAAAGTGTTTTTAAACATTAAACTAATGTATAAGAAAAATTTTTGATGGTATATAATTTACATGATAGTTAATGATTCATTAAAAAAATAAAGGTATAAATATTTAAAATTAATCTAAAATTGGATTTCACTATGAAAATATTTAACTAAATAAAATCTTTTTTAATATTCTAATAAATTTTTTCTCAAGACCTAAAATATTAAAATTGAACTTATATTTTCAAAATAATATCTTAGATATCATAATTATACCATTATTATATATATTTTATCAATTTAAAGAGTTTATAAAATTTCTGTCCATGATTTTATATTGATAAAGTGATAAAATTAACTCTTTCTAAAAAACCTATATTTTCCCCTATTCACCTATAAATCATTTATTTTATAAAAATTCCAAAAAAAATCATCACAATCTAACAGGACCATGATAAATTCATAAATGATGTTAATTTTTTCCAATTTACCTCATAAAACTAATGAAACTAAATTTAAAATAAAATCATAAAATATCAAGAAAAGTCATTTTTATAGGGAATATTTGTTAACACATTAAATATTATTCTAAAATTAATGTTTATCATAAATATATCAAAAATGAAAAAATATCCATTTTATAATAACATTTTAATCATAAAATGATATTTTATTGCTTTATAGTTGTACTAGTGGAGTTTTATTTTAAGGTGGATTTAATTTATTTTTTTATACATATATATGTCAAAATTATGTTACCACTATTTATACCTACTAAATCTATAACTACATTATGATTTTATATATTTTTCTGGTTTTTGGTGTAGCATATGGATAAAACCATAGAACATAGTTTATATTTAAGGATAAAAAATTAGGTCATTATAGTAAGGGAAATCTTGGAAATTTTCTAGGAAAACATGGAATGTGAATATGGGAGTTATTGGAAAGGAACAAGTTTTGAATATGGTTTACATAACCATGAAGCATATCCATGTTATTTGTATGTTTTTGGATAGTGGTAACTCATAGAGTCGACACACAATTTTCCAAACCTTGTGGTATAATTGTGAAACTTTAAAAGTTTTAGACAATCATGATTCTCAATATTGCTACATAATTTTATCAACCACGAAACATAATTAATTAATTAAGAAAATTAAAATTTAAACCTGAAAATATCCCAAAAAACCTAATTCTTCATTCCCTAGCATAGGTTCCCAACACCAATCCTTCGCTTCAGCGATTTTAAATGGTCTTTAACTTCCAAACTCTATCCTTGATGATTATTTAAGTGTTTTATTTTGGAAACAAAAGGTAAAGTCTTCATTATTCTCTTATATTCATAATGTTATCATTCTCTATTAAAAAATACCCTATATCAGGTTTTTTGTGGCCATATCTATTGGATTAGAGAAATTTTGGTCGAACTTTCTGATGAGTTTTTTGATAAATAGATGTAAGGGTCCAAATATGTCAGATCATGTGATGATTCTTTATGTAATTCATTTTTGAGGTAATTGGTTTTCCTCATACCTTTTTCTTTGGAATATGAAAAATATTTGATTTCTAAAATAATTGACCACTTCTTCAAAATGAAATTATCATTATAAAATTCTAATGGATTGTGCACTCATTGGTTAGTTATTGATTCATGGGTTATGGGTGACTTCCAAAAGGTGCTTGAAGAATTGAGTAAATATTTTTTCTAAATCAAAGAAAGGTTTGGATGTTTTAACTTTGAATATTATGGTCATCGTGTGTTCATGTTTACTATAACTTGTTGAGGTGGACTTGGTAATGTGGCTAATTTGGGACAATGGTTTTCTCGAGGTGATGCATGGTGGAGGACAGATCTCCAATCATGAGAAATGGAGGAGTTATTTGCAATTTTTGGGTGTGTGTGTGTATGAGAGAGAACAAGGATGGTATATTCAAAGTGATTTAGAAATAATCATTTCTTCTTACCATGATAACTATATTTTTAGTGAAATTCTCTAAAATATCTTCCTACCTATTTTATATATAAAATTTGAAATAGATTTATCTACATTGGTTTTTTATACAACTATTTTATAAATACATTTATAAATCCAAATTCTTATTTTAGTGAAATATTGAAAAATAATAGTGTTTTTCCTACTAGTTTTTTATACTCAACCCATGAATATGAACTTTTGTCCATATATAGACACTTTTTTCTATGATACAAGAAAGGAAAATGTTTCATAATTCACTTACGGTGCTTCTTGATGTAGGTGTAATTGAATGTTAGAGATGGATCATGAGACTTAGTCATGTTTTGGATATATAGAGAGCTACCACCTTGGTGTTGGTGTTTTTGATTTATTTTGGATACATGGTTGTTCTAGTTTATTATTAACACTATTACTCTGATTATTTTTTTTTTATAATTTTATTTTTTATTTGACTCATGCATCATTTATACAGTTGTATTGGTTTTCTTAATTTATGGGTTTTTGTGTGTATTTGTGTGTGTGTGTAAAATGGAAAAATCATTCCTCTATTACTTATTAAACCATTATAATTTATTTATAACATTCTATTTTCGAGGAATATCACCTAAGTTCAGTGGAACCTCATCTCTTTCCAAGACAATGGTTATGGCCATCTTGTTATAATTAATATCAGGTGGATTGGTCCATTGGTAGAGATGGTAGTAATATGATAAGACATTTTGGGGCATGAGAATTATAGAATAAAAATATGTACCTAAACTATTTATGTTGAACTTTTATTTATTGGGGTTTTCAAAGTACAAAACTATTATAAAACACTCTTAGGTAAGTTATTATAGTATCATCATGGATTTAGCCAATTCACATTTGGTATTTTACAATAGTAAAGAGACTTACCACTAGGACTATATTATTACATGATTATATTATTTGGTATTTTTCTATTATGATTTTGATTATTTTGATAAGATATATGATATAACCTTAAAAAAATAAGAAGTAAAATAATTAATAAGAAATTGTTGATATGGTTATAGAATATAAATTTCACTAGTTAAGAGAAGGATAAACTAGAACGATGGTGCATTAGATAATGTGATCCCCTCTAAACCACATGTTAAGTAGTAGCTTTTCTAGAGTATTATACAAGAATTCTAGGATATCGATAAGGGGCCTTGGGTTAAGGAACCCCAATGAGTGAATAACTTATGTGAATTCATTAAATAGAATCCACTAACATTTCATGGTGATTTGTGACTTAAGAAGTTTGGCTGGGTAGGAAGAACATAATATTTGACTTCCTCAAAACTCTACGTGAGATGGAGTTCAATATAGAATCATACATTCTAGAATACATGGAATGATAACGGTGGGACTTACTTGTTCATTATAAACTAGATCAGGGTCTTACTCTGTAGGATTTCTAGGATTTGTTCAATAAAAACTTTTATTCACACGCCATCCAGCTATAAAAGATAATGGACTTCTTCTAGCTAAAAAAATAAGTATGCCGGTGACTAAATATGTTTATCGATTCATGCACCTAAATTGTTTCGCACAAGAGCTAACTTCTAGTTAAAGTCATAATGTGAGAATTTTTTAGGCATTTCAAAGACCATATAATCATTATAATTTAGTCATGATCTATATTCTAGATTATATATAAATGTTGAAAAATCCTCTAATGGGAGTGAGAGATATTATAGGGAATCATAGTGGGAAGGACACCTTTTTTCATCCAAGAATACGTGGGAACTCTAATTTAGGGAATAAGTGAAAATGGTAGAGTTATTACCATAGTAGCAGGGCATTGAAGAATCAGTACACTAAGTCAATCTCTTATCCACAATGTTGGAAAATTTATTAGGTACCTTTTAGTCTATATCTCTTTAGTATAAGAAGATGGAGTTTACTACACAACCATGATATTTTCGAAACATTTTAAAATTGGAACATAATTGGAAATATTGTTTTATATCTGAAAATTCAACCTGAGAAGATGGCTCGAACCTGTCTCATGTCTCCCATGATCAATCTATATGATATCATCAAAATAGTTCACTCCCACATAATCAAATGAACCAATATAACTCCATGAATATTGTAACATTAATTTTTTCCTTTCAATACTTTATAATATTTTAATTAATATTTTTGAATATATGAACTAGTAGTGCATGATATTCTAAGGCATATTGATCCTTGGTGTTGATATAGTAAAAATATTCAATATACTATATTTCATGTACACAATTTTTTATATATAATGTAATAAAATTGAAAAGTGTCTCGGATCAAAAATCTAGGAGTGTCATAAAATTTGGATTTTATGTTTTAACCTAGGGGTGACATAACCTTTTTCAGTGTTTAATGTTTGGTTAAAAGTGATCATGGGAGAAATGGTAAATTAATTAATTATTTTATTTTATTTATTTTTTTAAGACCTGGACCTCCTCTATTTGAACCAAGTTACATGAATGTCTTACGGTTAGTAGCATGACTCTATGGATTTGTGAGGAGATTGTGGAGAATAATTAGTGGATGTTATAATCTTTGATCGATGATCAGAGATTCGTAGGGACCACCAATTCCAACAGAGTCCATGGATATCACCAATGGCAACAATTCATAAACATTTTTTTAGTGATTGGTCCAACCGTGAGGTAGGGAATTTGATTTTGTGTATTTCAACCCCATTTTTATCCCATATCACATGTGATTCAATAATTATATCAATATTTATTCAAAGATTGATGGATGATTTATGGATATCCTTTTATCTTTCTATAGATAAGAATTGATTATATTTGATTATTTCTCTTTGTTATTCATTCTAATATAAAAAAAATTGAGACCAACCTGAACAATTGATGAGGATCATTATTCATCTTTATTTTTTGAGATTTTCTCCCATAATTATTTTCATGTTCATAATCAGTATTTCCTTGGGATCATAGTTCAATGAATACCTAAAAACCAATCATTGTTTATATGGTCTTTGGCAAGATGGTTTGTTTCTATGGATTTGGATTCAGGTTCAAGAGCACAATTGAGGTGCATTATGCTATGAGGGGAAATTTAGGTATTGAATCAGAGTATTTATAAGGTTCAGTGCAATAGAGTTTTTATATATGTAGATTAGGTTGCTAGAATCCAGCTATTAGTGATGGATCAGGCACAATTGACCCTAAATTAGAACTGCATGACATGATTGAGGGCATATCTGGTGGTTACAGTGTTGGGAGCAGATGACATGTAAATTTTCTATATTTATGGATAAATACCTACTACAATATGTGCAGTCCAAGAAAATAGGTCATGTAATTCTTTTTGAGTTTCTCCTAGGGTTTATGCATGGAGATAAATATCACATTATGTGTAGTGGGTCCACACACCATGTGAACCTTAACCTGCCAGCTTGGAATGTATAAAGAGTACACATCCAGTGTTCTATGTGATCCCAAAAGTCACGTGGTTAGATCAAATTCCATGTACCCCTTTTTTTAGATGACCCGTTGTGTATAAAGAGTGCACACCTTGTAAACCATGTGTCCCATACACACCGTGTACTTTAGAAAGTACACAGGCATGGGAGATTGGCACATGCTAATTTCCAAGATGACCTCTACACACTGTATATCTCTAGTGGAGGCACCTTATATATGAAGGAATACATGTCATGTGAGTGTGATATAGGTTCAATTCCATATATACGGATAAAAATTATGTACCCTATGGGATAAACCATTTACTCATTTTAGGTTAAGTTGGATTCCTTGATCTTTAACTTTGCATATCTCCCCCTTTTATACTTGGGTTTTAGCCTAGGAGTACCCTATCTTGGTTCGTTTCTATATAGAACATGATGGATATCTTCATTTTTTAATTCGAGATATGGAAGTAGTTGGTGCGAGTGTGACTCATTTTTTAAATATTCTTGGTCAATGGTAGTGATTGGGTTTGATCTTTAGTGAGACATCAAGGTTGGAAAATCCCCTATCGCACAAGGGTGTGGGTCCCCCACACTCTTTACCAAAGTAGTAGTGATCGAGTGTGATCATCTAAGGGTTACTAGGGTCGGTACTCTCTTGTCTCATTAGGGAGTGGGTATCCCATTATCATTACATAGGTAGAGTTGGTACTCCATTATATTATATAGGGTGATCATTACTCTATCTATGGAGTGTTTATCCCCCATTTTAAGCTCCAATAGGGAGCAGGCCCCCCACTAGAGTTGTGGAACCCACATATGTGAAACATAATGGTGATTTGTGGGTCCCTAAAAATATAGTCTTCTATGGTTTTCGTGATGTTAGAAATTAGAGATGGACCTTTAGAGTTTCAAGATAACTCTTCATTCTTACCTAGGTTGCAGAGATGGAGATCCAATTTATCTCTCATTTGGGATTCATATTGAGAATATCTATGTTATGGATATTATGGTTGTTATGGATGTTGTCTCATATATTGATTGACATAACCTCATGGTTATGAGACAAATAATCTCCCTTAATGATTATTGTTTTGTGATATTAGGGTGACCTATTGGGTATGTTTATACTCACCCCTGCATGGTCTTCTGCACTATGTGTTGTGTTGTATACAGATAATAGGAAGATTTGTTTTGACTACGATGGACTTAGTATCAGTTGAGATTAATAGTATGAGGTCGTGCTAACTATGTTTGGTGGTTAGGATCTAGGATTTGTAGCCGATCTCTCCCTCCTCTACTCTTTACACTTGATGTCAGTTTGGGACCCCCTATACTTCTATTTGGGAAAATATTTTTCTCTTTTTAGAATATTTATTATATTTATGTTTTTTTATTTATATATTCGATAGAGGTTGTTACAAGTATGTTTATTATCTTAATGTTTTATCCTTTTATTATTCCTGTACAGTCTTTCATAGAGATGGTTGTGTGCATGCGTATAGGTACAATAGGCCAAGGCCTCCCATTTTAGTTTATTCCTACTTAGTGTTAGTCAGCAGTACCTTGCCTATTAGAGTTAGGATTTTTGTTATGACATTCCTATTACCATAAAATAGGTAGCCTCTAATGGGTTGGGTCATGATAAAGTTGTATCAGATCAGTTCATCCTAGAATTGAATTTTGGAGATGGCTTAATTGTGAGGTTTGTTTTGGGAGCTAGGGAAGTGGTTTTACAATGTGTCATGTTTATCTCTCAGGTCAAGGAATCCAGTTATGGTGTTTTATCCAATTTATAAATTCAACAGGACTCTGATAACATTATTATTGACTTAGAATATGTAGACACTGGTAATAGAGAAAAAATTAGTGTATGCATCATATAGGAATGGGTTGTGGTTTCCATGTATTTCTTAAGTCAGCTACACATATATTATCCTTGATCATGGTACATCTTGAAAATTTTTAATATGAATTCCTGATAAAAAATAGTTATGATTTTAAGATAGATTTGTGACAATGACCAATTGAGAAATGAGGCCTTGGTTCAGGGACCCACTCATCTGGTGTTTCCTCTGGGCGAGCATAGAGCAGTGCGACCACCTAGTGAGAAGTACATTGACCATCATCTAGTGGGCCAGAAAAATGATCATTCTCATTTTGAGAAATGAATGGATACAATAGAATGGGATAATAGTGTGTTCAGGATTAACGTGATGTGAATGTATAAATTATTAAGATCACTAAGGTTTTATGAGGAACCAAACCCTCAAGCAGAGGAGGATTGTATCAATGTTGTGGCGTGGGTTTTCCAGCTTGTACGAAACCTAAACGACCAGATAGTCATTCTCATGACTCATTTTTTATATATTAGTAGATATTTTTGGTGGTACTAGAAGATGAAAAACCCATATTGATTGCACATCATGGGTTCTGAGAAGAGAGATCTCTCGGGATTCATGGTGAGATAGACCCCCTTCTCAGACTATAGAGGTATGGCATGGTGTGAAATTTCTACATTGAAAGAACCCCATTTGATGGTGGTCCTGGTGAAGAGACTTATCCAAGGCGATGTAGGGTTTTAGTAGAGCCTTGTGTTAGTGATTCTTGATATTTATTTAGAAACACAATAAATAGGGACACTTCCCTAATTGAGATGCATTGTTATGATATGATCCAAAGTCATCTTGTCGAGTTAGTGCTGCCTAAAGAAAGTAGTGATGAAGTTTAGTATATTAGTTCATTTGGATTGAATGAATGAGATCATTTTGATGTGTCAAGGTGTTTTAGTGGTCCCTTAATAAGGGGGATAATTGGGAAAGGAGAATCATGGATTCAAGAAGTAGAGGCTTATAACCCTGAGGCTCTAGGTGTGATTGAAATACGAACTATGTTTTATCTCCTCCAGTTGTAGTTTTGGTACACAATCTCATGAAAATTTTTAATAGACGTAGACCATGTTCAGGGAATATAAATACTTGTGGATCCTTTTATCTTAAACCTTTCATTTAGAGGAATATGCATACATGATCAGTGATCATATTGATTTACTGACTGTGTGACCTAACTCTCAGAGGAGAGAGACATGCATATGAAATATTTTCATAGCAGGTGGTGAGGTGCTATGATGTTTTCCTCATTATATATTGGTTTCCTACTACTAGTATGGGTTTCAAAGTATCTAGGTCATGGGTTTGAGTTTTCATGCACTAGTAAGGAGTGATTCTAGGAATAGTAGGATGAGCTCATTTGTTGGTTGATATAGTTAATTCCTTATCAGATAGCTAGTATAACCCTTGGATTAGTGGATACTATGAGCTTTCAGTTCCTATAAAGTTTGTATGTACGGTGAAAATTTCACTAAGAATGTGCAATGTTTACCTCTCCATTAAGTGTTCATTTTCAGAATAGAATTTCACCTAGGAAGGATCAATATCTATACTAGAATATTATACGACGTAATCTAACTATATGATATGAAGGTGTGTTTGTGTAGTCTTTAGAGCTAGATTATATTAGACCCAGTGTTCCCACCTTAGTATCCCATTATAGTTCACATAAGAGGTAGATGACATCTTGAGGTTTGTTGTGGAATTACATCGCCTAAATTAGGTGAATGTAAAGAAGGAGTATCCAAAAATGAGAAAACATGACTTATTTGACCAATAGTTAGGGGAGAAGTGGTTATCAGAGTTTAACATCATGAAATGTTTTCACCAGCATCTGGTTCGAGAGGATGATGTAAAAAAGGTGGAATACTAAAGCAGCAATGGTTTATTTAAGTTCATGGAGATACCTTTTCATGTGTCGAATACCCCATCAGTTCTTGTGAGACTTAAAAACTAAATTTTTAATCCTTATTGGATCGGTTTGTGGTATTATTCTTTGATGGAACCCTCGTGTACTCAGTGTTAGTGGTGGATCATGTGATGCACTTGAGGATGTACCAGGGCATGCTATGAGAGTACCAGCTTCAAGGGGATCTCTCATAGAGATAGTCCTATATTAGGAAGGTCCAATTATCATGATATGTCTTCTTATACATGAGAGTGATAGTATAACCAGAAACAGTTTAGGTTTTCTATCATTAGGCCCACCCAAAGGCATGGTCATGGTAGCATAAGCTCATAATGAATTTTTCTATTCACTATTATTGAAAAAGGAGGTAAATTAGTCAAACATTTTTTAGTTGAAAATTAAAAATGGGTGATGTTATTAATTTATTAATAATTTTTTATACTCTATTTAGTAATTTTCATGTAAAATTGCATAATTGGTGTGAAATACCCATGTTTTAATACTAAATATAATTTTTGACCATTATTTGAATTAATCCAATTGACTTAGTTTAATATTTTAAGTATAAACCCCACCATAATAATCCAAATTGTATCATTATTATTTTTTAGGGACCCTTATTCAATTTCCAACAAATCATTGTACTGGAGTTTGGGCCAATTTAGCCATTTTAAGGGTCATATGTTCTACACCAGAAGGCATAATGAATATGTGATAAAATTTAACCATCCATGATGCTTGAATTTTTGGGATCAATATAGAATCCCCAATTTTATGAATCTTCATAATATAATCTTTATTATCCAAAATAATCATGGACAATTTTTTTTCCAAAATCCAAAAAAATGAGCCCAACACATTCTTTTAATTCCAGCCCACCATTCCATCTGGAATTTAAAACTAGCACACTCTTATTGAATTTTCTCATAATATAGACATCAATTATATCTCAGAGTTTTTAGTGTGAAATCAAAGATATAAGAGGTTGAATTTTTAGAATAAATAGTTCATATTTTAGGGAATATTATTGTTAAAAAACCCATTCATATTTTGGAATTCAAAAAATCCTGGATAGAAATGAAAAAATTACAATTTTTTATTAAAAACTCTATAACTTTGGATCCTTAAGTCAAATGACCACCAAATTTTCAGAGTAGATATAAAACATAAATATCTAAAAGTTTCTATAATAATATATCTTAATATTCCACTGTCCAAATGACCCAATCATCAAGCCATGTGGAGGGGAATATTTGTAATGAAAACATTCCAACTCCTTAGGCTATAAATACACCACCTCCTCTCCATGAAAGGAGTTGGAATTTATACATAGAGGTATATACATTGGCATGAAAAAATCCTTTAAAAATATTGGTAAGACCTTCAAAACTCAAGTTTTCACTTGAGATACCCTTCCCCCTCTCTTTGTTTTAATTTCATTTTACATTATTTTCCATTATAATGGCATATGTTGTTTTCAATTTAGTTTGAATTTTAATGCGTGTTTCCTATTCATATTATCTTTTAATCATCCACCACATATTGTTAAATATTAATTTTCTTAAAAAAATGTTTAAATCCAGTTGAAACCCCTTCCCTTCTTCCACATTCTCATTCAATCGAAAGTCCATTTTTAATTTTCTTCACGTCTCATGTGTGTGTTCCATGCACAAATCTTTTCTCATACCATTATTTTCATTCTACTTATAATTAATCACCAAAAATACATATTACCATATTAATAAATATATCAATGGATGAGTAAATATACCATCGAGGTGAGTCATAATTTTTAGATATTAAGTCATTGAGAGCTTTTGTTCGATGAATATTATTTAGGTTAACATTGTGTATGCTGGATTTAAGATGTCATGGATTAATGACATGTTTTGTTTAACATGTTGACTTAATAGATTATTATAACCATAAAAAATACCATAAATAAGTTTTGATTACGATTTAAACCCTAAGTTATGTTAGGTCTTGGAATAAAACCTCAACACTTGAGAATTTTGATCAAAGTCATCTTGTGAAGTAGGTGTTAATTTAATGTAATATAAACAAAGCTCAAGGATATCTTAAGCTTAAATACCCATTAACTAAATCACCCCAACTTTTATCAAATTTTTGAATCAATATATATCAATCAATCATTTTATTTTATTTCTTTTAACAAATCCCCCATTAAAAAAATTGAATAAAATAATCAACTATAAAAAAGTACCATCATCAAGGATTCAACCTGAGTGCTGCTATACATACTAGAAGAGCATTGGACCCTTGAATGGTCGATATGTGAAAATTTTACACATGTAAAATGGAACTATTTACATGTATAGTGTGTTAATTAGTTGGTAGTTTTATGGTTTAAAAAAAACAAAAAACAAAATAAAAAATAAACCAATTTTTATTGAAAAAAACACAAAGGAAAACCCACCTTCCTCATCCTTTCAAATTCTCTCTGAATGCACTATATCCCCCCAAAAAATACCTCAGATATATTTGTCCCTGAAATAAAGAAAAATATTTGTTGACGTAGGAGTAACATTAGGGATACTCAAATCATTAAAGATATAATAATTTTCCAACTAATTGAACTATATATTACAAATCACAGGGAACAAATCCTTAAAAAAGTTGTTGCTCCTGATATGAATTAGAAACCCCTTATAAGTTTTCATTTGGTGAGTTTGGGGAATGTATTTTCATTTATGTAATTTTTTACATGTTATTGAAATGTTTTCAAAAAAAATGAAGAAAAAAAATGACAAAAATAATGGGTTGTGTCTTGGTTGGGTCAAAATCACTCTTTCTCAACCTTTGATCTTCTTATAAATCTTACAATTAGTGTTGTGAGGAGATCAAACATGATTTGAGAGATGATTGTGATATCAGTTTCAAGTTAAACTTTTGAAAAAATGAGAAAAAAATAACGAAAAATAAAATAACACTTATGTCATTGGGTGACGTTTTGTATTTTGTAAATATTTCATCTTTTTATACCCTTAAAAATTTTCCTCCTTTTGTGTCTTGCTTAAAACAATAATTCCCTTGTAAATATGTGTTTCCAAATCATTACATGTTGAATTTCAAAATAAATTGTGAATTTTTTACCCATGTTTGTATTTTTCCCCTTTTTTCCACTCTTTTGGACATTAAATTCCTACTGTCCCATAACCACTGAAAACTCCTAGCAAGACCTCTTTATTCTTGTGAACTTTAGGATAGGGAATGGAAGCTAAAAGATATTTAAAACTATATAATTTTCAACTTTGGTTGGTGAATTAGTGAACCTTCATAGATAATTTTTTTATCAACTTCTAAAAATAGTTATATTATAGTTTGGGCCAATTTGGCCATTTGAAGAGTTATATGGTCCACATAAAAAGGCCCACAGAATCTGTGAAGAAACTGGACCATCCAAGATGCATGAATTTTTGGGCTTAATCTAGAATCCCAAATTTGATGAAACTAAAGAATATGATTGTTATTATCCAAAATAATAATGGATAAAAAATTTCAGTCCCAACTCCAAAAAGGGTCCCAACATATGCTTTTAATTATAGCCCATCATTTTGTCCAAAATTAAAAAAATCACACCATTATTTACTTTTCTCTTGATATGTACATCAATTCGAGCTAAGATTTTTTAGTGTGAGATCAAAGATATAGGGGTCCTACTTTTCAGAATAAATGGTTTGGATTATAGGTAATATTCCTATTTGAAAACCCATTCACATTTTGGACTTTGAAAAAGCCTGGATAGAAATGGACAGATTACAATTGTTCATTAAAACCACCATAACATTGGATACTTAAGTAAAACGGCCAAAAAACGCTCATAGAAGATAGAAAAAATACATATCTAAAAGTTTTAATAATAATATATCTCAATATTATATTTTTTGAATGGTCCAATCATCAAACCAAGCAATGGGAAATATTTGGAATGCAAACAGTCCAACTCCTTGGGCTATAAATACACCCCCTCCTCTCCTTGAAATGAGTTGTAAAATCAACATAGGGGTGGATACATTAGAATTAAAAAATATTTTATGAAGTCCTAGTATTAAATTCCATACTCATGTTTTCACATTATATACCCTTCCTCCCCTCTCTTTTTTTCATTTTATTTTCCATTCTTTTCCATTGTAACCATGTAAGTTGTTTTCAATTTCGTTTGAATTTTAATGCATGTTTACTCTTAATATTATCTTTTAATAATCCACCACATGTTTTTAAATATTAATGGTTTTAAAAATACTATAAATCATGTTTAAAACCCCTATATTCTTCTTTTTATCATTCAATTGAAAGTCCATTTTTTAATTCTCTTCACGTTTCGTGCGTGTGTTCTGTGCACAACTCTTTTCTCATCCCATTATTTTCATTCTATTTATAATTAATCACCATAAAAAATATTACCAGATTATTAAACATATTAATGTATTAGTAAATCTTCCGTTAGGGTGAGTCATAATTTGGTGATATTAAGTTATTGAGACATTTTGCTCGATGAATATTCATTAGGTTAACATTATGTATGTTGAACTTAAAATTTCATGAATTAATGAAATGTTTTGTTTAACATGAGGATTTCATGAATTATTGGAACCATAAATACACTAATATAAACACGTTTTGACTCATATTAGAACCCTATGTTAGGTCAAGGCTTGGACTAAAGCCTCAACACTTGGGAATTCTGATCAAAGTCATCTTGTGAAGTGGGTGTTAATTTAATATAATATACAGAAAAACTCAAGGATATCATAAGATTAAGTAACCAATTATTAAATCACCCCAATTTTTATGAAATTGTTAAATTAATATATGTCAATAAATCAATTCATTTTAGCTCTAAAAACAAACCTCCCACTAAAAATAAAAAACAAAAAAACAATCGACTATAAAAAAAGTACCATCACCGAGGATTCAACCCGAGTGTCGCTATATATATTAACAGAGAACTAGACCCTTGAAAAGTCGATATGGGACAATTATACAAACTTTAATGAGGAAGGTGCAATGTTCTATCAGTCGATGATTGTTACCCAAACTCTTCTAGAACTTCTTATGGAGGATCATCTTGAAGATACTGACTAAGATATCTTGAATTATTAGATACCCAGTGGATATGATACTCATGGATTTTTTGAATTTGGGAAACATTTCATTCATGTATGATGGTGGATGATTTCACCAGTCATACTATTAGAGGAGGTGTTGAGAATTTTGTTTTTCCCTAGGTAGTAAATCCATTAGAGGTGAGGATATACCATGATCCTTTGGCATCGGGTTGTGTATCCAATGATGTCAAAGCATGTTGTTGAGTTTATCTCTTCACACCTCACATATTAATAGGTGAAGGATGGGGTGAACAAATATAAGTGGAAATGGGAAAGTGACTATGGTGTTTGTGATCGACCTTCTATAATCTGTGAGATTTCATGAAGCTATATGAGTGATCATAGGATGACTCACTAATTTAACCCACTTCCTAACCATCTGATAGTAGATCCTAGTAAATATTCTAGGATGCCCGATCATATAGGAGGTAGTTTAGATACATGGATTTCCCTCAATAAATGTTACAAACCATGAAAATCACTTCACATCACAATTATGGAGAGTATGCAGTTGGCTTTTGGGGCTTGGTGTTATTTTACCACAACACTTCAACCCTTGGAATATGGCTTGTTATAGAGGGACACTTAGGTCCTAGAGAAAATTCTTGGGGTTTTCATGTTTATTTTGAGACATAGATGGTAGGATCATCTACCATTTGTATAGATTGTGTATCCCAGTAGTTACCAATCCACCATCAGTGTATCACTGTTTGAGGCTGTGTATAGAGACCATGTTGTTCACCACCATTTTGGTTGGAACTAGGGGAGATAGATCATGTGGGACTATATTTGGTGCTAACATGATTTGCGAAAGGTTTAATTCATTCAAGTATGAGTGAGGACTATCTAAAGCCATCATTAGTCCTTTTGGACTGATGAAAGTGCCTTTTGGAGTTGGAAAATGAGATCATGTGTTCTGAGATATCTCACATCATCAAGGATGTTTGATATTTTACTAAGGTAGTGGGCTATATTTCCATTTTTGGAATTATTTTTTAGTTACTATTTTTGGTTAGTAAGGTGGAATACAAATTGACCCTATGATCATAGTTATACCTTGTGTTCTAGGTATTACATGTGTTGCCACTATGGTGATATGTACACAAATTATTTCATGATGTCGACTGACATGAGTTAGACATTGATGGTGGATTTAAATTTCCTTATTGTCTAGGGGAGTTTGACAATCTGTAGGATAATACCCTTTATGGGAAAGTGTTCCCTTTTTGCATGTGTTTTTTAAAATCATGAGAATCTTTTGGAAAAACTCATGGGAGTGGGATACCCTGATGAGAGCCCAATATCACCATTTTGAGTAGTTATTCATATTTTAGGGTGAAGAAGATTGAATGTGGGGAGAGTTTAATGTATCTATTTTTGAATTATAAGACTTTAGAATATTTTAAGGAATATTTTCTGAGCCGTGTGCTAAGATAATGTGAGATTATAAGACTCGATAATCCCCAGTGTTGATATAATAAAAATATTATATATATTATATCACAAATGATAAATTTTTTAGAGATAATGGAATAACTCCAGGATGGAGTCTCTGATCAGAAATCTGCAACGTCCATTAAATCAGGAATGTGGGTTTTACCCTAGGCACAATATAACCTTTTTCGACATTAGGAGTTTGTTTAAAAGTGGTCATGGAAGAAAGGGTAAATTATTTAATTAATTTATTTATTTATATTTACATGACTTTAATTTACTCTATTTAAAACCAGTTATTGGAAAATCATAGGTTAATCTACATACACCTAGGGATTTGAGATCATATCATGGAGGATCATTGACAGATATCCTGATTGTTGATCGATGATCGGAGTACCACAAAGATCAAATATGCTATTAGAGTTTATGGATCTATCTAACAACAATTTAGGTGTGCTTTGGTGTGATGGGTGATTCATGTGATGAATCAGATGAGGCCTCTCACAGGGTTTGGCGTTCAGTGGTGTGGCATGACAAAGGTTTTCCATTGGTAGACCAGGAGGATAAAATCCGATCACCGATAATGGATCGGGAAATTTTTTCCCTAGATCTAAAATCCCTAACATGATTGATAGGTGTTCTGGTGGTGGCATAAGAATTATTAGATGAAACATATAGCTTTTGGATTTATAGAGAAGTCCCAGTGACACTATTCATAGTTTAAAAACCCTCACCTTGTATTCCCCATAGATTAGTGGCTAGGATTTTTGAAAGGAGATAAATATCACATGATGTGTGGTTGGTTCACATTCCATATGAACCTTAGTCAGCTATCTCATAATGTACATGGAGTACATTCCTAGGGTGACCATGTGATCCCACATGCTGTGTGGTTGGATCACACATTCTATAACCCTTTTTTCAGATGAATCAATGTTTATAAGGATTACAAACCTAGGAAACCATGTGACCCATACATGTCATGAATATAGTTCCACATACCATGTTCTTCAAAAGGTACATGAGAATGTATAGACAACACACGCCATGTACTAAGATGACCTCTACCCATCATGCATCTCTTATGGATATGTTGTGTATTTGGAGGAAGACATGCCATGTTAGAATGGGACATGGGTAGTTCCAAACATAGAGATACATGTATTATACCACATGGAAAACTCCATGTAATCCTTTTAAGGAAATTTGGGGTCCTTTATCTTCCACATTTTATATATCCCCCTTAGAGACTAAAATTTTAGCCAACAAGTAGCCTATACTATAAATCTTTCCAAGTAGAATGCGATGGTGGCCTTCATTTTAGTAGTTCTGATATGGAAAGAGGTGGTATGATGATGATGCTTCATTTTTAGATTCTTGGAAAATGAAAGTGATCAAGTTTGATCCATAAGGAGATACTAGGGTTTGAAACTCCCCTATATCACTAGGGTGTTGGAAACCCATATTATTTACCCAAGCAATAATGATTAGGTGAGATCATCGAAGGGTCACTGGGGTCAATACTATCCTATTACATCAGAGTGAAAGTTCCTCATACTCTTTACATAGGTAGAGTTGGTACTCCCCCATACTAAAACAATGCGCGGGTCCTCTATCTATGGTTTTGTACTCCCCTATCCTTGAGCTTTGGTGGGGATTAGGTTCTCCATTGGAGTTTTGGATCCCTTAGCTATAGTGCACAATAGTGAGGTGCAAGACGCTCCACATATATTATTGTAAGTTTATTTGTGATGTTGTGAATTGGAGATGGAACTTTGAATTTTTAGGTTGAATCATAATTTTTAACTAGGGTTTGGAGATGGAGATCCCATTTCTCTCTCATTTGGGATTCTTATAGAAATTATTTGGGCTATAGATTTTATGGTTATTATGGTTCTTCTCTCATATAATGATTAACACAACCTTATTTTAATGTGATGACTAATATATCTTGATTCTTAATGTTTGGTGATTTCAAGGTGTCATATAGGGTATATTTATGCTTATCCATAAATGGTCTTTTCCTGCATGTGTTTTTTCTTATACAGATGTTAAGAAGACTGAAGTGAATATAGTGGACTTGGTATCAGTGGATATTAGTAGTACAAGCTGGCACTAACCATGTTATATGGTTAAACTCTAGGATTTGGAGTTAATATCTCCCCTTATCTACTCTTTACGGTTGATTTCAATCAGCCTCCCCCCCTATATTTTTGGTTGGACATGTATTTTTACCATTTTATCATTTGTATTATACTATTGTACTCTAATTTATGTATTCTTTTGAGGGGTTTATAGGAATTTTTATACTCTAGATGTTGTGTCATATTATTATTCCTTTACAATATTTCATGGAGATGGTTGTGTGTGCGTGTGTAAACAGGTACATTAGGCTAAGGCCTCCCATTTAAAAGTTTGCTTACATAGTGCTAATCTCCAGTACCTAGACAATTTGAGGAGGGGTTGGGGTTGTCACATTAAGATTACCACAAAAAAGGTGGTCCTTAATGGGATGTGTCATAAAAATACCTATATTATACATATGAAACCATAATAAGGGAGTAAGGATTTGTTCTATCGGATTTTATCTACAGTTATATAGATTTAATATGTCTATTTTGACAGAGAAACTAGGTCCCTGATCAACATGAGGTATCATTCTTCTAATCTCAACCCTTATTAATGTCATGTATAATACCAAGGTATCACATTATTTTCTTTCTTAGTGTGAAGATAAAAAATTGGTCTTTTATATTGAGGTGATTCCTCATTTCATAGGCATCAAGAAATCTCTCGATCATCATGAATTTAGAGGATTCAAGTTCCTATATTGAACCATAACCATTTATATAATACAGTTCGTCTAGTTTTTTATTTTCTTAGAGATGGATAGTTGTAATTTAACCTTCAGAACATTTTTTTTGATAGAATTGAAAGCTGATATTTATTATTATACTCATAAAGTAGAATTCAAATCATTGGATGGATTTATTCAAAGGGGATTGAGATATGGATGCTGGTAGAGTGGGGCCTTTAGTATAAGTAGATAAAACCTTTTCTAGTTAGATGGTATTAATGAATGTTGGAACTATAGAAGAAATTATAAATAGGAATCTTCCTGTAATAGTGGAATGATACCTGAATGTCTTTCTGAATGATTTCTCTATGCAACCTAAATTTTATATCAATATACTTCTAGGAATAATCAATATTTTTGTTTTATCATATAAAATGGTTCCAATAGAGTTGTGAGGATTATAATTTTGTCTATAATAATTGTAGAGAAATTGTTCTATTAGATCATGTACATCACCTTATGTGGCTCTAGTTTTATCCATAATGAAAGAAGACAAATTTCATTGATTGTGTATCAAATATCATAAACCAAATCAAGATACAATCTATAATTGATATCCTCATACTAAAATATATGATCTATTTCATTAATTGAAGGGATTCAAGTGGTTATCTAAGATTGATCTATGATTAGGAAATCACCAGCTCATCTTAAGGAAAGTGAATATTATAAAGAAGGGATTTCAGAGTCGATATTGAAATTATTAATATATTTCCATGATTATGTGTTTGACGAATTCCCATATAGTTTTCATGGAATTGACGGACTATATATTTTATATGTATCTTTTTTCCTTTTTGTGGTAATTTTTATGATATTTCAGTTTACTCTCAAAGAAGTAATGACTATTGGGATAAATTAGAGATTATATCGATAACATTGAGTGATCACATGGTTTATTATAAATTTTCTATTTTTGAATTCTGGATACAAGATGTTCATTTCCTTAGGCATGTGATTTATAAGGAATCCATGGCTGTTGACCCTGAGAATAACAAAGTATTCATTTCATAGAATCCACCTAAGAATGTCTTTAAGATATTTTTTTGTGATTTTATGGCTATTACCATCGCTTATATTGACATCTATCTAGAATTTCTTCTACTGTGATTGTATGATTAAGAAATTTTATTTAGTTCCATTGGGATGAAGTATTTTATAAATAATTTTTGGAGACTAATTCTTAAGTAACTTGAACCCCTATCCTTATCTTACCAAAACCAATTAAAGGCTACATGGTTTGTTATGATGTGTCTAGATCAGGATTGGGTTTCATTATTATACAACGAAATCATGTTGTGGCCTATTAATTGATATAGTTTTGAACACATTAATATAGTAATATAATTCATGAAATGGAATTAGATTCAATAGTCCACACCTTAAAAACATAGTTCCACTATATCTTGGGAAAATGATCACTTTCCTCAATGATCTTAAAATATTTAAATATATATTCTCTTAGAGTGGCCTAAACTTGAGGAAATGACATTGGATGGAGTATCTCATTATGTTTTCAACATATTGGTGTATACATCAGAGAAAGGAAATTTAGTAGATGATGCTTTGATTCATAATTCATATAATGTGATAGTCATATAATCTCATGAAAAATATCAATTCATGAGTGTTGTTTCTAACATCCATCTGGACTATGTTGAATAAAATGAAAACTAAATTTTCTTCCTAATAAAACTTATTCATAGTTTTATGGATTTAGTCAAAGAGGATCAATGATCAAGTCTTGTATGTATAAACATTTAGTCAAAACTAAATGTTTGGGAGACCATGGATGAATGGTCTGAGGATGTGAACTCTTAATTGTGTTTATATATGTATTTTTTTTCTCCAATCATTCTAATAATATATTTTTTTGGTTTACCACCATTACAAATGGGATATTCACCTTAATACTCAAAAAATGTATAAGGTGATGAAATATCAATTGTGGAGGTCATGAATAATAACTAATATTTTTGAGTATGTTATGAAATGTCACACATTTCAATAGGTAAAGGATGAGAATAAACATATAGTGGGTATGTTTTAATCTACCCCCAGACCTATTTGGAAATGGGATTAAATTTCTTGGGACTTTGTCACAGGTCTAATGCAGATTCTTTGGAAGCATGATGGTAATATGATAGTTGTGTATCTACTCAAAAATTCAATACAAATTCTTCCAATTATATATTCTATCACAATTGTGGTTCTAGAAAAATTATAAATTAAATAACTGGTTATGTTTCATGGAGTATATATATCTATTATCCGTGATAGAGATCCTTGATTTACTTCTCAATTTTGGTTCTCTTTATAATAGTCTCTTCGAACCCATTATTATATGATCATGGAATATTATCCTCATACAGATACACAATAAGAATGTATAATTAAAACATTGGAAGATATTTTTATAGATTGTGTCATGGGATTTTTTGGCTCATAGGAAGACAATTTACCACTATTGGAGTTCTCATATACTAAAATTTATTAGGGCATGATACACATGGCTTTTTTGAGGAATTTTATGGTCATCCTTATCACTCTCCACTTTAGTTGATGGAGATAGTATAAGATTCAATAATTATCCCTAGAATCTTCTAGGTGACTAGAGAAATATTAAGATTATCAATAAGTGAATTTCCATGTACAAGAGATGACAGAAATCATATGCCAATTATTGTCATTGCCTATTATATTTCGATGTTGGTGACCATGTATGTCTGAAAGTATCACAATGATTGGGTCATCATCTTTTGGGAATGTAAGGAAAACTATATCCTTGATATGTGGGATGATTTTAGGTTTTATAATATATCAACAATGATTCACATCATTTGTCTTTACATCTAATATGTAGGGAAGCTTAAAAGTTTTTCCAAGTATCTCAATAGAAGAATTACCAATCATATCCTACCCATGTTATTATCTAGGATCATGTTATTCTTGAACCTAATGTGGTGTTTATCCATGAATTGATTCAGATTATATATAATTATATAATGTCTTTTTGAGGTAGAATTATTTTCTTAGTATGACTGTTATTGATGTATTCTCAGATAAAGGATGAAACTTGTGAATGAGAGAAATCCATGCTAGAGAAACTGTTGGAACTCTTAAAATACAATATAAACCTCCATAATTCTGATGAAAGAAATAAAAATTTTGTGGATAATGTAACACCCTTTTATTGATATAATTTACTATTTAGTCTATATTTTCTATTACGGGATGTTTGGACTAATTATCTGGAAGTTTTTGGATGGTTGAGAATGTTTTGGATGCATTTTTAAGGGTGTACTGTTTGATAATGGGTAAGAACTTTTTTTTGTTTCTCTATGAAACTATGTGGGATGAATATGGTAGTTACTAGGTTGGAACAAAATTGGCACATTGTTTGTATAATAGTTAATCCTAACTATACAATCTGTAATTTTTTCGAAAGTGTTGATTTTCACAGTTGGCACAAAGTTTGACTAACTAAATATTATAACCATGTGAACTATAAATTTTTAGATAGTGGTGATTCACATGGTTATCACATAGTTTTATTAATTGTGTGACCTAACCATTTTAATTTATCAATTAATTTCAAAAAAATTACAAATAATTTTTTAAAAAAACAATAATTATTCTTTCCCTGACATAGGCTCTCAACCCTCATCCTTCCTTTAGTTGATTTATGATGATTTCATACTTCTAAACTCTATTCTTAATGATTCATCAATAATTATATCTTTGAAACAATAGTCAAGGGCTCCATTATTTTTTTATATTATATATATACTTTTTCTCTCTTGACTAGAACCCCCAAGTTTTTTATGAATTGATCTATGGGATCATCCATGTTTCAATTGATTTTTTTATGATTCAATAGAGAAACAGACAAAAGAGTCCAAATATGCAAGATCATGATAGTATGATTCATGTAGGGTGTTTTCAAGGCATGTGGTATTTCCCTCTTTCCACATTCTCTAGAATTTTGAGGCCCATTTAATTATAAAATAATTTATTTATAATTTAAAATTAAATTATCATGTTAAAACTCAGTTGGATTTTGAAATGGAAGGGTAGTTCTTGAAACATGGATTATGGGTAATTCTCAAGAGGATTTTATTAAATTGGATAAAATTTTTCCTAAAATAAATAATGTTTTTGATGTAAAACTTTTAATAATATAGTTTTCATGTGTTCTTGTGCATTGGAAATTGTTTGGGGGGACTCAGTTACCAGGCCAATTTTTTCCATTGGTTATCATAAAGCGATGACTTGGTGGAGGATATATCTTCACTCATGTGTAAGGAAGGTATCATTATACCTTCATGGGTGTATGCATGTATGAGAATAGTGAATGTATTTGAAAAGTTATTTATAAATTATTGTTTCTTCTACCTATGATATCAGTATTTTTTTTGAAATAGCCTTGAATTTATTCCTACCTATTTTATAAATAAACTATGAAATTTTTTTAATTGATTTTCTATTTTTTACAACTATTTTATAAAAATAAAGCTAAAATAATACATTTTTAGTGTCATGTTGGAAAATTTTCTTGGGGTTTCCCTACTAGGTTTTTAAACCCACCCCTAAAAATTTAATTTGGTCCTTATACATAAATTTTTTATATGATACAATAATAGAAAATGATTTATATTTTACTAGTGGTTCTTCTTGATGTAGTTTTCATGTATGTTAGAAATGGAGATTAGGAGTTAGTCATTTTTTTGGATTCTAGTGTGATTCCAACATGGTGTCGATGTCTTTCATTATTTCAAAGTTTGGGTTTTTGTTTTATTATTTATTATTTAACTCCGATTATTTGTCTTGGGTTTTTTTATTTTGTGGTTTTATGTGTATTTTTTATTGTGTTTGTGAATGGGTAATATGTTCCCCATATTTTCTAATAAATACTTGGTATATATTCTTATCCTTTGGTGTTTGGTAAATGTCACCTAAGGTCAATGTCACCAAGGGTATTTCTAATCTAATGGTAAGGATTGGGTTGTTACAAATATTATAAGTTTGGTTAGTCCATCTATTTGGATGGTAGAAAGGATATAGTATGTGTCAAAACTTCAAATATATAGTATAAAATGATTTTTCTAACCTAAATATACTAAAAATTATTTTAGCAAGGTGATTATGATACAAAAACTATAATAAAACACTTTTAGTCATGTCATCATCTCATTGTCATGTGTTTAGTCAATGAGATTTTGGTGTCATGCATCTTTAAAGTGACTTCCCACTATAATATATTTATTTCAGGATTATTTGATGTTGGTATTGTGTTATTATGATTTTGAGTTTTTTAATATTATTAATGATACAACCCTAAATAACAAAGTCATAACATAATTAAATGGACATTTTTTATATGGTTATAGAATGGAAATTCCAGCAGCGAGGAGAACAAGAAACCACAAGGAGGGTGAAATAGAGAATATGGTTTCACCTAAACCATAGGTGAACTAGAATCTAGTTTATAGTATTGTGAAAAAACCCCCAATATATAAAAAAGATACCTTAGGTTAAGGAACTAAATACCATTAATCACTCATCAGGATTCAAAAAACAAAATCCACCAACATTTTGAGGTGACTCGTGACTTTAGAAATGAAAATTATGGATGGATATGATGACTATAATATTCAAATTTCTAAAAAATCCATCTTTGATGATATTAAATCTATATATGTACATAATTTAAAACCTAAAACTATAATAGTGTCACATAACTATTCAAAAAAAAACTGGACTAATGTCTTACATGGGTATGGTTTGAGGAGATGTTTAAAAAAGGTTTTATCCACACACACCATCCAATTAGTGAATAATATGGACTTATTCCAGTATAAATAAGGTATTATATCAGTGACTTGATATTCTTCCCAATTCATGCACCTAGTTTGTTTCACACTGGAGGTATTTTCTATTAAAAGGTTGAAGGAATGAGTATTAATTTTAGGAATATGGCAAGATATTTTCCCTAAAGTACTCATGATATATATTATAGATTATATAAAAATTCTAAAAAATATGTTGGTGAGTGGGAAAGATCTTGTGGGGAATCAAAAAGTGGATTGGACACATCTATTTATCCATGAACAGGAAGGAAATCTATTGTAAGTAATAAGAAAAAAAAAGGATTTATTCTGAAAGCACTAGGGAATCATAGAATCATTCAACTAGATCATTCTCTTATCCACTAAATTGAAACAATGTACTAGGATACATTTAGTTTGTCTCTCTTCAGTAAAATAAGGAGTGTACATCACCACCATGAGATTATAACAAATGTGGAAAAAGTGGAAATCTTATGAAATGTTATTTTTGATCTCCGATGTAAATAGTAAGAGATGAATTGATCCTATCTCATACCTCCAATGCTCAATCAAGACAATATCATCATAATATTTCTCTCCCTTAGAATTATATAAACAAATATAACTCCAATAACACTTATATTTTCAAGATGAAACCACATAAAGGGTTCAAGGAATTTTCCATAAGTGATTATTGATAGTTATATAGAGATGAGTAGGCTATTTCGACTGAACAAATAGGTCCCATGATAGTATGGGGTGTCATTATTCTGAACTCAACCCTTATTTATATTCTTTTTGGTACTGGTACATTAGATTATTTTCTTAATTATCTTATATATATACAATTTAGCCTTACACATGGATATTGTGCCTCTTATAATGATAACCAAGGCACCTATTGGTCAGAAGGATTATAGAGGATTAAATTTCCCAACTTATACCATTACTACTGATATAATATCTTTCCCCTAGGAGTTTATTTTCTCAAAGATGGATATTTTTTATTTTTTCTTTATAATGGACTCATTAGGGGAATTTAATTATTATATTTTTTTTCTATTCTTGGTAAGTAACTTTCACATCACTGAGTGGAGATGATTTTTTATTCAAATGGGATTTGGATATGAATACTGATAGAGTATGAAATTTAGTGGTAATATATGGAACCTTTTTTTATGTTATCTAACGTAAATGGATTTGGGAACTATGGATGAAACATAAAAAATAACTCTTTCTAAAATAGTGGAAATTACCCAAATGTATTTTTGAATGATTTCACTAGGCTAACCCATGAATAGAAAATTGAATTTTTATTGATCTACATCTAAGGAAAAGACCTATTTAACTTCCATCATATAGAATGAATCCAACAATTTATGGTAATTAAATGTTTTACTACAAGAATCTAAGATAAAGAGTTTCATTACACTAGGTAAGTCTCCTTTGGTTTCTCTAGTTCTATTTATAAATAAAGTAGATAGTTCGCTTAGATTATGTGTGACTATCATACTCTAAATCAAGTTACGATGAAGAATCATTATCCTCATCCATGAATTGGTGATCAATTTGAACAATTTAAGGTAGATAGGTGGTTATCTAGGACAAATCTATGGTCAAGATAGCATCAAATTGGAGTCAAGAAAGATGATATTTAAAAGATAGTATTTTAGAGTTGATATATTAATTACTAATATGATTTCATATCATTTGGTTTGATTAATTAACCTTACTTTTTTATGTAATTTATGAAATATATCTTCTATAGGTATCTTGAATCCTTTATTTTGTGATTTTTTGATGATATTTTGATTTAATCTTAAAGAATGAATGACTATGAGGAGCACTTTGAGATTTTATTAAGAAAATTTTATAACCCCTAATTTTATTAAAAAATTTATAGGTGCGGCTCCAAAATAAAAAAAGTTAGTTTCCTCCAGAATTTCATTTCTCTAGAAGTCATATCTGTAGACACTATGAAGATAAAATCAATCATTTCTTAGATGCATCCTAATAATGTCTTTGAGATGTGATTTTTAGGTTTATATTGATATTATCATCTCTTCCTTCAATATTTATCTTTTCATGATTCTCCTACGACTAAGTTAATAATAATGGGAATTTAATTCCATCTGACTAAATATTTTCATAAATCCTTTCAAAATCTTAAATATTGGCTCACTTAGGAACCAATCCTTACCTTAAATGAACCAGGTAAGGTCTATGTGGTATACTGTATTATTTATAGATAATATTTTTTTATGTTCATATGTAGTTAGATCTTATTGTGGCCTATGTCTTGATACACTTATGAATTCATGAATATTATTATCTAACACATGAAGATGAATTAGTAATAAGAACTTTCATTGGAATCAGTTTGATTTTTTCAGTGGGAATTTGAATTTATCCTTTTAGTGGTAGTCCCTTTTGAAAAAAACAAAATGATATTACGAGTGATTAAGTGTTCCAAAATTCTAATTTTGGATGAGTTTTAATTTTTTGGCGATAAACCTGGGTTTGGGGGGTAACCAATGGAGTGGTCAAGGCCCAGGACACATGAAAAGTATTATATCACCTCATTTGTATCATGGATATTTCATTCACAATGTGATATAGTTTTAAAGGCTTCTTGGATTGATTAGGGATGTTAAGATAGGTATTGGAGGTTATAAACAATAATTCATGATGTGAAACCATGTTTTACACTATGACACAGGTTGGCCAGTCCGAGTAAATTCTTTTCCCAAAATAATCACATTGTGAAATATACTTTAATGTGGTGAATTTATCCTAGGATATTTTTCAGTGTGTTTTACGTGTTGATAATTATTTCATAATACCTATAATTTCATTCCATTGTACCCTTTTTGTTGAATGGGTCTATATTGGTGATCTTGGATTTCAGGAGCCGTTTTGATCCGATATCTTTTCTGATTAAATCACCCCCATCATGATAGATTCCTCCTGATGAGTTCTAGGATTTTTTATCCTAGTATTTCTACAATTCTCCTCAAAATACCCTTCATTATTTTTTTAATGATTTAGATTTATAAATTAGATAGTGGATCTACTAGATCTTTATGGGCTTGTCAAAGGATGATGAGATATTGAATCGACATGGAAAAGGGATATCCCATGTTGATGAATGCTAGTTATTGGATGGTAATATGTTAATGGAACATCATTGGGTTTCCATTTTCAAGGTTTAAATTTTAATTATATATAATTTGGTTTTTTTTTCAGTTTTGATATTTTTCATGGAATAGAGGCAGAATCATGTGGCAGACCAACCATAGATTGTTGGTCATTGTTACAACTAGGTGATGTTGTTTGGGGAGTATTTCAAAAACAATTCATTCTATAATTATGATAGGTTCCATGTTATAATTTAATTAATTATAATTTATTTATTACTAATTAATTTAGATACTTTTTCATGGGACAGGATCTCAAGGTATTTATGAAATACCAAAAGGACTTGGATGACAAAGACAAATTCTTTGGACCTTGCTTGTCTTGGAGTAAACATTGTTTGGAGTAGGTGGTCTAAAACAACACATTTTTTGTTTGTTTTAGTTTTATTGTAAATGAAATATATTTAGTCACATAATCATGCCATTCATGCATCCTAATAAATTTCTAGCCACTTTTTAAATAAAAATTCATGTATATACCTCCATCATACCTTGTTGAGTCCATTGGTGTTAAGACCAGGATTGGTGGTCACTATATGGTAGTGGTAATTCTTACCACCTTATTGGATCATGAAAGGAATGAACCTAAATCCACATAAATAAATGTTGGTTGTCCATGGTTTAGTTTAACCATGTAAACTAGTGGGAATACGAATTAAGAAAATGGCTTGACATGAAAATTAATTAAGTTAGTAATTTTTATTATTAGATTGAGAATTAATAACAAGGAATAAAAGTGATAGTTTTTTCATGTAATTGGATTTTTTTAAAGGATTAGTGAAAGAAAAACCTGATGATATGTGTAACAGTAATTGTGAATAAATGATAAGTGAAATGAAAGTAGTTAAAAGGGTTGTAATAATTGATAACATGGTTCAATTTGATTTTTTTCCATGTAATGGTTTTGGAATGAAATATAAAAATGGGGTAAATTGTATGCTGAATTTTTATGTAATCAGATTAGATGGTTAACTAGATGAGTTAGGGATATATTTTCTTGTTAATATATTTTTTCTAAAAATGATTATTGAATGGAATGAGTTACCATTATTATGATAATTGGGAACCCGACATTATGGAATCTATAAGGACGAATAATTGGTAATTAGATGAATTAATTATTATGAATTTTCCAGACATATTTGATATTCTTTATGCGTGATAAATTTTTATATTTTCCTTGAATTTTTTCTTATTACGATTTCCAGTTGGGAATAAATACTGATATAAAGGGCTCACAACTAATTTTTGATAAAATTAGTTTATAAAGGGATAAAATTTAGTTATTATAAAATGATTATAGAAATGGATTTCACCAAGTTATGATTAAATGATTGTGTAAAGGGATTACGCCTAGTTATGATGAAACGATTATATAAAGGGATCACTCCCGATTATGCTAAAATGATTATAGTAAGGGATTATGTCCATTAATTCTAAAATTCTTATATAAAGGGATTGCACCCGATTATGATAAAATGATTATATAAAGTGCTTGTGCTCAGTTATACTGAAATGATTATATAAATATAATGCACCTAGTTATGATGAAATTCTTAAATAAAGGGCCTATGCTTAGTTATGCTAAAATTATTATACAAAGGATTTTCACCCAAACGTGTTCTAATAATTATTGGGAACATCCTAGACTTTGATGATTGGTATGTTAAACCCTATGAGGGGTAGGAATATGGTTGGTACAGTTCTGTAACATGATCATAGACATATGTAATGTACCGAAGCAGGTTTTGCTGACCCTGAGTGTCACTTTGGAAATCTTGGATTGGTGGATTTATTTTATGAGATGTATTATCTTATTAAATTAATACACCTATTTATTACTCTATTTGATGCACTATATACACAAAATTGATTTTTAGACACATTTGGTGGGAGATTACTAAGTTTTAATCAATCCTTTCTCAATCTTCCATTAAACCTGTGTACCCAAGAATCCTTTACTTGTTTATTTCAGGAATATAGTTAGGACAAGTCCCATTATAGTGTGCTCAAAAAATATTTCTTGGATGGTATCATAAGATTGTATGAGTTTTATCTTAGATATTCTATAGAGCACTGTGATTTATTTCTTTGTTTCTGTTGTTTATCTGTGACCAACCTAGTGGAAGGACCATTTTGTGTTTAGAATAGTTGTTTAGGCCTTTTCCACATTTCATGTACTGTTATTGGATGTATATTTTTTTATGATATAATTATTTACTACTATGGATAATGCTTCAATATTCATTTATTATTGTGAACTATTATATAGTAGTATAGTCTACCCATTGTACCATATTAGGACCCAACCACTAGTCATCAAACTACGGTGTATGGGGATGCATGCCAATGGTCATTTTGTGAACTAATTTGGGAACTTTTTATAGAGTGAACCTAGGAATGACATTAAAAAGTGGTATCAGAGCATTATTTTTCATTTTTATTATGATTTTATGATCTGGAAGACCAGAGATTTAAGAATTTTTTAGAGCCTATGATGGACATTGGGCTAGTGATTCAAGACAAGCAGTTTAGGTAATAAGTATGGGTTACTAGGGCATGGGAATGTTTTTCTAATTTTCAATATTATATTTTTAGTTGATTTATTCCTTGGGTGATGAACATGTGGTTTTTATGGATTCATTTCTGATGGGTATTTTTCTATTAGACCATGGAAAGAGGAAAGTGAGTTGATTTTATTTGACTCTTTACCTATAGAGGCAAGAGGCATCTCATGTAACATATCAAGCATGTAGGATTCACATTACATATAGACATGCTAGTGTGTTATTTCATCGAAGAAAGAGGAAAAATTGCTTATGTTTTTAGAAACTATTCATATTGAGTTTCACAAGTAAGTAATTGGTGGAATTTGATTCATCTAGAATGAATTATATATGGATTATTTTGGATGGATGGACTTATAAATCTATGGAAAGACATTTTGTAAGTAGGATTAAGATGAAATGATCCCTAGTCATATCAGGTGTAGTGACCCTAATGGGCCAGTATTAAATATTTTCAAAACCTTTGGATCCCTTTTAGGTTATTTTTTATTGGGTTCAGTTGTGAGACCCTAGAGATGGATGTTTTTGGAACTTTTATGTCATGTGGTATTGGGACAGGAGCATGCTTCATTCCCTATTAACTATAACCTTATGAGAGGTTAGCATATAGACTAAGTGGTCGGCCCTATTTTTTGTGAGAATTAATGGGAAGGTCTATGTGGGAACTATAGAGGCCCTTGGTTTTCACTTAAACCCTAGTGATATAGTGTTTATTTTAATTGATGGTGACCCATTTGAGGGGTCACCCTGGTGTTAGAGATTAGTTGGTTTATGAAATCAATGCACAATTAGTTTTATCAAGTATTTATAAAAGGAATTTTTATTCCTTAGTTTCTTTTAAAGTGATTACCTCAAGTTCTTGTGGTTAGTTTTATGGCTACTTTGAGCGATGAGATCATTTGGATGTCTGGCCCTTTTGTTTTGATGTTGTTCAGTTTAGAAATTATCATTGATCTTGTATGGGCATGTCGAGTGTGATTAGAAAATGGATAAATTATTCTAATTAATTAAGGATTACTAGGGTCATGGGTGGTCATGTATTTGTACTTGACTCATGAAAATTTCTAGGTTATTGTATGGGAGAATTGAGGATACCTCAATCCCAATGAAGATAATAGACCATTAGGCATGGTCAGCTGCATGAATATGAATTTGATTCTAGTTACAGTGATATGCAACTCATGTAATTTTGATTAAATGTCAGTGAATGGTCATACAAACATTTGTAAACTGGAGTTTCTAGAGAATTCAAGATGATAATCATGTGATAGAGATGTTTGATACCTTTTAGGACATGCCAATGGGTAGATCAAATTAAGTGCCTATTGTTTTTAATGAAATAAATGTGAAATTTTCCTGAATTGGTGGGACAGTTTGGTTTTGGAATGGTATCATGGATTGGTTGGGTTTAATTAAAAAAAATATTCTAGGATGTAAAGGAGGAACTCGATTAGTGTGGTGGAGGTAGAGTCACAGTAAAATTTCATTCACCGCTTCTTGGAAGATATTCATGAGGCATTAGTGATTTTTGGCTAACGATTCCCTCTTGAATTGAGGACCTCGGGAGTTGATGAGATTCTTATGGTTATGGAATCCTAGTGTCTTTGAATGAGCCTATGTGTCCCAATAGTAATAGGTGACATAAAAATGGATAATTTATGAGTATAATCATTAAAAACATCTTTATTTACTTTTATTTTAGATACAATCATTCCCACTATCTTGAAATCATCTTGAGTATTATATGAAAGAATTGGTTATATGAAAAGATGATTAAATGTATTTTTGGTTGTATGAATGGCCTCCTTAGGTTTATACTTTTAGAGCGGTGTAATGAAATTCATAAAGTGAGAATACCACCATAGGATGTTAGAGGATGATCCTCATTTTAGAAGGGTCGTTTTCTTGGTTAAAATAGTCATTGGATAGTAAAGGTGGTGTTTGAATATAAGAAATTATTAATGTAATATTTATCTGGTTCTATGGAAATATAATATGGAGATTCAAATGAGACACTAGATGGAGTTGGTGTGATGACACTGAGCTCAGAATGTTCTATTGTGGTAAAAATGTGATTCATGTGGTGAGAAACATTTCCTAAAATTTTTCATGGGGTGACCCAATATTCATGACATGATTCAAGGGGAAAACCAATTTTCTCACTTACTTTATGGGGTGAATCTCTATTTTTTTGTATGGTTCATGGGGTCAATCATGTGATGAAATATTTCCTGAAATTCTTTAGGGTGTGATACATATGAATGAATGATAAAGATTTCATTTTGGGTGAAATTATTGGTGGAAATGATTGGGAAATTGGAGTATCATTTTAGGAATGATGGGAGTATTCAAAGGTTTATCAGAGACCTTTCGAGGAGATGTCATCATATACGGGCCCTAGGCACAGGTAGTCTATACTAGTCTATTCCAGTTTGAAATTGAATATGAGAGATGGCTCCAACTTTGTATATTGTTTTAAAACTATTTGGTTAAGTTGATATGGGAACCATGTCAAGAGGGTCATGAAACTGACGAGAACATGTTTTGATGACAGATCTTGACAGCGTGAACACTGTGGGATAGAAGTGTTCATGAAAAATTGGATTATATGGTGAGGAGAACCATGATTTTTTTGAAAAAATCATTGATTAAATATTGGTTCTTCAGAAATATATGGGTTTTGGAAGTGACATCTAGTGGTTTAGTGATGTTTATGAGCATTGGATCAAGTTTTGATGAAAAATGTGCATCATTTTTTGGGATGTGTAGTGTAAGATATTTCAGTATTCTAAAGTATAACATAGAGAATTAAACATATCATTCCAACACGTGTAGGATGGGTTCATCTATTTAATTATCATAAAGGATTCCCAAGGATGAAAATTTCTATAGTGGAGAGATTGTAAGAACCTGCATCTGTACCATTTGAGTTTTTTAAGTGATAATTTTAATTTATCCTTTTGGTGGATAGTATCTTTTGATTACTAGAATTCATAATGAGGTTATAAGTGTTTAATAATTCCATGTTGTTGTTTTTGGATGAGGTTAAAATTTCGATTGATGACTTGGGGCCCGAGAGGCCACTGAAGAAGTGGCCAGGGCCCGAGATGGATAAAAGACACTCCAACACCTAATTCACAATGTTAACATGTCATTATTGATGTGAGATGGTTTCATGGGTTGAATTGGAGTTATTTATGATTTAAAAATAAGTCTTGGAGTCTTGTCCTGAAAATTCATGTCATGAAACTATGTTTCATGCTGTCACATTGGCTAGATAGGTTTAAAAAATGATTTTCCTAATATATTCATGTTCTAAAATGTTATTTCACATGTTTAGTTTGTCCTTAGATGTTTTTATGGGGGTTTTAAGTGATGGGATTATTTTAGAAACCCCATAATTTCATTCCTCTAGACCCCTTATGTGGAATTATCTAGGAATGTAGATCTTGGATTCTGGGATCCCTTTAACCCTGTCTATTCACCAATTGAAGTGTCACTAATTATGATGGATTCCTACCAATGATTTATATACTTTATCATCCATTTTTTGTTATGATTATTCCAAAAATATCCTTCATCAATTGGTTTTGGAATTATTTTTATTAATAAATCAGATGGTAGATCTACCAAATCTTGAAGGACTTATCGAAGTATGAAGAGATCTTGGATCGACAGGGAAAGGGATATCCTATGTTGATGAATGAATGTATTCAGAGGTATATATATTAAATGGATATCATTAGGTTTCTATTTATAAGTTATATAATTTAATTATACTGTATTGGTTGATTTTTTGTTGCTACATGATAGGTATTTTTCCCAAAAATGGAGCCTGAAGCGTGTAGTAGACTACCCATGGATAGCTGGACATTATTCCAATAGGGAGATATTTTATAGTAACTATTTCAAAAAGGTTTTATTTCATTATATATGTGAGGTTCCATGTTATAATTTAATTAATTATAATTTAGTTATAATTAATTAATTGAGTAATTTTGGCACGAGATAAGAACTCATAGAATTTATAGAAGACTGAATGGACTTGGGAAATTTGGTCAAATTATTTGGACTTTCTTGGAATAAAGTTAACTTGGTTTGAGGTAAGGATACATAAAAAATGCTTTTTTCTCTATTTCAAATTTCTAGTATATTCAATATGTGTGATCAATTTATAACACCATGTGATAAACCTAATGAAATTGGTAGCCACTAATTTAATGAATCATTATTTAAAAACCTCCCACAGACCATGTTGGGTCCATTGGTGTTTAGATCAGAACTAGAAGCCACCCATGGGGTGTGACAACTATGAACACTTTGTTGGATCAATAATAGAATAAACCTAGAACCCCTTGAATAAATGGATATTAGTCACAGTTTGTTTTAACAATGTGAACTTGTGGGCATGTCAATTTATTACATGGCTTGACCTGAAATTTTACAAACTTAGTAATTGTGATGATTTGATTGAGTATTAATAACATTTATTACAATTGGTGGGTTTTTCATGTAATATAATTTATTATAAAGTCTTAATAAATAATATACATGATTGTATGTGTAATTGAAATTGGGGTTAAATGATAAGTGACATGGAAATTGTTAAAAGGGTTGTGACAATTGATAATTTGGTTTAATTTGATTTTTTTTCTTATAATGGTTTTGGAATGAAATGATAAAAGGTGGTAAATGGTATGATGAATTGTTATATAATTAGTTTGGAATGTTTAACTTATTAATTTTCACTATATCAGAGTGTTAATAGAATTTTGGAAGAAATGATAAATGAATGGAACGAGTTTCAATTATTATGATAATTAGGAACCTAAAATTTTGGAATATAAATAGATAAATAATTTTTAATTGGATGGCATGAAAAATATGGAATTTTTTGACATATTTTACATTCATGATGTGTGGAAATGTGTTATACTATCTTTTATTTTTTCATGTTGTGACTTTTGGTTATGCTAAAATTCATATATAAAGGGATTATTCCCAATTATATTAAAATGATTATTAAAGGGCATGCACCTAGTTATGCTGAAATGATTGTATATAGAAATTGTGGTAGGTTATGCTGAAATTATAATCCAAAGTGATTTATCTATTTATGCTGAAATTATTATATAAATAGATTTTTCCTATTTATGTTGAAATTATTAAAAAAAATGGAACACACCCAGTTTTGCTGAAATGCTTATACAAATGGATTATACCTTGTTATGCTGAAATGATTATATAAAGGCATTGTGCTTGGTTATGATAAAATTATTATATAAAGGTATTTCTCCTGGTTTTTTTATAAATTCTAATAAAAAGGGAATGTGCCCAGTTATGGTGAAATTCATAAGTAAAGGGCTTATGGCTAGTCAGGGTAAAATTCATATGAAATGGGATTGATCTTGGACATGTTGTAAGGGAACTTCCCAATTCACCAATGATAATTGGTGGGATAAACCCTAGGAGGATTATGGATATGGTTGGAATGGTTATGAAATATGATCAAAGACATATGACAACATGCTGAAGTAGGCTTGGTTAACTGTAAGTTTCACCATAGAACTTGAGCATCATTGGGATTATTTTATGAGATATATTAATTTATTAAATTAATAACTCTATTAATCACTCTATTTCATACACTATATACTCAGAATGGATTTTTAGGCACTGTTGGTGGTGGCCTAATAAGTTTTACTCACACCTATATCAGGCTACCATTGCACTTGGGTACCTGAGCAACCCTTACATGTTTATTTAAGGAACATGGTTGGGATAAGGCCGAAGATAGCATGGTTGAGAAGTATAGCTCAGATGGTATCAAGAGATTTTAATAGGTTCATATTTTAGATGATGTATATCCATTTTTTCCATAATGTATCTATGAATGGCCTAGTGGGTAAAATGTTATGTGTATATCATGGTTGTTCTATAATTTTCCGAATTTCATGTATTATTATTATATGTATATTTATTATGTGTACTCTTATTATTTACTTACACGGATGATGTTTCATTATTCATTTTCTATTTTTCACTCTGATATAGGGGTATAATCACCCCACTATACCATCTTTGACCCCCACTACAAGTCGGTATCCTATGGTGTATTGGGAGGTGTGTCTGAGGTCATGTAGAGAAATGGTCTATCCATTGGTTATATAGTGAGATAGGACGCAATATTATAATGATATTGGTCCATGCCTTAAAAACATGGAACCACTATCTCTTTGGATAAAAATTCAATGTCTTCACTAATCATAAAATGTTGAAATATAACTTCTCTTATAGAGAGTTAAACTAGATTTAATGATGTTAGATGAAGTATCTCTAGGTGTTTGACTTAAACTTGGTGTATACACCTAGGAAATGGAATTTAGTTGATGGTTCTTTGAGTATAATGTCATATAATGAAATGGTTAGTGAATATCATGACCAAGGGTAATTTTTGAGAATTACTACTAAGATGAATTTAGAGTATACCAAACAAAATGAAATTATTTTTTTCATCCCTCTTATTTTTGATTTTATGGATTTAGTTAACAATTATTATCAATAAGATCCAAAATAAATAACCATTAGGTAAAAACTAAATGGTGAGGAGACCATGGATGATTATACAAATGCTTAGGGCATGACATTTCATTTTCAAAACCAAATGTTTGTCCCCCATTATTTTCAGGAATATATTCTATCAGTGTACCACCATTATAAATGGTCTATTCATTTTTGTAAACATAAAATGTATAAGGAAATGAAAATCCATTTTTAATGGTTAGGTATGAAAATAAATATTGTGCCTTATGTTATAAAATTTATCACTTATTAAAAGGTAAAATTTGATAATCAATACCCAGTTGGTATGTTGTAATCTATGCGAACACATGTTTTTAAATGGGAGTAGATTTTCAGGGACCTTTTCACTAGTATACCATGGATGATTCAGAAGCATGATGTTATTTGGGTAATTTTAGATCAAATCATAAATTGTAGACACTTTCTCCCAGTTTAATATTCTAACATGATAGAGTATCTGTAAAATATTTATATTCATGATGTGGATAAACTATATCTAGTACAAGTATATGTTGTCTTTCATAGAGATCCGCAGTTTAAATCTCTATTTTGGATAACATTACAATAGGCTCTTAGAACCCATTTTACCATGATCATGACATATCATCATAATCAGGATAGACAGTCATAAAATTTGATTTAGATGTTATAAGATATTCCTAGAGCTCATCTCATGGAATTTTATGGCTTATGGGATGATTATATTTCTTTAGTTGGGTTATTTTATAATAAAATTTATCATGCAATTATACATAAGGTTTTATTTGAGACATTGTATGTCCACCCTTGTCAATTTACATTTTTTCAGGTGGAAATGGGATAAACATATATAATTAAAAATTTTATTTTCTAGGAGAATACAAAAATGATTCATATAACAAGGAAGTAGATTTATATGAACTATAACCATTAGAAATAATATTCCAATCATTGTTAATACCCATTATCTTTTGATGTAGGTGACCTTGTATTTATAAAAGTATCACCATGATTGGTTCATCACCATTTGGTAAAGAAAGGAAATCTGGATCCTATATATGAGGGTCTAACTGAGGTTTTAGAACATATATGAAACATTTAATATCGATTATCTTTACCATTGAGATTTATTGGTTTCCATATTGTTATATATGTCTCTCTATTAAAGAAGTACTAGTTAAATCATACTCATGTGATTTGGTGGAACCATGTTACTTTGGAACCCAATGAAAAATTTATTAATGAACCAATTTAGAATCTAGATGAATAGGGAATAAACTTTCAATTGAGAACCATTTATTTGGTATGAATATTATGGAAGCATTTTCATATTAAATAAGATTCTTTGGAATGAGGGTATTTGAAGTTGGTGTAATGGTTTAAATACTTCAAAGACAATGCCGATCTTAGGATTTTCAAGGATGGAAATCAATATGGTGGGGTAGAATGTTACACCTATAGTTTGGGATAATCCTCTATTTTGTTCTGTATTTTATGTTATTAATTGGTTGGATAATTATAAGGAAGTTAATTTATGTTTTCAGAATGTTTTGGAAGCATATTTAAGGGTTCCAGTTGCGATCACGGGTAAGGGAAACCGTGCAGCTTCTCTAGGAAACTAGTTGAGGTATATATGGGAGTTATTGGGAAAGTTCACAATTAGTGAACATTTGACTAATTTTACTACCAAACCATGATATTTGGATTTTTTTTTGTAAATTAGATACTTTCATGTTTGGTGGAAGATTTTTCTAACCATGTAGTATAACTGTGTGACTTTTAGATTTTCAGGTAGTGGTGATTTTCAGGGTTGGTGAATGGTTTTCTTAAGCATGTGTCCTAAATGTGTGATGACAATATATAATTATAAAAAATAGTTTTCAAACATTAAACTCATATAGAAACCATAATTATTCTTTCTCTGACATAGGATCTTAACCCTCAGCCTTCCTATAGTAGATTTCTAGTGATCATTGAATTTTATACTCTGTTGTCGATGATTCTTCAAACACTGGATCATCAAAAAAAGGTAAGGGTTTTGTTTTTATCATCAATTATAGATTATATTTTTACCTCTTGAGTAGAAACCAATAACATATTTTTTTATTATTGGATCTATGGTATTGGATAAGATTTGATCAAACTTTATTATGTTTCAGTATAGAAATGGTAGAATGAGTCCGGATTTATGATATCATGTGAATATTCTTCATGAAAGATATTTTTGGGGTAGGTTGATTTCCCTCTTTACAATTTATTTTTGAATGTGATAGATCTTCAATTTTTAAAATAATTTCTTCTTACTTTAAATGAAATTATCATGTTGAAACTCTACTAGATTGTGCAATCACTGGTTGGTTCTTAAAACAAGGGTTTTTAGTGATTCCCACCTAGTGGTTCATTGATTGATTAAATTCTTTCTCCGAAACAAATAATGAAATTGATGTGTGAAATTGGAATTATATAGTTGGTGAAAATTCATGTTCATTGGACCTTATGGAGAAATAATTTTTGAAAAGTCCAATTTTGGACAACATTTATTACCAAGTGACGACTTGGGGTAGGATGGATATTTACTCTTGATTAAGGGAGGATTCATTCAGCATGAATGGGTGTGTTTGTGTCTGAACATATAATAGATTTACTATGTGATTTAAAAATAACTATTTTTATGACTATGAGAACTATATTTTTCAGTTAAATATTCTTTAATTCCTTCCGACATATTTTGTATATAAATAGTGAAATGATTTTAACAAATTGGTATTTTTATAATTGTTTTATAATAACATTTATATAACCTAGTTATTATGTATTTGGAATGCTGGAAAAATCTATTGGGTTTTCCCTATTAGGATGTGATACTCACCCCATGCATATACAATTTGGTGCATATAATGATGTTTTTTCCATGATATAGAAACGTTAAAGGTTTCATATTTAACTAGTGGTACATCTTGAACATGCTTTCATGGATGTTGGAGATGGAGCTTGGGAGTTATCATGTAATGGGTGTTTGGAGTGTTTTCACCTTGGTGATGGTATCATTATTTGTTTTTTAGAGTTTTTTGTTCTACTTTAATATTTCTATTTTTACTCTAATTATTTTTTATTTACCCTATTAGTTTCTACTTTGACTTTTGTATCCTTTACATGTCTCTCTTGGGTTTTTTTGGTTATATGTGTCTACTTTCATGTGTGTGTAAAAGGGTAAAACATTCACCCTATTTACTGATAAAACTTTATCATTTATTTCAAAATTTTGGTTTTCAGGGAATTTTACTCATGGTTAGTGGCACCTCATCTCTTTCCATGAAAATATTTTGGTTTTTGATGTTACACTTTACACACAACCCTAAACCAAAAAAATATATAGAACATTATAAAACCATGGAAATATAGCCATTAAATTAGTGGGTAAATATAGAGGTAAAAAAATTATGAAATATATATATATAAATAAAAATAAATTTTATTTTTAATACTAGTTCATTGATAAAATTCAAGTAGTATATATAAATTTCAAATAAAATCATGTTTGTTGTAAAATATATTTTCATAAAAAAATTGAATTTTCCATGTTCTATGAAGTTTATTATTTTATGGTTAAATAACAGTTTAAATGAATTCTATTGATAATATATACAATCATATAAGGTGACATTCATCCAATAGTTACTACTAGAAAGTAATAAATTTATTTTATGCTTAAATTATTCATGTTTCTTAACATTATTTTTATGTGCATATATTAAAGGTGATATTTATAAATTATAGAAATTGAATCATATAAAATTATTTTAATATTTTTAATTATCATTTTCAAATTATATAATGGGATCAATTTCATTTTTAGGTATAAAATTATGTTACCATGTAAATATTAGTGACCGTGTTAAAAATATATTTATTCAGGGAATGACACTTTTCTAAATATATTGATTTTAATTTGAATTGATATATTTTAAAATAAATAATCTAATTTGATGTTTACAAATATATAAATTGAAATTAACACTCATTTAATTGGTAATCACTGTTAAATATTATTAATAACACTTAACGATTAAAACAACATTTTATAAAAAAATGTTTTTAAACACATTATATATTTTAAATAAAATGTCATTTTTATAATATTTAAAAATTTAATTATATTGTATAGATTAAAAATTTAGATTAATAATCTAAATTTTTAATAAGGTTTATATAATTTTTTAGTGATAAAATAATTACCATGGATAATTTTAATCAAGATTAATAAGTGTTAAACTGGGTAATATAATGTGGATTAAATTTTACTAAATCAATTTGATACATAATACGTCTATAATTACTTTTTTTATGGAAATTAATAACTAAAAGTATCATGAAAATTTCCCCACCAAACATACCTACCTCTCATTTAATTCCATTATTATCCTCTACCTAACATTCTTTTCCAAATTTTTTCCATGTTTTCACCTATAAATGGATATCACTTCCACCCAATTCAATCAATAGATCTAGTTTCAAATTCCCTTGAAAATATACCCAATTTAGTTCTTATAGAGCCCCGATACACTATTTTCATCCTATAGCCTCATTAAAGTTCCTCAAGTTTTTTATATCCAAAGGATAATTCTAGATAAGATCTAAATTCTCAACATAAGTATTAATTTATCTTTTTTTACTCCCTTTATTCATCTTTCTAATCAACCCTAATCCAAACCATTGTGAAGGTATTTATATAAAAAATGTGTGTAAATAATATGATAAAATTTTATTATATTTATTTTATAACCATTATCTATTCCTATCCCATTCAATTAAAAAGCGATGCTCATGCGAGTGTGTGGAATACAACCTTTATGGAAAACATGTTTCATTTTTCATCACCACCTTTCAATGATGGTTCTATAAATTTTTTTAGTGAAAAGATATGTTATTTTTTCAAGATTTATATTATTTTTCTATAAATCAGTATTTATAAATGTAATATTAGAAATAATCAATCATTAGAAAACAAACCACCTAAAATGAACTTACCAAGAGTAAAATAGATTTATTTATAAGTGATAACTACTTTGTCATTTACCTTATTCTAATGAATTTTAAAAAGTATGATTCATCACCTTAATAAAATATAAATAAATTCATTATTATTTTTTGATATTGATATTATAAAAAAATAATCTCTTCCTTAGCCATACTATCACTTAGATTGTAGAATGTTCTTGTTCAGTCTGTTTAACCACCTACATGAACAATGCTAAAAAATTCTATCAATAATAGATTTGGAAACTTAATATTCTATATTAAGTATTAAATAATGTTTTTTTAATTTTTGAATGGTAGTATATGTCAGGACCCCATCTCCACAAAGGTGAACCCCTCCCGGGCCGACAATGGGATAAAAGAGATAGTGACCCCTGAGTCTCACCTCTAGTAGGCCTCAGGTTGGCAACTAGAACTGAGGGTATAATAAAACATAAAGATGAGAGGAATTACCCTTTTAGAGAACACATGAAGAAGAGAGAGATAAGATAGAAGCCAACCAATTTCTGCTCAGACTATAGTACAAAAGAATCCCAAGAACCCAAATGTATTGTCATGTGAGAACTACTACAAATGAAATAAAAAACTGTAAGTACTAGAAGAAAAGTAAAGACGGTAGCAACCATGAAACCCAAATAGATCATATAACCCAAATGCTAGTAGTAACTAGCCTGATATCAAAAGTACTCTAATTTAATTGAAATTTATTTTATATATATGTAGGTTGAGTATAACAGTATACTCAGTAGGATCCTCCCCAAAACATCTCATGAAAAAGTAAATAAATCATGATAAATCATAGTGAATAACAAGTGAAACTAACTCATCATCTAAACAAGTATACTAAGTTCCTAGCCTCAATATGGATAATCTCACCAAGTATCACATACAATAGTATATAACATAATAAAAAATATCAAGGGTACCCTACTACCACTCCCCCATTTGTATTCAAAATTTCCCCAAGATCACACGTCCTGAGCATATCTCTCTAAAAAGGACATCATGAAGACACCTGGGCGGAGCACCAAAACATGCACCTCATGTGTTGACATAAACCCCATGAATCACACCACCAAATACATGTAACCAAAGTAATTATGTAGTTTCCAGGATCCACCACAACCTATATAATGTGTACCATAAATTGAGTATTATAACTCAATCCATTATATACCATACACTGAGTAAGGATCCTCAAGCCATCACAACCTATAAATGTTATACCTATTGTATTCCTTAGGAAACTATATCCAGAATATATATGTGTAAAATAACCATAATGCATTATAGACCCCTTCACACATATATGGGGAAAACTAACTACTGTGCATATCAACACAAGTAAATACCATGATAAGGGAGTGGGGCCAAAGGGGGTAGTCAACCATCCACTCTCCAACTAAGATATTGGGGAAAATAGTCCCTGGGGATTAGAATCCATAGGGTGTTAGTTTCTTTAACCGACAAGGTGGAGTATCATATAGAAACATAAAAATCATGTGGGATAATATATCTCACAACCATAACATGGGCATAACCTATTATTTGAATCAATTATAGCTAACTTCTCTTAGACTCCTAACTGCCATTGCTAAGACTAGATATCCTATAAGCACAAAACCATTTAAAGGTACATGTTAAATTATATTTATCCCTTTTTTAGTTTCACTTTATGTTAATTAATTCTTCAACCATTAGTTAACCATTATCATTCAATATTAAATTTAATTAGCATTCAACAAAGATACATTCCGTCCAAGAATAAGAAAACTGAGTACACAGCTTTTCAGAAATATAACCGTAGCATTGCATCCCAACAAGCACCAACACCATGGGTTAATCATTTATTCATTTCTTTAAAAACATTAACACTTTCCTTAATTCTATTTATTCTACGAAAACATTATAAGCTTCAAAATAGAAGGGGATAAACATGATGAGTAGATGAACTACCAATCGAGTCCTTTCCACCTATAAAAAGAGTATAGACCCATCCAACCACGAGAAGATAAACATAGAAAGCACCTGGTATATTCTGAAAATATTCACCTCCCTTGAAAGGAGTTTAAGCAAAACCAACTGCATCAAGTAGTGGAAAAATTAAATTTGATAAACAACCAAAAGATTCAACAGGAACCTAAATTTCATATCAATGAGTAATCCCATATTCAACCCATTCCATAATCTCTAGTGTCCTCCCAAAAACCTCATGCATAAACCGATGCATCTCGCTACTTGAGGAACAAACTGCTAAAACATCAACTGGGCCTCCCTACCCCACATACCACAACATACCTCTAGGATCATCCATCCCAAGCTCACATCACATCTTGTCATCCCCAGCCCACATACCACAAGTCTCATATCCAGAGCATATCATAAGAAGCAGGAACAAACACGGCAACAGGATCTCGACCCCAAAGAAAGGAATTTATCCTTCACACACATTGATCTCTCATGACTGCAAAGCATAAGAAAATTATCCTTTACAAGATAGAGGGAAGATAAGACACTACAAAGGAATTATATTTGTCACACAATTTGTTCTTATTCCATCTTGAATTAACCGATTCATTATTCATAGGTTCCAACAATGGGAAACCTAAGCAACAAGCTTTTACAATCTATAAAAAATTAATTAAACAATTAATTTAACCTGAAATTAATTATTTTATCAACAATAATCAACATTGTTCAGGTTCATCAACCAATTAAATTAAACATGCATATATGTATCAATTTGAATAAATTATAACAATAAAAACCAGATTTATTAAACATGCCTCTTTAACCAATTAGCTAATTAATCATCAATTAATTCCAGCTTTATATTCATTACCAATTACCATTAAGAAAAAAAATGCTAAACCAATCAAGGAATAGATATAACACTATACATCAAATCAAGAGGCAAACCGTAATCACGGTATGAAGTAAGAACATCACTATTTTATTGATACCAATTCTTTAATCTGGTTTAAGTAATTATTAGGACAATTATATTACGATCTAAGAAGATAAACCACGTTAACCTTACGATTTCACACAATAAAATAGAGAAGAAATTAATCTCCTACCTCAAAAGATTTTGGATGTTCTTCACATGAGAAAAAAACACACAATGGATCACGATCACATCTCCCACAACAACTGCCCCCACTTGAGGATTCCACGACACAACCACACAAACCAACAACCAATAAAAATGCATTCAAAACATAGGGATCACATGAAATCACTTGGAAAAGAGAAACGAGACAAAAAAGATCAAAGAAACCACAAGAATGGAGGTATATCATACCTTATATTGAAGAAAGATTGAAGGAGGGAATCATGGAATCGATGTGGGATGAAGGAATCCCCAAACATTGAAGAGGGGGGAAACCTAGTCATCTGGAGTCGGGAGAGATAGGGGGCTACAGTCATAGGGTTTGGGAAAACCCGAGTGACTAGAAAACACTTAAAACATTATAGAAGTGGAGGATTACATGATGTGTAATCCACTTTCATGTCATTTAATTCCTCAGGGTCAGTATTCAATAAAAAACCATCACCTATTGATTTTATTATATTTTTTTTCAGACCCTGAATTGTTTCACGTTGTGAAATTATGTTACACAACATGTAACCTCCCTGCATCTTGTTTTTTTAACAACTAAAATTATCCAAACCCCATCAGAGCTTCCTCTGATCACTTAAATTTTCAAAAACATGTAAATGGTCGATCCACGTAGATCTATGCCCATACATCAGATACATCTAAAAAAATTCCCATCCTTGAGAATCCAAATCCAGCCCAAAAAAGTAGAAAGGGGTTATCCAAATAGCCACCCCCCGAGATACCTCTGAAAGATTTCTCCACCATAAGATCTCATGACCCCACTAGAGGAAATAACACAAAACCACACAATAAACATTACCATCTTTTTAACACTCTCCTGGGGGACATACCTATCTAAAGAGAGAAATACACAATAGGAGGCAAGAGAAATCCATCTCATAAACAGAAAGGGGTTATAACCACACAAAAAAACAATGTTACATGAGAATAACTCAACATCAAATAACTCAGGGTACTGAATTTGAATATGTGACTCACATTCCTAGGTACTCTCCTCTATGCCATCATGAGGAAATAAGACATGAACCAAGGGGACAACATGCCTGCACAATACCTTCTCCTGGCAGTCTTGGATCTCTATAGGCTGCTCCTCAAAGGTTGCATCATCGTCAACATCAATCTCGCCCCAATCGATGATGTGAGAGTCGTCATGAAGATAACAAAGAAGCTATGACATGTGGAAAACTTCATGTATCTAGCCCATATATAGGTAAAATGAAATCCAATATGACACGTCTCCAACACGATCCAACACCTTGAAAGGCCTAACAAACTATGGAGAAAGCTTACTTTCCTGAACAATGCTTTACTGCCCTCGATGGGGATTCACCTTTAGAAACAAATGATCCCCAATTCCAAAATTCATAGGTCTCCTCCTAGGATTTTCATAGTATTTATGATGATCCTGTTCTACCTTCATCCTCTAACTAATCACTTGAACCATCTCTGTCTTATTATGTACTAGTTCTGGCTTGAGAATTATTTACTCTTCGACCTTATTCCAGAACAACATATAATTTAAATTTCAAACATACCAGGATTAAAAAGGTTCTATACGGATGGTGGAGCGAAAAATATTATTGTAAGAGAACTCTACCAAGTGAAGGTGCCTCATCCAAGAACCTCTAAAGTCTAGGACGCAAAAGTGACACATGTCTTCAAGAGTCCGGATGGTCCACTCTGTCTGACCATCCATTTATAGATGAAAAGTAGTGCTAAGGAATAGGTGAGAACCAAAAGAACGCGGGAGACCTCTCCACACCCTAGAGGTAAAATGTGGATCTTAATCAGAAATGATCATCATTAGGACTCTGTGGATTCTCACCACCTCCTCCAGATACTGCCTAGATAAAAACTCCACTGATCTTGACTCCTTGATCATTATAAAGTAGGTCGAATTCGTAAAATGATCCACTACCACCCATGTAGAGTCATATTCTCCTTTATATTGAGGTAAAATGTTAAAAAAGTCCATTGATATTTCCTCCCACTTCCAGTGAGGAGTATCTAATGGCTGGATCAACCTGCCGAGAACATGGCACTCAAACTTTACCTTCTAGAAGGATGAACATCAAGACACAAACTCTACCACTTCACACTTCATCCCAGGACACCAAAATTGACCTCTAAAGTCTCATTACATCTTCATCATTCTAGGATTTACTACTAAGGGAGAACTATGGAACTCTTTGAGAACCACCTCCCACATCACCAAAGGAATGAACATCCTTCCCTAAAACAACACTCGATGTTGTTCATATTTAGACAAACCATCAGGGGCCTCACCACAAACAACTCAGTCTCTCCAAACCTCCACCTCAAGATCCCACAACTACCATAGATGACTTCACCATCATCTGATAAAGACAACCTCTACCCCCAACTTCTCCCATATCCAGATATAATGCTGAAATCTCTTCTATTACTTTCCAGGAATCACCTGATTTTGTCACTGCATCACTATGTGACTTCCTGATCAACACATAGGCCACAACATTTCCCTTCCCTAGTGTATATGAAATATTGAAGTCATAATCCTATAAGAAATCCATCCACTGATGTTGGAACAAGTTAAAGTCATGAAGTGGGGAAAATACCTCAATATTTTATGATCGGGGAAGACCACAAATCTCTCATCAAGGAGGTAATGTCTCCAAAACATTAGGTAAACACCACCACCACAAACTCAAGATAATGGGTGGAATAGTTATGCCCATGGGGATGAAAATTACAAGACCCATAAGAAACAACTGATCTCTACTGGATTATAACTCAACTCAACCCAAGATGTGAAGCATCAGAGAATACCTCAAACCAAACTCCTTCTATTGGAAGATAAAGAACTGGAGCACTGGCCAAATTCATTTTCAGATACTCAAAAGCTATTTGAAACTTATCAGTCCACAAGAAAACCTAATCCTTTAGGTTCAATGCTATCATAGGATTCAAAAACAATGAGAAATTAGTTAGGAACGTCCTGTAATAGCCTACAATAACTAGGAAACTTCACACCTCTGGTACTATCTTGGGGGATACCCAAGAAAAAACATCTTCTACCTTCGATGAATCCATAGCTACTTCTTAATGGGAAATAACATAACCCAATTAATGTAATTTTGAAGCCCAAAACTCATACTTAAGAAACTTTCCAATCAAATTATAATGGATAAGAACTCCAAAAATGGCACACAGATGTTCTGCATGGTCCTCCTCGACTGCATAGTAAATAAGTATATCATAGATGAAAACCACCACAAACATATCTAGGAACTCACAGAAGACGGTTTTCATTAACCCCAGTAACAAAGCTAGAGCATTCATCACATCGAATGACATCACAAGTAACTCATAGTGCTCATTATGACGATATAATGCAATATTTGGAATATCCCCATCCTTCACTCACATATAAGGATATCCTGATTGCATATAGATCTTCATGAACCAACTTTAACCCTTAATTTTATCAAATAAATCATCAATCATAACTGTTCTTCACTATCACTTGGTTCAAGTGATGATAATTGGTACACAACCACACAACGAAATCAACCTATTTTACAAAAAAATTGGTGCACCGCATAGTGACACACTTGGCAGAACATAAACACACCACAAAAGACAATCAATATGTATATGTAGCTCTCGTAACTTAGAAGGAACCATTCTATATGGATACAGCAAGATATGAGACATTCTTGGTTGTAGATTAAGGGGGTAATGCTACAACCTATTCTGGAAAGACATCCGGATAATCTTTTATGACCCTAGGAAACACCAACTACTGAACCTCCAATTAACACTGCATCATCTCAACCATCAAGGATAAGAAGGATGAAACATGCATCTGACCCATCTGAGGGTCTTACTAACAAAAAAATAATCCTATCTCTCTATTCTCATCGAAGAACATGAACTGCCTCCTGAAGTAATCCATGATATCCCGAATCAAATATAACCAATCCATGTTAAGGATGAAATCAAATGGTTGTATCTGTAAACATAGGAAATATACCCAAGAGCGGGGATTCCCCAACATTAGCTCATTGTATCTACATACTTCAAACAAGTTAGCTAAACCTCCAACTAGCATAGTCAATGCCAAGGGCACTGCAAGCCTCTCTACCTCAAGTCCCAAATCATGGAAAATGGCAGGTGATATAACGGATTTCATCACTACTAAATCAAACCATGCATTCACCCAAGTAGAAAATAGGAAAAGGCTACCTCAAAAAATGTCTGGCTAGCCCGACATTGGTAATTCTTAAGCATGAGGCTGACCACGATCTCTCTAACCTTATTGAAGACCGCCTCCATGACTGCACTCTACTCTTTGAGGGTGGGGATAATATCAAGGCAGTCCTAGGCCTGTCCCATATACTATCCTCAGATCCCAAACTAGTGAAACCTACTACTACTACCTCCACTAGAACTACCTCAACAGAGAAACTGAGATAAAAACATCTGGCACACACTGACTACTTAGAAAGGTTGAGCACTATTTCTTGTAGAGAACCGAAGCTTATCATACATGGACATTACATTACATTTGCGGAATACTTAGTACAAAACAAAAACACACACACAAGGATCGTAATAGTTTAGTGTCTTTGGAAACTTGGAATAAAATCTTCTAATCCTGGTGAAAGATCTTCAACATCTCCCATAATGATCTTCCCTTTTTTTTACCTAAAACCTTTCTTTATATCCTGGGGAAAAGGAAACATAAAAGGGTGAGCTCAAATGCTCAGTAAGGGTAAACAAAAGAAATATCAATCACATAATTTTCATAAGAACATAACTTTTTTGGAAATCTTAACCTGCAAAAGAGAGCATAATTTCATAACATGGGATAAATCATAGTAGTGAAATGAAATCATAACATAAAACATTACTCATTGTGGCATACACACATAATCATAGAGAATCATTTCTTGTTAGTCAAGACTCATTGCCAAGACTATCTTAGTGGACAAAGTCCCTTTCTGAATCGAGTAATCCTCGTTTCAGTCCTGTTTCACTGAACCGGTATAACCTACCATTCCAGCCATGTCTATCTCATGAGATATAAAATCTTTACCCAATGCATTGGAGGGAGATATAGGTCCCACCCATCTCATAATGATACCATTCTTATGTGTGCCACAAAATCATAAATCATACATCATTTCATAACTCATGTAATAAAAATGGGATTCTTAAAACAACATGACATCATAAAACCATTCATATAAGATAAAGGAATTCATAAACATAATTCCATCACAACATAGTCAAATCAATGTAAAAATATGGATAGAAACAGAACCCTTTATTATCTTAGATGGAAAATAATTTTGATAAAACACTTGAAATGAATTCTTGAGGAAAATATCCTTTCTTCTTCAAAATCAATTTCTTTTCACAAAACATCATGCAATTTTAAAAGAAAGAGATTTTATTAAAAATAGTCATGAAATATTTTGGAGGAAGCTTCATGAAAATAAGGCTTTATAAAACCGTAAAAATCCGTTCATGCCGTTTAAGTTAAAAAAAACATTCTTCGTACTTTTGTCGGAAAAGTCAAAAAGTACCTCGTATGAAAAAGCGAAAAAATATTCCTTTCATATTCTTTACTAAAAACTCACCGAAGAGTAAAATTGGATTTAAAATATTGTAAGTGGATGGAAACAATATTACATATTGAAGGAACATGGATGTGGATGATAAAATACACCCCAGTAAATACTTACGAATAAACAATCTCGGATAAAAATGAGATTGTGATATTTCCCTTACCTTAGGTCCAATTTGCTTCGTATGTGTCCGAACCTCCTGTATAATGATTTAAATAATGTCATTGACTTATTACAGAATCATATTCATTGTTATGATATCATATATGGTTTACTTATGACATTATATTACCCGTTCTTTTGTAAATTCCATGTTAAAGAAGCGTTTTGGGTAAAATCGTTTCATTTATCGTAGGTGTTTTGACTTGTTGTTCTTGACATCATTATTACTTATATCATGATTTACTTACTTCCAGAATATAAAATATGATTTATATATCATATATATTCAGTATATATATATATATAACAGGTAGATAAATAAAATGAAAAACACCGTTCATGGAGACGGTAGTCCGTACGTACGCATGAACGCTGTTTTCCTTTCCTTATTGTCTTGAAATGGAAGTAAGTAGATGACATACATATGTATATATATACATAAATCCAGTAGCTTTATAATGTCATATATTTCATTATTATTTCTTATATATACATTATAATCATTCTTAAATGGTTAACATGGAGAATGAATCTCATCGTGTCGTGGAGACGGTAGTCCGTACGTACGCACGAGCGATGATATCATTTCTATAAATATTGAATTGAATTGGAGTGGATTATACAATATATCAGAATCAATATGATGTTGTAATAACTATGTATAGTTATTCTTTACACCATTATACCCATCCATGTAAGGTGGTGGTGGAAAATAGATTACACCACGGCGTGGAGACGGTATTCCGTACGTACGCACGCGCGGTGATTTCTTTTTCCGTAGGATGGATAGATGGTGAAATAGGGTCTTTTCATACTTATAATAACATATCAGTATATGAGTGATACTGATGTTATTACTTCATAATGAAACAACCTAATAAGAAGAAGTGGAAGAAGAAATAAAGATGAAATAATTGGTAACGGTAATTACCTCTTCTTTGAAGCGCCTTTTGGAGACCTCCTCTTAGGGAACTAAAATTGGTCTTTGAGTAAGACCAGAACCTCTAGGTTGTTGCTAGGGAAGTGGAGAAGAGATTTTGGCAGGGGTTGGCCGAGCTTGAGTGCTCAAATTGGTGGGAGGAGGAGGGGGAGGAGGTGTCCTTTTATAGGGGAGGAGAGGGGCACCTTAGGAATATCTCAAAATATTATTTTATATTAAAGTCAAAATCGGTTTATAATGGTTCCAAAGGGTCTTATTTCGAAGATAAAGTGGGGATGGGTCGAACTCCTATCAACCAATAGGATTTAGACAAGTTTATGGTATTATTTTAACCTTATCAATTAGATTTAACTCTAAGTTAAATAATTTAACTTTTACCGTGTCTTTTTGTTTTCTTTCACTATATGGTTAATAAACATACTATAACATGCCAAACGAACCCCAAATTGTATATTATTATTACATATATCCATATCTAAGTCATTTGGCCGAACCTTAGATTTTTAGGAATAAAATAACAATTAATAATATAATATTTGATTTAAAAACTATTTTGTGTCAATTTTGACACTATTTGATATATGATTTTTTTGAAAGTCATAACAGAATTATATGTTCGAACCAAGTTAATTAAATCAACACTAATATATCATAGTAACCTAGAAAATTAGTTTAATTCATAAAAAGTCTTAAATTATATTTATTTTGGTATTTATATTATCAATTATGTCAATATTTCATTAATAAGATAATTACTGCATCATCTTTGTGTCATAAATAAATTATATTATTGGATGTCTAAAAATTACAAATAAAATACCATCATGTAGGAAATCTTTTAAGCTTTATAATGAATATTTATAGTCGAATTTATCTTATGTATAACCCCATATTAAAAATTATTTACTTATTAAACTTTAAATTTAACTATTTTAACCCTTCTTTAAATAAATTAATAATAAATGTCCTAATCTAATCCAAGTGGGCCTAAATGGTCATATTTTATTCCTAAGTTTGTTTTTGGTCGAATTACACTTGTCCAATAGAATTAGGACATGTGTTAGGGTAATATTAATATCATATTTACCCTTAGTTACCCTATTTACTATTAACCGCGGTAAAAAAAGTAAAAAGTTACTATTCACCAAAAAATTATTTTCATCTCATTGAACCACATTTTAGTCCTTGATATTAACCGTGTCTCTCGGATTTTTGAAATTCCATTCACAGAAGCGGTAAAATTAAGTTTTATGCAAAATTCAGTTTTTAACCTACCACTTAGTAGTTTCACTATTCATCAAAAATTGATGTTTTTCATAACAATGCCAAAATTTCATCACAAGCTATATTTCATATTCCGAATTCAAAAATGAAGTCTATTTTACCAAATTCATAACATAAAAGTTGCATTAATTAATTTTATAATTAAATCCCGCTGTTAAAACAAATAGCGTGTTTTTAAGAAACAATATCTATCAAAAGATTGACACTTGTTTATGTCTAGTTTAAATGTGAAATTACATCCAATGACCAACATTGTATTAAATTGTAAAAATATATTCTAAATATACTTTAAAACCACTCAAATTAATGATTTATCACTATTAATTATTTCGATTAAAAAAGTTGTTTTTAATTAAAATTTAGTCATTTTCACTATTCATCAAAATATGAAAGTTATCCGAAAAGTACCAAAATTTCACCTTAGGCTAAATTCGATACTCCGAATCCAAAAATAAAGTTCATTTTGAAAAATAAGATTTACTGGATTTCAAAAAGTGGTTATTACTATTCATAACGGCTAGTTTTAATAATATTTTTATAGCATATCGTTGTTTAGTGAAACTCGGTATTGCGTACTACACACGCTATCGAGGAAGGTCGCGATTGCGTGTAATGCAAGTCAAGTCAAGGATGTGTGTTGTGCAAGCTCCTTTTGGTGTAGCGTACAACACAAGACATTAATAAAATTAAAAAGAATATTTTTTTATAAAATCTTGGGCTGTTACATTTCTTCTGATGAATTTGGACTCCATAATAAAAAGAAATGTGTATAATCCCTTAATATAGTCCTAAGAGTTTCTACCCACAGATAAACAAGGTGATGAGGGCTGGGACCTACCACCGGCTGAACGAAAGCTCTTCTACCCTAAAAATTGGGAACCTCAAACCACAACTCTTCTTTATTAGCAATCCTAACAACTCCCCTCTCATGACGATATAGTTCTTTATAACAGCCTTTCAATGACCTCTTCTCTTTCCCGCACCTCGAGATACATCTTTCTCATAAACAGGGTGACCTGACACTAGATCTATGAATGTAAAGCCTCATCAAAATGCCTCACCCAAACCTCCTCACCTATAAATAGGTTTGAAGCATATTTTAAAAGGTTCTTGAAATTTATTCCAAACTATTTCACACTAGAGCTCCTGAGAAAAAGGGTATGTATCTCCTAGTGACTAGCCAACTTCACAGATGAAGAAATAAACATGTCTCTAAACTGGTCTCGGAACTCCTACCACTAGACTTTCGACTCCTCGCGATCTCTGAGGAATAAGAACCGCCACTTTCCCACTACCCCACGTAGCATCATCACAACCCACGATACTCAATGGTCCTTCCGAGAACATATCGAACTAAAGGTTATCTCAAACATCTCCAACCAATATTCTATGATTGCATATGAAATTGATCCATCATACCTCTATAGAATCTAGTGCCAAAACTCTCAGAGTGTCCTTCTCTAAGTCTCATCGTCATCGACCTCTAATATGTGGCGACCTGCTAGTGAAACGTTCTGAAAATATTCTGCATGAACCTGATGAGGAAGTCAACTTGGAGCCATACCTACAAAAGAAAAAATAGTTATAAATCCTAAACATGGAATATGAACATTAATTAATTATTTTCTTTTATTCATTTTAGGTTAACGTATCTCATGGTCTACCCATTCAACCATAGGGGTAATGAATAATGATGTATGATCCTTTCGTAGTTCTCTAACCTACAACTAGTATCACTTCATTTATTAGTCACTGTCATTTTAAAGGACTGTGCATCAAATCACAGGTGGCCCTAAATACCCATGTCTCAACTGGACTCCCATGTTTACAATGATTTCTAAACATAGCTAACATTGTTTCCCTACCAACCCATGCAAACTCACCTCTTCCTAACTCCAAAATTTATCAAATCCCTCAACCAGACCTCTGATACCACTCAATAATAACCCCATGCCCACAAAGTGTACCCCTTCTAGCCATAAATTGGAGAAGATAAACAGTGACCCCTGAGTCCCACCTCAAGTTGGCCTCGGGTTGGAGACTAGCACTAAGGGTATAATAATAAAAATAGATGGAAGACATTACCCTCTAAGAGAACACATGCAGAAGAGAGAGATTAGATAGACACCAACCAACTCCTTATCATAATATAGTATAAAAGAAACCCAGGTACACAAATTTAATGTCATTCAAGAACTACTACAACTGAAAAGAAAATCTACAAATACCAGAAGAAAAGTAAAGACGCTTGTGACCACAAATCCCAAACTGCTCCTACAACACAAAAGCTAGTAGTAACTAACATAATCTCTAACCTTCTCCAACTGAACTGAAAAATAGTTTATATATATGTTGGGTGAGTATAACAGTATACTCAGTGGGATCATCCCTGGATCCTCTGTTGTAAATTCAAAGAAATCATGTAAAAGCACAGTGAACAACAAGTAAAAAAAACTCATCACATAAATAGGTATACTATGTTCCTAGCCTCACCATGGATACACTCACTAAGTATCACTTACAAGAGAATATAATATAACATAGAATATCAAGTGTACCATGTTACCACTTCCCCACTAGTTTTCGGCTTTGACCCAAAGTTGCACATTCTAGGAATCTCCCTCCAAAAAGGCTAGCTCTAAGACAGTTGGGGGAAGCACCACAACATGCACCTCATGTAACGACATGCACCTCATGCATGACACCACCAAATCCACATAACTAAAGTTACTAGGTAGTTTCTAGGATCCACCACATCCCACATAATGTGTGTCATACATCAGGTCTTATACCTCAAGGCATCACAACCCATACACTGAGTAAGGATCCTCAGGCCATCACAACCTATGCACATTATATATATAATAATCCATAAGAAACTATATCTAGAATATATGTGTGTGAAATAACCATAATACATTACATCCCTATACACACATATATGGGGAAATGTAGCCACCATGCATACCATCAAAAATAACTACCAAGAGAAGAGAGGGGGGCCAAAGGGGGTAGTCAGGCATCCATCATCCCACTAGGATGTTAGGGAAAACACCCCAGGGCTTAGAATCCCCATGGTGTCAGTTTTCCTAACTGACAGGGTGAATTAGCGCATAGAAACAAAAAAAGTACATGAGATAACATATCTTATAACCACACTATGGGAATAACCTAGTCTTATAATCAATTACAACTAACATCTCCTAGACTCCTGACTTCCACTACTAATACTAGATATCCTGAAGGCACACAACTATTTAAAGAGCTATGTTAAATTATCTTTATCATTTTTTTAGTTTCAATTTATGTTAATTAATTCTTCAACCATTAATTAACCATTATCATTCCAAATTATATTTCATTATAATTCAACAAATATCATTTCCCTCTTGGAATAACAAAACCGAATATATGGATTCTAAAAAATATAACATTAGCATTTCATCAAAGAAAGCTTCAACACCATGTGTTAATTTTTTTCATTTCTTTAACAACATCAACACTTTCCATAATTCATGGTATTATAAGAAAACCTTATAATCTACCAAATATAATGAACTCCACATGGAGATTAGGTGAACTAATCGTTGAGTCTTTTCCACCTGTAGTTGGAGCATAGACCCATCCAACCATGAGAAGCTAAACACAGAAAGCATGTGGCATACCCCACATGTCTTAACCTCCCTTGGAAGGAGAGTAATAAAAAATAGCTACCTCAAGTAGTGGGGAAAGTAAAGCAGATAAACAACCAATAGATTGAATAAGAACCCAAATTTCTTATCAGCGATTAATCCCAACTTCAACTCATTCCATCATCTATGGTGTTCTCCCCAACACCTCATGCATAAACTGATGCATCTCTCCTATCTAGGAATCAACTGATGCCACATAAACCAGGCCTCCCTGCCCCACGTACTAGAACATCCCTTCAGGATCACCCATCCTAGTTTTACATCACATACTGGCCTCCCTACCTCACATACCACAAGTCTCATATCCAAAGCACATCAAAGGCACCAAGAACAAACATAGCAATGAGCTCTCGACCCCAAAGCAAGCCATTTATCCTTCACAAATGATGAGCCCTCATGAATCCAAAACATAAGGTACTTGAACTTTACAATCTAGTGGAAAACGTAGTCCCTATAAAGGCATTATATTTATCACACAACTGGTTTTTATTCCATCTTGAATTAACCAATTAGTTATTCATATGTTCTAACAATAGGAAAACTAAGAAACAAGATTTCACAATCTATCACAAATTAATTAAACAATTAATTTAACATTGCTTTAATTATTGTATCAACAAGAATCAACATTAGTCAGGTTCAGCAACCAATAATATTAAACATTCACATCTACACCAATTTGATCAAATTATAACAACAACAACCAGATTTATTAAACATGCCTCTTTAACCAATTATCTGATTAATTATCAGTTAATTCCAGATTTAAATTCTTTACCAACTTCCATCAAGAATAACATTCTAAACTAAGAAAGGCGTTTATATGACACTATATATCAAATAAAGAGGCAAAATATTTTCACGTTATGAATCAACAACATCGCTATGTAATTGGTACCAATTATTTAATCCGGTTCAAGTAATTATTTGGTCAATTTCATTGAGATCCAAGGGGCTAAACCATGCTAACTAAAAAATTAAACATAATTAAATAGATAAGAAACAAATATTATACTGTAAAAGGTTTACAACATTCTTTTCACGATAATAGACAACACAACAGATCATGATCACCTCTCCCACAATAACTGTACCAGCCTGAGGATGCCGTAGAATAGACGTACCAACCAAAAACCAATAAAAATCCATTATAAACATGGAGATAACATGCCATCACATGGAAAATATTAATGATAAAAAACAGATTGAATAAACCACAAGAACATAGGTAGATTATACTTTATATCGAAGACATATCGATGAAGGTAAATGAGGAATTGATATGGGATAAAGTAATCCCTAAATATTAAAGTGGGGGAAACTGAGTCATCTGGAGTCAAGAGAGATAGGGTTGCTACCATAGGGTTTGAGAAAACCTGAGCAGCTAAGAAACACTTAAAACATTACAACAGTGGGGAATTACATGACATGTAATCCCCTTTCACATCATGTAATGCCTCAGTTTCAGTTTCCACTGAAAACACCATAGTATCTTTATTTTATTATATTTTTTTCAAACCCCGAAGTACTGCATGCTGTGAATTTAAGTTTCACGTTGTGTAACCTCCCTACATCCAGTTTTTTAACAACTAAACTTCTCTGAAACCACTTCGAGCCTCCTGTAAGCACTTTGATCTTCAAAAAAACACAAAAGTTTAATCCAAGTGGATATGAGCCCTTACAATATAAAAATTTATCTAATTAATAAACACAACATCATTCATTTATTATAAATAACTAAAACAAGCTCGTCATAAACTTCATTATCATGAATAATAAAAAAATACTTATGAAATAAAATTATAATAACAAAAATAAATAAAAATCATCAATTACATTAGACTTTATTATATAGTAATGATGAATGATGTGATAAGATTGAATATTAACACTATGATTATAAAACTAGTTCAAAAAGAAAAATATTACTCATGCCTGATATTAAAAATAGATAATAACTGACTAATATAAATATAGAAGAAAATAATAAATTATGTTTATAAAAGATTATATATATAAATATACTTATTAAATATATGATTAATATATATTTTTTTATTATAAAATAGATTCATGTGATTTAGTGGATGTTCAGAATTAAAGTAAGGGATTTTTATCTCAAATTTCCCCCCCTTGAGACAAATTTCATATTATAAACCATGTTGTATTTAGAATGATGTATCTAATACCCATTAAATATTTTTTTATCATGATACTCTCATTATTAATGGTATTAAAATATTCATTTTGAATTATTTCATATAGAAACATATTTTTTAAATAAATAAATGTTATATTTTTTATATGCCTGAATGGCCCGAAGGCCTTCATTTTTATTGATTTTTGATAACCCCCCTTTCAAGGGATAAGGGGGAACCCTTACAAGGCCTGTAGGCTCAGATATTACATGAATATTAAATACATTTTAGAAATACATGCCTAAGGACCATAAAGGTTTAGCGTATAGGGAGACTAGATACATAATCTTATTATGAAATGAAAAATATTCAACATACCCCATAAATATCTTACTAAATAGTAATCTTCATTGAAATACCTATATTAAGCCTTTCGTTATAACTTGGAAAAAAGAAATAAAATAAAGGGTGAGAACATATGCCTAGTAAGGGTAAACATGGTAGATACCAATTGATGATCATATAAAAGCATAAGATAAGAATAAGGGTATCAGATCATGAAAATAACTTATAATGGTCATACCCAATCTATCATGGATCATAAACATGAGACATAGCATAAAACATTATAATTTAAAAAGACATGAATCATAAGAGAGAGGAATCATCATAAATCATTCATGAACCATAAGACCATGTCCTAAAATTATGGTACCATCATAAATATATAAAATATTAAGTATTTTAAGTTCAAATTATGAGACCATCAAATAATAATGGATTAGGAATCAACACATATTTTTATATTATAACATATCGAGAATCATCACCTATTTCCCATAGTGGATCAAACATATTGACTTGTTTCCCATAGCATATCAATCACACCGACTTTATTACCATAGTGGATAAGGGAAAAAAACTTGTTTTCCCTAGTTATCTCAAAAGATATGAAACTTTACCTAATGCATTGGTGGAATATACAATACTGGTTTCCCCAATCACATAATAAAAACCATATATATTTGGGCCCAAATATCATAAAACATTCATCAAATCATCATATCATAACACATTCAAAGATAATTGGTTTTATAAGAATTTCATAATTTCATCAAAGCATAACTCCTGTAAAAAATGTTTTTATAAACATATAATAATAATAATAATAAACTATTTAGAGGAATAATAATGATAGTATCAATGGAAGATATCCCCAAAAAACATAATTAACATTAACAAATATTATCATAGATGAATATTCTTTTAAAAGTTTCACTAGAATATTTCATGAGTAAAATAACCTTTTCACTTTGATATCACTTATTTAAAATCTAAAAATTATCAAAATATTAATAAAAACATTTTTATTGAGAATAAACTTTAATGTTTTTAAATTAAACTTCAAATCATTGAGTTTTCATAACAGTGGAAATTTCGTCCATGTTTTATAAGTTAAAACAAAAAAAATCCTTTCATACCTTTGTAAAAAGTCAAAAAGCATCTCATTTAGAAAAAAATGAAGATTCCTTTTAAATAATTTTCTAAAAATTTAATCATTGGTAAACAAAAACTTTAAAACCCATACTAGAATATTAATAAAATACTTTAAAACGTGTTTAGAAAATGTAGATATAGAAAAACAATTCTCTACTGAATGGTAAAACAAAGTTGGTTTTCCTTAAAAACATTATTTCAGCATCTTAAGTAATTAAAATGAGGAATATTAAAGGAAAATTTTTATTTTATATAAAGAAACAAAGGACAATAAAAATAGATGGTTTTATCAGATAAATATCATATAATTTATTCAATGGAAATTCAATTATAAACAATCTCAATTAAAAATATGAATGAAACATAAATCCCTTATATCAAGTATCGTATTTCCTCATACACATTTTAACCTATTTTATATTAAATATAAAATTATTATTAATATATTATAATACCTTATTAATATCAATAATTCCATTTATTATTTACTTATGACATCGTATCTCTTGTTTATTAACAATTTATTATTAAAATCACTATTATAAGTGATAACTACTTCATTTTCATGAATGTTTTTGTTCAAAAGTCTCATTCCTTATATTTTGATTATGGTACCATCATCCTAATTTTTTTAATAATAATAATAATATTATATATTTTAATTATAAATATATTTATATTTATTCATAAAATTTATATATGAAATAATAAAGAACACAATTCATCATTACTGAAAAATGGCCCTATATCCACGGTTTTAGAAAACCATGGGTATAGGGATATTATGGGAACCTATTCCCATGGTTTTTCCAAAAACTGTGGGTATAAGTTTTTATTCAAGGCCTATACTGACAATTTTTCAATAACTATTGGTATAAAGTTTTTTTAGAGAGTTATACCCATGATTTTAAAAAAACCATGGGTATAGGATTTTTTTGATGACCTATACCCATTGTTTTCCAAAATAGTGGGTATATATTTGTCACATTATAATGCGGGAAAAATCCCATGGGACAAAAAAAATATTTGGCGGGAACACCTATACCCACATTTTTCCACCAATAGCCACATTTTATATAAAAATATATGAGACAATATATATTTATATACCAATAAGAGACAATGGGGTAGTGGTTAGGTATCAGAACCATAAACCGACGGTCCATGGATCGAATCCCACAAATGATTATTTTTTAAAATCTATACCCATGCTTTTAAAACCATGGGTATAATTTTAATCACATGGTGGGATACACCTATACCAATGGTTTGGAAACCGCGGGTATAGGTGTATCAAAACGTGGGTATAGCTCAAGGCTATACCGACGCCTCGGTTTCCCACAGTTCGATGAAATCATGGCTATAGACTATAATCACAATTTTGTGAGCTATACTCACAGTTTCAAACCATGTCTATAGGGAAAAGTATCAGTAGTGCATCGAGATGGTAGGTCATACATATGTATGATTACTGTTTCAATTTTTCGATGAATGAAACAAATAAAATGTAAACAAAAATTTAAGAATATAGAATAATTTTTATATCATATATATATAATATGAATTAAATAAATTAGTATCACAATATATGTAAATAAGAAATTAAAAACTGATTGCATCACTTCAGGGATGTGGTATTCCACACTTTTACATGAGTGACATTATCATTTTCCAACAGATTATAAGTTAAGAAAATAGATATGATATTATGATTAAAAGCAACTAATTATTTCATAAATATCATATATAAACATTAAACCTCTCATAATAACCATTTTTGAAATATGGTGATAGCTAATGAGTTGTATCGCTACATGGAGTGGGTAAGCCGTACGTATGTTGGTGCGATACTTTCACTCCCCATTTAATAAAAAATAGGGTGAATAAAGGTGGTTTAATAATCATAATAAAATTTAATTATGTTGAGAATAATGAATTTATTATTATTTTTATAATATAATAGATTTAGGGGAAGAAGAATAAGAAGAACAAATTGAAAGAGGTCAGGTAAGACGACTACATCTTCTTCCGTAGGCCTCCTTTTGGACCTTCTTAAGGACCCTTGAAATAGAGTTTTAAGAAAACCAAAACCACTATTTCATATATAGGGAACTTAAGAAAATAATATTTTAGTATTTGTTAAATATATAATTGTAAAATTAGTTAAAATAATGGAAAGGTGAGCTTCCCTTTTATAAGTGATGGGAGGGGCACTGTGGGAATTTTTTAAAAGATTAAAATATAATAAAATAATTATCAAAAGAATGAATACCAAAAGTATATATATAAAAATTTCAGGTACTATTTGGTTTTAAATCTCATCAAAAAATAAAAACTTTATAGGCTTATGTTGTGTTTTAAAAATTATCTATTGGTTTAACACCTTAGTTAACCCATTTTACCCATAACTGTTGTAACATCTTTTTCACAATTAGAGGGTTATAATTTTAAAAATAAAGTTAAAAATGGTGCATCAGTGTCAAAGTTATGATAATTTAGACCGAATATGATCAAAATTATCCTATTTCAATGTTACTATAAATTTGAAATAATTCCATAAAAAATTATTTTTATAAAATATCATTAAAGTAATTTTTGATGCTATTCATTTAAGTTGTCTTTAAAGACATAAAAAATATTTAATTATAATATAATATTTTAAAACATCAATAAAATTTCATATTTATCAATAAAATATGTGAAACACTATAACTAAATCAAATTATATTATTTCTAATATTTTTAAAATCAATTATTTTGTTTTTCTCTTAATTAAAGAAGTATTGTGTCAGCACTTCTTTGGAATTTAAAGTAATTATATAAAAAAATAAAAATTATAAATAAATTACCATCATGAAAATAATTTCATTATTCAAAAAATCACTCTTAATATACAATCAAAAATTAATTTTTTTCCCTATGATAACATAAGTAATATTTAAAGTAAGAGAGTGATATTATGTATTTTTCGTTGCTTTAAATATTACATTGGTCATTTTCATGGAAAAGTATCCCTTAAACAATTATATTTATAACTAAGGTGATAAAAGTGTAATTAAATTTATCTGATTAGAATTAATATGAAAAATTGTGACCTTAAATTTTTTTAACCTATGTTATCCTGATTTACCATTTACTAAGGTGATAAATTTTACCATAGTTATTATTCATAATAAATAAAAATAAAATAGTCCTATTTAAAAGATTTGGACCTTCTACTTTCAAATATTGAATGAATTTTTAAAAATGAATTTTCTATAATTTTTAGAAATTAATTTTAAAATAAGTGTTCAAAACATGATGATAATTGTTTAAAAAAAATACATTTTTAGTATGAAACTTGAATTATTACTATCACATGACTAGGAAAAACATTAGATGAGTTTTATAGAATTTGATTGAAAATTAAATATATAAATATCATTATAATTATTCACCAATAGTGATTAATTTAATAAACACACATATGATGCATAAAAATAGTTTTTTAGAAAAGTATCTTCTTTATTTTAAAATGTTTTTTATTTTCATTTATAAAAAATTGATAAATTATAAATTCATTTTATATATGTGTAAATAAAAAAACATTCACAATTTATTTATTACTATTTATTCCCAAAATTCCAATGGCTAGGTTATAACTGTGCACTTAATTATGATTCATTCAGACTTAAGGTTGCATGTATCACAAGCTATCAAAGAAATAAAATAAAATCCTAATGAAATTTTTCATAAAATACCATGGAGTTACATTATACCCCATTAAAATGAATTTATATTTCAAAATTTCTTAAATACAATTAAAAAATTATGATTTCTCTATTTCATTACATCATTGGGTTTCCATGGAGCTTCTTTGAATTTCTGATTCCTTTGGAGAACTTAAACCAAGTGAGTAGTATTGTTTCATAGAAATTTATCTCTATGATCCATGATTTATATTGGTTGTTTTTCAAAATAAATTTCATACTAAAATGGTACAACCTCTTAGTTCAGTTCATGTTATGGATTAGGTATGTAATTGCTCAGCAGAAATACATGAAACACATCATGAACTTCATAGAGGTTTGGTGGAAGCGCCAAGTGATAAGCCACCATCCTCACTCAATAAATAATCTCAAAGGGTCCAATATACATAGGGCCTAACTTTCCTTTGTTTTTTAATATCATATCCTTTTTCTATGGATAAATACATAAAAATTCATTTCTATCAACTTTGAACTTCAGATCTAAACGATGATTGTCAGTATAACATTTTTGTTGACTCTAATTTTATCTTATGTGTTATCGAATGATTCTGAATTTCTCTACAAGTTCCTGGACTATATCTACTTAAAATAGATTTATTTCTTCGATATAATTTAATAATATAAGAGATATTAACTTTCTACTGTAGAGGTCCTCATAAGGATCTATCTAAATTCTTGAGTGAAAGTTATTTTTGAAAGAAAAATTCATATTGAAATGTGTTATGTAAAGAACCAAACTTTCTGAATAAAATTTGTTGCCTGAAAATGTGTGTACTCAATATAAATATATATGTGCAAAAATTAAGTGTGTATAATTTGAAATGTGACAATTTGGGTTTGACTGTTATATGAATATTGGTCAATATAGCCATTGGAAACTATACTCTGAATAATGATTTTAACATTATAATTATTGTTTATAAGTAGTTATGGTCAATGATAATTAATGAAAAAATACAAGTTAATGGAATTATCTAGTAGAGTCATGTCGTACGAAGCCAATTTTATAGAACATGGGATTGAGGTATCATATTTTAGCTTCTCTCTTTACCAAGCCCATATAGAGCTTCAACATGTTAATCTTGAATGAAATTTCATATGGAAGAAGTTCAAGTTAGTGGAAATTACCACTCGAGCGATGTAATCCGAGCTACCTCAATAATCTATCACCACCACACACCTCACCCTTAAGTTAAATATGGGTATTATAATTGGTTATGTGTCTAGTCCATATTTAATTATTGTATAATCCCTTTGAAAAAATAAATTTATTGTTCCATCAATTCTGTTTTGAATTTAGTTTTTCTTAAAAGCATGATGAATTTAATAAATTGTTTTTTTGGACAGGAATTGTACTTTTTAGAAAATATATAATTATTTTAATAAAATAATATATTATTAATGATTTTTATTTTAATGAAATAGTATCATAAAAAAATTCTTATTTAAAATTTAAATGATAAAATAATATTATTATTTTAAGTGTCATAAATTTTACTATGTATTTTACTATGCATTTTCTATCCGCTTTTATTTTTAGTAAATAAGGATTTTTATGTTTAAAAGATAAATTTATCATATTTAGATATTTATTATGATTAAATAAACACAATTTTTGAAATCAACATAACCAAATTAGGTTAGGGTGAATTTATGAGAATAAGCTAAAATATTTTGTTTTTCAATGAATAATAAAAATACAGTTCTGAGTTTTCAGTATGTTTAATGAAATAAAAATGATGTAATAAGTAACATAAAATTCTGTTAGAAACTTTTAGATTAAAATAACATATTAGGTGACCCATGTGGCAAATACCATGGGAAAATACCATGGCAAAGCAAAGGGTTTTTCAAATACCACTACCGAGGTGTCCAAGGAAATCAATAAAAAATCCATCTATTTTTCTTTAAATCATAACCCATTTCTCTATTATATTTCATTCCCAATTCATCCACCACAACACTATAATATTTTTACCTTCAAATAATTCCTTCAAAGGTGTTCCCAATCACCCAAGGTTCCAATCTTTGGGTTTTAGGCGTTACTCTTCAAGGTAAGGTAAATTTCAAACTCTATTTTCCTTTCAAGTTACTTTTTTAGGTGGTATGTATTTCAAATTTACATAAAATGTTATTATGTACACCTTATTATATTCTATTAATGTATTAAGAGTTTTATTAATGGTATACCCTTATTATTTCTCTTTTTAATGTTTTCTAAAACCAATTTTCTTACCTGTTATGCTGGTGAATTTTCTTCTCAAATTTTCTCTCTTTTTCACAATAAATTCTTTTATTTTCTTAATTTGAATACCAAAACCTCTTTATTTTCCAAGATTATTCCCCAATATGTAAAATTGATTTATCTTATTATTTAATTTACATTTATAAAAACCTCATTCACTTTTTATGGGTTATAAATGACATAATGACCATGTTTTTAAGCACTTTTTAAAACGCAATGATTTTGATACGAAACCCGTTTATTTTATTCCTCACAGGTTATTTATGAGATGTTTTATTATGATAAATGTGGATAAAATTAATTAATACATATGAAGGGTGAAACCTAATAGCAATAAAATGCATTGGGTAATGAATTCAATATCTTGAGATGACATGTTTTACAATACCTTGGCGAATAACCTTGTTAATTTTTATGACACCTTAGTGATAAACCTAGGTGATATTCTTATAAATGAATCAATTAAAGGTTGTGGTAAAATTTAAAAGTTATTCTTAATTTTTTTATTATTATTATATGATTATTTATCATTCATTTATGTATTTCCTCGTGTTCTTATTGATATTCCTCAAGATCACAAGTAAACAGTTTCCCTTATTTTCATTTACTAGGAATTTTTGATCATCCTTTCATTTGGTGTATATACCTAAGTTATTTTCTATAATAAATTTACTTAGAATTAAACTTTAATAATAATATCAATTTTAAAAGAAGAATGTTTTAATTTTTCATGCATTATGTACCTTATTTCCATGAAACTAAACTTTAAAAGATCATCTGTTTGTACAATGTAATGAAAAGTTACCTAATAAAGAGGTGGGATTCCATAGTTGGTGTTGAAGAAAAATTTAGATATTTACAAAAATTAGGATTTTAAAACACTATGAATAAACTTAGGTAAAAGTAAAAATATAGAAAAACATCACGGTCTTTTGGTGAAATATTAAGTAAGTGATTTCCATGCAAAGAAATACCTTTCTAGATAAGAAAAAGTGTATGTGGCTCTAGAAAAGATATATATAGGGGTAAAACCCAAAACACTACATTGATTTAGCATTGAACAAGAACTAGTGCACAACAATGGGCCTTACGTCACACATGGTTTGACACTCTTGGGGGATATGTTTGGTTAATCATAATATTTTTTTGAAAAATTATGAATGATTTATAGAAAATGTAATTTTTGTTAAAGAATAACATATTTAAGAATGTTGTTTTAAGACATGAAATTAATTTAGAATTATAATATTATTAAATTAAAATTGTTCCTCACAAAGGTTTTCTTTATTTATAAAATGGTGGGAAATATGAGAAACTATGTAAATAGTAAGCGCAACAGACCAGGAACTGAAAGCCTTACAATGGAAGTCAAAATGAAAAAAAATTAAGATAATAACAAATTAACTGACTCGAGTTATTGGTAATAAATTGAATCAAGAAAAGAGATCAGATTCAACTCGAAGGAAACAACTTTCCATTGATTCCTTTATGCATCAATGGACACCTTATTTCAATGGATTCACTAACCCATTGATTTTTGAATATTGGATAAGCTATATAGAAAATATATTTTCAGCACTAGATTGTTTGGAATAAGAGAAAGTCACCATAACTATTTACTACTTAGAGTGATAATTTTATAAATGGTGGAAACTAATTAAAAATATGAACCTAAGAGGGGAGATTAAAGCTATGGACTAGGAAAATTTTAGGGGAACTTTTTTTGAAAAATATTTCCACCATTCAACGAGAACAAAATAGAGAGGGAATTCCTAAAGCTAAAGTATAAGAAAAATGAATTTGTTGGAATCTATGAAATGAAATTTACAAAACATTCCCATTACACCTTTATCTTTTTCATGGATCTTAATTGGATGGTTGATATATTATCCAGTGGACTAATATCTCATCTATAGAAGAATCTTGACAAATGAGACTCTGAATGCTATGAGGAGATCGTAATGAGTGCTATGAAAGTTGAATTGGAGTTCATATAAAGGTAGTGGTCCCATAAATTGAATAAAAAGAAGTGATCTATATAGCCAAACATGGAGAGGATATTTGATCAAGGAAGAGGATGAAATCAAGTGAAACTTCTCACATGAAAAAAATGTGGGTAGAAGCATTTAGGGAACTTCTTGATTGGGAGTGGGAAATTTTACAAGTGTGGAAGAGATGTACATTTTTATCAGAACTATCATAGTGAGGTGAAGCCTCAAATTCTCAAAACTAATGACAAATGTAATATAGTGAATGACCTAAATAAAGTCCAATGCTCAAGTGTGGGAATCACAGAAAATTTTCCAATCAATATCCTAATCCAAAGATAATAGAGAGGAATCACCATCAGCCTCATCATAGAACAAGGGTGAAAGGTCATGATTTTTCTATCATGAAAGCTAATGTTGAAGCTCTAAATTATGTGGTGGCAGATCTTCTCATTGTTCTCTCAAAGCTATCAAGTACTTTGTTTTATTTTGGTTCTACGAATTCCTTTATTTTCTAAAGGTTTGCAATGAAAATAGAATCAATATCTGAACTGATATAAGTAGATTTATCTTTTAAGAATCATGGATGGATTATCCAAGCATCAAAAGTGTATAGAAAATCTATCATTCACTTTGGTGAGTATGATCTCGTCACAAATATACTAGTCATTCCCATGCTAGAATTTAAAATTACACTAGGGATGGAATGGCTCTGAAAGTATAATGTTAAAATTAATTGTAAAATCATGTAAATATCAGTAGTCCTGAATGGAAAACATACAGTTATCCTCAAAGTAGAGATATCTAGACCCAATCTCTGTCTAGATGCACCACCCGTAACCTTATTTATGGATATGATCAGTGAATATTAAAAAGGAAATGAAGGTATACGAATAAAGAATGTCCCCATAATTGAAGAATACATTGATGTATTTCCTGAGGAGTTATCTGAACCTCTCCCAGAATTAGATGTAGAGTTATCCATTGAAATCATTCCTAGATCCAAGATGATATCAAATAACCCATATATAATTAAAAATGTGAATCTTGAGGAATTAAATAAACAACTCCAAAATCTTTTGGAGAAGGGGTTTTTCAATCAATGTGTGTCTCCTTGAGAAGAAATTGTTCTATTTATAAAAAAGTATGATTGATAAATGTGATTATCCATTTTTTATAGAGAACTTAATGAGATCATAGTGATGAAAAAGTACTCTCTTCAAAGAATTTATGATTTATTAGCCTAACTTTGTGGGACACAATTACTCTATAAGATCGATCATTGAACTAGTTATCATCAACTGAGGGTGAAAAAATAAGATATTCCAAATACTTCCTTCCAATCAAGATATGGGAATTATGATTCTGTAGTTATACCCTTTGGATTGAATAATTATCCTAGAATTTTATGGTTTTTATGAATAGAGTCTTTAAGTATAACCTTGATAACTTTTTGGTAGTTTTTATTGATGATTTATGATATATTACAAAAGTCATGAGGATGAAGAGGATCATATAAGGTTAATATTTTAAACTATGAGGAATTATAGACTATTTGAATAGTTTAGAAAATGTGAATTTTGGTTACAACATGTTGCATTCTTGGGGCGCATTGAAACCAATGAACGAAACTTAGTTGACCCAGTAAAGATAAAGGTTTTGGAGGAGTGGCCTCATCCTACAATAGTGACTAAGATTCCTAGTTCCCATGGATTAGTGGGATATTATAGGAGGTTTGTAAAAACCATTTCATGACATTCGAAGCCACTAAGAAAGTTAACTATAAAAGGGGCCAAGTTCACCTAAAAAGGACTATGAAGAATGTTTCCAAGATCTCAAGAAGAGATTGGTTGCTACACCCTTGTTAACTCTACAATCTATCAGATAAGGATTCATTATTTTTACTGATGCATCAATGAAAGGGATTGGGTGAATACTCATGAAAAATGATAAGGTGATTATTAAGCTTCTCTATAGTTAAATCCTAATGAGAAGAATTATCCTACACATGATCTGGAGTAGGCTATGGTTTTTTTTTCTCTAAGGATAGGGAAGAACTATCTATATGGGATGAAATGTGATATAAAAGCTGACCATCAAAGTTTGGAGTATATTTTCACATAAAATAAATTGAACATGAGACAAAGGAGATGGTTGGAAATTCTTAAAGACTATAATTATTCAATTCATTAACATCTCGGAAGAGCAAACAAAGTCATTGATGCATTAAGTAGTATTGACTGGGTTTTTTTGGCCATGATGATGATTCCAGGAGATCCTTTGATCAAAGGCCTAGTAAATATGGACTTGTGAATTATAAGGGAAGGGACATAAACAACCCTATCCTAAATGATTTCTCAATCATCATTACCATATAAGATCAATAAATATCAAATAGAATATCCATTATTACAAAATAAGAGAAAGGATGTAAACATTGAGAAGTTTATTGAGTTCAATATTGATCTAGAAGGTGTACTAGAATTTCATACAAGGATATTTGTTCCATCTATTCTAGAAATAAATAAGGAGATGATGGATGAAGCTCATAGATCTACATTCTCTATAAATCATGGAGTCACTAAAATGTATATGGACCTTCATGATCATAATTGGTGGGATAACATGAAAAGGGAGATTTCTGACTACACTACAAGGTGGCTGGTGTGTCAACCGGTGAAGGTAGAGAGACAAATTACTAGAGGGGTATTACAACCACTACCCATACTAGCATAGAAGTGGGATTATATCACTATGAAGTTTTTATTGGTCTCTTGAGAACATCTAAAGGAAACAATGTGATATGTCTTATAGTGGACCATCTCACCATGATTTTCCATTTTATCTCTATTTAGGAAGATTTCTCACTAGATCAACTTTACAAGATATATGTGAAGGAAGTGGTAAGGCTTCATGGGGTACCACTCTATATCATATCTAATCACGATCCAAGGTTCACATCAAAATTTTGAAGAAGTATTCAAAATTCATTGAGTACCGAATTGAATTTCAGTATGACCTATCACCCCCAAACTAATGGTCATAATGAAAGGACTATTGATACACTCTAGAACATGCTGAGAACATGATCAATGGAATTTAAAGGTGGATGGGATCAACATATCCCATTAGTTGAGTTATTATACAATAACATCATCCATTTAAGTATTCAAATTTCATCCTTTTAAGCTCTATATGGGAAGCAATGTAGAAATCCTTCTTGGTTGGATAAAGCTGGTGATAGAAATATTCTAGGCTTGATCTTGTGCAATATATGACAGAAAAGGTTCATCCCATCCAAAAACACATAAATACTGGTCAAAGTCGACAGAAGAGATATAATCAAAACTATTGAAGAGACTTAGAGTTTGATTTTGGTGACACATTCTTCCTTCAGATTTCACCTTGGAATATTGTCATATGGGTTGGGAAGAAAGGGAATCCTAGCCCCTGGTATATTAGACCCCATGAAATCCTTGATCATATAAGAGCATTGGACTATAGACTTTCACTTCCTCCAAATATATCTCATGTTCATAATTTTTTTCAGATATCATTCTTGAGGAAGTAAATACACGACCCTTCACATGCACAGAATCCTAAAGTGGTACAACTAGAACATGACTTCTCTTATAAGAAGCAACCATTGGAGATCATGGACCTTAGAGACAAGGTTCTATGCCACAAGACTACATAACTCATTATAGTTTTGTGAAGGAACCAAAAATATGAAGAATCCATGTGGGAACCAGAGGTGACAATGAGGCAAAAATACCCACACCTTTTATCAATTGAGGGAACGAGTTGAAATTTTAGGTGTGGAATTTCTTTAGGGGTGTAGAATGTAACAACCCGAACTTTTTGAATAATATTTTTTTACTAAAAATGTGTGTACTCAACATAAATATATCTATTTTATAATTAAGTGAGTATAATTTGAAATGAACTATTGGGTTTTAACCATTATATGACCATTGGTCAATTATAATAATGGTTCAATATAACCATAGGAAACTATAATATTAATAACGATTTTAATGTTATAATTATTGTTTATAAGTAGTAATGGAAAAGAGAAATTAATGTAGAAAGAATAGGCGATAGACTCATGTAGTTGATTCGTTTTGTATGAAGCACATTTGTCAGAAATTGGGTGGGAGGTAGATACTTCAGGCTGTACTCTTGACCAAGAAGTTATGCTTGAATGAAATCTCCTATGGGAGAAGTTTATGTTAGTAGAAATTACTACTCAAGAATGTTATCCGAGCCGCCCCAAGAATCTATCACCATCACATAGCTAAACCTTAGGTAATATGCTGGTGTTATAAGGGGTTAAGTATAGAGACCTTAGTTAATTTTTTTATAATTCATTTTTATAAATAAATTTTTTGTTCTATCAAATCTGTTTTGAGTTTAGTTTTTCCTAAAAATATGAAGAATTTGATAAATTGATTTTTTTGATAGAAATTGTGCTCTTAAAAAAGGTATAATTATTATAATAAACTTATATATTATTAATAATTTTTATTTTAATTAAATATTATGTTTAAAACACTCTTATTTAAATTTAAATGATAAAATAATTTTATTTTTTTAAGTATCAGAAATTTTTCTATGCATTTTTATTTGCTGTTAGTTTTAATAAATAATAATTTTTATATTTAAAAGTTAAATTTATAATAATTATAAAATTATTATTATTAAATAAACAACATCTTTCAAATTTTCATGTCTAAATTATGTTGGGTTGAATTTATAAAAAGTTTCTACACTATTTTACTTATGGGTGAATAGTAAAAATATAGTTTTGAGTTTTTGATATGTTCAATGAAATAATAATGATGTAATAAGTAATATAAAATGGTGGTAGAATATTTTGGATTAAAATAACATATTAGGTGTCCCAAGTGAAAAATACCATGGACAACCCCATGTTTTTACAAATACCACTACCGAGGTGTCCAAGGAAATCAATAAAAAAATACTCAATTTTTCTATAAATACCCACCTATTTATCCATTATATTTCATTAACAATTCATAAAACAAGAATATATAATATTTTTACCATATAAGTAGTCCTTTAAATGTGTACTCAAGCCTCCAAGGTCCCAATCTTTGAGTTTTAGGAGTTAATTTTCAAGGTGGGGAAATCTCAACTTCTCTTTTCCTTTCAAGTTTCTTTTTTATGTTGTATGTATTTAAAATTTAAATTCTATTTTATTATTACAATTTTATTATATGACTTTACCTTATTAATAATATTTTATTATTTAGCGACCCTTTTCCCATCTCTTTTTAATATTTTCTAAAACCATGTTTCTTACCTGTTATGCAGCCAAATTTTCTTCTTAAATTTTCTCTATTTTTCTAAAGAAATTATACTATTTTCTTTATGTGAATAAACAAAACTATTTATTTTTCATGGGTATTCAAAAATATGTAATAATTATTTATTTTATTATTTAATTTAAATATGTTAAATCATCATTTCCTTTTCACGGGTAATAAATAAAATAATGATCATGTTTTCGAGCACTTTTTAAAACGCCATGATTTTGATACGAAACTCATTTCTTTTATTCCATGTCGGTTATTTATGAGATGTTTTATTATGATATATTTGGATTAAATTAAATAATAAATAATAATGTTTCTCCCTTATATCACTCCAATCCATTTGGTAAAGAATTTAATCTCAATAGATGACATGTTTTATGATGCCTTGGTGAATAACCTTGGTAAATTTTATGACACCACAATGATAAACCATGGGGATATTCTTATGAATGGATCAATTAAATGTTTTAGAAAATTTTAATAGTTATTATTCATGTTATTATTATTATTATATTTTTTATGATTAATTAATTTATTTAGTCAAGTTATTATTGATATTCCTTAAGATCACAAGTAAATTATTTCCCTTATTTTCCCTTACTGGGCCTTATGCTCACCCTTTCCATTGATGTATTTCCCTAGGTTATGATATGAAATAATTTTTCTTAGGATGAAACTTTAATAATACATTCAAGTAAAATAGAATAATCTTTTTGTTTTAATGTATTATGTACCTTATTTCTAAGAAACTAATCTTTAAAAGATTATTTGATTATATAATGTAATGAAAAGTTATGTAATAAAAATGAATAATTCTATATATTAATCCCAAAAACCATTGAATTATATAAAATAATATCTAGGAATATCTTCTAGGGTTTTAATTGTTATCTAATAAGAACCATATATCTAAGGGTGATAAGAATTTTGGAATCCTAACTATATATCTAGAGTATACTGAATACTTCTCTATAAATACAAGGAAAGCATCAGATCTCAAAATGTTAAAATAGAGTATGGTAATAAATGAAATATCACTACTTCCATAATGTAAACACTAATCAACATATAAATATTCTTTGATGGGAATTAATTTTTATTGACTTCAAAAAGTGATTAACTGCAACCCAAATATCATTATTCTCTTTAGAAGTTTTGGGGAGTCTAACAATGAAATCCATTGTGACGTTTTCGGATTTCCATTTAAGCATGGGTAATAGTTGAAACATTATATTAGACTAATTTATGTTAGAATTAACTTATACATATTCCAGGTAATGAGATACATACTCTCCAATATCTTTTTTCATGTTGTACCACCATAAATACTATATCAGATCTCTATAAATCTTCATACATCTAGGATGATAGAGAATGATGAACTTTGAGCTTAAAAAAATTATCCTTATTCAAGTTTGGTATGAATTGATCATATATATAGATATTTGAGGTTATTATTCCATAAAATTCATGGTTGAACTCTGGAATATTTATCACCTTCTTTTTCAACTTTATATCTTCCTTATGTTCCTCTTTAATCGTTACTTGGTTAGATGGTTGAACATTCATATGAGAAAGATAGTATATGTACCCTTTCCTCAATATTTCAAGTTTCATCATCTATAAATTCATAAGTATCAGTTATATTTCAATCCTCATCATGGAAAAACTAGCATGGTCTTTCTGACACAGATCATCAGCCACCTTGTTCACCTTCTCGATATGGTAATGTATTGAGCAGTCGTAATTTTTAATGAACTCAAACCATATTCTGTATTGAATAATAATCTATTTTTGATTAATTAAATTATTTGAACTTTTATGATATGTATGTGTGTCACACCATTCAGTCTAAAGATAATTCCACTATATATTCATTACAAATAATATCCCAACTAACCCTGAGTCATGTTTTGGGTAATTTTTGTCATGTATTTCTAATTGACATGAGGTATATGATATCAAAATATCATTATATATGATGATAAATCCTAGTACCTTATTTGATGAATCACTATAGATCAGAATCTATTATCTACTATAGGGTATTGTGAACACAAGTTCACTAACAAAACTTCTCTTTAGTTACCTAAAATTCAATTCACATTCATCTGTTTATAGGAACCTTACCCCCTTTTGAGTCAACATGGTTATTTTATTAGACATTCGTGGGAAATATATCACAAAGAATCAATACTATCCATCCAAACCAAGAAAAATATAGATTTATGTTATCATGGTTGGTCTAGGACATTTCTTAACAACTTTTTTATTTGAAGGGTCAACAGACATAACCTCACATGATATTATATAACCAAAAAATGAAACATTATAAAGATAAATTTAAAACTTATTAATTTTTTTATAAAAATTCTCCTTCATCGAGGTCTATAACACAATTATGGAATTTTATTAATTCTATTTATTTTTATTTTAATGTATAATAATTTCATCTATAAATACAAAAAAACAGGTCAAGGTAATCTCTAATAACATTATTCATTAAATCTATAAATATATTAGGTGAATTTATAAATCAAAATTGTATCAATATAAATTCATAATTCTCGTACCTCATACAAAATACTTTCTTGGTTATAAACTCCTTCTTAACCCTCAATTGATGATATATAGATTGAAGGTAAAATTTGGAAAAGTATTGAGATCCTTGTAATTAATCAACCAAATCATCAACATGGTGTAGAAGATACTTGTTCTTGATAGTGATATTGTTATGTTATTAATAATAAATAGAGATTCAAACTGATCAATAATTCTTCTTAGAAAAATATTGGTGCACCCAAAGGTGATGTATATGGTTGTATGAATCCCTTATTAGGATTCTCTTGTAGTTTCTTCTTCATTTACTTTAACTTAATTGAGGCCATTCTATAATGATTCATTGAAATATGTGTAGCACTAGGTGTGAGTTCTATTGAAAAGTCAACTTCATAATTCATAGTAGGACTAGGAAAATCATTAGGAAAAACATAAACAAAATCTAATAAGATTTCAATATATTCAATTTTGAGTTTCTCCCCAATCATATGAGCTAAATATCCATCATATATAGGAATTAAAATCCACAAGATAGAAGTAATTTCCTTTATATTTTTTTATTAATCCTCACACAAATATACAGTGATGTTTTTATTTAGAATATTAAAAGTGACTTCCCTTAATTTAAAATTGATATGGTATCCATATAAGGAAACCCAATCCATGAATAGAATCACCTAATATTCAACTAAATATAGAATCATATGATTTTAAGGAATCATTTTCCTACAAAATTCAATTGGAGAGAATCTATAGACTTTAGATTCAACCATCATACCATTAAGAGTTTTCACCTCTAAGTCAATATATAGCCATTGAGCTGGTAATTCAATACCCTTTTCAAATTCCTTATATATAAAATAGTGGTTAGATCTAGCATAAAATAATGCATTATTTATTTTAGAGTGAATGATACCTTTTAACAAATAATTATCCTAACCCACTTCTATAATAGTGATGAAATAATATTTCCCTTTCTCTTTGATCTTAAGAGAATTTGAACACTAGTCATCATTATAAGCCTTTGGATTCTTGCACTGGTTATAATAATTATAATGACCCTACCTATTATGAATAAAATCCCTTTTTTTATTTAATTAAATATCTTATGGTTATGGAAAACACATGCACTAATTTTTTTATTATATCCAATTTGATTTAAATTATTGTTAAGTTTCTTTACCATTGATAATATTGTCGTTGAAAAGTGATCACATGACTAGTATAAATATAGGGTTTTAACAAATACATTTGATAGAAAAATGAAGTAATGATCGAAACTAGTAGGATGATATCCCATGAATCCCATATATAAGAGATTACAAGGTAGATATAATATTTTGGTTTTTCTCCAGACCAATCCCAAGCTGAGATCCAATAACTTAAGCCTTATTAAAACCATTTATGGAAGAAGTTCAAGATCATCAAGATCATGACCCCAACCATGTTCACCAAACGACCCCATGAAACCCCCACCATTTTTCACCTTAATCTTAGGGAATATTCTAGTGTAATAAAGGGATATGTATAAAGACCCTACCAATATGAATATTTACCTTATTTTTTTATAAAGTATTGAATATATTTTAAATCCTGTTATTGTTAATTTGTAAATGATTTTTAAAGCATAAATTGTATTTTTGGATGATATTCAAATTTACTTATGAAATATAATTTGATAAATTAATGGATTTTTGAAATAAATAATATTTTAATAAAATATTATTATTAAATAAATTTTATTTAATATAAATGATCATATAATTTTCAGGAAGTCAAATATAATTTTTATGCGGGTTCAAAAAGCTCTTATGGTAAAAAACCCATCATTTTCAATGAATGTCAATTTTTATTTTAAAATTGAAAATTAAAATATTTAAGAAATTTATTCAGATAAAATGAATATTATTTTTGGATTTAGGATATCAAAATTATCCAATGGTGAATTTTTCATTATTTTCTTGAGATAGTCAAATTTTCAGGTAAAAATTAAATAACATATAAATATACTTTTTGTTTTATGAAATAATAATGGCCCAATAGTGAAGTAATAAATACTACAAAAGGTATACTTGGAAAAATATATGTTTTATCTTTAAAATAATGTAATTTTATGTTTATTTTATTTAATTTATAATTCCTAATGAATCCTCCATGACTTACAATATATTTTAAGATTTTAAAATCATTTATTTGAGAGTGTGACTCACCTACACATAAGCAAGTATATTATTTTATAATATTAGGATATTGGGATTTTAAAATAATTTAAACCACCACCCTTTGGTAAAAACTATTTTCAAAAACCATGGGTTGGTTTGTGGTTTTGAATATATTAATTTGCAGTTTCCAAAACCAAAATAATAAAGAAATTCCCATAGTTTCCTATATAAAGCCTCCCACTATCCAATTTGTATTCAGTAAAACTATTTTTATAATTAAAAAACTCTTAAATATACTCCCTATATCCCTCCCAAGTCACCGCATGCTCTCAAGAATTCTCTCCCAAGCCTTTGGAGTCGCACATTCAAGTAAGGGATGCTCACCTTCAACTCATTTCAATTCAAGAATATTCCTTGAAATTATACTATATAATTTCAATTGGTTATATTGAAATTAATTTAGTATTATTAATTTAATGTTAAAATAATTTTATTTTAATGATATATTATTTATCCTCTCTCATTTTTACCTTTATCTAAGTCGTTACTATGCTGATATTCTATAAGGGATCTTCCACTCTCCTCTTTTTTTAAGCACTTCTTTTAATGTTATGTCTTTTAATTTCCATTTTTTTATGTTGGTATATGTTATTACATATCCCCCTTAATTTAAATTTTATTTATAAATGATGATATCCCCTTTCAATCTCATTTATCTCTCCTATGAACCTCTATGCACACCTGTTACCATGCCAAAATATTGTAAGGGCTATTTCTTTTATGATAGTTTCTTTATCATGTCATGAATTTAATAGAAAATTACATATTTCAGTACTTGTATGTTCATGTCCCCATTACTTTCAATTTACTTTCTAAATAATGATAGAACTTTTTCACTCTCATCACCCCATTTCTTGAATCATCATCATTATGCTGTTGAAATATCACTATGATTTTCCATGCCAAAATAATTGTGTAGTGAATACCAAACCCATTTTTCAATATCATGGGTATTCACCTTTATGAGAATCTATTAATTAATTAGGGACTTAAATTTATTTATTCCACATTACTTTATTGTAGACTAAATTATGATGTTGAATTAATCCATGTTTTATGATATATGTGGCACACTTAGGCATGAGAATAAAATGATTATGAAGGGTGCACCTTGATAGCTCTCTAATGATTTGGGTAACGTTTAGTATCATGATACGCCATGTGTAATGGTCTTGAAAGATAGACTTGAATCATTCTCCTCTATGTGCAATGGGCCTGGTCTCACACTCCTCTATGTGCAATGAACCTTGAATCATGCTTATGTCATGTTGTATGTTGTTTACATATTTCCATGTTATAATTGTGAAGAAATATCATGACTTATTATTCATGTTCCCTTTATTATACATTGATATTTATATTGTATAACATGTATTATCTTCTTCATGTTATTCCTTTTTTATTTCCCTTATGGGCTTTATAGCTCACCCTTTATTATTTTATCCCTAGGATATCCCATGTAGTTTTAAGATTATTGGAATATTATGATCATGTCAATGAGGTTTTCAATAATTTTTTTATATCCCATGTTTACGATGTTATGTTTTGTAGCTATTTCCCAAATAAACTAGACTTCTTGATATTTTGAGTTATATTAAGTGTAATTTTATGTAATAAAATTTGTATTAATGTATATTAAAGAGATGAATTGTAATAGTTGGTATTAGAGGATGGGTTTAGTTATTTCTGTGTTAAGTATGATAAAACCTAGTGAAAACCCTTAAATATAAGACAATGTTTAAGAAAACATCCCTAAATTTTGGTAAATATAGAGTAAGTTGTTTATCAAGAAAATAAATCCCTATTTATATACTAAAAGTGGATGGGGTTCTAGCAGAGTTGTACCTAGGAATAAAAACTCCAAGAAGGTGTTTTAGGGCTACTTGGGGTAACCTAGTAAAAAATAATAGGCCTTACTGTTCACCTATTTTGACACTCCCAGGGGATATACTTTGGTAAAACCATAATCTCATTGTGAACCATAATTAAGGGAGCCAAAAAAACTCCCATAAGAATATATGTTAGTAAATAAATCATGGATAACATATATTTAAGCCTATAAATTTATAAGTTAAGTAAATACATGTAATTCATAAGTTATCCCTTTAATGTTAGTGGATTACCTTCTATGTGATTAGTAGTTGAAAAAAATAACCTCTCTATGCCTTTTATAGATTAAGTAAATGAGTAATACCCGAATCAAATAGTGAATTTTTGGGTTATCCTTCATAATTATACGCATTTCTTAATATCATGAAAGTTTAGTAAAACTCAAACACCACCACAAATCATGGAAGTCGAGATGTTGGTGAAAATAACAAATGGGGAAATTATTTCATCATAAGTATATAACTCTTACCCTATCATTGTTTTTGGGATAAACTTATTGGTGAACCTTTTCATACTTTCCTTGGTAGAATTTGATGAAATTCTGGGCATGGATTGGATTTACCTATATAGATCTAACATAAATATTTGTGAGAGGGAAATCACTCACTATATGGAGAATTGACCCCTGATTCTATAAAAGTATAAGGAAGAGGATGGATCCTATTTAGGACCATCATCTCATGAATTTATATTATTTCCATATGAGAAATCATATCTTTCTCAAATGATGGAATCTAAGGAAAGAACCATCCTTGAGTTCATGCATATTACGAGGGAATATACTGATGTGTTTCTCAATGAATTTTCTGGTCTTCCTCCTAGCTGAGAGGTTTAATTTTCAATCGATACTATACCTATTTCTTTGATAATCTCCAAGACTTCAAATAGGATGGATGTTGTGGAACTTGATGAACTGAAGAAACAAATACAAAATAATATGGAATAAGTATTCATACACCCAATTGCTTCACCATGGGGCACACCAGTCCTCTTCTTCAAGAAGAAGGATGGGGAAATGAACCTTTTCATTGACTATCATGATCTCAACAAGATCCTAATAATTTATAGGTATCCTTTTCCTTGAATTGATGTCTTGTTCGATCAGCTACGTGAATCATAAAACTTATCTAAGGTGGATCTGCGGTCGGGATATTACCACAATAGGGTGAAGAAGGAGGATATCCCTAAGAAAACATTTCATACGAGGTATGGACACTATGAGTTAATAGTGATTCTATTCAGACTCACTAATTCTACATACATCTTCATGAACATGATGAATTTAGTGTTTATAGATTATCTCAAAAAATTTATGGTAGCTTATATAAGCGATATTCTAATATATTACAAAACAAGGAGGACTATAAAGAGAATATGAGCACTATAGTAAGGACCTTGTGAAAGGAGAAGCTCTTTGAAAAGTAAAAAAAGTGTGAGTTTTGTTTGAAGGAAGTAACATTCATGGGGAATACCATCACAAGAAATGTCATATCTTTGGATCCGTCAAATAAAATCTTAATTGAAGGATGGTCAAGGACAACATCTTTGACAGATATCCATAGTTTCCTTAGTTTAGCTAAATATTATCACCAATTTTTTTTAAATGTATCAATATTCTCAAACCCTTTTACCAATATAACTTGGAAGGGAGTCAATTTTTCTTGGAATTATAAATGTGAAGAAAGATTTAGGGAGTTGAAAATGAGGCTTATCACTACCACTATTCTTAAACTACCCACAAGTGGGGTACTTTTCATAATTTTTAGTGATGCTTTGAATAAGGGTTTGGGTTTTTTGTTTTTGAAAAATGAAAAATTCATAGACTATTATTCAAGGCAGTTTAAAATTCATGATAAAAACTATCCCACACATGATCAGGAGTTGGAAGTGTTGATTTTGACTTAAAAATTTTGGCGGTATTATCTATTTGGTGAAAAGTGAAAAATATATATGGATAAAAATAGTCTTAAATATATATTCACACATAAAGAGATTAATTTTTTCCAATGGATAAGGTTAGATCTCATCCTGGATTACGACTGCTCAATCCACTATCATCTTGGAAAAGAGAACAATGCAAAAGATGCTCTGAGTAGAAAATATACAATAATTATATCATCCATGAGAATTGATAAGGATATTATCTTCTTAGATTTGAAGAGGATGGACATCAGAATCATAAAGGAAGGAACATCATCATCCTTTCACAAATGATTTCTCAACCATATCTTCTTTAAATGTTAAATGATACTACAAAAGTTGACGTAGGAATTCAGAAGAAATTAGAAACTACAATAAAAGGGAAATACTCAGTGTTCAATGTTAATGAATAAGGAATTGTGAGATTTGGTTCAAGACTATGTGTTCTATCAAATCATGGGTTAATGAAAGAACTATTGGATGATTCACATAGTTCAACTTTCTACATTCACCCAGGAAACACAAAGATGTATGGAGATCTCCAATAGCACTATTGGGGGGATAAAACAAATAAAGATATCATAAAATATTCATAAAAGTTCTTGGTAAGTTGGTAAGTGAATGATTAAGGGAAGAAGTCTAAGGGGATGATTCAACCATTTCCCATACCTATATAGAAATGTGAAAATATAACCATATAATTTTTCACCAAATTTCTGAAGACATATAAAGGAAACAATGTTATCTTGGTTGTTTTGGATCATCTTACAAAGACTATACACTTAATTTTGATTTGAGAGGAGTTCCCATTAGATCAATTGACATGGGTATACAATATAGAAGTTGTAAGGATTTAGAGAGTTCCATTATCGATTATGTCCAATCGTGATCCAAGATTCACCTATAAGTTTTGGAAAATTCTCCAACATGCTCTAAGAATGGAGTTGAAAGTCAGTATGTCTTATCACTCTCAAACTGATGGTCAATCCAAGTAGACTATTAAAATAATTAAGTAAATCATGATAGAAATATCAATCGACTTAAAAGGAGGATGGGACCAATATCCCCTTACGGTTGAGTTCTATTACAACAACAGTTCCCACTCGAGTATCCAAATAGCTCCCTATGAAGCCCTAAATGGGAAGAGGTTTATAACACAAGCATGTTTTGGTGAATTTGTGGAATTTAAAATTATAGGTCCTAAAATGGTCAACGAAATGGTGGAGAAAGTTATGAACATTCAGAAACACATCAAAGATGCTTAGAGTCGACATAAGAGCTATGCTGACAATCATCGATGAGACCTAGAGTTTGATGTTAGATACATGGTATTACTCCATATATCTCCATGGGAGAAAATGATGATATTTTTGAATAATGGAAATCTTATTCAAGGGTACATTATCCCTTTTATGATCCTTGATCGTATCATAGTAGTGGACTATCGACTAACACTACCACTGAACGTGTCTCAAGTACAGAATGTTTTCCAAGTATCCATCTTCAGAAAGTATATACTAGACCCATCACATGTACTCAATCTATAGGTAGTACCTTTGGAGAATGGCCTTTCCTATGAGGATCATCCAGTGAAGATCATAGATCATAGAGAAAAGGTCCTAAGAAATAAGATAATTCCCCTCATCAAAGTGTTGTAGAGAAACCAAAAGTTTTAAAAACATCGGATCTAGAAAAGGTGATGAAGTAGAGTTACCCTCAGCTATTTTTTTAAGAAAAGAAAATTTTGAGGGAAAAATTTCTAAATGGGTTAATATTATAATGACCTAAACTATTATGAAAAAATTTCCCTTTTTGGATTTAATTAAATGTCGTTTGGTTATAGAAAACACATGCACTTATTTTGTTTTATTATATCCAATTGGATTTAAATGACAGTTAATTATCTTTACCATTGATAGTATAGAAATTTAATAATGATCACATGACTAGTATAAATATAGGGTTTTAACAAATCCATTTTACATAGACAAAGGAAGTGATGAACTCAACCAGTTAGATCGTACCCAATAAATCCTATTTATCATAGCTTACAAGGGAAACAATTTTTTTTATTTAACCTATACCAATCCCAATATGATATCCAACAACCTAATCATGAGAGAATCCATTCATGGGAGATGTTCAAGGTCATCGAGATCATGACCAAAACCATATTCACAAAAAGGCCACATGAAATCCCCACCATCACACACCATACTCTTAAAGAATATGGTGGTGTAATAAAGGGATATGTATCAAGAAAATATGAATAGTAATATGTACATTATTTTTAATAAATTAGTGAATATATTTTTTATCCTATTATAATTAATTTGTAAATTATTTTTAAAGCACAAATTGTTTTTTGAGTAAATATTCAAATTCATTTAAGAAATATATTTTGATGAATTAATTGATTTTTTAAATAAATAATATTTTAATAAAATATTACTATTAAATGATTTTTTTCAAAATTAAATGATCATATAATTTTTATGAATCCAAATGTAATTTTTATAGGGGTTCAAAAACTGTTACTATCAAAAAACAGGTCATTTTTTAAAAATGCTATTTTTTATATTACAAGTGAAAATTCACATATTTAGAAAATTATTTATTTAAAATTAACATTATTTTTTGAATCAATACATAAAAATTTTCCAACAGTTATTTTTTCATAATTTTCTAAGACAGTCAAATTTTTAGATAAAAATTAAATACCATATAAATATACTTTGTGTTTTAAGACATAATAATGGATAAATACTGATGTAATAAATACTATAAAATATATAATTAGACAAATATAAGTTTTCCCTTTAAAATAATGTAATCTTATGTTTTTTTGATTGATTTTAAAAATCCTTAATGAATCTTACAAGACGTATAATATATTTTAAGATTTTAAAGTCATCTCTTTGAGAATGTGACTCACCTGCAGATAAGAAAGAAAATTATTGTACTATATTTGGACCTTGAAATTATATAATAATGAAAACCACTCACCTTTTTAATAATCCATGGGAAAAAACCATGGGATGGTTTTTGGTTTTGAATATTTTATTTTATAATTTCCAATGACAAAATAATAATGAAATCCCCCTCTTTTCCTATGTTAACCCTCCCAATATCCTATTTATCTTTACTCAAACTCTTTTTATCATGAAAAAACTATGTACTATACTCCATATATCTCTCTCAAGGTGCCTCGAGCTCTCAACAATCTCTTAACAAATCTTTGGAGTCACACATCAAGTAAGGGATTTTCACCTTCGTCTCCTTATTTCAATTCAAGACTCTTCATTGAATTTAGTATTTAGAGTTTCAATTGGTTATATTGTCATTAATTTAATATGATTTCACTAAAATAAAATTGATTTCATTTTAGTGATATATTATTTATCCTCTCTCATTTTGACCTTTATCTAAGTCGTTACTATGCTGAAATTCCTTAAGGGATCTTCCACCGCAATCTTTTATCAAGCACTCATTTTAATGTTATGTCATTTAGTTTACATTTTATTATATTGGGATATGTTATTAAATATCCTATTTAATTTAAATTTTATTTATAAATTTTTATATCCCCTTTCAGTCTCATTTCTCTCTCCTATGAACCTCTATGCACACCCATTACCGTGCCAGAATTTTGTAAGGTTTCTTTCCTTTCTCCTAGTTTCATTATTATGTTATGACTTATATATATCCAATTAAGTATATTGGTAAATTTATTTACATTTCCCACATACTTTCATTTCATGTATAAATTTTGAGATACCCTTTCTCTCTCATAAACCCAGTTTATGAATTAACGACATTATATTGCTGAAATCTCACTGCGATTTTCCATGCCAAAATAATTGTGTAGTGAATACCATACCCATTTTTCTATATAAAGGTTATTCACCATTATGAAAATATACTTATTTATTTGGGATTTATGTATATTTATTCTAAATTCATTTATCGTGGAATAAATTATTATTTTGAATGAATCCATGTTGTATGATCTATGTGGCACACATAGGCATGAGAATGAAATGATTATAAAGAGTACTAATAGTGATCTAATGTATTGGGTAATGTTTATTATCATGATAAACCATGTGAAATAGTTCAGGAATCTATCCTTGACTCATGATCCTCTATGTTCAATGATCCTTGTTTCATGCTCTTCCATGTTCAATGAGCCTTAACTCATGCTTATGTCGTGTTGTATGTTGTTTCTACATTTCCCATGTTATAATTATCATGAAATATCATGCTTTATTATTCATGTTTGTTTTATTATCCATTGATTTAACTATTATCTAACATGGATTATATTCTTCTTGTTATTCCTAGTTTACTTCAATTACTTGTATTTATAGATCACCCCTTTCTTATGTTATCCCTAGGATATCGCATGCAGTTTTAAGATCATTGGAATATTATGATCATTTCAAAAAGGGCATCATTATTTTTGTTGTATCCCATGTTCATGATGTTTTGTTTGTACCTATTTCCCAAATATAAAATACCTATCAATATTATGGGTTGTATTAAGTGTAATTTTATATAACAAAACATGTATTAATGTGTAATAAAGAGATGGGTATTTATAGTTGGTATGAGAGGACGTGTTTAGTTATTTTTTTGGAATAGGAATAGAAAAACCTAGTGAAAACCCAAAAGGATAAGACTATTTATAAGAAATCATCCCCAAATTTTGATATGTATAGGTTAAGTGGTTTATCAAGAAAATATATCCTTGTCTAGATACTACAAATGCACGTATTTCTAGCACAAATGTACCTAGTAGTAACAACTCTAAAAAAGTGTTCTAGGGAGACTTGTGGTAACATGGTACACAATAATAGACCTTACTACGCACCGGGATGACACTCCTAGAGGATATTCTTTTTTAAATTCATAATCTCATTAGAAACCATAATTAAGGGAACAAAAAAATTCCCATAAGAATATATTTTATGAAATAGTTCATTGATAACATAGATTTTACCATAGAAATTTAAAATTTAAGGAACTAAATGTCATTTATAAGTTATCCCTTTAATGTTAGAGGATTACCTTATCTGTGTTTAACAGTTAAAAAATATATTCTCTATTCCTTTTATGGATTAAGTAAATGATTATAACCAGAATAAAATAGTGAATGTTTGGGTTATACTTCATAATTTTACACATTCCATCATATCAAAAAAGTTTATTTGGTCTATTCAAACACAACCATAAATCATGGAGGTATAGATGTCGGTGAAAATATAAAATGGGTAAATTATTTCATCCCAAGTATATGACTCCTCCCTTATTAATGTTTTTGCGATGAGCTTCCCAGGGAACCTTTTCCTTCTTCCCTTGGTGGAATTTGTTGCAATTCAAGGCATGTATTCTATTTACTCATATAGAGTCAACATAAATTACTGAGAGAGGGAAATCACACTTCATATAGAGAATCAACCCTCGATTATATAAAAGTGAAAGGAGAAGGATAAATATTATTTAGCACCATCATCTCAAGAATGGATAATATTTCCCTACGAGAAATAATATCTAGCTCAAATTATTTAGTCTAAGGAAAGAACCAACCTCGAAGAAATACCTTTTTTGAGGGAATACACTGATGTGTTTCCCAAATAATTTCTTGGTCTTCCCCCTAACAGAGAGGTCGAATTTTCAATTGATCATATACCTAGAGATTTTCTAATATCAAAGTTTCTATATAAGATAGTTTTTTTAGAACTTGAAGAACTTAAGAAACAACTACAAGAGAATCTAGACAAAGGATTAATAAACCCAAGTGCTTCACCATGGGGTGCATCGGTCCTCTTCGTCAAGAAAAAGGATAGGTTTATGTGACTTTTTATTATATTTCATGATCTCAACAAGATAATGATAAAGAAAAAGTATCCTTTTCTTGGAATTAATGACTTGTACAATCAGCTTCATGGAGAAAAATACTACACCATGGCGGATCTATATTCATGATATTACAAAGTTACGATAAAAAAGGAGGATATCCCCAATACTTCTTTTCATATAAGTTATGGGAACTGTGAGTTCATAGTGATTCCATTTAGACTCACTAATTCTCTAGACATATTCATATAATTGATGAATAAAGTCTTTAGAGATTATCTCGAAAAAACTTTGGTAGTCTTTATAAATGATATTATAATATATTCAAAAACCATGGAGGACCATGAGGAGCCTCTGAGCACTATGATAAAGAACTTAATAAATGATAAGATCTATCAAAAGTACAGAAAATGTGAGTTCTGGTTGAAGTAAGTCTCATATTTGGATTATATCATCACAAGAAATGAGATATCTATGGATCCTTCAAATAAAAAAGCAATTCAAGGATGTGAAAGTACAACATCTGTGATAGATATCTATAGTTTCAATGGGTTAGATAGATATTATATCTAATTTTTGAGAAAGTTCTCATGATTTTCAAACCCTCTTACCAAGATAATTCGTAAGGGAGTCAAGTTTTCTTGGACTGATGAATGTGAACAATGATTCAGAGAGTTTAAAAGGAGGCTTATCACTACCACTATGCTCACACTACCCACAAGTGGGGAAATTATTCTAATTTTTAGATATTCTTCGAAGAAGGGATTGGGATGTGTGTTAATTCAAAATGAAAAATTCATAGATTATTCTTAAAGGAAGTTGGAAAATTCATGAGAAAAACTGTCCCACACATGATCTGGATTTAGAGGTGATGATCTCCACTTTGAAAATTTGGTGGCATTATCTCTTGGGGAATAATTATGAAATATATATGGATCCCAAAAGTATTGTATATATATTCACATAGAAAGATCTGAATATTCACAAAAAATATATGAATAGATCTCATCAAGGATCACAACTACTCAATACACTAACATCCTGAAAAAATGAAAAGAAGTGGTGGATAATCAAATTAGAAAGGGTCCAACAATTATATCATAAATGATAATTTAGAAGGATCCCATATTATAAAATTTTAGGAGGATAAAAATGGGAATCATAAAGTAAAGAACATCATTAATCATTTCACAAATTATTTCCCAACTATCACTTCTTGAAAGGTTAAAGGATTATAAAAAATATGATGTGGGAATTTAGAATAAATTAGAAACTATAAGAAATGTGAAATCCTTAGAGATCAATGTTAATGAAAAAAGAATTGTGAGATTTGGATCAAGAATATGTGTTCTATAAAATCACGAGTTAAATAAAAACTAATGGATGATTCACATAGTTTGGATTTATCTATTAACCTAGAAAAAAAGATTTATCGAGATCTTTGAGAGCATTATTGGAAGGATAACATGAAGAACGAGGTCACAAAATATAAATCAAAGTGGATGGTACGTCATTAAGTGAACACTAAAAGGAAGAAGTATAAGGGAATGAGGAAACTATTACCTATACCATCCTTAAAATGGGAAAATATCACCATGTAATTTTTCATTAGACTTTTAAAGACATCCAAAGGAAACAATGCTATCTGGGTTTTTGTTGAACATCTTAAAAAAATTACACACTTCCTTGAGATTCAAGAGTATTTATCACTGGATCAAATGGAATAGATATAAATCAAATAATTGGTAAGGCTTCATAGAGTACCACTATCTATTGTGTCTGATAAAGATCCAAGATTCACCTATAAATTTTGTAAAAGTATACTACATGCTCTATGAATTGAGTTGAACTTCAGTATGGCTTATCACCATAACAATTATGGTCAATTTGAGAGGACTATCCAAACACTTGGGAAATGTTGAGATCTTGATCAATCTAATTGAATAGAGGATGGGACCAACATATCCATCTAGTTGAGTTCTCTTACAACAATAGTTTCCACTCGAGAATCCCAATGGATCCCTATGAATCCCTTTATGGGAAGAGGTGGAGAACACCATCATATTGGGATGAAGTTGGGGAATGAAAACATATATATCCTGAAATGGTCAAATAAATTGTGTAAAAAGTTATGACCATTCCGCCGCACATCAATGTTTCTTAGAGTTGATAGAATATATATGATGGTAGTCATTGATTAGACCTAGAGTTTGATGTTAGAGACATGGAATTCCTCCGCATATTTCCATGGAAGAAAGTGATGAGATTTAGGAAGGAGGGAAATATTCTTCCAAGGTACATCATCCATTTTGAGATCCTTGATCTAATCATAGAAGTGGATTATCTAATAGCACTACCATTTAATCTATCTCAAGTACATGAGGTATTCCATGTATCCCTCTTTATAAAGTATATACCAGACCCATCACATGTATTCAATCCAAATGTGGTAACTTTGGAGAATGACCTTTGTGATGAGGAGTAGCTGGTGAAGATCTTAGATCATAGGGAAAAGGTCCTAAGAAATATTACAATTCCATTTATCAAAGTGTTTTCGAAAACCAAAATTTTGAATAAGCTATGTGGGAACCAGAGGAGGTGATGGAGAAGAGTTACCCTCATCTGTTTTAGTGTCGGAAAAGAATATTTCGATGGGGAAATTTCAAAAGGGGGGAATATTGTAACGACCCAAACTATTATGAATAAAAGTTCCATTTTTTATTTAATTAAATGTATTATAGTTATAGAAAACACATTCATAAGGGTATTATATCATCAACATAGATATAAATGTTCAGACCAAATATATCATGGATTTTAACCAAGATTTATTGTATAAAACCTTTTCATTTAAAAATATATAAATAAAAAGAGTTATAAATCATCATAAATCAATCATAAACCATAAATTCAAGTAATTAATGTTCCAGACCATCATAAATATAGAAACCATTACAAATTACATGGATAACTAATAAGACTATCAAATAATAATATATAACATGTCAACACATATTTCATATATCATAATCGATTAGAAAACATCACTTGTTTCCTATAGTGGATCAATCACATAGGATCATTTCCCATAGTGGATCAAGCACATTAACTTTATTCATATTTTATATTAATCACAGTGACTTATTTCCCAGAGTGGATGAAGCACATCTACTTGTTTCCCATAGTTATCTCATGAGATATAGAACATCACCCAATAAATTAGAGGTCTATATAAATCAAATCCAACCCATCACATAATTAAAAACACAAATATGTTTTCTAAAATATCATCAAGAAATAATTATATCATCATATCATAACCCATGTAAAGAGAATAGGTTTCATAAACATTTTTTAATTTTATCAGATCATAACCCCTTGAAAAAAAATGAGTTTCATAAACATCTCGTCATTATAATCATAAACCTTATAGAGTAATAATGAGGATGGTATCATTGGATAATATCCCCATTAAAACATAAATATCATCAAAGTATGTCATGATAGATGATTTGTTTAAAAGAATCACTAGATTATTTCATGAGTAAAATACCATTTTTACTTTAAAATAACTTATTTAAAATATAATAATTTCCCTAATATGAGGAAAAAATTTATTTGAAAAGAACCTTGAATAAATTTAAATTAATCTTCAAATAATTTATCATTCTTGATAGAGGTAAAATAATTTAATTTCATCTAAATTAATAGAAAAAATTCCATTAACACATTTGAAAAAAGTCAAAAAGTACCTCATTATGAAAATAAAAATAAGTTTCATTTAATTTTTTTAAAAAGTAAATAATGGGTGAAAATTAATATACAAATAATATTGTAATATTTGGAAAATTATTTATTTTTTTAGGAAACATCAATACGAAAAAAAATATTCCTCACTAAATTGTAAAACATAGTCGGTTTTCCATTAAAACATTCCTTCAGCCTCTTGAGTACTTAAAGTGAGAAAAATGAAATAAAAAATATAATATATAGAAATAACCATAGGATATGAAAAAAATATGAGATTTATCAAATAAGTATCATATAATTTCCTAACTATAAATTCAAGCATAAAACATCTTTATTAAATATATGATTGAAACATAAATTCCTTACCACAAATCTCATATTTCTTAGAACATGTGAAAAACTCCGGTATAATGAGTTTATATATATTTGAAATTTAATATAGAAACAAATTAATATATATAATACCATTTATTATTTATTTATGACAACTTTTCATAGGTTTATTAATAATTTTTTATTAAAATCACTATTATGGGAAGTAAGTGCTTCGTTTTTCATGCTTGTTTCGGTTCGACTATCCCGATCCTTATACTTTGATCAAGGTTCCATCATCTTCTGAAATCTAATCATGATATAAATATAATATATATTAATTATATATATATATACATAAATTCATATATAAAAGATAGATATGTAGAAATGAATTACATCATTCGTGGAGATGGTAGGTTGTTAGTATGCATGAATGTTTTTTTCCATTTTTCAATGGATGGAATAAAAAAAGGTAAAAAATAATAAAAAATTAAATAATAGTTATTATATCATTTATATAATATATATTCATTAAATATATCCTAATTACCATCCATCTAAAGTAGATAGGAAAAATGAATCATATTGCTTCATGGTGGTGGTCGTCCCTCGTATAGAAGTGACATTATTATTTTCAAAATAATTAGAAGGTAAGAAGGTAGATATGATATTATAATTATATAAGTTTAATTACTTCCTAAATATAATATATAAATATTAAAACCAAAATAATTACCATCCATGAAATATGGGGATGGAAAATTAATTGTATCCATATGTGGAGATGGTAAGTCGCATGTACGTATGAATGATAATTTTACTTCAAATTTTATGTTAAAGAGGATGAAGAAAAAAAAATTATACATAATAATAACATTTTAGAATATTTATGTTACATTATTTAATATTTTATTATTAATACAATAGATTTTGAGGAAGTAGATGAATAAAAAACTGAAAGAGGTTGGTTAAGAAGATTACCTTTTCTTTAGTAGGCCTCCTTTAGATTCCATGTTATGGACCCTTGGAATGGAATTTTAAGAAAAAAATAATTTATAAGTCAGGGAAATTTAATTTTAGAAGATAAATTTTAAAGGTTGTTTTGATATATAAGTCTCAATGTGTTGTAAAAAAGATAAAAGAGAGGATCCATTTTATAAGTGAGGAGAGGGGAACTCTCAAAATTTCTTAAAATATTAAAATATAATAAACTGATTATCAAGAAAAATGCTTAAAATGGAGAGATATTTTAATATAATGTTGGATAAGGTTTATATCCCATAAAAAATAAATTTTCATTAGGTTTAAAATGTGTTTTAAACATTATCTTTTGATTTAATCACCTAGTTAACCTTTTTTAACCTTAAAGGCGATAACGTCCTTTTTAGTCTTAAAGGGTTATAATTTTACTTATAAGGTAAAAATTGGTTCATAAATTTATAAGTAATGATAATTTAAAACATATATTATGCACCTTTTCCTATTTCAGGTTTTTTTTTGTGATTTTTAAATAATTTAATAAAATATTATTTTCATAAAATATCATTAATGTTATTTTTGACACTATTAATTTAATTTGACTTTAAAGACCTCAAGACAAATATTGAATTAGAATATATTGTTTTAATGAATTAAAAATATGTTATATTCATTTCTAAAATTCTTGTAACACTATAACTCACTAAAATTATATTACTTAAAATATTTTTAAAATCATTTATTTTGTTTTTTCATTAATCGAAAAAATATTATGTCAGTGTTGCATAAGAATTATAGGTAAATAAATAATCAATAAAAACTAAAAATAAATTACCATCATTTAAATTATTTTATTATTCTAAAAATAAATATTAATATCCTTTCCCAACTTTCTTTTTCTTATGTAAATACATAATAGATATTTAAATACAAGGGAGTTACATTTTTTATTTTTCTTTTATTTAAATATTATAGAGGTCATTTTCATTAAAAAGTTTACATTAAATAATTATATTTCTAGTAAAAGTTTATAAGGGTAATATTAACATAATAGTATGATAATTAAGATGAAAAATAGGGATCTTAACACTCAGTTTCAACCTATGTTATCTCGATTGACCCATTACCGAGGTGTTAAATTTTACCATGGTTACAATTCATAATACCTGTAAATAATAGGGACCTATTTACCATATTTTTACCTCTTAATTATAAATATTGAATAATGTTTTCATAATTATATTTCTATAATTGATATAAATTCGTTTTAAAATTGGTGTGCAATACTTGATGAAAACCATTTTTTAGAAAAATACATGTTTATGTATAACACTGGATTAATTCCTATCCATGCCTAGAAAAAAATTAGATGAATTTTAAAATATTTGATTGAGATATATAAGATTTAAATTATATTAAAATTAATCGCCAATATTAGTTAATTTAATTGAAACATGTTGTGCATATTCAAACATTTTTTCAAAAAAAATCTTTTTATTTTCAAATGATTTTTATTTTATTTTAAAACTAATTGATACCCAATGAGTTCATTATATATATATATATATAATATAATTTTTTTTTATAATTTAGTTTTTCTTATTCATACCCTCCAATAAAATGACAAATAGATAATTGTATAATTCATTATGGTTCATTTAGACTAAGGGTTCTCTGTATTATAAGTTATGAAAAAAATAGAGATCTATATAATAAAATATCAGGGTGTCACATATCCTTTGAAGTGTTTTGAATCAAGATTTTATATGGTAGTAAGGGTTTCTTTGTCTCATAATTAAATTTCATGACACATGATTCATATTGTGCATTATAATTTATTTTTATAGTTTATTCACTACCCTATTTTCTTCATATATAATTAATATATTTTGTCTCATGGTATTTTAAAGTCTGTTTAACGAAAAGACTCTTATGTTATTTTTATTATTAAGTTACCATTACTGTAAGGTTTTCAGTTAATCCAAATACCTCCATTGAATTAAAATGGATCTTCTTGAAATTATTTCTTTTGATATTTTTTTATTCCATCATAAGATTTTATTTAAGGTTACATTCCCTTACACACTAGTAGAATAATTAACTATTAATTCAAATATTTTACCTTGATAAAATTACTATATCAAAATTATGTCATCGTTGAGAGTAATTCGCATCCTATTTAATTACAGTTTCCCTAACTTTTTTCATATTTTCTTTTTCCACTTATGTTTTAGTTTATAATAGGAAACCTAATTGTGGTTTCTCTCATCTGTCCTCTATATTTCCCATTTCCACTTTTAAAAAATGATGTTTTATTGCTCTTTTTTTTATGTGGGGTTTCAATGAAAATATTTCAAAATTGTAGAAAGGTCATTAATCCATTCAAAATAAAATTTATTATCTTACACCCTAATTTTTTTTAAAACCATTTTATCTTTAAGGATTTATTAATGAATTTTTTTTTTCAATGGTAAATGATTTCAAGGTTTTCACTTCAGCTTTTCGAATATAACTTTTGAAAGTGATATGTAACTTCTTATTTTTATGATAATGTAAAAAAATTACTAAATAATATTTATAGGATTTTTCCATGTTAATACATATTCATTCTTCTTTTTTCATGTTATATTAAAATTTATATAAATGTTTTCCATGTTTCAAAAATAAATAAAATTTTTATTGTTTTATAAAATATATATTTAAAAAATTATTCAAAAGATCAATGATATTTATTATTTCCAGTGGGATTTTTCTAAAACTACTAAAAAGTGTTTCTCATATATGTCATTTCCCTTTAATAGTTATTATGTTTTATCGCTGTTATTTTTTTAAATTTTATCACCCACCATCTTTTTCTAGATTGGTTATGTACTGTTATTTGCTATCAAATGTATGATCCATCATTGTCTTTGTATTATCTAACCATCCATCATGAATATGTGTAACTTTTTTTATAATTCCTTTGATTTATGAATACCCTATATTCCATTTCTTTTATTTAATGCTTTTTCCTAGTTTCTATACATATATTTATTGCAGAAATTACTAACTTAACTTCATAACCTTTATCTATATAGTATAAATAACATATTTCTTCTTATATAGACTAAAGTTTACTTTTGTATAAAGTTACTAAATATATCTGGATACCCATTTATTTTCAACGGTTCACCATGTTATGATTATTTATAGAATTATGAAAGATTTATTTATGTTATTCAATTTGAAAATTATGTTATACTCATATTCTTTCTATGGATTCTTAATGCTATAAAAATAGAATTATTTTCATTTTAAATTTATATAAAATCTATTTTAGATTCATGGGTTAATTATTATTTTATATGTGATTGCTTTTCAAGTAACACTCATAATTATGGATTATGGAGGGTGGGGTCCTATATATTCATATAATTTGTTGGTTAAAAGCATATATATCATGATATAATTATTTATTAGTAAATTCTAGTTCCTCATAAATGTGGGAAATCATTAATCGGATCATGGAAGTAATATTCCCTCTACTAATGTTTGTTTCATATTTTAAAACTATTCTACACTCTTATCATATACTCTTAAGGATCATGTTTATTGACACATGTTTCCAAACTCTTATAATTAATATATTATGTTATTATAATAATTATTCCATGATGTATGATATATTATTTATTGGGTATATATTTCTTGTAGTTCTTTAATAAACACATATTGTCATCTTGTGATCACTTATGATCTTTGATTATTACTTATTACATTATCCATTACTGAGTGTTTGATCTCACCAATTTCTTATGTTTTCTTTACCCTAGGTTATGAAGATGAGTCTAAAATATAACAAGTATATAAGGGAGTATAGTTAAACTCAAATATGGATAATTTTTCACAAGGGTTGTAAAATAAGTTTCTTATCAAGCTAGTACTAAAATACACTATACCTTTTATTAATGGGGTTGTGAGATTTTTGTATGAAGTTTTAATGTCCACACTATGTAAATATTGAGAATAAATACATTTTTATCCCCATTCACTATAGTTGGTATTAGAGTAGTGTTTTTTTGTTTTGAGTTATTACTATTTTTATTTTTGGGAATGTGATATAATTAATTTAATAAAAACCCTAGAGATAAGTCTAAGGGATATGTCTAAGTATATGATAACTTCTTAATGATTTATTAAAGTAGATATTCTGAAGTTCTCTATAACACCCCTATATGGATACTAGAATGTGGATGTGGTTGTGGCATAGATTTACATAGTGGTAATACCGTTGAAAAAGGTTAGTTGAGCATTAAATTTATCTTCACTCTAGTGGATGATGAGTGGACCTGAAACTGCACACCTATAGAGAAATTCCTAGGGGTTATTCTTTAGTAAATCATATTAAATTTACAATCCACTATGAATGATTTATTATTCCAAGGATTTAGGTTCAGGAATATGACATCACCCAACATAAATAATCCTAGATTGATGCGATTGTGATTTTGGTTGAACTAAAATCTAGTGTAATAATTTCGATGAGTAAGACATTTTGAGGGTGAATTTTTCATGTAATTATCTTAAATTAATTCTATTATGGTATTCATCTACCATTTTAACTCCATATGGTTTTTATAATGGATGAATCTCAAAGGAATCAAGTTGAAAATGGATGTCATGTATAATGTGGTGATTATCCCACTGACAAACATAATGGTATAAGAGACGTAGTGAGAAATATTGTTATTATTAAAAACCGAATATCAATAATAATGATTAAAAAATTAATTAATTGAGTTTAAAAACACACGAAAGAAGATAATGATCAATTCTCAAAGAATTTATGGTGATAATGATGATAAAGTAAAATAGAGTCAATTTATTTTGGGTTTAAAATTTTATATGAATAACCAAGGTGAATGTATTAAAGGAATTGGGAGATTGTTTATTTATAAAAAATGATGGAATATAGAAACTAATTGTTGAGTAAAAGTGATGATCTCATTGGTCACTGTGAAAATAAGTAGTGTTTGTTCTAATGTACAACTATTAGTTAAATTTCATGAATATGGGAATCTTGGGTGCTATATAAATAAATTCACAAATATTAGGACAAATCAGGATGATAAGAATCATAAATTTACAAGACCATGTTAATAAGTACTGAAGTAAGTTTTTAAAATTATGTCGATTGAAGAACATCCATAAACCACTTAAGAACTATGAGTTTTTTAATTGTGTCTTGTTCAAACCACTCCATTATACCTATTACGATTTATAATAATGACACATTTACACCTAAATAACATGTTGATGATTTATTAATAAAAACTTCTTATGGTATGATTATTACTTCCCAAGTATAAAACTTCTCTTTAATATATGTTTAGAGTAATGTGATACCTAAAAATATTGTTATCCATATTTTGGTTAGATTAAACGTGATATTAGGAATGCATTTTAACTCTTGATAGTAATAATTTACAAGATAAGAAAATCACATCTGAAAATAAATTTGTGATCAATTATTCATACTAGGATGACTATAAACTCCCTTTGACAAATTAATATTATATTTGGGTATTTAGCACAACAGGTTTGATATAATCTCAAAACTATTTATATTCATATTATGAGTGAAAATATGAGTTCACTATTAAATATAAGGATAGTGATTATGAAGCATAATTCAAAATTTAAATTTATAATCATTACAATATTATGGGATGTTATCGGTATCTTCCTATAAAGGGTTTTTATAATGCCTTCCTGGAAGCATGGTACTACACAAAACCAACAAGGAATGTAAAACAAATAAATAATAAATAATAATGAATCCCATAATATCATTAAAAAATGATTAAATCAAAAATATAATAATACATTGAGTTATAATTTTCAATAATTGTTACATCATGTGAAAAGTCAACTTCCCATGCTCCCATCCCAAGAGAACGCTCAAACAAAATAAAAAGTTAAAATCACAAAATTATAACATCCCATTATTCATTAAGGCTAATAATGATTAGTGTTCTCCATTCACTCTAATATAACATATCCATTGTTTTCAGATGAATCTATATCATATCCATCAAGACAACCCAAATAACTTGGATGAAAAGACAATATTTGATATCATTTTTTCACAAACCAACCTATAATATGTAGAACCGACCACCTGAACCAACCTATGGAAAGGATTATGGTCATTTTGGGTCACTAGGGTTTGGAAACTAGTTTCTTGAAATCAAGGGAATACGTTAAAAATGTTTTACCGTATAATTTTATCAATATAATGTAAATTAAATTTCAAAATTGGAACATTACAACACATATAAAAATATTTAACAAATATAAACTAAAGGTACAATATTATATACACTTAGAAATGGGATGGGGATAAAATTCCACGAAAAAAATGAATAAAATTCATTAAAACCCAAACCAAAATATAAAAACACAATATACCCTTTTCTTTGTTACACGATGGGTCATCCAACCATGTCACCTCGACCAACTATCACTATATGAACATGAATACCCATTGAATCTAAGTTAAACCTTAGTTTTACATGTATCTATTATAATAAGGTCTATATGCACCCATTAGGGGAATGTATGGTGTGAGTATAATAATCCCTATAGGTTTCCAGCACGTGTTTCATGAGTAACCACTGTTTAAAAAATATAATCATGATAGTTTAAAAATAAATTGGATAAAACATTCCTAAAAATTCAAATAAAGTATATAAAGAATTTATAAATGTTTAGTAATTGAATAATAAATAATGTGAAATATAGAAAAAAGGATTAAAAACATTTTTGGAAATCCCTAGGGTTGTTAAGGACTAGGGAAACCTACGATCATCAAAATATATCAATGATTGAACCATAAAAACCAAATGTGTGTGTATATATAAGGGAGAGAAACATCAAATCTATAGTATCATGGCGATATCTTACTACTAAAATAGAAACAAATTTATATATTATATTTAGTTAGTCATGTAGTGTGATCTGGGGTCTAATGATAACTATGTCAAATTCTTTGAAGTACATAACCTAGACTTACCCTAATTGGTTCCTTTGGATTCTAGGTTTCATTATCCTTATCAAAAGACCATAAAATTTATATTCAAATAAAATTCCTTATTAGGAGCCATAAAATCAAATACATTTAATGGATTCTAGAATTACACAAATTAAATACACCTCTAGAAAGCATTTTACTCTTTCCAAATCAAGAGAAAATCATTAAAATGATTTGAATTAAAATAATATAAATTCAAATTTTCATACATTATTATAAAGAAATCAAACATTATATGATAATAAATTAGGTATAATTGAATAATTATTAAAAGTAATATCTTGAAACCGTAATCCATAACCACATGAAATAGCTAAAAACTAGTTGTAATCCATGAGAAAAAATAGATAAGAGATCCCTAAGTTGTATAGAAAGGCCTTATAGATCCATAAATATTTAATAAAACTCAAGAAACATGAATACTAGACCTCATGTGAATAGGGAATAATGGGAGACAAGAAAAGTAAGAGAAAAAATCCAGTAAAGAAGATTAAAGTCACTTAGCAATTGATTTCTTTAACAACCAAGGTGAATGATTCACATAAAATCAACTTATGGGGGTTTTGGATGGGGTTTATCATGTGAGAGTCTGTAGAGTTGGAGTGGGGAGAAACTAAGTGGGTAAAGAGGATACATTGGGAGGGAGGATATTATAAGTTTAACATTTTAATAATTACAGACATGGAACATAGTTAGGTTTCATAATTTTCTATACTATATTCCAACCATGCGAATGGAAGTGTCTCATTGGGTGGCCCAGATAGTTTGGATGCATGGTTTTTAAACCATTTTATTACCATGTGATTCACTACTGAAACCAAAACTATAGTTTTTCCTAGATTTTTTATAGTTTTCTCCAACAATGTGATACACATTTCACATATATAATTTTAAATTCCATAATAAAGTGATTTGAAATAATTTAATAAAAGGATCAACTAATAAATAAATAATCCGAACTAAAAAAATTAAAATTTTGATGTGACATAACATGTGTTCTTTTATTATTGGAACACTATTAATGTAGAATCATGGTGAAATAGAAGAATCTCAAAATGATTCATCAAATGATCATAAGGATAAGTTATCCTAATGTACATATTTTTATTAGTAAAACCTCATGTTATGGTAAGGATAAAAAGAAAATTATAAGGATAATTTTGTAGTTATGTTGATAAAGAATTAAGAATATATAATAATAAATAGAATTATTCATAAGGACATGTTGTATACTTCATGAGGATAAAATCAAGATGATGCTAAATATTATCTGATATGGGGGAATTGGTTTGGGGATACATAATATTAGGATTAATATGAATGATCTTTTTATAACAACATAGGATTATCATAAATATATAGTACATTTTTTAGATTAACATTTAATACGTTACAAAAACAGACACCATAGTACTATAGTAGTTTATTTTATTTGGATACTAGGTGAAAAATATTCTTATCTAGCGAAAGATGATAAATTTTTACCAGAAATATATTCCCATTTAGTACTCCTCATAACAAAACCCCGCATTAAACTATTATTCATAAATTGGGGAAAGGAAACATAAGAAAGGGTGAGATGAGATGATCTGAAAGGGTAAACAAGGGAAATACTTAAATATAACTTGATAATAAGGGAATGGGGACATGATAATTACATATGAAAACCATACCCAATATATCAAATTTCAAAATCTTGAGTCCTGACATAAATAACAGAATTTTATAAGACATGAAACATTTGGAATTCAAAGAACGTGAGTCATGAGAGAATAAAATTGGCATAATACATGGAATTATGGCATACTCACAAGCATAGAAAATCATTTCCTTTGTATTCAGGTCTCATTGAAAAAACTTATCAAAGAACTCCTTGGGTAGATACACCTTTTAGATGGGACACACCACAATCCCTAGTGGAAGCCCTTTCTACATAGTGGAATGGGTTCACTCTCCAAACTATCATAGTATTCAAGGTTCCCTCCCAATACCATCATAGCAGACGAAGTCCCTTACTAAAACAAGTTCACTTCCCATTCTATCTTGTAGATCTCTTGAGATATAAGTTTTTACCCAATGCATTGAATGAAGATATAGGTCCCACCCATCTAATAATGAAAACCATATTTATGTGTGCCAAAAAATCATAAAAATGTCTTCATATCATAACCCATGAAATTAAATGTGTTTGATCAAAAATTTATTATACAATAACCTATGTAAAATAGATAGGTTTCATATATTTTTCACCATTTCATGATAGCATAACCCATGAAAAAATAATCAATTTTCATAAGAATCTAATCATGGAATAACTTGTGGAAGAGAAATGGGATTAAAAAACATCTTGTCATAATAAACCATCCAGATAAATAATATGAATGCTATCCTTGATTTATATCCCCTTTAAATCATAGGCAACATCAATGGATACCATCTTACATGGAAAATTATTTTTAAATATCATTTGAAACATTTATTGAGGAAATTATATTTTCTAATTTGTAAAAAGACATTTTATAAAACATAAAACAGTTTGAAAATTCTTTTATTAGAAATTTAAATTGAAAAATTATAAAGTAGACTTTTAATAAATGATGGTTTATGATAAGAGAGTTTTTTTCATGGCATAAACGCTAAAATGAAGATTCCTTTCACATTTTTAGTAAAATCCAAATGGGAATTTTTTGAAAAAATGAATGAAGATTCCTTTCAAAAATTATTTAAAAAAATTAAAACATGGATATATATATTTTAATAATAATATTATACTAGTAAAATAAATTTGAAAACAGTTTTTTTTAAACATGGTTTGGCAAGAAAATTGATTTTATATTGAAGAGATAAATAATGCTAGATTTTATTAACAACATTTTATCAATTATTTTAACAAAAAAATATTTGGAAAATGATAATATTACTTAAAAATATCATGATTAACCATAAGAGAATAAAATAAATGTTTATCTTGAGAGATGGATCATAATATTTTATCATCAAAAACATAATCTTAAATAATATTGATAAATGCTGAGATCATAATATAAAATCTTTTCCAATTTGGTATCTTTGAATCATAATCCCCATGAAAGAATAATATAAAATGAAACTTAAAATATAATTAGGATAAATATATCCATTATATTACATATCAAAATGGATATATATACACCTCATGAATGAATATAGGTGCGTAACATAACATAAGTCTCAAATAAGGTAAATTAATACGGAAATACCTAACTTCTTTAGTAATATTTTGAATCATAATACCTGAAAAATGATAACATACAATGAAAAATTAAATATAAATAAAATATTGGGATTAATGATATAACATGTCATAGGTATATTATATACACCACACAAGATAAATGAGTGTTGAATTTTTATATGTCTCTTAGAAATAAAAGAGAGAATATAAATCCCTTACCATAAGTCTCAACTTCCTTTGGACTAATTCAAAACTTCAATATAATAAATATAATTTTATTATAAATAAATTAAAAAAAACATACATATATAATACCATATATGATTTAATTATGACCTTTTATTACCCATTAAAAATAATTCCTTGTTAAAATCATGTTTCAGGTAATAACAGCTTTGTTTTTCATATATGTTTTTTATTTTCTATTTTCAATCCTATTAAATTGGTCATGGTTTAGTTATATTTAGAATACTATTAAATAATTTATTATAATATTTATACATCAATTATAATATGAAAACCAATAAGAAAATATTGTTTTGAGTAATGGAGTATGTTATGATCATTGAGACGATATGTCATACGTACACAAGAGTAACATTTCCATTTTTCAATGTTCATTATGGAAAGGAGGTAAGTAATAAATTATCTATAAATAATTATAATAATATCATAATTTAAATATTATTACTATAAATATACTTATACATATCATCCATGTGGGGTGGTGATGAAAAGAGAGTCACATTGCTTCGTAAAGGTGGTAGTCCGTATGTACACGAATGATGTTATCATATTTCAATGAATGAAAATGTAAGAAATAAAATGATATATTATAATTTAATAATTATAAATATCCTATTAATATGATAATTATTTCATGTATATAATATATATTTATTCTTTTTTATCTTCCCTGTAAAGTTCTATTGAAAAACGAATCACATCGCTTCATGAGGCAATAGTCTAACGTACACAAGAGTGACATTATCATATCCCCTAAAGAATAAAATGTAAAAAAATTATATATTATATATTAATATAGAGGTATAATTATGTTATAAATATAATATATATACTTTATATCCATCATCATACCCAACCATGAGTGGGGGTAATGTAAAAACAAATGACATCGATTCGCGAGGTGGTAGTCTGCCTTAAATTTGAAGGATGATTTCATAACACAATTGATTGAAGTGTATTTGGTTGTAGGTAATTAAAATAAAAAATATAATTATATTTAATATAATTAGGCTATTATATCATCTTTTTTTAATAATAATTTAATAAGGTGGAGGATGAAATTAAATAAAAGAGCTTGTTGAAGAACACTACCTCTTCTTTGGGTAACCTCCTTATATTTTCACCAAAAGCCAGACTATGGTAGATTTATGTAAAAAAATAAGGCTTATTTGATAAGAGGAGATAACTTTTTAATTTTTATTGTATGTTCCTATCCAATCTAATTTTTTTAATTTTTTAATACATGAGGATTGGTGGTGGCCTTTTTTAATTGAGGAATGAGATTTTTGTAAATAGCGGAAATAATTCAATAATGGGAGGTCACTATCACCTCATGTGGATCCAATTTTTTTGAATAATTAATTGGATGGATTATATAATCTATCCAAAAATCAAAAAAATACCCATGTTTTAAACATTTAATTCCTTATACTTTAATTTTTACTCACTTTTACCATTTTAATTTTCACCATAGTAACAACATTTTTTAACCTAGGTAATTTATCCCTAAATACTAAAATAAAAAGTGTATTATTATATTATTTATACCTAATGATTATAATTATTAAATATGGTTTATTAATTAAAATACTTATTCATTTTGAAAGTTAATTTCAACAGAAGCACATATAACATGCAAAACTTCGTTTTACCCTTAATCATGGAAATTGATTTTTAATTATTTTCACTAATAATTATAGTATAAACAAAAGTTGAAATTATAAGATAATATAAATTATTCCTATTAAAAATATGGAATATATTTTAAAAACATCATTATTTGAAGTGTTATATTTCAATTTAAAATTGACCCTACAGCCGCTATGAGAAAGTAGGTTTTCAAAGAAAAATGTTCAAAAGATTACCCTATTTTTTATCATAATTAAATATGAAAATTATTCCAACAGACTAAAATGTATTAATAGATATATAATTGAACTAATTTTACTTTGAAACAAATTTTAAATTTAATTTATCTTTATAAATTATTTAAATGAAAAGGTAGTTTTTAATTAAAATCTGATATTTTTCACTATACATAAAATACCAAATATTTTCAGAAATTTATAAAAAAATTAAACCTAAGATAATTTTGATATTATGATTTTAAAAATTAATTTTAATTTATAAAATCCATTTTCTAAATGTTTCAAATATTAATTTTACTATTGTTCACAAAATAATTAAATGGAACAGTTTATGAGAAAATATTAATTTCAAAACATATAAAAACTTTATTAAAAATTTATGTAATTTTTTATAAATATTTTTTATTTATATAAAAATATTATAAATATTTCTTAAAATATTTCTATTCCAGTTTATTCAGCTAATTTAAAGGCTAATAAATAAAGGTTTTTCAAAAAACAATTATATTAATTATTTGTTATGGTTCGTTAAAACTTAGTGATGCGTGTAATGCAAGATAAAATTGGTGTTGAATGTAATGAAAGTTAAAACTAGTGTTGTATGTAAATAAAAATTTAGCGTTTCATGTGATTAAAGACATAATCTATATTTCTTATAATAAAAAATTTAGAAAAAATTAAATTTATTTCAAAAAATATATTTCAAAAAATCTATGCGTGTTATATTATACTCCCTATGAAATGAAATTTACCCAAAAAATATCTCACTTTTGTGCCAGAAACTATGGATAATTCTACCTAATTACATCCTTAGGTTCTCATATAACTTCATCCAGCTTTTAATTTCATTAAAAAACAATGACCAAGTGAGTGGTCTTGTTTCATAGGACTTTCTTTATTAGATATAGAATATCTATTGGTTATTCCTCACAAGAAATACCATTATTTAGTGGTGTGAATTCTAAGTTTAGTATATGTTATGAATTAAGTATGAAATTACTTAGGAGTGATAAATGGAACACATCATAAACCTAAGGAATGTTTGGTTGAAGCATCAAGCTATAGGCTACCATCTCGATATGATCAATAATTTCAAAGCGACTAATATACCTAGGAATTAGCTTTCCATTGTATCATAAGAAAAATTTCATCCTTTGGTTTTTATTCAATCAATTTAAAATTCATATCTTACTCCAAAAAATAATGATGATTTTTTATTCTTGAATCGCTAATGAATCACAATATCTTTAATAGAATGATAAGTCATTCCCTTTATATTATGTAAAGAAAGTTTAGCAGTTCTTATACAATAGGGGTAAATCTTCATATGGTGAAGTAATACATTAATCTATAAAACCTATACAATGTTAAAATTAAATAATTACATAAATTATTATCCTTATAACCCTTCCATGATTTAAAATTTAAAAAAAAGTCACTAAATATGTAAAAATAAACATAACATTAACCCAAGATATGTCATTAATTATCTACTAATAGTCACATATGAAACATGTTAGTACCATCATAATTTATTCTCTTGAAAGATGGTAATAACCTGAATTACCATAAACACATATTGAAAAAATATATAACTTCTCATTCTTTATATAAAATATAAATTATTTGATTTATTACTTAAATACAAAAAATTATATAAACTTCATCAAAGATAGAATAAATTACATTCTTAATAAATTATTAATTATTTATAGGGGAATTATTACTATCCAATTTAATTATTTATACCCATTATCTATTTATCCCAAAATCATTATCTCACCATTAATAACAGATTAGGGTTTATCTTCTCTTAATCATGTGTTTTCCATAAAATGCAACCTTTCAATTAAATAACCTTACTTAGTGTTCAGTACGATTCCTCATATTATTTAAAATCCTTCATGAAGATCTTATACAAATAAATAGTTATATATTTCATGATTTATATAACATAATTATTGAATTTTAATATATAGAGACCTTAATCATTCCAATTTATTCTTAAACCATTAAATAGGCTTTATCATCTAATTCCTTAATAAATATTCCCTAAAATATGTAGTTTAAATCTGTACTTTGATTCCTCAACTTAAATTTAATCATGCTTCTTATGTTTAACATAAAAAATACTATTAGAATGGACACTACATTTCATATGTCATTTTCTGATCTTTTCATCTTCATCTGTATAACCATTACTCATACCACTTTGATGATCATCTTCATGATCTTTCTCCCTAGGAAATTGATTTTCATAATACCCGTACATTACAGATTGAAAACATTAATCCATTGATAATACCTTAGGGAGACCAATACTCCCATCCATTGTGTTAACTGATATTTTCATTTTCCCTTAGAAGTTTATTACTCGATTCCCTTCTTATCCAAAAATATAACTTCTTCTTGTTCCTTTTAGACATTCCATAGATATATTCTTCCCATATTGTCTATATATAGGAAACATAATCTTATTTCCTCTATGGTATCTTCTACCAAAAATCTTAATGAAATTTATCCTTATCTTCTTTGGTGAGTCTGAGAGTTGGTTATGGTGAACAATATTAATCATATATCATGATAACTAATTATGAATAATCATAACATAATTCAAACCAATAATCATACCATTTAGATTATCATAAGAAAATTTCCTATCATATTAAATGTTAACACAGTTACTTTTGTTCCATTCATTAACTAAAACCAAAAATCACAGTGTAAGAAAGAATAATCATAGTTGGGAACCACATAATCATGAATATTACTTATAGGATGTCTAAATCATGAAAAATAATTTTTAATCTATGTCACCTTAGTATTAATATTGGTTATTTAGAGTCATAATATATTTTAATCCTTAATGATTATTCAAAATTTGTTTGTGAATTTTCAAAGAATATCCCCAGAGATTGTCAAACCATGTGTGTAGAAAGGCTTGATGGCATGCACCAGGTTGCAATCGAGTCCACCTCATTGTTCCTTTTTTAGAGTTATTACCACCAGGTACCACTTTATTAGATATATATCCACTTTTAGTATCTATAAAATGATCTAATTACATGGAAACCATTCCCTAAATCCTTTAAAAAATTATAGGAAATCGTCCTATACTTTGAATCATCCTAAGACTTATCCTTATATATATCCCTATAAATATTCTTATAAATATCCCAAGGTATTTAACTAAATTTTTCTCATAGTATTTTCAATAATTAATTAAAACTTTTCTCTGATATCAACTATAATAACCCAAGATTCTCATATATTGATATTATATCTTTTTAGATGAAAATTCAATACATTACATGGACACACACCTCTGGAATATAATAGTATAGTGTATTTGGATACTAGGTGCACAATATTATTATCTAGAGAAAGATCTTTAGTTTTTACCAAAAATATATTTCCATTTAGTAATTTTCATAGACATTCCCTGTATAAATAATTTATTTATAGCTTTGGGATAGGAAACAAAAGAAAAGGTTAGCTCCAATTCTCATTAAGGGTAAAAAAGATCAATACATAAACATAATGTGATCATAAGGGTAATAGGACATGAGAATAAAATATTAAAACCATACCCTACATATCAAAGATCAAAATATTGAGTCCTGAGATAATGATTAGAATTTAATAAGACATTAATCATTATAAAGTCAAAGAACATGAGTAATGAGAGAATAACATTTTCATGATACATATAATTTTGGAATACACATAATCATATAAAATCATTTCCATTGTGTTCAAGGATCATTTCCAAAACTTATCAGGTCCCCCCGTGGGCGGATACACCTCATGGGTGAGACACAACACCATCCTAAGTGGAATCCATTTCTTCATAGTTTAATGGTTTCACTCCCCAAACAATCATGGTAGTGAAGGTTTAAATCTAATACCATCATAGCAGACAATGTCCTTTAATTATCCAAGTTCACTCTCTATTCCAATCCTATCTATCTCGTGAGATATAACTATTTACAAAGTTCTTTGGAGGGAGACATAGGCCCCAATAATCTCATAATAATAACCATATTATGTGTACCATAATATCATAGATCATTCATTATATGAAAGTCCATGAAATGAAATGGTTTTCATAAACATTTCAATATATCATAACCTTTGAAAAAAAATACATGTTTCATAATCATTTCATCATTTCATCATAGCATAACCTATGGAAAAAGAATTGGGTTTAATAATAATTTTATTATGGTATAGCCCGTGGAAGATAAATGAGTTTCATAAATATATGTTCATAATAAACCATTTAGAGAAAGAATAAATAATGGTATAGTTTTTTTATATCCCTAGTAAAACATTGGTATCATAAATATGTTTCATATTATATGGGACTATATTAAAAGATCATTTAAAAAATTTCATGAGGAAATTTTATTTTTCACTTTGAAAAAGATATTTTTAAAAAAATAAAACATTTTGAAAATCCTTTTATCTTAAAAATAAACATGAAAAATAATAATGGATTATTTAAATAAATAATTGGTCATGAAAATATAGAATTATTTTCATGTTTTATATGTTAAAACAAAAATTCGTTTAATATTTTTGGTAAAATCCAAACATGAATTGTTTGGAAAATGGCAGAAATATTTATTTCAAATTTTTGTTTGAAAAAATAATGTATTGGTAAAAAATTATTTTAATAATAATAGTAAAATATTAAAACATTTTTGAAAATATTTTTTCTGAAAACATTTAGTTGTAAGAAAATGGATTTACGACCGAAGAGAGAAATAATGTCGATTTTTCTAAAACACATTTTATTAATTATTTTAAGTACCAAAGAGTTAAAAATGGTATTATTAATTGAAAATATAGTTAATAAATATAGTTTATGGTGATTATTGAGTTTTTTGAGAGGTGGATCATAATAACTTATCATTGAAAACCAAATTATAAATAGTCCTAATAGGCAATGAGATTGTGACATAAAATCACAACCACTTTGGTATCTTTGAATTGTAAACCTGATGAAGGAATAAAATGAAATGGAACTTAAAATATAATGATTATAAATAAATTAATGATATTAATTTTAAAATGGGTTGTATATACAACTCATCAAATAATATAGGTGCATAACAAAACATACGTCTCAAAGAAAACAAATAGAGGAAACATTGTTTACCTATTTGTAATATTTTAAATAATAAACCATAATAAATAATAAAATAAAATAAAAAATAAAATATCATTAAAATAATAGGATTCATGATATAATAGTTCAAAGGGTCAGAATATACACTACATGAAAGAAAAGAGTGTTGAATTTTCATATGTCTCACAGAATTAAAAGAGAGACTACAAATCCCTTATTGTATGTCTCAACTTCCTTCATACTCATTCGAAATTCATGTATAATAAAAATAAAATTATTAAAAATATGTTATAGAACAAAACTTATATAAATATTACTATGTATTATTTACTTATGAAATTTTATTACATATTTAAAAACAATTCTGTGTTAAAATCATGTTTTGGGTAATAACCAAATTGTTTTTTATTTTTTGTTTTGATTTGTTATTTTTGATTATCTTACTTTGATCATGATTATATTATCTCCATAATAATAATAATGAAAAAATTATCATATTTATACCACAAATAAACTTTTAATAGTAATAATGAACAATGTTTTTGATAAATTGAGTACGTTATGATCATAGAGACAATAGGCCATACGTATGCATGAGTAACATTTCAATTTTACAACTATAATTATTGAAAGGAAATAAGTAATATATTATATTTAGAGAATTATAATAATATAATAATTTAAATATTATTTCCTTAAATATACTTATACATATCACTCATGTGGTGTGGTGATTAAAATAGAGTCACATCACTTCATGAAGCTGTTGTCTATACATACAAAAATGTTGTTATCCTCTTTCAGTGGGTGAAAGGGTAAGAAATAAAATTATATATTATCATTTAATAATTATAAATATTTCATTAATATCATAATTATGTCATGTATATCACATATAATTATACTTTTTATCTTCCATGTAAATTGTTAGTGAAAAATTAATCACATCGCTTTGTGAAGCAGTAGTCCACCGTAAAAATGAGCGACAATATTGTATCCCCTAAAGAATGAAAATTTAAAAAGTTATATATGATATAAATACTTTCAAGGTATAATAATATTAAAAATATCATATATATACTTTATATACATCATTATACCAAACATTTAGAGGTGGTAATGGAAAAATGAATGACATCGATTCATGAGGTGGTAGTACACTGTACCCATGAATAATGATTTCATAACCCATTTGATGGAGGTAGAGAGGGTTATAGGTCATCACATTAACATAAAAATATATTAGTATGTGGAATATAATGATGTAATTATATTATAATTAATTAATAATAATAGACGAATTTGGATGAAGGAAAAAATTAAAGCGTTCATTGAAGAACATTGTCTCTTCTTTGGATAACCACCTTAGGATTGCACCAAAAAACATCCTAGGTTGGATTTATTCCCAAACTAAGGGTTATAGGATGAGAGGATGTAATTATTTAAGTGTTTTTATTTGGTAACAGATGAACCTTAAGGGTTTTAATGCTTTAATAACATATTAGAGGGGTGGCCTATTGAAATTGGGGTGGAGTGGCATTTTTTCAAACACCCAAAAGTATAAAATAATGGAGGGTCAATATCATCTAAAGTGGTTAAAAAATTAATAAATAATGTAAATAATACATGATATGGTTGAACCAAACCTCTACAAAAAACAACACATGTTTTAAATATATCATTACTTAGCATTTAAGTTTTACTCACTTTTACCATTTTAATTTTCACCGTGGTAATTGGTTTTTTTAACATAGGTAATTTATCATTTAATCCAAAAAAAAGAATATTTAGACAATTTATAAATATTTATTATATTTATTAAATCCATTTTATTAAATAAAAATAATATATTATTAGAAATATAATTTTAACACAAGCGCATGTAATGTGAAAAACCTCATTTTAACCTTAATCGTTATAATTATTTTTTAATTGTTTTCACAAATCATTATAGTAAAAAATTAATTTGAAATTATTATAGAATATAAGTTATTATGATTCCAAATATGCAATCTATTTTTCAAAATTATATTCCCAAAATAGGAAAATTTTATTGTAATATTAATCATGCAGACACGATGAGAAAGCATGATTTCAATGAAAAATGTTCATAAGTTTACTAAGTTTTTTATATCAAAATTCAATATGATAAATAATAAATTGAAATTAATTTGATTAATAGATATATAATTGAACTAATTTTTCTTTAAAACCAATTTATACATAATTTAACTATATAATTTTTTGAAATAAAAAGGTAGTTTTCAATAAAAATCCAATATTTTTCAATATTTATCAAAAAATAAATATTTTTAGAAAATTATAAAAAATTCACACAAATATAATTTTGATATTATAATTTAAAAAATGAATTTTATTTTGTAAAATTAATTTTATAAAATTTTAAAACATTATTTTTATTATTTTTCACAAAATAAATAAATAGAACAATTTTTGAGAATATAGTATTTTCAAAAAATATTGACATTATCGAAATATTATGTAATTTTTTACCTATATTTTTTATTTATATAAAACCATTAAACATAATATTAAAAATTTAGTTATTCATATAAATTCCAACAATTTAATCACTAGGTGATAATGGTCTTTTTTTAAACAATAATTATTATTATTTATCATGGTTTGTTAAAACATGGAGTTACATGTAACACAAGATAAACCTAGAGTTGTATGTAATGAATGATAAATGTAGCTTCCCAACATAGGATCCACTCAACCAGTGCTTTGTGGCATTGGATCACATCACCTCAAGCACGTCTCCCTATATTCTAGTGGCTTCCGACTAGTAGTGAGGGTCTAAGGTGGTAAAGTGGGGATATGGTACCCTCATATCAGAGCTGCACACCAAGTATAATAAATAAATAAATACAGTTTAGGAAGCATAATATAATATATATAATATAAAAAGTAGATATAATAAACAACTAGGAAAGTATAAATATCTAACAACAATAATGAGAATCAAAACCCCAAAGGTTAATTCATATGAAAAATGATGGCATGACATGCTAAAGTACATAAAAGTAAAAATAGGGTACATGTGTATACATCATTCTATAAAAAATAAAAAAAAATGAAAAAGAATGATCCACTAGCATCAGGATCATATGATTAGTCCTCTTCTTCCATGATCCATGTTATATGGAAAATGAATCAAGAATTTACAACTAGGTGATTCCTCTTATCCACACATAAAAAATTAAGTCTATTAGCGTACCAAAGGATTCTTGAGTTGGGTGTTAGATAAACTTAGTAGTCCACCACCAATGATGTATATAAAAAATCCTCTAAGTGTACATGTCATTATAGTGTGAAAATAATGAATTATGAACAATTCTAAATAATTGATACCTAATGGATAATGTTCATAATGGACACCTTGGTGGATCCACCTTCTTCATCATATGTAAATGCATTAATGGTCCAAATACCACATATATATATATTGTTATATAATATACACACATATATAAACTATTTACGTGAGGACATAAGTCGGCATATAGATGGATATTAGGTGCTAGTTTGACCCAGGGCGTAACTCAGGTTTTAATAACTAATATAACAAGATATAGTATCAAGTAAGGGTACATGACCTGAATCTCATGATGAATGTGAAACATCATTGCAGTCATTCAAGATGGTGGGGTGAGTCATCATGCCCAAGTACACCTGATACAAAGGAACATGGAATGTCATGGTCATCTCCTATATAAAAGTATAACGTTTTGAGACATAATTCCAAACACTTGATGTAAGGGATCATGAAACATCATTCTCAACAAGTCCCTTATCTATCATTCCACATCCAATAGAGATAGCATATTCCAAATAATAATATTAAAACAAGGGATCACCTTTAGAGCAATATTATTAAAAATCCCAACACAACCAAGGGAATCATAACTTATAATATATATATATATAACATGAATAACTATTCATAGCCTTTTCACCTGTTATCATTCATTAGAAATAATCAATTTAATTATTTAATATAATAAGTCTGATTCTATGGTCAAGACAAATAGTTATAATGTGATTTATTCAGTGAGATAATTATATAAAGCAGGTCAATTCCATTTCCAAGTAAATCCTAACACATAGATGGTGTTGGGCCATATAATTTATTAACTAAAAGTTGGAAATTGATTTTTCATAATAATCCAAGAACTTAGAAGAAACCATGGTCATTTGAGTAATTATATAAAATAAGTAATTTCATTTGACATGAACATAGGGGTGGAAGTTAATGAGGTTGACATCCTCCAATAAACTAGCAAGGGTCTATGAGATTATAACAAAATGCTGGAATTTATTGAGGGGGAATGAACTCATTTAAGGTAAATGTGTGGAAATTCCAACGTAAAACACAATGGCGGAGCTGTGAAAAACTCATGAATTTTAGGGAAAATTACTATACTATCTACCTTAGGGCCATTGATGAATCCTCATCCAATATCAACTTCAAATTTGAAGTAGAATGGAAGAAAAATGAAGAATAGAACAGTAACAGGAAAATAGGATGAAGTATCTGACACCAAAATACAAAAAAATATGGAAACCTAATCTGAGATAGGAAGTAAGATTATTAAAGAGATTACCTCTAGAAATCCAACACTTCCAATGGTGATCTGTTTGTATTTCATATGAGGGATCACTTAAGATTCCTAGGTTAGGAAAAGGGAGAGATCACTGGAGATGGCAGGAGGATCACATCCACTAGAAATGAAAGGAGGAAGAATTGGGTGCGTTTTTAAGTTAATTAAGGGGAATATGGTAAAATCAACCTTCAACACTAGGTTACATAGTTTAGATTCATGGTTAGACAAACCATGCACCAACTGTGAGATGGGCTCTGTCTAAGGAGGGTCCCTACATGGGATAGGTGCATGATTTGATAAATCATGCTTATCCCATGAAAAAATCCAATATCTCATGTTTGATATATTTTTCATGGTCATGATCCATAGCTCTCATTTTTGAAGAAAAAATATGTGTCCTATCTTATAAAATTGGTACCTTATATGGTTGATTCACATAGTTAGCACTAACCATGCGCTAACCATGTGGCCAATTGTGCTTCTCAAATTTACAAAACTTCAACCTCTAAAAAATCCATGGACTCTCTAGAACCCTTAATCAGGTTGTATGGAATGTTTACCAAGAGAAAATAAATGATTGAAACCAAAAAATAGATGAGTGATACCTTTGATAAAATTCATGTCGTGATGACCTCCCCACTTTAAATAAACTAATCCTCGAGTTGGCCTTTGGATGTTTAAGGGGGATCATCTAAGAAAGGATCCAACTACTTGGATTCTATACCAGCTTCCCACTCCCATGTCTCGTCTTGTACTCAACCATGCCTCCATAGCACCCATACTAAAGGAAATTAACTTCCTCATGGTGTTATCATACTCCTATCCACAATGCGCATTGGATACTCATCAAAAGAAGCATCCATCTCTTACTCAAACCCATCAGGTTAGAAGACATACGATGGGTCTAGATAATACCAGTAGAGTTGAGGTACGTAAAATAAATCATGCATAGACCAATATCTTTGAGTAATTATATTTTGGTAATCTACTGGTCTGATTCATTTCAAAACATAAAACGGTCCAATAAACCTAAGAGAGAGATTATCCTACTTCTGAATTCATCGATGGTCCAACCTGGGTGAAACTCGGAGAAAAATATGGTCCCTGGACTCAAACTCAATAGGTCATCAAGGATTGTTAGCATAACACCATATTTTGGGCTGATCTATCAACATGTTATTCCTGATTATATGGACTTTCTCTGAAGTATTTGGAACAAGACATGGTCAAAGTAAAGCTACCTCTCTTTCCTCTTACTGAAAAAGAGGTGATCAAAAAGTTATACCATACAAGGCCTTGTAAGGAGACGTCTATATGGTATCCTAAAATAATTTATCATAAGGGAAGTAAACTTGGGGTATGTGTTTAACCCAAGAACCCTCAAAGTCAAGTACACATATACAAATCATGACCTCTAAAACCTGTATCCTACACTTTGTATGTCTGTTGGTATGAGGGTAATATGAAATGCTCCGAAGAACCTATATAACCAAGGCGTTTTACAACTCCTTCTAGAACCGAGAAGTGAAGGAATAATCCCTATCAAACATGATAAATCATAGAGATCCATAAATATGTATAACCTTCCTGACATATATCTTCCCTAGGTCTTATTCTGAGAAGGTCTCTTGAATAGGTAAAAAGTTTGTGTCCTTTATCAACTGATCAATGACAACCCAAAATGTATTGTTGTCTTGAGTTGGCCAAGGAAAACTAGTCATAGAGTTTATAGATACATTATCCTATTTCCACTCGGAATTGAACAATGTCTGTAAAAGTTATTTCAATCATTGATGTTCCACATTCACCATATGACAGGTGGAATAACACATGATAAAGCTAGATATCTCATGTTTCATAGTAGGACACCAATACTACTGATGTAAGTGTCAATTAATCTTTGTGACACCATGATTTACTACCTAAACTGAGCTGTGAAATTCACACATTAGCTCCTCCATGATATTTTTTTGGACCTAAACAAACCCATGAAATTGTAAGGTCTCATCCTCATCCACATTACAACTAGAAGATGGATCATCATTTGATATAATCTCCCTCATGACCAAGCCATATGGATCTAAGAGTTTCCTCATTCTCACTAGTTCTAGAAGGGTAGAGGTCTCTGATAAGGTCATGAGGAAATCCTTCCCATGATCCTCTTAAACCACAGTGTGCATTTATGGAAACAAGGTCATGAGCTATCACTCACCATAGGCCTCCTGAACTACATGTGTCTACTTTTTCCTTCTCAAAGAATTGGATAAAACATTATTATTTATAGGCTTATAGGCAGGCTCATTATTAATGGATTTTAGGTACTCAACCCATATACACTATCTGAGAATTAGATCATGATGTGTAAATATGTACTTGATACTTTTATGGTCTGTGAACACCAAAAAAATCTCCCCAAGTAATGTCTCCAAAAAGACAGAGAATTAAAAATAGAAACTAAATCGAACTCGAGTGTCGAGTAATTCTGATTCTGAGGCCTCAAATAACAATACTCGTATGGCATGAATCAATCATACTATAGAAAAAATTCTTCCATCCTAATTATTGATGCATCATAGTAAACAATATAGATCTTTACAGACTCTAGAAAAATTTGGGTTGATGCTGAAGTAAATCTATCCTTTGACTCCTAAAAGTCTTTATCATAATCTCATAAGAATATGAATTTTACACCCTTATTAGTCATACTAGTAAGAGGCACTTCTAGGAAAGATAAATACTAGGTGAAGTGTCTTTTATACCTAGATATCATCAAGAAACTCACTATATGAAATACATACTTGTGATATTCCCAAGAAACTATAGCTCTCACATTCTCTAAGTCTACTAATACTCTTATTTCCAAGATTATGTGACCCATGAAGTGGAATTTATGGATCCAAAAGTGGAATTTTCTATGATTTGAATAAATATAGCGGTAACTTAGTGTATTCATCAAAATATGATGATGGTTGGAATGTTTGTGTCGAGAATGTGAAAACACTAAGATTTCGTCCACAAAGAACACCATGGATAAATCAAAATATAGGTTTATAACATTATTAATTAGATACATAAATATAGTTGGTGAATTCATGAGACTGAACGACATTACCAGTTACTCATAAAGACCACACCTATTCTAGAAATCTATGTATGTTGTGTCAGATGATCTAACATGAACCTGGTGATATCTCGACTACAAATAAATCTTTGAAAACACTATCTCTTATCAAATATGATCAATGAGGTCATCTATTCCATGAAGTGGATAGTAGTTCTTAACCATGATTTTGCTCAATCATCAGTAATCCATGCAGATATTGAGAGTACCATCTGACTTCTTGGAAAAAATGAACGACAAAACCCATGGGTAAGTGTTGGGCATATAAAATAATTAAACTTCAGGTCTTCCAACTGCTTCTTGAGCTCCAAAACTCCATAGGTGTCATCATATAAAGAGGAATGGACACTAGTTCCATTATATGAACTAAATAAATGATTAATTATACCTATATCAATGGAGGAATCCCAAAAAAAGTCACCAGGGAAGACATCCCAAAAACAATCCACCAAAAGGGGGAAAACGGGGGTCTTTAACCCCTAATCATCCAAGAAAATATGCACAATTTGGTCCGTCACTCTTCCAAGCCCCTAATTCTCAGGTACATCTCGATAGGTATATATATCCCATTCACACTTATGGATATTTCTTCCACCCTATGATGATGTAATCATCACTCTCTGATGATAGATATAAATTTTGGCTTAATAGAGAACTAAGTAGTCCATCACGATAATTACATCAAACCCTGACATGTTTAGGATGAAAATATTCCATATGAAGAGATATATGCCTATCTAGAGAGGAAAAATCTTACAATGGAAAACACTATATGATCAAACACTTAACAAAGTATTGAGATTCATCATGCCACAATAAAACTCTATATTGAGGCACAAAATCTCTATAATATACATAGATATTAAAGAGTGTGATGCTAATTTTTTCAAATAAAGAAGGAACTAAATTAGAGGCTATTAGAATAATACTTTAAACAATTAAAGTTCCAAGGATCTAATCCAATGGAATAGGCTGAAAAATATTAAATGGCCCGTGTTGTGGCCCTGAGTCACAACCTGACTACCCTGAGAAGGCTCGATATACCAGTGTTGCAATTCTTAAGTTTAATTACCTCTTCCACGACCGCCGCCTCGGCCTATGCATCTAATGGTATCCTAACAGCCTTCCTGAAAAGATACTGCTATTGTAACAGCCCAAGATTTTATAAAAAAAAATATTCTTTTTAATTTTATTAATGTCTTGTGTTGTACGCTACACCAAAAGGAGCTTGCACAACACACATCCTTGACTTGACTTTCATTACACGCAATCACGACCTTCCTCGATAGCGTGTGTAGTACGCAATACCGAGTTTCACTAAACAACGATATGCTATAAAAATATTATTAAAACTAGCCGTTATGAATAGTAATAACCACTTTTTGAAATCCAGTAAATCTTATTTTTCAAAATGAACTTTATTTTTGGATTCGGAGTGTCAAATTTAACCTAAGGTGAAATTTTGGTACTTTTCGGATAACTTTCATATTCTGATGAATAGTGAAAATTACTAAATTATAATTAAAAACAACTTTTTTAATCGAAATAATTAATAGTGATAAATTATAAATTTGAGTGGTTTTAAAGTATATTTAGAATATATTTTTACAATTTAATACAATGTTGGTCATTGGTTGTAATTTCACATTTAAACCAGACATAATCAAGTGTCAATCTTTTGATATATAATGTTTCCTAAAAACACGCTATTTATTTTAACAGCGGGATTTAATTATAAAATTAATTAATGCAACTTCTATGTTATGAATTTGGTAAAATAGATTTCATTTTTGAATTCGGAATATGAAATATAGCTTAGGATGAAATTTTGGCATTGTTCTGAAAAACATCAATTTTTGATGAATAGTGAAACTACTAAGTGGTAGTTAAAAAAACTGAATTTTCCATAAAACTTAATTTTGCCGCTTCTGTGAATGGAATTTCGAAAATCCGAGAGACACGGTTAATATCAAGGACTAAAATGTGGTTCAATGAGATGAAAATAATTTTTTGGTGAATAGTAACTTTTTACTTTTTTTACCGCGGTTAATAGTAAATAGGGTAACTAAGGGTAAATATGATATTACTATTACCCTAACACATGTCCTAATTCTATTGGACAAGTGTAATTCGACCAAAAACAAACTTAGGAATAAAATATGACCATTTAGGCCCACTTGGATTAGATTAGGACATTTATTATTAATTTATTTAAAGAAGGGTTAAAATAGTTAAAATCAAAGTTTAATAAGTAAATCATTTTTAATATGGGGTTATACATAAGATAAATTCGATTGTAAATATTCATTAGAAATCTAAAAAGATTTCCTACATGATGGTATTTTATTTGTAATTTTTAGACATAAAATAATTTATTTTATTTATGACACAACGATGATGCAGTAATTATCTTATTAATGAAATATTGACATAATTGATGTTATAAACACCAAAATAAATGTAATTTGAGATTTTTTATGAATTCCACTAATTTTATAGGTTACTATGATATATTAATGTTGATTTAATAAACTTGGTTCGAACATTTAATTCTGTTATGACTTTCACAAAAATCATATATCAAATAGTGTCAAAATTGACACAAAATAGTTTTTAAATCAAATATTATATTATTAATTGTTATTTTATTCCTAAAAATCTAAGGATCGGCCAAATGACTTAGATAAGGATATATATTTTAATAATAAACAATTTGGGGTTCGTTTGGCATGTTATAGTATGTTTATTAACCATATAGTGAAAGAAAACAAAAAGACATGGTAAAAGTTAAATTATTTAACTTAGAGTTAAATCTAATTGATAAGGTTCAAATAATATCCTAAACTTGTCTAAATTCTATTGGTTGATAGGATTTCGACCCATCCCCACTTTAGCTTCGAAATAAGACCCTTTGGAACCATTATAAACCGATTTTGACTTTAATATAAAATAATATTTTGAGATATTCCTACGGTGCCCCTCTCCTCCCCTATAAAAGGACACCTCCTCCCCCTCCTCCTCACACCAATTTGAGCACTCAAGCTCGGCCAACCCCTGCCAAAATTCCTTCTCCGATTCCCTAGCAACATCCTAGAGGTTCTGGTCTTCCTCAAAGACCAATTCTAGTGCCCTAAGAGGAGGTCTCAAAGAGGCACTTCAAAGAAGAGGTAATTACCGTTACCAATTCTTTCATCTTTATTTCTTCTTCCACTTCTTCTTATTAGGTTGTTTCATTATGAAGTAATAACATCAGTATCACTCATATACTGATATGTTATTATAAGTATGAAACAACCCTATTTCACCATCTATCCATCCTACGGAAAAAGAAATCACCGCGCGTGCGTACGTACGGAATACCGTCTCCACGCCGTGGTGTAATCTATTTTCCACCACCACCTTACATGGATGGGTATAATGGTGTAAAGAATAACTATACATAGTTATTACAACATCATATTGATTCTGATATATTGTATAATCCACTCCAATTCAATTCAATATTTATAGAAATGATATCATCGCTCGTGCGTACGTATGGAATACCGTCTCCACGACGCGATGAGATTCATTCTCCATGTTAACCATTTAAGAATGATTATAATGTATATATAATAAATAATAATGAAATATATGACATTATAAAGCTACTGGATTTATGTATATATATACATATGTATGTCATCTACTTACTTCCATTTCAAGACAATAAGGAAAGAAAAACAGTGTTCATGCGTACGTACGGACTACCGTCTCCATGAACGGTGTTTTTCATTTTATTTATCTACCTATTATATATATATATATACTGAATATATATGATATATAAATCATATTTTATATTCTGGAAGTAAGTAAATAATGATATAAGTAATAATGATGTCAAGAACAACAAGTCAAAACACCTACAATAAATGAAACGATTTTACCCAAAACGCTTCTTTAACATGGAATTTACAAAAGAACGGGTAATATAATGTCATAAGTGAACCATATATGATATCATAACAATGAATATGATTCTGTAATAAGTCAATAACATGATTTAAATTATTATACAGGAGGTTCGGACACTTACAAAGCAAGTCGGACCTAAGGTAAGGGAAATATCACAATCTCATTTTTATCCGAGATTGTTTATTCGTAAGTATTTACTGGGGTGTATTTTATCATCCACATCCATGTTTCATCAATATGTAATATTATTTCCATCCACCTACAATTGTTTAAATCCAATTTTACCCTTCTATGAGTTTTTAGTAAAGGATATGAAAGGAATCTTTTTTCGTTTTTCGTACGAGGTACTTTTTGACTTTTCCGACAAAAGTACGAAGAATGTTTTTTTTAACTTATACGGCACGAACGGATTTATACTGTTTTATAAAGCCTTATTTTCATGAAGCTTCCTCTAAAAGATTTCATGACTATTTTCAACAAAATCTCTTTCTTTTAAAATTGCATGATGTTTTGTGAAAAGAAATTGATTTTGAAGAAGAAAGGATATTTTCCTCAAGAATTCAATTCAAATGTTTTATCAAAATTATTTTCCATATAAGATAATAAAGGGTTCTGTTTCTATCCATATTTTTACATTGATTTGACTATATTGTGATGGAATTATGTTTATGAATTCCTTTATCTTATATGAATGGTTTTATGATGTCATGTTGTTTAAGAATCCCATTTTTATTACATGGGTTATGCAATGATGTATGATTTATGATTTTGTGGCACACATAAGAAAGGATTCATTAAGAGATGGGTGGGACCTATATCTCCCTCCAATGCATTGGGTAAAGATTTCATATCTCATGAGATAGACATGGCTGGAATGGTAGGTTATACCGGTTCAGTGAAACAGGACTGAAACGAGGATTACTCGATTCAGAAAGGGACTTTGTCCACTAAGATAGTCTTGGCAATGAGTCTTGACTAACAAGAAATGATTCTCTATGATTATGTGTGTATGCCACAATGAGTAATGTTTTAAGTTATGGTTTCATTTTCACTTCTATGATTTATTCCATGTTAAGATATTATGATCTCTTTTGCAGGTTATGATTTTCAAAAAGATATGATATGATTTTTATTTCTTTTATTGCCCTTGCTGAGCATTTGAGCTCACCCTTTTATGTTTTCTTTTCCCCAGGATATAAAGAAAGGTTTTAGGTAAAAAAACGGATGACCTTTATGGGAGATATTGAAGAACTTTCCCCACGATTAGAAGATTACGTTCCGAGTTTCCAAAGACACTAAACTATTACGATCCTTTAGTGTCTGTTTTTGTTATGTACTAAGTATTCCGAAAATGTAATGTAATGTCTATGTACGTCAGGCTTCGGGTCTCTACATTTGGTATCAGAGGAAAGGTTTAGTCAACCTTTGGAAACTAGGATGCGAAAACGTTAGTGAGATCCCTAGAGTTATTTCTAAGTTATGTCTAGGGATGCCCCTAAGGATAAGTATACGTATAGGATATAGTCCTAGAACTACGGTAACGATATTAGAATTTAACCTAAGATGTTAGATATTGAGGGTGCTCCCCCTTTACTATGTTGTCTTCCCTAGCATGATTTCGCCTCTCACAAAATTATTTTTGTGTTTTAGTTAATGGAGGGAACCAGAAGGAATTTGGTTAACATTGAATCCAATGGACAAATTGGTGACTATGAGCAACAAAATTGTGTGATGCCTAGAGATAAAGATATTCTGATTATGCCGAATCAGTCATCGCGATATATGATTAACAAGGTGAAATTTAGTGGTATGACTAATTCATCAAAGAAGAGGAAGATAAACTATTATGCATGTTCGCATGTTGAGGAGCATAAAGAAAGGAAGATTGAGATTCCTATAGAAGGGAAGAAGAACCTTGAGGAATACCTCAAATGGAGGGACCGATGTTATCTGTGTGGAGAAAAGGGTCATAGAGTGACAGATTGTTATGGAGTTCAATGTCTTATTTGTGAAGAACATGGGCATTACCCAACTCAATGCCCTGATCTGAAAAGATACTTCTAAATCAAGGAAGGAATTATTCCAGGACAGTCATTGAAGTGGATGGACTGAAGTGTTGGTATTCAAGAATAATGTTGTTGAGGTACTTTTATGGTGTATTGGAATATTTATGTATTGGTCTAATGTGGTATTCAAAGTGATTGAGATATTTTTTGGAAATAAGATGATATGCGCATAATGAAGACGAGAAAATGAAATGTTTAATAGTATTCATGAGCTCATGATTGATATAAGGACTAAGTGATATCATGGTTTGAGTATATAGAATTTTGAGGATTTTGGTATGTGGAAAGAGTTAACTTTTAATAGAATTCATGTTTTCAATAAGGTTCAACGGGTATTCAAGAAAGTACAAGATTAAGGACTTTGAATGTTTGGAATGTGACCAACAAGACATATCTTATGATATGTGGGGATCAACGACAGTATTAAATCTTTGGTAATCGTTGTCACTATATTATGAGAGTGGACTGCAGTATTATGTATAAGCCTAAAGATTAGACTGGATTGTGTTGGACATAAGTTAGTATTGTTTAAGGATAGAATATTTTCGATATTATTGATGGGATGTTATAGTGACGTAGTTTTAGAAAAAGGACAACCTGCAGGACGGGCGACAGCCCATCGCTTCAGACAAGGCTGTTGGAATCGAACCCACAACCGAAGTGCGACTGGCCTTTATCGCCTACCACTGACCTACAGGAAGTCCCTGTTTAGTATAAACTAGTTTTATTATATTAAGCAGTATGATATATGAAGTATAAGTCCATTTTAGGAACCATATGTGATTAATCTCACTATAGATCGACTTATGTATATAATTTTTGCTAACCTTTTGTTTGAGATAGATGGAATGACCCGTCATTCTATCACATGATCTGCTAACACTTCACGAATAACAAATTCAACTTCATTTATTTAAGAGATGAAGTGGAAATTGTTAAAGGCACGAACAAAAGTGAGATTGTACCAAAATAAAGTAAGTATTTATTTTAAACAAATTTTCAACTTTAGGGAAATGATCTTGAAAACCAAAAATGTTGTCCTAGTGATCTTATACCCGATGAATCAGATGGTACCTTATATCATCACAAATCTATGGATTTGTGATTACTGGCTTTTCCATAGCCATGTTCTCTACCACTCTCCATCAGAACATGATGGTTAGATTACTCTTCCATATCCATATTTTCACCTATGTGGAAACCCAGTGATTAGTTTATTTGGGTAATCGTTACATTTCATACTTTAGTTTTTAAAGCCAAGTTTTGGTATTCCCTTTTACGATGTGGGTTTCTATTAAAGAAACTTTCAAATAGTAAACCATTTATAACCCCGACGAATTTCGAGGGCGAAATTCATTTTAAGGGGGGTAGAATGTAACAGCCCAAGATTTTATAAAAAAAAATATTCTTTTTAATTTTATTAATGTCTTGTGTTGTACGCTACACCAAAAGGAGCTTGCACAACACACATCCTTGACTTGACTTGCATTACACGCAATCGCGACCTTCCTCGATAGCGTGTGTAGTACGCAATACCGAGTTTCACTAAACAACGATATGCTATAAAAATATTATTAAAACTAGCCGTTATGAATAGTAATAACCACTTTTTGAAATCCAGTAAATCTTATTTTTCAAAATGAACTTTATTTTTGGATTCGGAGTGTCAAATTTAACCTAAGGTGAAATTTTGGTACTTTTCGGATAACTTTCATATTCTGATGAATAGTGAAAATTACTAAATTATAATTAAAAACAACTTTTTTAATCGAAATAATTAATAGTGATAAATTATAAATTTGAGTGGTTTTAAAGTATATTTAGAATATATTTTTACAATTTAATACAATGTTGGTCATTGGTTGTAATTTCACATTTAAACCAGACATAATCAAGTGTCAATCTTTTGATATATAATGTTTCCTAAAAACACGCTATTTATTTTAACAGCGGGATTTAATTATAAAATTAATTAATGCAACTTCTATGTTATGAATTTGGTAAAATAGATTTCATTTTTGAATTCGGAATATGAAATATAGCTTAGGATGAAATTTTGGCATTGTTCTGAAAAACATCAATTTTTGATGAATAGTGAAACTACTAAGTGGTAGTTAAAAAAACTGAATTTTCCATAAAACTTAATTTTGCCGCTTCTGTGAATGGAATTTCGAAAATCCGAGAGACACGGTTAATATCAAGGACTAAAATGTGGTTCAATGAGATGAAAATAATTTTTTGGTGAATAGTAACTTTTTACTTTTTTTACCGCGGTTAATAGTAAATAGGGTAACTAAGGGTAAATATGATATTACTATTACCCTAACACATGTCCTAATTCTATTGGACAAGTGTAATTCGACCAAAAACAAACTTAGGAATAAAATATGACCATTTAGGCCCACTTGGATTAGATTAGGACATTTATTATTAATTTATTTAAAGAAGGGTTAAAATAGTTAAAATCAAAGTTTAATAAGTAAATCATTTTTAATATGGGGTTATACATAAGATAAATTCGATTGTAAATATTCATTAGAAATCTAAAAAGATTTCCTACATGATGGTATTTTATTTGTAATTTTTAGACATAAAATAATTTATTTTATTTATTACACAACGATGATGCAGTAATTATCTTATTAATGAAATATTGACATAATTGATGTTATAAACACCAAAATAAATGTAATTTGAGATTTTTTATGAATTCCACTAATTTTATAGGTTACTATGATATATTAATGTTGATTTAATAAACTTGGTTCGAACATTTAATTCTGTTATGACTTTCACAAAAATCATATATCAAATAGTGTCAAAATTGACACAAAATAGTTTTTAAATCAAATATTATATTATTAATTGTTATTTTATTCCTAAAAATCTAAGGATCGGCCAAATGACTTAGATAAGGATATATATTTTAATAATAAACAATTTGGGGTTCGTTTGGCATGTTATAGTATGTTTATTAACCATATAGTGAAAGAAAACAAAAAGACATGGTAAAAGTTAAATTATTTAACTTAGAGTTAAATCTAATTGATAAGGTTCAAATAATATCCTAAACTTGTCTAAATTCTATTGGTTGATAGGATTTCGACCCATCCCCACTTTAGCTTCGAAATAAGACCCTTTGGAACCATTATAAACCGATTTTGACTTTAATATAAAATAATATTTTGAGATATTCCTACGGTGCCCCTCTCCTCCCCTATAAAAGGACACCTCCTCCCCCTCCTCCTCACACCAATTTGAGCACTCAAGCTCGGCCAACCCCTGCCAAAATTCCTTCTCCACTTCCCTAGCAACATCCTAGAGGTTCTGGTCTTCCTCAAAGACCAATTCTAGTGCCCTAAGAGGAGGTCTCAAAGAGGCACTTCAAAGAAGAGGTAATTACCGTTACCAATTCTTTCATCTTTATTTCTTCTTCCACTTCTTCTTATTAGGTTGTTTCATTATGAAGTAATAACATCAGTATCACTCATATACTGATATGTTATTATAAGTATGAAACAACCCTATTTCACCATCTATCCATCCTACGGAAAAAGAAATCACCGCACGTGCGTACGTACGGAATACCGTCTCCACGCCGTGGTGTAATCTATTTTCCACCACCACCTTACATGGATGGGTATAATGGTGTAAAGAATAACTATACATAGTTATTACAACATCATATTGATTCTGATATATTGTATAATCCACTCCAATTCAATTCAATATTTATAGAAATGATATCATCGCTCGTGCGTACGTATGGAATACCGTCTCCACGACGCGATGAGATTCATTCTCCATGTTAACCATTTAAGAATGATTATAATGTATATATAATAAATAATAATGAAATATATGACATTATAAAGCTACTGGATTTATGTATATATATACATATGTATGTCATCTACTTACTTCCATTTCAAGACAATAAGGAAAGAAAAACAGTGTTCATGCGTACGTACGGACTACCGTCTCCATGAACGGTGTTTTTCATTTTATTTATCTACCTATTATATATATATATACTGAATATATATGATATATAAATCATATTTTATATTCTGGAAGTAAGTAAATAATGATATAAGTAATAATGATGTCAAGAACAACAAGTCAAAACACCTACGATAAATGAAACGATTTTACCCAAAACGCTTCTTTAACATGGAATTTACAAAAGAACGGGTAATATAATGTCATAAGTGAACCATATATGATATCATAACAATGAATATGATTCTGTAATAAGTCAATAACATGATTTAAATTATTATACAGGAGGTTCGGACACTTACAAAGCAAGTCGGACCTAAGGTAAGGGAAATATCACAATCTCATTTTTATCCGAGATTGTTTATTCGTAAGTATTTACTGGGGTGTATTTTATCATCCACATCCATGTTTCATCAATATGTAATATTATTTCCATCCACCTACAATTGTTTAAATACAATTTTACCCTTCTATGAGTTTTTAGTAAAGGATATGAAAGGAATCTTTTTTCGTTTTTCGTACGAGGTACTTTTTGACTTTTCCGACAAAAGTACGAAGAATGTTTTTTTTAACTTATACGGCACGAACGGATTTATACTGTTTTATAAAGCCTTATTTTCATGAAGCTTCCTCTAAAAGATTTCATGACTATTTTCAATAAAATCTCTTTCTTTTAAAATTGCATGATGTTTTGTGAAAAGAAATTGATTTTGAAGAAGAAAGGATATTTTCCTCAAGAATTCAATTCAAATGTTTTATCAAAATTATTTTCCATATAAGATAATAAAGGGTTCTGTTTCTATCCATATTTTTACATTGATTTGACTATATTGTGATGGAATTATGTTTATGAATTCCTTTATCTTATATGAATGGTTTTATGATGTCATGTTGTTTAAGAATCCCATTTTTATTACATGGGTTATGCAATGATGTATGATTTATGATTTTGTGGCACACATAAGAAAGGATTCATTAAGAGATGGGTGGGACCTATATCTCCCTCCAATGCATTGGGTAAAGATTTCATATCTCATGAGATAGACATGGCTGGAATGGTAGGTTATACCGGTTCAGTGAAACAGGACTGAAACGAGGATTACTCGATTCAGAAAGGGACTTTGTCCACTAAGATAGTCTTGGCAATGAGTCTTGACTAACAAGAAATGATTCTCTATGATTATGTGTGTATGCCACAATGAGTAATGTTTTAAGGTATGGTTTCATTTTCACTTCTATGATTTATTCCATGTTAAGATATTATGATCTCTTTTGCAGGTTATGATTTTCAAAAAGATATGATATGATTTTTATTTCCTTTATTGCCCTTGCTGAGCATTTGAGCTCACCCTTTTATGTTTTCTTTTCCCCAGGATATAAAGAAAGGTTTTAGGTAAAAAAACGGATGACCTTTATGGGAGATATTGAAGAACTTTCCCCACGATTAGAAGATTACGTTCCGAGTTTCCAAAGACACTAAACTATTACGATCCTTTAGTGTCTGTTTTTGTTATGTACTAAGTATTCCGCAAATGTAATGTAATGTCTATGTACGTCAGGCTTCGGGTCTCTACAGCTATCCGTTCTCTGGAATGTGGGGAATGTGTAGAACCTCTCTTGCTAGGAACTGGTGGAAATTCCATTAGAATATCTAGATATTCCCCATACTACAAAACCTCTTCACTCCACTAGGTCTCCCATACACTAAGGTTTTCTGTGTCCTGGTTTCCCACACTGCTGAGATATTAAGAAGTTGTCAGTATGAGATATCTGTATACTTCTACCCCCCCAAAGAAAAATTTAAACGTCGATTCCTTCTACTAGAATAACCACTATGAGGTTTGAGCGATGAACTTCACTAGTTCCCACACTACTGGAATTTCGGGGTTTTGCGATGGGAGCCCATTGAAAAGACCCTTTTGCATCGGGGTCCCGTCGCAAATAGCCTGTTGTAGAAAATAGTATCGCAAATAGTATTTTTTGCAAAGAGAACGTTGCAGAAAATACTACTTGCGAATGGAAGTGGTCCCTTCTCAAAGAGATGTCCGATTAAATACATTATATATAAAAAAACCTTTCGCGACGGGCCCATCACAAAAAGTATTTATGACGGGACATCGTCCCATCGCAAATAGATTATATTTTATAAACCAATTGCGACGGGCCCATCAAAACAAAGTTATTGATATGGTAAAGCAACCCATCACAAAATTTTTTAAAAAATATATATAATCTATTTGCGATGGGCCCCCATCTCAAAAGGCCCCGTCGCAAATACTAAATAAAATAAAAAAATAATATTAATATTATTAAAATAATAAAAAAAATAAAAGATATTAAAATTTTCATTATTTTAAAATATGTAATAAAATAAAAAATAAAAATAAATTACGATTAATGAAAAAAAAATTAATATTATTAAAATAATAAAAAAATAAAAAATATTAAAATTCTCAATATTAAAAAAATATATAAAAAATCGTAAAATATTATTATTATTATTATTATTATTATTATAAGTAAAATAAACAAAAATTAAAAAATATAATACTAATACTAAATAATAAAATAATAAAATATTAAAAATAATAAAAAAATTATGCAATATTCGCACCAATATAAAAGAAAAAACTGTAAATAGTTCATATTGCAACAAATGTTCAATTCAAATGTTTGTAAGAGAAAAAAAATCACTGGTGGGATAGTCTTCTGGGGGAGCTGGAGGAGATGGTGGAGGAAACTCCATCCCTAAATTATGAGTCAGATGGTGCATATACTCCATCTGATCGTGTTGATGATGTTGCCATCGATGCATGTCCTCATCGTGTTGTTGCAGTTGCTGCTGCTGCCATCGACACATATCCTCCTCATGTTTTCTCTACTGCTTCCATCGATGCATGTCCTCCTCATGCTGCTGCATATGCATCTATTCCTGCTACTTCTGAAAACCCTTTATAAGCTCAGTTTGAGCTCGCAACTTCTCCTGATACATTGAGCAAGAAGATGATTCCTCTCCACGAGATCCTCTTGAGTTGGACGCTGACATTTCATAAGTACCATATTAAGTCCCATGAATCAAATGAGAGCTGATACCAACTACTTGGCCCTTCTTAAAGGCATATTGGGTCGCTTGCATCCATGCAGCCTCATCCTAATGATGGGCATTAGTCTGATTAGCTATCTCGACCTTAATCTCATCTCGTGTCTGAGAGGTCATGGCCTTATATAACTCCTTTAGTTTCAATCTGAAATTAAAATAGTGAAAATATTATATGCAGTTAATTTTTAAACTAAAAAAGAAACAACACTGACCACAATCTAACGTTGGTGATTGCATCTAATCTCTCTAGTGGCTGGATCACTATACATCCTCTAATAAATGTTATACTCCATAATATCGTGATGTTCGACTGCATAAATGAATATAAAATAAACTTTTTATATGAAATTTTATATAAAATATTTAAAACAAATACGTACCAGATGCTCTCTGTGCGTACAAAATGTTTGACTACCAGCTCAATGTGTCACCTCCTGTTTCCTCCAGTCCTACTGGCCCAATTAAGATCTCCTCTAAAATCCACCACTCATCCAATTGAATATAATCCATCCTAAACATGAGATGAAGTGTACTCTGGTGGGTGGGCTCTACCTGACTCATCAAATACTATCGCTCCTGCTTTCTTAATGGTTTCCTTCTCAAATTGTGAAAAAACTGATAGAAACGCTCACACATAGACACCTCCCATGCCTCGTGGATAGCATCACACATGCTATCATTGATGGAATACCATAAAACCTACAAATAATTGATAATATCAAGTTAGTAATGAAATAAATTTCTAAATAAATATTATTTATTTACATACCAGCCAATTATTGAACATTCCAAGATGCACATAAATGGTAATCTATTCCCATGTGATCTATGGTTGAGAAAAATAATTGCACAAGATAGAACTCCCTTGTCCAATAGCTACATGCGAAAAACTATGAAAAAAGGAAAAATAAACAAATAATTAGTATATAAATAAATTATTGAATGCTAACTAAAATACACAGGTTATCATACCTCTGTGTGCGTCGATCAAAACCAATATGTGGATGCCGCTTGGGGATAGGGTAAGGAATAATAATTCGGGCAAGACACTGCCTCCTCCGCATACCCCCTGAACCGACAGTAGCTTGGGGTCAGATAATCTCAAATACACCTCATCAAAAGAAATATGAGCCTCCTCCAACTCACAAAATAGATTAGGGTCCATATGAAACCCAAAATGATTGTTGTTAGTAGATAGTTGAAAATTACTATTACATATAGATATATATTAGTAATGATTGCAACCCTAATTTAACTGTGTCAATATTCACCTTCATCATCATCTTCATATCTGACAATGTCAATGTCTTCATATTCATCATCAGTGTCATCAATATTAATATGAGTTTCAGTTTCATTATCTCTTGCCATTTCAAATTCATTTGTAACATAATTAACATCATCGTCACCATCAAACCTTAATTGTGAGGTGTCATCATTGATATTCATGTCTCTTTGTGAAAAGGATGGATTTTGAGTGGTCTCTTGAATAACTTAAATTCCTTGAACTTCATTGGAACCACATTCATATTGAGTAAACTAATTTTCCCAAGATTTTATTTTTATTATGCTCCACCAATCACTCAGGTCTCTTGAAGTAGAACAGTAATTTGCGTAATATATTTGATGTTCTTGTTGAGCTAGTAAAAATGGTTCATTTACTTCAAGAAGAGTTTTATATTTAATATCGAAGATTCCATGAATCAGATTAACATGCAAGACTGTCTCAATATCTAACCACTAACATTTAAACATTATTATGTAATTTTTCCCTAGATAACACAGTTCAATAATTTCATCTAGCATGCCCTAAAAGTGAACTTCAGTTTCTATATGATGTGATCCTCTCAAGAAAACTCCACTATTCATTGTTTTTTTATTCATTATATACACATATATGAAATTTAAAACCATTAACCACATATTCATTATAAGATTCAACCATTTTGGATGGCGGGTTACTCAATATATACAGCCACTTATCAATTTTATCAGCAAGTAGAAACACATGAAAATTTGTAAAACAATTATCAATATAATAAATAATAAACTGAATTGATATGTTAAACCATTAATAATTTATGTTACCAGTTTTTGAAACCATTGAGAAAAAATTTTATGTTGGCGTTCTTTAAGAGTAGCTACTATAATTTGTGGAAGCTATTTCTTGATATGATTATCATATAACCTAAAAATAAAATAATTTTAATTACTATAACAAAAATTATAGAATTAGTGATAGAATCAATCACAGTACAAATGATGTAATTTCTTCACAGTTGAGTAGAACATATGTATGAGCTCTATGATGCTCATCATCTGAAAGTCATCATTCATGAACTCCACCAAAGCCAAGATCTGGACGATTAAAAACTGATAATTGATTGTCCATTTCATCATCAGTATTCCCCTCATTCTATCCCATGCAGTTATTTTTTGAGGGATATTCAGATTCAAAATAATGATAGCAGAAAAAAGAAATTTCTTTTCAAAACAAGCTTCAGCAATTGAGTCTTCAACGACTGCTTTGTTACTTTATTTTTTCTTCAATTTCTGCATGCATCTCTCGAATGGGTACATCCATCAAAACTTTTCCAGACCTCCACATTAAGAATTATTTGGAAAATGTAATATCAGATGTTCCATTGAGTTAAAGAAAGTCGGCTTGATGATTTTTTCCAGTTTACATATAATGACAACAACATCTTCTTCTAGTTTTTGTAGTGCATCATAATCTGTTTTCTTTGAAAAAATGTCTTGAAAAAAATATTATATTTCTGTTATCGAATCCCAACTCATAGAATTCAACAAACCTTTGAATCCAATCAACATAAGTCTTTCTATTATAACATCACATTCATGACCAGTAATATGACCATTCTAAACAGATCTGCCCAAATTGGAAGCATAGCCATATAGAAGTCTCAAATCTGAAACCCACTAACAAAATAATAATTGAATCTCTTTTGAGAGTGTATAAGCTTCTTTTGGCTTCATTAAACTCTATGATTTGACATTTTGAAACAGTTCAAGTTCCTGTCGTCTGCAAATTTGGGAAAGATTTAATTGTACCTTTAAATTATCTTTGGTCTTACCTAGTGTATCCAAAACTGTATAAAATAAATTATCAAAATAGTTTTTCTCATTATACATAACATACAAGATGTGGTGGACCAATAAATTCGACCAATATGGACGATCTCAAAAAATTCTTCGTTTTAACCGATTATGCTCTTTCCCAAAGACATGAATTTTCTGTTGATTTACTGTTGGCCCAAATGTGATGGGAGGTAATGAAAATACAACTGATTTTAACTCTATACATAAGATCATTTTTGGAGGTTCATCCCTTTCAATTGTGCCTTTTCTAAAATGAGATTTGTTCCTCCGAAAAGGATGATCGGTTGGATGAAATCTATGATGACAGTCAAAATAGCAAGGATTTTTTCCATTGACGAGCATAAAGGCTTTTTGTCTTTCATACAGTAAATACCTAATTTTGGACCATGGGTACTCTAGCCAGATAACATTCCATATGCCGGGAATTCACTAATCATCAACATCAATGTGGCTTTTAATATGAAATTTGGTTTTTTAGCAACATCATATGTACTAACACCATTAATCCAAAATGAATTTAACTCATCAATCAGTGGTTCAAAATAAACATCAATATTCTTTTTCAGATGTCCTGGGATTAATAAGGTCAAAAAGATATAGGGCTCCTCTATCAACATCCCAAGAGGTAAATTGTATAGAGTAATAATGATAGGTCAACATGAATACTGACTACCAAAAGAACCAAATAGAAATAAACTATCAGTAGAAAGACCCAATCACACGTTTCGGGATTCTAAAGCAAAATGTGAATTTAGTTGGTCTAAATGTTTCCATGAATCACCATCAGATGGATGATTCAAGTTTTTATTGGTTGAAATCTTGGTATCGTTCCATGACATCATTGATGATGTGTTTTGAGACATAAAAAAATTATGCAACCTGGGTGTAAGGGGAAAATATCCCAACTGTTTCATAGGAATCGATCCAGACTTCCCCTGTTGAGCTTCTTTATACCTCGATTGTCCACATGTGAGACAACAATACAATGAATCATTTTCACCAGGATATGAGATGAAATCATTTTCAAATGCATGAATCATCCGATAACTAAGGCCTAGATTACGAACCAGCTTCTTGCTCTCAAAGTAATTTATAGGCATCACATTTCCTTCAGGTAACAATGTTTTAACCAAAGAAAATATCTAATCAAAATAGTTGTTTAACATTTCATTATCTGATTTAATAGCCATAAAAATTACAACCACTTAAAATTTTCATATCTTAAAACGTGGATATAATTCATCCTCAGCAGACCTCAAAAAATTATAAAATTTGGATGGTGCCAACTTAGGAGTTAAATCAATAGCATTCTAAGTTTCATTTTGATAAACAGATGGACCTGAAACAACATGTACTAAAATTTGAAACTGTGATGGATCTAGAATCAAGTTATTAATATCTTCTCAGGAATTGGGTTCACTGTGTTGATACCAAAAAACATAATCTGGTCAAAAACCAAACCACAAGAGATGTCCCCCAACCTCGTCAAATGTGTCAAACGTACTCAGAACACATTTTTTACAAGGACACTTAATTGTGCCTTCTAAAACAAATTCTGTTTTTGATAATGCAAATGATAAGAAAGATTTAACACCCTCAATTTATATAGGATTTAAACCAGAACTATTTGGATTTCTGTGCTGATTTATCCCAGCGCGATCATCTCATAATGACTGTTGTCGACTTCCTTATTCCATATTTTTCTAAAAAATATAAAATCATTACTGTTTTTGAATAATTTAAAATTAGAAAAAAACCATCCAAAAAAAGAAGACAAATAGTTACAATAGATTCTTAATAATTACCATTAATTATAGGGGACACAATTTCCTGTGGATTAGCGGCTACTTTTTTGCCTGACGGCACATTTACTTGAAAATTTCTCACACTGAAATCACACTGAAGAATCTTCTCATAGGTACACTTATTCATTCTCGTGTATACAAGAATGCATAAGCGTACCTTAGATCAGATTCTTTTTTTGTGATTTCAGTGTGAAAATGATGCAAGTTAATGAGTCGTCGGACAAAAGAGCCCCCTTTTCGTCGATGAGTCTACTTCTTGCAACAGTCACCTCCTCAAAACATTATGAAAACTGTGGTCCTAAGAATGCATATTCACACTCATGCATAAGATATTGTATATGCATACGTAGAATCATAATTTTCATAATGTTTTGAGTCGGTGAGAGTTGAAAGGAGAAGTGTCATCGAGTAAAAGGAGTGTCGTCAATCCACTAAAAATTTTGCCAAGTTATTACAATTTATTAAAATTGATTTTAATGCTAATTATGGATAATTATTACTAATTATTGCTAATTATTTCTAATTATTCCTAATTATTTCTAATTATTCCTAATTATTTCTAATTATTTCTAATTATTGCTAATTATTTCTAATTATTGCTATTTATTTCAATTTATTGCTAATAATTGCTATTTATTGCTATTAATTGCTATTAATTGATATTAATTACAATTTATTTCTATTTATTTCTATTTATTGTTAATTATATATAATTATTTCTAATTATTACTATTTATTGCTATTTATTACTATTTATTGCCATTTATTTCTATTTATTGCTATTTATTAGAATTTATTAGTATTTATTGGTATTTATTACTATCTATTACTATTTACTACTAATTATTTCTAATTCTTACTAATTATTAATAATTGTTATTATTTATTACTATTTATTACTATTTATTACAATTTATTACTAATTATTACAAATTATTATTGATTATTACTAATTCTTTCTAATTATTACTAATTATTACTAATTATTACTAATTATTACTAATTATTACTAATAATTACTAGTTATTACTAATTATTACTATTTATTAATATTTATTACTAATTATTACTAATTGTTACTATTTATTACTATTTATTACTATTTAATACTATTTAATACTATTAATTACTATTAATTACTAATTATTACTAATTATTACCAATTACTACTAATTATTACTAATTATTACTTTTTGTTACTATTTTTTCTATTTATTACTATTTATTACTTTTTATCAGTATTTATTAGTATTTATTAGTTTTTATTAGTATTTATTACTAATTATTAGTATTTATTACTAATTATTACAGATTATTAATAATTATTACTATTTATTACTATTTATTACTATTTATTACTATTTATTACTATTTATTAGTATTTATTAGTACTTATTAGTATTTATTACTATTTATTTCTATTTATTACAATTTATTACTACTTATTACTACTTATTAGTAATTATTAGTAATTATTAGTATTTATAACTAATTATTAGCATTTATTACTAATTATAACTAATTATAACTATTTATTAGTATTTATTAGTATTTATTACTGTTTATTACTATTTATTACTATTTATTACTATTTATTACTTTTATTAGAATTTATTACTATTTATTACAATTTAATACTATTTAATACTATTTATTAATATTTATTACTATTTATTACTAATTATTACTAATTATTACTAATTGTTTCTAATTATTACTAATTATTACTAATTATTACTAATTATTACTATTTATTAGCATTTATTATTAATTATTACAAATTATTACTAATTATTACTAATTATTACCATTTATTACTATTTATAACTATTTATTCTTATTTATTACTATTTGTTACTATTTGTTACTATTTATTACTACTTATTACTAATTAATACTCATTGTTACTAATTATTACTAATTATAATTAATTATTACGAATTATTACTATTTTTTACTATTTATTTGTATTTATTACGAATTATTACTAATTATTACTAATTATTAAAAATTATTACTAATTATAACTAATTATTACTAATAAATACTAATAATTACTAATAATTACCAATAATTAATAATTTTTACTAATTATTACTAATTATTACTAATTATTATTAAATTTTAGTATTTATTACTATTTATTACTAATTATTAATAATTATTAGTATTTATTACTAATTATTACTAATTATTAGTATTTATTAGAATTTATTAATATTTATTAGTATTTATTAATATTTATTACTATTTATTACTATTTATTACTATTTATTACTATTTATTACTCTTTATTACTATTTATTTCTATTTATTACTAATTATTACTAATTATTTCTAATTATTACTAATTATTTCAAATTATTACTAATTATTATTTATTATTACTAATTATTACAATTTACTATGAATTATTACTAATTATTACTAATTATTACTATTTTTTACAATTTTTTACTATTTATTACCCTTTATTACAATTTATTACTATTTATTAATATTTATTACTATTTATTACTAATTATTACTAATTATTACTAATTATTACTAATTATTAGTATTTATTACTATTTATTAATATTTATTAGTATTTATTCGTATTTATTACTATTTATTACTATTTATTACTATTTATTACTATTTATTGGTATTTATTAGTATTTATTTCTATTTATTAGTATTTATTTCTATTTATTACAATTTATTACGATTTATTTCTATTTATTACTTTTTAATTTTATTTATTAGTATTTATTAGTATTTATTACAATTTATTAGTATTTATGTGTATTTATTACTTTTTATTAGTATTTTTTTACTATTTGTTAGTAATTATTAAAAATTATTACAAATTGTTACTATTTATTAGTATTTATTACTATTTAGTACTATTTATTAGTATTTATTAGTATTTATTAGTATTTATTAGTATTTATTAGTATTTATAACTATTAATTAGTATTTATTACTAATTATTAGTACTTATTACTATTTATTAGTATTCATTAGTATTTATTAGTATTTATTACTAATTATTACTAATTAATATTATTTATTACTAATTATTAATATTAATTACTATTTTTTCTAATTATTACTATTTATTTCTAATTATTACTAATTAGTGTTAATTACTATTAATTACTGCAATATACAACTACTAATTACTAATTACTGTTAATTATTTATATACCTTACTAATTATCGTTAATAATTATTAATTATTACTAATTACTAAGAATTAGTACTAATAATTAAATTTTATAATTACAAATAAATACTGATCACAAAACAATTTATATCTAACTTAATTACAACTAATCAACAATAATTAAAATTAATATAAAGAAATGAAATAAATACTAAATTAAATAAAATATAAATACCATTAAAATTGATCTCTAATAATTGTAGGCGGCTTCACAGCCTCTTCGTAAGAAAACCAACTCCCAAAATTTTTCACTCTAAAATTACAGTTTACAGAAGCAGGGGAAGAAGGAATTCAGGCGGAGAGAAGAAAACTTGGATGGGGATATATATAGGTTAGATTAGTGGAGACGAGACTATTAGCGACGAGATTCCCGTCACTGATAGTACTTTTTCCGACGGGTTCGTTCCAAATACCTTCGACCGCATTAATTACGGTTGGTGGTTAAAGGATTATTTGTGATGGGCCCCGTCACAAAAAAGTAACATGCCGACACACGATTTGTGTCGGGACAACATCCCATCGCAAATAGGTTTTTACCACCATCGGTTATTTGCGAGGAGACCCGTCGCAAATAACCTCCGGGGGTCGAACTAGTTGCGACGGGGGATATCCTGTCGCAACTAGTGTTTACCGCCACTCGACATTTGTGACGGGTGTTGCCAACCCTTCGCAAATACACTTTCTCGCGGTTTGGCGCGCAAACCGTGCCAAACCGCACGAAAGTTTTTGCGGCGGAGCGCCTATTCCCATCGCAAATAATCGATTATTTGCGACGGGATGACCAACACGCTGCAAATAACCTCTTTGATAGACTATGTGTGACGAGATTTATTCCTGTCGCAGATAACCCATCGCAAATTACGGGTTTTCCTGTAGTGGCACTTTCAGCTTCCCTGATATTCCTCTCAATAAAAAGGGCTTAGTGAACTATCTGAGAAATAGTCGTCAGTCGAAAGACATTAACTTGCAATTGGATGGCGTATACCATCCCATCCTTGAATTGCATTGCGGTCATGAGATCATCAATAGATAATGTCATTGTTAAATGATATATCTCATTAAAATGGGTAGAATACTCCATGCTATACATGGCTCCCTACTATAGGTTCATAAAATTTCAATGCCGGTCATCTCTCCGATTCTGTGGAAATAAGTAATCGTAAAAGATTATCTAGAAATCCTCCCAGATCATATCTCGATTTTATTCTACCTGGGTAGTAACATTCCACCATCTATTGGTAGAATCACATAGAATATAATTAGTCATATTGACCCTTTACTCTAGAGGCATATCCAGATGCTCAAAGATAGAAAGCATGACCTCTATCCATGAATCAGTAGCATGTGGTCCACCATCCCCCAAAAGGTGGGAGGACGCTTCTACTAGGACTCATAGGTCTACTCTTCCTTGGTCGGGGTAGGTTGCGAAACACCGTGCATAAAATGTATCATATAAAATTAACCCTCTCATAAATATGCAGCAGTTCCTATATCAGGAACAATAAGTGGTGCCATAGGTGGCACTATAGGTGGTATCACTAGCGGCTCATTGCTCACCACCTCCATAGCATGGTTTTCACTGCCTTCTTGTCATATGACTTGAGGTTATTTTAGTTGCATGATTCTATAATTTCAAACACATTTTTCTAAAGAGAATTCAATAGTTGAGAAGTTAAAAAATATATTACTAGTATAGGTACACATCCTACCTATGAAATAGATCAAACCTTTCTACCTAATCCAAAATCGTTTCCTAGCTCATAAAGGAAAGTGCATAAAAGGCTACAAGGACATAAGTGACACTCCCAACTACCCACTACTAAGATAAGTTTCAAGTCTAGGTCTCATATAACACAATAGGAGGTTTCAATATATGGAGTTTTAATTACAAGGTATTAAGGAAAACTCCCTTTACTTTGAAATTGGCATCCCATTTAGTGGTAACCACTTTATTTTGGATTTCCATTCCATTCAAGTTCATACTCTTTTATATAAACATATTTATGTTACTATTCACTTAATTTCATCTCCATTTACGATTTATAAAATCACACTCTTTATAAATTGATATAGCACATCATTTATCTATAGCCCGGCCATTACATCTGGTAACAGGTTTTGACCGGTCCATAGATCTTGTAGGTCCAGAACCAACAATAATGGCATAATTAACCAATTAAGGTGTTGTAACAACCCAAAATTCTATCAATAAAATTTATCTTCTTATAGTTATTTCATAGAGTATAAATAACATAAAATCACATAGAAAATACAATACAAACTTGACAAATGAATAATGAATAAAATAAAAGGTATTATAGAGGTTTACGAACCTATACCAATGAAATAGTAACTCGGCCTTAGGAACAATAATATGACCCTTATAAATAGTAAACCATCCTAAGGAATAGTAACATCACCCATGAAAGTATAAATAAAATTTAGGCATATTAGAAATGAATCTATGATAAAATTATATGATATTATAAGTAAATAAATATTTTAAAAATTATTGATTAAGTGTTTGTATTTTTGTAAGTCATAAATATTTAAATACAATTTTATAATTAATAAAATTATTTAAAAGAAAATTTACCATCATTAAATGTATTCATAAATTAATATATTTTTTTATTATAATTTAAGATAATTTTATGAGACCTTATTTAATTTTTCAAAGTGTTATAAAATTAGTTATAATTTTAAAATTTGTATTTTTCAGGTAAATGATGAATTTAAATAAAAAATAAATTTAGAAAATTTAGAAAATTATTTTCATAAAATGAAGTACCTTTTTATAATATACACATCAGAAAACGGTTAGGGTGAATTTTTTGAATTTTTATGAAATACTAGAATTTTGGGTGAATAGTAAAATACGGTAATTTATGGTATAAATACATTATAAGTTAAATTGATAATTCCTTAAGACATGGATAATGTACGAACGATAGTCCTGAACTCCCTTTAATTATTTTTAGATATGTTTAGATAATTATCAAACTATTCATAGTCTTGAGGTAAAATAATAAACTAATTAATGAAATAATGAGAAAACACCCCTCTCCTCCAATATAAATACCACCCTTTGCCACCTATTCTCCTCACACCTTCCAAGATTCGAGACTTGCAAAATTTTTGACCAATTGTTGAGCCCAGTGATTTTGTTTTTTTAAATAACATGTCAATGTGTGCCTAATGACTGAATGACTAAATTAATAAAGATTGGATCCTGACTCAGAAAATTGTTGACCTGGTCCAAAGTTCCAAGACATGTGTTTAAAGGACAACAAATCACTCACAACAAGAGCACCATGCATTATGCATTAAATGCCTGAGGTGAAGTAGAACCCACACATCATCCTTGATTCATTCAAAAAAGCTTAATGAAGAGGTTTGAAATTAATGATCCAAACCTTAAGGAATAATGATGATGTTTTGAAGAAAAAATATGAAAGAAGAGGTAATAAAGAAGTGGATTTGATAGTTGAAGGTGGCCATGCATCTTAATTTAGGTTTAATTTTTTTTATGAGGCTTTGTAAAAAAAATATGGCCATCCATGGAGGCTAGCTGAGGACCTCGACCTCGGGCACATGAGGGACCCGAGGGTCAACCATGCCTAAGGGAAGCCCTCAAGGCCAGCCCCGCATGAGGTAGGAGCACATTCCGTGTACAATACCATAGGTGCGCGCACGTTGGTGAACCCATGCGGTGAGTGCATGGTGGGAACTATGAGTGCGCCCTGAGGAGCCAGAGTGGGTGCTAAGAGTGCACCCATAGAACACCAGTGTGGGGAAGCACCAGGAGAGGGGGAGAGAATTTTAATGCCTGGATTGTCATGGCAAGTTATTTAAAGAAGAATAAAACCGTGGCACATTTCAATGTGGGACAAAATTTTAGAAACACAAAAGTGATCTACACTGTTCATCTAATCTCGAATACGCTCTCAGCTGCACATCTAATCTGTGATAAGCTATCTAATTGGGACCGCTCATCTCATCCCACATCTCACTGATTTAATCGTGGTCATTCAATCCCCCTTACCGAGTTATCTTCAATATACGGCCACCCCTGATGCACCCGTAAACCAGTGATGATCCATACCACCAATCTCATCACTTCGGCCATAGTTTAAGCTCATTCCAATCTCATATGTATCTTCTAAAGAAAAAGAAAAACATGAATGCATTGACATTCACATGAAAGAATCAACTTGATGAAACACATCTTAGATAATACAATTAAAGGTTGTTGAGTTCGTGTCATTCGATGTTCGCGAAGAATGTGATTTGCATGCATTAAAAATTGAATGCCTGTGAGGACTATACTCATTATGAAAGAAGGATCCGCATTGAATGGAAACAAATTGAGAGACTCAGTGTAATAATTATCTAGCATTTGAAGATTTCAAAACTTTGTATATCTCAGGCATTCAAATATTTTAACCCAAAAAATTTCATGAGGGATTTGAACATGAAACAACATGGTGATTCTTGCCTATAAATACAGATCCCTTGACCAAGGGTTGTGTTGTTGAAAAACTAAAGAGAGATCTCATTCCTGAAATAATTGAGCTCTGTTAAGAGAGAAGTTCCACACGACCACTATTCGTGAAGGAGTGTACCACACTACTCTTGATTTTGCGAAGAAAGAAGGTCCCCTCCAGATAATCCTACACAAAGGAGAAGGATTCCACAGGCACTCAACAAGTTCTTTGCACTCTTGAGTCTTCTCATGAAGATTCTGGTTGTGAATCCCTATAAGGACAGTGCATTGAACCACCCTCATTTGCACGACACACCCAAAACCACGAAGCCTCCTTGGTTTGTGTATTCTGAGAATCCTCAAAGGCAAGTGTAAACCAACACTTTTCTTGAATAAGAGTTCACATGCACATCAAGGATACACCCATTCAGGTGTTTGTGCACTTAAGAGGTAGCAGAGAACCACCTAAATGAGCAACCCTTTTCTTGTTGTGCTCTTAAATGAATATTCACAAACAATGAATAAATGAAGAAAAGTATTAGCGAATTCAGGTTGCATGAAACATAAAATAAAATATATGAATAAATTTAGGAAAGTCAATATCACCTTTTCATTATCTTGAAGAAGATGTGTGCACCACTTCCACATGTCTAAGTGAGGCCTGGAATTAAATCGGAATAAAGAACACTGCTCCTGAGAATTTGTTGCACTAAAGAAACTGACCATTATTTGTGATCCGAATAGTTGAGGAATGACGATAAATTATATCAGAGTTTGTTGAAGTTAATTGAACATGGAAATAAGCCATTTGAAGAAGAATTTGAATCTGGGGAGCATAACAAGTTTCTGGAAGAAGGAGAAGGTGTGGATAATTTTGTGGGTTTAACCAGCATGTAATTGGGTGGTTTAACCAATTACCATTTGTAATCATCTTCTGGTATAGTGAAGAATCTGTGTTGGGGAGAATAACCAACACGACAAGGAGTAGGTCTTTGTACCAAACCTTGTAAATCCCATTTTTCTGTGCTTTTATGTTGCAATATCATTTAATGTGTAGATCTAGGACTTAACCATCCACATAGGTTGAGTTGAAAACAAAATGGGAAAAATTAATAAAAAGAAAATTTTCATCAGGAGATCAGTGATTCACCCCTCCCTTCTCAGTGATCTTTCACCCTTCATGGTATTTCAATTGGTATCATAGGGCCATTTTCATCTGTAAGGATTTATTTCATTGAGAATATGGACAATCTAAATTCTGTTAATAGTAGTAGTGCACTCACTTCCTATGGAAAGAATTATCACTGTTAGAAGAATATGATGTTACATTATCTTCTCTCCCTTGGCATTGAAGTTAGTGATGGAGTTACTTCTGGATTCCCTCCTATTGTTGATGAAGCTAGTATGACATTTACTAAGATAATAATTATAGAAGTCAATGGCAAAGCTAAAAATTACATCATAATGTTTCTTTTAGAAAAATTGTACACAAAGGTTATGTGGCTTAAAATTACCAAAGAAATTTTGGACAAATTGGAAATTATCTATAAAGGAAACATGAAATTCAAGGAATCCAAATTGTAAATCTGGAGGAGAAAATTCAAATATATCAAGATGGGGGAAGAGGAAAACATTGATTATTATTTCAAAAGAGTCAATGAGATTTTCAGTAATATTTGGGGTTTTGGAGAGAAGTTGGATGATTAAACTCTTGTAAAAAACTAATGAGAAATTTTCCTGATAGGTTTGATCCCAAAGTTTCAGCTCTAGAAGATAGAGATGATCATTCTCTTGATGAATTACATAACTTTCTCAGTTCATATGAAATTCCAAAGATCTCAGTTTTTAAAAATAATATCAATGATGAGATGGATTTCAAGGCCATGAGAAAACTCAAAATCAAAGATGATAAAGCTTCAGAATCGAGTGAATCTGATGATGAAGATAACAATGAATAATATAACAAAATTATTACTCTTATATAAAAAATATTCAGGAAATAAATATTTAAGGGCAAAGGAAAAATACCACCAAGGTGTTACAACTGCAATAACATTGGAAACTTTACTGTCAATTTTCCTAAGAAAAGGTTTGTTCCACCTAAGATAGAAGAAGGAAAACCACAAAAGAAGAAATTGGATAGAATATCAAAATGCTCAATTAAATTTTGAACAATAAATAAAAAGTTCTTTCTAGGTGAAATAAGAAGCTATGTGAGAAAATAAGAAGATACAGACACCACATCAGACAACAAACCAGAAGATGAAACCAATTTCATGGCTCATGTGGAAAAAGGGTTTGATACATCTAGAAGTGAAGATGGTGAAAGAGAATAGATAGTTCTTGAACACATGTTGAAAAATAAATTAGAATCTTGTCTTGAAAAAAACAAAAATCCCAAGAAAGATAATATGTTGTTACTAAAAGAAATAGAAAATATTAATGAAGAAAAAGAAATAGTGTACAAAGATAGAAACATTTTACATTGAAAAAATCAAAAGACACAAATTGAAGGTACCTGAAATGGAAAATATAGTAAAAGACCTTGAGGAGAAACTTCACCTCAAAGAAGAAGAGAAATAAATGACCCAGTCTGTGTGTCTTGAATCACAGAATATCTTGAAGAAGATCAAAGAAAATTTCAAAAAGCCTATTCAGGTTAAGGAAAAATCATCACACACTGGTGGAAAGAAGCAGGTCAATTTATCACTAATTAAATCTTAAAATACATATATTATTTCTAACAATGCAGGTTCAAAAAAAATCTAAGACCGGTTTGGAGAACAAAGGCTTGTGGAAAATATTCTTCTAATCTAAAGGAAGAATGAAATCTTCCAGGAAGATTTTCTAAGTTTATTAAAAGAAAACAACAACAATATTTCAGAAAAGACACCTATAAGTGGGGAAGATCAAGGTTTAGAGAATACTACTGGTGTTGTGGAGTGTTTGGGCACAAAGCATATTTATGTTGGTATAACACATCTCTACCAAAAGTGAGGCATGAATCAAGGGGGAACTATTCTGAAAACAAAAGGGAAATATAGAAATCATCTGATCTGACAACTCAGAACAAATTTAACTACATAGAAGAAACTTGTGGAAGATGTGATCTGCAAGGTCATAGTGCTGAAAAGTGAATTACTGTTCTTCCTGAACAAACTCTCAAAGTCAATAAAGGAAAATGAATTCAAAAAATAAATGAAGAAAACTCATTCTTTTCTGAATTTTATTTTAAATTCAGTAGTAAAACCAATTCATGGATTCTTGATAGTGGATGTTCATCACAATTGGCTGGTGATACAAAAATTATATGCAATATAGAAAGTCATGAGGGAAAAGGTGAGATTTTTGGAAATGATTGTTCTCTAAAAATAAAGGGAGTTGGGAAAGAAATAATTGAACAAAAAATTTGAAATCCAATGACGTGTTATTTTCCAAAGGGCTAAATCATAATTTTCTTAGTGTAATCCTACCGTGTGATGATGGACATGAGGTTTTTCTCAAAATGGATTCATGTATCATCATGATCTCAAAGGATGTAAAAATCACCACTCAAGGAAGAAGGACCACTTGAAACCTATTTCGAATTGGTGAGTCCATTAGTTCATGTTATTTGAGTTACAAGGATTAAAACAATCATTGGCACAAAAGACATGGCTATCTTGGTCAGAGGAGTATTTGTAAAATCATGAAGTATAACATTGTGGGAGATCTTCCCAATTTTAAGAGAGAAAGAGATGAAATTTGTGAAACGTGTTAGAAGGTAAAATTGACCCAAATTTCACACAAAGGAGTAGATATCATATATATTAGGCCTCATGAACTCATTAATACAGACATATGTGGGACAATGAGACAAAATTCTACAATAGGTGATGTATATTTCATAATAATCATTGATTATTACACTCAAATGACTAAATTCATGTTTATTAAACACAAGTTAGAGGCAACCACAATGTTCAAAAATTTCAGAAGGTAAGCTGAGAAGGAGCTGGTTCTCTTCATTAAAAAGGTGAGATTCAATAACGGTAAAGAGTATACTTGTCATTATTTTGAAATATATCTTTTCAAGAATGGAATAAAGCATCAATACATCACACCATATACTCCACATAAGAATGGGGTAGCAAAAAGAAAGAATAGAAGCATAGTTGAAATGGGGAGGACTATAATGGATGGACACAACATCTGAAAGTTTTTCTATAGAGAAGCTGTATGTACTTCCATACATATACAAAATAAATGTCTTATAAGACCAAAAAAACAAATGAAAACTTATTAATTGTGGTAAAATAGAAAACCAACTGTTAAATACTTCAATTTTTTTAGAAGTCCCTACATCATAAAGATTAAGAACATTAATCTGAGAAAATTTAAAGAAAAGGTAGAAGAATGGATCTTCATGGGCTACCTACCAATTGGTAAAGAATATATATATTGGAATAAAAGAACGAACAAGTTGGTTTATTGTAGTGATTTTATAATTATTTTATATAATATAAAATCAGATATTTCTGAGAATTGTGATTTAGAAGATTTGGCAGAAAATGACATGACTATAGAAGAAAATAAAGATAAAGCAGCTATGAAAGAACAAAACAATGTTGGAATCAATTTTGAACATACCAACATTGATGAAGAAGGTGATTAAAATAAAATAAAATGGTACAAAAAATTAAATAAACATGTTGAGAAAAAAATTTCATTGGTAATCTACAATATCCCGTGAAAACAAGAAAAAGATTGAGATTTGAAGATGAAAATTCACTAATTTATTAAGTTTAACCTCATACAGTGGCTGAGGTAGTTGAGCATGAGGAATGGATACAAGCTATTCACGAGGAGCTTGATTAGATTGAAAATAATTTCACTTTGGATCTTGTGTCAAGATCGATGAATAAAAATTTTATTGGCACTAAGTGGTTTTTTTCAGAAATAAGCTAAATAAGAAAGGGAATGTTTCATGAAATAAGGACAAACTAGAATGCAAGGGATATTTAAAAATGGAAAGAGTTGACTTTGAAGAAACTTTTTCCCCATTAGCATGATTGGAAACCATTATAATGTTATTAACAGTTGCAGTACATAAGCATTGTAAGGTTTATCAAATGGATGTGAAATCTGTATTTCTAAATAGAGATCTTGAAGAAGAGGTATTTATCGAACAACTAGATGGTTTTATTCTGGACAAAGATGGTTGCATGGTATGTAGGCTGAGAAAAGATCTGTATGGTTTAAAACAGGCCCCTAGAGCCTGTTACTCCAAATTAGATGGTTGTCTAAGGGATATGAAGTATGTCAAGGGTACAATTCACAATAATCTTTATGTTAGAGAAATGACCACTGGTACTCTCATAGTCATTATATATGTGGATGACATCATCTTTACTGGCGAAAAAGAAGTTATATGTGAAGAATTTGTTGAGAAGATAAAGAGAACCTTTGAAATGTCCATGCTTGGTCAAATGACATATTTTCTGGGATTTCAGGTTGAACAAAAACAAAATTCCAGATTTTTATCACATGAGAAGTATGCAAGGGAATTGGTGAAAAAGTTCAGAATGAAAAATGAAAAAGTGCTTTCAACACCCATTTTAGTTGGAACTAAATTATTCAAGGATGAAAACATAAGCTGTGTTGATCAAAAATATTTCTAAAGAATCATTAGCATCCTACTTTATCTCACAACATCAAGTCTAGAAATAACTTATGCAATGACTCTATGTTCCAAATTTCAAAGTGATCCAAAAGAGTCTCACTTATCAGTAGCTAAAAGAATTTTGAGATATGTGAAAGGAACTCTAAACTATGGGATTTTATACAAACATAGTAAAAACATAAAGTTGTTGGGATTTACAGATACTGATTGGGCTGGTGAATGTACTCATTAAAGATCTACACCGGGTGTATCCTTATTTCTAAGAGAAGGATGTGTTCTTTGGTATAGTAAGAAATAGAATTTTGTAATTTTGAGCACAGCTGAGGCAGAATATGTGGCAGCTACACATTCATGTACATAGATGATTTAGATGCAAGTGCAGCTAGTAGATTTGAGAGTTGAAACTGAGAGACTATTAAAGATTATATGTGATAATCAAATTTCTATTGAATTGTCTAATAATCCCATAAAAAATTTAATATTAAAGAATTTCGATATCAGATATAATTTTATCAAAGAAAAGGTGGTTAGTGGAGATATCAAGCTAGAATACATTTCTAATAAATATCAAGTTGCAAATATTTTCAACAAATCAATTCTAGTAGAGAGGTTTGTTGATCTAAGGATGAAACTTCATGTTCAACCTTCACCTCTCACTTGAAGAAAAAGATAATTCCCCTCATTGTTCCCTATATCTATATACATGATTTTTTTACTAATTTTCAGAGAATTGAAGGAGATGAATGCATCCCATGAGGGGGAGCACTGTTTGTTGAAATTGGTGTAGGGTTTTTGCAGTTCAATGAAGAATTTGTCTATTTTCATCCCCTTGGATATGAGTTGACACATTCTGAGCATGATTTCACATATATGGTTGTATCTAAATAGCATTGAAAACCTTGGTTGTATCTCTCTAGTTTTCTACATCTTCTTAGAACACATAGACTTAGAGTTGATTAACTAAAAGCTCTTTGCTAAGTGAACCATGTGATATCATCCCATTTCTTTTCTTTCCAAAAAGGGGGAGAAAACATCATAACACACATAGTGACTCTATTAGAGTGTTCTTTGGAAATATTGACAACAAAATAAAAAGTGGGAGATTGTTGAGACCAGTGATTAAATTTGTTATCAATAACATGTCAATGTGTGCCTAATTATTGAATGATTGATGTAATAAAGATTGGATCCTGACTCAGACAATTTTTGACCTAATCCAAAGTTCCAAGACAAGTGTTTAAAGGATAACACATCACTCCCAACTAGAGTACCATGAATTATTCTTTAAATTCATGAAGTGAAATAGAACCCACACTTCATCCTTGATTTATTCAAAGAATCTTAATGAAGATGTTTGGAATTCATGATCCAAACCTTAAGGAAGAATGATGATGTTTTGAATAAAAAATAAGCAAGAAGAGGTAATGAAGAATGGGATTTTATAGTTTACGGTGGCCATGCATCTTAATTTTTGTTTAAAATTTTTTAGGAGACATTGCCAAAAAATACGGCCAACCATGGCGACTAGCTGGGGACCTTGACCTTAGGAACATGCGGGACCCGACGGTCAACAACACCTAAGGGAATCCTTCAAGGCCAGCCCTGCATGAGGCAAGAGTGAGGTATGTGTATAAGCCTATAGGTGAATGAACGGTGGTGAACCCGTGCGACGAGTGCATGGTGGGTGCTAGGATCGTGCCCAGAAGAGACAGAGTGGGTGCTAAGAGTGTGCCCGCTGAACACCAGTGCATGGAAGCACTGGGATAGGGGGAAGTATAATTCTGAGCTTGGATTTCTGTGGCTTTTTATTTAAAGAAGAAGAAAACTGTGGAACCTTTCTATGTGGGACAACAATTTAAAAATGTGGAAGCGATCTTCGACGTTCATCTAATCTATCGTATGCTCTCATCCGTACATCTAATCTATGGTAGGGGATCTAATCGGGACCGCTCATCTCATCCTGCATCTCACCGATTGAACTGTGGATGTTTGATCCCCTTCTCTGAGTTATCTTAATCCTCTATCCACCCCCAATGCTTCTATGAACTAGTGATGTTCCTGACCACCAATCTCATCACTCCGACCACTATTTAAGCTCATTTCAATATCATCTGGATCTTCTGAAGAAAAATAAACGCATGCATGCATTAAAATTATCATTCAAGCATCAACTCAAAAAAATACATCTTGGATGAGACAATGCAAAGTTACGGAGGCTCTGTCATTCGATGTTCAAGAAGAAGGTGATTTTAATGTGTTCGAAAATGAATGCATGTGAGGAATATAGTCACTGTGAAATAAGAACCACATTGAATAGAAACAAACCAAGAGACTTAGTGAAACAATTATCCCACATTTGAATATTTCAAAACACTGTATATCCCAGGTATTCAAAGATTTGAACCCACATTATATCATGATGGATTTGAATGTGAAACAACATGGTGATACTTTCCTATAAATACAGATCCCTCGAACAAGGGTTGTTTTGTTGAAAAACTAAAGAGAGCTCTCATTCCTGAAATAATAGAGCACTATGAAGAGAGAAGTTCTGTGCAACCACTATTCATGAAGGAGTGTACCGGAAATCTCTTGCTTGTGTGAAGAAATAAGGGCCCCCTTGGGATAATCCTATGAACAATAGAAGGCTTCCATGGGAACTCAACAGGTGCTTTTAACTCTTGAGTCGTCTCGTGTTGAATCTATTTGTGAATGCCTATAGGGACAGTGCATTGTACCTACCTAATTTGTGCGAAAAACCGAAAAACACAAAGCCTTCTTGGTTAATGTATTATGAGAATACTTAAAAACAAGTTTACACCTACAATGTTTCTTGAAGAACAGTTCACATGCACATCAAGGATACACCCATTCCGGTGTTTGTGCGCTTAAGAGGCAGTAGAGAACTACTTAAATGAGCAACCCTTTTCTTGTTGCGCTCATACAGGAATATTCACAAATAGTGAAGAAAGGAAGAAAAGTCTACAAAAATTAGGGTTTCATGTAGCATAAACATAAATATATGATTAAATTGAGAAAAGTAAATATCAATTTTTCATTATCTTAAAGAAGTTGTGTGAACCAATTTAACAAGTCTAAGTGAGGAGTGGACTTCAATTAGAAGAAAGAACATTGATCCTGAGCATTTTTTGTACCAAGGCTACTGATCATTATTTGTGATTAGAATAGTTGAGCATGGACAAAAGATTATATCAGAGTTCATTGAAGTTACATGAACAATAAAACAATCCATTTGAAGAAGAAGTTGAAGTTGGGGAGCATAAACTGTTTCTAGAAGAAGAAGAAGGTGGAAAGAAGTATGGGGGTTTAACCAGATTGTAATTATGGGGTTTAACCAATTACCATTTATAATCATCTTCTAGTATAGTGAAGAATCCATGTTGGGGAGAAAAACCAACACGAAAAGGATTATGTATTTATATAGAACCTTGTAAATCCCTATTTTATATGCTTTTAATATTGCATAATCATTTGAAGTGTATATCTAGTCCTTAACTAGCCACATAGGTTGAATTGAAAATGAAGGGGGAAAATTCATAAAAATAATAATTTCATCTAAAGATCACTGATTCACCACTCCCCTATCAGTGATCTTTCACCCTTTAGGGTATTTAACCAATAATCTTACCCATCATCTCCACCACATTGAGGAGCCTTTGTTCTTAAAAAAATAAAAAAATCCCCTTAAGGAGGTTCTTAAGGAGGATAATTCAAGAGGTAAAACCCACTTTCTTTTCTTTTAATTTCTTTTCAAGTTGTTTTATTTTTTTTATTTTATCATCACCAAACTATCCCAAAGTAACATGATATCTATAGTATGATGTATATACTCTAATTTTTCTATGTTAAGGGAATAATCTGTCATCAATTATCTTCCATATCCTTTTGTTTTATAAATGAAAATATCACCAGTGATGTGTCAATTTACCGACTTCATGGATGATGCATTTCTATTTTCTATTAACGTCTTCAAGGATGGTCATAAAACTATTTGTATGGTTAAAAAAATTATAATATATTTATTACATATGATTTATTATTTTGGACCCATTATATATACGTGATTTTAATTATTAAAACAAAACTAGTTTGTGATGATCGAAAAACTACCAAAATAATCTAAACGATTATTACTAACATCTTATCCAATGATTCATTATAACCTCAAATAAGAAAATCGATTTATATAACTAGTAAATCTTATGTATTTTAATTAGTAACATATAACTTCTATTTTGGATATCTATTCCCATTTTATATGAACTTCCATACTCATATACAAGTAAACTAATCATGAAAACCAAGGAAACAAATTCTCTTGAATGATAAAATTGCATATTATAACTCATCAAAAAGACCATAAATGAACTTAATAAAATTATAATAAATAAAATAAATGTATAAAATGTTACGAATTAAATTATTTGTTAAAATAATTTCATTATAAAGGACATTAAGGTCATGTGAAGAACACTTTTGGACATAAGGTAAGGGTTTCTTCACAAGCGTCCATTTTCATTCGGTTTATGCTTTATCCCTCTTTACACCAATATAATTGTTCATTATTTTTATATAATTCTTCTAAATTTTTATTATATGTTCCAAAATCATGTATCTATTTTATTTTATGTTTTTTTATGGGGAAACACATTTTTATATGGTTCCCTTCTCAATTCTTCATGATAAGAAAACCGAATTAAAGGGAACATCCCGATTTCTTACCAATGTTCAAGTAAAGTCTATAATCCGTTTTAAGAAACAATTATTTTTATAAAATACAAAAAAATTTCATTTATAACTATATTTTTTCATTTTTTGTATCATACAAACAATGATGAAAAATAGTATTGATCGTTTTCCAAAATAACTCTTCATTACAAAGAAAAATTGGTATTTCTCTCAAAAATTCCTTGATGATTTAAATAGAATATTTTAATATATTTAGACAACTGTATTAAATATTATTATTTATTGAGATTTATCAGTTATTATTTTCATAAAACATATTTTATGAAATTACTAATAATCAGTTTGAATTTGGATGTTCTATCTTGATACCATTCACCACACTACTCAGAATCGTTAGTGATTATGTTTATAGATTGGGAAAAATTATTTACATTTCATATGTATATATTGTTTATGTTTAACCTAATTTATATGAGGATTGAATTGAACATAGAATGTTATATGTGGGTCCTACTATATCCCCTCTATCCATTGATAGGTCTAATGAGACAAGACAGAAATGGAGTTTGGCTGAGGCCTTAACCGTATATTTTTCAGGTGTCTTGGTCAAGGCCTTAAATTTTTTTTATGATGTTCAGCATATTAAATTCCATATTTAAGATATTATTTATTGGTTATACATGTGAATATTTTAATACTATAATATCCATGGTTAATCTTCTATCTCATATGATTATTTATATGTAATTATTTGTCCCGCGTTTATCCTTTCCATATTATGCTCAATATTATGTTTTAATGAAATGTATTTTTAGTAATTCAATATGCCTTGTTGTTTATATTAGATTCCACTATATTACATACCCTTACTGATAATATGATATCACCCCTTTATTATGCTTTACTTTCCCCTAATATACGAAGATGTATATTATGAATTAATTGTATGGATAATATAGAAGGTTATGGGTGTTTTCATAGGAGTTGTTACGTAGTTTTTCATTTCAAGTTTCAATTTAAATCGTTTATTTTTATCTTGTTTTCTAAAACTACTAAACTATTAGTTACTTTGGGACATGAATTCATTTTTTATTATACCAATTTAATAAATTAAGAAACTAATTCCGGGAAGCTGGAGCAGGGGTCTTTGAAATTATTATCAGAGGAAGTTTAGTAGAAACCTTGTAAACTAAATTTAGAAAACATGGATTATAGAACAAAAACCTATGATAGAAATTGAGGATAATCATATTAAAACATCATATAATTTTGGTAATGTAGATATTATGTGAGTCTTCATAGAAATACATCAAGGTCTAGATACTACAAGAGGATGTGGTTTTAGAAAAAATGTACCTAGGAGTAAAAAATCTGACAAGGTGTCTCGAGCCTGACTTGGGGTACATTAGTACATGAAAATTACCCTTACTACACACCTGGGTTGAAAATCCTTTGGAATATACATAATAAAATTCACATTTTCTTTAAAAATCATTATTAAGGATATAAAAGTAAATGTGTCCCCAAGGAAACCATGTTTATGAGTTTGAGATTAGATATGAATAAATTTTTCTACTTATGTTAAGTGTTTTTTAGTTTGAAATTATTCATTATGATTCGTAACCTATTTTAATATATTCCAATACTTATAAATGGTGACTATATGAAGGAATGTAAACTGTATCAATGTGCTTATCCCATGTAGGTATTTTTCTCCTATGTAAGATAATAATGTTGGAACTCGAGCTGTGATTAGTGATAAGAAACTTATAACTATTATGGGGAATCTGACTCGAGTTATGAACAATAAACTTACCCATATGGAGCATCTTGATCTAAAATGTGGATAATTAATTTTTTACTTATTTATGCAACAACAACATCCATCATATAATGAGACTACAAAACCATTTGTAGGGGAGTAGTGGATAAGATCTTTAGATAAGATATTTTACACTTTGTGAAGTAATTAAAGGGTGAAGTTTATCATGGTGGTTTATTATGTCTCAAAGATGATTGATCAATAGTGTTAGTTGATTCAATCCAAAAAGGAGGCAGAATAAATTTCAAATATAGAATGGAAATATTTTAAGGAAATTTTCTTAGAAAAATATTTTCCGCATGAATGTCGAGTAGATATGGATAGGATATTCTTGAGTCTAAAAAATAGGATGAAAACATTGAGAAGTATGATGCCAAATTTATGAGGTTATCAAGGAATGATTTAGAATACATACGTAATCTAAGGAGTAAGATTGATCAATTATTTGATGTTTTAAAACCATTCCTCCATAGGGAACTGGTCTCCCAAAATTTATCATCATATGAATATGTATTCTCAAGTGATATCAGGATAGAGAAATAAATCTCTAAGTATTATGTATTTAAGGGAAAAAAGAGAAGAATAGGGTGGTAGAGGAAAGAATGGATAAAAGGAAAAATAAAAAAGGCAATTTCCCAACATTTGATACTTGTGGAAAGTAGCACCCTGGTGCCTGTATAAAAGGAAAAGGAGTCTGTTAAAAGTGTGGAGAAAAAGTCCACCAAGCCCATGATTATAAGGGAATGAAATAATATATCAATGTTCAATGCTAAAATTTTTGGGATATGAGATACTATGAAAATTATTGTCCTAATAATCAAGGAAACATTCCCTTGAAAAGTCTTGGGGAGAAAGGATAAGCTTATGTGATCACAACTGCGGAGGTTGAAGTTCCTAATGATGTACTGTCAGGAATTTTAATCATTTCATCAAACTTATCCAATGATTTATTTGATTATGTATCACCAATTTATTTTATATCTTATCATTTTCCAAGAAAATTAGACATTTCCATTTTTATTTAATAAAGGAATTATCAGTAAAAACTCATAATGGAAGAATCATTGCAACAAAGTCATGTCAGTCAGTCCTCTATATGACACATAAATGTGCTTTATTTTCTAAAATTATCATAATACCTATGACTTAATTTGATATATTCATGTTTATGGGTTTGATTTCAAAATATAATGAAAATATATTGCAAAAAGAATGATATTATGATTGGTGGGGAAGATGTAGAACCCCTTATCTTTAGAGTATAAACCTCATCATCTGAGTCATATCTAGATCCACCTATATCAGATATTATAAATGAAATTCTTGGGGAGGAAGATAAAATATCATCTATAGATGAGGAAATAAATCTTTAAATTGAATATGTACCTATTGTGTAAGAATATATTTTGTATTTCCAGAGGATTTAATTAGACATCCTATAGAGTAGGAAGTTGAGTTATTTATTTATTGAATTCATCATGTAAGACCTATATCAAAGAATTCTTATTGAATCAACAATGCTTAATTAGTAGAGATGAAGAAACAGCTAGAGGAATTGAGTAATAAGGGATTTATTCTCCCTAATGTTTCCTTATGGGAAGCCTCTGTTCTCTTTGTCAAGAAGAAATATAGATATGAGAATTATCATGGAATGTGAAACATGGTAAATTTTTCCATTGGTTTCCCAAAAATATTTATTATAATGTATTAAACGTTCTCAATAAGAGGATGAGAATTTTCAAAGGAAAATTAAATCTATTAATGGTGGTAAGTTCACAGGCTTTGAGTATGAGAATGAAATTTAGAATTTTGTGAAGGGAAATTGTGTTCTCTCAATACCCAAACTCAAAATGGAATTATTAGATGATCCTCATATATCAAATTTCCCTATACAACCTAGTAGAAATAATATGTATATTAATTTGAAGGAACATTTTTGGTTGGATAATATGAAGTGGGAAATTTCTGATTATATATCAAGAGGTTTAGTCTGTCAATAGGTGAAGGATAAAAGAGAGCATCCTAGTGGATTCATGCAACATATGCATATTCCTACATGTAAATGGGATAAAATCACTATGAATTTTCTCACTAGAACAGAAAAAATTCAAGAAAGAATTATTAAATATGGTTATTTGCTGATCGACTTACCAAATCTGTATATTTCCTCGCTATAACGGAGGATTTTTCACTGGAGTTCCTTATAATAATAATATTAATGATGTTGTAAGACTTCATAGAGAACCAATTTCAATTTGGTTTGACCATGATCCATGATTTACATCAATATTTTGGAAAATTATTTAGAAATATTTGAAAAATGAGATTCATTTGAGTAATGGTTTTCAGCCTCAAACTAATGGGAACTCAGAAAGGGCAATCCAAACTTTAGAATACATATAGATATCATCCTCACTTGACTTTCAAGGTATGAGGGATCAGTATTTACCTTTGGTATGATTTTACTAGATTAACTGTTTCCATTCAAGTATTCAAATGATGCCATATGAATAATTGTATAGAAAGCGATTTCATACACCAACTTTTTGGGATGAAGTTAGTGAAAGGAAACTTGTGTTCCCATATCATATGGAGGAAACAATGGAAAATGTAAAGACAATTAAAACACATATCAAAGTAGCACAATATAGAAAAAAGTGCTATGTGGATAACCAGAGTAAATATTTGGAGTTTCAAGTGAGAGATCATGTTTTTCTAAAAGTATCTCCCTGGAATAGTGTTATATGATTTGTAAATAAAGGGAAATTAATCCACATGAACATTTAATCTTTTAAAATCCTAGAGAGAATTAGAGATGTGTCTAATCATTTGGAAATTTCACCTATCCTTTCCAATGTTTATGATGTGTTCTACAACTCTTTGTTAAGGATGTACATGTCGTACACAACGTATGTTCTCCCTTATGAAGTAATAGATTTGGAACATGATTTATCTTACTTTGAAGATCCTATCCAGATTATGGAAATTAAATAAAAGGTGTTGAGGAATGGGATGGATCGACTGATAATGGTACATTGAAAAAATCATAAAATTGGATTGGTTACATGGGAACCAGATAAAGTTATAATGAATAACTACCCAAATCTTTTTAAGTGATGATATTCTAGAAATTTCAAGAATGAATTTTTTTAGAAGGGAAGAATTAAACCACCCTAAATTATATCAATTAAATTTTCCTTATAATAGTCATTTCATAGAGTATAAATCACTTAAAAGCACTTAAAGAATACAACAAAAACTTTACAAATGAATAATGAATAAAACAAGGGTTATTCTAGATGTTTAGGAACCTATACCGATGAAATAGTAACTTGACATTAGGAATAGTAATATGACACCTATGAATAGTAAAATGGGAATATTAATAATAATCTAACCCCTGAAAATATAAATAAAATTTAAGCATACTAAAAATGAAACTATGATATAATTATATCACAAAATAAATAAATAAATGTTTTTAAAATTATTGATTTAGTGTTTGTAGTTTTTTGAGTAATAAATATTTAATTACAATTATATATTTAATAAAATGATTGAAAAGAAAAATTTTCTTCATTATATTTATTTATAAATTAATATTTTGTTGTATTATTATTTTAAGGTAATTATATTACACCTTAGTTAATTTTTCAAAGTGTTACAAAATCAGTGATAATTTCAAATTTTGTATTTTTTGAGTAAATGATGATTTTAATTAAAAATTAAATTTATCACATTTATAAAATTATTTTTTTAAAATTGAGTTAATTTTTAAATTCTAAACATTGAGAAATGATTTGGGTGAATTTTTTGGATGTTTCTAAAATACTTGAATTTTTGGTGAATAGTAAAATACCGTAATTTATGGTATAAATACATTTGTTAAACAGACTATTAATTAAGTCATGGATGATATAAGAATCATAATATAAAAATATCATTTATTATTTTAATATATTTAGTGATAATTCTCAAACTAATCATAGTCTTGATGGAAAATAATAAACTAATGAATACAATAATGAAAAAACACACCTCTCTACCAATATAAATACTACCCTCACCACCTCTTCTCCTCACACCTTCCAAACATTGATCCCTATAAACATTATACCCAATACTATTCCCAACCCTATCTAAAAATTCTAGGAGCCTTTTTTTTCAACAAAAAACTAATACCAATCCTCTTAGATAGGTTCTCAAGGAGGAGAATTGAAGAGGTAAAAACCTCTTTCTTTTTTTTAATTTCTTTTCACGTACTTTTATTTTTTTATTTTATCCTCAAAAACCTATCCAAAAGTAACATTATATCTCTAGTATCTTCTATATACTATAATTTTATAGTATTAAGGGAATAATCCATCATCAATTCTCTTCCCTCTACTTTTTGATAAATGAATACATTACCCATGATGTGTCAATTTACTAACTTCATGGATGATGCATTTTCATTTTCCATTAACATCTTCAAGACTGAAAATAAAACCATATTTATGGTTATTTATTAAAATATTTATAACATCCTATTTATGGTTTTTGAACCATTATATATACTAGATTTTAATTAATAAAAAAACTAGTTTGTGATGATCGAAAAAACGCCAAAATAATCTAAATGATTATCACTAATGTATTATCCAATGATTCATTGTCACCTTAAATAAAAAAATTATTTATATAACTAGTTAATCTTATTTATTTTCATTAATAATATATAAATTCACTTTTTTATATCTATTCCCATTTTATATGAACTTCCATACTCATATACAAGTAAACCGATCATGAAAACCAAGGAAAAAAATGCTCCCGAACGATACAGTTGAATATTATAACTCATAAAAAAGACCATAAATGAATACAATAGAATTATAATAAATAAAATAATTGTAGAAAATGTTATGAATTAAATTATTAGTTAATATAATTTCATTATACAGGACTTTACAGTCAAGTGAAGAACACTTTTGGACATAAGGTAAAGGTTTCTTCGAGAATTCCCATTTTCATTCAGTTTATGCTTTATCCATATTTAAAAAAATGTAATAATTCATTATTTTTATATAATTCTTATAAATTTTGATTATATGTTCCAAAATCATTTTTCTAGATCATTTCATCTTTATTTTATTGTGAAATACATTTTTATATGATTCCCGTCTCAATTCATCCTGATAAGAAAATAGAATTAAAGGGAACTTCCTGACTTCTTATCAATTTTCAAGTAAAGTATATAATCCATTTTAAGAAAATATTATTTTTTCTAAAATACCTAATTCTGTCATCAAAAATTATTTTTTTTTTATTTTTTTTGTTTTATAAAAATAATGATAAAAAATATAAATGATTTTTTCCAAAAGAACTCTTCATTGCAAAGAAAAAGGGGGATTTCTCTAAAAAATTTCTTGATGATTTTATTATATTATTTTCATATATTTTAAAAAATCTATTGAATATTATTCTTTATTGAGATTGATCTGTTTTTATTTTCATCAAACATATTTTATGAAATTATTTATAATCAGTTTGAATGTAGATGTTGTATCTTGATAACATTCCCCATACTTCTCGGAATGGTTTGTGATTATGTTTATAGATTGGGGAAAGTAATTTACATTTCACATATATATTTTGTTTATGTTTAACCTCATTCATATAAGGAAGTAATTGAACTTAGAATGTTATGGGTGGGGTCTACTATAGCCCCTTGATGCATTGATATGTCTCATGAGACAATAAAGAAATGGATTTTGGATGAGGCCTTAACCATATATTTTCAGGTGTCTTGGCCAAGGCCTTGACAATATTTTTATGATGTTCAGTATATGAGTTTACCTCATTAAGATTTTAGTAATTGATTATACATGTGAATATTTGAATACTAGAATATCTATGGTTAATATTCTTTCTCATGTGATTATTTATATGGAATTATTTATTTAGCTTTTATCCTTTCTATATTATGCTAAATATTATATTCTAATGTCATGTTTTCTTAGTCATTCACTGTTCCTTTTTTTTATATTAGATTACACTATATTACATACCCTTACTGAGCATTTGATATCACCCCTTTATTATGTTTTATTTTTCCCAAGGATACGAATATGTATATTATGAATTAATTGGATGGATAATCATAGAAGTTTATGGGTGTTTTCAAAGGAGTTTTTATGTAGTTTTTCATTTGAAGTTATAAGGTAAAACTTTAATTTGTATCTTGTTTTCTAAAAATACAAAACTATTAGGTCCTTTTGGATGTTAATTCATTTTTTATTATACCAATTTAATAATGTAAGGCACCGACTCCAGGAAGCTGGAGTGGGGGTCTTTGAAATAGGTATCAAAGGAAGTTTAGTAGAAACCTTGGAAACTAGATTTAAAGAACATAGATTACGAAACATGAAACTAATATAGAAATTGAGGATAATCATATAAAAAGTACTAGAATTTTGGTAAGGTAGAGATTATGCGGGTCTTCCTAGAAATACATCCATGTCTGGATACTAAAAGAGGACATGGTTCTTGTAAAAATGTACTTAGGAGTAACAAATATAACAAGGTGTCTCGGGCCTAACATGGGGTAAACTTGTACATGAAAATGATCCTTACTACACACCTGGTTTTAAACTCTTGGGGGATATTCTTAGGATAATTCACATTTTCTTTACAAATCATTATGAATGATTTAAAAGTAAATGTGTCCCCAAGGAAACCATGTTTGTTATTATGATATTAGTTATGCATAAATTTTTCCATTTATGTTATGTGTTTTTTGTTTGAAATTATGCATTATGATTAATAACCTAATTTACTATATTCCAATATTTATAAATGGTTCCTAAAGGAAAGAATGGAAACAGTATCGATGTGATTATCCCATATAGGTATTTTTATAATAGCCCTTATCTTTATTAAACACTTAAACATAATTTATTTCATAAAATTTCACTTAAGAAAACTCTAAGGATTGAGAGGTCTAGTTTCCTGTGAAATTAAGAACATTACATAACAACTTAGAATATAAAACCCAACAACTTTATTGAAAACTTCTTTTACATGATCACAACATTCATTCTTACTTAGCATTGCATGGGATAACATGAGGACATGCATAAGAAAAGGGTGAGATATAAAGCCTAGTAAATAAGTAAAAAAGGCATGAAATGAATAATATAGTACATTTTAGGTAATAGGCATAGCAATGGAGCACAATATAAATATGAACATAAAGGCATGATGTAGCATGATTATCATAACATGGAAATGTTGCATCAACCTTTAACATAATATTAGCACGAGACATGGATCATTGCACATGGAGCATGAGTAAACCATCATTTAACTTGAATTATCATGAGTAAACCCTCATTTCATTTGACATATCATGATACTAATATTTACCCAATGCATTAGAGTGCTATCAGGGTACACCCTTCTTAATCATTTCATTTCAAGCAAAAGTGGGCCTCATGGATCATATAACATTGATTCATTAAAAATTATAATTTATTCCAAAATAAAGGAATGTGGAATTCATACATGAAACTATATAATCAATAAGTAAATTTTCATAAATTTTAATACCCTTTATAGGTAAATGGGAATGGTATTCACTACACAATGACTTTGTCTTGGAAAATCGCAGTGCAATTTCGACAGCATAACGGTGTGACAAAAGAATTCATAAAAATGGTTGATGAGAGAGAAAGGAATGTCTCATAATATGTACCTAAAATGGAAATTAATGGTTTCATATATATACACATCCCAACATATGTAATATAATTTAGATTCATAATACAAAAGAATTGCTTGAATGTAAATGTGAAGAGAGAAATTCCTTACGGAATTTCGGCATGGTAATAGGTGTAGATGAGAGGAATTAATGATAGAGAAAGTGGTATATCATCATTAAAACAAAATTAGGGAATTATGGGGGAGGTTAAAAATTATACCCCAACATTTTTAATTGAAAACAAAACGGTATAATAATATAATGAGATTTAGACAATAATGAGAAAGGAAGAAATCCCTTACTTGGAAGTGTGATACGAAAGGCTTAATAGGGGCTATAGAGAGGATTCTCTGGAGATTGGGGTGACTTTGGAGGATTTAATAGAGAGGAGGTCAGGTTAGGGACATGATACCAGGGTTTTTAGTGAAGAGAAGTGGGAGCTTGGGTGGGTTTATATAGGAAAAGGGAGAGAATTCTTTATTATTTAGGTTTTGGACACCACACATTAAACTAATCAAAACCAAAAACCAACCCATGGTTTGTGAGCATGGGTTTTTGAAAAGGGGAGTGTGAAAAATTATTTTATAATTCCAATTGAAGAACTTATTAAAATATTAGGCTCGATTATGTAGAGGTGAGTCACACTCTCAGGGAAATCATTTTATGAGTTAAAATGTTTTATATGTTTTGGAGGGTCCACTAAGGAACCATAAAATTAATCAAAAAAACTCTAAAATCACATTATTTTAATGGTAAATCAAATATTTTCAGAATATACCATTTATAATATTTTTTACATCACTATTGGGTCATTATGATGTTATAAAACACATTATATAATTAAACAATATTTAATTTTTACCCAAAAATTTGACTGTCTCAGAAAATTATGAAAAATTCACTGTTAGATAATTCTGATGTCCTAAATGAAAAAATGATATTAATTTTATTTATAAAATTTTATAAATATGTTAATTTTTACTATTAAAATAAAAACCGACATTTATAGAAAATTATTGGGTTTTGAAAAAAACAACTTTCAAACCATAATAAGAATTACAATTGTATTCATAAAAATTATACGATCATTTATATTTAACAACAAGTAATTTAGTAATAATATTTCATTAAAATATTATTTATTTCAAAAATCCATTAATTCATAAAAATATATTTCTTAATTTAATATTAACTAAAAATACTATTTTTTCATCAAAAACTATTTACAAAGTAACACTAATAAAAGAAATGTATATTCTCTATAAAAAAATAATGTACATAATAATAGTTTCAGGGTCTTGTTACATAACCCCTTATAACACCCACACAAGACTGAAGGGTAAGGTGTGAGATGTTGACAGTCTCTTGGGGAGGCTCAGATAACATCGCTTCGGTGGTAATCTCTATTAACTTCCACTTCTCTCGTAGGCAGTTCCGCTCAAGCTTAACGTGTTGAAACTCAGATTAGGATTGGTCAAGAGAGAATCCTAGTGCCACCACTCCTTTCTGAGCTCTAAAAAATGGGCTTCGTATGGATTAATTATATTGGATGAGGCCATCACTTCTTTTGTTTGAGTAAATTGGATTTCTTAAAGCCTTATATTTATACTAATCATGTGATCACTGTTCAACGATTATATTAGAAACATTCACAATTCTTAATGGTACTTTAAATTATAAAAACATAAAACCATAGAAGTGCATATGTTATATAACTGTTTTACATAATAATACATTTAATCATCAAGAATAATTTTCATTAATAAAAGTTTGGGTCATTACAATATTCCCTCTTAAGAAATTTCTCCCTAGAAATTTAATTTTCCCACACTAAATAGATGCGGGTAACTCTACTTCATCACTTCCTCTGATTCCCATGTTTCCTCTTCAAACATGTCATATTTCCACAACACCATGACAAGGGACATTGTCTTATTTTATAGAACTTTTTTCCTATGATCTGAGATCTTCACCGCCTTCTCGTCATTAGGGTGGTCATTATTCAATGGAACCACCTCTAGATTGAGTACATGTGATGGGTCAGGTATGTACTTCCTCAAGAGTGATACATGGAATACATCATGTACTTGAGATAAGTTTGGTAGGAGTGCTTGTTGATAGGACACTGCTCCAATGAGATCAAGGATCTCAAAAGGGCCAATTTACCTTAGACTAAGATTTCACTTCTTCCCAAATCTCATAACTCTCTTCCATAGTGAAATGCAGAGAAATACCATGTCTTCGAAATCAAACTCTAAGTTTAATCGACTATTATCATCATAGCTATTTTGTCGACTCAGAGTAGCTTTAATGTGCTTCTAGATGGTCCTAACCTTCTCCAACATTTCTTCCACCATTTTTGGACCTAGGAGTTTTCGCTCCCCAACTTCATCCCAACATGTCAGTGCTCTGCACCTCTTCACATACAAGTCATCATAAGGATCCATCTGGATGCTTGAGTGGAATCTTTTATTGTAAGAGAACTCAACCAGAGAAAGATGTTGATCCCATCCTCGTTTAAAGTCCATTGAGCATGCTCTCAACATGTCCTCAAGTGTTTGGATAGTCCACTCAGATTTTCTATCAGTTTGAGAATGCTAATATTTACTGAAGTTCAACTCAGTATTACGAGAATCTTGAAGACTCTTCCAGAACATAGAGGTGAATCTCACATCTCGATCTGATACAATAGATAGTGGTACTCCATGCGTCCTTACCACTTCTTTGATATATATCCATGCTAGTTGATCCAATGAGAAGTCCTATCGAATTGAAATGAAGTGTGTAGTCTTTGTAAGAAGATCCGTAACAACCCAGATAGTATTTTTTACTTTGGATGTCTTCAGAATTCTAGTGACAAAGTCCACGGTGATGTTCTCACATTTCCATGCTGGTATGGGTAATGGTTACATCATCCCCTTAAACTTCTGCCTCTCAGCCTTCACTTGTTGACATACCAGACACATTGATGTATACTCAACGATCTTCTTCTTCATTCCACCAATAATTCTCTCAAAGATCTGGGTACATCATTGTGTTCCCTGGGTGAATGGAGAAATTCGAGCTCTGTGCATCATCCAAAAGTTCATTCTTTAACTTCTGATTTGATGGAACACATAGTCTTGTCCCAAAAATCAAAAATCTTTCTTCATTAACATTTAACTCAGAGGATTTCCCTTTTCTGATTGTTTTCACTTTCTTCTGAATTCCCACATCATCCTTTTGAGCATCCTCTAACCTTTCCAAAAGAGATAATTGATATATAATTGGTGAAAGGATTGATGATGATCCATTATTTATTATTCCCATGTTTATATTTATCAAATCTAAGAAGATTGGTTCCTTTTCAATTCTAATTACTGATAGAATCACTAGGTACTTTCTACTTAGAGCATCTTCCACCTTGTTCTATTTTATAGGGTGGTAATAGATTGAGAAGTAGTAGTCTTTGATCAGCTCTAACCATCTTCATTGGTGCATGTTCAACAATTTCTATGTGAATATATACTTGAGGATTTTTTGGTCTGTATATATTTCACACTTCTCTCCAAAGAGGTAATGTTTCCAAATTTTCTAAGTGAATATTACTATAGCCAACTACAGATCATGTGTTGGATAGTTTTTTCATGAATATTCAATTTACTTGAAGCATAGACAATTACTTTTTCATTTGAAATCAACACACAACCCATTCCCTTCTCTGAAGAATCTTTAAATAAAACAAAACGTTCTCCACATGAGAGGGTATTGTGAGCATGGGCATAGTGATAAGCCTCATTTTCGACTCCTTGAATATCTTTTCACAATCATCACTCTTAGAAAACTTCACTCCCTTCCAAGTTAGCTTGGTAAGAGAGTTGGAAAATCGTTATAAATTTCTCACAAATCAGCGATAATATCCTTCTAACCCTAGGAAGCTACGGATATCTATTACCGATGTTTTCCTTCACCATCCATCAATTGGAGTCGTCTTGGAGGGATCCAAAGATATCCCATTTCTTGTGATGATATGACCCAATAATGAGACCTCCTTGAACCAGAACTCACACGTGATGTATTTATCATAGAGATTATCCTTTCGCAAGGTCTCTAGTACAGTTCATAGATTCTCCTCATGCTCCTCCTTGGTTTTGGATTATATTAGAATATCTTCTATAAAGACTACCAGAAATTTGTCTAGGTAATCTATAAAGACTCTATTAATCAAATCCATGAATATTTATGGAGCATTCGTGACTCATAAAGGAATTACTATGAATTCATAGTACCCATACCTTGTATAAAAAGTAGTCTTGGGGATATCCTCCTTCTTCACCTTCACAATAATTAATGCAAAGGCACATTGACCCATATTTCTTCTTGACGGAGAGGACTAGTGAACCCTAGGGTGAAGCACTTGGGCATATAAACCCTTTTTATAGATTCTCCTACTGTTTTTTCTTTAGATCCTCAAGCTCCAAAATGGCCATTCTATACGAAGTCTTAGATATTGGCAACACCCCATGTATAAGATCAATTGATAATTCAACATCTCTTCTAGGAGGAAGACCACGAAGTATTCCTTAGGAAACACTTTAGAAAATTCTCTCATAATATGAATGTATTAAAGGATGGTTGCTTCCATAGAATCAATCATCTAAGAAATATACACATTATCATAGGGCATTAACATCCACACTTGATATGATGGTACTATAGAAGATTCATCCTCCTCCTTTCACTTGTACAGAATCAGGGGTTGATTCTCCAAATAGAGAGTTATTTCCCTCTCACGAAAATTTATTTTTCCTCTATATAAAGAAATCCAATCCATGCCAAGAATTGTATAAAATTCCTCTAGAAGAATTATGACAAGGTTCTCTAGGAAGTTAAATCCACAAATTATGACAGGGGAGGAGTTATATTCATGGGATGCAATGATTTCCCCATTTTTCATTCTCACTGACATCTTTACTTCCATGATTTGTGGTGGTGTTGGGATTGTTCTACTAAACTTTAGGGATATAAAATAATGCATTGAATCATAATAAAAAAGTACAATCACTATTCTTGAATGAATATCTATCATACATGTCACCACTTCATTTTTAGGGTTCGATTTTTCTATAGTGATAGAAAAATCTCACCCTTGCTATCGTGGAGGTTGTTGGTTGCCTCCAAAAACCCTTGTATTAGGGAACTGTTTTGCAAAGTTCCACGGTTATTTGTAGTCAAATCAATGAACAATGCGTTAAGGGTCGAATGGGGCATTCCTCTCCTCTATCGTATCCAAAAAAAAAATTCTTGTCGTAAATTAATGCCCAGGTGCCCTTCTCTTCAACACCTAAATCATTTCCTCATCCACTTCATCCAATTTCTCGGATGCTTATTTACGCACCTTTGGCAAGTGGGGTGTTGGATTTTCTTAGAACCATTGGATTTATCCATCATACCACTAGAATTAAAGTAAAAATTAAGTTTCCTATCCCCATGATACCCCTGAGATTCACTGATATCCATTTCAACATTGAGGGCACATCGGAAAATTTCCTCATAACTCTCAAAGTCACAGATATGGATTTTCATAAGCTAGGCTTTAGCCAACCAAAGAAGTGTCTAACCTTGCATTCGAGGGTAATGATAAATCTAAAGGCGTATCGTGCAAGCCTTGTGATGTTTTCATCATTCACTCTGATGGATTCGTTTTATTTTTTGCATTAGGGCAAGAAAGTACCTTTCCATCTTAAGTCAGAGGGTGCGATGAAATTATTTATCAAACAACATTTTCCTGAAATCCTTCCATTCCAATGACTAGATATCCTCCTTAGGATTCATATTTTGATCATTGTCCACCGTTGATCCGCTTCTCCCTCCATACGATAAGTATCCAGAATAACCTTCTCTTGTTTGGAACATTGAAGGATGGATAAGATTGTTTCAATGAAGTTTATCCGTTGTTCAAAATTTGAGGGATCAGATGATCCATTAGAAGTAGTAGGCCTTTGTCTCATGAAGCTCTCAATTGAGACTTGTTCTTTCTTGGGGGGGGGGGGGTTGAACATTCCTCTTGACCCATGTTTCTATTAAAAACATGAGTTATCTGAAAGAGTATCATGCCAATTTTTGTGATTCCCACTCCCATCAGATTGGTAATCTCATTAGAACAATCCTCACCCTGATCTTCGCATCTGTTGTTAGCCCGAGTCCTCCTATTACTGAACATTAGCTGTAATAAAAGGAATGTTAGGGGTAACACATAAAGGTTAATTCAAAGACAAAAAAGGATGACTTATAAATTACTTTTATTTCCTTAACTTAATAATTTATAGTCTTCAATCTATGTTATCCATGATCTACTACCAACATATACTCTTAGGGGATTATTTTTTATTCCCTTCACAATGGTTCATACTAAGCTTGTGAATTTACCAAAGCATATCCCCTGGGAGTGTCATAACCAGTAGCCTAGCAAGGCCCATTTTTGTGCACCAGTTCCTGTTCGAGTCTACCTCAAAGCAGTGTTTTCATGTTTTACCCCTAGATACATCTATTCTAGAGCCATCTCTACATGATTGTATCAAAATAGGGATGTATTTTCTTGATGAAACACATAATCATTACTCACTAAAATTTAGGGATGTTTTTATTATACTTAGTCTTATCCCTAAGGATTTCACTAGGGTTTTCTAATCCTAATCTCAAAAAATAACTAAACCCATCCTTTGATACCAACTATAACAACCCATATCTTTATAACACACTTAAACATGATTGATTAAATAAACATGCACTTAAGACAAATTTGAGGATAAATAGGTCTATTGTCTTAGGAAATTAGTAACATTACACAACAACATATAATATAAAATACAACATATTTATTGAAAACTTATTTTACCTGACCACAACATTCCTTCGTACGTAGCATTGCATGGGATAACCTAAAGAAATACATACGAAAAGGGTGATCTATAAAGAACAGTATGGGAGTAAAAAAGGCATGAAATGAATAATATTGTACATGTTATGAATGATGAATATCAATGGAGAACAATATAAACATTTACATAAAGGCACGATATAGCATGATATATCATGATTATCATAACATAGAAATTTGGCATCAACATTTAACATGATATTATCATGATCCAAGGATCATTGAACATGGAGCATGAGTAAAACCTCATTTCACTTTAATTAGAATGAGTAAACCGTCATTTAATGTCACGTATCATGATACTAATCTTTAACCAATGCATTGGAGTGTTATTAGGGTTCACCCTTCGTAATCAATTCATTTCATGCATAAGTGTGCCACATGGATCATATAACATGGATTCATTAAAGATAATAATTTATTCCATGATAAAGGAATGTGGAATTAATACATGAAACTACATAATCAATAAGTAAATTTTCATAAATTTGAATACCCATGATAGATAAATGGGCATGGTATTCACTACACAATGAATTTTGTTTTGGAAAATAGTGGTGCAATTTTTGCAGCATAACAACATGACATAGGAATTCATAGAAACGGTTGATGAGAGATAAAGAGGTGTCTCATAATATTTACATGATATGTAAAGTAATGGGGTAATATAGATACATGTACCAAAATATGTAAGTGAATTTAGATTCATAATACAAAATAATTTCTTGAATATAAATGCGAAGAGAGAAATTCATTACGAAATTTTGGCATTGTAACAGGTGTACATGGGATGAATCAATGAGAGATAAATAGGTATATCATCATTTAAAAATAATTTGGGAAGTATTATGGAGGTGATAAATCATACCCCAACATTTTTAATTGGAAACAAAAGGGTATAACAATATTATGAAATTTGGACAAAAATGGTAAAGGAAGAAATCCCTTACTTGGAAGTGTGATCCCAATGGCTTGGGAGGGGCTTGAGAGAGGGTTATTGGGAGATTGGGGAGCCTTGGGAGGATTTTTGAGAGAGAATTGAAGGGTAGGGACGTTCTACAAGGATTTTCAGTGAAGAGAAGTCGGAGCTTGGGTGAGTTTATATAGGAAAAGAGAGGGAATTCTTTATTATTTAGGTTTTGGACACCACAAATTAGACTAATCAAAAACACAAACCAAAACATGGTTTTTCCCATGTTTTTTTACAAAGGGGAGTGGAAAAAATATTTTATAAGTCCAATGTCCAAATTTTTTTAAATATTAAGATTTCTTATGTGTAGGGGAGTCACACTCTCAAGGAAATCATTTTAAAAGTTAAAATGTTTAATAAGTCTTGGAGGGTCCACTAAGGCATGATAAAATTAATCAAACAAATATAAAATCATATTATTTTAATGGTAAATAATATATTGGAGTAAAATACCAATTATATTATTTTATTACATCACTATTGGATCATTATGATTTCATAAAACACATTATATAATTAAACAGTATTTAATTTTTACCCAAAAATTTGACTGTCTCAGAAAATTATGAAAAATTCACCATTATATAATTAATATGAAATAAATACAAAAATGATATTCATTTTATCTAAACAATTTTCTAAATATTTTAATTTTTTATTTTAAAATAAAAACCCACACTAATAAAAAATTCATGGGTTTTCATAAAAACAGCTTTCAAACCATAATAAAAATTACAATTATATTCATAAAAATTATACAATAATTTATATTTAATAAAAAGTAATTTTGTAATAATATTTCATTAAAACATTATTTAATTAAAAAATCCATTAATTCATCAAAATTAATTTCTTAATTGAATATTAACTAAAAATACTATTTTTTTAAAAAACTATTTACAGAGTAACAATAAAAAAAATAATGCATTTTATCTATACAAAATAATGTACATAATAATAGTGCTAGGGTCTTGTTAAATAACCCATTATAACACCTACATAAGACCGAAGAGTAAGGTGTGCGATGGTGACAGACTCTTGGAAAGGCTCACAAAACATCACTCGGGTGGTAATCTCTATTAACTTCCACTTCTCTCGTAGGCAGTTCCGCTTAAGCTTAACATGTTGAAGCTTATCTTGGGCTTTGTTAATAAAGAATCCCAGTGACACCACCTCCATTACAAGATCTGAAAAATGGACTTTGTATGGAGCAATTCTACAGGATGAGTCCATCTCTTCCTTTTTCTGAGTAAATTGGATCAGTTAAAGCCTTATATTTATACTAATTATGTGATTACCATTCAACAACTATATTATCAATGGTCACAATTCTTAATGGTATTTTCAAATCCAAAAACATAAAACCAAAGAATTATATATGTTATATAACCATTTTACATAATAATACATTTAATTAGATCTAGAGTAATTTTCACTAATAAAATTTTGGTTCTTTATAATTTACCTCCTATGTAAGATGATAGTTTTGGTACTCGAGCTGTTACTAGTTCTAAGAAACTTATAAATATATTGGGAAATATAAATCGGGTTATGAAAAATAACCTTACCTATAAAGATCATCCTGATCTATAATGTGGAGAAGTAATTTTAGAATGATTTATGTGACAACAACCTCAATCATTCAATGGGACTACAAACCCATTTTTCACGGATTGGGGGATAAGATATTTAGATAAGATATTTCTCAATTTGGGAGGTAATTAAAGGGATAAGGTTATCATGGTGTTTTATTTTTTCTCAGGAGATGATGGTAATTGGTTTTAGTTGAATAAAAACAAAAATTAGGAGGAATAAAATGAAAATATAGAATTAACATATTTTAAGGAATTTTTTCTCAAAAAATATTTTCCCCGTGAAAATTGAGCAGATATGGAGAGGAAATTATTGAGTCTACAAAAAGGGAAGAAGAAAACATTGCGAAGTATGAATCCAAAATTACTGTGTTAATATGTCATTATTTGGAATACATAAATAATCCAAGGAGCAAGATTGATCGATTATTTGATGTTTTAAAACCATTCCTCCATAGGGAACTGGTCTCCCAAAATTTATCAACATATGAAGATATACTCTCAAGTGATATCAAGATAGAGAAATAATTCTCTATATATTATGTATTTATGGGAAAAAATATAAGAATAGGGTGGTAAAGGAAAGAATGGATAAAATAAAAAATAAAAAAGGGAATTTTATGAAATTTCATACTTATGGACAGTGACACCCTGGTGTCTGCATAAAACGAAAAGGAGTCTGTTAAAAGTGTGGAGAAAAATTCCACCAAGCCTGTGATTATAAGGTAAATAAATATTATAACAATTTTCAATGCTACAATTGTTGGTATATGAGATACTATGAAAATTATTTTCATAATCGTCATGGAAACTTGCCCATGAAAACGCCGAGGGAGAAAGGCCAAGCTTATGTGATCATAACTGTAGTGGTTGATGTTCCTAATGATTTAGTGGTAGGAATTTTAATGATTTACTCAAACTTATCCAATTAATTAATTTATTCATTATCATCACTTTCTTTTATATCTTCTTAGTTTTCGAAGAAAATTAGACATTTCCATTTTTATTTAATAAAGAAATTTTAAGTCAAAACTCCTAAGGGAAGTATCATTACAACAAAGATGTGTTAGTCATTCCTCTATATGACACATAGATGTGATTTATTTTCTAACCTTATCATCATAACTATGATTGAATTTTATATAATATTTTGTACGGGTTGGATTTCAATATATGATGCAAAAATTTATTGCAAAATGAAAGAAATTATGATCAGTGAGGAAGATGTAGAATCCCTTATCTTTAGAGTAGAAAAATCACCATTCGATTCATATCTAGATCCACCACTAGTAGCTCTTATAAATTAAATTCATTGGGAGGAAGATAAAATATCATCTATGTATGAGGAAAGAAATATTTAAATTGAAGATGTACCTATTGGGGAAGAATATATTTTGAATTTCCATAGGATTTACTTGGACATCCTATAGAGTGAGAAGTGGAGTTCTTTATTGATTTAATTTATAGTGCAAGACCTATATCAAAGACTCCTTATTTAATCTCATTGTGGAATTAGTAGAGATAAAGAAACAACTAGAGGAATTGAGTGACAAGAGATTTATTCTCCCTAGTGTTTCTTTGTGGGGAGACCATGATCCCTTTTTCAAGAAGAAATATAGATATGGAAATTATCAAGGAAGGTGAAACATGGTTGCTTTTTCAACTAGATTCCCAATCATATTTATTATAATGTATTAAAAGTTATTCCTCATAGGATGAGAATTTTCAAAAGAAAATTAAAGATGTTAATGGCAGTAAGTTGATAGACTTCGTGTATGAGAATGAAATTATAAAATTTTTGAAGGGACATTGTGTTATCTCTATAACTGAGATAAAAATGGAATTATTGGATGATCCTCACATATCTAATTTATATATACATCCTAGTAGCACTAATATGTATAGATATTTGAACTAATATTTCTAGTGGGATAATATGAAGTAGGAAATTTATGATTATGTATCAAGATGTTTAGTCTATCAATAGGTGAAAGATAAAAGAAAACATTCTAGAGGAGTCATGAAGCATCAGCCTATTACTATATGTAAATGGGATAAAATAACTATGAATTTTCTCAATATATTATAAAAACTCCATGAAATAATGATTCAATACAGTTATTTGCTGATCGACTTACCAAATTTGTATATTTCCTCGCTATAACAGAGGATTTCCACTGAAGTTCCTGGTATGAATCTATATTAATGATGTCATAAGAATTCATGGAGAACCTATTTAAATTTATTTTGACCATAATCTTTGATTTAAATTAATATTCTGGAAAATTATTTATAAATATTTCGAAACTGAGATTAATTTGACTAATGGTTATCAACCTAAAACTAACAGGAAATCAAAAAGCACATTCCAAACATTAGAATACATATAGAGATCATTCTCACTAGACATTCAAGTTATGAGGGATCATTATTTACCTTTGGTAGAATTTTACTAAACTAATTGTTTCCATTAAAGTAATAAAATGACTCCATATGAAGAATTGTATATAAAGATATGTCATACACCAACTTTTTGGGATGAATTTCGTGAAAGGATGCTTGAGGTCCCATAGCTTGTGTAGGAAACAATAGGAAATGTATAGACTCATCAAACACATATTAAATTAGAACAATCTATAAAAAAGTTCTATGTTGATAACCGAAGGAAATATTTGAAGTTTCAAGTGGGAGATCATGTTTTTATTAAAGTATCTCCATGGAAGAGTGTTATAATATTTAGAAATAAATGGAAAATAAACCCTAGGAACATTGGTTCTTTTAAAATCCTTGAAAGATTTGGAGTTGTGTCTTATCATTTTGAAATTACACCTAGCCTTTCCAAAGATCATGATGTGTTCCACATCGCTTTGTTAAGAATGTACATGTAGTACCTAATGCATGTTCTCACTTATGAAGGAATAGATTTGGAACATGATTTATCTTATTGTGAAGAGCTTATCTGGATTATGGACACTAAAGAAAACACGTTGAGGAATGGGATGACTTGACTACTAAAGGCACTTTACAACAATTATAAAATTGAATAGGTGACATGGGAACCAGAGGAAGTTATAATTAAGAACTACCCAAATCTTTTTATGAGGTGATATTCTTGAAATTTGAGTATGAAATTATTTTAGGAGGCGAGAGTTTGACCACATAGAATTATATCAATGAAATTTTCCTTATAATAGTCATTTCATAGAGTATAAATCCCATAAAATAACTTACATAATACAATAAAAACATTACAAATGAATAATGAATGAAGTAATAGGCATTCTAGAAGTTTAGGAACCTATACCGATGAAATAGTAACATCACATTAGGAATAGTAATATGACCCCTATGAATAGTAAACTGGCCAAATTTATAGTAACCTCACCCATGAAATTATAAATAAAATTTAGGCATCTTATAAATGAAACAATGATATAATTATATAACAAAATAAGTAAATAAAAATTTTAAAAATTATTGATTAAGTGTTTGTATTTTTGTGAGTCATAGATTTTTAATTACAATTTTATAATTAATAAAATTATTTAAAATAAAATTTATATTCATTAAATTTATTTATAAATTAATATTTTTTTGTATTATGATTTTAAGTTAATTTTATGAGACCATAGTAAATTTTTCAAAGTGTTATTAAATTAGTTATAATTTCAAATTTTGTATTTCCTGAGTAAAAGATGATTTTAATTAATGTTAAAATTTCTCATATTTATAAAATTAATTTTGTAAAATGGAGTTCATTTTTGAATTATACACATACACAAATGGTTTGCGTGAATTTTTGGTATTTTTCTAAAATACTTGAATTTTAGGTGAATAGTAAAATAAGATAATTTATGGTATAAATAAATTATAAGTTAAATAGACTATTAATTAAGTCATGGATGATGTAAGAATAATAATATAAAACTACCATTTATTAGTTGAATAAATTTAGTGATAATTCTCAAACTATTCATATTCTTGAAGAAAAATAATAAACTAATGTATAAAATAATGAGAAAACACCCCTCTCCACCTCTTCTCCTCGCAACTTCCAAGCATTGATTATTGTAAAATATATACCCAATAATATTATCAAGCTTCTCACATACTTCCATGAGCCTTTGGTCCCAAAATAATACCAAAACCAATCCCCTTAAATGTTGAAATAGTGGGTTCCCTAAACCCAACTATGTAGTACTTTTGATTATCGTATCATGTGTACAGTTAGATATGCATGATGATTTCGTACCATTATAGTGCATAATTTTCTGCGTCCACTATAATAATGGTAATGTCCAAAGGTTAGTTGTCGTTTCGAGAGGTTATATCAGATACCAGGCTATAATGAGAACCTCAAGATACAATGACATTGATCTTAAAGATATTTTCTATAGTCTAGATACATATTACTGACTGGACACAGTAGATGTCTGACTATCAGGTGCTGGGGGCTCATAAGTATTGAGACTTCTTCTCATGAAGTTCACACTTGGTGACCTCTAGTAGTGAGATCATGAGGACAGACCTGCCAATAGGAACACCACATGTTTTGAGTGTCATTGGTTGTTCCTATCTACGGAATGTGTATTGGTCTCCGGACTTGAGACCCTTACCAATTTATATCATTTAATTATGTACTTTGATGAAAGGCGAAAACCATGGAAGTAATTTCATGGCGAGGTAGTTTGTGTCGGGTGCGTCATTAGTGGTATGACGTTGGTTGAATGGTCAAGAAAGGATTTGTCGCTTCCAAGTATAGGAAGTTATGTATCTCAGGCCTGGTTGATCAGGATGGTGCAGCCTTCATAAGTCTTTGGCCAAAGTAGAAGAAAGGCGAATCCATTCGGATTCATCAACAAATGATAAAGCAAGATAAGGATGATGACACAAGAGTGCGTCCTGCTTTATGAGATATTTAATGACAAAGATACTATAGTACACAGTCAGTGTTTGTAGGATGGTAGTCATTGCTATGACTATCCTTATCTCTTTAGGGGCCATTACGGTTTGCTAGACCCCGCTCTTGGACTGTGAATTTTATTCACTGATATTGAGATAAGGGTCTAGAGGGTCACACACAACAGCGTATTCAAGACTCCACACCTATTCAGTTGAATAGGTATATGGACATAGTGGGCCCTTCCATGGGGGTACGAGCATTGTCCAAGTTGTCGATCACGAAATGAATTAAATAAATTCATTAATATTCAAGTTATGAATATTTGGGATTGACTCTATTTAATATATTTACGAGTTCAGTAAATACGAGAAAATATTAATCAAACGAATATTATTTTAATATTCAAGGTTCGTTTAATATTAAGTGGGACATCAAATCGAGTTAAAGGCTCAGATTTTTTTATCACGTAATATATTTTATATATTAAAAGTATGTGATAAAATTAATAAATAATATTGACGCAGTTTTAAGTCTTCATAATTATTTATTTAGAGAACGTTGATATTAACGGGGGTCGGGGAACCCTACCGGGTATTTATCAACATGTCGATAAATAAGAGAGGAGGCTCTCTCACTTGGTGTGAAAAACACTATTCACTCATTTGCATGGAATGAGAGTTGAGAGCCTCTCTCTCCTCTTTCTTCCTAGAGAGAGAATCACTCGATCTAAGAGTTTGGATCAAGTTTCTCCATACGCATCGCAAGATCGACGATGCGGTGATCGTCGGGACGTCGAAGGTATCGTTGAATCGCCACGCTAGCACCCGGAGTTCGACGATCGGCGTTCTTGTGGATTTTTGAGGCATGTGTGGACGATCTAGAGGGATCCTGCTATGGATCCTTCATGGAACGATTGCCGTTAACAAGCAGCGGTCGACAACGGCTTCAGATATGCAATGGGTATGTTTTCATATTTATTTTTGTGCTCTTAACAATATACGCGATATCCTCGGACCTCTCCGGGGCTTGGATCGTCAGCGACGAAAAGTACCATCATTGCGCCGACAAAAATTTTAAAATCCCCGACCCACTGGCTTCCGCTGTGGCCTCAGAAACCTAACATTAAGGAGGTTCTCAAGGAGGATAATTCAAGAGGTAAAAACCTCTTTCTTTTCTTTTAATTTCTATTTAAGTTGTTTTATTTTCTTATTTTATCCTCACATACCTATAAAAAAGTAAAATTATATCTTAAATATATTCTATATACTATAATTTTGTTATTTTAAGTAAATAGTCCATCATTTATTGTCTTCCCTCTCCTTTTGTTCTATAAATGAAAATATCACCCGTGATGTATCAATTTACCTACATCATGGATGATGCATTTTAATTTTCCATTAAGGCCTTCAAGTACTATCATAAAACCATTTATATAGTTAAAAAATTATAATAAATATATATTATATTCTATTTATTTTTTGGAACCATTATATATTCTTGATGTTAATTAATAAAACAAAACTAGTTTGTGATGACTGAAAAATAGCCAAAATAATCTAAACGGTTATAACTAACATCTTATACAATGATTCATCCTCACCCCAAATAACCAAATGAATTTATATCCATTTAATCTTATGTATGTTCATTAATAACATATAACTTCAATTCTGTATATCTATTCCTATTTTACCTGAACTTCCATACTAATATACAAGTAAACCAATCATGAAAACCAAGGAAATGAATGATCCTGAATGATAAAATTGCATCTTATAACTCATCAAAAGACTATAAATGAACTTAATAAAATTATAATAAATAAAATAATTTAATACAATGTTATGAGTTAAACTATTAATGAATTTAATTTCATTATGTAGGACTTTAAGGTCAAGTGAGTAACACTTCTAGGTATATAAGGTAAGGGTTTTTTCCCAATATTCTATTTTGATTCGGGTTGTGATTTGTCCCTCTTTAAACCAATATAATTATTCATTGTTTTTCTATAATTAATATAAATTCTGTGTATATTTTCCAAAATCATGTACCCAGATCAGTTCATCTTTATTTTATGCAAATATACATGTTTTACAAGGTTCTCTTCTTAATTAATCCTAATAAGAAAACCCGATTAAAGGGAACTTACCAAATTCTTAGCCAAAGTAACGTCCATAATTTTTTTAAGATACCATTATTTAAATAATATATCTAATTTTATAATTTAAAATAGTGTTTTTTGTATTGTTTTATGAAAACAATTATAACAAATAAAAATGATCTTTTTCAAAAGAACTATTCTTTGATAAGAAAAAGGGGTATTTATCTCAAGAATTCTGCAATGATTTCATAAGAGTATTTTCATGTATTTAAATAAATTTTTTGAATATCACAATTTTTTTATATTCATATATTATGATTTTTCATCAGCCATATTTTAATAAATGGTTATGATCAGTATTACTATTGATGTGCTATCTGGATACCATTCACCGTACTACTGATAATGGTTAGGGATTATGTTCACATATTGGGGAATGTTATTTAAATTTCATATATATATATATGTGTGTGTGTGTGTGTGTGTGTATTTTTTATGTTTAACCTCGTTCATATGAGGAATTCGTTGGATGTAGAATGTGATGGGTGGGGCCCACTGTAGCCCCTCGATGCTTCGGTAGGTCACATAAGACAAAACAGAAATGGATTTTGGCCATGGCCTTAACCATTTACTTTCAAGTGTCTTGGATGAGGCCTCGATGGTATTTTTATGATGTCCATCATATTAATTTTTTAATAATTATGATGTTAGTAATTGATTATCAATGTGAATATTCAATTATTATCATATCTGTGGTTAAGCTTCCTTCTTATGTGATTATTTATATGGAATTATTTATTTATCTTTTATTCTTTACATATTATGATCATGATTTTATTCTAATGGAATGTGTTTTTAGTCATTCACCATGACATATTGTTTAAATTATATTTCTCTATCTTACTTATCCTTACTGAGAATCTGATCTCACCCATTCTTATGTTTTATTTTTTCCCAAGATATAAAGATGTATATTATTAATTAATTTCATGGATAATCTAAGAGTATATGGGTTCTTCCAAAGGATTTTCTATGTAGTTGTTAATTTAATGTTGTAATGTAAAACTTGTGTTTTTTACTTGGTTATCAAAAACTAGTAAACTATTCGAACATTTCAGATGCATATTCTTTATTTATTATACCAATGTAATAAAATAAGGCACCAGATCCATGTAATTAGGACGAGGTTCTTTATAGGTTTCATCTCTAATATGTGTAGTAAAACATCATTTAGTTATATTTGAGAACTTTAATTAATCTAATTATATTATCCCCACAATTAGTTTTATCACATTTATGTATATAAAAATACAGGGATAAACTGTATGCAGTAGGAAAATGCACACAAAAAGTAATTATGGCATGGGAAAATGCATGGAATATTAGTCCTAATGTGCCTATAATGATGCATAAGATGAAAATATACTCTATTTAACAGGAAAAGGTAAATTAAATTTGAATCAATGATATCAAACAAAATAATATCACAAAGTATTTGTGTCACCCAATGGTGAAATCATATCATCTATAATAGGTTCAATCCAATAACAACATTAACCCATCTCAGGTAGTGTTGGGTTTCCCCTATATAAGGGTTAGCTACTCCAAGGCAGTGTCTCATTACCAAATTCCATTTAATCATAGTCTCTTATCTAATACCCAAACAATAATACATAATGCAAATAAGTAGCTATGATACCACTTTGCAATGACCCGACCTATGAACCACTAAATTGGTGCCCCAAGACGATAGGCCACATGGCCTCAAGAGCACCTCCCCATACTCTAAAGGCTAGCGAATAGAAGCGACGGTCTAAGGTGGTATAGTGGGGAGACTATAAACTCATATAAGAGTCGAAAAATAGATATAATAAATAGACAGAAAACAGTGGAATCATAATATATGATATTTCATAATAGAAACAAATATAACAAAAAACTATGGAAGCATAAATAACCAAAAACAACAATAATAATCAAAAATACCAATGGCTAAGTTATATACAAAATGATTTTCTAGCATGCTAATATACAAAAAAGGGGAAACATGGGACAAGAGTATACATCATTGTATACAAAACACAAAAATACCAAAATACTGATCCACTAGAATCTTGAACATATGTTCGATCATCTACTCCCACAATAAATGTTATAAGTAAAATGAATCAAGCATCTGTAATAGGGTGATTTCCCATATCCACACCAACAAACATGAAGTCTACTCAAGGAACAAAGGAAACATAATTAGGGCGTGAGATAAACTCAGTAGGACACTTGAAATAGTGTCTAATAATAATCCAATCATTGTACATATCATATAGGTGTGTAGATATAATGAATAATAAATACCATTCGACTCAAGTTTCTAATGGAAACATGGCTAGCTTTACCTACTTTTTCATAGGCCAGTGTATGTCTAATATGAATACCACACACACACACATATATATAATTAGTAATATATATATATATATATATAGTTATATAATTTTTACTCATATATGAACTAAGTACATGAGGACATAGATAGGAATATACATGAATACTAGGTGCTAGCTGGACCTGAGGCATAACTCTAGCCTCCATAACTTATCTAACAAACTATAAGATCAATCAAGGGAATAATCCTTTAATCTAATAATGAATGAGATACGTCTTGTCTATCATTCAAGATGGTTGGGTGATTCATCATACCCAAAAACCAATATGGAGTAATGTGTAATGTCATGTCCATCACCCAAATAAATGTATGAAAATGTAAGAAATATTTCCTAAAAGTCAATTTAAGGGAGCATGATACATCTTTCTCAACAAGTCCCTTATGCAACGTTCAAAAGCCACTAGTTTTGGAATAATAATTATTATAATATTAACATTAGGGGTCACCTCTAAAATATTATGATAAAAAATCCCAAATAAACAAAGTGTGTCATAATTCATATAATCTATATATATGACATGAATCACTTGGTGTGGCCTTTCCATCCATTATCATTTATTTGAATTAACCAATTAAATTATTTAATCAAAGAATTTCAATTCCGTGGTCAATACGACCACTTAGAAGGTTCTTTTTTCAATGATAAAATTATATAAAGGAGTTCAATACTATTGATCTATTAATCTAAACACTTATATGGTGTTTGGTTATCTAATTAATTATATAAAAGTGGGAAATTCCATTTTTATGATAGGCCAAGCACTTTGAATGATCTTTTTTTAATTGAACAATTATATAAAAGATGGGATTTCATTTGAAAAAATCCAAGAGGTGTGAGTTAATGACTTACACATATTCTAATCACCTAGAAAGAGTCCATGAGAGTATAAAAAATTCTTGAATTTATTTAGAGTGAAAGAAATCATTTAAGTGAAATGTGTGGAAACGAAAGTGTGCAGCATAATGGAGGACCTATAAAAACATCATGACTTTGATATAAAACAACTATACCACTTAACTTAGGGTCATATATGACTCCTCATCCAATATCAGCTTCATATTTTATGTTGAACGATAGAAAAATGAAGAACATACCAACACCCTAAAAATAGGGTGAATGGGATCACACAAAAATAGCACATAATATGGAAAGATAAAATGAGATAGGAAGTAAGAGGATTAAAGAAATTACCTCCATATATACAATGTTTAGGATGTTGATCCTCTTAAATTCTCGATTTGGGAGCACTAAAGATCCATATGTTAGGAAAAGGGAGAGCTCATTGGAGATGCTCACATCATCTAGAAAATAAAAGAAAAAAGAGAGAGTGATTATCTTTGTTTATTAATTGAAAAATGGTAAAATAATCCTCCAACACTGGGTCGTAGGGTTTGGCCACACGGTTGGCTAAACCGTGCACTAACCATTTTTCAGCCTCATTCTAAGGAGGGACCCTGCATAGGCTAGGAGAACGGTTTGAAAAAGAATGCTCATCCCTTGAAAAAATTCATTGTCTCTTGTCTATGACAATTCACATGTTCATTCAACCAAGCTCATAGGGTTGTAGGAAAACCTTGTGGCTTATCCTATGCACCATGTGCCTTACATGATTGATTCACACAATTAGCACTAAATATGTGCTAACTGTGCAACCCATTATACTTCTCCAATTTCCAGAACTCCAGGATCCGTACAGGCCGAAGATGATCCTAAAACCATCCTTAGGTCATATGGAACATTTAATAAGATAAAAAAATTAAAATAAAAAAACAAATGATCTATACCATTGAGGAAATCTTGTTCATTACACTAAACCTTCTGTAACATATAACACAATACATACTCAGTGTTTCGTGTAATGTAAGATAATCCTGATATTTTTTGTAATGAAAAATATAGAAAAGATTAAATTTATTTGAAAAAAATATATTTCACAAAATATCTAGGAGTTACATTTTTTACTAGTATAAGAAAAATAGTCAATATAGAAGTTGTTTTTTATAAAAAAAATTCATCTCATTCCATACGTAATAAATTAGATGATATAGATATGTGGATGCTTAGAAATATATTATTCATTACTACAAATATCACAATGATTTGTTTTTTTTGGGATTCGATCTAGTATTAAGTAAATATAAGAATAAAAAGGGCTTGAGAGCTTCATGACATGAATAAATGAGTAATAATTATAATAATATACCTAAATTCATGTATACTTGGAATCATTTTATGAGTTAGTTTTCATAGAAGATAATTTAAGAATAAGGGTCATGATTGTCATTATGTCAATGTGTAGTTACATAAAGTTCTAAAAGAAAGTTGTTTCAATGATAATTTATAATTTGATTCATTAGAAATTTTAAATGGGAAGACCTGTTACTTTAAGGATGAAAAATTAGGAGTTCTAAACTGATTATATTTCAAGAGATTAAAATTATTGTATTTAAGTGGTGCAGTGAATACAAACAATTAAGAGGTCAATTATAAGGCCAATGAAACTGTATTATTCAATATATATATATATATATATTGTTAATGAAAAAAAAATATATGTGGAGATATTTCAGTATTCAAAACACGATAAATCCTTATGTATCGAAGAATATATAGAGATATATCCAACACTATGTATATTTGAAAGAAACTATTTTTATTTAAGTTTGAAGATCATGGTAATTTCTTTTATACTAAAGATTAAAAAAATAAAATATATGAACCTAAGTGTTTTTTTCACATAAAAATACAATAACAAACATTCATTTGGTTAAGAAAAAAAGAAGTGTAAGTAATAAAATCAATAATCCCAATTTTACATTCTAAATAACAAGAAGAATAATTTTGATGCTTTGTTGTGTATATAATTGGATGAGGTGATATCCAATGTGAATGTAAAATAAGAAATAATAGGTCCATTCTCACTATTTTGAATATAAAAGAAGAATATTACGAGTGACAATGAAATAAATAAAAAACTTGAAAAATTTATAAACTATTCAAATAAACTTTGGTTGTTAGAAGTAAACATATCATTATAATGTGTAGGATTAAATTTTATGTGGTAGACACTAAAAAAATATAGTATAGGATTCACCGAACACTGGAAGCATATGTGTAACATGATTTTAGGATTATATTTTATCATTTTACTTATACGATATTACAAATAGTACATGTGGTATTAGTGAGTTTCTAATAACACAAATTATTATCCTTCTCATTTTAAGAGGAAAACCTTGTAAATCTGATATACCCCATTATGTGTATCTATTTAGATGTGATGATAAAATGAAGATAATATTAGAGAACAAGATATTCATTGACTGGATAAGTGAAAAAGGTAATTAAAAGGTTAAAAGGGTTTAATCGGATCTAAATGTGACCAAAACTAGTTAACCCCTATAAATGTTGAATATAACCTAATGTGTTCCTCTCAATTCATATCAGATCATGGTTCTGCTCTAAATGTAATTTTTTATTTGATGTTTTTTAATATATTTAAGTCTATTTAAAAATTTAAAATGATGTATGGTTTTATAAAAAGTACTTAAATTTCTTATTATAGACTTATCTCTACCAATATTATATACAATTAAAACATTAAAGAGAATAAATAGTTAAAGATGGTATCTATCTCATGACATAAGGAAGGAGTCTCAGTTTATTGATTCAATAATACATAGAAAAGAAAATATTCATTAAATAGAGAATAAATGGTTGTTCAACTTACCACCATTATTGTGGATAACTTTACTACCTCAAAAGACTAAAGGAAATATATTTATCATTATATAGCTGAACTTTCATACCATAGTTTCCTGCAAGAATTGTTGAGCACTAGTGGGAGTGGTCACATATTAGATGATTAAAAAGATATATCAGTTGATTAATTAAAAAATATATAAATACTTTTCCAAAATAAATAATTTCTTTTTCTTATGGGATTTTATAAAGAATACAGGAAGGGTTCACTCAACTTGAAGTATTTGTGGAAAAAATGGTGAAGGATTTGAAAAAGATTTCTCTAATGTGCTTAAGGATATTCAAAAAATTTGATGAAAATAATTTATGAATGTGTTACATGAATAAAGATGTTTTAGTGAGGAGAACCACACCTATACTCTTGGTTATAATGCTAAAATAGCTATTTCTAAACACTGTCTTTGATACAATTTAGGATGAACCAATATTTATTTTATAACATTTCCATAAGGTAAAATTTAAAACTGATAAATAAGACATGGTATCAAGAACAAAATCTTTTTTTTCTTTGAGGAATAGGTACACAGGCCACCTATTTTTCAAAAAAATGAACTTTTCTCAAAAATAAAACTAAACTAGGCTTTCTACTATACTTCTCATAAGTTATGCTCATCATCATTATGTGGATAATTTAAATTACAAAATAGGTGAGCTCAAATGCTCAGTAAGGGAAATAACTCACTAGAATGTAATCAAGGGTTAGATCAAAATAATATGAGAGGGAATTAGTATGGAAAAAATATCATGTTAAAAGTAACATTGAATAAAAATAGTTGACAACAAGTCATAATTTAAGGACACATAATCTCAAATTAACAAATATGTAACATGTAATACGATTGTTAGATAATAAACATGATCCATGGAGCATGATAATAATAATAATAAAGATATGAAATTTAATTTAAATTAAGTATACAAATAAAATTTGACACTAATATAGGTGTATAAATCATAAAAAAATGTGAATTCATTCCCAATTCCCATAAAATGGTGTAACTAGCATCATTATTAGATTCCTATAGTAAATTTTGAAGCACTAATGAATTCCTATACACATAGTTGATTTGGAATCACTACCTGATTCTTATAAACAGAGTAGATGAGTAATCACTAACTAATTCCCAACAACCTAATAGAGATGGAATCACTTCTTAATTCCAAAAGTGGAGTGAGCATCAATACCCTATCCTCATAATCATCTCATTAGATAAAAATCATTAAGAAATTCATTAGAGGGAGATATAGGTCCCCACCTCTCATCGTCCTTACTTATGTGTGACACTGTAAATAATTATTCTTCATGTGACAAAGAACTCGAGGAAAAAAATATAGGTTTCATATATTTCCAAATGATATAACATAAAAATGAATTCAAGAACTAGATAGATTGCTACAAAAAAATCTATCACCTGATAGATGATTTCTTAAATCATTTAAAGTTTAATTCATGGAAAATAAATTCCCAAATAAATATATACATTTTATATGAAGAGGATTGTAAATTAAAAATTGTAAATTATTATTTTAAAAGAACTTCTGAACCCTATATAAATAATTTCTTATGAACTACTTTTGAAAATATCACTAATGATTAATTTAAAAGAAGGTATTTTCAAAATCATTTTTTAAATGAATCCTTGAAAATGATAAAAAGATATAAAAAAGATATGTGAAAAAATTTTGAGTCATTTTATTTTTTTTTTAAATAATTCTCAATAATGGAGCCTTAAAGAACACATAAACGTTTTATAATGGTGAAGTGAAAACATATTGAAAATTTTAACTTTTAGAAAGAATCTTCAATAATAGAGCCTTGAAAAAAAAATTTCTCAAAAAGGCGAAGTGGATTTAAAAAAATAATAATTTTAAAAATTAAATTCCATAATATATTCTTTAAAATATATAAATTCAATCAAAAATAATTTTGGAGTGGAAGATGAAACATTTTATTTTTAAAGGATGGAAAACCTTTGGAATATTTTGAAATTCCATTATTGAAAACTCGCATCCTAAAAAATTAAAAAACTCCTCTTTAAAATAGGAGAAGGGGAATATGAAGTCCATATGAGAAATAATATAATTATGTTTCAAAATTTAAAGGATATAATTGGTGGGAAAGGAAAATATAACCAATTTGGGAAAACCATCATTAAAGATGATGGGAATGATTCTTAATAATGATACACTTTTTTTGGATTAAATTAATCAATGTAAAATCCTTAGATTAAAAAATAATTATCCTTATATAGGAATAGATATTTCCATGAAATAAAATATTGGGTTGGAAACAACCAATATTTTAAGAAAGAGGTTCAAGAAGAATCATTATATCTTAATGAAGAGAGTTTATTTAACAGAGCTTTATGACAATGGTATCTTTTTAATCGAAGGACACTTACATGAAAAAATGTCCTAGATATTAAAACCCAATGAATTAAATGAATATGGTAAATGAAATACTTTAAGAAATAATCACACTATATCAAATATATCACGTTCCACATTATTAAATATTTCTATATAAATTAAATTTGATACAAATAACCCCTTTCCTTAATTCATGGGATCTACTAATGTAATTGAGACTCCTGTAGTGGTTTTTTATTCATTATTTTAACAATTTTAATCATTAAATGGTCATAAAAGTTACTATAATTAAATTTTATAATTATTTATAATGATATAATTTTATTATATGGGTCTTTTGACTATGATCTATAAATATGAATCTAGTATTGAGCATATTTTAGTGATTCTTAATAAACAGACATTGGTATCTTAGTTAATGTGTTTAATTTTAATTTTACCATTATAAAACGAAAATAAAAAAAATAATTAATTATTTATATCATATATTTTCCATAATTAAGTTCTCAAAGTCATCCATGATACTATTTTATATTATTGTTAAAGGAGGTGGTCAGATCAACCCAAACATGAACGTAGAATAATTAATGGATCAGTATGGTTATGAAAGTGGTTTATTTTGGAATAATGTAATTATTATAACATAAAAATGATATTATTTATTTATTATTAAGGTTAATATTAAAATTTTAATCAATTTTATTAAATTATAAATAAATTTAATGAAAAATGATATATGTTTCCTTATGGATACAATATTAGTTTCCATGGAAAGAATAATGTTTTTACCGTTAGAAAAAAGAGAAGATGATTAATATTTATTCCTTTAGAAAAATAAAATTTAGTATAAAAAAAATTATGACATTTTATAATCATGAGAGAATTATATTTGGAAAATAAAATAAAATAAAAGATGATAAAGAAAAATTATTACTTGTGTTGAAGACTTGGGATTTTCCTTTGAGGACTCTTTATAATTGGAGGGCCTATTCTAAATTCATGTAATGACCTGATATTTCACTATATATTTACCTTAAATAAATTTTTTCAAATAATTTTCTTTATGAAACACTCCCAATTTAAGGAAATTCTCTATTTTGTTTTGATATTTTATGTTATGGAATGGTTTTTCTATGTTTCTAGAAGTTTCTAGACAGTTTTAGAATGTTTTGGAATAATTTTTAACGGGGAACAATTTAACCCTAGGTATGTGAATCACCCCAAGTTAAACATTACATATAAAATAAATTAATCTCTTGATAAACAGTATCACAACCCCAATACTAAATGATTTATTATTGTGGATATTATGTACATAAACATATTAATTTACTTAACTTTAGAAACTTTAAACATAATCAACTCTTATATAACATTTTTTATATATCTCACATGATATAATTATATTCAGAACCTAGAGAGTATAATGGACCCATCCCTCGAAAGATTTTCCAATGAGGGGAGAAAGATAATGACCCCCATGTCCTACCTCCAGTAGGCCCTGGGTTGGCGACTAGTACCTAGGGTGTAAAAATCTCACAAAATTGTAGGCATTACAATTTATAAGGAAAAAAATCAAGGGATAAACTGAATCATCCAAAAAAACATCAAGACACACACACACACACACACACATATATATATATAAGGAATACCAAAGACCATACCACAATACATGCATAAATATAATTGATAAAAAATCAATAACAACTCTAAAGTAAATTCCAAAAATTAAATCTAAAGCAGTGACACCACAACTATCTCATGGCCTAAGCTAGTAACACCTAGAATGATCCATGTAATCCTCTTAAAAGAATGAAATTTTTTATATTTAGGGTGATAAAATAGTTATACTCAATTGGAAACCCAAATTCTCTCATGTACATGTGAAAGAAGCATACTAATACCCCTGTGAGAAAACAACATAACCAAGAAAAACCTATTACGGTTTACTAACCATCCCTACCTCATTAAGGAACACTCACAATGCAATGAAAGTCAATTAATATAATATGAAATAATTCATGTTAATGATAGGTTACCCCCCACCAATTTACCATTGATATACGACTCTCACCCAAATTTCTACATCTTGGTGTTTGCATCCCTTTCATATACCACATCGCATCTTGCCCGCACACACCTGGTCCTCACAACACATTGTTCCCACACACACCTGGTCCTCACAACACATCCCACCCCCACACATCTGGCCATCACAATTCATGCCACCCGAACACACCTGGGTCTCACAACATAGAACATCATATAATATCTCATCACATATCATCCAAAAGACATCTGGGAAAACACATAAAAACTCATCCTGAAGACACTTGGGACATCACATTAGAACTCATCCTAAGGACACTAGGGAAAGCACATCACAAGTCATCTTGATGACACTTGGGATACCAAAACCACCATCTAATTCACTAAAAAACTTCTAACCATCACATCCTATGAAATACCTGCCTCTTTTGGAAGACAGAGCGGAAAAGAGTGGGTACCCATCTATTTATAATCCTCACCGGATATTGGGAAAACACCCCCATGTGACTATGCGGGTGTTCGACACATAGTGATCATCATGGGTGGTGTACATGTACAAATAACAATAATTTACAATGAATAAATATATATAGAAAGATATGCACAGAATCCCAACCTATGAATTTACAACAAAATAGCCAACTCACATCACCACCACTTTTACTACTACTTATAAGTTCATTTCTTAGTATCTACAACAATCATTTTAGAATGTAGATATCCCTAACAAGTGGCTTTACATTTATTCTATTTAACACCCATTTATTTCATTATTTAGCATCAAATTACTTTGATCACACAACCAATCATTATATTCCTTTAACCACCATTATCTCATTATCCAACCAACCCAATATATTCAAAAATTATTAAACAATAATTAATTTATTCCATAACTACTCAGGAATCTATCATATCAGAACCACATTTTATATCCAGAAAAACATGACATCACCTTACCTTACCAAATGCATGGCCAAACAACCATCACATAATCATCCCACAAGAACAAACAAACAAATGATACCCTAGTCGCCCACAAGCACGAACAAACAAACCATAATACCATCAAGCCCAAACCAAACACATCAAAACATATCAATATCATTTTACATAGTTACAAATGTTATTTTATCATACTTCACCTAAATTATTTGGGGCGTTATCACACAAACCAAAATCCTGGGGTAACTGTTTCATTATCCAAGTTTAAGTAGTTAACCAATTTCCATTTAGTGTGATATCATTACAAGAACAATAGACAAGGGGTTTTAAAACACATGTCAAATAGTGCCAAAAAATCTCCAATGATACTAATTTGTAGTGGGTCATTTAACCCGTACAATCCATCACATCCTAATAAAAATTAAATCTATAAAAACATGCGAACAAGCCCATTTACACTTCAATTTCAACTTATCCAATTTATTTATCTTTGATTAATCTATCACAACCATATCTCATAATTAAATGAAAACAAAACACTATAGAATGATATAAAATAAGAAGAAATGAGGGAAATACTACCTCATGTAAGCTTTTCTAACTTGCAGCGCACTGTAGGGTGAAGAAGAAACTACTTCGAAACCATAACCTCACCACGAGGAACTGTGGATCAACCACGAATTGACCATAGATCACTAACGAACAACCTTTGACATAAATATATCAAATAGGGAGGAATAGGTCTTGAAGAACACTTTGGAGTTCTAAGAATTTTCCCAAAATGAGAGGAAGAAGAAAGAACAACAGAATGAATGAGGGTTTATCCAAAAAATAATTTCCTCTGAAAAATGAATCACCTCTTTATTTTATTATTTATTTTTACATTCTGAAATATTACATGTTTTGAAACCCTCTTTCATGGCATGTCAAATGTGTACATGTTGTGAAACCCTCTGGAAAATCCCTGAAACTGATATTCATGTTGTGTAATCCACTTACACGACATGAAATATCCCTACTTCCAGCCTTTAGCAACTGAACATCTTCAGACTCCCTCTTAGCCTCCTCTAAACACCTGCAACAACCAAAATAGGAAAAGTAAAATACCAGTAAGGCATGGAGAGTAACATTAGATGCCTCTCAAAATATTATATCTCTCTAGAACCTAAAACCCAGACCAGACGAAAAGGGGTCTGAACAACCACCTCATGATATTCCTCTCAAGGATCTCATCATACCTCAAAATTCTACCACCATCCAAACACACCAACCTAAACTGCCACAATCACAATCCAAAACCATGTCACCATAATCACAAGCCACCTCCTCTCACAAAACCACACTATCACATAACCACAACACAACAATACTAACCTTAATGCATCCTAAACCACCAACTTATATGACCAACATACCACACTATCCCAAAAACATGAATTAAATAATTTTTTCCTCTATGTCAAGATATTATCCACTATGGGAAGCACTCACTCACCGACATGATTTTAATCACACCATAGTTAATGTGTCTCAATTAGCAATTTGGTCCACACCTTTTCATATGTTAGGAATTTATCACACACCACACCACACACATCACAAACCATGGAAAATTAATCGTCTCATAAAATAAAAGGATCTAAACATTAAATCACAAAGAAAAATAGAGAAAACAAAAATTCAAAAAATATCTAGGTACTAGGTATGCATCTACATCTCCCTCTCCCAATTACTCTCCTCCTGGCCACCATGCCTCTATAACACATGAACTGATGTAATGGTTTGTTCATGAAATGCCTTCTCTTGATGATCCTAGATCTCTACTAGATGCTCCAAAAATGTCACATTATCCCCAATATCCATCTCTCACCATTCAATGTCATGGGATTCATAGTAAATATACCAATGAAGCTGAGATATGTGGAAGAAGTCATGGAACCTTTCCAACTATGATTACAATTCCAACTGATACACTAAATTTTCAGCTCACCCCAACACCTCAAAGGGACAAACAAACATGGGAGAAATATTTCTCCCTCTATCAAGATTCTACTTCCCAATCCATGGACAAACCTTTACGAACACATTTTCCCCAACCTCAAACTACAAAGGACTCATCCTAGGAATGGTATAAGACTTTTTTGGTCATGTGCTACTTTCACCCTCTCACAAAGGAGATGAATTTTCTCTATTATACTCTATAACACATTTGGACCAGGAACATCTATCTCCCCAACCTTCTTATAGAAAAATGGTGAATGGCATGGTATCCTATACCAAACCTCAAATGAGGCCATTAAAATAGAAGAGTTATTTCTATTATTATAAGAAAACTCCACCAATGGTATGTGTCTACCCAAGATCCTGCAAAGTCCAAGAGACATGACTGCAACATATCCTATAACATTTGGATAGTATGTTTTATTTTCTCATATTTCTGAGGGTGAAAAGTAATTATGAGGTGTAACTGAGTTCCCAAATCATACTATAATACCATCCATACTCGTGAGGTAAAACATGAATCCTGATCTAAGGCAATGGTCCTCATACCAACATGAAACCTTGCCTCCTATTCCACGTATGTATTAGCCAAATCACCCATTATGCCTATCTCCTTTATCACTAAGAAGTGGGATGATTTCATCAACTGATCCAAGAATGACTAGATAAAATCACAAAATCCCTAATCTCTATGTAAACCTATGAGAAAATTAATCAAGATTTCATTCCATTTCCACTCAGGAACATCCAAGTGCTACAAAAAACCACCAGGAACATGATGCTCGACCATTACATACTAGAAAACCAAGCACTTTTCCTCAAACTCCATCACTTCCCATTTTATCATGGGACACCAAAACTGATACCTCATGAAATGGTACATTTTGGAAACTCTTGGGTGTACCCCCAAAGGTGAGTTATAAAACTCAAAAAGGACCCAATCATGTATTAAAATTGAAACAAACAACCTTCCATTAAACAACATCTGATTTTGACCATCATCTGACCATCCCTCTAAAGCATCACCATTGCCAACGTGATCGCACATCACATCTACCTCTAATTCCCCCATTAAGACTCCTCCACCTACTACATCAGAGAATACTAAATCATCATATAAAAAAATATCCTCTACCACTATCCACTCTTGAATCTTTTTGAAAGGCTGCTAAATCTTCTATTTCTCTCCAAGAATCCCTAAATTACCTAAAAACATCATTCCATGAATTTATGCTCAAAGTATCGACCAAAAAATTCCCCTTTATTTAGGTGTAAGCTATTTAAAAATCACAATCCTAAATAAACTTCATCCACCTATGTTTCTATAAGGTTAAATCATGTTGGGAAAAGATATTCCTCAAGATCTTGTAATTTGTAAAGACCAAAAAGTTCTTCATAATGAAGTAATTTCACCACAAGTTTAGCATACAAACAACCACTGCTATATCTAGATCATGGGTGGTGTAGTTACTCTCATGGGTACGTAAGTTCCTAGACCCATAAGAGATCACTTATCAGTGCTGCATCAGCACGCACCCCAAGCCTAGTTGGGAGGTGCTACAATACCACTTAAACAACACACCCTCCTATAGTAGCTGAAGCACTAGAGCACTGACTAACTTCCACTACATGTAACCGAATTCTACCTAGAACTAATAACTCTATGAAAATTCTTGGTCCTTCTTAGTCAAAGCTGTCAATGGAGATGTAAATCAAGAAAAATTGGGTACAAACATTCTATAAGAGCCCGTGAGACCAAGAAAAATAAAAACCTTCTCCATATTATTGGGTTCTAACCAAAAAAAATTATTCAACCTTTGAAAAGTCTACTAACACATCTAGTTGAGACATCACATAAACGAGAAAATAAACCTCTCGTGGACAGAACATACACTTGGACAATGTTCCATGAAACTGGTGGCATTAAAGAAGATTCAAGGTAGTTCTAAGATGCTCGACATGATCCTCCTATGAATTTAAGTAGATTAAGATACCAGAGATGAATATAATGATGAAATAATATAATAAATCATGAAACATAATGTTCTTAAGCCCCATGAACACAACTAGTGAATCCGTAACACCGAATGGCATGGCTATCAACATGAATTTCCCATACTTGCATCTGAACGAATTCTTCGAGATATCACCCTCAACTGGTGACAACCAGACCACAAATCTATTTTAAAAAAATAAATTTCCCCTCTAATCAGGTCAATAATATCATCTAAACTTCGAGGAGGGTAAAAATTCATAACCATCACCTGATTAAACCTTTTGTAGTCTATATAAAACCTCATAACACCATATTCCTTCTTTGAAAAAAACACTGGATCACCCCACAATGACACATTGGGTTGGAAAAAACCATTCTACATCAGATCATCTACCTAATTCCTCAACTCTACCAACTTATAAAGTGTCATCCAACAATGATCCATCGAAATTATAGAAGAACTGGGCTGAAAGTCTATCTCGAACTCAACATCAAGTCAAGGGGGTAGCATCACAAAATCCTTTGGGAAAGCATACAAGAACTCTTTAATAACCCTGGGATCCACCAATATTACAACATATACTGATTCCACCAACAACTCATCCAACAAGAAAACAAGGGGATCCATAGACCGACTTCCCACCTGAAAACTCCCATCACCAATGAAACCCATGCGTTGGACATCCACATATGAAAACAGGACTTTCCTCTGGAAGAAGTTGATAAAAGAATGCACATAATACAAAAATTCGATGAAAAGGATGAAATCATATGGATACATTTGTAGCAATAAAATATCCTCACATAACTGAAGTGAACCTCATCATTAGTCTATAATCTAGGAACACATCAAACAACGTGGTTAGGCCTCCGACTAGTGTAGAAAGAACTAGGAGTATAGGAATCCTATCTATGTAGAGTCCAAAATCATGGGCTAGAGTGGGAACAAAAAAGGTTTGATAAGATCCTAAACCAAACAAGGCACAAACAGGGGTATTAAACAAATTGACCATACCTCCGACGATCTCTGGACCCTCTATAATTTCTACCTCAACTATCGGCAGCTAACCATGCCTAACTCCTGTTCTTATCTGATGATGACCACCTCCACAACCACACTCAAGTAACAGTCCTTGAACATGATTAACATCCTATGTTCAGAATTTACTTTCTCCATCTCCCCTTGACTGAGAAAAAACCTGTTTCTCTTACTGCTAAAACGACCTCACTAGCAACTGTTACTATAGCTAGTGATGAACCTATCTACCTCCACCAAATTGATCTCATTGAACCACTGGGTACTGGCTCTGGAAATGATCATGAACCCAAAAACCATAACAAACCAACAAAAATCTCGGAGGAAAATCATAAAAACCACTAGAACCAGAAGGCCGTAAAGGAATCTATTGAGGTCGAATCCCTTCTATTAAAAACCTTGAAGGTCTTGGTGCCTAATACCTATCACTAACAACTCTTACCATAGAAGAACCCTTTGGTTCCTTTCCCAGAGAAAACATCATTGGGAGTTCATTATATCGATCAACTACACCTTCTTCTAATCCTTTAGATATGTTGGCAACGTAAAAGGAGTAACTGCATATTGGATATAAGGAATGAGTCCTTCCTCAAGATGTCACACACAAGACTCTTCATCTGGAAAGAGATATGGTAAAAAATGGAGAAGGTACTTGAACTTGATGTGTATCTCCCATACTGACATGCTCCCCTGTTGAAGAGAAAGAAACTTATGCCACTTTACCACCCCCATATTTGATGGAAGTAACTCTTCCTGAAACACTATCTAGAAGTAAAAATACAAAACAACTGTATCATTTCGCTCTCCTAGAAACATTTTCCACCATTGATGCATAGCTCCTCGCATCTGACTTACTAGAAAAGGGAATCATTACTCCATTGAGGTCTGGATCAAATTGAAATAGATCTCAAGATCTTCTATCCATCTATTTGTCTCCACATCTAAAACACTACCCTCATACTTCCCCAAATCCTACTGTTGGAAACCGTGCAATTTCCCCTACCACTAATCATCCTCCTCAACCAGATTAACCCTACATCAATCAACCAAATCAGCCTACTGAACTTCATTTTCCTAAGGCATATGCGAACAGTGACCAAGATCCATAACTGAAAGGAAAATAAGTATTTACTAATCCCAAGTTGTTTGGGATTTCATTATAAGATTTATTTTAACTTATTTACTTTATTTTATTATTCACTTCAACATTACCAAAACAACCCAATTTAAACAAGAACACAAGTCATTATGATGCATGTACCTTTCCTAGGTCTCTACACTACAAGCAAGTCTATCTCACTTGGTCATTAAATAAGATGAGAGTCCATGCACTTGATCATAGGGGCCCTAAAATCTAGTGTCCTAGTCAGTCTCCCTATCCTATGTCATGCACCAAGTTCAATTATCATTATTGACATACCTCTCCATGAAATACTCACCATGCCTTACTCCAAACACTATCTTATCTATCAACCATATCCAATTATACCACTATATCATAAACCCTCCCTCTAAAGATACCGTAATTAGAGGAGATAGATAATGACCCCCTCGAGTCTCGCCTCCAGTAGGACTCGAGTTGGTGACTAGCACCAAAGGTGTAAAAATCTCAAAAGATGGGATGCATTTCTCTTTATAATAAAACAAGATCGAGAGATAAGATGAATCATCCACAATAACTCCAAGATATATATATATATATATATATATATATATATATATATATATGGAATCCCAAATACTATCCCTCAATTCATGTATAAATAAAATTATTACAAAAACAATAAATTATTCAAAGTAAATACCAAAATGTAAAGATAAAGCAGTGACAGAACAACTGTCCCCAGGCTTGAGTAAGTAATGCCCAACACGGTCCATGTAAACCTCCTGAAAACCTGAAAATAGTTTTATATAAATTGGGTGAGCATAAAAGTATACTCAGTAGGAAAATAAAAGTCTCTCATTCACATGTGAAAGAAGCATACCAATTCCACTATGAGAAAACAACAAAACCAAACAACACTTATCAAGGTATACTAACCATCACAACTACACCAAGTCACACTCACGAAGTAACGCAATTCATGTAATATAATATAAAGTAAATAACATCAATGATTGGGTACCCCACACTAATTTTCTATTGGTATGTCTCTCTCACCCAAATTCATACATTTTGGTGCTCTCAGCCCATCCGTATACCACATCACATCCCACCCGCACACACCTGGGCCTCACAACACAACCCACTCGCACACACCTGGGCCTCAAAATGCATCCCGCCCACACACACCTAGGCCTCACAACACAGCACATCATATGACATCTCATCACACTCATCCTGAAGACACTTGGGAAAGCACATCATAACTCATCCTGAAGGCACTTGGTACATAGTATAACAAATTATCCCAAAGACACCTAGGAAAGCACATCAAAACTCATCTTGAAGACACTTGAGATACCAAAACCTCCATCTAATGCACTAATAGACTTCCATCTATCACAGCCTGTGTAATACCAACCTCTTTTGAAAGAGAGAGCGGAAAAGAGAGGGTACCCATACATTCATACCCCTCATGGAATGTTGGAAAAACCAACCCCATAGTGATTATACGGGTGTTCGACACATAGTTCTTAATGTGGGTGGAGAGTGTGTAGAAGTCACAAGAATGTAGTATATACATATATGTAAGGAAAATAAAAAAACCCCAACCTATGGGTTTAAAACAAACTAACCAACTCACATCACTATCACTTTTGATGCTACCACTAAATGAATTTATTAGTATTTGCAACACTCATTTTAGAAGGTAAAGAGGCTTGACAAGTTCCTTCAAATTTCCTCTATTTTTAACACCCTTTAATTTCATTATTTAGCATCAACCACTTTTGATCACACAACCCATATTTATATTCCATTAACCACTTTCATCTCATTAACCAACTAAACCAAGACATTCAAACAATATTAAAAAATAATTTATTTATTCCATCACTAATCACACATCTAGCACAACACAAACACATTTTACAACCATCAATGTCACGACCCCCTCCCCACAAAGTGTACCACTCCTGGGCCAGAAACGTGAGAAGAGAGATAATGACCCCCGAGTCCCGCCTCTAGTAGGCCCTGGGTTGGCGACTAGAACCGAGGGTATAATAAACACACAAATGGGAGGCATTACTCTCTAAGAGAACACATGCAGAAGAGAGAGATAGAATATATTCCAATCAAATCCAACTCAGAACTGAAATATAAAAGAAATCCAAGTATATATATGAAATGTCATGAAAAAGTAATACAACTGTAAGGGGAAACTAAAAGTACCCAAAAGAAAGTAAAATGACAGCGACCACAAGCCCGAACAACTCCTCCTCCAACCACAAGCTAGTAGTAACCAGCTTGATCTCCAACCTGCTCCAAGTGACCTGAAAAACAGTTTATATATACATAGGGTGAGTATAACCGTATACTCAGTAGGATCCTCCCCAAGACTCTCATGAAAAATTAAAGAAATCATGCTAAAGACCAGTGAACAACAAGTGAAACTAACTCGTCACCTAAATAGGTATACTAAGTTCCCAACCTCACCATGGCTACTCTCACCAAGTAACAAAAACAAGAATATATCATATAATAAAGAATTTCAATGGTACCCCACTACTACTTCCCCACTGGTTTGCCGCTTTTCCCCAACGACATACGTCTTGTGCATCTCTCTCCAAAGGCTTTCCCGCAGACACCTGGGCTAAGCTCCACAATCTGCACCTCGTGCACCACAAAGGCTTTCCCACAGACACCTGGGCAAAGCACCACACCATCCTACCAACCAAAAGTAACCAGTAAAGTTCCGGGAGCCACAAAATCCCGCATAACGTGTATCATACATCGGGTATTTTACCTCAATCCATTATAGCTCATACACCGTATATGGATCCTCAAGCCATCATAGCCTATACACGTTACACCTATAGTAGTCCATAGGATACTATATCCAGAATATATGTGTGTGAAATAACCACAAGCCATTACAGCCCTCTACACATATATATGGGGAATCTAACTGCTATGCATGTTGGCACATTTATCTACCAAGAGAAGAGAGCGGGGCCAAAGGGGGGTAGTCAGTCATTCAACCACCCATCATAATGTTGGGGAAAACACCCCCTAGGGATCAGAATCCCCGGGGTGTCGTTTTCCCTTACCTACAGGGTGGAGTAGCGTATAGAAACACAAAAAGTACAGAATATATATATAACTCACATCCACACTATGGGCATTACCTAGTCTTAGATACAACTGCAGCTAACGTCTCTCAGACTCCAGGCTGCTACATCTAAGACTAGGTATCCTATAAGCACACAAATGTTTGAAGAGTTTTATTAGATTACTCTATTCTCATTTTATCAGTTACAATGTACGTTAATTAATTCTTTAAACATTAATTAACCATGGACAATTCCACATTAAACTGAATTGGCATCACATTCAAAATCAACTGCTCCTTTTAAGATTCACATCACCTTTAAATTCTAGTATCTCCATCCCCGTGGATTTTCACCAATTAATCAAACATTCATTAGAGAATTACTTTTCCATATTCCCAGGAATTCTAGAAAAGAATCCTATGCTTCTAAACACAAAGGAGGCTCAACACGGTGAGTAGATATACTACCCGTCGAGTCTTTGATGACTATAGAAAGAGCATAGACCCATTCTCCCTCGAGAGCCTAAACACGGAAAGCACGTGGAATACCCCCCGTGTATTCACCTCCTTCGAAAGAAGGGTAGCAATACCAACTGCCTTGAGTAGTGGGGAAAATCAAAGAAGATTAAAATTCAAAGAAAACCACAAGCATCCAGCAACCACATCCATCCCATTACATCACCCCTGGTGTCCTCCCCGAAACCCACATGCATAAACTGATGCATCCCGCCACTCTAGGCATCATCTGCTACCACAACCACAAGGCCTGCATGCCTCCACATATCACAATAGCCATCCAGGCTCACATCACAGCACAAGCAGCAGGAAAACAACAGTCACAACCATGGGCTCTTGACCCTTTAACAAACAAGAGGGTAACTCAGAACTCTTTTAGAAATTCCCACATAATCTGTTCAATCATCCATATTGAATTAGCAGATTTGTTATTTGTAGGTTCCAATTACGGGATACCTAATCAGTAAGCAATCACAATTAAATAACCATGCTTACTTCCCTAATTTGATTATCCTAAAATTAGAACAACTACAACAACGACAATAACCAGATTAATTTACATGCCTCTTTATCTTTAGCCAATTAATTAACAATTAATTCCGGATTTACGTTCATTATCAATTTATATCATGAACGAACAACAAATCAATGAAATCATAGATATCACTCTATCTAGAAAAACATGAGGCAAACTGTTGTCACGGTATAAAGCAACAACATGTGATCAACCAATTCTTTTATTTCGGTTCAAGTATTTAATTAGGTCAATTTCATTGTGATCCAAAGGACTAAATCATGCTAATTCTACGATTGCACTTATACAATTAAAGAAACCATGAATCCCCTACCTCGAAGAGTTCTTGACGTCCTATATCCACACAACGGTCACAATCCTCCTCTCACGACAACTGCACCCACCGGAGGATGCCACGGTACGATAGTACCAACCAACCCCTAGAAAAACCCATTAGATTCTTGGAAATTACGTGGTATAATATGGAAGGGAGAAACAAGAGAAGATGATCCCAAAAGGAACGACGATAAAACATACCTTATTGGGAAGATTGACTGACACAGTTCTATTGCATCCAAAACAGAGCAGAACCAATCCTAGGAGTAAAGATTGATTGTGCAACTCCTACAAGAATGATTGAAAGGTTCTAGCGTCTCTTAGGTGAGAACAAAAGGAAAGAACAAGGGAGAATGATATCTTGTCCCTTTTTGAAGATTTAATGGGGCGACGGTTTAAGATCCGGTTAATCCTCCATTAAAAACGGATCGCATTAACCCACGTGGTTTTACCAAGTAAGTACATCCCGACCTTATGAATAATTAATATAGGATTTATAGAATTTGAATCGGCCTTAAGAGTCCTTAAAACAAGGCTTTAAATGTATTTTGCGTCAAAGGAAACGTCAAAGGGGTGAAACTGTAGGAAGCTTGAAAAACTGTTCACATACTCAAAATTTGGCAAAGGAAAGAAAAGGTCACCGTTAGATATCACCGTTCTGGAAACACTATTCAAGTCCACCATTAGAAGGTCACCATTCTAGAAACATTGTTTAAGTCCACCGTTAGAAGGTCACCATGAGAAGGTCACCATTCTGGAAACACTGTTCAAGTCTACCGTTATAAGGTCACCGTTAGAAAGTTACAGTTCTAGAAACACTATTCAAGTCTACCGTTAGAAGGTCACCGTTAGAAGGTTACCGTTCTGGAAACACTTTTCAAGTCTACCGTTAAAAGGTCACCATTAGAAGGTCACCGTTCTGGAAACACTATTCAAGTCTACCGTTAGAAGTCCACCGATAGAAGGTTACCGTTCTGGAAACACTATTCAAATCTACCGTTATAAGGTCACCGTTTGAAGGTTACCATTCTGGAAACACTGTTCATGTCTACCGTTAGAAGGTCACCGTTATAAGGTCACTGTTCTAGAAACACTGTTCAAGTATACCGTTAGAAGTCCACCGATAGAACCTCACCGATAGAAACACTGTTCACTGAACCTCACCGATAGAAACACTGTTCACCTATCGATATTGTTCATAAAACTAGAAACACTGTTCACAGAACTGAAAATTTGGAAAAGTGTTGGCAATAAGTCACCATGACCTCCCGGAACACCTCCAACACCACATTTTCACAAAGTAATGGACCAGAGAGGTCCGGGCCATTACATTAGATACCTCTCAAAACATTCTTGTCCTAGAGAATTAAATACCAACCCATAATAAAAGAGGGGTTTGAACAACCACCCCATAAGATACCTCTCAGGGGAAAACCACCATGAGTTGTTCGAAATCTGGAACAAAACAACGACATTTGAGAGTATGGGAACAAAAAATCCATATCCAAACAATTCAATCATAACATCACATCAAAGGTACATCAATAAAACATGAAAGGTCTAACCACAAGAAACATCATTACATGAAAGGAGTTAAACATTAAACAACTCTGGGTACTGAGCACGTATCTATGACTCACCCTCATAGGTACTCTCCTCCATGCCACCATGTCGCCACAAGACCCGAACTAAGGGGATAGAACGCCCACGCAACACCTTATCCTTGTGGTCTTGGATCTTCACAGGTCGCTCTTCGAAGGTTGCATCATCATCAATATCGATATCTCCCCAATCGATAACATGATATTCATCATGAAGATAATGACAGAGCTGTGATACATGAAAAACTTCATGTATCTGACTCATCTGAGGAAGAAGTGATACTCGATACGCCACAGCTCCAACACGAGCTAACACCTCGAAAGGCCCAACAAAATGGGGAGAAAGCTTACTTCCACGACCAAACCTTCGCTGACCATGACAGAGAGTCACCTTCAGAAACACATGATCCCCAAAATTAAACTCTAAGGGTCTCCTTCTTTGATCAGCATATCATTTCTGACGATCCTGTGATGTCTTCATCCTCTCATGAATCACCTGAACCATCTCTATTGTATTTTGCACTAGTTCTGGTCCAAGAATTGCTGACTCTCCTACCCCAGTCCAGCACAACGGAGAATGGAATGTCTGACCATACAAGTCTTCGAACAGCGCCATAATGATGGTAGAGTGAAAACTATTATTGTAAGCGAACTCTACCAAGGGTAAGTGCTTCATCCAGGAACCTCCAAAATCAAGAACAGAAGAGCGCAACATGTCTTCAAGAGTCTGGATGGTTCACTCTGTCTGACCATCCGTTTGAGGATGAAAAACAGTGTTAAGGCACAGTTGAGATCCAAAAGCATGCTGGAGACCACTCCACACCCTGGAGGTAAAAGGAGGATCTCGATCAGAAATGATCGCCCTAGGTACTCCATGAAGTCTCACCTCCTCCTCTAGATATTGCCTCGACAAAACTTCCACTGAGCTTGACTCCTTGATCTCTATGAAGTGGGCCGACTTTGTTAAATGATCCACTACCGCCCATATAGCATCATGTCCTCCTAGAGCTCGAGGTAAACCTGTAATAAAGTCCATTGAGATGTCCTCCAACTTCCACTGAGGAATATCTAATTTCTTGAGAAGACCACCAGGAACACGGTGTTCGGCCTTCACCTTCTGGCAGACTAAACATCGAGACACACACTCTACAACCGTATGCTTCAGCCCACACCACCAAAACTGACTCATCAAGGATTGGTACATCTTCGTCACACCAGGATGTACTGCCATGGGTGAACTATGGAACTCTCGAAGAACCATCTCATTCATCTCCAAGGGAACAAAAATCCTGTCATGATACAACACTCGATGTTGTTCATCCTCCGACCAACCATCAGGGGCCTCACCACAAAAAACTCTGTCTCTCCAACCTTCCACCTCTAGATCACCCAACTGATACTCTTCCACCTTCTGCATCATGGATGACTGCACCGTCATCTGGAAAAGACAACCTCTACCCCCAACTTCTCCCATATCAAGATGCAAATCTGATAGCTCTTCCATCACTCTCCAAGAATCATCAGATTCACGCACATCATCATTACGTGACTTTCGGCTTAGTGCATCAGCTACAACATTCCCTTTTCCAGGTGTATACGATATTTCAAAGTCGTATTCCTTCAAGAACTCCATCCACCAACGCTGCCCCAAGTTCAAGTCACGTTGGGAGAAAACATACCTCAAACTCTTATGATCAGTGAAAACCACAAAGTTCTCACCAATGAGGTAATCTCTCCACAACTTCAAAGCAAACACCAAAGCTGCCAACTCAAGATCATGGGTGGCATAGTTGCATTCATGGGGACGCAACTACCGAGACCCATAAGAAACAACTAACCTCTGCTGCATGAGAACACAGCCTAGCCCCAAATGTGAAGCATCAAAAAAACATCAAACTGGACTCCCTCCGTTGGAAGACAAAGGACTGGATCACTTACCAACTTCTCCTTTAGATACTCGAAAGCTGCCTGACACTGATCAGTCCATATGAACGCTTGATCCTTCCTGGTCAAAGCTTTCAGAGGAGTCGCAACTCGGGAGAAATTGGCTAAAAACCTCCTATAATATCCTACGAGACCAAGGAATCTTTGCACCTCTGACACGGTCATGGGAGCTGCCCAAGACACCACTGCTTCTATCTTTGACGGATCCAAAGCTACTCCCTGTTGGGACACAACATGCCCCAAGAAACAAACTTATCGAGCCCAGAACTCACACTTAGAGAACTTCCCAAACAACTGATGTTGGCAAAGAACTCCAAAAACGGCTCGTAGATGCTCTGCATTCTCTTCTTCAGATGTGGAGTACACAAGGATGTCATCGATGAAAACCACAAAAAACTTGTCCAGGAATTCACGGAACACAGAATTCATCAACCCCATGAAAACAGCTAGAGCATTAGTGATGCCGAATGGCATTACAACAAACTCATAATTCCCATGACGACAATAGAAAGCAGTCTTCTGGATATCCTCATCCTTTACACGCAACTGATGATATCCTGACCGCAATTCAATCTTTGAGAACCAACTTGCACCCTTTAGTTGATTGAATAGGTCATCAATCCGTGGAAGAGGATAGAGGTTCTTTATTGTCACCTTGTTTAATCTACAATAATCTACACACAACCGCAAACTGCCATCAGCCTTTTTCACAAACAAAACTGGTGCTCCCCACAGTGACACACTTGGCTGAACAAAACCGCACTGCAATAGACCATCAAGCTGAATACGTAGCTCTTGTAACTCAGAAGGGGCCATCCTATATGGAGACATAGAGATACGAGACGCTCCTGGATGTAGCTCGATCCCAAACTCGATCTCTCGTCGAGGGGGTAAGGATACAACCTCTTCTGGAAAGACGTCAAGGTACTCCTCTATGACCCTAGGAAATGCCAACTGTTGAACCTCTGAAGAACTCAGCATCATCCCAGCCATCATGGATGATAAGGACGGAACTCGTCTATGACTCATCCGAGGATCTCTCTCACCAACAAACACCACTTTCTCTCCATCTGCATCAAAGAAAATGACCTTCTTCCTGTAGCAATCAACAATAGCCTGCACCGAATACAACCAATCCATGCCGAGTATGACATCATATGGTTGTATTCATAAATATAGGAAATCTCCCCAAGAGCGGTGTTTCCCCAACACTATCTCACAGTCTCTACATACTTCAAACAATTCGGCTCGACCTCCAACTGGTGTAGTTAACACCAAGGGCACTGGAAGCCTCTCTACCTCACATCCCAAATCATGGACACTGGTAGATGATATGAAGGAGTGTGTTTCCCTTGAATCAAACAAGGCATACACCAAGGTAGAAAACAAGAAAAGGGTACCTCGAACGACATCTGGCTCACCTGGGGCTGGAAACGCTAGAGCATGAAGCTGACCACGACCTCCTCCACGACCTCTCTGACCCTGATGATGACCACCACCACGACTACGCTCTACTCTCTAAGGACGAGGAGCATCATGGGGCTGTCCTCTGCCTGCTCCATCTACCCTCGGGTGATCTAAAGCTGGTAAAACCTGCTGCTGCTACCTCGGCTGGAACTGCCTCAACGGAGGAACCTAGAGCGGAGCGCCCGGTGCACGATGACTGCACTGAAAAGTCGGGCACTCCCGCTGCTGATGACCACAACCACTATAAAAAAACAAGAACCTAATCCATTGGCATAGGCCTGAGAGTTTCTGCCTCTGGAGAAACGAGATGGGAAGGGCTGGGACCTACCCCCAGGTGAACGGAAACTCTTCTTCCCTGAAAACCGGGATCCCCGGACCACAACTTTTCTTCTTGATGGATCATGATGATTCCCCTCTCGTGACGATCCAGTCCTAGCCAAAGTACACTCAACATCTTCTTCCCTCGCCAGCACCTCAAGATATGTCTTTAGCATAAATGGGGTGACCTGGCGCTGGATCTCTAGATGCAAATCCTCCTCGAAATGCCTCACCCTGGCCTCCTCATCTGGTAAGAGGTCTGAAGCATATCGTAGAAGGTTCCTGAAATGGATTCCAAACTCTCGAACACTGGATCTCTCCTGTCGAAGGGTAAGAAGCTCCTGGTGACTGGACGCCTTCGTAGTCGAAGAAAAAAACTAGACTCTAAACCTATCTCAAAACTCCTCCCATGAGATCGCTGACTCCTCACGATCTTCGAGGAACAAGTACCTCCACTGCCTCGCTGCTCCACGCAGCATCGTCTCAACCAAGGACACCCAGTGTTCCTTCCGAGCACGAATCGAACTGAAGCCTATCTCGACCCCCTCCAACCAGTCTTCTGTGACTGCATCTGAAACGGAACCCTCATACTTCTGTAGACTCTGGTGCTGAAACTCTCAGTGTGTCTTCCTCCAAGTGTCATCGTCTTCATCCTCTACTTGGCGACAATCTGCTGGAACAGCCTGCTGGGTATCTTCTGCGCAAACCTAACGAGGATATTGACCTAGAGCCATACCTATAAAATAAAAACTGTTAGAGCTCCTAAGCCTGGAATATGGAAGACTCAACATTAATTAATTAACTGTTTTGTTTTATTAATTTTAGGTTACCTATCCCAAGGTCTACCCATTCAAACACAAGCGTGAAGAATAATGTTGCTTGATCCTTTCCTAGGTCTCTACCCTGCAACCAGTATCACTTTGTTTAGTAGCCATCGTAAACATAAATGTCCGTTCACCAGATCATAGGGGGCCCTAAACGCCTATGTCTCTGCCGGTCTCCAGTGTTTACTCCACTTGCTAATCATGAATGACACTGTTGAACTACCATCCCATGCATCCTCACCTGTGCCTAACTCCAAACTCCATCCTATCCCTCAACCAGACTTCTGATACCACTCTGTCATGACCCCCTCCCCACAAAGTGTACCCCTCTAGGGCCGGCAATGTGAGAAGAGAGATAATGACCCCTGAGTCCCACCTCTAGTAGGCCCCGGGTTGGCGACTAGCACCGAGGGTATAATAAACACACAAATGGGAGGCATTACCATCTAAGACAACACATGCAGAAGAGAGAGATAGAATAGACTCCAATCAACTCCAACTCAGAACTGAAATATAAAAGAAATCCAAGTACATATATGAAATTTCATGCAAAAGTACTACAACTGAAAGGGGAAACTAAAAGTACCCAAAAGAAAATAAAATGACAGCGACCACAAGCCCGAACAGCTCCTCCTCCAACCACAAGCTAGTAATAACCAGCTTGATCTCCAACCTGCTCCAAGTGACCTGAAAAATAGTTTATATATACATAGGGTGAGTATAACAGTATACTCAGAAGGATCCTCCCCAAGCCTCTCGTGAAAAAGTAAAGAAATCATGCTAAAGCCTAGTGAACAACAAGTGAAACTAACTCGTCACCTAAATAGGTATACTAAGTTCCTAACCTCACCATGGCTACTCTCACCAAGTAACGCATACAAGAATATAACATATAATAATGAATATCAAGGGTACCCTGCTACTACTTCCCCACTGGTTTCCCACTTTTCCCCAACGACATACGTCCTGTGCATCTCTCTCCAAAGGCTTGCCCACAGACACCTGGGTTAAGCTGAACAATCTGCACCTTGTGCACAACAAAGTCTTGCCCGCAAACACCTGGGCGAAGCACCACACCATCCTCCCAACCAAAAGTAACCAGTTATGTTGTGGGATCCACCACAACCCTCATAACGTGTGTCATACAAAATGTATTACACCTCAAGCAATTATAGCCCATACACCGTGTATGGATCATCAAGCCATCACAGCCTATACACGTTACACCTATAGTAGTCCATAGGATACTATTTTCAGAATATATGTGTGTGAAATAACCACAAGACATTATAGCCCTCTACACACATATATGGGGGAACTAACTGCTATTCCTAGTGGCACATGTATCTACCAAGAGAAGAGAGCGGGGCCAAAGGGGGGTAGTCAGCCATTCAACCTCCCAATAGAATGTTGGGGAAAACATCCCCCAGGGCTCAGAATCCCCGGGGTGTCGGTTGCCCTTACTGACAGGGTGGAGTAGCATATAGAAACTCAAAAAGTATAGAATATATATATAACTCACATCCACACTATGGGAATTACCTAGTCTTAGATACAAATGCAGCTAACGTATCTCAGACTCCAGGCTGCTACTTCTAATACTAGGTATCCTATAAGCACACAAATGTTTGAAGAGTTTTATTAGATTACTCCATTCTCATTTTATCAGTTCCATTGTACGTTAATTAATTATTTAAACATTAATTAACCATGGAAAATTCCACATTAAACTGAATTGGCATCACATACAAAATCAACTGCTCCTTTTAAGATTCACATCACCTTTAAATTCTAGTATATCCATCCCCATGGATTTTCACCATTTAATCAAACATTCATTATAGAATTACTTTTCCATATTCCCAGGCATTCTAGAAAATCATCCTATGCTTCTAAACACAATGGAGGCTCAACACGGTGAGTAGATATACTACCCGTCAAGTCTTTGCATCCTATAGAAAGAGCATAGACCCCATTCTCCCTCGAGAGGCTAAACACGAAAAGCACGTGGCATACCTCGTGCGTCTTCACCTCCTTCGGAAGAAGGGTAGCAAGAACAGCTGCCTTGAGCAGTGGGGAAAAGAAAAGCATATTAATATTCAAAGAATACCACAAGCATCCAGCAACCACATCCATCCCATTCCATCACCCTTGGTGTCCTCCGTGACACCCACATGCATATACTGATGCATCTCGCCACTCTAGGCGTAATCTGCTACCACAACCACAAGGCCTCCATGCCTCCACATATCACAACAGCCATCCTGTCTCACATCACAGCACAAGCAGCAGGAAAAAAATAGTCACAACCATGGGCTCTTGACCCTTTAACAAACAAGAGGGTAACTCAGAACCCTTTTATAAATTCCCACATAATCTGTTCTTTAATCCATATTGAATTAGCAGATTTGTTATTCGTAGGTTCCAATTACGGGATACCTAATCAGAAAGTTATCACAATTAAATAACCATTCTTACTTCCCTAATTTGATTATCCTCAAATTAGAACAACTACAACAACGACAATAACCAGATTAAATTACATGCCTCTTTATCTTTATCCAATTAAATAAAAATTAATTCCGGCTTTACGTTCATTATCGATTTATATCATGAACGAACAACAAATCAAAGAAATCATAGATGTCACTCTATCTAGAAAAACATGAGGAAAACCATTATCACGGTATAAAGAAACAACATGCGATCAACCAATTCTTTTAATCTGAGTTAAGTATTTAATTAGGTCAATTTCATTGTGATCCAAAGGACTAAATCATGCTAATTCTAAGATTGAACATATACAATTAGAGAAGCCATGAATCCCCTACCTCGAAGAGTTCTTGACATACTTTATCCACACAACGGTCACAATCCTCCTCTCACGACAACTGCATCCACCGGATGATGCCACGGTACGACAGTACCAACCAACCCGAAGAAAAACCCATTAGAATCTTGGAAATTACATGGTATAATATGGAAGGGAGAAACAAGAGAAGATGATCCCCAAAGGAACGACGATAAAACATACCTTATTGGGAAGATTGACCGACACAGTTCGGTTGCATCCAAAATAGAGCAGAACCAATCCTAGGAGTAAAGATTGATTGTGCAACTCTTACGGGAATGATTGAAAGGTTCTAGAGTCTCTTAGCTAAGAACAAAGGGAAAGAACAAGGGAGAATGATATCTCGTCCCTTTTTGAAGATTTAATGGGGCGACGGTTTAAGATCCGGTTAATCCTCCATTAAAAACGGATCCCATTAACCCAAGCGGTTTGAAGAAGTAAATACATCCCGGCCTTAGGAATAATTAATATAGGATTTATGGCATTTGAATCGGCCTTAAGTTTCCTTAAAACAAGGCTTTAAATGCATTTTACGTCAAAGGAAATGTCAAAGGGGCGAAACTGTAGGAAGCTGGAAACACTACTCACATACTCAAAATTTGGAAAAGGAAAGAAAAGGTCACCGTTAGACATCACCGTTCTGGAAACACTGTTTAAGTCCACCATTGGAAGGTCACCCTTAGAAGGTCACCGTTCTGGAAACACTGTTCAAGTACACCGTTAGAAGGTCACCATTCTGGAAACATTGTTCAAGTCTACCGTTATAAGGTCACCGTTAGAAGGTTACCGTTCTGGAAACACTGTTCAAGTCTATCGTTAGAAGGTCACCGTTAGAAGGTTACCGTTCTGGAAACACTATTCAAGTCTACCGTTAGAAGGTCACTATTAGAAGGTTACCATTATGGATGCACTGTTCAAGTCTACCATTAGAAGTCCACTGATATAAGGTTACCGTTCTAGAAACACTGTTCAAGTCTACCGTTAGAAGGTCACCGTTCTAGAAACACTGTTCAAGTCTACCGTTAGAAGTCCACTGATAGAACCTCGCCGATAGAAACACTTTTCATTGAACCTCACCGATAGATCACTATTCACTTACCCATACTGTTCATAAAACTGGAAACACAGTTCACAGAAATGGAAATTTGGCAATGTGTTGGGAATAAGTCACCTTGACCTCTGGGAACACCTCAAACACCACATTTTCACAAAGTAATGGACCGGAGAGGTTCGGGCCAATACAATCAAGACATTTCGTCACCTTGCCATCCCAAAAGCACGACAAAACAACCATCACATCACTATCCCACAAGCACGACCAAACAAACCATAACCTCACTGCCCTATAAACATGGAAAAAACCCATCATCCTTACAAGAACCAACCACACACATCACAATACATCAATAACATTTTTCATTTTTACAAATGTTATTTTATTACATTCTACTTTATTTCATTGGGGAATAATCACACAAACCAAAATCTTAGGTCAACAATTTTATTTTACTAGTATAAGTAGTTATCCAATTTCCATTTTGGTTGTTATGACAATAGGAACAATATAAAAGGTTTCCACAACACAAGTCAAACATCGCAAAAAAAACCATCAATAACCACAATTTTCATCTAGTCATTTGGCCCATATGATCCATCACATCACAATAACAAATAAAGTAGTTAAAACATGCGAACAAACCCCTTTACCCATTAATTTCATCCTTACCAATTTATTTATCTTTAATTAATCCAGAACAACCATATATCAAAGGTAAATGAAAGAAAACCCCTCCTGAATGATACCAAATAATGATAAATGCAGAAAATCATACCTCAAAGAAGTTTTCCAACTTTGTGTGCACCGTAGGTCAAATAAGAAACCACATAGAAACAAAAATTCCACTACATGGAACCATATATCAACCAAGGATCAACCACAGATCACCAACAAACAACCATAGAGATCAACAGATCAAAGTGGGCGGAATAAGGATCAAAGAACGCCTCAGGGAACCTAGGGTTTTCATAAAATGAGAGGATGAAGAAAGAATGACTGAATAAATGAGGGTTCAGGAGAATTTTTTTTAAACTACACTATATTGGGGGTATTACATGATGTGTAATACCCTTTCACTTAATGCAATACCTTGGTTTCAGTTTCTATAAAAAAAATATCACCTCTTTATTTTATTATTTTTTTAAACCTTGAAATATTTTACATCGTGAAACCCTATTTCATGGCATGTAAACTGTGTACACATCATGAAACCCACTGGAAAATCCATGAAACTGACTTTCACATTGTGTAATCCACTTACAAGATGTGTAATATCCCTTCTTCCATCCTTTTAAAATTAAACGTTTCCACAATACCCCTAAGCCTCTTCCAAACACCTATAACAACCAAAACTAGAAAACTAATGGACTGGTAAGGCATAGACCATTACTGGGAGTGAAAACATAATAAAGGAGTGAGATCAAATTCTAAATAATAAAAAAACATACCCAAATGTTTTAGATAATAAAAATGAAAGAGTACATGAGAAGGACTTAAATATATTAATAAGAGATCATAAGATCATAGATGAAAATCATAAAACATGTTAAAGAAACATAATATCATAAATATAAATTTAAGGATGCATAAAAGTTATGACTTGGATCAAAATACATATCAGTAACCAAGAACAAGGAAGAAATTCATAATAGTGTGGAATACATTAAAAATATAACATAATCATGAAAAAATAGAATAACTTGGTAAAAAACATTGAAATTTTGGAAAACTCAAAAAATTGGATATCTTATAACTGTGAACATGGTAACCATCCAAACTTTTCAATCATAAAATTTTGAGTTAAGATATATACAATCAACCTCACCCTTTATGAACCTTTATACTTTCTAACTCGTTCATATAATATTTCTATCTCATGAGATATAATCCTTTACCCAGTGAATTTGAGGGAGATATATGTCACACATGTCTCATAGTCCATACATTTTTTTCTAATTTAAAATGAAACATCCATCATCTCATAGATAACCCATGAAATAAATTTTTTTATAAACCTTTTAAAGACACCATATATCATGAAATAAATAAACCATAAGATTTTAAAAAAATCACTTTAAAAAATGAATCATATCATAATAACACACACACACACACTAATATATATATAGGGTGATAAAAACATCACATCATAAAATATAATCCTTGGAGTATAAATAGATGTGAAAAGAAAATATTTTTTACAAAGCCTTTTAAAATATTAATGTGAAATTTACTTCCAAATACATTTTTAATGGGAAATAGAGGACATTTGAAAACATTAATATAAAGATGTCAAAAATAAAACATAATTGAAATGAAATAATGTTATCAAAAAGGATAAGTGAAAATATTTTTAAAAATTTTACTTTTAAAATAATTTTAATAAAGGATACTTTAAAACATAGAAATTCTATAAAAAATAAGTCAAATAATTTTAAAACTTTTAATTTTAAAATAAAATTTAATAATAGAGACTTGAAAAATAAAGAAAGGTTTTGGAAAAGAACATGAGAATAATTTTTTAGAATTTAATTTGAAAAATAATCATTAGTAATGGAACATTGAAATATACCTAAAAGTTATAAAAAGAAAATTTTATAGTGGATGAGAAAATGTTTTATTTTAAAAGGGTGGAAAACTATTTTGAAAATTTTGAAATAACATTGTCGAATCCCCACATAGTTAAAAAGTATATTAAAACATTTTATTTAAATTTAAATAAGGGGAATAAGAGTATAATTGGAGAGACAAACAATTTTCTTTTTCACTAGGGAAAGAATAAAATTGTTTGGATGTAAACATATGGACCCAAAATATGATTACATTAAAAATAATGGCAATTATTCTTAATAAAAAATTCATTTTAATGAATAATTAAACTCAAAAGGAAAGAATAATTTTGTGTGAAACATGATATCAATAAAATTTAAGTTTAAATACATTAGAAAATAATCATAGCTTAGAATAGATAAATCATGAAAGACAATGGACAATGAAGTGTGATTGTAACCCAAAGAAAATATATTCATCATGAAAACCCATTACATCCATTGTAACTTCTGAATCAAACATGTACAGAAATATAACATAAAAAAATACATTTAATATCATGAATTATAAGAATATCATGATAAAACATGATAATAGGAACAATTTACACCATTGAAAAAGAAATAATGCATGAAATATAAAAAAATTCTCAAGGGATTAATATTAGAGAATAATAAATGCATACAATTTTAGTAATTTTTGAATCAATAGTCCTTAGAAGATTGAAATTAATATATTTATATTAATCACATGAATTAAATAATTTAAAATTTTAAAATACATTATTATTCATTATATACACTGTAGTGGTGATAAATTGGTGCATAACATTAAAATATATCTCAATGAAGAGAAATTGAGATAGAAAAATTCTTATAAGGTAAGAAACTTTCTAGTAAAAACCAGTTTAAAAGATAGATCTTGAAGATAAATTTAAATTACAATAAATAATAATAATAAATGAAATTAAATATCCAATTGTCTGTATATAAACCATTTAAAATAAATTATGTGCATAAAAGAGTATGTGTCTTAATGAAGGAACTTTGGAGACAAAACTCTTACCTGGGTCTGAAAGTGTTTTTCACTTGCACTTAACCACCTGAATAAATAAATTTAGTTCATTATATATATAATAAAGAACCTTATTAAACTATATTTAATTTTATAAGGTCTATTTATTATCGTTTGTTGCTTATCTTTAAAATATTTTTCTCTTACGTCGGTCATTCGGGGTAGTTCCATTAATTTCATCATAATACATTTTGTTTATTGACTATGATCAAAGTTTTATTTAAAATAATTTCATAATATCCAAAGTTTTGGTTGTTTATTCTCTTTATTATTATATTAGAACCATATATATATATATATATTCAAATTAATGCAGGTTCCTTGTTATGTCAATTTCAGGTGGTTAAAGTTTATATAACCATATATAATTTTTATTTCTTATAGATTGGAATACATTGTAATTTTAGAATATTAATAATGTTAAAATTGTAAAATTTTTTATAATAATTTTTTTTATTGTTATCCATGATAGGTGGTCGTGGAAAACAAAACTTGTCATTGTGTGTAGGTGGTAGTCTGCACAACCCATGATTAGCATATTTGTTTCTCAATGAATGAAAGGGGAAAAGGTGCATAATAAGTGACCATTTAATAATAAAAAACATGTTATATAAATCATATTTACTCAAAAATACCATAATTAATACCAACCATAATATTTGTTTATGAAAACCTAAAAACATTACATCATGGTGACAATAATCCGAAAACACACAATAATGAATTTTTTATTTTATAATAGAAAAAAGAGAATAAATAAATGTTACATAATTTTTATAATAACATATTAACACACTAATTATTTTAAATTTTTCATCATAATTATTGTATGGGTTTCTTATAAAGGAAAGAATAAAAATGAAATGTTAAGAAGGATGTGATACCTACAACAAGACCTTAAAATTCATCTAGATGAAGTCATTATATTTGAGGGAATTTGGATAATTTTTTGTGACCAAGGAAATTAGGGATTTTTAAAATATATTAAGTATAGGAAATTTGGTCAATTTTCCAAGGAAATTTCAAATTTGAGTGGATTATGTAAATGGTGGAAGTGATCCTTATTTCATAAGTGAACAAGATATAATTTTACATGGAAAATAATGTATGTAAGGTGTTATAATGGAATGACATGAAAGTTAGATGAATTAGGTTAAAGAAGGTTAGTAAGACATATAGGTAAGATTTTAATAATGAATTTTTTTTTCTAGAATTTAAGATCCTATACTTTTCAGGAGTTTTCTGAGGCATGTTTACATGTTCTATTTTTCCTACTTTTGAATACTTTTCAATTGAGTTTTACCTTGGGGTTTGTTTGGGTGAATTTTTAGAAAAATTGAACGAAATGGGGTTGTGCACTATTAGTGCATGGCTAGAGAAAACCATGTGCCCCATACCAACAAGGTGTGAAACCATGGATGGTGGGGGTTTGCATGGATGGGGAATAATTTGTCAATCTATGCACCCTAAAAGTACAAACTATGCACTCATAAAATAATAATCACATAGTTAAGGTGCATAGTTAGGGAAAACCATGCCCTCTAATCTAGCTAACCATGCACGATTATCAAATTCCCCTTTTTTTAATTTTAAAATTCCTTGAACCCCCAAAACTATCCTATTCAGACCCCCATTCAATCCTATGTGGTCTTTCACATTTTTTGAGCTCTCCTAATGAATTCCAAACCATATAGACCCCAATTCATCGAAAATCAAATCTTGTATCGAAGGTCTGATCCTCTCTCAGTATGTGAATTGTCTCCTAGTTCATTCCTCATTCTTCTCCAGTTCATTCTACATTCTTTTAGCGATGTAGTCTTCCATTTAGGAGAGATATAAATATATTTTGTGATATCTAGATCTGTTATTCTTGATCTAGATTTGTATTATCATGATTTCTTTAATCTTGATTTAGGGTATTGTGATTTAGATCTTGTTTTACCTCATTGTGCCGATGAATTTTTTGGGATTTCCATTGGGTGATTATTATTCAACAAATTGAGGTTGGTGATCTAATACGCAATTCCCATAGTCAGGATTTTGATACATGAAAGAAAATTGTATAATTGCTAGAATTCTATAGCAATTTGAATTCCTAAATTGGATTAATTAATGTGGCCAATGGATTAATTGAAGTATTTATTGTATTAAATAATTAATTTGGGAATTAATTATGAGAATACGGGGATGTCTAATTAAATAATTAATTGGGGAATTAATTAAGATATTTAGGGGAATCCAATTATATAATTAATTGGTAAATCAATTATGTGATTTAGGTATTGTGATTTAGATTATTAATTGGGGAAATAATTATGAGATTAAGGATATTCCCAATTAGATAATTAATTTTGAGATTTAGGGGCATTCCAATTATATAATTAATTGGTAAATTAATTATGATATTTAGGGATTTTGATTTAGACAATTAATTGTGGAAATAATTATGAGACTTACAGATTGTGATTTAGATAACTAATTAGGGAATTAATTAAGAGATTTAGGGATTGTGATTTGGTAATTAATTGGGGTATTAATTATGAGATATAGGGTTTGTGATTGAGATAATAAATGGTGGAATTAATTATGTGATATATATATATTGAATGGAGATAATTAATTGTGGAATTAATTATGTGATATTGATATCTTGAATGGAGATAATTAATTGTGGATGAATTAATGGTTATTATTTTGTTGATGCAATTAAATGAAATGGATTAATTAATTGGTGAATTAACTAATGGGGATTTTTTGTAGATGCAATTGAGTGAATTAGATAATTAATTACTGAATTAAATATGATATATTGAGATTCTTAAATTGATATAATTAATTAATGAATTAATTAGGATATATTGAAATTTTAGAATTGAGATAATTGATTGTGGAATTAATTATGAAATATTGATAATGTTAATGAGATAATTAATTGTGGAATTAATTATGGGATTTTGAGATGTAGATATTGATTAGTTAATTAATGAATTAATTAATAGGATTAATGAAATTAATTAAATGGGGAATTAATTAAGGGGATTTACGCGATAAACTAATTATTGAATTAGTAATGAAATTGTTGTGATTAGATAATTGTTGAATTTAATAATAGAATTAACGTTATTATTTAATTATTTAATTAATTAATGTATTTGATGTGATTAATTAATTGTCGAATTAATTAATATTATTGATGTGAATAGTTAATTATTGAATTAATATATATTTTGTTGTGATTATTTAATTATTGAATTAACTAGAGTAATTGATGTGATTAGTTAATTGTTGAATTAATTAGTGTTAAAAATGTGATTACTTAATTATTAAATTAATTAATATTATAATGTGATTAGATTATTATTGAAAAAACTAGAGTAATTGATGTGATTAGATAATTTTTGAATTGAAAAATAAAATATAATAGATTAATTAATTAATATATTTGATGTGATTAATTAATTATTGAATTAATTTGTATTATTGATGTTAGTATTTAATTATTGAAATAACTTTAGTAATTGTTGTGATTAATTAATTGTTGAATTATTTAATTTTATTGATTTGATTAATTAATAGTTGAATTAAATAGAAGAATTGAAGAGATTAATTAATTATTGAATTAATTAATGTTATTAATGTGATTCGTTAATTGTTGAGTTAACTAACAAAATTTTAGTGTTTACCTAATTATTGAATTATTAATGGAATTGGAGTGGATAATTAATTGTTGAATTAATTATGTGTTCATGAATGGAAACATGATCATTTAATTGTGATGTTATGAATGGCAACATGGTCATTCAGTTGTGAAATAGAGAATGAGAACATGGTATTTCTATTGTGTGCTAAGAATGGTAACATGGTCATGAAATTATTTGTTGATAATGGTAACATGGTCAATATATTATGTGTTATGAATGGTAACATGGTCATTCAATTATGTAAAGTATGAATGGTAACATGGGAATTCACATATGTATTAATGAAAGGTAACAATGGAATTCAGAGATATGACCTCACATGGGAATACCTTGGGCTCCAGCATGAGCTTAAGTAGTTAATGTGATATGATATCACTTAGGAATACTTCTAGATCAAGCATGATCTGAAGAAATAATTGCTATATGATATCACCCAATAATACTTTGAGCTTTGGTATGTTCTGAAGCAAGTATTGGGGTACGAGTGTCTATGGGAACTTGAAGGTTTATGTGGTTAAATAAAAATTAATTGATAATGTGATAACTCTTTACATATACATTGTAGTTAGTTTTTTATACAACTTCATACTCTATTATTTAACTAAATAAAATTTTAGACATCATTGGTGGCGGCCAAATAATTTTTACTAACAACCTACTTAGGTTTCATAATAGGTACGCAAATAGATTACATGTTTGCAAGACATGTTAATGGAAAAGGCCTTAGGTTAGATGCTTGATTTGGGATGGAGAATGGGCGAGGAAACCTGATGTGGTTCGGGACCTACTTCAGAGTTGTCATTGTCATTATGTTTGGTTTTTAATTTGGAAACATGGCACATACTTAGCATGGCATATTTTTTGTTTAGTTTTGATTTTGTATTTACAGCTTTGGTCATCTTGTGATACTGGTACTGTTATTTTTTTGGTTATATGTTATTCATTTATTGTTATTTATTTCTGTTGGTGTATTACTCAGACAAAAAAAAGAGATTATATTATCCCCGCGACTGATATTAGACCCTTTCTGCTAGTTAGCAGCCTCTGACTTACAGGGAGGCATGCTAAAAGTCATGTGAGTGATCGGTTCGGGTCACCAATGTGTAGAACCTGGTTTGGTATGTTATAATGTGGTATCAGAGAAGTTTTCATTTCTTTTTTATTTTGATTTACTTTCTGAGTAAGGTCGATAAGAGACTAGGAAGAGTTTGGCCTTAGTTATGGGATCATGCATGGGAGTATGTAACCCATGTACAGAGGAGAACACAAGTACCTAGGGTGGGACTATTGCTATTATTGTTTGGTTTTATAGTTGAATATCAATTCACCTTGGGTGACACACTTGTTTTGTGCTATGATTATTGTTACAAGATTTTTTGATATTTTCTATGTTTTGACTCGTGGCTCTATAAGGCATGAGAGATGAGTATCCATGCATCATTCTAGGCACTCCGGATTATTGTGACTTGAATAATTTTAGTCATGCATATGAAAAACATTTATGGGTATGTTTTTGAACATGAAATACTTTTTCTTTCTTGTGAAATTGAACTAAATATTGTGGTTAAGATGAAATTAAGAATTGTAAAATAATGAAAAATTAGAATAAATTAGTGTTTAATAAGAAACATGAACATGATAATGTTTCACCCATGTTAACCAGGATCTAGCTATAAGATGGTTAAGTTTAGTAATAGTGCCTCAATTTTTAAAGCATTAAAGGAAATAGGGAAAGACTTGTTATGGTTTTGTATAAATCTATCTTGTTAAATGTGTTAATGTTGTGAATTAGGAATCCTTTATTTTTTTATTTGTCCCTTGATGTGGGTAGTTTGGGTAGTGATAATGTCCATGTTTTATAACTTGATATTGAGTTTTTTGAGGGACTTTATAGTTTAGGATTAGTGTGGTGAAATGTTGGTAGGAAAGGATGCATGAGTCTTTCTAAAAGTTAAGGTGTTTTGGTTATGGTAGGTAACATCCGTGACAAAGGATTTGTAGTGGTGTTCATCGATGAATTATTAGTATACTCTTAATTATTTTTTATCATGACCCCTACCTTGACATTGTCTTCGGTATGCTGAGAATGATATGGCTTGATGCCTAGCTATCCAAATATGATTTTTTTTGGATATGGGGCCCCTTAGAGGTCGTGCTTATGAAGTGGTATATGTGGAGCTGGATTGTGGAACGTATTCTATATATAGTTTATGGATGAGGTTATCAGGATGGGCCATAGGTCTATGTATACCATGGTGGATGAGTTTCCTAACCAAGCGGTGTTAACTAAACTCAATAGGTGGGAGCGATGTGTCAAAAGTAAATGTGTAGATAAATATCATGGGTTAGAAGTGGTGGCATTAGAATACCAATGAGGAACCTATAGGGTGCATGTTTAAATTCCATTGGGGAAGGGCCAGGTGGGACTTAAAGGTGGTGGATGTACATCCTTTCCAAGTAGTTTTTGATTGTAAGGATTAGTGTCAATGTTGGATGGTGTTCTTGTGGAATTTGATCATGAGACTAATGCGTTATTTGAGGAGAATCTGATATGTGTGTTAGATCATGTTGAGAATGTTTTATGGGAAAATATTGTGATGTTAGTTCATGTGTTGTGGAAACATGAATGTCAGTAGGAAGAAAGATCAGAAAGGGATGCAGATATGCAAGCTTAGTGGACCAATATTTTTGACCTTGAATCTTAGAGAATCTTGGGAGTGCATCTTGAGAATGAGCTATTTAAGGGTTGGGAGATTTTAAGATCTTGAACATTTCTAGAGTTGTCTATGGTGTGTTTGTAGGTAGTATTTCCCCCCATGTTGAGTAATTTTTAATTTAGTTTTACCATGGGGTGTATTTGGGTAAATTTTTTTGAAAAACTAAATAAAATATGGTTGTGCATGGTTGGCACATGGTTAGAAAAAACCATACGCCCTATCCCAGCAAACCATGCAACCCTCGAAAATAGAGGTTCACACGGCCGGTGCATGGTTTGTCAAACCATGTGACCTAAAAGGATAAAACATGAACCCTTATAATAATAGACACAAATTTAAGGTACACGGTTAGGGAAAACAATGCGACCCTTCCCAGCTAACCATGTATGATTTTAAAAGTCCTCATATTTTTAATTTTAAAATTTTGTGAACCCCTGAAACTCACCTATTTCGACCCCCATTCGACCCTAGATGTTATTTCACATTTTTGGAGCTCTTCATATGAATTCCAAGTCCTCTTGAACATCTTTATTCATGAATTTAATCCTCGATAAAAGGTCATATCCTTTCCATGTAAGTGAATCCTATCCCGATTCTTTATTCGTTCTTCCTCCGTTCTTTTCTCTTTATTTCAGTAATGTAATGATCTATTTGGGAGAGATATAAATATTTTTTAGATCTATATATATGATTATAGATCTAGATTTAGGATTTTAATATTTTTATTTATTTAATATTTATTTAGGATTTTGAGATTCGAAGCTCGTTTTACGTCATTATGCCACTTAATTTTTGGGTATTTCCATTGGGTGATTATTATTAAAAAAATTGAGGTATGTGGTTTAATATTCAATTCCCATAGTCATGATTTTTATTCATATATGAAAATTGTAGAATTATGGCATTATTTGAATTCCTAAATAGGGTAAATTAATGTTAATAATTGATTAATTGATGTATTAGTATAATTAGATAATTAATTGAGGAATTAATTATGAGAATAAGGGGATGTCCAATTAGATAATTAATTCAGGAATTAATTATGATATTTATGGTCTATTCAATTAGACAATTAATTGGAAAGTTAATTATGATATATAGGTATTGTGATTTAGATAATTAATTTGGGAATTAATTATGAGATTAAGGGGCCTCTCAATTAGATAATTAATTGGGGGAATTAATTATGAGATTTAGGGGTTTTCCAATTAGATAATTAATTGGGAAATTAATTGTAAAATTTATGGATTGTGATTTAGATAATTAATTAGGGAATTAATTATGTGATTTTCGGATTGTGATTTAGATAATTTTTTAGAATTAATTATAAGAATTAGATATTGTGATTTAGATAATTAATTAAGGGATTTATTATGGAATCTAGGGTTTTTGATTGAGATAATTTATGGTGGAATTAGTTATGTGATATTGATATCTAGAATTGAGATTATTAATTGTGGAATTAATTATGTGATATAGATATCTTGAATGGAGATAATTAATGGTAGAATTAATTATGTGATATAGATATCTTGAATAGAGATAATTAATGGCGGATTAATTAATGGGGATTTTTGTGCTGAAGTAATTTAATGAGATATATTAATTAATTGTTGAATTAATTAATGGGGATTGTTGTGTCGATGGAATTGGGATAATTGGATAATTAATTGTTGAATTAATTTTGAGATATTGAGATTATTAAATTTAGATAATTAATTTATAAATTAATAAGGATATAATGATATTTTATAATTTAGATAATTAATTGTGGAATTAATTATGAAATATTGATACTGTGAATGAGATAATTAATCGGGGAATTAATAATGGGATTTTGAGACGTGGATATTGATTAATTAAGGAATTATTTTATTAATTGTATTGGTGAACTTAATTAATTTTTTAATTAATTAAGGGTATTAATTTGATAAACTAATTGGTGAATTAGTAAATAAATTTCTGTGATTAGTTAATTGTTTAATTGACTAATAGAATTGAAGTGATTAATTAATTTTTAAAATAATTAAAGTATTTGATTTTATTTATTAATTTTTGAATTAATTAATATTAATAATGTGATTATTTAATTGTTTACTTAATTTATATTTTGTTGTGATTAGTTAATTTTTGAATTAACCATAGTAATTGATGTGATTAGTTAATTTTTGAATTAACATGAGTAATTGATGTCATTAGTTAATTGTTAAATTAATTTTTATTATAACGAGATTAGTTTTTATGTGATTTGATAATGGTTGAATTTACTAATAGAATAGAATTAATTAATTAATTAATGTATTTGATGTGATTAATTAATTAGTGATCTAATTATTATTATTGATGTCATGATTTAATTGTTGAATTAACTTCAGTAATTGATGAGATTAATTAATTGTAGGATTAATTAATATTATTGAAGTGATTAATTAATTATTTAATTAACTAGAGGAATTGAAATGATAAATTAATTGTTTAATTAATTAATGTTATTGAGGTGATTAGTTAATTATTGAGTTAATTAATTGAATTTTGGTGTGTAACTAATTTTTAAATTAGTAATGGAATTAGTAGGGATAATTTATTATTGAATTAATTATGTTTTTATGAATGGTAACATGATCATTCTATTGTGAAGTTATGAATGGAAACATGGTCATTTAGTTGTGAAATTGAGAATGAGAACATGGTCTTTCTATTATCTGTTAAGACTGGTAACATGGTCAATCAATTATGTGTTGAGAATGGTCACATGGTCATTCTATTATGTGTTATGAATGGTAACATGGTCATTCAATTGTGTGAAATATGAATGGTAACATGGGCATTCACATATGTATTGAAGAATGGTAGCAATGTAATTATTAGATATGACCTCACTTGGGAATACCTTAGGATTTATCATGAGACAAAGTAGATAATGTGATATTATAAGACTTCAGAATATTTTTGGATCCAGCATGAGTTGAAGAAGGAATCGAGATATGATATCACCTGAGAATACTTTCAGATTCAGTATATGATAAAGCATGTATTGAGGTACAAGTGCTTATGGGAACCCGGAGGTTTATTTGGTTAAATAAAGGTTAATTGATAATGTGATAACTATTTACTTATACATTTTAGTTAGTTGTTTATACAACTACATACACTATTATTTGACTGATTATAATTTTAGATGTCGTTGGTGGTGGCCTAATGAGTTTTAATCAAACCCAACTCAGGCTGTGTGATCGGTGCCTGAATAGATTACATTTTAGAAAGACAAGTTAATGGAAAAGGCCCAATGTTAGATGGTTGATTTGGGATAGAGAGTGAGTGAGGTAACTTGACATGCTTTGGGACCCTCTTGGGAGTTTTCATATTATTTACTTTTGGGTTTTCAATTTGACACTCAGGACATACTTAGCATGGAATACTTATTATTCAGTTTTGATTCATTATTTTTGACATTGGTCATCTTGTGATACTGGTACTGTTATTTTTATGGTAATATATTATTTAGTTATTTTTATTTATTTCTACTATTGTATTAATTTGATGAATAAAAGAGTTTATAGTCTCCCCATGATAGATATTAGACCCTCACTACTTGTTAGCAACCTCAAGAATATAGGGTGGCATGCTTGAGGTTATGTTACTGATTGGTTTAGGGAACTAGTATGTGGAACCCGAGTCGGGACATTACAAAGTGGTATCAGAGTGGTGTTCATTTATTTTTTATTTTTTCTTATATTTTGGGGAATGTTGATAAGGGACTCAGAAGAGTCGGGCCTTAGTTATGAGCTCATTCATTGGAGTATCTAACCCATGTATGGGGGAGAACCCATGTACCTAGGGTGGGACTATTATTATTATTGTTTTTTGTAACAATTGAATATTATTTTACATTGGGTGACACACTTGTTTTGTGTTGTGATTGTTGTTACATGATTTGTTGAGATTTTATATGTTTTGACACATTTCCCGGTAAGGCATGAGAGTTGAGTATGCATGCATCATTGTAGGAACTCTAGATTATTGTGACTTGCATCATTTAAGTAACGCATGGGAAAATGGGTTATGGGTTTTTTGATAAACTTGAACTACTTTTCCTTTCTTGTGAAATGGAACTAAAAATGGTGGCTAAAATAAAATTGAGAATAGTAAAATGATGCAAAATGAGAATAAATTGGTTCCTAATTAGAAACTTGAATATGAAAATGTTTTACCCATGTTAACTAGGATCTAGGTCTTGGATGGTTAAGGGAAGTAACAGTGCCTCATTTTTGACTGTGTGGTAAGAAATATGGGAAAGACTTGTAATGGTTTTGTATAAGTCCCTCTTATTAACTATGTAAATTTTGTGAATTATGAATACATTATTTTTTTAATCATCCCTTGAAGTGGGTAGTTTGTGTGGTGAGAATGCATTTGTTTTAGTACTCGATCATGAGTTGGGAGAGGGACCATCTAGTTTTTGATTAGTGTGGTGAGATGTTGGTAGGTAGGGAAGCATGATGCTTTTGACAGGTTAAGGTGTTTCTGTAATGGGAGGTATCATTGGTGATAGAGGATCTATGGTGGTGTTCACTAATGAATTTTTAGAATAATCTTAATTTGTGATGATCATGTCCCATGATTTAACATTTTCCTGAGTACACTGAGAATGATATGGATTGATACCTCGCTATCTGAATATGATTTTTTTGGACCAAAGGCCGATGAATATCGTATTGGATGAGTTTCCTAACAAAGTGATGTTAACGAAGCTCCAAAGTCCAGAGCGCTATGTGAGAAGTAGGTGTGTAGAGAAAGGTCATTGGTTGGAAGTGGTGTCATAATAATAACAATTAGGAACATGTAAGGTGTATGTTTAAATTAAATTGGGGAAGATCTAGGTGGGCCTTAAAAGTAGTGGATTTACTTTCTTTCCTAGTAGTTTTTGAGGGAAAGGATAAGTGCCAATGTTGGATAGTGTTCTTGTAAAATTGGATCTTGATACCGATGCCTTCTTTGAGGAGATTCTGATATGTGATTTAAATAGTGATGAGAAAGTGTTGTGGGAAAATAATGTGAAGTTAGCTCATGTGTAGTGGAAAAATGGAGGTGAGTAGGAAGAAAATGGGAAAGGGAAGAAGATATGCAGGATCAGTGGCAAAATCTTTTTGACTCTAAGTCTTAGATAATATTGGGAGTGAATCTTGAGGATGAGCTATTATAGGGTAGGGAGATTGTAAGATATTGAAATTTTCTAGAGCTTTCACTGGTGTTCTTATAGGTATTATTTTTCCTCATGTTGAGTAATTTTCAATTTGGGTTTACCTTGGGGTGTATTTGGATGAATATTGTGAATAACGTAAATAAAGTTGGTTGTGCATGGTCGGAAAGTGGTTAGAAAAAACCAAGTGCCCCATCCCAAAAAACCATAAAATGCTCAACAATGGGGGTTCACACAACTGGTGCACAGTTAGGAGAAACTGTGTGCCCCTACCCAGCTAACTATCTACGATTTTAAAAGTCTTATGATTTTTAATTTTAAAATTATGTAAACCCTTGAAACTCAGCTATTTAGACCCCCCTTAGACCTTAAGAGGTCTTTCACATTTTTGGAGCTCTCTATATGAATTACAATCCTTCTTGAACATTGTTATTCACGAATTGAATCCCCGATAATAGGTCTCCTTTTCTCTAAGTAAGTGAAAATTATCCTGGTTCATTCCCCATTATTCCCCCATTATTTCCACTTTACTTCAGTGATATAATATTCTATTTAAGGGAGATATAAATATATTTTTTTAGATCTAGATATATTATTTTTTATCTAGATCTATATTTTTAAGATCTCTATTTCTTTAATTTTTATTAAGTGTTTTGAGATTTGGAGCTCATTTTACATCATTGTGCCACTCATTTTTTGGATATTTCATTTGGATGATTATTCTTCAATAAATTGTGATGTGAGGTCTAATATTCAATTCCCATAGTCATGATTTTGATACTTGTTTGAAAATTTTAGAATTCTAGAAACATCTAGAGATTTGAATTCTTAAATTGGTTTAATTCATGTGGATAATTAATTAATTGAATAATTTTCTTAAATAGGTAATTAATTGAGGAATTAATTATGATATTAAGGGGTTTTCCAATCAGATAATTAATTTGGGAATTAATTATCAGATTTATGGTATGTTCAATTAGACAATTAATTGGGAAATTAATTATGACATTTAGGTATTTTGATTTAGATAATTAATTGTGGAATTAATTATGAGATTAAGGGGATGATCAATTTGATAATTAATGGGGGAATTTATTATGAGATTTAGGGGTTGTCCAATTAAATAAATAATTGGGAAAACAATTATGAAATTTAAGGAATGTGATTTAAATAATTAATTGGGGAATTAATTTTGAGATTTTGGGATTGTGATTAAGATAATTATTTGGGTAATTAATTATAAGATTTAGATATAATGATTTAGATAATTAATTTGGGGATTAATTATGTGATCTAGGGTTTGTGATTGAGATAATTAATGGTAGAATTTGTTATGTGATATTGATATCTAGAATTGAGATAATTAGTATTGGAATTAATTATGTGATATAGATATCTTGAATGGATATTATTAGTGGTGGAATTAATTACTTGATATAAATATCTTGTATTGATATAATTAGTGGGGGATTAATTAATGGGTTTTTTTGTGTCGATTCAATTCAATGTGTTAGATGAATTAATCCGTGAATTAATTAGTAGGGATTTTGTATAGATACGATTGGGTGAATTGGATAATTAATTGTTGAATTAATTATGAGATATTGAAATTATTGAATTTAGATAATTAATTGATGAATTAATAAGGATATATTGAGATTTGAGAATTCAGATTATTAATTGGGGAACTAATTTTGAAATATTGATATTGTGAATGAGATAATTAATTGTGGAATTAATTGTGGGATTTCGAGATGTGGATATTGATTAATTAAATGATGAATTAATTAATGGAATTGAAATAATTAATTAAGACTATTTATGTGATAAACTAAATGTTTAATTAGTAATTAAATTATTGTGATTAGTTAATTATTGAATTGACTAATATAATAGAATTGATTAATTAATTGTCGAATTAATTAATTTATTTGATGCAAAAAATTAATTTTTGAATTAATTAATATTATTGATGTCATTAGAAATTTTTTGAATTAATTAAAAAATTTAGGTGATTAGTTAATTGTTAATTGAATAGTGCAATTGATTGGATTAGTTGATTATTTAATTAATTACTGTTATTGATGTGATTAGTTAATTGTCAAATTAATTAATATTATTTATGTGATTAGTTAATCAGTTAATTAACTAGAATAATTTATGTAATTAGTTAATTGTTGAATTAATTAATGTTATTGATATTATTTGTTAATTTTTGAATTGAAAAATAGAATAGAGGTGATTAATTAATTTTTGAATTAATTAATGTATTTGTTGTGATTAATTAATCATTGTATTAATTAATATTATTTATGTGATTATATAATAATTGAATTAAATATAGTAAATAATGTGATTAATAAATTTTTTAATTAATTAATATTATTGATGTGGTAAGTTAATTATTTATTTAACTAGAGGAATTGACATGAATAATTAACTGCTGAATTAATTAATGTTATTGACGTGATTACTTAATTTTGAGTTATAGTGGAATTTTTTGGTTTAAATAATTGTTGAATTAGTAATGGAATTATGGTGGATAATTAATTTTTGAATTAATCATGTGTTGATGAATGGTAATATAGTCCTTCAATTGTAAAGTTATGAAGGGTAACCTAGTCATTCAATTGTGAAATAGAGAGTTGGAATATTGTCATTATTTTTGTGTTATGAATGGTAACATGGTCATTCAGTTGTGAAATAGATAATGGGAACATGGTCTTTATATTGTGTGTTAAGAATGGTAACATGTTAATTCTACTATGTGTTAAGAATGGTAACATGGACATTCAACTATTTGAAGTATGAATTGTAACATGGGAATTCAAGTATGTATTATAGAATGGTAATAATGGAATTATGATATATGACCTCACTTGAGAATACATAGAGCTCCAACATAAGATTAATTAGGTAATGAGATATCATATCATATGGGAATACGTTGGGCTCTAACATGACCCAAATAAGGTATTGAGATATGATATCACCTGAGAATACTTCTTCCTCTAGCATGAGCCGAAGTAGGTATTGTGGTACTGGTGTCTATGGGAACGCAAATGATTATGTGGTTAAACAAGGACTAATTAATAATGTGATAACTGTTTACTTATGGATTTTAGTTATTTCATTATACAACTACAAACACTATTATTTGACTGGATATTTCATTAGATTCCATTGGAAGTGGCCTATTGAGCTGTATTGACACCCTATATAGGTTGATTAATCAATACCTAAATAGATTACATGTTTGTAGGCTAGTTTAGAGGAAAATGATCAGTGTTAGATGGCTGATTTGGTATGGATCGTGAATGGGCGAATAAGACATGGTTCAAGACCCACTTGGGATTTTTCGATGTTTTTTACTTTGGGGTTTGAAATTTTACCCTTGGCATGTACTTAGCATAGAATATCTGTTATTCAGTTTTGATTCTTTATTTCTAGTTTTGTTCAACTTTTGATATTGATAATGTTCTATTTATGTTTATATGTTATTCAGTAATTTTAATTTATTTTGGATGGTGTATTACTATGATGAAAAATAGGGTATAGTGTCTTCATGATTAATATTATAACCTCACTGCTAGTCGACAGCCTCTTGCATATGGGGAGACACGAATAAGGTCATGTGAGTGATCAGTTTGGGGAACTTGTGTCTGGCAAGCAGGATAGGATATTAAATAGAAGGTATAAAAGTCATGTTAATTTAGAAAAACTTGAGCCACTATAGATTAGTAATTTAAACACTAATTACTCTTAATTAAATATTAATCAAGTCAATTACTTTATTACTAAAAATATAAGTATACCCTTATCACCAAATTTTATCATGGTGATTCCTAATTTAAGCTCTATATAACATAAATATATTTAAATATAAAATAATAGTTTATTTTAAATTAAACTCACATAACACATAAATATTATTTTTAAATAAATGAGTATTTTTAAACATTAAACATATATATAAGAAACATATTATGGTTATAGATTTTCATGATAGAAATAGATTTATTATAAAAAATGAATGGTAATTGTCTTTAAAAGAAAAATAAATTGAATTTCACTATGAAAATAATTAACTAAATAAAAACTATTTTTAAATTCTAATAAAATGATTCTTAAGTCCTAAATAATTAAAAATAGAATTTAGAAGTTCAAAATAATATTTTAGATTTCATGATTATACACTTAAAATCATTATTTTATTAATTAAAATATTTTATAAACTTTTTGACCCAACTCATATACTAATAAAGTGATAAATGTCACCATTTTGAACCAAACTATATTTTATAATATTCACCTAAAAATTAGTTATTTTCAAAAAATTTAAAAAATCTATATTATGTTAATATGACCATTATAAATTCAAAAATTTATGTTTATTTTTTGAAATTATAATCCTTAAATTTATATATTTAACTTTAAAATAAATTAAAAAAATATCATGAAAATTTGTTTTTATTGGGAATTATTTTTTATTATATTAATTATTATTTTAAAATTAATGTAAATCATAAATATATCTAAATTTGAAATATATCCATTTTATTTAATATATTTTAATCATAAAAATATATTTTATTAGTTTCCTAGTTGTACTAATTGAGTTTTATGTTTAAGAAGAATTATTTCTTAAATATGTATATATATATCATAATTTTGTTACGACTGTTTATACATTATAATCATATGGATGCCTTATGGTGTTATATATTTATTGGTTTTTAGTTCTATGTGTGGATCAAACAATTAAACATAGTTTTTTATTGGAGAAAAACATATCTCATTTCATTTCCCCCTCAGCCTTATAAAAATTTCATCCTCACAAATTTAAAACTCATATAATGGGAAAATTATAAAAATGGATATCCTAATTGTCCATGCACTGGTAGTTGATCACGATCCTATTTAGGATATGAATTTATATTTAAATATAAGTAATTTTTTATAATCCCTTGTAAAAATATATAGTAAAATCTAAATAAAATTCAAATAAGTGAAGAGGATATAAACCTATAGTAAATTTCTTTCCACAAACTTTGAAGGAGTTTCGTATACCATGGATATAATAATTATACCACCAAATAAAATTATTCATAGATTAATACATATTATGTGAAATCTTACAAGACATAATACATCAACGAGTATTGACTAACGAGTCACAATCTACATCGGTGAAAATAATTGAATAGGTTTTTATTTATTCTCATGGCCTAGGTGGTGGTTATTGTTAATCATCTATTTAAACACTTGGATTTGTGCATTGGGTTTAATAGTCACCAAATTCCACTCATCTAAAACTTTGAATCGTTATTAGAACCTTATGATGATCATTATCTTCTTTCATTGTATCCTTCTTTTTCCCTCAATAACTTATCACTTGATTCCATCATTTACCATTAATAAATCATCATCTAGTCCCTTTGAGGAAATTCCATTGATGATTCTTCACACATTTTAAAATATATTTTGTTTAATATAGTTTCTTTAATCATCTTTTATGCTTGAATTTTCATGTGTATTCATCCTTACATTATTTGTTGAACCTAATAATTCAATTACTGTTACATTTTTAATCATGTTTTATGATAGTTGGTTAGTCATAATCCCCAGATTTATTTTTCAATGTCCCATTATAATGGGTTTCTTGTTAAGCCATTCATAATATTTTCCTTCACACCAAAGGATACCTTGGTTTCTTCTATTTCAATCCACCACTAAAACCAACAATGAGTTATTATGAGTAATGAATGATTATCCTTATAAGAGAATTATCCAAGATAACCAAATATAAATTTAACATAAATAATTATCAATTTATAAAACCATCATGTTATCCTATAATTCATTTAGTTCAATCTATATCAATTTTTTATTAACCAACATCATTTAAAATTTAACCCATATTATTCTTAGATAAATTTATGTCTTCCTTGCTTCAACCTATAGTATTTCATATTATCTTTAGTTTACTTTAATTTCTGTTATCATATAATTCTGAACCTACACCATCATAGTGACTAGTAAATAAATATTTCATATCATTTAGTAAAGAGAACATTATTAACCAAATAATATTTTATGGGTGTGTCGAAGTAAGCATTCAGTGAGGCTTCTATATCATGTAGTAGGTAAATATTGGGTTAATACCCAACACACCATTTTCCGGATTGTTACTCATAGGTACATCTGAGCTTGTGCTTTCATTCACTTGTAGTATCTAGATATGGGGGGATTGATATCTAAAACATCAATCTCAAGTATTTACCTTTTATTTCAGGATATCATCATATACCTAGAATCAACACTAGGGTTTAAAAATGGTTTTATAAAATTTTCTCTAAAATAAATTAACTTGTTTCTAAAATAACTAAACTATGATTTTATAACAACTAAACTTAACCAAACTACACATTATATAAATTATACATTAATCTCATGATTTAAATAATACATATCATAAATAGTAACAAAACCAAAAGATAGAATGTGTTAGTTTAGTGGATATTAACTACAAAACATCATAATTTACTATACTTGTGAACATTTCTCCTTGATCACGCTCCTATAGATCATGTACTAAATATCTCATATGATATAATCATCTTCATAAATTGGGTAACGGAAACATAGGAAATGGGCGACCTTAGATAATTAGAAATGGAAAAAATAACATAATGTATTATATCATAAGCATGAATGAGTACACGAGAAAGACTCATATATATTAAAAATAGATCACAAAGCCATATATGATAATAATAATAAAACACGATAGGGTAGAATATGATCATAAATATAATTTTAAGGTTGCATAGAAGTTATGACTTAACTTAAAATACATATCAATAACCAAAAACATGTGATCATGAAATAAAAGTGTGAAATACATTAAAAATATATTCTGAACATGAATACATGTCATATCTTGGAAAAACAAGAAAATGTGGCATAATCATAAACATGGGATTTCATATCATAATGAACTAGGCTACCCACCAACCCATTCACTCATAAAACTATGAATATATATAAACACCACCACAAAAACACTTTGTGAACCTTTTAACATACAAACCGTTCACATAACATTTCTATCTCACTAGATATAATCCTTTACCCAATGCATTAGAGGTTGATATAAGAACCACCTGTCTCATAATCTATACATTTTTAACTTTAAAATCATACATTCATTATCTCATAAAGTTCCCATGGAAAGAAGAATGAGCTTCTTAAGAAATTAAAAAACATCACATATCATAAACTTAATAAATCATAAGATATTATATATATCATTTTACAAAAAATAATCATGCCATAATAATATTTTTCTATAGTTATCAAAACATCACTTCCTGAAATATAATTATTAGAGGTTAAATATGTGTGAAAATATAATAAGTTTCACAAAAACTTTTAAAACATTGAAGTGAAAATTACTTTAAAATAAAGTTTTGTGAAGGGAAAGAGGAGACTTCTAAAAAATTAATATAAAGTGGTCCAACATAAACCATCCTTAAAATTACATAAAGATTATCAAAAATGAGAAGCGAAAATATGTTTTAAACATGTACTTTTAAAATAATATTTAATAAAGGATACTTGAAAAAAACCTCCTCCAATGGACCACAGACCTTCATTTGTTACTGATTTTTGATAATCAACCTTTCAAGGGGTGAGGTGGAACCCTTACAAGGCCCATAGACATCAGTATTACATGGATCGTAGGACTTAGAGGAATTCATTTTCTGTAGGCTTCAAACATTACATACAACCTAGGTTAACTACTTGGAACTTCTCCTCCCTAGCATTTTCATCGTGAAATCAGCTCTCCACCTTCACATGGCTGTTAATCTAGGCTTTCCCATACATGAATAGTCTTGTCCCGATGGCAGGTCCCATACCCTCTCATTCTTGCAATCTGTTTAGATTTTGATGTGGTTAAATCTCTTTTCTCATCCTCCTTCTAGAGCTTGTTCCTTGTAGGTTTTCAGGTTTTTATCTGCACTTAAGGTGGAATTAACTCCTTGAGGTGGCCTGAAGGACTTACTGACCCGAACGCCTAGGTGGCCCAAAGGCCTTAAAGGAATTGAGGACTAAATCAGTGACCCAAAGGCCCAAATGGGGGAATAGTCTTGGCTACTACAGTGCCAAATAGTACCCTGCTACAATACTGCTACAGTTCTTGCTACCATACCTGCTACATTATTGAACAGTCACTTCTACTGTACTGCTACAGTACCCCCAGAAATATACCTCTTATTGGATTTGATCTCGGGTCACCTGGATTCACTTAAGGATTCCTCAACAACCGGGATGAGGCTCATGTGTGATACTAGAAAAACACCTAATGTCTATAAAAATGATGTTAAAATACTTTTAAAACATTTAATTTTGAAATAATATTTAATAATAGAGAATTTATAAATACATAATGTTTTTTTAAATGAAAGTGAAAATAATTTAATAGAATTTTATAATTATAATAATATTTAATAATGGGACCATGAAAAGAACATAAAATTATCAAAATAAAAATATGTGGTGGATGATAAAACATTTTATTTTGAATGTAAGTAAAACCATTTTCAAAATTTTGAAATAACATTTGTGAAACCCCACGTAGTTAAAAAGAATAATGAAACATTTTATTTAATGTAAATTAAGTGCATTAAGAGGATCATTTAAGATAAAAACAATTATAGATTTTAATATATAAAAGCATAACATTTGTTGGATGTAAAAATATAGGCATTTGAGAAAAAATTATTAAAAGTAATGTTGATTCTTTTTAATATAAATTAATTTTAACAAAAAATAGAATTTATTGAGGAAAACTAATGTGGTGTGAAAAATAGTTTCCCTAGAAAATAAGGTTTACTACATCATAAAATCATAATAATTTATAAGATATCAATTGTTAAATAAAATGAACAAGGGTTATTGTGACCCTAGGAAAATACTTATGTTACAAAATCCATTTACGACCATTGTAACTTTTGAATCAAAACCCCATGAGAAGTATAACTTTAAATAAAAAATTTAATATCATTAAATATAATAGAATCATGATAAAAATTGATAATATATAGTATATACACTATTTAAAAGGAATCACAGTGTCCATATTAAAACATATCTCAAGGGATTTAAATTTGAGAAAAATAAACCCTTACATCTTTAGTAATTTTTGAATAAAAATTTAATGTAAGATTAAAATTAATATGGTTTTATAAATACCTTGAATTAAATCATGAATTATTCCAAAATAAATTATTATAATTATAAACTTCATTTAAATAATAAATAGGTTTATAACATTGAAACATGTATAAATGAAGAGGAATTGAGATGAAAACCCCTTATGAATTTAGAAACATTCTAATAAAAACCTACTTAAAAGAAATATATCTTGAAGTCAAAGTTAAAATACCATTAATAAGAATAATAAATGACATTAAATATCCAATTGGAATTATACAAACTTTTAAAATAAATATATTATATAAAAGAACATGTATCTCAAAGAAGGAAGTTTCTAGAGGAAACCCTTATTTGTGAAAAATCATTCAAAACTTGAACTTAAATTCCAAAATAATTAAATTAAGTTTATTCGATATATAAAAAAAACTTAATTCACCTATATTTAATTTTACAAGGTCAATTTACTATCTTTTGGTACTTATCATTAATATATTTTTCACTTACGTCATTCACTCAGGGTTTCTTGATTAATTTCTTTGTAATAATTTTGATTTTTTGACTATGGTAAAAGGTGTTGTAAAAAAGGATTCATAATATCCATAATTTTTTAGGTTTATTTAATTTATTATTCCATTATAAAAACACTTATATATTTTCAAATATTATCTTAAAAAGACCCAAATTAAGGTATATTCCTTGTTATGTTCATTTAACGTGGTTAAAGTCACTATAATGATTTATTATTTTTACTACTTATATATAATAATATATTATCATTACATAACATTAATAATCTCAAAAAAATCATTTTTTCAAAATAAATAAATTTTTATATTTATTCATTTCTCAATGAATGAAAGGGGTGAAGGTGCATAGTATGTAATAATTTAATAAGAATTAATAAATTATATAAATAATATTTATTCATTAATACCATCATTAAGACTGTCTATGAGAGATGGTGATGAAAAACCAAAATCATCCCTTTGTGGAGGCGATAATCTGTGCACACACACTAATGATGATTCTTGTTTTTCTTAGTGGATGGGGAGAATAAATAATATTTACACAATTATTATACTAAAATCCTGACACAATAATGATTCAAATTATTGAATTATACTATGGTTATTGTTGTTGTATAAAGGAAAGAATAAAAGATAAGCATTAAGAATGATGTGATACCTATGTTGAGATATTGAAATTTCTCTTGATAAAGGCCTTAGATTGGAGGTACATTGGCTAATATATGGCGCATAGGGGATTTATGTAGAGTAAAGATAACAAATGAGAGTGGATTTTGATTGGGTTTGAAGAAAATTTCAAAATAGTGGTGGATTATTGAAATGGTTGAAGTGATCCACATTTTATAAGTGAAGAAGATGGACTTTTCCATGGAAAAGAATGATATGTTAGTGGTAAGAATATAATATCATGAAAGTTAGGTTAATTATGTGTGGTTCGTAAGACATTTATTTATGAATATAAAACCTAAAAAATTATTTCTATAAGGTCTAAAGTTCATGTCAATTTAGGATAATTTGATGCACATTTGAATAATAATTTAAACACTTATTACTGCTAATTAAATATTAATTTTTTCAATCCAATATTACAAATAATATAAGTAGGTCTTCATTACAATTTGTTTTCGTTTTGATTCCTAATTTGAGATCTGTTTAATAAAATTCATTTTTTAAATATGATAATTTTATTAAAATTAAACACACATGGCACATAAAAATAGTGTTTAAATAAAAGGTGTTTTTAAACATTAATAATATGTATAAGATAAGATTTTATGGATAAAAATATTCATGATAGGAATTGATTTATCAAAAACTAATTAAAGGTATAAATCTTTAAAATTAATCCAAAAATTTAATTTCACTATGAAAAAATTTAACTAAATGAAAATAGTTTTAATATTCTAATTAAAGGTTTCTTTATTAAAAAATTATTAAAAATAGAATTTATATATTCAAAATAATATTATATATTTCATAATTATACCTTAAAATATAAATTTTCTTAATTTAAAGAGTCTATAAAATATTAGGCCTTGATCATATATTGATACATTGATAAAAGTCTACATTTTGGAAAACTTATATTTTACCCTATTCATCTGTAAATAAATTATTTTAGAAAAATTCCAAAAATTCATCTTAAGATAATTTGAACATGAATAATTCAAAAATGATGTTAATTTGTTTTTCAATTTACATCCTAAAACAGATAAATCTATCTTTAAAATAAAATCATAAATTATAGAGAAAAATATTTTTTATATGGAATACGTTTTTAGTATATTAACTATTATTATAGAATTAATATTAATAATAATTATATCAAACATGGAATATATTCTATAAAAAATTATATTAAAATGATATTTTATTTCTTTATAGTTTTACTAAAATAGTTTTATGTTCAAGGATGGTTTTATTTTGTTTTGTTCATATATACATATATATACAAATCATAATTATGTTACCACTATTTATACCAACCAAATATATAGTTACTTTATTATATTATATGTTTTTATGGTTTTTGGTGTTTTATGTGGATTAATACATATAACATAGTTTTTATTTAAATAGAAACACTCAAGGTGGTTACAGAAAAGTAAATAATGGACATTATATAAGAAAAAAAGTAAATATGGGAGTTACTAGGAAGAAATATGTTTGGAATATGGTTTATATAAGCATGTATTTTGGCCATGTTATTTAGATGTCTTTTGATAGTCTTTATTCACATAATTGGCACACGATTTGTAAAACCATGTTGTATAACTGTGAGACTTGGAAAATTTTAGATAGTGCAGATTCACATGATTGGTACATAGTTTTCATAATCGTGAAACATCATCAATTAATTAATAAAATTAAATTTAAAACCTAAAACTCACTTGAATACTATAATTCCTATTTCCATAGAATAAGATCCTCACACTCTTCCATCATTTCAATGGTTTATAATGATCTTTGACTTCCAAACTCTATTCCTAATGATTTTCAAGAGTTTCATTTTAGAAACATAAGATAATAGATTCATTCTTCCCATTTATTTTTGATCTTATCATTCCTTATTTAGTGGAACCCTATATTAGTTTTATTGTGTCCATATATATGTGATCATAAAAATTTTGGTCTAGAATTTCTATGATTTTTTAGATAAAGGGATGAATGGGTCTAAACATGTGAGATCGCATGATGAGTATTCATGTCTTAATTTTATTTGAGTTATGTGGTTTTCCTTATTTTTACTTTCATTGGAATATGAACACTCTTTGACATCTAAACCTATTTCACCCTTCCTCAAAATTATAACATAGAAATTATATTGAGGACATTGTGTGATCACTAACTTTATGCTAAATTTTCAATGCTTTACTTTTAGATATGATAATTTCATTTCTTCAAGATTTTCATTTATATGGATAACATATATGTTGACCCCAAGAATATCGATTTTTTCATCTCATGGAAGGAACCTAAGAATGTCTTTGAGATACATAGTTTTATATTATTAGATATATATTATCATAAATTATTTTGATGTTTCAATTTCATTTCATCTAAAAATAATGTATTAATGAGAAAGGTTATTCAATTCCATTAGACTGAGGATTTTCAGAAATAATTTAAGGAGATTAATTCTCAGTCCACTTTAACCCGAGTCGATGACTTATCAAAACTTGGTCAAGGCTATGTGGTTTATTGTGATGTGTCTGTATTAGGACTAATTTGTGTTCTTATTTATGGAAATCATGTTGTGGACTATGACTCAACATTGTTTCAAACACATTAATAGAATAATCTAATGTATGATATAGAATTATATATTTTAGTCCACACCATAAAAACATATAACCACTATCTCTTGGAAAAAAGTTCACTTTCCTCAATGATCTTAAAATATTGAAATATATCTTCTAGAGTGACTTAATCATGGGGAAATAACATTGAATTAATTATTTCAAGTTGTTATCCATCATATTGGTGTATACATCAGAGAAAGGGAGTTCAAAGGACGATGCTTTAAGTCAAAATACATATAATGAAATAGTCATAAAAACTCATGATCAATGGAATTTGATGAGTGTTATTGCTAACATGCATCTAGACTGTTCCAAAAATAATGAAAATTAAATTTTCTTCTCGATAAATCTTCTTCATAATTTAATGGATTTAGTTTAGGAGGATCAATAATTAAATCTTGAATGTATAAAAATTTAGTCAAACCTAAATGATTGGGAGACCATAGATGATTGGACCAAAGATGTGAACTCAGTATTGTGTTTTCAAAACCAAATTGTGGTCCCCTAATCATTCTAATAATAGATTATATTGGTTTACCACCATTTGAAATGGTATATTCACGTTGGTGCCCAAAATATTTATAAGTAAATGAATGATTAATTCCAGTGTTCAGGCATATAAAATAAAGATTGTGTATTATGATATGAAATGAAACACTTTTCAACAGGTAATTGTTAAAGAATCAATATCCAGTGGGTATGTTGTAATCTACTCCAATACCTATTTGTAAATGGGATCAAATTTATGGTAACTTTTTCATAGGTCTACTATAGATGATTTGGAAGCATGATAGCATTTAGATAATTGGAGATCTACTCAAAAATTTAATACACATTCTACCAATTTTAAAAACAATCATAATTAATGATATAGAAAAATCATATATTCAATAAGAGGTTATATTTCATTGAATATTGATATCTACTATATTTGATAGAGATCCTTGATTTAATTCTCGATTTTGGTGATCTTTTGTAACCCATTTGAGAATGAGCATGGAATATCATCCTCACATAGATGCGTATTCAAAACATATAATTTAAATATCATAATATATTCATAGAGATTATTTCATGGAATTTTGTGGACCATATAAATATTATATACCTTTAGTGGAGTTCTCATATATAAAAATTTATTAGGCTATGATACACATGGATCTGTCTGAGGAGTTGTATGGATATCCTTGTCCCTCTCCAATTTGTTGTGTGGAAGTGGGATAAGCTTTACAAATTGGACCTCGTCACTTCCAAGGAACTTGAGAAGAGTTTTATATGATCAATAAGTGGATTTCTATGTCCCAAATCTGACATAAATCATATGAATATAATTTTCATCACCCATTACCTTTTGATGTATGTCTAAAAGTGTCACTAAAATTGGTTCATCATATTTTGCAAAAGTAAGGAAAACTAGACCCTCAATATGTGGGACCATTTTAGGATTAATAATATATCATAAATTCTTCATATCGGTTATATTTACCTCTAAGATTTAGTCTATCCTAAATTTTTTCCCATTTATCACAATTGAATAATTGCCAGTAGGATCAAACTCTTGTTATTATAAAGGATTATGTAACTCTTGAACCTGATGTCATGTTTATCCATGAATGAATTTATATTATATATAAGTATAGACTAACCATGTTAGGGATAAGAATATCCTTAGAATTAATGTTATAGAATTATGTTCAGATACAGTAAGTGACATGGAAATGTGAGCAATTCATGCTAGAGAAATTTTCGAAACTCTTAAAATACAATTTCAATCGATATTATTATTAGGATAGAATGAATTTTTTTTGGGGAGAATGTAACACCCTTGGTTTGAGATAATTCTCCATTTTATTCAATATTTTATGTTCCATTATGTTTGGGCTAAGTATCTAGAAGTTTCTAGATGGTTTCGAATGTTTTGAATGAATTTTTACGAGTGTGCTATTTGATAGTGGGTAAGAAAAAATTTGATGATTCTCTATAAAACTATGTGAGGATAATATGGGATTTATTAGGTAGGCATACAATTTGAACATGGTTTCTATAACCTTGAATCCAACCTATTCAATTTTTAATTTTTTACACAATGGTGGTTTTCATGGTTTTCACACAGTTTTACTAACCGTGTGGTGAAACCATGTGACTTAGAAATTTTTAGACAGTGGTGATTCAAATGGTTGGAACACAGTTTGATTCACCATGTGAACTAACCATTTTGACATCATTAATTAATTTTATTTTTTAAAAAACAAAACTCATTCAAAAAACCTCATTCTTCTTTCCCTCACATATGCTCTCAACATTCAAACTTCCTTAGGGTGAATTTTGATAATTTTAGACTTACAAAATCTATTCATAATGATTCATCAATTATTAGATATTTGAAATAAGTTTTAAGGGCTTCATTATTCCCTTATATTCTATAGATACTTGTTATCTCTTAAATAAAATTCCATACAAGGTTTGTTATGGATAAATCTGTGGCATCATCCATGTTTCAATTGAACTTTATTATGACTTAATAGAGAAATAGACATAAGAGTATGAATCTACAAGATCATGAGAGTATTCTTCATGTATGGTGTTTTCAAGGTATGTGGTATTTCACTATTTCCACATTCTCTGGAATTTAAAGTCCCATTGATTTCTAAAATATCTTCGTACTACTTTAAAATGAAATTATCATGTTGAAACTCAGTTGGATTGTGCACTCACTAGTTAATTATTCAAACATAGATTTTGTTTAATACCTATAAGGACGTTGATGAATTGATGAACTTTTTTTCCTAACATAACTAAAGGTTTTGAAGTGTAACTTGAAATAATTTTGGTTTCATGTGTTCATGTTCATTGGATATTGTCCATAGAGAGTCATTCATAAGGAAAATTTGTTTTAATGGTTATCATGATGTGACGACTTAGTGGAGGTTGGATCTCCACTCATGGGTAAGGGAGGTTTCATTGGACCTTAATGGGTGTGGGGGGGCATTGACTTGTTTTTAATAGTTATTTATAAATAAATGTTTATTCTACCTATGAGAACAATATTTTTGGTGAAATTTTCTTGACTATATGCCAACCTATTTTACACATAAACTATGAAACTATTTTAATTGATTTGGTAAATTTTAAAACTATTTTATAAAAACATTAAGCTAAAAATAATATATTCATTAATTTCATTTTGGAAAATTATCTTAGAGTTTTCCTATTGGGTTTTTATACTCACACTCTTCATCTAAAGTTTGTTCTATATATAGTGATTTTTTTACATGATATAGTAAAGTACAAGGTTTTACATTTCACTATAGGTTATTTTTAATGTATTTCTCATGCATTTGTAGAGATGGATATTGGGATTTTGTCATGTTTTGGGAGTCCATAGAGGTGTCCACTTAGTGTTTATTTCTTTATTTATTTCAAAGTCTTGGTTCTTCTAGTTTATTTTTTTGGTATTACTTTGATAATTTTTTTTATACTTGGAGTTTTTACATTGGATCATGTATCATTTATATATTTTTCTTAGGTTTTTTTTGTTTGTAAGTGTGTGTTTTACTGTGTTTTGTGAAAGGGTAATATGTTCCCCCATTATCCTCATAAACCCTTGGTATATATTTCAAACCATTAGTATCTAGTTGATGTCTCCAAAGTTCAATGGAACCTAGGCTCTTTCTAATCCAATGGTAAGGGTTTGGATGTTACAAATATTATCATTTTGATTGGTCCTTTTATAGGGATGAAAAAAAGGAGATAGTAGATGCATATTATAAAATGCTATAGATAACCTATTTATACTCAACATCATGACAAAAGGGTGGTCGTGGTACACTAACTATTCTAAATCACTTTTAAGTAGGACATCATCTCGTTGTCATTGGTTTAGCTAATTATCATTTGGTGTCATGCATTAGTAAAGAGACTTCCCACTATGATAAATTTGTCACATGATTTTTTAATATTGGTATTGTTCTATTAGGATTTTGATTGTTTTTATAATATTAATGATACAACCCAAAATAAAGAATTCATAAAATAATTAAATGGAAAATTTTTATATGGTTATAAAAAGTAAATTCTAATATTAAAGAGAATGAGAGACCAACAAGAGATTGAAATATTGAATATGGTTCTACATGAACCGTAGGTGAACTAGTATCTACTCTATAGTATTGTGAAAATAATCCAAGATATCAAAAAAGGTTGTTAGGTTGAAGAACCACATGTCATGACCTGAACCAACGAGGCTCGGGCCACAAACCCCTAAGTCCACCTCCAATAGGCCAGGGGCTGGTGACTAGCACCGAGTAGGATATCACACACATGGGAGGTATTAGCCTACGGTACCTGTACACACGCACCCACATACACCTCCATGAAACAGTGCAGAGATATAAAAAACATAATAGTAAATGCATGCATACATCTAACCCACAACCAGAGTGCAACAACAGTACAAAAAAGGCAAAACATGGCCCACTAAAAGAAAACTATAAAGGCGTACAACCTGCTCAAAAGAAGGGGGAACGCTGCCAAAAGCACCACTGGAAAGCTCCTCAACACAGCTCCGGTAAGACTCCATGGTTAGTCCCGCTCACTCGGCTCTGCCTGCTCCCGGTCCTCCTAGGACTCCGTCGAAAGGCATGTGGTATGCACAAGACACAAAGATGTGCGGGAAAAGCCCACGCAGGGGTGAGTATAACAATACTCAGTAGGCAGCCCAAAAACCCAAAAAAAAAAGAGAAACTGAAAGGCAACCGTCCACTCATCCCATTCAGAGGGAATCCAAATGAGAGAGAAACTACATCTCATGACCATCCCCATCTAATCACAACTAGTCAGCTCAATCCAGGTGTATTCTCATACATACACCTTGAACATCCAGATATACTCAGCTCACACACCAAGCCAAATGAGGTACCGACCTCATCAATAGCAATGGTTCACAACCTATATAGAATGCTCCACAGTCACTATCTTCCCTGATGCAACTCTTCCGAGAGATACACTCCATTGGGTCCCACACAATCATCTCAGATGCTAACCCAAGAGATCACGCTCATCGGATATCGTCACTGAGGAAGCCTCACTGAAACAACATAAACACCAAACTCCTCGAATAGGGGATCTCTCCTAGAGACCGCTAGGAGACACCAGAACCCACACCGGTATAAAAAGATCTCATAGATCGGGGATCACTAACAGGGTCGGCTGGGGGATACCACAACCTAATCTGGAATTCGTAGATCTCACAGATAAGGGATTACTCCCAGGATCCACTGGGGGATACCACAACCTGATCTGGCATTCGACAGAAACACGTCACTCAGATAGAGGATCGCCACCTGTGTCATGATGGGAATGACGATACCGAAACCCTATCTAGTACATCTCTAATTGTAGTGGATTGAAAAGAGGATGCCGCAAACCTATAGAAACCACGCGCTGAGTAGGGGATAGTATAACCAACGATACCACAACCCTACTTTAATCCTCATGCTGATTAGGGGATCATATACCTGAAGATGGCACAACCCTACTGAGCATGGCCCACTATGTGGGGGATCATAATCCTGATGATTCCACAAACCCTACGAGGTTCACCTGTTAGATATGGGATCGCCGCCCGAGGATAAGCGATAATAGCGATACCAAGAACCCAATCTAGGGAAACGTTGCTAGAGGATCCTGCTCTGGGCCCACCGGAGGGATACCACAAATCTAACAGATTAAACATCCCATCGAGAGGATCATAAACCAATACTAAGGTTATGATGCCACGTGAACCCTCTGACGAATGAACCAAGGGAGTACCCTCAACCACTGCTGGTCCAAACGTTGCTAACCCGAGCGACCCGCCACAACGCCACACCGCGCACCTCCAAGGCCGATACTGAGGCCACCATCAGGATCGATGCAGAAAAACACATAGGATATGCTGTTTACTCACCCAAAATGGAAAACCTATGAAAAAGGCACTATTAACCATAGCTATCCTGGGTACGGCCCACACTTTGATCCCGAAACTCATTAAGCATATCATACCACTGCAACCCCCTCAGAAAAACACACGGGATCGACTACTCGATCGTCCTGAAAGGACACCCAGTGAAAAAGGTATTATTCACCAAAGCTAGCCTCGGTGGGGCCCACACCATGCTCCCTAAACTCATCAAGAAGATCGCACCTTTTCGATCCCCTCAAAAAAACACATGGGATTGACCACTCATTCGTCCAAAACGGACACCAGGTGGAAATGTTGTGTTCCCCCAAAAATGCCAAAACCCGGCCTCATGAGGCCCACACTCTGTTCTCAGTCAGAACACCCAAAACCCATCAAGAAAAGTCTGTCGTACCATCATGGTCTCAACTCCATTGACGAAACATCAATCAGATGCTTCAGGTAGAAGATACAACGGCCCGAAGTCAAATAATAATAAAATATCATTATTTCATTCGACGTTTCTAGCACCCGGGCCACGATCCAGAACTTCAAATCCCTCGAACTCACACCAAAGGGGTTTCCTCATTTCCAAGTTCATGTCTCCATAGATGGAACACGATTATGAACTCTTCGGAGTAAGATACAATGGTTTTAAAACTACCGTGTACCAGAAGAGGGTCGGACCGGCCTGAACTGTCCGCCTTCGCCGCCGGCCGCTCCGGCCGGCAGACCCTGCTGCCACGGTGCGCTGCAGCGCGCACACGCGCATGGCCGACCTCCACTCACGGGGTCATCTCTAATTGGTGGTCATACCAACGCCTTATGGAAATCCGATTTCATCACCTCGGCCTGCCGCCACGGGCCTCCGCTGCCGGCGCCGCGCCGACAAAGCTTCTAAGGGCCACCGGGGACACCCCGAGGGTCCAAACTTGCTTCTAAAGCCATATGCTTTCCCCCAGGGACTAGATCTATGCATCTTCTAGCTCAAAATGGAGAAAAACAAAACCAATCAGGATCTGGGATTTCAAAACATAAAACTCCTACTTGTTGGCGGATCGTCGAAGCTTCGGGTGCAGAACGACGCCTGTGACGCCCTAAAGCTTGATCCCCTGACGATTGGAGCAAAAAACGGACGTTTGTGGCTCAATTTTATAAAAAACGGAGGAAGAGGGGGAGGGGTTTTGTCACCTTCGGGAGGAGAGATATGGGAGGGTGCTTGATTGAATTTTATTTATTTATTTTTAAATAAAAACTTCATTTTAACTCATCGCCAACACGCCTCCGACCCGGCACCCGGCACCGACTAAAATTATGTCGCACCTAGGGTAAACATAGTGTTCTGAACGCAACAACAGACTCGTATTTTTGATCTGAGACTCTGTTCAGAAGTTATTCGAGCCGACACTCATAAATAAAATTTTCTATTTATTTATGAAAATGACCCTGGTGGCTTTTCTCACAGCAGGCCCACGCCGGCAAATTTTGTACCCTTCCTAGGGTAAGCGACACGCTCTGGATGCAACTGTGCCCTCAAATTCCCATTCTAAGCTACCGTTTAGGATATAAAACACCCCCGCCATGTCCATATTATAAATATAATTAATATTTTTATAAAATATATTTCGGGAACACCGAGCCTCGGAATCACACGTCGTCTTCGTGCCTAGCTCTGAAATTATTCATAAGAATATTCCAAATTCTGATAGGGGAAAAAACCAAGTCACTAAATCCTCCCCATCTTAGAACTTTTTGTCCCCGAAAAGGTAAAATCACAAAAAAGCAACCGGTCTCTCAACTGGATCTCCCATGCCCGCAAGTTTTCCAACACACACCCCTGCCCAAACGGAAAGTCAGAGGGACTCATCCACCACACCTCAACAGTATCTGCTTTGGGCGGCACTGAGTCGACCGCATGGTTTTGATCGCATCACAAAAACGCATCTCGGTGGTGGAAGGATCCCTCTTCCTCACGGATTCGAAGCATGTCGAACAACACCCAGACGGGGTCTTACCAATGCCCTGATCAAAACTTGAGCAAGAAACGGAAATGGAAGAGTACCCCTAAACAGTGTCTATCAAAACTACTGCAGAAAGTAGAAAGGACATAGGGAATAGCTCTATCTATCTGCAGATCCTCTGGGTCAACAACATCTAGGGCATGTAGCTGTCCTCACCCGCCCTCCATCTCCTTGAGCATGACATGGACCACCTGGGGGTGGTGGTGGTGGAATTTGATACTGCCTACCACCTACTGCTGCTGCACCAGCTTCGTCACCATGCCCGCCACCCTGCGGACCTCCAAACTCATGATGTTGCCGCTGCCAAGGTGGTCTCTCAACCGACTCCCTCTCAGCAGCTTGACGGTTCGGACAATCTCTAGAAATATTTCCCCCACCATCGAAAGCGTAACACTGCCTCTCCTGCGGCCGACCATAACTGGCTCGTGAGCCCTGAGCCTTAGATCCTCTATCCTGGGGCACCTCCTGAAATGTCAGCCACATCCAGACCCTTTCTCCTGCCACCTGCTACCAATTTCCGACGTCTTAGCTTCCACACGTCCAGAACTGATGGGTTGAATCTGCTAAGCCAAAAAGCTCTCCACCACCAAGGCTCTCTCCAGCACTTCAGCATAGGTGGGAAGACACAAGGAAACCACACCTACCAAGATGTCCATGCGTAACCCCTACTCGAAGGTCCATTCCCTAAAGAAAAGGTCTCGACCCATATCCAGGGAGTAGCGCGACAGGTCTGTAAAACTCGATGAGTACTCTGACGCGGTCTTGCCCTCTTGTCGAAGCTGCAGAAGCTCTTGGATCCGTACTGACCTCAGCATAACTGGATAGAACTCTTCCCTGAAGAGCTGCTCAAACTCTACCCACATGAGCATCTCCTCATCATGGGATTGGGTCACCAAGATCCACCATTTCCCAGTAGAACCATGCAGAAGGATCGCCGCTAGGACCACCATATGATTTAGAGGTTTCCTCAACAGGCTGAAAACTCGGGTGACTGATTCAACCCAGTCATCAGGTACCTAAGGGTCTGGATCACCACAAAACCTTAGGGGTCACTACCTCTAGAACTCGTGTAGAGCACTCAGCCTATGTGCAACCTCATCTTGTGCTACCAGCACAACCAATTGCTCGACAGGTGGTGGGTCCACTAGTGGACCACCTAGAGGTGCAGCATTAGAACCTGTGCCCTGGTCCATAGCCTCTACACGGGGCGGATCATCACCACAATCCCGCTACAGAACCCTCACTGGCTGTCGTCGTATAGGCATCCTGAAATACAATCAGGACGCTCCATAGTCAAAGAGTATATATGGAGAGATGACTCAAGAAGAACAAGGAAAACCCCAAAACCCAGTCTTATATGATGCATGTACAATTATTTTTCCTACGCGACCAGTGTACGAACGTCCTGAGTCGAAATGAAGGTTGTTAGAGTCCTAGTGAATGGATAAGTTGGCCGCCACACCAACACTAGAGTCGTTGGCCTGAAAGTCAAACTAAAAACATCCTAACACTGCCGCGATGCAACCCAAACCAAACTCATAGCTAGAACACCTACACTCAGAGATCACAAAGGTGGAACCTGCCTCTGATACCACTCTTTCAAGACCTGAACCAACGGGGATCGAGCCGCAACTTCCCAAGCCCGCCTCCAATAGGCCAGGGGCTGGAGACTAGGGCCAAGTAGGATATCACACACATGGGAGGCATTAGCCTAAGGTACCTATACACATGAAACCACATACACCTCCATACAATAGTGCAGAGATATATAAAACTGAATAGTAAATGTATACATACATCTAACCCACAACCAGAGTGAAAAAGTAGTACAAAAAGGGGAAAACATGGCCCACCAAAAGAAAACTACAAAGGCGTCCAACCTAATCAAAAGAAGGGGGTACACTGATAAAATAACCATCGGAAAGCTCCTCATCAAAGCTCTGGTAAGACTCCATGGTCAGTCCCACTCACTCAGATCCGCCTGCTCTAGGTCCTCCTCAGACTCTGTCAAAAGGCTTGTGGTCTGCAAAAGACACAAACATGTGTGGGAAAAGCCCATGAAGGGGTGATTATTACAAAACTCACTAGGTATCCCAAAAACCCAAAACAAAAGAGAGAAACTGAAAGGAAACAGTCTTCTCATCCCAGCCAGAGGGAACCTAGAGGAGGGAGAAACTCCATCTCGTGAACATCCTCGGCTAAACACAACTAGTCAGCTCAATCCAAGTGCATGCCCATACATAAAACTTGAACATCCAGATATACTCATCTCACTCACCAAGCCACATGAGGTACCGACCTCATCACCAGCAGTGGTTCACAACATAGAGAGCGCTCTCCACAATCACTACCATCCCTGATGACACTCGTCTGAGAGATACAATCCATCTGGTCCCACACAAACATCTCAGATGCTCACCCGAGAGATCATGCTCGTCAGATATTGTCACCGAGGAAACCTCACTGAAACAACATTAACACCAAACTCCTTGGATAGGGGATCGCTCCTAGGGTCCGCTAGGGGATACCAGATCCCAAACCGGTATACAAAGACCTCATAGATAGGGGATCACTACCAGGGTCCGCTGGGGGATACCATAACCTGATCAGGCATTCTTAGATCTCACAGATAGGGGATTACTCCCAAAAGCTGTTGGGGGATACCACAACCTGATTTGGCAATAGACAAAAACACTTCACTCAAGTATAAGATCATCACCCATGTCACGATGGTCACGACAATTCTGAAACCCTATCTGGTACATCTCGCGCTGTAGGGGATCAAAATGACGATGCTGAAACTCTACAGAAACCACACACTGAGTAGGGGATCATATACCTGACAATGCCACAACCCTACTGAGCACAAACCACTACCTAGGGGATCATATTCCTGATGATTCCACAAACCCTACAAGGTTATCCTGCTAGATAGGGGATCACTGCCCTGGGAAAAGCGATCACAGTGATACCAAGAACCTGATCTAGAGAAACGATGCTAGAGGATCCCGCTCCGAGCCCACCAGAGGGATGCCAACAACTCTAATAGATTCAACATCCCATCAAGAGGATCACAAACCTATAATAAAGTTGTGATGTTATACGAACCCTCGTAGGAATGAACCAAGGGAGTACCCTCAACCACTACTGGTCCAAACGTCGCTAACTCGAGCGACTCACCACAACGCCATACCATGCACCTCCAAGGCCGATACCGAGTCCACCAACGCAATCCAAGTAGAAAAACACACAGGATAGGGTGTTTACTCGCCCAAAATGAACAACCGGTGAAAAAGGCACTATTCACCGTAGCTAGCCTGTGTGGGGCCCACAGTACGATCCCGAAACTCATCAAGAAGATAATACCAGTGCGATCCCCTCGAAAAAACAAATGGGATCGACTACTCGATCGTCCCTAATAGACACCAGGTGAAAAAGGTACTATTCACCAAAGCCAGCCCGGGTGGGGCCCACACCATGCTATCGAAACACATCAAGCAGATCTCACCTTTACGATTTCCTCTAACAAACTCACAAGATCTACTACTTGTTCGTCCAAAACAGACACCCGGTGGAAAAGTCGTGTTTCTTCGAAAATGCCAAAACCCATCATAGTGGGGGCCACACTTTGTGATTAGTCAAAACACTTGAAAACCATCAAGGAAAGTATGTCGTGCCATTAGGGTATTAATTCCACTGACGGCACATCAATAGGACGCTCCGGGTAGAAGATACAACAGCCCAAAGTCGAATAATAATAAAATATCATTATTTTATTCGACATTTCTAGAACCCGGGCTATGTTCCCAAACTTCGAAACCCCCAAACCCACAACGAAGGGTTTGCCTCGTCGCCAGGGTCGCATCGCCGTAGACGACACACGATTCTGACCTCCCGGGAGCAAGATACAGGGGTTTTAAAACACCCGTGTACGAGAATAGGGTCGGACCGGCCAGAACCGGCCGGTCTTGACGGCCTGGGCCGGCCCGCACCGGCCGACCCGGCCACCGTTGCCACCGACCACTCTGTCTGTCGGACCTCGCTGATGCTGCGCGGTGCAATGTGCGCACGTGCACGACCAACCCCCACTCGCGGGGTTGCTGCTAATTGGCGGCCGGACCGCCGCCCCTGGGGCGGTTCACATTCTTCACTACGGCCCGCCGGCTACGAAACTTTTGAGGGCCTCCGTGGGCACCCTGGGGGTCCAAACGTACTTCTGAAGCCATCTGCGTGCCCCCTGGGATGAGATCTAAGCATCTTCTAGCTGAAAATGGAGAAAATCCAGACCAATCTGGATCCAGGATTTCAAAACTCAAAACACCTACATGTTGGCGGATCGCTGAAGCTTTGGGTGCAGAACGACGCCCACGAGGCCCTTAAGCTCAATCTGCTGATGATCGGCACAAAAAATGGATGTCCATTGCTTGATTTGATGAAGAATGGAGGAAGAGGGGGAGGGGTTTCGTCGCCTGCGGGAGGAGGGATATGGGAGAGGGCTTGATTGATTTTTATTTTTTATTTTTTTAATAAAAACATCATCTTAACTCCCCGCCAACACGCCTCTGACCCAACACCCAGTGCTGACTAAAATTATTTTGTACCTAGGGTAAAAACAGCGTTCAGAACGCAATGGAAGACTCAGATCTTCGATCTGAGACTCCATTCAGAAGTTATTCGAGATGACGCTCATAAATAAACTCTTCCATTTATTTATGAAAATTAACCTGGTGGCTTTTCTCATAGAAGGCCCACACCCGCAAAGTTTATACCCCTCTTAGGGTAAACGTCATGCTCTGGACGCAATCATGCCCTCAGATTATTTTTCTAAGCTACCGTTTAGGAGATAACACACCCCCTCCACGTGCATAATATAAAAATACTAAATATTTTTATAAAATTAATTCTGGGCGCACCGGGCCTCGGAATCGCACGTCATCTTCACGCCTAGATCTGGAATTATTTATAGGAATATTTCAAAGTCTGACTGGGCCTAAACACTAGTCTCTACACCACATCCCTTGAATCACTCATCAAGATTAGAATAATCTCCCAATATTTTGAGTTGATTCATGTCTTGGGAAAGAAAATGTATGGGTGGGTATGATGAATATAATATTCAACTTCCTCAATACTCCCACTTTGATGATATTAATGCTATCTATGTACATACGTAAAGACCATACACTATAATGGTGGCACATAACTGTTCCAAGAAATTAGATTAAGGTATTATATGGGTGGGGTTTGAGGATTTTTTTAAAAGGGTATTATCTACACACATTCTAGTTTGTGAAGATGGTGGACATATTCTAATAAAAATAAGGTAGTATATCATTGACTGGATATGACCCTCAGTTGATTAACCTGGTTTATTTTACACTACATGTAGTTTCTATCACAAGGAAGAAGACATGTATATTAATTTCAGGACTCTGGAAATATTTTTTCTCTAAAGTACACACGATCTATATTATAGATAATCTAAAAATTATAAATAAGTCATTGGGGGAGAAAGAGGTCTAGTAGGGAATCCACATAGAGCGCACACATCCGTCCATCCAAGTGAAAGAAGGAAATCTAGTGAAAGGAATAATAAAAAATTGAAGAGTTACTCCCATGGAACTAGGGAATAAGAGTATAATTCAACTAAATCATTATCTTATCCACTCCATTTTGTTAATGTAAAAGGATAATTTCAGTTTGACTATCTTCAAAAAAAGACGAAGGAGTGTTCATCACAACAATAAGAATATCATAGCTATGTAAAAAAGGTAAATCTTAAGAAATATTCTTCTAGATCTACAAATTAAATAGGAAGATATGGGTTGATCTTGTATCATACCTCACATGATTAGTCCAGAAAATATCATCATAATAGTTCTCTCACTTAGAATCAGATATACTAAGATAACTCCATAAACACTTAGATTTTCTAGATGGAACCACAGAAAGGGTTCAAGGACTATTATATAAGAGATGATTGATAGTTATATGGATTTGATCAAGTTATTTTGGTTAAAACACTAGGTCCCATTATGTTGTGAGGTACCATTATTTTTAACTCAACCCTTATTAATATCCATTTTGATATTGGTGAATCAAATTATTTTCCTACTTCTTCTATAGATAAAAATTGGTCTTACACATGGAGAAGCCTCATATAAATAACATTAAGGAACCTCTCAATCATAAGGAATACTAAGTATTCAAATACAGAACTTATACCACTACCATTGATGACATATTTTTCCCCAGTAAGTTTATTATCTCAAAGATGGATAATTTTGATTTAGTATTCATGATGGACTAGTTAGTGGAATTTAAACATTATATTAGTTTATATTATTTATAATTAACTTTAAAATCACTTAATAGAGTTGATATTTTATTCAATTGGGATTTGGATATGAAAACTGGAAGAGAATTACCTTCAGTGGTAGTATATGGAACCTTTTCTATTTAGCTAGTAGAAATAAATTTAGGCACTATAGATGAAACAAGAAATAAGACTCTTCCTACAATAGTAGACCAATACTCAAATGTATTTTCGAATGCTTTCATTCATCTAACCACGAAATAGGTAATCAAATTTTTTATTGATAAAAATATGGGAAAAGGACCTCTTTCAGTTCCATCAAATTGAAATTATCCAATAAGTTCAGGGTAATAAAATTTCTTATTATAATAAGTGGATATAAAGGGTTTCATTAGACTATGTAAATCACCTTTCGCTGCTCTAGTTCTATTTGTATAGAATGTAGATAGTTCACATAGATTTTTTGTAACCATACTGGGTATTTTGACTCATTTTTTTTTAATTTTTTGATGATATTTTGGTTTACTCCCAAATCATGAATGACAATGAAGAGAAACTGATGATTGCATTGAACAAATTTCATGATCACTAATATTATGCTAAAATTTTTAAGTGAGGCTCCAAAATATAAGAAATTTCTTTTCTTAGGAATTTCATTTCTAAGGAATATGTTTCATTTAACCCTAGGAAGATAAAATACGTCATTTATTTTATGCCACCTAATAATGTCTTTGAGATAAACATTATCCTAGGATTATATTAATATCATCATCAATTCCTTTAATATTTATATTTTCATGATTCTCCCATGACTACATTAATGAGAAATGGAATTCCATTCCATTGGACTAAATATTTTCATAAATACTTTCATAAGATTAAATATAGGATCAATTTAGTGCCAATCCTTACCTTAAATGAACCAGGTCAGGGTTTTGTGGTATATTGTATTTTTCCTTGTTCAGAACTAGTTTGTGTTCTTATATAGGTGGGATATGTTGTGGATTATATCTTGATAGAGTTGTAAATTAATGAATATTATTATCAAATTCGTGACCTAAAATTAGTTTTTGTAAGAACCCGTATTTTCACCCGTTGTATTATTTGAGTAGAAATTGGAATTTATCCTTTTAGTGGTAGTCCATTTTGAAAAAAAAATAAAAATGAAATTCTAATTTTTTAAGTGTTCCAAAAAATATTGAATGATATTTAATGTTTGGATTATAACTAGGGGTTCAGGGTGCACCAAATGAGTGGTCAGAGCCCGAGACCAATGAAAATAACTATAACTGCTCATTTTCAACATGATTATTTCATTAAAAATGTGATATGGTTTCATGGGTTGCTTTGGAGTGATTCAAGGTCTATAAATAGGGATTGGGGGCTAGGATATTAATTAATGGTGTCAAACTATGTTACATGTCATGGAATAGCCTATTTTGTCCCAGTAAATTTGTTTCCCAAAATATTAATGTTGTGAAATGTGATTTAATGTGGGGAATTTCTACTAAGATATTTTTCAAGGGGGTTAAAGTGAAAGTATTGTTTCTAAAACCTAGGAATTTTATTTTTTTGTAACCCTTATGTGGAATGTGTCTCGAATGGATATTTCATCATTTAGAAGCCCTTCTGATCCCATATCTTTACCGATTAAAGCACCATAGGTTGTGATGGATTACTCCTGATGAGTTCTAGCCAATGTGATCCATCAATTTTTCCAATTATCCTTAAAATATCCTTTATTAATTTTTTGTGGATATATTTAGATTGAGAAATTTTACAGTGGATCTACCAGATCATGATGGGGTTGTCAAAGGATGATGAGATCTCAGATTGACATGGAAATGGGATTTCCCATGGTGTTGAATGTGATTCATTGGAGCATAATATGTTAATGGTATGTCATTGAATTTCTCTTTTCAAGGTTTGAAATATAATTATATTAAATTAGGGTTTTTTCATGAATGATATTTTTCAGAGAAAGGAACCAAAAGCAAGTGGTGGACCAACCAAATATTGTTGGTCATTATTATAACTAAGAGATTTTGTCTGCTGAGTCTCTTAAAGGTTTTTTTCATCACTGTTGATGTGAGGTTCCATTTTATAACTTAATTAATAATAATTTAGTTATAGCAAATTAATTTGGATACTTTTTCCTAAGATAGGAATACCTGGTATTTATTAAATACCAAAAGGAGTTGGTAAACATGAAAAAATTCTTTAGACCTTACTTATCTTTGAGTAAAATTTGTTTGGGGTTTTTAATATAGAAAAATACCTTTTTGTTTGTTTCAATTTTCAATAATATTAAATATGTATAATAATATAGGCACATCATTCATCTGACCTAATAAAATTGATAGCCACTAGTTTAATGAAAATATATGCATAGACCTCTCTCAGACTTTGTTGGGTTCATTGGTGTTTAGACTAGGAAAATATGCCACTAAGGGGAGTGTCAATTCTTACCACCTTGTTAGATCATGAATAAAATGAACCTATATCCCCTTAAATAAATGTATTTTGAAAATGGTTTAGTTTGACCATGTAAACTAGTGGGCATTTGAATTAAAAACATGGTTTGATATGAAAATTTATTAAATTAATAATTGTGATTATCAATTTTAGAATTAATAACAGGGAATAAAAATAGTAATTTATTTATGTAATTAGAGTTGTTATAAAGAGTAAATGAAGGAATAAAATGATGGTATGTGTAATGGTAATTGTTCATAAATGATATGTGAAATAGAAATATTTAAAAGTATTATGATAATTGATAACTTTAATTTGAGTTTTCATTGTATTGGTTTTGGAATGAAATATGAAAAGGAGGTAAATGGTTTGATGAATTGTTATGTAATAGGATTAGCATATTAACTTGATGAGTAATGGATATATTGGAATTTCAAAAGAAATTTTGTAAAAACGATAAATGAACAGAATGATTTTTTATTATTCTGATAATTGGGAACCTAAAATTATGGAATGTAAATGGATGAGTAATTGGTGATTAGATTAATTGAATATTATTAAATTTTATGATATATTTGACCTTATTTATGTGTGATAATGTGTTATATTTTCTTGGCATTTTTTCTTGTTTGGAATTTAAGTTATGCTGAAATACTTTTACAAAGGGCTTGCACCTGGTTATGCTTAAATTATTATATAAAAGGGTCATAGTCAATTATGATAAAATTATTATATAAAGAGATCACATCCAGTTATTATGAAATGATTATATAAAGAGATTGAACCCAGTTATACAGAAATGATTATATTAAGGGATTGTTACCTATTATGCTAAAATGATTATATTAAGGGATCTCACTCAATTTTGCTAAAATTATTATAGAAATAGATTGTGTCCATTTTTTTGATACACTTATATAAAGGTAATGAGACTAATTATAATGAAATGATTATATAAAGGGCTTGTTCTCAGTTACAATAAAGTTATTATATAAATTGGTTTCACCCAGTTATGATGAAATGATTATATAAAGGGCTTATGCTTGGTTATGCTAAAATGATTACACAATGGTCTTGCACCCGAACATATTGTAATACTTATTGGGATCTACATAGTTAACATATATTGATTGGTAGGTTAAAAACTAGGAGGAGTATGGATATGGTTGAAATGGATCTATGACATTCCAAGAGACATCTAGTAATCTACCAAAGAAAGTTTTGATGACACTGAGTGTCACTCTGAAAATCAATGGTTGGTGGATTTATTTTTTGAGATATATTAATTTATTAAATAAATAGTGTGTTTATTTCTCTATTTCATGCAATATATAATTAGAATGGATTTTTTATCCGCCAGTGGTGATTTCGTGTTGTGTTTTATTCACACCTTTCTCAATCTTCCATTGAACTTGGGTACCCAAGTATCCCTCGTTTATTTCAGGTATTTAGATGGGTTATATCCCGAGACAGTGTGGTCGAGCAGGATTTCTTGGATAGTATTAGGAGATTAGATAAAGTTTATATCATAGATGTTTTGAATTCCTATGGTTTATTTCTTTGTTTCCATTATGTATTTGTAACCTTCCCAGTGGACAGACTATTGTGTGTTTAGCATATTTTTTAGGCCTTTTCCACATTATATGTATTATTATTGGATGTCAATTTATTTTGAAAACTATGATTATTTACTACCATGGATGATATTTAATTATTAATTTTTTGGGGAACTATGATATGGGGGTATAGCCTCACCATTATACCATATTAGGACCTATCTTCTAGTTAGAAATATCTGGTGTATGGGGATATGCGCCTAAGGTCATTTGGTGAACATGTCTGGACAATAATTATAGAATTTTCAAGGGTAGAATGTAAAGAAGTGGTATCAAGGTATTATTTTTATTTTATATAATTGAATTTATGATTTGGTGGACTGGTTATTTAAGAATGTGTTAAACCCTTTAATGGATAATGGGCTAGTGCATCTAGAGCACCTCTTTAGGTGAGAATTCTAGGTTACTGCGGCATGGGAATGTTGTTATAATTTTTATTCTTATATTTGTATTTGATTTAATCCTTGGGTGAAAAACATGCGGTTTTTATGCCTTGATTTATGTTGGATAGATTTCTTTCTTCCTTTTGGAAAGAGTAAAGTGAGTTCATTTTATATGACTCTTGACCTATAGAGTCAAGAGGAATCTGATGTGTCATATCATTCATGTAGGATACACATGACATATAGTCCTATTAGAGTGTTATTTTACTGAAGAAATAGGCACACTTTCTAATGTTCTCATCAAATTCTCATATTCATTTTTCATGTAAGTAATTGGATTCATTATATTCATCTAGGTTAACTTGTATATAAACTATTTCTAATGGAAGGCCTTATGAATCTATAGGGAGACATTCACGAGGATGATGAAGATGACTTGATCTGTATGCACAATAGGTGTTGTAACCCTAGTAGGTCAGTATTACATATTTAAAAACCATTGGACCCCTTATTGGTTATTTTTAGTTGTGAGACCCTAGATATAGATGTTTTGGAATTTTGATTTCACATGTTATTGGGACAAGAGAATGATTGTTTCCCTGCGAATAGTGACCTTATGAGAGGTTTTCCAATAGAATAAGTGATCAAAATTATTTTATTTTATGATACTTAATCAGTAGTGATAGGTTGTAAAAATAGAGTATTATTGTTTTTATTTAAACCCCAGTGTGTTGGTGTTTAGTTTAATTAATAGTGACCCATTGGAGGGGTTACCATGGTGTTGGGGATGTGTTGGTTTATGAAATCGATGAACTATTTGTGTTATGAAGTCTCTATAAAATGCATGGTTATTCCATGGTTTCTTATAAAGGGGATACCTCACTTGATTTTGGTTGTTCTTATGGATAGTTTTAGTGATAAGATCATTTGGATGTTTGACCATTATATTTTGGCATTTTTAGGGTAGAATTTATTACTGACCTTGGATGGCTGAGTCAAAGGGGATTAGAGCATGGATAAATTCTTACAATCGATGAATGATTACCAAGGTCATGAGTGGTCATGTTGTCAGACTTGACTCATGAAAAAGGTCATGTTTTTGGATTGGAACATCATGGATACCTCATGTACAATGAGGATAATGGGCCAGATGGCATGGTCAACCAAATAAATGGGGTTTGATCCTAGTTATAGTGATGTATGAATCAAGTAATTTTGAGTTTATTTTAGTTAATTCTCATAAAAACATGTGAAAATGAAGTTTCTAGAGAATTATATATGGTAGACATGTGATAGATATATGTGATTACATTTAGGATATGGGAATGGGAGTCTCCATTTATGTGTCTATTGATTTTAGTGAAATCGATGTGAAATGTTCTGGTATTTGTGTGACTGTTTTTTTGGAATGGTACCATGGATTGGTTTTGTTTTCATAGAAAATAATTCAGTATATAAAGGTGTAAATTGAGAAGTGTGGTGTTTTTTGGGTTATAGTAAACTTTAATTAAACACTTATTGTAAGAGTGTCTAAGTTATTAGTGAGTTTTGGCTAATGAGTCCCTATTGAATTAAGGAGATGGTGAGTTGATGAGATACTTGTGTTCAGGGAATACTAGGGATTTTGAATGAGTTTACATGTCGAAATAGTAATAAATGACATCATAAATGGATAATTTATGGTGGTAATCATCAAAAACCACTTAATGTACTCTATTTATAAAGAAGAAAAATCCTAATATCCGGACATCATCTTGAGTATGTCATGAGAGCTTCGGCTATACGCCAAGTTGCTTAAATGTATTTTTGGTAATATTAAGGGACTTTTTAGGGTTATACATACAAAGTGGTGTATGGAAATTCATATGATAGGGAGACCAATATTTGATGCTGGAGAATTATCCTCATGTGATAAGGGTCTTTTACTTTGTTAAAATGGTCATTGGATAATCGAGGTGGCATTTAAATCAAGAAAGTGGTAATGTATGATTTATCTAGTTTTTTGGAAATAGAATATGGTGATTCAAATGAGACATTGGATGGAGTTGGTGTGATTTCCTTGAGATCATATTGTTTTGGTAGTAAAGGTAATTCATGTGGTGAGCAATTTTTCAAAAAATTATTCATGGGGTGACCTAGGATTCATGACATGGTTCAAGGGGTGAACCGATTACCTCACTTGATTTAAGGGGTGAATCCTTAATTTTAGGTATGGTTATCAGGGTAAATCAGGTGATTAAATATTCCATGACATGTTTTAGGGTCTGATATATATGAAAAATAATGCTGAAGGTGTCATTTTGGGTTAAATGATTGGGAGAAATGATCAGGAAACTGGAATATCATTTCAGTCATGAGGGGGTATTATGAGGTTAATATGAGACATTATGAAGATATTTTCATCATATGAGAGCCCTATGTATAGGTATTGGATACTTTTTTGTTCCTATTTGGAATAAAACTTGAGATATTGTATGTAACACCTCGAAATTCTGATGCATAACTTTGTATTTGATAGCGTTCATAACAAGCGTTACCAAGCATTGAAGGGAATATAATATCCCAATAATATATTGTGTATTTAATATTTTAAATATATTCAATACATGATATATCTTATAATTAATGTAAAACTAATTCACTGGTTACCAACTAATGAGAAATGGGAAAAATAATCAATTTTATATGAAAAGAAATATTATTATTTTTGTGCTTCCAAAAGAGTTTTATCTTAAAAACAGAAATTAATTTAAATAAGTTAGTGATTTTAATTAAATATTTATGATATATATTCAATAAAATATTTTTTATATACTTCCATAAATTTTTATATGCAGAAGATAATAAAAAACTCTATTTTACACATAAAAACCTATATTTTTATAAAGGAAATTTAACTGCCTTTTAATGGAAAACCCATATTAAATATAAATTTTGACACATTAATTGATTAAATATTTCAAAATAAACTTCATATTTCAAATAAAAATATAATAATTTTTTTAGGTTTAGTTTTTTATATTTTCTAGAACCATATCATTTTTTAATGGATAGTTAAAAATAATGAATTTTAGTTCAAAACCACTTTTTCATCAAATTTTTTATAAAGAAAAATTATGATTTTAATTAGTTTTAATGTTCAATTGGATAATATTTTTGAAAACTAGTACAATTTATTTCATTTTAATCAATTTTATTTTGAAATTTATTATAAAAAATATCAAACTTTTGAATGTTTTTACTTTAAAACCTGCATAATCATCCCACCCGTGCGGTGAATTATAAATTTATTTCTACCACTTGTATGATTGGAATTTGTAAAAATGGATTAGATATTTGGAATAATAATTTCTAATTTCTAATAATACAAACTTTGTTTTTGACCAAAAATAATAGTTAAAGTAATTAAAATTAATTACAATTATTAAGGTAAAATTAAACTTTAGAAAGGACTACACCTTTTGTTTAAGGGACCAAATGGCCTATCCACTTATACAAATCCCATTTCTGGAAATAACTCGTCCATTACCCATACATTAGTTATTTTTCTTTGTTTTTAGGACTTTTTTAGGTAAACACATGGGTACACCTAACTTCTTTTCAGAAATACCATGTGAGTCCTTTTCGTTCCTTATTAAAGGCCACCACCTCTCCCCATCCCTCACACCTCTCAAACCACTTAGTTACAGACAATATAGACCCATATATATTCCCAAAATCCCTAACCTAGACCTTTAATCCAACATTTTTTCATAAATACTTCCAAGGAAGCCTTTTGGTACAAACCAATAGAAGTTACCTGATTAAGAGGTAATGTCTTCTCTCAAGATCTCTAGTTTCATTTCCATTGCCCGCCCAATAAAATATATTTATTAAATGATTATATTACAAAAAACGTATCCTAAATATACTTTTATGTTGTTTTATTATGTGTTAAACCTACACTAATACACACTTCCATCATATGGGTAACAAATATATTGTTTCTGTGTATGACGAACTACTGCCACACGAAATGATGATTGTTCATTGTTACTTTACCAACATTCATGGTTGGAAATTATGATGACAACTCTATTTATATATTTTGTATATTATATTTATTATGTATTTATAATTATTTTATTATTTTATTAAACATACCTTTAATACATCCCATTTTACATTAAATCGATAACATCGTTTGCAGAAGTGTGGACTACTGACCCCTCAAAGAAATGTGATTCGTTCACACTATAAATGGAATGTATAAAGGATGGTTTCAATAAAAAAATGTAAGACATAAAAAACTCTATATTATATTCATGACAAAATTAATTTTTTTTAAAATATAATATATACCATTTTCTTTATTACCCTTTCACACACATAAAAAGTAATAACGTCATTCATAGATATGTGGACTACCACATCATCAACATGATGTGATTAATTTTTCATCAAAATTATTTTATATATAAGTATATATGATTAAATAATATGGTATTTATGATATAATTATAATTATGGAGATATATAATTCAACTTATCTTCATTATATAATGACTATTGAAAAATGAGAACGTTACTCATGTATTTGTACAACCTAGTGTCTCCATGATCATAACATTGATTAACTTTTCAGAACTATATTTAAGGATTATGTTTAAAATAATAATTGATATATAAATATGATAATTATATCATTGTTTTATTTTAGAGATGTTATGAAATTACCTCTTTGAACATAGTTGTCCAACCAAAGTTTTTTTTCATATAAACTGAATTTTGTAAAAACACTCGATATAAACGTAGTTGTTTAATTATTAGTATAAAACATAGTAAAAAAGTGAAATAAATGTAATGATAAACATGAAAAATGAAATCAAGAAATTATAAAATTAACATAATTTTATTATATAGGAGGTTAAAGGATGTTCACCCGAAAGAAAACTTAATGTAAGGGATTCTCATATCACTTTTTACATTTGCAAGGTAAATGTCATGTTCACCACTTAAATTTTTTGTGTGGTGTATCCACTACCCATTTTGTTATATTTTATCTTTAATACTCTTAACTTCATGGTATTTTAAACTTTAATTTAATTTTATTTCTTAAGTACGATTATGATTTAAAATATTTAAAAGTGGTATGGGACTCTTTGTAAGGTTTAATGATTTTTCCCTCAATACTGACCTTAATGATCTTGAAATGGTATTTCCATTCGAGAAAATTATATATAAATTGTTCAGTAAAACCATTAATTTTATATCCTATGGCTATTAATTACCATTTTTAAGTATTAATACCATTTTCTCACTCTTTGGTGCTCAAAATACTTTAGGAAATGTCTTTCATAAAACCTGACTTTGTTTCTCCCATTAGTCAGAGAACCAGTTTTCTTCTAAACCAATGTTTTGTTAAAATGTTTTCAAAGATGTTTTTAAATTGATTTGGTAAGAAATTTTTATGCTTTTTTCTTTTACCAATGTCTTTAATGATTCTTCTTGTCTCTTTTCAAACAAGGAAATTTTCTGAACTTTAACCATGAAAAAGGAATGTTCTTTTAACCTCATATGGTTTGTATAGATTTAACCACCATCACTTTTTTATTATTATTTTTAATATTTAAAAGGATAAATTATAAAGAAAATATTTTCAAAATTTATTTAAAAAAAAGTTTTTTCAAAACAAAATGATATTTTCCTAGAGAATGTTTTCAAATGATCTTTTTATAAGGTTTATATTCATAAATGACAGCAGCCCATTAATTTACTCTACTTCGGCTATGTTTTGTTGATACCATCTTTAATACTACTATAGATGTATTATGATTTATTTGTCAATGGATAGTATTCACATTAACTCACTTTAATTCGCATAGTTCCTTTAAAATATTCAATTTGCTATGATCATTCGACTTTGAATTTCCCCTAAATATCCATATAATTTTTCATAGATATGATTATTTCCTAAACCATATATCATTTATCATATTGTGTTTAATTTGAACATTATTTAATTATTTTGGGAAATATTGATAAAGTCATATACCTTATTTGATATGGATATTTGGTAATGCACATTATTTATTATATATATGAGGAATGCTTTAGACATGAAATACATGGGTTGGGGACCATTTAAGGAAATACCTACAGGTTGGGAACCAATTAATTAAATCCCCTCGATGCATCAATAATCTCATGGGAAAAATTAGTTACCCAAATCGGAAAGGTTTAAACCATCTATTGAAGGTAAAGGAATCATGTGCTTGGGAAACATGGAATTCAATAATTAAGAATTTCCCTCATTTAGATTCAGTTATTATTCATCCATGAGATATTACATCGACATATCTATAGATACATTTAATTTTTAGATCCTCGATTAATGACATTTGTTTAAATTTCTTACCTTTCTATATTGATTTTTCCTTATATAGTTATTTTAATAAAATTTTCTTCCATTTATTACCTTTCCATACTCTTTATGCACCTCCTTCTGTATTTTTTGATTTTATGGAATGTGTTTTCTATTATTTACCATTCCATAATTATTAATCTCATTGATTCATTATTTCTTCCACTATATTATTCCCTTTCTGAGAATTCTAGCTCACCCTTAATATGTTTCTTTCCATAAGAATCCAAGAAAAATTATATGAAAGATATGTTGGGATTTACTAGATTGATTAAAGTCATACTAAAAGTTATTTATTTATAATAATAAAAATATTTTTTAATTAGGGTATTAATTTGTAATATATGATTCATTTATATATCTATTTTACTAAGATTACTAAACTCCTGTTCCTTCATGATTTGATTCCTTTTAATCATGTTAATGTAATTATTAGCAGGCACCAACATTAGGATATTTGGGGTTGGGTCACTACAGTTGGTATCAGAGGAAATTTAGTAGCAACCTTGGGAACAAGATTTAAGAAAATAGAGGTCAGTGAAAATAAATACAAGGAAAAATTTGAGGATAAGTATAAGAGAACAACATAGAATTTTGGTAAAGTATATTCTATTTGGGTCTTCCTAGAAATATATCCCTCTCTGTATACTACAAGTGGATGTGATTGTGATACAAATGTACCTAGGAGTTATAACTCTCACAAGGTGTTCTGGGCCTAACTCAGGGTAACCTGGTACATGACAATGTGTCTTACTGCACACCTGGTTTCACACTCTTGGGGGATATGCTTAGGATAATCCAATTTTTATTTAAAAACAATTATGAATAATCTGAATGGATAATGATAATGAATAATAAAGTTTAAACTTAATCGATTTTAGATTAAAAAATAAGGTTTCATGATTTGGATATATTATAGAAAATTGTACGATTTTCTCACTATTACTATTGTTTCTCACACTATTCTTTTTTGGGTTTAGTCAACGTATGGAACCCGAAGGATTCAAGTTAACATCAAATACTATGGACAAGGTTCTAAAAATGAGAAACCAAATGATGTGTTGACATGGGTAAAGGATATCATGTTTATGCCAAATTAGTTTTCCAAAAAAATTATTTACAATATATACCTTTAATATCTCCCGAACACACCAAATAAGAGAATCATGGAGGTTGATAAGAGATCTAGTGTAGAAATCATAAAGAAAATAAGTCTCAATTTATGAGATGTGAGAAGTGTGGAAGGAGGAATCCCGGGAAGGGTCTCAATGAAATAAGGAAATTCATTTTGTGGGGGAAATAAGGGCATGGAGAAAATGATTTTTAAGGAAAATGAAGAGTATAATGGAAGGAAATGAATCTCATCCTATTGAATCCTTTATAGTTCATTATCATAAGTGTGGGGAGCCTAGAAATTTATTTAATCAATTCCCCATTCTAGAGGATAAACTCTATAATAAGGAAGGATCTATGTGTAAATAAGTGGATGATGTATTTATTTGTTAGGGTTGTATTGAAAACTATTATTAAAAGATTATTTAATTATTAACCATATTTGAAGGATGTCCATCATGTTTATTTTTGAAATTATTCTAATATGGTTTTAGAAAAGCACAATCTATAAGCTAGGTGAAAACCAATAAAATCCAGAAAATTCATGGGTCTTGAACCCATGAATGAAGGAAATTAATGGTTTAATGCCAACCACTAACCTACACAATGTATAAGTTAAATTTTCATTGTTTTAAGTTAAGGTATTTGATGAATAAACGTTAATGATGAACTTGTAGTATCAATTTTGGGGATTATAGATTAATATATTGAAAGTATTGGTTTTGGAAGATTGTTAAAGGCAAATTATTAGATTTTTCACTCTTTTATAGGCCTTAAAATCCTTTAATATTATATTTTAGTGCTTCAGACATAAAAAATTCATTATTATTAATTTCTGTGAGTATAGGGATGAATTATAATTTGATCAAAGAACAACCAAAAGTTAGTATTGTTCATATGAAATTAAAACCTATCAAGTATGAATATTTAGTTATATTCTTAGTCTGTAAAATAATTACCCAATATTAGGAAAATGAATTAGATATAAAATGTTTTCTTAATACCTTAATTTTTGTTTCACTGATATCCTTATAAATTATCATAGATTTATGGAATTAAGGGCCTAAATTTTCTATTGATAGTTCACTATTTTATGATTGATTACATCAATAACTCCCTATAAATATTTATTCTTTTCTTCCAATTATGTATCTCTACTTTCCACTAATGTTCTCTTACATAGAGACCTTGTTACATGGTAGTCCATGGGACATTTTTGGTTCACATTATCTCATTTCTTGAGGATGTTTTATAAACCCCTCTCATGATATGGGACATCAATATAGAAAACATCAAACAATATATCCCCAAGATGGAATTTAAATTACGAGGATGTAATTTAATTAAGGTGGTGAGAATGTAACACCCAAAAATTCTAATGTATACTTTCTATTTGATTGCGTGCATGAAATGCATCACCAAGTACATAGGAGAATATAATATCCTGATAAATATATTCAATAAGTTATATATATTGTAATGAAAAAACCCTAAGTTATCTTATGTTTCCCACAAGAGTTAACTTCTTAAATAGCTTATGTTACATGCAAGGGAGGTGTTCCTTGATAGCTTATGTCACACACAAGACCAAGTTTCACTAAATAACAATGTATGATTATTAAAATATTATTATTTACTATAATATCATATAACCTATAACTGTTATGTTAGCGGTTATGAATTTTATTGACTAAAATATAAAAATTTATGTTTTATATAAATATACAATTAATTTATTGGTTAATATAATATCATATAACCTGCAAGAGGATGGGTCACTCAGATGACCGATGCCGAGGTGGTTACACAGCACGGTTGGGAGAGGAACATCGTAGGAAAGGAGCTCTTGGGATTCCAGGTGTTAATGTTAGCAGAAAATCTGTGGGGGATGTTTTGGAGATGGACAGGGACGAGAATTTGGCCAATCCTAGTGTAAAAGGGAAGGTCTCATGTGAAGCTGGTTTGGCTGTGGAGAGTAATGCTACAAGGCCTACCAGGGATGTTTTGCAGGATGTTATAAATCCTCCCGGCTCAATGATAGAGCCAAGTTTACAGTAGGCTGAGGTTGAAGGGGCTGCAAATACAGAAGAAGTGGCTGCCATGGCAGGTGATAGGAATTGTTCCAGCTTGGACCCTTTGGCTACCCCTTTTATTTCATTAAGTAACAGGTTTAATGGTCTGGCCGAGGATTTCTTGGCTGAAGAAATTGAGGAGGAGGAGGCTGTAGGGAAGGGGGATGAGTTGGTGGTTTTGGGAAACCAACAATATGGTGTACTGGTTACTAAACAGGATAGCCAAGGTAAGGAGCTGGAGGAGGTTCAATCAGGGGATGTCTTGGGTCAGAACCACGATGTCCATAACATCCCCATTTTGGCCACGAGAGACTCTCTGATGGTAGGTGCATACCAGAGGTCTGGAAACCCACAGGCTGGTGGTTTTAGGACAGAGGCACACTCCATGGACGTGGTGGACACTCCTTTAGAGGATGTTCGGCTACCTTTGAGTGAGAATAGAACGCCAGGACAAAGGAGGGACTGCATCTTTGAGCAGCCTGGAGTGGGAAAGGAGAATTATAAAGGTAAGGAGATCCAGAGTGCTCCGGGTTGTCGGTCCTTCAGTGAGATTGTTCAACAGGGGACTCAGAAAGAATTTGCAGGGGAAAAAATGTTGGCTGTAACTACAAATAGGAGATCAGGGAAGGACTATTCCTATCTCCCGCACCCAATGCGGACCCGATCTGCTTCAAAAAGGGAGAAGCAGGTGACCCTTGCAATCAAGAAATGCAGCGGGATTAAGAAGACTTTGCCAGACATGGCTGCCTTGGAGAATCTTAGAAATCGCGTTCATAGTGCAAGTTTCTGGAGAATCCCGGAGTGGGAATCAGCCACGGGGGAAGAGAAATCGAGTTTGGGATGCGGTGAAGACTTCGGGTACTATGACTTTTAATTTTGTGCTCCTTAGTTGTACTCTTTTATGGTTTGCTGGATCTATTTTTTTGGGCACCGGACACCCCTAATCCGGCTTTATAAAATAAAAAATAATAATTTTCAGGATATAAAAATAAATATTATTATTTTTACCCTTCAAAAAGAGTTTTATCTTAATGAAAATAATTACTTTCAATTAGTTAATGATTTTAATTAAATATATATGTTATATATTCAATAAAATATTTTTTATATTCATCCATCAGTTTTTGTATGCATAATAAAAAAACAAACTCTATTTTACACATAAAACCCTATAATTTTATAAATGCAATTTTACCGCCTCTTAATGAGGAACTCTTTTTAAATATGAATTTTTATACTTTAATTAATTTAATAATTCAAAATAAACTTCATATTTCAAATTGAAACATAATAATTAGGTTAGGGTGAATTTTTTATATTTTTTTGGAAACATATCATTTTTTAATTCATAGTTAAAAATACTGAATTTTAGTTCTAAACTGCTTCTTCATTTAATATATTTATAAGGTTAAATTATTATTATAATTTTTTAATGTTTAATTATATATTAGTTTTATAAATTAATACAATTTATTTCATTATAATCAATTTCACTTTTAATTTGATTATAAAAACAAAGCAAACTTTCAGACATTTTTACTTTAGAAACCCGCATTATTGTCACACCTAAGGGATGAATTTTAAATTTATTTATGCCACTTGTATGATCGAAATTTAGAAAAATGGATTAAATATTTATAATCAAAATACTTTTTGATATCTAATTATACTAAATTTATATTGTTTCAAAATTATTAGTGAAATTATTAAAATTAATTACAATTATTAAGGTAAAAGTTTTCTTAATAGAGGACTAAAACTTTAATTTAAGGTCCCAAATGACCTAGAAACATGTCCAAAACACATTAGGGGGACATAATTCGGATATGAACATTCCATTATTGAGTTTTTTCTGGGGTTTTAAGATTTTTTCGGGAAAAAACATTGCTACACCTAACTTCTTTTCAAAAATACCAAGCGAGTCTTTTTCCTCCCTTATAAAAGGCCACCACCTCTACCCATTCCTCATACCTCTAAAAACACTTCGGTTCATCCCTGATCTGCACATATAGATTACTAAAAATACTCCCATTTACCTTTAATCCTACATTTAGGAATAAAACCTTATGTGGAATCCTTTTGGTACAAACTAAAAATAAGTTACCTGATTAAGAGGTAATGTCTTCTCTCAAGCTCTCTAGTTTCATGTCAATTTCCCACCCCTAAAATCTCTTTATTCCATGATTATATAAAAAACTATCATAAATATATTTTTGTAGTTTTATTAAGTGTTTTATGTACAATATCACACACTTCCATCAAATGGGTAACAAACTTACTATTTCGGTGTACGAAGAACTACTATCTCATGAAATGATGATTGTTCATTTTTCCTTTACTAACATACATGGTTGGCCATTATGATGTACAATCTGTTTATATATGTTATATATGATATTTATTATGTATTTATACATATTTAATACTTTTATTACACATACCTTTAATATTTTCTATTTTATGTTAAATTAGTAACATCATTTGAGGAAGTGTGGACTATCGCCCCCTCTAAGTAATGTGATTCATTCACACTATAAATGGAACATAAAAAGGATGGTTTCAATTAAAAATAATACATTAATCAAAGAAAAAAACCTTTTATTTTACTCCAATTAGGTTATGTAGTGTTCATTCCATCTTTAATATTCCTATGGATATATTATGATTGATTTATATAAGGATAGTATTCACAGTAACTTCCTTGAATCCCTTTTATCCCCTTGAAATATTAAATTTACTATGATCATTTAAAATGTAATTTAACCTAAATATCCATATCATTTTTGTAGATATGATTTTTTACTAAACTGTATACCATTTTCAAATAGTATTTAATTTTAATGTTATTTGATTATTTGGGGGTAATGTTAATAAATCTGTATACCTTATTCAATATTGAAATTTTATAAGGAAACTTTTTATTTAATATATGAAAAATGTTTTGGACATGTAATACACGGGTTAGGTACCATTTAAGGAAATCCCTATAGTTTTGGGACCTATTAATGAGATCCCCTAAATGCATCGGTAGTCTCATTGGATGAATTAGTTTCATAAATTGAAAAAGTTTAAACTATATCTTAATAGTAAAGGTTTAATGTTCTTAGGAAACATGATTATAAATAATTAATAATTTCCATCGTTTAGTTTCAATTATTATTCATCCATGATATCTTGTGTCAAAATATCTATGGTCAGATTTTATTTTTAGTTCATTGATTAAATGGAACATGTTTCAGTTTCTCACCTTGTTATATTGATTTTTCCTTATCTAGCTATTTTAATGGAATGTGTTTTTATTTTTTACTTTTCAATATTTTTTATTCACTTCATTATCAGTTTGTAGATTATATGGTATTTGTGTTATATTATTTATCATTCCATAATTATTAATCTCATTGATTCCATATTGATTTTTCTATATTTTTCTATCTCTAAGAATTTGACCTCACTCTTTATGTTTATTTACTTGGGAATCCAATAAACAAACTATAAAAGAAATGCAAGAATTTAATAGATGTATTGAAGTAATAATCAAATTCATTTACTTGAAAAATAAAAAAGTAAATGTTGTAATTGGTGTATTCATTTGTAATAGAAGACTCATTTATGTATCCAGTTTACCAAGACAAATAAGCTCTTATTACTTCATGATTTGATTACTTGTAATCCTGCTAATATAATTAGTAGTAAACACTAGATCCATGGAATCTGGGGTCATCTAGGTATATGGTACCAACATTGTATGGTGTTTTATCCCTATTTGGGTACGTTGAGATAGGAACCATTTCAATAGGGTCATGTAACCGATGAGAATTTTTTTTGATGAGAGATCTAGACGGTGAGAAAACTATGGGTTGTAAGTGGTTGTGACAAGTTGGGTTCTATCATGGGGAGTACCATGAAATTTTTTTAGGACTTGGCTGATGAAATTGTGGTTATTCATAAATATATGGGTATTGAAAGAGACATATAGTGGTTCAGTGGTGGTTATGAGCATTGGATCAGATTTTGATGAAAAATTTAAATAATATTTGTAGAGGCTCAGTGAATGATCTTTCTGAATTCTAGAGTACAATGTGGTGGATTGAGTGTTGTTTTTCAACCCTTTTAGTTCAGGTTCATCTAGAAAATTCCTAGAAAGGCTTCTTAGGGTTCAAATTTTTTATAGTGGGAAATTTTAAGAACCCATATATGTACTGGATGAGTTTTTTCTATGGGAATTTTAATTTCTCCTTTTGGTGGATAGAACCTTTTGAGAACTAGAATTTGTAATGAGGTTATTAGTGTTTAATAATATCAAGATATTGTTTTTGTATTAGGTTCAATGTCTAGTTGATGACTTTGGGGTCCATGAGGTGACTAAAGGAGTGTTTGGGGACTTAGATAGATAAAAGGAACTGAAAAAACTCATTCACATCATCAATATGTCATTCATGATGTGACATGGTTCCATGGGGTTTATTAGAGTGATTTAAAATGTTAAAATAATTCTTGGAGGCTATGCCTAAAAATTCATGACATGGAACTATGTTTTATGCCATGACATAGGTTGGACAAACCCAATAAATGAGTTTCTTGAAATATTCTTGTTTTGAAATGTTCTTTCACATAGTGAATTTCTCAGGGTATTTTATTATTGGGATTTAAAGTTATGGGATTATTTTGGAAACCTTATAATTTTATTCTTTTATACAATTTATGTGTAATGGGTTGGGAATTTAGATCCTGTGTTTTATGATCCATCTAATAGTGTCTCTTCACCGATTGAAGTGTCACTAATTGTGACGGATTTCTCCCGATAAGTTATAGCCTTTATGATCCCTGTATTATTATATTTTTCCTCTAAATATCATTCATCAATTGGTTTTGAATTTATTTGGTTAATAAATTAGATGGAAGATCTATCAGATCTTGCAGGACTTATCCAAAGATGAAGAGATCTGGGATGGTCATAGAATGGGGATATCCCTTGTTGATTAACGTGAGCCATTGGAGGGATATCCATTAAATGTTTTTCATTAATTTTATTTTATCAAGGTATCTAATTTAATTATATTATATATTTTTTTGTGTTTCCTTGTGATAGGTGTTTTCCCTAGAATGGATCCCGAAGAGTTTTTCAGAACACCCATGGATGACAGCCGTTGTTCTAGCTATGAGATGCTTTCTATGGATTATTTTAGAAAGTTTTTCATTCATCATGGATGAAAGGTTCGAAGTTATAATTTAATTAATTATATTTTATTTATAATTAATTTATTGAGTTTTTTTGGCATGAGGTAAGAAATCATGGAATTTATGGAATACTGAATGAACATGGCCAACACGATCAAAGTCTTTGGACATGATTGGATTAGATTTAACATCATTTGACGTAATAGGTATATTAAAACTTCCCTTTTCTCTATTTAACTTATCTAGTATATGTAATATATTTGATCATGATATCACACCATGGTCCTGACATAATGAAATTTGTATCGACTACTTTAATGAAACTTTATGTATAGACCTCCCTCAAACCCTATTCGACACATTGGTGTTGAGATCAAGACTGGTGTCCCCCCATAGAGTGTTCTAGATATTATCAACTTATTGGAACATGAATAGAATAAAACTATATCCCCTTAATTAAATGGAAATTGTTCATGATATTCTTTAACGATTTGAACTGGTGGGCATGTCAATTGACAACTTATCTTGACTTGAAATTTTTTAGAATTAGTAATTATGATGATTCTCTTAAAAATTAATAAAAATGCTTAAAAGGGATTATATTTTCATTTAATTAGAGTTGGTATAAAGTATTTATGAATTATGGACCTCATGATATGTGTAATTAAAATTTTCTTAAATGATAAGTGAATTAGAAATAGTTAAAAGGGTTGTCACAATTGATCACTTGGTTTAATTTTATATTTTTTATTTATAATGGTTTTGGCATGAAATAATAAAAACGGGTAAATGGTTTGGTGAATTTGTACTTAATTAGTTGTCATGTTAACATGATGAGTTATAGATATTTTGGAATGTCAACGAATTTTGGGAAATAATGATAAATGAATGGATTGGGTTTCAATTATAATGATAATTGGGAACCTAACATTATATAATATAAATGGATAAAAAATTTGTAATTAGATAACCGAACCAATATGGATTTTTAAGAAATATTTGACTTGCTTTATGTGTTACAATGTGTTATATTGGGTTGAATTTTTCTTAATGTTGTGACTTCCAATTATGTTAAAATGCCTATATTAAAATATTCCACCTGATTATGTTGAAATTCTTATATTATGGGATTTCACCGGGTTGTTTTAAAATTATTATATAAATGAATTTAAATAAGTTATGATGAAATGATTATTTAAAGGGATTTCATATGGTTATGTTGAAATTCTTATATAAATGGATTCTTCCTATTTAGGATGAAATTATTAAATAAAGGGAACATGCCCAGTTATACAAAAATGCTTATATAAAAGGATTATGCCCAATTATGATGAAATGGTTATATAAAGTCATGGTTTATAGTAATGATAAAATTAATATATAAAGGTATTTATTTTGGTTATATCTAAATGATTATAAAAGGCTTGTTATTGTTTATGGTGAAATTATTATATAAATGGATTATGATCGGTTATCATGAAATTCTTATACAAAGGGCTTGCACCTTGACATGTTGTAAGGGAACTACTTTATTCACCTCTCACTATTGGAAGGATAAACCCTATGAGGCTTATGTTTATGGTTGGAATGGTTATAAAACATGCTCAGAGACATCCAACAACATACTGAAGTAGGTTTTGGTAACCCTAAGTGTTACTTGAGAAATCAATGGTCCATGGGGTTATTTTATGATCTATAATAATTTATTAAATTAATACCTATGTCGATTACTCTATTTTAGCCACTATATACTTAGCCAAGATTTTTATACACTACTGGTAGTGTCCTATTGAGTCTTACTTGCACCCATCTCGGGTCACCATTACGCTTTGGTATTAAAGTATCCCTTATTGGTTTATTTCAGCCACTTGGTTGAGCTACGGTTCGGGATAACATGGTTGAGTAGGATAGATCAAACGATATTAGGAGATTGGATGAGGTTCACCTTTAAGATGATGTATATTCCTTTGTTTTATTTTTTTCTAAAATATATATGGGACTGGAACAATGGGTATACAGTTACATGTTTATCATGGTTATTCATTCCTTTTCTACATTTCATGTATTATTGTTATTAAATGTCTATTTATTTTGTGTACTCTTATTATATACTTACATAGATGATGTTTTGTTATTTATTTTTTATTTTTCACTCGAATATGGGAGAATATTCACCTAACTGTACCATCTTAGACCCCAACTACTAGTTTTTATCCTATAGTGTATTGGGAGGTGTGCATGTGGTCATGTGAAGATCTAGTCTGGCCCCATGTTGTATAATGATATAGGGTGATATGTTACAAATCTATTGGTCCATACCTTAAAAAAATGAAACCACTATCTCTTTGGGTAATATTTCACTATCTTCACTAGTCATAAAATATTGAAACATAACATCTCTCAGAGAGACTTGATCTTGATTTAATGATGTTAGATGTAGTATCTCTCAGAGTATGACTTCTACTTAGTGTATACACCCAAGAAATGGAAGTTAGTAGATATTTATTTGATTCTAAAATCATATAATAAAATGGTCAATAAATATCATGACCAATTGTAGTTGATGAGCATTATTACTGACAAGAATTTAGACTATAATGAATAGAATTACATTTTATTTTTATTCACAATTTTTTATAATTTGATGGATTTAGTCAAATATTCATAACAATCAGATCCAAATAACATCACCATTAGGTTGAAAATAAATAGTGGGAATACCATGAATGATTTTAAAAATGATTAGAATGTGGAATTTTGTTTTCAAAACCAGATTTTTATCCCACAATATTTTCAAGAGTATATTATATCTGTGTGACACCATTAGAAATGGGCTATTCACCTAGTTACACAAACATATATAAGGAAATGAAATAAAAATTTTAATTGTTAGGTATAAAAATAAATATTTTTTCTTGTTTTATGACATTTATCACTTATTACCAGGTAATGGTTGAGAATCAATTTCAAGATGGTATATTCTAATCTATGCCTATACATGTTTATAAATGAGAGAATATTTTCATGGACTTTATTATTGTAATATCATTGAATGAAGTATCCTAGAGTTGGTGATCATTTTTTTATTGTTAAATAGATACAAGACATAAAATCACAAAGTATAGATCAATTTATTATTCATAAAGAAACTGGAAACATTCATGCTTCCCTTATTACATTGGTAAATAGATATAGTACATAAAAAAGAAAATAAATTGTTTCTTTTCACTTATTCAGAGATTTAATCATTACAGCCTGGGGAAGGAAAACAAATAAAAGGGTGATCTCAAATTCTAAGTAAGGGTAATATGAATAAATGACATGTGAAGTAAAGTCAATAAGTCATAGACATTATTCCAAGGTAAATAATCTAAAAAATAATACCGTCAATACACTGAGAATGGAAATGAATCTGTAGATTTTTTTCACAATGAAAGCCTCATGTAAAATTAATAAATGAATAATAAATGAAGAAAAATATTATTTATTTGATATCATGTATCTAGAACATGAACCATTATATAATCAAGATGATTTATGTTTGTGGGTAAAAACCCATCTGATTCCTTTTGGAAACAAAAATGAAGGGTTTGTCCCCAAATTTTTTTTCTCAATAGATCTTTTGATGAATTGAGGGGATATAATGGTACCCATTCATCACTACAAGCCCAAATCATTCTTATTTAGTAGGTTTAATTCATGAAAAATATGACTTATTAAAATTTCCTTAGTGAGTAGAGGATAAAGATTCATTAATATTTCCCCAATTAAGACATCACTCAAAGAAAACACCAAATATAAAAATGGTCAATGGATAACACAATAATAATTTCCATGATACATGAAATATGTATATTTAATGTAATATTCAATGAATTATGATTGTAAATAAATGGGAAGTATACATACACCACACACAAGGTATAAGTGGCGAATAAGGCATAAACAAAGGAAATATTATAATATATTCCATAAAAGAATATATTTAAATCATACTTGGACATTAATAATGGAAAATATGAATAGATCGTGATAAATTCATTCAAACTGAAGTGACAACTTGTAAAGGGAATGTTTAATAAACTTTATAAATTAACTTCTTTAGTGCAATTTAATGGAAAATATTAATGAGGCTTTAAAATTTAAAAAGGAATAATTGTTTGTATAAAATCATAAATGAACAAAGACATTTTTTCATTATAAAACGAGTGATTTAATAAAAATATTTTTTGATTAAAATAGATGGTGGATTGTACTTGAAAATGGTAAATAAATTCGGAAGTTCTATTTAATCGGGCTTGCTTATCATGTGAAATTGAAAAGGATCCTTATAAAACATATATTTCCCATCGAAGAAAGAAGAATCTAGTTAGGTATATATAATTGGAAAATAAAAACATAATTTAGTAAGAGTACATAATGATAATTAATAATTATATTTAGGTAAATAAATAGAAATCATAACACGTATGAAAAATGGAAGTTCTGAGAGAATCCCATACCTTATGTATGAATATGTTCTACACTTGATATTAATGTCCTGGATAATCATATTAAATCAATCAATTAATTAATTAATAAAATTTTATACATTTATTTTATTTATTAAAATTTTTTAAGCTCATTTATGGCCTATTTTTTGAGTTAATGGGTTCAGTTTTTTCATTCAGGAGTGTTTGTTTCCTTCTTTTTCGTGATTTGTACACTTGTATACATGTATGGAAGATCATGTAAAATGGGAATAATTATCCAGAATTAAATTTTTTTTGTTATTAATGGACTTCAAAAAGATAAAATGTTCATAAATTTTATTCTTTTATATTGTATGAGGATAAACTTTTAGATAAAACATTAGTTATAACTATTTAGATTATTTCTGCATTTTTTCAATCATTAAGAACTAGTTTTATTTTATTAATTAATATTATCTATATAAACTACTTATAAAAAATTAAATGTGCTATAAAAAATATATTATAAACTTTTTAACCATAAAAATGGTTTTATTACCAGCCTTGAAGGAATAAATGAAAAAAACATTCCATCCACAAAGGCAGTAAATCAGAACATCACGAACAATGTTTTCATTTTTCGAATAAAATGAAAAAGATAAGAGAATTTATGGGGAAATTTTTATTGAAATTATAAAATTATAGTATATATAAGATAATGGAGTTATAATTCATGTTTTTATAGAGAAGGTGAGTAGATTATAAAAAAATTAAAAAGAAAATAAACAAAGTGAAAGAGGATTTCACCTCTTGAATTATTTTCTTTGAGAACCTCATTAGGGAAATTGGGTTGGTATTTTTTTAGAATAAAACCTCACGGACATGGGGATTATTATTATGAAAAGTATTTTTCAGAAATTGTAAAATCTTCAAGACTTTGGGGGCGTGAGGAGGAGTGGTGGTGAGGGGTGGTTTTTATAGTGGAGGAGAGGGGTGTTTTTTATTATATTCATTAATTGATGATTTTGGGTCAAGAAAATAAATTCTGATTATTACATAACTAAATATAGTAAATATAGAATTATAGTTATAGATTATGTTTATTATATCAGTGATGACTCAAATAATAGTATATTTAACTTATAATGTATATATACCATAATTACTATCATTTACTACTCCCAAAAAATTAAACTATTTTAGAAAAATCTCACAAATTAACACTAAATTTTTTTCAATGTGTATAACTAAAAAACAAACTCCATTTTATGAAAGTAATTTTCTAAATATGATAAATTTAATTTTTAAATAAAATCATCATTTACTCAAAAAAAATATTGATTTTAATATTATAAATGATTTTATAAAACTTTGAAAAAATTATTAAGGTCTCATAAAATTATATCATTATCATAATACAATAAAATATTAAGTTATTATTCGATTTTATTAAAATAAATTTTTTTTAAATCATTATATTAATGATAAAATTGTTAATAAATGTTTATGTTTTATAAAACCAACACTTAATTTATCATTTTTAAAATAATTATTTAATTATATGATAATATAATCATATTATATTCTCATTCCTAACATACCTAAATTTAATTTATACTTTAACAATTTAGGTTTCTATTAAAATAATAAATACAAAATTAATACAATGGAAATGATGGTTTTATAAAAATCATAATTTTTCACTTGTTAATTGGAAAATAAATATTTCTAGATAATACCAAAATTTCACCCTATGCTAATTTTTACATTGAACATTTAAAATTTCATTTCATTTTATTCAATATAAATTTTAAAATTTAAAAAATTTAGTTTTAAAATATGTGCTCCATTAAAAGACGGTAAAACTACGTTTAGATAAAAATATCCCTTTAATGCGTAAAATTCGATTCATTGTTATCTTATGCCTATAAAATAATTTGGTTGAATGTAAAATAATTTTATTAAATATATAATATATAAATATCATAATTTTTTTTACTATCCATTCTCTTTAATTTAATGGCTAGGTTATAATGGTCATTTTAAAATAATGATATTTAATTGTATATCACTGTTCGTTTAAGATTGGTGTTGTGTAAAACCTATGTTATAGAAGAAATTAAATTTAAAAATATAAGTAACATAAAATCATGGGGTGTTACATTATCCCATCCTTCAATAAATTTCATACATATAATTTTAAATTTTACTTTGAAAATCAAAGGTTGATACTTCAAAATTTCTTTGTGGAAAACCCACATCAAAAATAGGGTTAATAAAATATCCTCTTAATAAGAGGGAAATGGAAATGCACAAGTTAACAAAAAACAAGGAATTCGAATATCATAACATTAGTGAGAAGTGAAAATATAGACATGGAAGAATAATCTAACTATCAGAACTGATGGAGAGTGATAGAGAGCATGGTCATTTGAAAGATAACCATCATAAAGTTGTAAATTTGTGATCTGTTAAAATATAATTGATTTCTCATAAATAAAAGTAAATAGATAATGTTTTTGTCCTAAACTATTTTTCTTATAGTTGAGGTATTATTTTAATATTCGGATAAGAACTTGTAAAAATGAACTTACTTAATTACATTCCATCTCATAAGCCTAATTTCATTCTTTGGTTGTGATTCAATATATTTTCACTTCATCCCTTACACATAGAAATGAATGTTCAAGATTATTTTTTCATTAATGAAACACTTTTAATGAATCATTGGGACCTTAATTAATCTTATAACATTTAAATTTTTACTGAAACCAATAAATTTAGCATATGTTATCAACGAACAATGATTTACAATGTTTAACTTGATCAATTCCATAAGTAGTTATTCTCAAGACTCATCTAAAACATGTTTGTCCAAATTTAATGAACAAGAAATTATACGGAAGGTCAAAAAATTTACAAAATAAACTTAATATAATATTCTCAAAAATAATTCAGTTCTTAATTACAAATACCAAATATATGAATACATTGACACCTTAAAACCATAATGAAAAATTTAATTCTTACAAATATGTAAAGAAGATGTATTAAAATACAATCCTTATATATCTCAAAATTCTAATAACATGAATATCATAACATAATTATTGAATCCAAAAACATAGGAGTATTAATAATTCCTCTTTGTATGTAGTAATAGAATAAGATTGATCATGATCCATTAGAATATTTGGGATTATATTTTTTTGATGCTTGAGACACTGATTTGGAGGGTCCAAACCCCTTTTAGTTGAAGAACAACACATTAGAAACCAGTTTATTACCCTTGAAATAAAAGCACGGTGTCATTTCTATCCACACATAAAGAAACTTTTTATTCCTCTTATGAATATACCAATGTGTTTCCTTACACAATAATAACATGGGAGAAAATACTTCTTTCCCTTCATCCCTTTTTCTATCTTTTTTTCCATCTATCTTGTTCTTCTCTTACTTCAATTTGATGTAATAATTCTTAGTAAACTCTTTCACCTTATTTTTAAAATTTGAAAATATCTCATCATACGATGAGATTGTTTTAGAGACTGGCCCCCTTTGAAATGTTGGCTTAAACCCATTGAAGAAATTACCATTCTTACTCTTTGGGATATATTCCTTGATACGATTTCCATTCCTTATACTAGGTGTTATTTCTAAAAAATGGTGTACCTATATTAGATTATAACATTATGAAACATAATGTATAATACCAAAATAGTGATATTATTAACATAAATTGAAAAATTTATGTGTACCTAATCTCATAATTATAAACATGGTTTCTTTGGGGATATATTTACTTTTAAATCCTCCATAATGGTTTGTAAAGAGAATGTGAATTATCTTAATAATATCCCCCATTAGTTTCTAACTAGGTGCACAGTAAGTAACATTTTCATGTAATAGGTTATGACGAGTCAAGCACGAAACACCTTGTCAAAGTTTTTACCCCTAGGTACATCTTTTTCAAGTACACATATACTTGTAGTATACAGACATAGATGTATTTCTAGGAAGGACCATATAATATCTACCTTTCCAAAATTCTACGATGCCCTTTTATGCTTATACTCAAATTATATATTAGGGTTAATTCCTTAATCATGTTACCAAGGTTTATACTAGTCTTCCTCTGATACCAACTATAAAAACCCTGACCCTAGTATCCTAGAGCCAGTTGTCATTTTATTACAATGACATACATACAAGAGATCACATCACCAATGATTGATCAGTTAGTAGTATTAAAGAAACTAGATACATATATGGTACCCTTATTACATTAGCAAGTAATAATAGTATATGAAAAAAATAAACTAATTATTGTCACTTATTCAAATATTTCATCTTCACAACCTAGGGAAGGAAAATAAATATAAGGGTGAGCTCAAATGCTCAATAAGGGTTATATGAAATAATAATAATTTAAGTAAATTCAATAAGGAATAAATATTATGGCAAGGAAAATAATTTTAAAAACACATTCCATCAATACACTGAGAATGAAAATGAATCCATAGATTTTTTTGTACTGAAAACATCCTGGAATATAATAAGAAAATACTAAATTAAGAAAATACATATTTATTGGATAACATGTATTTGGAACATGAACCATTATACTGTCAAGATAGTTTAAGTCTGTAGGTAAAAACACTTGTGATACTGCTTGGAAACAAACATGAAGGGTTTGTGTCCAATTATTTTGTCTCATTAGACCTATTGAGTCATTATACCTATAGATTCACTAAAATTCCAAATAATTCATCATGCATAGATTCAATTCATGTGCAATATGACTTATTCAAATATGTGTATTTAATAGAGTATATAGATTCATTAATATTACTCCAATTAGAAAATAACTCAAACTAAAACCAATATTTAAAAAGGTACATGGATAAGGAAATAATAATATCCATGATACAATAAATATGGATATTTATTTAAATCATTAATGAATGATGATCACAAATTAAAGGGAAGTATGCATACACCACACACAAGGTATAAGTGGAGAATAAGTCATAACCAATGGAAATATCATAACAGAATGCATGAAAGAATATATTTAAATCATACATGGACATTGATAATAGAAAATATTAATATATAATGATAAGTTAAGACCAACTAAAGTTAAAATATATAAAATTAGTGTTTACTAATCTTTAGAAATTAGCCACATTAGTACAGTTTAAGATAAAATATTAAGGAGACATTAAAATATAAAAAGGCCTAATTGTTTTCATAAAACCATAAATGAACAAATATTGTTTTTCATGATAAAATGTATTATTTTATAAAAAATTGGTAGCTTAAAAAAATTATGGGTGGTACTTGGAAATGGATAAGAAATTGGGAAGTTCCCTTTAATAGATATTTCTTATTAGGAGGAATTGGAAAGGGATCCTTATAAAACATGTATTTACCAAAACCTAAAGAACAATTAAGTTAGGTAAATATAAATGGAACATAAAAACATTATTTATTATGAGAACATAATAATAATGAATAATTATATTGGGGTAAATGGAGAGAAATAATAACCTGAATGAAAAGTAGGATTTTAGGGAGAATCACTAACCTTATGTATGAATGTGTAATGAACATGATCTTAATGTCATGGATAATAAAATTAAATACATTAATTAATTAATTAATTAATAACTTCGTATAAATGTATTTAATTTTTTATAATTTTATTACATTCAATTATGTGAAAATTTTTATTTAATAGATTCTATTTTTTCATTCGGGAGTGTTCATTTCCCAAATTTTCGTGATTGGTTGAAAAGCACGGCCGAATGTCGTCTATCGACCGGTCAAAGTTCTGGTGCTCTGCTAATGTGTATAGCAGCACTTGGGTCGAATCCTCGGTGATGATACTTTGAAATAGTCATTTGTTTTTAGTTGATTGTATTCTGATTGGGGGGTTTTTTCCGAGCTTAATTGAAATGACTAATTGATTATGATTGATTTAACAAATTTACAATGATTGGGGTGAGTTCATCATTAGGTTAGTTAATCTTGTGATATCCTTTAGCTTTGCTTTATATTACATTTAAATTAACACCCATGTCACAAGTTGACGTTGATTTGAATTCCCAAGTGTTAAGGCTTTAATCCAAGCCTTAACTTAACTTAGGGTTTTAATCCTGATCATTTATTTTTTTATGGTAGTGTATTTATGGATCCAATAATCCATGTAAACAACACTTTAAACAAAACAAGTCGTTAATCCATGACATGCTAAGTCCAACATACACAATGTTAATTCAACGAATACTCATCGAGCGAAATCTCTCAATCACTTAACATACCTAAATTAAAACTCACCCCAATGAGAGATTTACTCATCCATTAATATCATTACTAATCTGGTAATATATGTTTATGGTGATGAATTATAAAGAGAAGAAAAAGAAAGGGATAAGAAAAGAGTTGTGCACCGAACACACACACGAACGATGATAAGAGTAAAGAAACGGACTTTTTATTGAAAAATAAGGTAAAAGAAGATTATGGATTTCAGAATGAATTATACTACAATAATAACATTAATTTTAAACTATAGAAGGTGGATGAGAATAAGAAATTAAGAAGAATAAAATTGCATTAAAACAGAATTACAAAGACAAACACTTGAAAAATTACAACGATGAAAAATGAAAATGTAAATGAAAACAAAGAGAGGAGAAAGGGAATCTCAAGTGAAAACTTGAGTTTGTTAGATCCTCCCAAGACTTTGGAAGGGCCTTGGTACTGCCAATAAATCCTTATTTGCTCTGAAATGCCAACGCTTTTGAAAAAAGAAGAGGGGATGTATTTATAGCCCGAGGTGGTGGACTGTTTATATTCCAGAAATAGCACTCCACTTGGATCACCAATATGGGCATTCAGACAACCGAATCTTGAGTAATCTAATTCTTGAAAGTTGTATATAAATATTTCTTATGTCTAATGTGAAAATTTGGCCGCCATTGGACTTATTGAGCCAAATTTATGGCGGTGTTAGTAAACAATTCTGATCTGTCCATTTCAATACAGGCTATTTCAAAGTACATAATGTGAATGAGTTTTTGAATAGGAATATACCCTCAAATAAAAATTATTTATTCAAAAAAGTTGGCCGCCCAAATCTCCTTTTTAACACTGAAAAATATTAGCTATAATGGATGTCTACATCAGGACAAATTGAAATATTAGTGTGCTATTTTTAATTCCCAGCCAGAATGGTGGGCTGGACTTCAATGCATCAGTTGGGCCTATTGTATTTGTGATTGGGTTCTGAAATTTTTATCATGGACTCCATGAAAGGTCCTACGAGCTTGGGAGGATACTTAATGTATTTGGACTTCTGGATTGAGCCCAAAAATTCAACCTTCATATATGGTCCAGTTTCTTCACAGTTTATTTTGGTCCTTCTTGTGTGATCCATATGGCCCTCTAAATAGACGCATTTTCCAAAGGTGACTTCTAATGAAATGTTGTAATTGGAATTGGGAACCCTAAAAAACAAGAATCATGCAATTTGGATAATTAGGGTGATATTTATTGTTAAACAATTAAAAAGACTTTAATCTGGATAAATTCAAATAGTGCTCAAAAATTATATTTAATATTTAAAAATTAATATTTCACAACAATTATGCACATTTCATATAAAATCAATAAAGGGAGTATGTAAAAAGATATAAAAATATTAATAACATCAACTACCCCACACTTAGTCTTGTGAATGTCCTCATGTGAAATAAATATAAAAATAAGACAAACTCATTTTCACTCACCAACAAATATTAAAATTTTGTTTTCCCAAAACAGGGGAGTTTTAGACTATTTCACTCATTCATATTGAATTCCACCAAAAATTGTTACATAAATAATGTTCCAAAAACAATTCATTTTTTCATGCTCAACTTTAGACATAGAAAATGGTGGCACTGAAAACTTACTCCTCTCAAGATGATAAAATTCATTTATGGAGGTTCACTCTTTCACCAAAAAAGTGAAAAATCTAAGAGTTTGTAAGAGATCTAAGCATTTATTCCCCATCCTAAACTGCTCAAAAATCAAGAGGTCTTTTTAGGGGTTTTTCTGTAGCTATGGGACGGTAGGAATATTGTATTCAAAAGAGTGGAAAGGGGGGTAAAATACCAACATGAGAAAAGCAATGCACAAATTTTATGAAATAAAACATGGAAGGATATGTAAAAAAATATTTACAGGGGCATGATTGTGTGAATAAAGACACAAAATAGGGGAAAAATGTGATTGGAATGTGAAAATGGAATATTTACAAAACACAACAACTTCTCCCAATGACATAAGAATATATATGGAAAGTGTTCTCTTTTTTTTTGTATTTTTTTTTTTGAAAGTTCAACTTGAAACAGATCTCACACTCATCTCCCAACCCATGTTTGATCTCTTCAGGATACTAATTGTAATAGTTATAACAAGACCAAAGGTTGAGTAAGAGTGATTTTTGACCCATCCAAGACACAACCCATTCTTATATTCACTTTTTTAATTTTTTTTTGAATTTCATTTTTTTTTTTGATTTTTTTGAACACTTTTCAATATCATTTGTACAATAAATTCCCAGATCCCACTGAATGAAAACCTCCCCCCACACTAAAATGGATGCTTGCCCTCAAGCATATGATAACACACCGAAAAGTAAGGAAATGATACCCAAAAATGATATTCATTCCCCCCCCCACACTTAAATTTCAAAAACTTATGCAATGAAAATCCATATTGATATTGGGTGGGATAAGGTATTGGGCTTGTAATGTGGATATCAAAGAAAATGTTTTCATAGGCTATAAGGGGATTTCAAAAGGAGGATTAATCTAAGGTTAATGAGAGGATATTTGGCTATTATTATTCTCATGCGGTTCGAAACAATGCCTCTATCATATTAATGCACACTAAAGTAGGAAATTTAGCTCGAAGGTCCACAAACTCAAGACTCACAAATGGTGGAGAAAAACACACATTTTGAAAAGATGGCCATAGGTGGCCTTGGCATGAAGGCAAATTTTGTTCCTCATGGGTTGGGAAAATCATTTTCCAAATCAAAAATAGAGCATTCAAAAAATTTTGGTTTTGACACAAGATTCTTCATCCAATTTTATGATGAAAACCCAAAATTTTTGAGATGAAACATATATATTGACTCCCTAAAATGGTTGGACAAAATTTAAAAATTAAATGGTGAGTAATTATGAGTCTATGTTTTTGTTTTTTTTTTATGTTTTTTTAGTTTTTTATAAAGACACACCCACACAAAAGAGAAAGAGTAAAAGGAAAAAAATGTGATGAGGAAAGTGGTAAGAAAAAAAATGATAATGAGGGAGGAAGAAGAAAGAGAGAGATAGGGAGAGAGGGAGAAGAAGATTCAAAGGGAAAGAGGTGCCCCCGAGTTTGGATTTGGTGGGTTTCCATCTCCATCCAATGGTGGGTCTACTGTGGATCCAATGGAAGTTGATGTTGTTCCAAGATTGCATGTCCTCTCATTATGATGTTTCAACCGATGTCCATTTACTGTAAATGTCCTTTTGGAGGAGGGGTCTTGGACTTGCACTACACTAAATGGGTAAACATTAGTAATAATAAAAGGACCTTCCCAATGAGAATTTAGCTTACCTGGGTGAAGAAGAAATCGAGAATTGAAGAGCATTGCCTTTTCACCTTCATGAAATAACTTTCTCAGGATGTGTTTGTCATGGATTACCTTAGCCTTCTCTTTGTACATATTGGAATTATCATAAGATTCAAGTCAAAGCTCCTCCAGTTCAGCCAATTGCAACATTCTTTCTTCACCAGATTTTTTACAATCAAAATTATAGGTTTTCACAGCCCAAAAAGACTTATGTTGGATTTCAACTGGTAGATGACATGCTTTACCAAAAACTTTCCTAAAAGGAGACATCCCAATGGGTGTTTTATTGGAAGTTCAATAAGCCCAAAGTGCTTCACCAAGTCTTTCAGGACAGACTTTTCTGGTGGGTTTTACAATTTTCTTAATCACTCTTTTCACTTCTCTATTAGAAAGTTCGGCCATGCCATTTGTTTGGGGGTGATATGCAGTTGATGTTTTATGTACAACCCCATTCTTTTTTCAAAAAAGATTCCATGGTTCTTTTACAGAAATGGGTTCCTAAGTCACTAATCAAGGCACGAGGCATGCCAAATCTATGGAAGATGTGTGTCTTTAGGAACTCACTAACAGTATGTGAATCATCCTTTCTAGTGGGTTTAGCCTCGACCCACCTAAAAACGTAATCAACTGTAAGAAGGATGTATGAGAATCCATTGGAAGGAGGAAATGATCCCCTGAAATCGATACCCTAAACATCGAATACTTCACAGAAAATTAAAGGATTTTGGGGAATTCCATTTCTCTTGGAAATTGTACCAAACTTTTGGCAAGTGGGACATGATTGACAGAAATCATGTGAGGCCTTGAAGAGTGAAGGCCAGAAGAATCCAGAGTCAAGGACCTTTCAGGAGGTCCTTTGTGGTCCAAAATGGCCACCACCAGGCATTGAGTGATAGAATTCTAAGATAGGGGAATGTTCATCTTCATCAACACAGCTCATAATTAACATGTCTTCCCATGTTTTCCAAAGTTTATTTTCTTCCCAAAAATAGTATTTTTAATCACTTTTCAACTTCATTTTCTATTCTTTTGAAAACATTTCAGGAAAAATACCAGAAACCAAGTAATTTACAATTGGGGCATACCATGGTAACTTTAGAGTAAGATATAAAAGGTGCTCAGTGGGGAATTCAGGATCGATGATTTCAGAATGAGAAGAATTATAAATTCTACTCAAGTGATCAGCCACATGGTTTTCTTTTCTTGGTTTATCTTTTATTTCAAGGTCAAACTCTTTGAGTATTAGGATCCATCTTATTAGCCTCGGTTTGGAATCAATTTTCTTGAGTAATAACTTTATAGTAGAATGGTCTGTGAAGATGATGATTTTGGAACCTAAAGGATAGGGCTGGAATTTATCTAAGGTAAAAAACCACTGCTAAAAGTTCTTTTTCTGTGACAGTGTAGTGAGATTGAGTTTCATCCAATGTTTTTGAGGAATAATAGATGAAATGAGGAATATTTTCTCCTCTTAGACCAAGAACAGACCCAATATCTCTATCAAAAGCATCACACATCAATTCAACGGGTAAGGACCAATCTGGGGGTTGGATTATCAGGGCAGATGTAAGAGCTGTTTTGAGTTCAATGAAGGCTCTCTTACAAGCCTCATCAAAATGGAATGTTACATCATTTTGAAGTAGGTGAGTGAGTGGGAGGGAAATCCTACTAATGTTATGAATGAATCTCCAATAGAAACTGTAATTACCGAGAAATGAACGGATGTCTCGAACAGAAGTGGGTGGAGGAAGTGATTGGATCACTTCAATTTTGGAAGGATCGACATCAATACCATCTTTTGAAACTTTGTGCCCTAGAACAATCCCATTTTCAACCATGAAGTGACATTATTCAAAATTTAACAAAAGGTTACACTTGACACACTTTTGAAGGACTAGAGAGAGTGAATGCAAGCACGATTCAAATGACTCACCGTAAATGGTAATGTCATCCATGAAAACTTCCATGCACTGTTCAATGAATTCTGAAAAGATACTCATCATACAACTCTAGAATGTTGCAGGAGCATTGAAAAGTCCAAAAGGCATTCTTCTATATGCATATGTTCCAAAGGGGCATGTGAAAGTAGTCTTTTCTTGGTCTTGAGGTTCGATTGGGATTTGGAAATAGCTGGTGTATCCATCAAGAAAGCAATAGTGTGACTTTCTGTCCAATCTTTCTAGCATTTGATCAAGGAATGGAAGAGGGTAGTGATCTTCTCTGGTTTCGATATTCAATTTCCTATAGTAAATGCACACACGCCATTTGTTTTTCACTCGAGTTGTGACTACCTCCCCATGCTCATTTGTGACAACAGTTATCCCACCCTTCTTTGGTACAACCTGAATTGGACTAACCCATTCACTATCAGAAATTGGGTAGATAATACCAGCTTGAAGAATCTTGGTGATCTCGTCCCTAACTATCTCAAGTATGAGTGGATTGAGTCTTCTTTTTGGTTGTCTAATTGGTTTGGATGACTCCTCTAGATGGATGTGATGCATGCAAAGGGTAGGGTTGATTCTTGTTATATCATCTAGGGTCCAACCTAAGGATTTTTTGTTTTCCTCTAACTCTTGAACAAGTTTGGGCTCCTCGGTTTCAGTAAGTGTGACAGAGATAATGACAAGATATGAGTGCTCATGGAAGAGGAATGCATATTTCAGGTGCACAGGAAGGGGTTTCAGATTAGTCTCATCATTCATTTTTGGGTTAGGAAACTCAGAAATGGAGGATGGGACTTCAGTTGCTTCAGATTCATTTTTCCCAATACTGTCCAAGGTGGAGAATTTTTTATCAGAGTTGAGATGGGATTCAAGATAGTTTTCAAGATCTACTAAATTGATGGAGTCTATGAATGAAAGGTCCACATCAGCTTCACCATTTATGAATTGGTTAATCCTAGTGCAGATTTCACAAGATCCTATCTCTTCAGAATAGGATGAACATGATGGAATGGGGTTCAATTGACTCATAGAAGTGTCCTCATAAACATGGATTGAGAATGTTGAGTGATCCTCAGATGGGTATCACATGGCTTGGAAAATGTTGAACTTGACCAGTTGGTCACCGAATTCCATGGATAGGATGCCTGAATGGACATCAATCTTGGTCCTTGCAGTCATGAGGAATGGTCTTCCTATAATTAGGGGAGACCGAGAAGAGTTCATTTCACCTTACATGTCAAGGACATAGAAATCAACAGGGAAGATAAGATCATTGAATCAGACAAGGACATCCTCAATTATTCCCTCAGGACTAGCTGTGCTTCGATTGGATAACTGAATGACAACACCTATTGGATTTGAGGGACCTAGACCAAGGATGGAGAAGATGGATTTGGGCATGACATTAATTGAGGCTCCTAGGTCTATGAGTGCATTATCAAAGTTGGAACTCCCAATTTGGCATGGGACCGTAAAGGTCCCTAGATCCCTGCACTTTATGGGAATAGACTGCTTGGTGGAAACATTTTCTAAGTTCATAAGCTGCCTCTTGTGGGTGCAAAATTCCTTAAGAAACATGGCATACTTAGGAATTTGTTTTATGGAATCTAAGAGGGGAATGTTGAATTCAACACGTCTAAACATTTCGAGCATTTCAGGATCAGGTTCAAAGGACTTCCTTGGTTTAGAAACAGCTTGAGGAAATGGAATTGGGTTCCTAAGTGGAATTTAAGGAGATGAGGGAATGGTTTCAGGTTCCTTTTCAAGTTTCTTTTTCTTTTCATTTTCTAGGTCAATATTCAAAGGAGGGTTGGAGGACTTATTTTGAAGCATAGAAATTTGATTTCCAGATCTAAGTGCAATTGCACTTACATTACCCTTGGGGTTGGGTAATTGTTGAGATGGAATTTGGGAAGAATTGGATGGTTGCTGCTGACTAAGGTGGGATGCAAGTTGACTGATTTGGGTTCCAATGTTCTTAAGACTAGAACGGGTGAAGGAGGCAAGAACTTCAACAACACTTTCCCATGGTTGCTTGGAAGAAGAGTCTTGTCCCAGATTGGGATTTCCTTGATTTTGGTTCTTGGGAAATCGATTGAATTGGTTTGGGAATTGGGAAGGCTCACTAGGATAGTGAAATCCAGGAGGATGAATATGAGGATTGATCCTTTTAGGTTGAGGGACAAAAGGATAAGGTTGATGGGAGTTACTACCACCTTGACCATATTGGAATTGGTTTGGGTTTTGAGGATGGAATTGAGGGGGGTGAGACATGGGGTTACCATACCTCAATCCTTGGTTAAATTTAGAGGAGAAGGTCTTAGAGTGAGGTTGGTTGAAGTTTCTAACAAACTGACCTGATAGTTGAGGACTGGCATTCCACTGAGCATATACTGCATTGAGCTCCAATGGTCCAGATGAATCGGATTGATCCTCTTGAAGTTGTGGACATGTGTCAGTTGGATGAGATTGAGAGTTGCAGATTCCACAGTTTTTGATAGGTCCAAGAAATCTAGATTGTGGAGAAGACGGGGTTGGGGATTTGGTGGCCACGGATATTTGCCGCACAAGACCTGTAAGCTCACTCATCCACTCGGTCATCTTGTTTGGCTCAATTGATTGATTATCATGGGCTTGTTTGACTTGATCATGTGCTCGAGTATGGAATTTTTGTGTGTTTGCAGCCATGTTACTTGTGAGATCTCTTGCATCTTCAGGAGTTTTATCAACAAGAGCACCACCACTAGCGACATCAATGAGTGTTCTCTCCATATCCAATAACTCCTCATAGAATTATTGTATCAAGAGTTGGTCAGAGATTTGGTGATGTGTATAGGTTGAAATAAGCTTTTTGAATCTCTCCCAGTACTCATGGAGTGATTCACTTGGGAATTGACGGATACCACATATTTTCCTTCGGATAGAAGCAGTATGAGAAGCAGGAAAAAATTTCTCTAAGAAGAGTCGCTTCATGTCTTTCCATGTGGTTATAAAACCAGGAAGAAGGTAGTAGAGACATGACTTAGCAGTGTTAGCTAGGGAGAAAGGGAATGCTCGAAGTTTGATTTGTTCTTCAGAAACCCCTTGAGGCTTCATGGTAGAGCACACCACTTGGAACTCTTTAAGGTGGAGATGTGGATCCTCACCGGATAGCCCGTGAAAATGAGGGATAAGATGAATAAAATCCAATTTGAGTTCAAAGTCAAATTCTATTTTTGGATATTGAATACCAAGAGGTTGGTAATTCATATATGGGGTAACGAGTTCTTTAAGGGTTTGTTCCCTAGGATTGGCCATTTCAAATTCAACTGGTTGGACGAGGACTGGTACTTGAATGAGTTGATTATCTCTTATGTTCCTCCTATGATGGCAACGTGTTTGCTCAATTTCAGGGTCAAATAAATCCGAGGGATTGTTTGGAAGGCTATGGGGCATTCAGAGAGATTTTGGAAGATAGAAGAAGACATGTTTTTCTTTGTATCTTTTTTTCAATTTCGTTTTAAAATTTTGTTTTTTTGGGTTTTTATTAAAATAAACAAAAACTAATGAGTACATAAATCACCATCCCCGACAACGGCACCATTTGAAATGCATGGCCGATTGTCACCTATCGATCGATCAAAGTTCCCGTGCTCTGCTAATGTGTATAGCAGGACTTGGGTCGAATTCTCAGCGATGATATTTTGAAATTGTAGTTTGTTTTTAGTTGATTGTATTCTAATTGGGGATTTTTCTTGCAGAGCATAATTGAAAGGACTAACTGATTATGATTGATTTAACAAATTCATAATGATTGGGATGAGTTCATCATTAGGTTAGTTAAGCTTGTGATATCCTTGAGCTTTGCTTTATATTGCATTTAAATTAACACCCATGTCACAAGTTGATGTTGATTTGAATTCCCAAGTGTTAATGCTTTAATCCAAGCCTTAACTTAACTTAGGGTTCTAATATTGATCATTTCTTGTTTATGGTAGTGTATTTATGGTTCCAATAATCCATGGAAACCACACATTAAACAAAACAAGTCATTAATCCATGACATGCTAGGTCCAACATACACAATGTTAATTCAGCGAATACTCATCGAGCAAAAGCCCTCAACCGCTTAACATACCTAAATTAAAACTCACCCCAATGAGAGATTTACTCAGCCATTAATATGGTTATTAATCTGGTAATATATTTTTATGGTGATGAATTGTGAAGAGAAGAAAAAGAAAGGGAAAATAAAAGAGTTGTGCGCCGAACACACACACGAACGATGATGAGAGTAAAAAAACGGACTTTTTATTGAATAATAAAGTAAAAGAAGATTATGGATTTCAGCATGATTTAAACTACAATAATAACATTAATATTAAATTACAGAAGGTGGATGAGAATAAAAAATTAAGAAGAATAAAATTGCATTAAAACAGAATTACAAAGACAAACACTTGCAAAATTACAATGAAGAAAATTGAAAATGTAAATGAAAAAAATAGTGGAGAAAGGTATTCTCAAGTGAAAACTTGAGTTTGTGAGATCCTCCCAAGTCTTTTTCAGGGTCTTGGTACTGCCAATCAATCATCCTTTTCTCTGAAATGCCAACGCTTTTGAAAGGAGAAGAGGGGATGTATTTATAGCCCAAGGTGGTGGACTGTTTATATTCTAGAAATACTGCTCCACTTGGCTCACCGATATGGACATTCAGACAACCAAATCATGAGGAATCTCCTTCTTGAAATTTTTATATAAATATTTCTTATGTCTAATTTGAAAATTTGGCGTCCATTGGACTTGTTGAGACAAATTTATGGCGGTGTTAGTAAACAATTCTGATCTGTCCATTTTAATACAGACTGTTTCGAAGTACATAATGTGAATGGGTTTTTGAATAGGAATATTCCCTCAAATAAATATTATTTATTAAAAAATGTTGGCCGCCCAAATCTCCTCTTTCACACTGAAAAATATCAGCTCGAATGGATGTCTACATCAGGGGAAATAGCAATATTAGTGTTCTATTTTTAATTCCCATCCAGAATTGTGGGATGGACTTCAATGCATCAGTTGGGCCAATTGTATTTGTGATTGGGATCTGAAAGTTTTATCATGGACTCCTTGAAAGGTCCTCCAAACTTGGGAGGAGACTTAAGGTATTTGGACTTCTGGATTGAGCCCAATAATTCAACCTTCATATATGGTCCAATTTCTTCACAGTTTCCTTGGGCCTTATTATGTGGTCCATATGATCCTCTAAATGGAATAATTTTCCAGAGGTGACTTCTAATAAATGTTTGAATTGGAATTGGGAACCCTACAAAACAATAATCATGCAATTTGGATAAGTAGGGTGATCGTTATTGTTAAAACATTAAAAGGACTTGAATCTGGATAAATTAAAATAGTGCTCAAAAATTATATTAAATATTTAATGATTAATATTTCACACAAATTATGCACATTTCATATAAAATCACTAAAGGGAGTATGTAAAAAGATATGAAAATATTAATAGCATAATTGGTTCACTTTTATACATTTACAGAAGTTCATGTAAAATAGGAATAATTGTCTAGAATTTAAATTATATGATATTAATGTAACTAAATAATATTAAATGGTCTTATATTTCATTCAGTTATATGGTATGAGGATGAATCATTAGATGAAATGTTAGTGAAAATTGTTTAGATTATTTTGGCTTTTTTTCAATCGTCACGAACTAGTTTTATTTTATTAATTAATATTATGTATATATTCTTGTTCCAAAGCATTAAATAATATTTAATACATATATTATAATATTTTTTAACCAAAAAAATGGTTTTATGATTATCTTTGAAGGTGGAATTGAAAAAATAAGCATCTCATCAACAGAGGCGGTAAAATAGCTCCTCACGGAGGATGTTTTAATTTTTTCGATTTAATGGAAGAGGAGAAGAGAAATGATGGTGAACATTACAGTGACATTATAAAATTAAATAATAGATAAGACAATATAGTTATATTTCTTATTTGGATAGAGGGGGTTAGTAGAGTATAAAAAAAATAAAGTGAAAACAGAATAAAGAAAGTAAAAGAGGATTTCCCCTCTTGAATTCTTCTCCTTGAGAACATCCTTAAGAAAATTGGGTTTTGTCTTTTGTTAAAATAAGAACCTCCTAGACATGGGGAAGATGATTTTGAAGATTATTGGTTATAAATTGTATGATCTTCAAGTCTTTTGGGGTGTGAGGAGAAGATGTGTTATTTATAGTGGAGGAGAGGGGTGTGTTTTTATTATTCTATTCATTATTTTATTATTTTTTCTCAAAAAAATAAATAATGATGATTCCATGAATAAATATAGTAAATAGAGAATGATAGTTCTAGTTTATGGTTCTTATGTCAGTAATGACTAAAGGAATAGTATATTTAACTTATAATGTATATCTACCGTAAATTACCATAATTTACTATTCACCAAAAATTCAATTATTTTAGAGAAATATAAAAAATTCTCCCTAATCATTTATAAATGATTATAATTCACAAATAAACTCCATTTTATGAAAATATTTTTCTAAATATAAGAAATTGAATTATTAAATAAAATCATCATTTCTTAAAAAAATACTGATTTTAATATTTTAACTCATTTTATAACACTTTGAAAAATTAATTAAGGTCTAATAAAATTATCCCATAATCATAAGACAATGAAATATTAATTTATAATTATATTTTTTAAAATAAATTTTGTTTAAATCGTTATATTAATTATAAAATTTTAAATAAACATTTATGTTTTATAAAAATACCAAGTTTTAATTTGTCTTTTTTAAAATATTTATTTACTTATACCATGATATAATTATATTATATTATTAGTCATAAGATGCTTAATTATTTTTATACTTCCCTAGGTTAGGTTACTATTTAAATAAAAAAATATATTATTAATGTAACGAAACTGATAGATTTATAAAAAAACGAGATTTATCACTTATTCACTTGAAAATAAATAATTAAAAAAATAGCAAAATATCACCCTAAGTTAATTTTGAAATTTTGCATTTAAAAATTATGTTTATTTTCTTCAATAGAATTTATCTAATTGTAAAAAATTAGTTCTAAAACAAGTGCATAATTAAAAGGTGGTAAAACTTAGTTTGGAAAAAAATTTACTTTTAAATGTCAAAAATTGGATTCATTCTTATATTATACCTATAAAATAATTATGATGAATGTTAAAAAAAGTTGTTAAATATATAATATATAAATTTTATAATTTGGTTAATATTATTCATTCCCATCAGTTTAACTACTAGGTTATATCGATCATTTTAAAAGATTGATATTTAAATGTATATAATTTTTTGTTTAAGTTTGGTGTTGTGTAAAACATATATTGTGAAAGAAATTAAATTTGAAAGGAGTCATCCCATAAAATAATGGGGTTTTACAATCAACATTCTATCATGGATGATTTAGAAGCATGATGTTATTTAGGTAACTAGGGATCACCTCAAAAATTCTAGACACATTCTCCCAGATTGAGAGTCCAACAAGATAGAGTATCTATAGAATTTTTACAATTGTGAAGTGGTTATTTTTCATATAGTACTAGTGTGTATTGTCTCTTATAGAGATCCTAAATTTACTTCTCTATTTTGGATCTCTTTGCAATATGCTCTTTGAAACCACTTGACCATGACCACGTCATACCATCCTAAGACGGATGGGTAGTCATAACATACTATTTAGACGTTGTAAGAGATACTTAGAGCTTATCGCATGTACATTTGATGGATTCTGGGATGATTATATGCCTTTAACAGGGTTCTCATATTATAAAAGTTATCATTCCATGACATATAGGGCTCTGTTTGAGGTGTTGTATTTCCATACTTTTCAATATCCACTTTGTTGGGTGGAAATCAAATAAACTTCACTAATTATACCTTTTATTTTCTAGTATAAGACAAAAATAATTCAGATGATTAGGAAGTAGATATATATGGTTCAGAGACAATATAAATCATTTCTAGGTCATCATTATCACCCATTATATTTTTATGTAGGTGACCATGTATTTCTAAAAGTTTCACCATGATTATATCATCATCATTTGGTAAAGAAAAGAATATTATATCCTCAATATGTGGGACTAATTGAGGTTTTCGATCTTAAAGGAAAAAATTAATATTGATTTTATTTACCATTTAGGTTCAGTGATTTCCATATTTCTTTCTATGTCTCTTAATTGAAGAAGACGTAGGTATATCCTACTCACATGATTAGGTGGAAACATGTTATTGTTGTACATGATGCAAAATTTATCCATGATCCAATTCATATTCTAGATAAATATAGAATAACCTCATGATGGAGATCCATTTAGTCTTTATGACTGTTATGGAATCAATTTTGGATTAAATAAGAGACTCTAAAATGGGAGTAATTCATGTTGGCGTAATGGCCAAAATACTTCAAAGTCAATTAGAATCTTATTATTTTTGAGTGTAGAAAGAAAAATGTTGGGGAGAATGTGACCCCTATGAATTGGGGTAATTCTCTATTTCATTCTATGTTTTACATTATCAATTTTTTTGTGAACTACTCTGGAATTTATTCCTCTCTATTTTTTAAATTTATGGTGATTATTTTAACAAATTTGGTATTTTGTACAATTATTTTCTAAAAACATTAAGATTATTGGATTCTTATTTTAGTAGAATGTAAGAAAAGTATATTGGGGTTTCCTTATTATTTATTTATACTTACCCCATGAATATAGTTTGGTGCATATGAAGGTGTTTTTCTCCATGATATAGGAAAAGGAAAGGTTTTGTATTTTACTTGTGGTACGTCATGATCTAGAATTCATGGATATTGGAGATGGAGCATGGGAGTTATCATGTTATGGGAGTTTTGTGTATTTTCAACTTGGTGTTGGTGTCCTTATTTATTGTGGAGGGTTGTTTTTTTTCTTGGGTTTATTGTTTATGTTTTTACTTGGATTATTTGTTTGGTTATACTTTTAGTTGTTACTTTGACTTGTTCATCCTTTATATAGTTGTCAGGGGTTTTTTATGGTTAGATGTGTCTGATTTCATGTGCGTGTAAAATTGTAAAACATTCACCCTATTTCTTGAAAAACCATTATAATTTATTTCCAACTTTTTGTGTTCAAGGAATGTCACCTATGGTTAGTGTAACCTCATATATTTCTAAGATAATATTTAGGGTTCTGATGTTACAATTCACACACAACCCCAAACTAGAACCAACTACGGAACATTATATAACCATTTAAATATACCAATTTAATTGGAGGGTAAATATATAGGTAACAATGTTATGAAATATATATATATATATATATATATATATTTAATTTTGTAATAATAATTCATCAATAAAATTCAATTAGTATATATAAATTCCAAATAAAATCATGTTTAATGTAAATTATGTTTTCAATAAAATTGAAATTTCGATGTGATATAAAGATCTTTATATTATGGTAAAATAATGGTTTACCTGGAATTTTTTGATAATATATACAATTATAAAAAGTTAAATTCATCCATAGTTTCAACTAGGCAAGTAATAAATTTATTTTATTCTTAAAAGATACATATTTCTTAACATTTTTTATGTGCTTATATTAAATGTTATTTTTATCACTTTAAGAAATTTAATAATTTAAAATTATTTTATTATTCTAATTATAATTTTAAAATCATGTAATGGGATCTATTTCAATTTTTGGTATAATTTGTTTTATCAAGATAAAAAATCTTTACCATGTTTAAAATGAAAATTTTCATGTAATGATACTTTTCTAAATATATTTCTTTTTAATTAAATTGATATATTTTAAAATAAAGACTTTAATATGATGCTTAAAAATATATACAATGAAATTAACACTCATTTAATTGGTAATAAATTAAATATAATTAAGAACACTTAATGGTTAAAACATATATTATAGTAAAATAGTTTTTCAACACATTATATGTTTTAAATTAAAAGGTAATTTTATATTATTTAGAATTTTAATTAGGTTATATATATTCCAAATTTATATTAATAAGGTAAAAAATTTGTAAGAGGGTCCATCTTATATTTTTTTGTGATAAAATAATTACCATAGTTAAATTTTAATCAAGGTTAATAAGTGTTAAAATGGATAATATAATGTGGATAAAATTTCAATAAACCAATTTTACACTTATACATTATTTAATAACTTTGTTAGGCTAGAAATTAATACCTAAATTTATCACTAACATTTCCCCACTGAACATACCTGTAACACCTCGATATTTTAAGAAATATTTCTCCTTAAATAATTCTAATTATTTAATAGAATTTGTTGCGCACAACCTCGAGTTTAAAGAAATAACATAAATATTATATTTCCATCATAACCTAGAAGTTAAATTTATTGGAATAAATATGATTTTTTTTGAAATAGGTATGAAGGTCTAAATAAATATGAATGTATCGGTAAGTTCTTAGAAAATGATCGCATAATTTTTAGTAAAACCACTTTTTTAGTAAATATTAATATTTAGAGGTTCCTAAAAATGAATTTAGAATGATTAATTTTATTTTTAATTCCAACAGTAAATGTTATATTAGAATAATTTTTTATAATTTTCTGAAAACATTCATTTTTAAAGAATATTTACAATACTATTTTATGTTGAAAATATTATTTTCTTTAAAAGTATTTAGAAGCAAGAATTTTGTTTTAGATTATTATTAAATTTTAATTAGTTCATTTTAATTTTATATAATCCCATTATAGGTTTTGAAAATTATTGTATGCGAGAATTTATTATAAAAACATTTTATGTTTGAAAAGGGTATTTTTTTGGGAAAACTGTTTTTCATGGAATTTTACAGATTTTATTTTACATAAATTTCTAAAACAAAATGGATCATAAAATTGAATTTATAAGGTCCAAATTTATTGAAAAGTTCCAGTTTATTTGTTTGTCTATTATGAATAGTAACCTTAGTAAATTAGGTAATTTTAGTTAAAAATAAAATGATAAAGACTCTAAAATGACCCTAACACATGCCGAAATTTTATTGGACGATTATAATTAGAACTTTAACAAATAAGTATCTAAATTAAGTTTTTTATTTGACACTATTATATGAAAATGGATTATATAATATTTATATCAAAGAAAGTCACAAAATGTCACCTTCTTTATCTTAAATATATCTTATGCGTCCACATGGGAAAAAGGTATGTTATGAACAAATATAAATGTAAGATTTTATATTATGAAACATTTTTTCATGATATAAATTTATTTTTTATGTTTTGGGCCACTTATATGAGATTAGTATATTTATAATATTTTATTTAATACAATTTCAAAGATTCCACATTCATGTTTTAAATAATACACCATTTTAATATAGGGTTACCCAAACTATATATTTGAAGATACATTTTTTATGAAATATATAAGATTTATCTTCATCATGGTATTTAATTTTTAATTTTTAATTTTTATTAATGATGTATTTATATGAAATAATTACACAACTCTAGTGTAGAAATTGCCTTATTAATGGAAATATCAAATAAATGTTATTAAAAATATTAACATAATTATTATTTGAGATAATTAATGTGATAAAAAAATTATAGATGACCTTAACCTCTTAGGGATATAATAAAATATTTTTTTTGATTTTAAATTTTTATCTTGATATTTATAATAGTCCAAAAAATAAATAGTGACAAAATGAAACTAATGATATTTTATCAAAATAATTAATTAATAAATTATTTGAAAATCATAAAACATATTTAAAAATAAAAAATAATTATAATAAGGTGTAATTTTTTTAATTGATCATTTATGGTCTAATTTAAATCACATAAGTAAAAAAATTAAACCCTTTTAATATTGAAAAAATCATAACCTTAGTTAAAATTAAAATAGATTAACTAAGGTTTAATCAAAATGATAATGTTTAAAACAATAACAATACATGTATAAAATATATAGGTTAATGAGATTAAAAATTTATCTCATCTTTTATTATAATTTATGTAATTTTGGAGGTATTTGGATTAATAGTGAATTTATTATAAATTAATATTTTTTAGAAATTCAAAAAGTGCCCCTCACCTCAATTATAAAAGGGAACCTCATATCTCACTTCTTCACGTCACATTGAGCCTTAAATATCATTCATACATGGACAATTTCCCTTATATTATTTAATTTCTATATTATATAGCTTCTGTTATTCTCAAAATACCAACTTTGGTGTCCCTTAGAGGGGATCAAAATGAAGTTCTCTAAGGAAAAGGTAATCGTCTTTACCGACTCTTTCAAGATTATCTGTTCTTATACTTCCTCATCATGTGTTTTTCAATTATAAAGTAATAAAAATAGTATAACCAAAATTATGATATGTTATTATGATTGTGGAACAACCATATACTAATTTTTATTCATCCCACAAAAAACAAAAGTACCACGCATGCGTACATACGACATGTCATCTCCACGTCGTGGTGTAATATGTTTTTCATCATTAATTTTATTGGATAGGTATAATGATGGAAATAATTTATATATATGATAATTAGAAAAAAAATCTTTATTATAAAAATATATATACCATCCAATTCCTTACCAATTCATCCTTTAATGGAATGATATCGTCGCTTGTGCGTACGTACGACCTACTGCATCCACTATGCGATGTGATTCACTCTCTATGATCATCATTAAAGAATGATTATATAAATGTATATAAGGAATAAATATTATATTTATTAACTTAAGTAATTATGAATATTACAAATCTATATCTAATGAATATGAACCTAGGCTTATATGAAAAAACATCCATTTGAAATAAAGAAAATTAAAATCCGAAAGAAGGGTAATAATGAAATATTATTAACAAACAAATGATAAGATAGTAATATATGATATCTTAAATATGAATATTTTTCTTTAATAAATTAATAACATTATTTAATTGATTATACAATAGTTTTAGATATGTACGAAGGAAATCAGACCTAAGGTAAGAGTTAATTTTACAATCTCATTATTATTTTAGATTGCTTATTTGTAAGTATCTATGAGGGAATATTTCTCTTCCAAGTCCATGATTCCTAAAAACAGTTTTGCAAAATATTTTTATTCTTCTTTTAAAACTGTTTAAATTCATTTTTACACATGTTTCAATTTTTTCTAAATTTTTTGAATGCAATCTTTTTATTATTTTCCAAATGAGGTACTTCATGAATTGTTTATAAAGAATAGAAAAATAATGTTTTTAACTTATTCAAAATGAATATATTATTTATATTTCATGATGCCATAATTCCTTGAAGCATCCCTTATAATCAAACAAGTTTATTTTCAAGGAAAAGTTTTTCTTTTAAATTTTTTTATCATCTAAAAAAATCAAAACTGAAATGATATTTTCCTCAAGAATTTTTTTGATGCGATCTCTCAAAATAATTTTTAAATAGAGATAACATTATTTTATGTCACTTAGGCTTTATTGGTGATATTTTTTCAATAATACTATCCTTATTCTTTATTTAGATGGCTTATGTTTATGATGAAATGATATTTATGAATTATTCTACTTTTCTATTGGTTTTAAAATGATGAGATTTTTATGAAACCCATTTCTTTTCAAGGGTTATGATATGTTAAATAATCTATGTTAATATGGAACATATATATATGGTTTTTTATGTGATTCTATATAACCCTCTAATACATTGGTAAAAAATTGATATCTCATGAGATATATGATACTGGAATGGGTAGTAAACTTGGTTCAGTAATACACAATGGGAATTAGGAGTGAACTTTGTTAAATAAGGGTCTTTATCTTCTTTGATGGTCTCGGTAGTCAATATTGACTAATATGGATATTATTTTTTTCCGATGTATATTCCAAAATTTCATTTATTATTTTATTCTCTCATAGAATATTTTCTATAATTATTTATAAACTTCTATGATTTATTTCATGTTATGATATCATGATCTTTGATGTGAAGGGGATAATTTTTCAAAGTTATTTTCATGTTTTTATGTCCTCATGATTATGTTATTTACCTTCATTACCCTTACTGATCATCTGATATCACCCATTTCTTATGTTTCATTTCCCTAGGATATGAAGAAATTTATTAAGAAATATATGTAAAAAATGGTTCTAGGTATGAATGAATAAGAGGCAGATGATGTAGATGTTTTCTGAAATAGTTATTTATTTTTTCCAGTTTCTAATGACACTAATCTTATGCAGTTCTAGCATGTTTTTTTATATTGTGAATATTTATTTATTTATATGGAATATATATTTATGAAAAGTAAGGGCCATTATAGTTAGTAGAAGAGAAAGGTTTAGTTAACCTATGAATGCTTGGGTGAGATAACCTTAGTAAGAACCCTAGGGATAAGTCTATGTACATTACAAAATTCTATAGTTTTAATGGCGATCATAAATATCCTTGGACAAAACCTAAGGTTCACTAAATTAAAATTTTATAAGTAATTTCCCTTGATTATATGGGTTTCCCATTATGATTAGGGCTTCTCACACTATGATTTTTAGTTTTATTCAATGGATGAAACCCAAAGGAACTATGTTAATGCGGAATACGATGGAAAATGCAATGATTTTCCTCTTGAGAAACCGAATGTTATGGGACATGGAACTAAAAACCTTATTGGTATACTCACAAAATAATTTCAAGCTATGTATCATATAGGACTTCCAAATGATAAAATATGGTAACAAAACTTTATTAAGTCCTTCGTGAGGAAGCATCCACCTTCTTTCAGCTGGTCCTCTAATCCACTAGTTACTAAACAATGAATTTATTCCACATAAAATATATTTTCTGTTTGGTCATGAGAAATTCATCTTGTAAGTCTATCATTTTTAATTTGAAGAAGATCATTATTGTAATATCATCTATAATATGAGGCAACAAGTTGAAACAAAATATATGAATTAGGATGAGTTGAAGAACTTATTTTTCAATAAGTACTTTCCTCGTATTCTTCATAAGATGATGGAGAAGGAGTTCCTTAAGTTTAAGAAAATGTATGATGAATCTGATGGTACCTATGAAGTAAATTTTACAAGACATTTAAGGTACACTTTATGAATTATCATCCAACCCAAATGTATGATTGACCGATTCTTCAGTGGCTTAAAACCAGGTCTCCAAAGGGAATTATCTATAAGGTACTTCAGTAGATATGATAAAATAGTTTTATGTACTCAAAAATTTGAGATGGATATTGGAGTTACCCATCATTATTATGGTTTTGATAAGAATATAAAAATGTAATTCAAGGGAATATGTAAGAACCATTGTGAAAATAAGATGATCTTTCCTTTATTCTCAATGTCTGGAATGAAACATAGAGGAAACAATCTTAAGGGGACTAGTAAATGTTTTAAATATGAGATATAATTTCATCATTAATTTTTTTACTGAAGTGATGTTAAAAAGATATATATACATTCTAATAGGTAAAAGGATGTACATAATGCACTTTCCAGACTTCAATTCTTAAAGTGAAGGAAAAATGGGAATTATGCTAAAAAATTCCCAAATTTGAGGGTTTTCAATGATGATCGATATCAAAAACCTCTTAAGGTAAAAGATAAAGGAAAATTTCATGCGATTACTACTAGTGATGTGGAGTATAAAAATGAAGTGGTTAATGGTACACTTATCATCCACCCAAAAGTAACTAATATTTTCTTTGATTATAGATCCACCCAGTCTTTTTTTTCTAAAGAATTTTATAAAGGTATCTTTGTATTTCCTAAAAAATTATATGTTGATTTAGTTATGGAAACTCATAATGAAACAATGGTCACATCACAAGTTAATAATTCTTCTCTAGTTAAAGTTTGTGGGAAAGTGCTTACTACAAATCTTGTGATCCTTCCTTGAGTTTGACTCAATGTGATTAATTGCATGGATTGGATTTTTCTATATATAGATCATATAAATTTCTATGGAAGGGAAGTCACATTTCATATTCTGAATGAATCTATGATCATCTATTTAGGCAAGGATGAATATGAACTTCCAATATAAATTACTTCCATCATGTGGGTCTTAATTCCTATAAGTTAATTTTATCTATCTCAGATGGTTTATGAGGAACTCAAAATTATGTATAAACCTACTATATGGGAGTTTGTTAGTGTCTCTATAGAATAATTTTCATGAATTCCAACAAATCGTGAAGTTGAGTTTTCAATAGAACTCATACTGGGTGCCATGCTTATTTCAATGAATCCTTATAGAGTGGCCCTAAGTGTGTTGAAGTAATTTAAGAAGAAAATTTTGGAAAATCTTAAAAAGGGATTCATATTCCATAGTTAATCTCCTTGGGGATAACCTTTTTTCTTTATTAGGAAGAAATATGGATCAATTATAATCATCATTGATTATTGAGAACTTAAAAATATCACTATAATGAACAAATATAATCTCCCCCGTATTTATGAATTACTTGACCAACTATGTGGATATCAATATTTTCCTATGATTGATATTCATTTTGGATATCATCACGTATAGTCCAAGATGGAGGATATACCTAAGATGACATTTTTTAAAATTTATTCACACTATAAATTTATAGTGATGACTTTTGGTCTTACTAATTCCCCCACTATCTTCATGGATTTAATAAATATAATCTTTAGAGACTATCTTGATCAGTTTGTTGTAGTCTTTATAGATGATATTCTTATATATTCGAAGAGTAAGGAAGAACATAAATATCACTTTAATATAGTAATAAGGAACCTAATATAGGATAAGATTTATAAAAAATTTACCATGTGTGAATTTTGGATTCAGAAAGTTTCATTTTTGAGTCACAAAATCTCAAGATATGGGATATTTGTGGAACCATGAAAAGAAGAAATGTATTGAATGTTGTCCAAGTCCAACAATGGTAACTGAGACCTGAAGTTTTCATGGTTTTCTTGGACATTATCTAAATTTTGTGAAATATTTATCACGATTATTTAATCCACTCAACATGTTTACTTAGAAAGGAGTTAAGTTCAAATATATAGAAGATTTTGAAGATAATTTCAAGTAGTTGAAAAGAATGGTAGTCAGTGCACCCGTGCTCACAATAACCTATAGTGGATAAATGTTTGTGATATATAGTGATGCATCAAAGGAGGGGATGTGATTTTTTATAATAAAAAATGGTTTGGTGATAGATTATGCCTCAGGACATTTGAAAATCCAAGGCCAAAATTATCCAACTGATGATTTGGAGTTGTCTTTGGTAATATTTTCATTAAAGATATAGATGAATTTACACTATGGAGAAATGTGTGATACATATACCAATCATAAAAGTTTAAACTATATTTTTACTCAAAAGGAGTTGAATATGTGCAAAATCATATGGATAGAGTTGATTAAAGATTACAACTGCTTAATACATCACCACCTTGGGAAAATGAAAAATGTAGAATATTCATTGAGTCGAAAGGACTATGCTAACCTCTCTATAATGAGGATAACAAAAGATCCAATATTTATGGATTTTCAATGGAAGTATCTAAAAATGTTAATAGAAGAGTATAAATATTTTTAAATGAATTTCCAACCGTATATAGTTATTATGATTAAGGAGGCTAAATAGAAAGATGTAGAACTACAAAAGAAGGTGATAAATGTTCATGAATATAACATTAATTGTCATGGAATAATAAGTTTCAGATACCATTTTTTTATTCCTCCTATAAAAAAATTGTTGAAGGATCTATTAGATGAGACTCATAGTTCATCATTCTTTATTCATACTGCAAGAAAAAAAATGTATGGGGACCTGAAAGAGTATTTCCGATGGGATGACATGAAGAAATATAGTGTAGAATATGTTTCTTAGGGATTGGTTTTTCATCAAGATAAGGCTAAGAAATATAATTCTATGGGGATTATATAACAATTACCCATACCAGAATGTAAATGGGAAAACATTACTATGTACTTTGCCGTTGACATCCCAAAAAAATTGAAGGCCATAATGCTATATGGGTTAAATTTGATTGCCTTACAAAGTAGGCACACTTCATTATTATCATATAAGACTTATCAGTTGATCATATTGAAATGATATATATTAAGAAATTTGTGAGGTTGCATAGAGTACCACATTCCATTATATCTGGTCTAGTCTCGAGGTTTACCAAGAAGATTTGGAGAAGTATTCAGTAGGCTCTAGATACATAGTTAAGTTTCATCACTCCTTTTCATCCTCAAAGAGATGGTCAGTCTGAGAGGACTATTAATACTCTAGAATACATGTTAAGAGATTTCTATATGGATTTAAAAGGTGGTTGGGATCAATAACTATATTTGGTAGAATTTTCTTACAACAATACCTTTCACTCCAGCATTTAGAAGGATCCTTATGAATCCCTTTATGGTAAGAAGTTCAGAACTCCAACATGATAGAATGAAGTTGGGGAAAAAATCTATTGGGACCTGATCTAGTTGAGAAAATGGGAGTAAAGGTTAGATGAATTCAATATCCCATAATTGAATCTCAGAGTTGACAAGAAATTTTTGTTGAAAATCGATGAAAAGGCCTAGAGTTTGAAGTGGGTGATAAGGTATTTTTATGAATATATCCCAAGAAGAGAGTAATGATATTTAGAATGAAGGGAATGCTAATACCTAAGTACATCATTACCTGAACGGCCCGAAGGCCTTCATATTTATTCATTTTTGACAGACCCACTTTTAAGGGTGGAGGGGGAACCCTTACAAGGCCCGTAGGCTTAGAGATTACATGGCATGTAGGCTTAAGAGACATTACATGACCCAAAGGTCTTAGGTAAATCAACGAGACTGAAACTACAAGGAACTACCCCTCCCCAGCATCTGCATCATGATGGTAGCTCTCCACCTTCGCATGGTCGTCTGGATATGGTTCCCGTGCAAGAACAAGCTGGTCCGGATAACATAGCCATACCCTCTCATTCTTCAAAATCTATTGGTTCTGCTCTGGTGAGTGCACCATCTCTAAATCCTCCTCTAGGGATGCTCCTTTTTGTAGAGTCTTTTTGGTGAAACTACACTGATCATGTGGCCCAAAGGCCTTGAGGGGGCCCAAAGGCCTTAAGGTGGCCTGAAGGCCTTGAGGTGGCCCAAAGGCCTTAAACGTGGCTCGAAATCCTTACTGACCTGAAGGCCTAGGTGGCCCGAATTCCTTAAGGACTCCAAGCCCAAACTGGTGGCCCAAGGTGAATAGTTTCGGCTGCTATAGTACTAAACAGTACCTGCTACAATACAACTTCTAAGGATGTGATGAGGAAAAGGTTTCCTCATCTATTTGTATCCAAGTGATGAATTATGAGGGTAAAATTCATTTAAATGTTGCTATAATGTAACCCCCTGATATATTAATAAAAATATATCTTTAAATAATTTTAATTCTTTAATAGCTTATGTTTCATGCAACTGTGAGTTTAAAAAACCCATGTATATATTATATGTCTATTATAATATGTTAAATTGGTGGGGATAAATATGAACAACTAATTTATGAAATATATATAAATGTCTAAATCTCTATTTATTTACTAGTAAGTTATTAGAAAATGATCACACAATTCTTAGTAAAATCACATTATGCATAAATATTAATTTTTAGAAGCTATAGAAAATGGATTTTATAAAATTAATATTATTTTTAAATTCAACATGTCAAAATTATCTAAAAATAATTTTTCAATATTTTCTTAAAACAAATATTTTTATGGAATAGTGAAAATAATGATTTTAGATTTAAAATGTGTTTTCCTTGAAATTTTTTACTAGGTAAAATTATGTTTTGGATTTTTTAAATTTTAATTAGTTCATATTGATTTAAAATAATACAATTATTCTTTTTAAGAGTTTTTTTATACACAAATATTTTATAAAAATTTTTTATTTTTAAAGAAGACATATTTTACGAAAAACTTTTTTTAATGGAATTTTACCGATTTTATTTTAAATTAAATTCTCTAACTTATGTGTTTTTAATCTCAACAAATGGAAGAAAAATTTGAATTCATAAGGTCAGAATTTATTTAATGGGTCACTTTTATTTAATTCCTATATGAATAGTAACCTTGGTAAATTTTGTGACTATGTAAAGGTTAAGTTGAGTAATTTAGGATAAAAATAAAATGATAAAGAATATAAAATGACCCTAACACATGTGGAAATTTATTGGATGAACATAATTCAACCCCTAAAACATAAGGATCATAATTATGTTATTTAATAGACACATGTCCATGAAAATGACATATAATATTTAAATCAAGGCAAGTCATAAAATGTAACTTTATTTGTCATAAATATCTCTTATATGTCTCCATAGAGAAAAAAGTGTGTTATGAAAGAATATTAATGTAAATTATTAACTAAATAAAAATATTTTCATGTTATAAATTTATTTTTTATGTTTTGATCCACTTAGAAGAAATTATGATATTTAAAATATTTTATTTAATAAAATTTCAAAGATGTTACATTCATGTTTTAAATAATATATCGTTTTAATATAGGGTTACCCCAAAAGATATATTAAACTATAAATAGTTTTTTTTAATTTAAAAGGTTTATATTAATCATGGTATTTTATTTTTAATTTTTAGTTAAAAATAAGTATATTAAATAATTACACAATGCTGATTAAGTAATTATTGTTTTACTGGAAATATCAAATAATTATTTTTCAAAATATTAAAATAAATAAAATTTGAGATAATTAATTTAATCATTGAAATTTATAAATGTCCTTGAGCTTTTAGGGATATAATAAAATATTTATTTCAAAGTTATATTTTTTATCATGATATTTATAAAATTCCAAATAATGAATAATGTTAAAATTGACACTAATGATATTTTATCAAAATAATATTTTATTAAATTATTTAAAAATCATAAAAATTATTTAAAATATTAAAATAACTATAATATATTCTATAATTTTATAAATTTTTATTTTATCGTATAATTGACATCGCATAAGTAAAACCTATAAACTTTTAATATTGAAAATGTTATTAGCTAGGTTAAAATTAAAATAGGTTAACTAAGGGTTAATAAAAATGTTGAGGTTTAAAACAATTTCAAAACTTGTCTAAAATCTATTGCTTAATGATATTAAAACTTTATATCACTAGATATTGGAAACAATGTAATTTTTGGTTGTATTTGGATTGAGATTAAATTTATTATAAATCAGTATTGTTTAAAATACCCAAAGTGCTCCTCAAATCAAATATAAAAGGGAACCACCTCTCACACTTCTTCACACCACATCAATCCTTAAATCCTGAAAATAACCTAGAAAGTTCACTTCTCAAATTCTCTAGACACATTATATAGGTTTATGTATTCTTAAAATGCAAAACATAGTGTCCTTTAGAGGAGATCTAATTGAAGTTCTCCAAGGAAGAGGTAATCATCTTGAATGACTCTTTCAAGATTATTTTTTCTTATACTTCCTCTTCATGTGTTGTTTTCATTATAAAGAAATAAATCCAGATCAAATATATTTTAATATTTTTTATGATTATGGAACAACTATATTATGCCTTTTATCCATCCTATTAAAAATGAATGCAACACACTTGCGTATATAAGACTTGCCATCCCCACACTGTGGTGTAATATATTTTTCATCATAACCTTACTTGGATGGGTGTAATGATGAAAATTATTGATATATGTGGAAATTATGACATTATATTGATTAAAAAAATATATATTCAATCAATTTTGTTACCACTTCATCTTTTAAGTGAATGATATTGTCGCTCGTGTGCACGTACAACCTACCATCTCCATGATGTAATGTGATTAATTATCCATGATCACAATTAAAGAATGATTATATATAAGTATATAATAAATAAATATGTTATCTATTGCATTAAATAATTCTAGATATTATGGAACTATATTTTATATAGATTAACCTGAACATATATGAAAAAAGAGACTGACAAAAATGAAGTCGTTAACACCTAAAAAAGGGTAATAACAAAATATTATTAACAAAAAGATAATAACAGGATCATATATGATATAATAAATATGAATATTGTTTTTTAATAAATTAATGACATTATTTAAACAATTATACATGAGTTTTAGATACATACAAAGAAAATCAAAAGAACATTAAGGGTTAGTTTTATAAATTCATTACTATTCAAGATTTATTATACGTAAGTAAATACTAGGGAATATTTATCTTCCATGTTCATGTTTACAAAAATTGTTTTCCAAAATATTTTTATTATTCTTATAGTATTTTTTAATTTAATTTTTTCTTCATGGGAAAATTTTTACTAAATGATTTGAAAGGAATATTTATTTAATTTTTTAAATGAGGTACGTTTTGATTTATTTGGAAAAAACATGAAAATAATTTTTTAAATTTATAAAGATTGAATGGATTAGTCTAATTTCATGATGCCTTAATGCCTTGAAACTTCCATTAAAGCTTAATTTTTTATTTTTTAAGGATAATTGTTTAATTTAAAATTGTGATTCATTTAAAAAAAATCAAAACAAAAAGGATATTTTACTCATAATTTTTTTTGAAGTGATCTATCAAAAACATTCATCTATGATAATATTATTTGATGTTAATTATGATTTAGTAGGGATAGTTTTTCCAGAATACCATCATTATTCTTTATTTAGATGTTTTTTGTTAATGAATTCATCTACTTTTGAATGGGTTATGAAAAGATCAAATGTTTATGAAACACATTTATTTTCATGTGTTATGATGTGATGAATGAATTTTTTTAATGTGTCACACCTATAAATGGTTTTAATTATATGATGTGCGGGGCCTATATCTCTCTCAAATGCATTGGGTAAATATTTATATCCCATGAGATAGACAGGAATGGAATGGATAGTAAACATAGTTCAGTAATACATGGCTAGAATGAAGAGTGAACTCAATTCAGAAAAGGACTTTGTCCACTATGATGGTCTTTCTAGTAAGCCTTGAATAACAAGGAAATAATTTTATTCTCCTATGCATATTCAACAATTTCATTTATTTTTTTATACCCTTATGGAATATTTTCTTTTATTTTTTATGAACTTATATGATTTATACCATGAAACAATATCATGATCTTTAATATGTTGTGTATAATTTTCAAAGTTATTTTCATGTTCTTATGTCTTTGTGCTTATGTAATTTCATTGATTACCCTTACTAAGCCTAAAAATGGTTCTAGTTACGAAGGAATAAGCAGGAGATGATGTAAATGTTTTATAAATTAGTATTTTATATTTCCCAGTTTCCAAAGACACTAAACCTATATGAGTTTGGCCTGGTTTTTTATGTTATGAATATTCTTATATTTATATCTAAAATCAATTAATAAAATGTATGGGAAATTATATCACCTACTTATAATGAAATTATATTATTATCCTCTATATAACATTATTTTACAATGATTTTTACCACTTTTCACCTATAAAAGGATCTCACTTCCACCCACATTAATCCACATATCTTGTTTGAAATTCCCTTGAAAATATGCCTAATTTACTTCTTATAGGGTCCCAAAACACTATTTTCATCCTCTATCTTTGTCAAAGATCCGAAAGTACTTCATTTACCAAGGGTTTATCAATATATAATCCAAATTCCCAACATAAGTATTACGTTCCCTTTTTACATATTTTATTTACCCTTTTCATTAAACCTCTTACAAACCATTATGACCAAATTTATATAATAAAATATATCCAGATAATATGATAAAAAAAATTATATTGATGTTAAAACCATTATCTATTCCCCTCCAATTCAATCAAAAAATGAAAATTATTCTCATGCATTTGTTTGGACCACCACCTTCATGGACAACACATTTCATTTTTCTTCTTTACCTTTCAATGATGGTTCTGGAAATGTGTTTAGTGAATAGATATGTTGTTTTTTTCATGATTTATATATTTTTAGTATAAATTATGAATTATAAAAATTAATATTATAAATAATAATTCATTATAATACAAATCACCTAAAACAATCAAACTAAGAGTTAAAAGATATTTATTTATAAGTGACAACTACTTTTTTATTTACCTTATTCTTATGAATAATAAAAATTTTGATTTATCACATTAATAACATCTAAATAATTTCATTATTATTTTTTGATATTAATATTCTAAAAAAAATAATCTCTTCTTTATCCATACTGACACATTTATTGTATAATGTTATTGTTTAGTCATTTTAACCACCAAATGAATGTAACAGACCATGTTTTTAAAAGGAAACACTATGTTTGATAACATACATGATACGCCACATTTTGATTAAATGAACAACATAATATTGTTATTTAATATGGTAGTTACCAAATATATATTAGAATGGTAGAAAAGAAATGGATTAAATGCATTATGTAAATAGGGTTTATGCATGTGTATATAATTAATTCTTTGGTGACCAATTCATTACAAATAAAAGGAAATGATTTTCTTAAAACAATTTAACTGTTCATAAGTGTGTTTTATACTAATAAATTAATAAATAACTGGATTATATTAATGATATATATATATAATTTAATTTATTTAAAAATTCATCTTATCTGTTTTCTAGACATGATACAAGAACAAATCCAATTTTACAAACAAAAGTAGTATTTTTCAAAAAGGCATTTTTCAGTCTTTTGATGGCACACCTATTTTAAATATATTTTTTGAAAATTTATTATATTATATTTTTCAAAATAATAATAATTTTTTAATTTGGAATATCAAAATTATCTTAGAGTGAATTTTTGGTATTTTTCTGAAAAGTTTCATTTTTTGATGAATAGTGAAAAATACTACATGGTAGTTAACAACCGATTTTTCATTTAAATATTTTTTATACTTTAAACTGGTTTTTTAATTAAAAATAGACAAATTATATATTTATTAATCCAATTTAGTTAATTTTAATGTTTTTTATATTTAAATTAAATATAAATACTTATTGATATTAGGAATGTCTATTTTACTCAACTTCTCGCCACATCTGCAGGATTAGAGTTAAACTTAATTTAGCAACTTCTGTGAGTTTAATTTTGAAAAATAGACATACATGGTTGTAATTGGTATGAATTTTTTTGGTCTAATATGTAATTATCTGACCCTTTTTACCCATAGTTGGTGCATTATTATATAACATTGGAATGATAGAATGAATCATGTCCCGAAAAACCAATTATTTTAGTGGCCTTAGAAGTACTAGATACATACCGAAGTTTTCCATTACATCGTGAGATAAAAAAACAACATTTTGTTGCCTTTAAATACATTTATATCCCTTAGACTATCCCTACAGTTCAACCATAAAATACTTCTTCATATCCGGGAAAAAATAAAACACAGAAAGGGGTGAGCTCAGATTCTCTATAAGGATAACAATATAGCGGAAACTTCATAAAAAAGAATAAAAATTTAAGGCAATGTATAAAACTAAAACAAAATACTTTTAAACTTAAGCTTAAGAATAATATAGAAAAGATAAATCAAGTAATTCCATTTACTTATTGACATTGATATTCTACTAGTTGAATAATCACATGTAATATCAATATCTAATTTCATAATGATGGAATGCATAATGCCGGACATCATAACCACATAGTCAAGGCCTCGTTCCAAGACTAAAAATAAGATTTTGTCAAGGCCTTGTAAAAATACCCTAGTTTGTCTCATGAGACCTACAGTTTCATCGGGGATCTAGATCGGGCTCCACCCGTAACTTAATAAGTCCAATGCATTCCTCATATGAAAAGGTTGAAACATAACATAAACATTCATATTAAAACTAGGATATGAAATGTTAACACGTATAAAAATTACACATCCATAGTAAAACATATCACAAAACCATCAATACAATATGGACGATTTGTATCATAATAAATCAACTTCAAACAAGTATAAAATCCATTAAAGGATGTTGACATAGATGAAATCAGAACTATTTGAGAGAAATATCTATTTCTATTTTGAAATCATTTAAAAGTCATGTAATTAAAAAAGAAAACATTTATTTTGAAAATATTTTTATAACCTTGTAAGGGAAGCTTCAAAGGTTTTATAACAGCAGAGAATAACTGCACCCACTATATAAGTTAAAAAAACATTCTTACCTTAATTTGTCGAAAATGTCATAAAGTATCTTGTTTGGAAAACGGAAGAAAGATTCCCTTCAAACTATTTTATAAAAAGTAAAACAAGGGTATAAATGATTTTAACCCATAGTATAATAAATAGTAAAATTGTTTTTAAATATATTTCTATGAAACACGGATGTGGATGATAAATAGGTACTAGTATACACTTACGTAAAAATAACCTCGGATAATAAAGAGATTGTGAAATTAACCCTTACCTTGTAATTTTCCTTGGAAGAGGGTATGTTAACATATTTTATAATATTAAAATAATTATTATTAAATTATATAAGAACCACATACATAAATATGATATTATATATTATATTTTAATATTTCATTGTTAATAATATTTTAGTAGTATCATTGTTTCAAGTGTTAATTGATTCGTTTTTCCATTATATGTTTTGTTCGGTAAGCCGTGTTTGTTATGTATAAGATGTATTTGATTCATATCTAAAATGATATTAAGTTCTTAAAAATTAGTTTAAATAATCAAATTAAAATTCTACTTGAATTGTTACGATGGGGAATGAATCTCATCGCGTTCATGGAGATGGTAATCCGAACGTACGCACAAACGCTACATCCATTTCATTTTTTTTATTTTAAAATAAAATAAAACAAAATGATAAATAGATATATTCTTATTCCATTATAATATAATATTTTATATATATTACATAAGTTCATTAACACCAATTTTTATACGTTCCATGTATGGTATGAATGAGTCATATCACTTTGAGGGGGCGGTCGTCCGCACTTTCTCAAATGAAATTATCGTATATATACAACATGAAAAGAATAAAGGTATGATTTAAAAGAGAATTACAGAATATTTTAGATAAAAAAATTATCATAAATATCATATATAATTACATTTCCATCATAATGGCCACCATAAAAGAAGTTAGTAGAAGATTGTACAATCATCATTTCGTGAGGTAGTAGTTCGTCATCCAAAGAAATATTATGTTCTATACCCATTTGATGGAGGTGTGTTTAAGTGTAGTTCAAAAAATTATATTAAAAACAACATAGTATATTTAGGATACTGGTGTTATTATAAAATAAAGGAATAAAAAAAATTTAGGGGGTTGGAGAAGTAAAATAAAAGAAAAGAACTTAAGAGGAGATATTACCATTAAATCGGGTAACTCCCTTTGGTTTCAAACAAAAGGCTTCCTTGAAGTACCTTCTACCTATGGTAAGGCATCTAAGAGAAAGATAGGGATTAATGGAGCTTAATTGGGTGGAGGTTGGATGAGCTAATGGGTTTTATAGGTGTGAGAAATGGGTTAGAGGTGCAGGATTATTATAAGGGGGAGGAGGGGCTCTTTTGGAATGTTTAAAAATATTATTTTATTATATAATAATTTTCGGTTTCTAAAGGTCCAAAACTAATTTCAGTCGATTATAAGATGACTCATGTTTGAAATAAAATCATCCAAGAAGAATTGGACAGGTTTTTTATATTTTTTGTAATTTTTATAATCTCATTTATTTAAATCATTCTTTAATGAGGTAAACACCGCATAATTATTGTTTCATAAATAATTTTATTTATTTGATGTGTAAAAATTATAAAAAAATAACATGATGTTGAAAGTATTTTTAGATTTAAAATTAATATTTACAGTCACAAAGATAAATTATATAACCCCTTGTAAATCTTATTTTACTAAAAGATATATGTTTATGTAATTTTTGTCTTTACATTAAATTAATTAATATGATGTTTCATTATCACTCTCAAGTGGATCCATGGGGTCAAAACATGACCCCAAGGATGGAAATGATCAGACATGTATCAACTAATTGGAATAGAGAACATGTTATAATAATTTAATATTATGATAATAATATTTTTTTACCCTTATTTATCAGATTTACCCTTTAACCATGTTAAATAAAATATTCATTGAAGTAAATATTCATAATGTGTAAAAATAAAAGTTACCTATTTACATAATTTGGACCTCCTCATTCCAAATATGGAATCCATTTTTACAAATTCAAAATAAATAAGTGGAATAAATTAATTTAAAATTAATTTCCATTATCAAAACAAAAAGCATGTTTTTAAGAAATAATAACTATCTAAATATTGACACTTGTTTATTTCCAGTTTAAATGTAAAATTACATCAAATGGACTAAATTATATTAAATGACAAAAATATAATCTAATGATACTTTAAAACCACTCAAATTTATAATTTAACACTATAAATTATTTTGATTAAATTTTTTTAATTGAAATTTAGTATTTTTCACTATTCATTAAAAATTGAAAGTTTTCATAAATGTACCAAAAATTCTCCAAAAGATAATTGTGATATTAAGAATCTAAAAACGAATTCCATTTAGAAAAAAATTAGAAATTTCAAAAAGATGGTATTTCTATTCATAATGGCTAGTTTGATTGGTCGTGGTGTGTAAGAATCTGGAAGTTGCGTAGAGCGCTAGCTATTTAATTATTCAAAGGGAAACGTACCATGGAAGCTTGTGGTGTTACATTATTCCCTCATTCAAATAATTTTGTCCTCAAAATTTCTAGAATACTACTAAATAAAAAGATTTAGGTGGTTCTTCATCATAAGTTCCTCTGGTTCCCACGTCGCCTCTTCAATCTTATGATATCTCCATAGAATTTTCACAAGACGAGTCATCCAATTTCTCAACACTTGTTCTCTTGTATCATGAATTCTGATAGGTTCTTCACAATAAGACAGATCGGGTTCCAGTTCTATTTCTTCATAGGTGAGTATATGCGTTGGGTCAGGCATGTTTTCTCTCAAAAGTGATATGTGGAACACATCATGATCTTTGGAGAGACTTGGAGGCATTGCCAAACGATAAGCTACAACTCCAATTAGTTCTAGAATTTTGAAAGGTTTGATGTACTTGGGGATTAATTTTCCTTTTTACCAAATCGTATAACACCATTCCATGGAAATACCTTCAAGAAAACATGATCTCCTACTTGAAATTCCAAATATTTCATTCGATTATCAGCATAGATCTTTTCCCTACATTGAGCATCTTTGATGCGGTATTGGATAACCTTCACCTTTTCCATTGTTTCCTCAAGAACTTTTGGGACTACGAGTTTTCCTTCACCAAAATCATCCCAACAAGTTAGTGTGCGACATCACTTTCCATATAATGGTTCATATGGCGTCATTTGAATACTTGAATGGAAACTATTGTTATAGGAAAATTCTAGCAGAGGTAAATATTGATCCCACATACCAGGAATGTCATGTGAGAAAGATCTCACCATGTCTTCTAATGTTTGAATAGTCCGTTATGGGGCTACCAAAGACTCCTAGAAGGAATGATGCAATATGGGTCATTGTTGATCTTCTTACTAAGTTAGCTCATTTTCGTACTATAAGAGAAGATTTACCACTTGAACGTTTGGAAATACTATATATTAATGAAGTTGTAAGACTTCATTGAGTAACCTTATCGATTGTTCAAAACACCACGATCTTTTCTGCTCAAAGCATCTGCCACCTTATTTTCCTTCCCCAAGTGGTAGTGTATGGTGAAATCATAATCCTTGAGTAGTTTGAGCCATCTCCATTGCTTCATATTGAGTTCTTTTTGTGATGAAATACACTTCAAACCCTCGTGATCAGAATAAATCTCACATTTTTCGCCATAGAGATAGTGTCTTCATATCTTCAGAGCAAATATTACAGCTGCAAACTCAAGATCACGAGTGGGATAGTTTTGTTCATGAATTTTTAGCTACTATGATGCATATGAAATAACCCTATCATTCTACATAAGGACACAACCATGTCCTTTCTTTGAAGCATCACTATAAATAACAAACCCATCCTTCCTCGATGGTAGAGTCAATATAAAAGAATTTACTAATATTCTCTTTAGTTATTCAAAAAATTATTCACACCCTTTTTTTCAGACAAATTTAACCCCTTTAAGTGTGTTCTTGGTTAATGGTTTCGCCAATCGGGCCAAATTTTGGACAAAACTCCAATAATATCCCGCTAAACCAATATAACTGCATACCTCATTTATACTTGTTGGTGCTGTCCATTATTTTATTGCTCTTTTATTTAAAGGATCAACAAAAATTTCATCATTAGAGACAATATCGCCAAGAAAAGAAATTTCCTAAAGCCATAATTCACACTTGTTGAACTTCCCATATAATTCATTTATTCTAATAGTATTTAGAATAGTGTGCAAGTGATTTTCAAGATATCCATAGATTTTAGAGTATAACAAGATATCATCAATAAATACCACTAAAAAGTCATCAAGATGTTCCTTTAAAACTCTGTTCATTAGATCCATGAAGACAGAGGGTGTATTAGTTAGTCCGAAAGGCATCATTGTAAACTCATAATGCCTGTACCTGGTTCGATATTTTGTCTTTGGAATGTATTCCTTCATCATGCACAACTGAGATATCTAGATTGAAGTTCAATATTTGAAAAATATTGAGCTCCATGAAGTTGATCAAATAAATCATCAATGCGAGGTAGGGGATACTTGTTCTTTATTGTTATAGCATTGATCTCCATGTAGTCAATGCACAACCTCATATATCCATCTTTCTTATTAGCAACAAGAATAGGGGCTCCCCATGGGGAAATATTAGGGAGAATAAATCCTGTAATACACATCTCCTCTAGTTGTTTCTTTAGCTCCACTAATTCCACATTGGCCATTCTATAAGGGGTCTTAGATATAGGCATAGAACCAAGAATTAAATCAATGGAAAACTAAATTTATCATTATGGAGAATGTAAAGGTAAATCCTATGGAAATATATCAACATATTTTTATACAATAGGCACATATTCTATTTGATCATCCCTTTCATCACCCATAGTTATTTAACTCTCTTCCTCCATAATAATTGAATTTAGTAGAGCTACAAGCGGTGGGTCTAGATAAGAATTAGATGATGAAATTTCTTACCTAAAGATAAGGTATTTCTTATCATCATTAAAATTGTATCCTCATTCTTCTTATAATAAATTTTCACACCATGGTCCAAACGAAAATCCATACCAAGGATTATATCAAATTAAATCATGGGTATGATGATGAGATCAGCAGATAAAGAACATTAATATTCCCCAATGGGTACTAATTCACAAAACTTTATTGCAGTGATACTTACCTTAGGAGTTTTGACGAATAACTCCCTTGTTAAATCAAATTGGAAATATCAAATTTTCTTAGCAAACTAGGAAGATATGAAACAATGTGATGATCAAAAATCAAATAAAGTATTTGATAAACCCAAGGAAACCAATAAATTGTCTGCCACCATGTCTTTTGGAGATTCAACCTCAGTAGTAGTGATCTCAAAATCTTGGTCATGCTCCCTTGGCCTTTTCTGAAGTAAGTTTCCTTGAAGCTTAGGATATTAATTTTCATAATGCCTCATTTCTTTACATTTGTGGCATTCAACATTGACAAAATATTTCTTTCCCTTGCAATCACGAGCTTGGTTGCCTTTTTCACCACACTTATAACAGACTCCCATTCCCTTCAAGAAAGTATAGGGGTGTTTCCTTCCACATTTACTGCATGATGGATATTTTAGTTTTCCCTTATTCCCCTTATTTTCATTTCTAGATTGTTCAGCAGGTCTCTTCTTCTCTTGCCTTACTTTAAAGTCGTAAGACTTAAAGAATTCCTTTTATGTCTTGATAGCACATGAGACAATATCTTCATATGATGAGAAGGATTGTGAGACTAATGCTTGATAGAGAAATGATTTTAACCCATAAAATAATCGATCAATCTTACTCCTTGGGTTATGTATATAATCGGCAGCATGCCTTTCTAACCTTGTAAAGTTAGCCTCATACTTTGCAACATTCTCATCCTAAATTTTCCTCAGACTCAGAAATTGTCTTTCCATATCCACTCAATGGTCACAAGAAAATTATTTTTCTATGAAAATATCTTTAAACTACCTATATTGCATATTTGAAACTCTTTCATCCTCTTTTGTGTTTTGAATTAATATCCACTACTGATCTGCATCTCCCGTGAGGCGATAAACTGCCATGAGAACTTTTTCCCTTTCGCAGCTCCCAAAAGCATGAAATATTTTCTTTAAGGAACTTATCCATTGATTATCTACAAATTTATTTGTAGTCCCATTGAATGTTGGTGGTTGTTACCTCATGAATCAGTCTAACATTGATCCTCCATGTTGTGGATCCGGGTTCTCCATACGGGTAAGGTTATTATTCATAAACCGAGTGATTTGTCCCAGTATGATGATAATTTGATCAGCCCCAGGTGCATCACCAGCTCCACTATAGTTATCTTGAGTAGGAGGAAAATCCCTATATGGATTATGCGTGTTGATATGGGTCATATTATTTCCACCAACTGTCATTTCTAAACAATGGCATACACTACATTAGTTTATGAATCACAATACATAATTCTAAACTTGTAAACCACTTAACCTAAATTGATCAGTTTATGGATATAATCTGTAATCAGAAAAAAAAATCTTTGAGGAGGTATATACACATAAATCATTTATAATGGTTTGTAAAGAAAATGTGAATTATCCTATGTAAATCCCCCCATAGTTTCGTAACCTAGAGTGAAACTAGTCAAGTTGTTGTGCACCAGGATACCCCGGGTCAAGCCCAAAACTCATTGTCAGAGTTTTCACTCCTAGGTACATTTGTTCCAGATCCACCTCTACCCACTCGTATCCAGACATGGATGTATTGCTTGGAAAATATACAAAATATATACATTACCAAAATTCTTGGAAGTTCTTAAATATTAATCCTCAAAGTCTATCTTAGGGTAATGTGCTTTAATTAGAGTTTATCTAAATATATTTTCCGAGGATTATACTAAACTTTCTATGATACCAACTATAATGCCCTAACCCTAGTTATCCAGAGTCAGTGAAATATTAAATGACATTGGCATGATACAAGGAATCATGTCCCGAAAGTCTGATTAGTTTAGTATTCTTGGAAGTACTGTATACATACATAAGTTTTACATTACATCATGTGATAAAAAAACAACTACATTTTTCCCCTTCGAACACACTTATATCCCTTAGCCTATCCCTGAAGGTCAACCATAAAATACTTCTTCATATCCTATGAAAAATAATACATAGAAAGGGGTGAGATCAGATGCTCAGTAAGGATAACAATATAGTGGAAAGTTCATAAATAATTATAAAAATTTAAGGAAATGTATAAAACAAAAACAAAAACCTTTTAAACATAAACTTCAGCATAATATGGCAAGGAAAAATCAAATAATTCCATTTACTTATTTACATGGATATTCTACTAGTAAAATAATACATGTAATTTCAAAAGCTAATTTGATAATTATGGAATGCATAATGCTGAACATCATAACCACACAGTCAAGGCATCATCCCAAGACTGCAAATAATATTTTGTCAAGGCATTGTTCTAGGACACTAGTTTGTCTCATGAGACCTACCGATGCATTGAGGAGATATAGAGGGCTCCACCCATCACTTACTAAGTCCAATGCAATCCTTATATAAAAAAATTGAAACATAACATAAACATTAATATTAAAACTATCATATGAAATGTTAATACTTTAACCATAAACCATGAATGGTATAAAAATAACACATCCATATTCAAACATATCACAAAACCTTCAATACAATATGGAAGATTTTTATCATAATAAATAACCTTCAAAAAAGTATAAAATCCATTAAAGGATGTAGACATAGATGAAACCAAAACTATTGGAGAGAAATATCTCTTTCTATTTTGAAATCATTTAAAAGTCATGTAATTATAAAATAAAACCTTTATTTTGAAAATATTTTTACAATATTGTAAGGGAATCTTCAAAAGATTTATAATGGTAGAGAATAACCACACCCACCATATAAGTTAAAAAAATATTCTTACCTTAATTTTTCAAAAAGATCATAAAGTACCTTGTTTTGAAAACGACAAAAAGATTTCATTCAAACCATTTTATAAAAATTAAAACAAGGGTATAAATTAATTTAACCCATAATCTAGTAAATTTTAAAACTATTTTGAAATACATTTTTAAGAAACCTGGATGTGCATGATAAAGAGGTACCAGCAGACACTTATGTAAAAACAACCTTCGCTAATAAAGAGATTTTCAAATTAACTATTACCTTGTACTTTTCTTGGTCGAGAGTACGTTAACCTCTGGTATAATAGATCAATAATTTTTATTAAATTATAAAATAACTAAATATATAAATATTATATCATATATGATCTTCTAATATTGATTTGTTAATAATATTTTCATATTATCATTGTTTCAGGTGTTAACTAATTTGTTTTTCTTTTATATGTTATGTTACGTAAGCCATGTTTGTTATGGATAGGATTTATTTGATTAATATATATAATTAAATTATGTTCTTAATTTTTTTTAAATAATAAAATGAATGTTATTCTTGAATAGTTACAATGGGGAATGAATCTCATCGTGTTCATGGAGACGATAATCCATACGTACGCACGAACGCTACTTCCATTTCATTTTTTTATTTTAAAAGGAAAATAAACCAAATGATACATAGGTATATTATTATTCCAGTATAACATAATATTTAATATATTTTAAATAAGTTTATTAAAACCATCCTTTATATATTCCATGTATTGTATGAATGATTCATATCACTTTGAGGGGGTGGTTGTCCGCACTTCCTCAAATGAAATTATCGTATATATACAACATGAAAAGAATAAAGGTATGATATAAAAGAGAATTACATAAGATTATAGATAAAATAAATATTTTAAATATAATATTTAATTATAGTTCCATCATAATTTCCACCATAATAGGTGGTAGTAAATGATTGAACAATCATTATTTCGTGAGGCAGTATTTCATCGTCCACAAAAACATTATGTTCTATACCCATTAAATGGAGGTGTGTGTAAGTTTAGTTCAAATAATTATCATAACAACAACCTACTATATTCAGGATACTGGTTAGTTTTTAAAATAAATGAATAAAGTGAGTTTAGGGGGTTAGAGAAGTCGAAAAAAGAAAATAAATTAAGAGGGGATGTTACATTTAAATCCGATAACTCCCTTTGGTTTGAACCAAATGGCTTCCTTGAAGTGATTTCTGCCAAAAGTAAGGCTTCTAAGAGGAATAGATGGATGTACAGAGATTAATTGGGAATATTTTTAATGAGACAAGGGGATTGAGAGGTGTAAGAAATGGGATAGAGGTGACAGATTTTTATATGGGTGAGGAGGGGCTCTTTAGGAATGTTTGAAAATATTATTTTTTATATATAATGATTTTCTGATTCTAAAGGTAAAAAAACTCATTAAAGTCAAATATAAGATAACTAATGTTAGAAATAAAATAATCTAATAATAATAATATTGGTTTTAGATATTACTTTAATTTTTATAATCTTATTTATTTAAATCATTCTATAATGAGGTAAACACTAAATCATTATTGTGTCATAAATAATTTTTTTATATGATGTCTAAAAATTATAAAAAAATACCATGATGTAGGAAATATTTTAATATTTCAAATGAATATTTATAGTCTAAAAGTAAACTTATATAACCCCTTGTAAAAAATATTTTACTAAAAGATATATGTTTATGTCATTTTTGTCTTCACTTAAATTTATAAAAAAAAAGTGTCATTATCACTCTCAAGTGGCTCCATGGGGTCCCAAAATTTATCCACGGATGACCATGGTCCGAAATATATGAAAAAATAGGAATAGAACACATGTTAGGATAATTTAATATTATTATAATAATATTTGTTTACCCTTATTTACTAGATTTACCATTTAACCATGGTAAATAAAATATTTACTGAAGTAAATATTCATAATATATAAAAATAAAAAATACCTATTTACACAATTTAGACCTCTTGATTCCAAATATGTGATCCATTTTTCCAAATTCAAAACATATAAGTTTCAAAAATTAATTTAAAATTAATTCTCATCATTAAAACAAAAAGTGTGTTTTAAAGAAATAATAACTATCAAAAGATTGACACTTGTTTATTTCAAGTTTAAATGTGAACTCACATCCAATGACCTGAATTATATTAAATGATAAAAATATAATCTAATGATACTTTAAAACCACTCAAATTTTCAATTTAACACTATAACTTATTTCGTTTAAAAAAGATTTTTTTAATTAAAATTTAGTACTTTTCACAATTCATCAAAAAATAAAGGTTTTCAGAAAAGTACCAAAAATTACCTCTAATATAATTTTGATATTCCAAATCTGAAAACGATTTCCATTTTGAAAAATAACATTTTTAAAATTTCTAAAAGTTGGTATTACTATTCATAATGGCTAATTTGATTGGTCATGGTGTGTTAAAATCTCGATGTTGTGTACAACCCAAACTATTGCATTATTCAAAGGGAAACGTACTATGGAAGCTTGGGGTGTTACATAATAAGATCAACATAATTTTTGGTGAATATTAAATTTATTATTTTATTTTCCATGATTAATGGTAAATAATGTAATTAAGGGTAAAGATAATATTCTAAAATTATAAAATTATCTTAAAAATTGTCCAAATTTTATTGGATGAGTTTTTTCCACCAAAATATACATTATTGTGAAATTATAACCTTTTTATGCCACTAGTGTAAGAATTTTTAATTTTATTATATTTTATTTAAAGATTAGTTAAAAATTTTATCCTCATATTTTTATTAAGTAAATCATTTTTAATATTGGGTTATATATAAGATATATTATACTATAAATAGTAATTTGAAATCTAAATTTTTTATCTACATCATGATAATTTATTTATAATTTTTAGACATTAAATAATTAAATTTAATTATGACATGATGATGATACAGTACTTTATTTATAAAGGAAGAATCAAAAAAATTATATTAATAATATTATAATAAATGAAATTTTAAATATTTTATGGAATCCATGAATTGAATGGATTACTTTGACATTCTTGGGGTAAGTTAAAGTAGTTATTTTTAATGAATGAAGTTGTTATGATTTTTTAAAAAGGCCATGTAATGAATAGTGTCAAAATTGACCTAATTCATATCTTAAAATATAAAATATTTAATTAAATCATATAAAATTTATAAAAATATAATATTTTAAAAAAAATTTATATAAGTATTTTATTGACATTAATGACTCATTAATTGGTCTTTTGGCATGTTATGTTAATTTTATTAACCCTTAAAGTGTAAATTACTTGATAAAATAGTAAGAGTTAAACGGGTTAAAAAAGATAATGATTTAAAAATAATCAAAACTTGTATGATTTTAATGTTATGATTTTATTTAGAAAAAAAATATCATATATTTTAAATAATTTATTTCGAAGCCATTTTTAATTAAAAATGAATTTATATTAATTTAATATTTTTAATATTTTCAAGAGTTCTCATCTGCACTCCTATAAAAGGGTACCCATTCATCATTATTCCTTACACAAAAAAACTATTTTTTAGACAATATCATTCAAAAACCATTACTATAATACCTAACAACATTATAGAGGCCTTATATTAGGAATAACACCCTCTTTAAAGGTGTTAAGGTGTTGATTAAAGGTGATTATTCGAAGAAAACGTAACGTTTTTAATTATGTGTTTCTATTTTATTTATTATACATATTCCATAAATTATCCCTAAAACATAATGAAATAATAACTCCATTATCCGAAATATAATGATATTTTATTATGTTAATTTCATCACCTAAATCTATATCTGATTCCATAAAATGGGATATGAATTAATCATTTGTGTGTACGTGTGAATTATCACATCCACAAACTGATATAATTCATCTTCCATAACCACCTATCAATAATGGTTCTAATGGTATAGTTAATGTTGATATGTTATATTCATGACATATTTATCATTATAATATAATAATATACAATTAAATTCTTACATTACATGCAGAAAAAATGATATTATCATTCTTGAAAACTTGTAAACTAAGGGATGTGATTCGTTTTTAGTCACCACATCGCTTGTATAATATATAATAGAATATTTAAATGATTATTATGATATTAATGATATTATTAGCATTATGGAAAGATAATATAATACTTACCTTGTTTTCATAAATGATCAGTGACAAATAGAAACCTTACTCATGCGTTTGTACGACCTACAATCTTTGTGATTATAACGTTGTTCATTTTTTCCTAACCATAAAAACATGGTTTGATATAAAAATATAAATTATGTATAAAATTTATTATTATTTCATGAATATTATTCTGGAGATGCTGTAATTATGACCATTTTACTATAGACATAATTTCAATGTCATTTTTGACTCAAGTACCGAATATTGAAAAAACACCCAATGTGAACATAAATAATTAAGTAATTGTTAAAACATGATAATAAGTAACATAAAAGAAACTCTAAACTTCAAAAAGTATCTCAATAAATTAAATAATTAACCAAATTTTATTATTTAGGAATATAAGGATTGTACAAGACGAGTTAGAATCGTGGTAAGGGATTTTGTCTCAATCTCCTGTCATTAGGGCATTTCATAATGATATGAACATTTATTTTTTTATAAGGTGTATATACATTCAATTTAACATTTCATATCCATATTTTAACTATCCTAATGTTATTTAATGTCCTCTTTAATGTCATTCATTCATGTGTCTTATGATTTAAATGTTCAAGGTGGTATAGGGTGCTTTGAATGTTTAAGGATTTATTTATTAAATCATTTTCTCCATGTCAATATTATTGATAATACTTTACACATTTATTATATGGATATATAAATTAATTTAAAATAAATTTTTTTTGTATTTTTAATTTAATTAAAATTTTCTCAAAAGGAATATTTTTACATGTTTTATTTGGAACATTTTAACAAACGATAAAAGGAATGTTATTTTTAATGTATATGGAGACAAGAAATTCTCTAACGTCATGAAAATTTCTTGATATTTGTCTTCACCTAAAATATTTAATATTTTAAAAAAAAGTAAGCCATTTTTCCATTTTATGAATATTTTTTAAAAAATGGGTTTTGTTAAGGGACTTTCTTTTTAAAAACCTCTTTAAAACGTACCATTTTTTACTATTTTTACAAATTCCAAAAGGAATGTTTTTTAACTTATAATAAAGGAATGGATTTTCCAACATTAGTTTTTCTTTAATATTTATATTCTTCCTTTACAAGTTCACAATTTTATTTTCAAATGATGTGTTTTCATTTATGACTGCTCGACTTTGTAAAAATAGAATGTGATTTCAATGTGGAAATGTTATTTTTACTTTATTCTTGTTTTATATGTTATTATTATGTTGTAGTTGTTTATAATAGTTTATTAATACATATGGTTTTATAATAAAAAAGGAGGGTGATCCTGTGATTGCTCCCCAATGCATTGGGTAATGAGACAGAGTTAAACGATTGGGTTTCTCTTAAGAGATTAATGGAATATAATGCGATGCATATTCCAAATGTAACCATGAAGGTCACTACCTATGTATCCATGAAAGCTTCAATATAATAATGATATGGATTCCACAAGTTACCTTTATTATTTATTATTTATATGGAGTTTTATAGGAATCTTATGATTTCATGAGGCAAGCTAAAGAGTTTATGTTTTGTTAGTGAAAAGTATGATTTTGTGAATATGTTTTCATGAGTTTCAAATTTTCATGGACTAATGGTTTATTCCATTATTTTATGTACATTACGGAGATTTTTGTGATCATATAAAGTTAAAAAATGTTTTTCATAGGGTGTAAGGATGGGTAGGATAAAGAAGAAGTAAATTTGGATGTTATGAAAATATGTTATGAAAAAGAATTCATATTTATTTGTAATAGTTTTATAATAAGAAAGAAATGGATACTATTTTAGATGAATAATATTTGTAATAATGTGGTATGTTTTGTATATATTATGAACACATTCTATAAAACTCAAAACTAAAAATATCATATAATGTGAATTATAGTTTGAAAATGTTGTAATATGTAATGTTTAAGTTTGGGTCCTTACAGTTGGTATCAGAAGATGGTTTACAGAAATTTGGAGATTATGATGTTTTATAAAGAGTTATGGATATCATAATGAGTTTATAATTTTAAGGTTGGTTATAAATTTGATGTCCTACAATTCCTTTTGAGGCTTTATGTTATGAAATTTTAAGGTGATTATAATTATTTTTGCAGACATTCACCATTGAGGTAATTATGGGTTATTATTTTTGGGGATTCAAAGTGAAAGGTATATGATCAGCATTGAGGTTAAAACATGGTACGATTATTTTTGAGGTATTTATAATATTTTGGGAATTATATAGTTTTATAAAAAGGATAACAATAGTATGGGTGGTAACCCATCATGTCCGGCAAGGCCATGGGAATAGAACCAACAACAAAGGGGCGACAGAGGTGCATCATATACCACCATCCTACATGAATTCTCAAGTTAGAATGATGTTTTCTTTTTAGTTAAATGAGTTAATGTATTTAGAATAAGTATATTTTGGGATTATATGTATTATGTAATATATAACATAGTTATAAAAATGATATGGTGATTATTTTATTAATGTTAGACGTTCACTATTTTGGGAACCCTATATGATTAAGGTTAATAAAATACTATGATATTTTATTATAGGTTTAATGGTTGAATTATATTCTGGAATATTCTGTGATTTTATTATGTACTTCAATCTTATAGATTATGTGAAGTAGAAAATTAATTTTTTTTATTACGGGACATTAGGATGTATTGATGTTATTTAGAGACAAATGTTAAAATTTATCGTGGAAGATTACGAGATCATGTCATTTTTGGGTTTCAATATTAGTCTTGCATATTTTTGAGTAATTTTAGAGATAATTATTTTTTGAATGGTTTATGTTGAAATTTGGTTAAAACCGTTTACTTTTGGAGATTAATATAGTTTTTATTCATATAACGGTTTATTATTTTTGGAGAATTATATTATCTTAACCTAACCATTTCAGTTTTGTTTAATGTCAAAATATAGGAGAAATATATAGTTAATCTTTTTGTGATTATAGGATTCTCTATAAATTGATTCTAGTGCTTTAGGTATGAATAATTCAACTTGAATACTCAGAGTTTCTAGAAAAAGATGAGTTTGTGGTGGAATTTGATTGATGGATGAAGCTCTATTTGTCAAGTAAGTATATTTCCTTAGGGTCACAATTAAATTAGTAAAATAATTCCTCAACTATATGAAAAGTATATTGAATAAAAAACATTATCCACTAACTTTTATCAAAGGACTTTTGAACCATCAAATATTTATGGTACTGTGATGGTTGAGTTTTCATGATCAAGTACTCAATTAATATTTATTAGTATATGAGAGTTATTTTTCTCTTCCATGTCCACGTTTTCTTAAATGGATCCCTAGTATGTGTTATCTCTTGTGACCATCATACTTCCTTTTCTTTCTTTTAAAGTCGAAGTCTTCTTAATCCTTTTTACGATGTGTGATTTCAAAAAAGGTATTTTGAAAATTCAAACACTTAGTTTTAAATCCCAATTTCAAATTGTAAGGATAAAATTTATTAAATAGGGAGAATGTAACATCCTCAATTTTTAAAAGGAAACACTACATTTGATAACATGTATGATACGCCAAATTTAGATTAAATAAACAACTTAATATTATTTTTTAATATGGTAGTTATCACGTAGTTGTTAGAATGGTGTAAATGAATAATATTAACTAGATTGTAAAAATATGGTTTAAATTTTTTTATATAATTAATTCTTTGGAGACCAATTAATTATAAATAAAAGGAAATGTTTTTTTGAAAAACTATATAAATGTGCACAAGTCTGTTTTATAAAACTAAATTAATAAATAAATCTTATTAGATTATATTAATGATATATATATATATATAATTTAATTTATATCAATCATCTTATGTGTTTTCTAGACATGATACAAGAACAAATCCAATTTTATGAAAAAAGTAGTATTACACAAAATAGGGATGTTTTACCACCTTTTGATGGCACACATATTTTAAATATAGTTATTGACACTTTTATATATTCTTATTTTCAAATTAATTTTAATTTTTTAATATTTAATATTAAAATTATCTTAGGCAGAATTTTTAGAATTGTTCTGAAAAGTTTCATTTTTTTATGAATAGTGAAAAAATATAGTATTGTAGTTAAAAACTGATATTTCATTTAAATATTTATTAAATTTATTTTTAAAGTCACAATAGATCAATAATACATTTATTAATCCAATTTAGTTCATTTTAATAATTTTTATAATTAAATTAGATCTAAGAACTTATTGATATTTTGAACTTCTCTTTTACACACCTGCTCTCCACATCGGCGTGATTAGTGTTAAACATAATTTAAACACTTATGTAAATTGAATTTTAAAAAATATACATACACAGTTGTAATAAATATGAAAATTTTAGTCTAATAGGATCAGCATAATTTTTGGTGAATAGTAACTTTAGTATTTTATTTACCATAATTAATGGTAAATCGGGTAATTAAGGGTAAAAATAAAATTATAATATTATAAAATTACCCTAACACTTGTCTTAATTTCACCAGATAAGTGTTTTTTAACCAAAATCAACCTTATTATGAAATTATAAATTTTTTAAGCCACTTTGGAAAGAATATGAAATTTATTATATTTTATTTAAAGATAAGTTAATGATGTCATATTAATATTTTTATTAAATAAATCAATTTTAATATAGGGTAACATAGAAGATAAATTTGAATATAAATATTCATTTGAATTAAAAAAATTTATCTACATCATGATAATTTATTTATATTTTTTATAAATTAAATAATTAAATTTTACTATGACATGATGATGATGAAATAATTGATTTATTAAAGGAAGAATAAAATAAATGATATTAATAATATTAAAATAAATAGAAATTTAAATATTTAATATCATCCATGAATTTCATGGATTAATTTTATTTTCTAGGGATGATTTAATGTAGTTTTTTAAGGAATCAAGTTTTATGATTTTTTTAAAAATCCAAGTAACGAATATTGTCAAAATTTACATAATTCATATCTTTAAATATAAAATATTTAAATAAATGCTATAAAATTTATAGATATATAATATTCGGACAAAAAGTTACATATGAATATTAAGGACATTAAATACTCATTAATTTTTCTTTTGGGATTTTATTGTAATTATATTAACCCTCAAAGTGTAAATTACTTGATAAAATGGTAAGAGTTAAAAGGGATAGAACAAAAGTATAAGGATTAAAAAATAAAAAAACCTTATCTAATTTTAATTGGATGAATTTAATTCCACCCAAATTCATCTTATATTTTAAATAATTTAGTTTGGATCCATTTTGAATAGAAAATTAATTTATATTAATTTAATATTTTTTTGAAAATTCCAAGAGTGCCCCTCCCCTCTCCTATAAAAGGGAACTCGTTCATCTCTATTCCTTACACTTAAAAACCATTTGGTTCATCCATCCTATGTCCAAAAATATTCCTATAATTCCTCCCCGCATTCTAAAGGCCTTATTTTAGGCATAACACCCTCTTTATATATGTAAAGGTGTTAATTAAACGTTATTGTCCGAATGAAATGTAATGTTTTTAACAAAGTATTGATATTTTGTTTATTCTTCATCTTTCTTAAAATATCCTTTAAAAATTATGAAATTATAACTCTATTATCCTTAATAATCTAAGATTTTATTATTTTTATATCATCATCTGAATTAATATTTGATTCCATCAAATGGGAAATGAATTAATTGTTTGTGCGTATCTGCGAATTATCAACTCCACAAACAGATATGATTCATTTTATATAACCATCTCTCATGACTAGTTATAATTATGAAATAATTATTTATATGTGATATTAATGAAATATTTATCATTAAAATATAATAGTATATCAATTACTTTCTTACATTTCATTAACATGAAAATGATAATGTTGTTAATGTATAGGTTCGAACTATCACCACCACAAAGTGATGTTATTCATTTTTAGTCACCACATCACTTGGATAAGGGTTCCCCTCGGTGGAAAGCTAGAGGAGAAAGGTTTCTCAAGGGACTTCCCTCACCCCCCTTCATCATTCCTGCTTCCTTCTCCTCTCCCATACCTATTATTCCATCTCTCTATCTATTTTTAGCAATGTTTTTCATGGTGAAAGCTCCAATGGGTGGTTTTCATGGTTCTGAAAATGGTTTTGATGTTGAACCTCCTAGACACTATAACCCTTCTCTAACCTCGGGTTCCTTTGAGAATCTCCAAGGATGATCTAGAACGGGGGTATCAAAGGGGTTTTGGGTTTGTGGTTTAGCGGCTGGCAGTCTGGTACCCTCAACTACTCAAATCCTTACTCTGACCCCACATTCCTCTACTCCTCTCCTAGTTGGATATGGATCGGTGGTAACTGAGGGGTTTTGGGTGGTGGGATTTGAGATTTGGCAGCCGAAGGCTTTCCTCGTGTGACTTGAGTCAATTTTCTCCTATGTTGATAATCTGGATCTCTTCCTCCTCAATGATCCGGGCCTCGATCGGAGCTACTATTGTACTCACTTGATGAAACTCTTCAATGATGATGGATCTGGTTTGGCAGTATGAAGGTTTTTTACATCGGTGACTGTAGCAACATCTTTGTATTGGTTCTAGAGTTTCAGATCTCCCCCATCAATAAAGGTTTTTTTTTCTTCTCGGTTGTCAATCTAGTTGATGATTGTGTTCTATTTTGCACTATTTTGGTTTTGGACATGTTTGTGGATGGTTAGCGACATGTTTCTGGTTCTATTTTTTCTACAAGAACTGGTCCTAGTTTTTGTGGTGATGTTGATTGGCATATGGTTTTGGGTGATATGTCTTGATGATGGTCGCATTTTGATAATTATGGGGCTTATTTGATGGTGGTTTGGATGAATTGGTGAGTTAATTTCTATTTATGGTGGCATTTTTGTTATTGTTCATTATGGTCATGGTAGCTGTGGAGTATTCTTCGGCGTACTGGTGTGATTTTTGATGATGACGATGTTTTGATTGGACAGTGACAATGATAGTTGTGACTCTATCGGGGGTGTTTCTCAAGGAGGTTCACTAATCAAGGATCCATGTCCTGAGGCATACTTGAATGGTAGTGTTGTTGATTTTTAATTTTGAATCAAAAGTGGATATCATCTATGTGGTTTTTTGATTTTTTTTATTTGGTATTTTTATGTATAGCTCAGTTCCCGCTCACCCAAAAATCTATTTTTTAAAATAAAATAAAAATATAATTTTTACTCATCAATTGCATAATATATAAAAGTATATTTAAATGATTAATATGATATTAATGGTATTATTATCATTATAGAAATATAAAATAATACTCACCTTCTTTTTATAAAAGGCAAATAAAAAATGGAAATGTTAGTCATGCATATGTTCGGCCTACCATCTCCATGATTATAATGTTGTTCATTTTTCAAAACCATAAATAAATGGATTGGTTTAAAATTATAACTGATGTGTGAATGTGATTATTTTGTCATTAATATTACTCTATAGATTATGGGATTATTACCATTTTGACTATAGGCATCATTTAAAATTCATTTTTGTCTCAAGTATCAAATATAGAAAAAATGCATGATGTGAACATAAATAATTAAGTAATTGTTATAACATGAAAATAAGTCATATAGAATAAATAATAAACCTTAAAAATGTTCCCAGTAAAGTAAATAATTAACCAAAGTTTATTATTCAAAATGATAAAGATTGTACGTGACGAGTCAGACTCAAGGTAAGAGATATTGTCTCATTATCCTTTCGTTAAGGAATTTCTTGATGATATTCACCATTTTTATTCTACAAGGTTTATATAATTCCATTTTTACATTTAATATACATATTTTATCTATCCTAATGTTATTTAATATTTTTTTAAATGTTATTATTTCATGTGGCTTATGATTTAAATGTTCAAAGTTTTATGGGACACTTTGAATGTTTAAGGATATAATTATTAAATATTTTTCTCTATGTAAATATTCTTAAAATATCTTACACATAAATTATATAGATATAATAGTGATTAAAAATAATTATTTATATATTTTTAATTTAATTCAATGGTTTTTGAAAGGAATCATTTTAGGTGTTTTATACAGAATGTTTTCAAAAACGACAAAATGAATATTCTTTTTTGTGAAAACGGTAACTAAAAATTCTCCATTGTCATGACCATTATTTGATATCTGTCTTCCTTTACAAGGATTCATTTTTTTAATAGAAAATTAATCCATTTTATCATTTTCTGAGTATTGTGTTTTTGAAATGGATTTTGTTAAGGGGTTTTCTTTTAAAAATATCTTTAAAAGTTACCCATTTCAACTATTTTTAAAACATCCAAATGGAATATTTTTTTACTTATATGGAATGAATTAATTTCCCTGATTTATTGTTTCCTTATTGTTTTTATTATTCCTTTACATGTTCACCATTTTATTTTAAAATGATTTCATTTAATTTATAGTGTTTGGCTTTGTAAATATAGAATGTGATTTCAAAGGGGAAATGTAATTTTCCCATTATGATTGTTTTATGTGTTATGATTATGTTATGGCTCTTGGGAATAGTTTATGAATATAGTTGGCTTCATGATAAACCAAGGGCAGGTGAGCCCATGATATCTCCCTAATTAATTAGGTAATGATACTATGTTAAATGGTTGGGTTTATCCTAAGAGGTTAAGGGAATATACTGTGATGGGTATTCCAAATATAACTATGAAGATTAATCCCTATGTAGCCATGAAAGATAAGATTTAAGAATGATATGGATTCCATAAGTTACCTTTATTATTTATGATTTCTATGGAGTTTTATCAGAATATTATTATTTCATGAGTTATATAATTTTTTTTCTGTTTTATGGGTGAAAAGTATGATTTTCTGAAATTGTTTTCATGTTTTTTTTAATATTCATGGAATAACCATTTCTTTCCTTATTTTATGCTCCTTACTGATATTTTTTCGCTCATCAAAATTTTTAAAAAATTTTAATAGGGTATAAGTATGGGTATGAGAAATATGGATGTCAAGTTGGATGTTATGAAGATTTATTATGAAAGAGAATCCATATTTTATTTTTAAATATTGTATATTTTGAAAGACATTGATACTAGTTTAAAAGTATCCTATTTCTAATAAAGTGGGATCTTGTGTATGAATTATGAACTAATTAATTAAAACTCTAAACTGAAAATATCCTCTAATTGGAATTATAGTTTAAAATTTATAGAATATGTAACGTTTACGGTCAGGTCCTTATAATAAAAAATGATAAAAACAATTCTATCAGGGGTTGATTTAGAAACCTAATTTTATATATGAAGAAGTAAATAATTATTTTTTTAGTTTTGGTTTGGTAATATAAAAAATTTTCTATAAAATTTATATAACTTCATTCATTTATTATATATATCTAAAACAAGATCATCACTAACTTCATCCTCATGAATAAGAACAAAAATACCTATGAAATGAAATTATAAGAATATAAATAAATAAAAATGATCTATTAACTTATATTTTATGATATAGTAATGATGAATGATATTATAATATTGAATATCTATTCCATGATTAAAAAACTAGTTCAAAATGATCAATATTACTCACACCCAATATTAAAAATAGATAATAATTGTCTAATAAAAATATATATGATAGGAATAAATGATGTTTATAAAATATTAGATAAAAGAATAAGTTTATTAAATAGATTATTAAAATAATTATTTTTATTATATATGATATTCAAGTGCTTTAGTGGAAGTTGATAATTAAGGTAAGGGTTTTTTGACTCAAATAATCATGCCTTAAGATATTTTCCATATTATAAACCATTTTTTTGTTAGAATGATGTATCTACATCCCATTGAATATTTTTTTATGTTGGTCCTATCATTATTAATGAATTTAATGTTTCATTTTTGAATCATATCCTATAGAGACCCATGATTTTAATACATAAATATTACATTTTTTATATGAATATTTAATACACTTCAGAAATACATGCCTTAGGACTATACAAGATTAGTGTATTTGAAGACTAGATATATAATCTTCTTATTTATTAAACAATATTCAAAATCTCTCAAAAATATATTACCAAATAATAATAATCATTAAAATACCCTACATAAACATTCCATTATAAATTAGGGAAAGGAAACAAAAGAAAGGGTGATCATAAATTCTTAGTATGAGTAAACATAGGAGATGTCAATCAATGATCATTTAAAATCATAAGGTAATCATAATGGTATTAGGTCATGAACATCAATTAATGTTCATATACAATCTTTCAGGGATCATAAACATGATACATGGTATAAAACATTATCATTTAAAAATACATTAATCATAAGACTATGAAATCATCATAAAAAATCATGAATCACAAGATCTTCACACAAAAATATGGTACCATCAAAAGAATAGAAAAAAATACATATTTAAAGTTTAAATTATGATACCATCAGATAATAATGGATCAGGCATCAACACTTATTTTTGATATTATAACATAACATGAATGATCAACATTTTCTCATAGTGGATAATGTATATCGACTTATTTCACATAGTGGATCGAGAACATCGATTTTTTACCATAGTGAATCAAGCACAATGACTTGTTTCCCATATTTATCTTAGGAGACACAAAACATTACCTAAAGAATTTGTCAAATATATAATTATTATTTTTACCATCTCATAATGAAAAAACTACATATTTTTACCAAAATATCATAAAAAATTCATCATATCATCATATCAAAACACATTCAAAGATAAAGTGTTTTATAAACATTTTATAATTTCATAAAATCATAACCCCTATAAAATAATGTGTTTTTTAAACATATCATAATCATAATTATAAAAAATATAGAGGAATAATAAGGATAGTATAAAAAAAATTAACAACAATGGATATTATCATAGATGAAAAATCATTTAAAAGAATAAAAATAATATTTTGTGAGGAAAATATCCTTTTCACTTTGAAATAACTTATTAAAAAATAAAAATTTACAAATATTTTCAAAAACAATCATAGAAAAGAAACTTGAAAAAATTTAAGTTAATATTCAAATCATTGATCTCTTATAATAGTTTGAAATTTTATTCATGTCATATAAATTAAATTAAAACATTTCTTTCATTCCTTCGTAAAAAGTCAAAAATCACCACTTTTGGAAAAAAATGAAGTTTAATTTTATAAAATTTTGTAAAACTAAAATCATGGTTAAAAAATAATTTGAAAAATAATATTAAAATAATTTTTTAAAACATTTTTTAGAATACATGGATATGGAGGAAAAATTTCGCGACAGAATAGAAAAATATAGTCGGTATTCTTTAAAAACATTCTTTGAACCTCTTGAGTAATTAAAATGATAGAAATTAAAGGAAAAATATTCTTTTATATAAATAAATAGACTATAAGAAAATAATTTGGGTTTATTATACAAATATAATATAATTTCCTCAATTGAAATTTGATTATAAACAACCTTGATTAAAAATAGGATTGAAACATAAATTCTTTACCTCAAGTATTGCATTTCCTTGTACACATTTGAACATCATATATAATAAATAAATAATTATACAAATTTACTATATAACTATATTCATATCTATAATACCCTTTATGATTTACTTATGATATCATATCACCTATTTATTAACAATTGTTTTTCTAAAATCACTAGTCATTGTGATAATTGCATCTTTTTTCCTGCATGTTTCCATTCTGTAGCCCCAATCCTTATACATTGATCATGGTTCTATAATCCAAAAAATTTTAATCATAATATAAATATCATATATATTAATTATAAAAATATTTATATTCATTCATAAAAGTTATAGATAGAAAAATAAATTACACCATTCATGGAGATGATAGGTTGTACATACGTATGAACGATTTATCCATTTTTCGACAAATGGAATGAATGAAATTTAAATAAAAATTCAACCTTATATAATAATAATAATTATGATACAATAAATATAAATTTTATTAATGAAATATATCATTATTACTATCCTTTTAAAGAATAAAAAACCAATTGCATCACTTTATGGATGCGGTAGTCCACACGTATGCACGAGGGGCGTTATCATTTTCCAAAATATTGGAAGGTATGAAATTAGATATGATATTATAATTATAAAAGAATAATTAATTCAATAATAACATATATAAAAATTAAACCTATCATAATAAACATTTATGAAAGATGGTGATTGAAAATGAATTGTATCACTACATGGATAGGGTAATCCATATGTACGCCAGAGTGATACTTTCACTTCACATTTAAGAGAAAATAGGGCGAATAATGGTGGTTTCATAATTATAATAACATTTTAGTATATTTATGGAACATAAGTTTTTATTTTATTTATATTATAATATATGTATTTGAATAATAATAAAAAAAACTGAAAGTAGTTCGGTAAGGTGTTTACCTCTTCTTTAGTAATCCTCATTTAGATTTATTCTTATGGAACCTTGTAATGGTATTTTATGAAATCCAGAACCTATAATTCATGTATTGGGAATTTTATAATCTAATTTTTTAGGATTTGGTCGAGATATAAGGATTAATGTAGTATAAATAAGAGAATGGAGATGTTCCCTTTTATAAGTGAGGGGAGTGTCACTCTTGGAATTTCTTAAAAGATTAAAATATAATAAAATAATTATCAAGAAAAATGATTCCAAATTGCTAGATATTAAAATATAAGGCACTATTGGGTTTAAATCTCATCAAACAAAAGGTTTATGTTGTGTTTTAAATCTTATCTTTTAGTTTAACCCCTTAGTTGATAAATTTTAACTGTAATAGTTGTAACAAAGTTTTCACAATAACAGTGTAATGATTTTACATATAAAGTAAAACATTGTTCATAAATGGAAATTTTATGATAATTCAGACCATATCTTATCATCCTTGTGTTATTTCATGATTTTAATTATTTTAAAATTATTTAATAGAACAATATTTCTTTAATATATCATTAATAACATTTTTATTTTACTCATTTATTTTGACGTTAAATACATAATTAAAAAGATTTAATTAGAATATAATCCTTTCAAACTTCATTAATATTTCAAATGTATGAATAAATTATTTAGAAGATTATAAATCACTAAATTTAAATTACTTACAATATTTTAATATCATTTATTTTATTTTTTTGGTAATTGATGAAATATTGTGTTAGTTTTGCATAAGATATTAGGTTAATTATATAATCCCTAAAAATTAGAAATAAATTAGCATCATGAAAAAAATTTCAATATTAAAAAATAACCATTAATATACATTCAAAAAAAAATATTCACTTATAATAACACATAGGTGATATTTTAATGTTAGAGAGTGAAATTTAGTATTTTTTTTGCTTTAAATATTAAATACATTATTTTCAAGGAAAAGTATCCCTTAAACAATTAATTTTGAACCCAAGGTGATAATGGTGGAATTAAATTTATCGAACAAAAATATAATATTAGTAATGGCGAACTTAAAAAATAAATTTTAACCTATGTTATGTTGATTTACCCCTTATCGAAGTGATACATTTTACCAAGGTTACTATCCATAATGCCTAAAAATAAAAAGGGTCATATTTAGAAAATTTGGACCTCTAGATTAAAAATATGTAATCCCTTTATAATAATTAATTTTCTATAATTGGCCTAAATTAATTTTAAAATAACAGTTCAAAACATGATGGAAACTGTTTTTTAGAAAAATACATTTTAAAGAATAAAACTAGCTTTATTCCTATCATATTGATAGGATAAACATTAGATACATTTTAAAAAAAAATTATTGAAAATATAATACATAAATTTCCTTAAAATCATTCACCAATAGTAATTAATTTAATAAACACATATTTTATGCCGTGAAATAGATGTTTAGAAAAACATCTCTTTTATTTTAAAATGTTTTTTACTATCATTTATAATTAATTTATAACATATAATTTCATTTTATATATGTGTGAGCCATAATTTTTTAATAATTCAGTTTTTCATATTAATGACCACAAATCCAATGTCTAGGTGATAATTTTATACTTAATTACAATTCATTTAGACTCAGGGTTGCATATACCACAAGCTATCGAAGAAATAAAATAAAATTTTCAATAACATTATCATTAAATATTATGGTGTTACATTATACCCCCATTAAAATGAATTTATCCTTTAAAACTCCATAATTACAATAAAAAAATGAGTATTTATCTGTTTTATTACATCTTTGGGTTTCCATGTAGCTTCTTAAAATTTCTAATTCCTCAAGAGAAATTTAACCAGGTGAGTAGTCCTTTTTCATAGAACATTATATTTATGATTCAAGATTTATATTGGTTGTTTTTTTATAAGAACGTTTATGTTGAAATGGAAAAACCTTTGATTTTGATACTTTTGATGGATCAGGTATGTACTTCCTCAAGAGAAATACATTGAACACATAGTGAACTTGAGAGAGATTTGGTATAAGTGCCAAGCGATAAGCTACCATCCATACATAATAAGTAATATCTAAGGGGGAAATATACACACGGATGAGATTTACTTTATTTATGAATCTCATTAACTTATTCTATATAGAAATTCATAAAAAATCTATTTCACCAACATCAATCCCTATATCTCACCAACAATTTCCTGTATAAATTTTTTTATTTGGATTTTATCATATGTGATGCTAAATGGTTTTGACTTCCTCTACCAATTAATTTACTAGCTCTAGTCCCAATAATTTGTTTTCTCTACCTCCATCTCAACATATAGAAGTTTTGTAATTTATACTATTTAGGGCCAAATAAATATCATTCAAAATTATATAGTGAATGTTCTTATTGTATGAAAACTTTAATTGACAAAGGTGTTAATCCCAACAACCATTGAAATCAATAAAATATGATATAATAATATCCTCTAGGGTTTGAATGTTTATCTCAGAATAACTATCTGTTTATGGATGATAACAAGTTTGGAAGCTTAACTCTATATCCAGGTCCTAATTAATACTTCTCCACAACTTTGAGGTATACCTCAGATCTTGATTAGTTATAATAGAATATAGTACTCAATGTAATCTTAGTAATTAAAATATTTAAAACAAGTAAATTAGATCAAGAGATAAATCATCTCTGATGGAAGTTAATTTTTTTAACTTAGTAAAGTGATCAAATACAAATCAAATATCATTGCTACTTTTAGAAATTTTGTGGAGTCCAAATAAGTAATACATGGTAATGTTTTCCAATTTCTATTTTAGAATAGGTAATGGTTGTAGCATCCCCTTAGACTCATTTATCTTAGATTTAACATATTTTCATACCAAGAACTAACCTATATACTCTCCAATATCCATTTTTCATGTTTTCCCACAAGAAATACTCTTTCATATATCTATAAATCTTTATAATTATAGGATGAATAAGGAATGATGAACTTTGATCTTCATCTGACACTACCTTCTTCAGATTTGGTATGAATGGATCACATATACAGATCTTGAACTTTATTATTCCATTATAGTCATGGTTGAACTTAGGAAAATTTATCAAATTACTTTTCAACTTTACATCTTCATTTTGTATCGCTTTAATTCTTACTTGGTTAGATGTTTGAACACTCATCGACGAAAGATAAGATATATCCTCTTTACTCAAGATTTCCAGTTCCATCATATAAAAATCCATAAGTATTGGATCTATTTTAATAATCATCATGGAAAACCCACCACGGTCTTTATGATTATGAGCATTAGCCACCTTGTTCACATTACTAAGATGGTAATTTATCAAGAATTCATAATTTTTAATCAACTCAAACCATCCTCTCAAGTTCTTATTCATCCCTTTTTTTGTAAATATATAAATTAAAATTTTATGATATGTATATATGCCACATCTTTCAGCATAAATAATATTCACCCATATCTTGATTTCAAAAATTATTGCAACTAACTCCAAATCATGTGTTGGGTAATTTTTATCATGTATTTTCAATTTTCATGAGGCATACGTTATCACCATATATACATGAGGATACATCCAAGTCCCTTATTTTTTCATTAATAAAGATCAAAAACTCTTATCTATTATATGGTATTGTGATTATAGATTCACTGACCATCCTTATCTTCAGTTGCTCGAAATTCCATTCACATTCATCTTTCCATAAGAACTTGACCCCCTTCCTGGTCAACTTGCTTAGGGTATTAAATATTCATGAGAAACATATCACAAATCATCATTAATATCCATCCAAAACAATAAAACTACAGATTTAAGTTATCATCGTTGGTCTAAGACATTTTTCAGTAACTTATTTCTATGAAGGATCTACTGACATACCATCAATTGAGATTATATAACCCAAAAACGAATCTTTATGAAGATAAAATTCAAACTTAGTAAATTTTTCATAAAACTTATCCTTCCTCAGGGTCTTCAAAAAAATTCTGAAATTATAGTCAAGCTATTTAATTCTCATTATATTTATAATAATTTCATCTATAAATACCACCACAAATTGGTCTACGTAATCTCTAAACATTGTATTTATTAAATATATGAAAATGGTAGGGGAATTTGTATGTACAAATGGTTTCACTGAAAATTCATCGTGTCCAAACCTCATACAGAAGACTATATTTGGTATATACTTCTTCTTAACCCCAAATTTATGATATATATAATGACGGTAAATTTTGGAAAATTATCGATATCATTGTAATTAATCAAACAAATCATCAATACGGGATATAAGACACTTTTTCATGATAGTTATATTGTTATATTCTCAATAATCAATGCATAGTCACACTGATCCATCATTCTTAATAGAAAAATGAATTGGTTCACCCCAAGGTGATTCACATGGATAAATTAATCCCTTGTTCATATTATCCAATAGTTTCTTATTTATTTACTTTAAATCAATTAGGGACATTTTATAATGAGTCTTTCAAATAGGTGTAGCACTAGGTATGAGTTTTGTTGAAAAATATAATTCAAAATTCAGAGGAAGACTAGTTAACTCTTCAAGAAAGACATAAAAAATCCAATTAAATTATAATATCATTATTTTTGAGTTCCTCCCCAACCATCTTAGATAAGTATCCTTAATGGATATGAATTAATATCCACAAGATAGAAGTTATTTCGTTTTTATGTTTTTATTCATCCTCACACTAATAAACATACATATGTTTATTTGGAATACGAAATGTGACATCCCTTTCTCAGAAATTGATATGGTATTTATATGATGATATAAAATCCATGCCTAAAATCACATAAAATTCAAATAATGGTAGAACCAAAAGATAATTAAGCAGAACTTTCCAAAAATCATCAATCAGAGAGGATATATAGAATTGATATGTGACCAGCACACCATTAGGTGTTTTCACAACTAAATCTATATCTAATCATTGATCTAAAAATTTGATACCCTTTTCAAACTCTTTATATTTAAATAAGTGGGTAGATATAGAATCAACTAAGACATTATTTGTTTTAGAGTGGATGATTTTTTTTCATATCATTATCATAACCTACTTTAGTAGTCGTGATCATATAATATTTTCCTTCATCTTTGATCTTAAGAGGTTTTTGACACTGGTAAACATTATAAAACTTTGTATTCATGCACTGGTTATCATAGTGACTATATTACTTTCATTTTGAGAATCGGATCATGGGTTGTGTTTTATTTTGTTCCTAATTTTCATATATTTTATTAACCAACATAGTTATTACCTTTGGAAATTTAGGGGCTTTATGACCTACCTCTATATATTTAAATCTCCTCCCTGATCCATTCAATAAATTACATTGATGTTTTTTTCAAAATCCTTGGCATGTAGACGGATGGAATTTATTTCCACATTGTTATTTTTTCAAGACTTCATGAGACTCAATCTTACTTCTCTTATCAAAACCATCAGAATAGTGGGAATATCTATTTTCTAATTCACCCTTGAGTTTAAATTGAATGATTTCTTCATATTTACTAAATTCTATTAAATATTAATCGGTTTAGAGACATGGTTTTAAAACATTAATAATAAAAAAAATTATCTTTGATGGTGAATGATTAAAATAAAAACATAACTTCAAAGTCTTATAAAATTTTCCATATAAGTTCCAATGGATTCAACCTCGTTTTTCTTAATCTCAAGTAATTCCTTCTCTATACATGTAAGTAGAATAAAAGGGAATTACATAATGAAAAAATTCCTCTTAAACTCATCCCATTACATGGAGTCAATTACTTCCACTTGTTTCATATTATTAATAAGGATTCACCATTTATCTTCTCCACCTTCCAAATAATGAACGGATAGGATAACCTTTTGTTGTTCTGAGCATTGGAGAATATAAAATATTTTCTCAATGGTTTTGATCCATCACTCATCCATTAATAAATTAAGAGATCCACAAAAAGAAGATTAATGTCTCTCATGAAAGACTAAAAGGTGTGTTGTTCCCGTTATTTGATCATGTTAAAGATCATCATGATTCACAACCTGAGAAATTTTCTTGATTATAGAAAAATGATTCTATATTTATTTTCCCATATCATTTGGTTTCTTAGGTGGACAATAACGTTATTTTCCATAAAATATATTATTACCAATATATCATTTTTTTCCAACCATTCAATAAAATCCTAATTAAAAGTATAAGAATCAAGCTATAATAGTCAAGGTGAAATATCATATAATCATGATAAATCATTCCTATGACGTCCAAATTATGAAAAATTATCCTTAATCTATGGTACCTTAGGTATAACTTAGGTTATCCACGGTCATTACAAATACTTTAGGATGTTATCCAATACTTATACTTTTCCAAAGGGCATTCAATAAGGATTTCTAATACTAATCTCCAAAGATTGACTAAAAATATCCTCTGATACTAAATATTGTGACATGATATTTTCATACATATATATTACATCTTTTTAGATGAATATTCAATACTTTTCATAGAGACACTTTTGAGGACCATAAAGGTTTAGTTTCGTTTCAGATTGGATAGTAAATATTATTATTTTAGGAAATAACTTCAATATATCCTATAAACAATTTCCTATATAGTTCTCTTTATAGACATGATATACTTAAACTTTTCTTCATAACCTAGGGAAAGGAAAAAATCAGAATGTGTGAGCTTAGATACTCAATAAGGGAAAACATGGGATATATTAGTTGATGATTATAATAAATAAATAGATAAGAATAAGGTTATGAGATCGTAAACATAGATTATAAATTTCATACCCAAACTACAATGGATCACAAACTTGTTTCATGGCATTAAACTTTATCATTTCAAAATATATGACTCATAAGAGTGATAAATCATCATAAATCAATCATAAATCCTAATCTCAAGTCATAAATGTTTAGAACCATCATAAGTATAGAAACCATTTCATATGTAATGTTTAACTACCAAGACCATCAAATAAACATAGATCAGACATTAAAACATTTTTTCCATGTCATGATAAATTTAGAAACGTCTCCTATTTACTATAGTGGATCGAGAACATTGAATTTTTTCCCATAGTGGATCAAACACATTGACTTGTTTCATATATTATATTAGGTACATATTCTTGTTTCCCATTGTGTATCAAGCACATTGACTATTCCTTTATAGTTATCTCATGATTTATAGAACTTAAACCAATATATTAGACAGATATATAATTCAAATCCTACCCAAAACACAATGAAAAAAAAACATATGCATGTCACATGATAAATGTTTTTTATCAAATCATCGTATCATTACCCTTGTAGGGAAAAAGAGTTTTACAAAACTTTTTATAATTTCATCATTGCATAAACCCTAAAAAATAAATGGGTTTCATAAACATCTCATCAACATAATCATAAAACATTAATAGAAATAATGAGGATAGTATCATTGGATAATATATCTAGTAAAACAAAATTATCATTGAAGGATTTTATCATAGATTAAATTCATTTACAAGAATCACTAGAATATTTCGAGAGGCAAAGACCATTTTTACTTTGAAATCACTTATTTAAAATATTAAAATTTCCCTAATTTTATGGAAAACAATTTATTTGAAAAGGAACATAAAAAAATGTAATTTGATATTCAAACCATTTAGTGGTCATTATGGATAGAAATTTTATTCATTTTGTATAAGTTAATAGAAAACATTCCATTCACACAATTGATACAAAATTCAAAAAAGTACCTCATTAAGAAAACAAAAATATTTTTTTTATTTTAAAAAAAATTGTAAAATTAAATACTGGGTAAATATTATTGTAAAATATTATATTGTAATATTATAAAAATTATGGAAATCATATTTATAATATATTTATATGGAATAAAAATATTTCTGAATGAACAGAAAAACATAGTCGGCTTTCATTAAAAGATTTCCTCCAGCCTCTCGAATACTTAATATAAGGGAAATAAAAGGGAAAAAATGTATTCTATAGATTTAACCAGAGGATATTAAAAATTAAAAGCATTAATCAGATAATTATTTTCCTCAATATAAATTCAATCATAACTAATCCTCATGAAAATATAATTGAAACATAAATTCTTTACCTCAAGTCATGAATTTCCTCACACATGTTAAAAAATCTTGTATAATGAATATATAATTATTATAAATTTATACTATAACAATATTCATATCTATAAAATAACATTTTATTTAATTATAAAATCATTTCTCTTGTTCATTATGATTTTTTATTAAAATCACTATTTAGGGTGATAACTGCTTCATTTTTCATGCTTGTTTTGATTCAACAATCCCATTCATTATATTTTGATCATGGTTCCATAATATCCTAAATTTTAATAATTCTATAAATATAATATATATTCGTAATATATATTTATATATTCCATAAAATTTATATATATAAAAAATAATTACACCATTCATTGAGATGGTATGTTGTACAAACACATGAATGCTTTTTACAATTTTCAAAAGACGGAATAAAATAAAAGTAAACAATAATTCTCCCATAAAAATCCTAATTACACCATATATATAATATATATTCATTAAATATATCCTTATTACCATCCATGTAAAGTATAAAAAAATGAACTGCATCACTTCGTGGAGGTGGTAGTCCACACACACACAAGGGATATGATTATTTTCAAACACATTAGAATGTAAGAAGATAGATATAATATAATAATTATAGAAGAATAAATATTTCATAAATATAATATATAATAATTAATCACAAAAAATAACTATCCATTAAATAAGTTGATTGAAAATTAATTCTATCAATACATGGAGATGGTTTGTTTTATATATAGATGATCGATAATTTTACAACCATTTTTATGGAAATGAAGTTAATAAAGGTGGTTTAAAAATAATAATAACATTCAAGAATGTTAAGAACACTGAGATAATTATTTAATTAATAATATAACCTATTTTTAGTAATTATAATAAGAACATGTTTAAATAGGTTGGATAAGACAATAACCTTTTCTTCAGTAGGCCTCCATTAGATTCCTTCTTAAGGACCCTTGGAATGGACTTTAAAGAAAATAAGTACCCATAATTCATGTACATGGTATTTTATAGTATAATTTTTTATGTTTTTTTGAGATATAAGGTTCAATGTGGTATAAATAAGGGAAAGCAGTGGTTTCTTATTATAAGTGAGGTGAGAAGAACTATTGGAATTTCTTAAAATATTGAAATATAATAAAGTTATTCTCTAGAAAAATGATATAAAATGGATATATATTTGAATATAATGTTGGAGAAGTCTCAAATCGCATAAAAAAATAAAATTTTTAGGTTTTCATGGTGTTTTAATCCTTATCATTTTGTTTAATCCATTTGTTTACATATTTTAACCTTAAACATGGTAACGTCTTTTTCACTCTTAAAGGGTTATAATTTTTACCTATAAGGAAAAACATGGTTCATAAAAGTATAATTAAAGATAATTTAAAACGTATATTGTCCAAAATATCCTATTTGAATATTTTTGGGATTTTCAAATAATTTAATAAAATATCATTTTCATAAAATATCATTAATGTCATTTCTGACACTATTCATTAAATTTTACTTTAAAGTCATCATGACAAATATTGAATTAAAATATATTCCTATAATGAATTAAAAATATTTTATATTCATTTATAAAATTATTGGAATTATATAACTATATAAAATTATATTACTTTAAAAAAAATTAAATCATTTCTTTTATTTTTTCCATTGGTTGATGAAATATTGTGTAGGCATTATGTATGAATTAAATGTATTTATATAATCCCTAAAAATTAAAATTAAATTACTATAGTAAAAATAATTTCGTTATTATGAAAATAACTATTAATATATTTTAATAACTTCCTCTTTTCCTTATGTAAACACATAATATATATTTAAATGTAATGGAGTGACATTTGGTATTTTTCTTTGCATAAAAATTAGAAAAATAATTTTCATGGAAAAGTGTTCCTTAAACAATAAAATTTATAGACCAATGTGATATGAAAAAAATTAACATAATCTTATGATAATTGAGATGAAAAATGGAGACCGTAAAACTTTTTTTTGACCTAGGTTATCCATATTGACCCATTACCGAGGTGATAAATTTTACCACAATTACTATTCATAATTCCTAAAAATAATAGTGACCTATTTACCAAATATAAACCTCCTCATTCCAAATATTGAATCAATTTTTCCTAATTCTATTCCTATGAGTGGCTGAAATTCATTTTAAACTATGTGTGGAAAACCTGTTGAAAATCATTTTTAGATAAATACATTTTTAAGCATAAAACTAGATTTATTTCTATTCCATGCCATGAAAAAACATAAAATGAATTTTAAAACAATTGATTGAAAATATAATATATAACATTATTTAAAATAATTCACCAATAGTGCTTAATTTAATAGAATTATGTTTTTTACATTCAAACATTTTTTCAGGAAAACATCTCCTTTATTTTAAAATGATTTATATTTTTATTTAAAATTAATTGATAACCAATGAATTCTATATATATATATATAAACCATATAATTTTAATATTTTTTTTCTTATTCATACCCTCTAATCCAATGAATAAGAGATAATTTAATACTTTATTATGGTTCATTTAGACTCGGGGTTACATGTATCACAAGCTATGGAAAAAAATCAAAAAAATATAGGGAATGATATTAGAAAATATTAGGGTGTTATAAATCCTTCAAAGGGTTTTGACTTGAAATTTATTAAGTTTTTAAGGGGTTATTTGTATTATATCTATATTTATTGAGACATGTTTGATATTTCACACAATAATTTATTTTTATGAATAATTCACTACCCTATTTCCATCATGTATAATGCATATGTTTTGAATTATGATATTTTAAAGTATATTTAATGGTATGACGCTGTCAAGTTATTTTTATTCTATTATTACCATTATCATAAGGGTTTTTTTAATATAACTCCCCTCATTGAGTTAAAATTAATCTTCTTGAACTTATTTATTTTGATATTGGTTTATTCGACCATAATATTTTATTTAATGTTACTTTAAAATCCTCATTAGTGGAATAATAAACTATTATTTCAAATGTTTTACCTTGATAAAATTTCATTATAAAAATTATTTCATTGTTGAGAATAAATCACATCCTCTTTAATGATGTTTTCCCCTATATTTTCATATTTTCATTTCCCACTAATGTTCTCCTAGATAATTGGAAACATAATTATGGTTTATCTAATGTGAATTCTATATTTACCATCTCATATTCTAAAAAACGTTTTTATATTAAACTTTTTATGATGTGAGTTTTAAATAAAAGTATTTAAAATTATTTGAAAGGTTATTTATCCTTCTAAAATCGAATGTCTTATATTACAACATAATTTTTTTCGATAAATATTATATCTTTTCAATGATATATTATTTTAATTTATTTTTAATGATAAATGATTTCAATATTTTCACTTCACCCTTTAGAAATTCTCTTTTGAGAGTGATCTTTAATAACTTCTTTTTATGATAGTGTAATTTTTTAACTAAAGTATCTTTATAATTCTTTCTTCTATATTAATCTATATTAATTCAATATTTTTCATTTTATATGAATCATTCACTCTATGTTTTACAGGTTTCTAAGAGAAATAATATTTCTTATAGTTTTATAAAATATTTATTTAAAAATCATTCAAAATGTAAACAATCTTTCTTATTTCCAATGTGACTTTTCTAAAACTACTAAAAAGTGTTTCTCATTAAATACATTTTCCTCTGAAATATTTTATGCTTGATTGATGTTATTTTTCAAATTCGATCACCCACTATATTTTTGTAGATGGATTATGTTGCATTATTTTCTATCAAATGTATGATTTATCATTTCCTGTTCCTAATTTAACCATCCACTGTAGATAGGAATAAAATTTATTCTAATGCCTTTGATTTATTAATACCCTATTTTCTATATATTTTATTAATTCTTATTCACCTAGTCTCAATTCATTGATTGATTGGAGAAATTTTTTACTTAACTTTATACCCTTTATCTATATGGCTTTAATACCATATGTCTTGTTATATATACTAAAGGTTACTTGTGTAGAAATCTATTAAACATCTTTGGATGCCCCTTTATTTTTCATGGTTTACCATGTTGTGATTATTAATATAATTCTGAATGATTTATTTATTTTTTTTCTATTGGAAAAATAATTTAAACTCATATTATTTCCATTGATTCTTTATGCTATAATAATTTACTGGTTTTAATTTTAAATATTTACGAAACCCATTTTATTTTTGTACGTTCTTTATTATGTTATATGTTATTGATTTTCAATTACAACTCATAAGTATGGATGATGGGAGGTGGTTTACTATATATCCCTATAATTCATTGGTTAAAAGTATATATATCATCAGATAATTATTCTTGAGTAAAATTTAATTTCTCTTAAATGTGGGAACTGATGTCTTGGCTCATGAATGTAATATTACATATACTAATGAACGATCTATGATTTGTTGGGTATAAGTTTCTTATGTTTCGTGATTTAACACATATTCTCATTCTATCCTCAATTATGATCTTTGATTGTTATCTCTTACATTATCCATTACAGAGTATTTGATCTCACTTATTTCTTATGATTCCTTTTTGCTAGGATATGAAGATTATCCTAACATATAACAAGTATATAATGGATTCTATTTTGGATCAATTTAAAAAAATTGTTTATAAGGGTTATAAAATATGTTTCTTATCTATATAGTTGTCAAATACACGAAACCTTCCATTCTTGGTTTTGTGAGAAGATATAATATTAATATTATGGAAATTTTGGGAATAAATACATTTTTATCCTCAGTCACTATAGTCAGTATCAAATTAGTGTTTAGTTTTTTTAGTATTACTATAGTTATTTTTTGTGAATATGACGGCATAACTTTAATAAAAACCCTTTGGGATAAGTATAAGGGGGTAATTCTAAGTATAGGATATCATCGTGATGTTTTTTAAAGTATATATTTTTTACTTACATAAATATGAAATCCCTATATAGATACTGGAAAGTCAATTTAGTTATGAAATAGATTCACCTAGTAGTAATCCTCTCAAAAAAGGTTGGTTGATAATTGACTTGATCTTCACTCGTTTGGATGATGAGTGGGCCTAAAACTACACACATGGAGTGAAATTACCAAGGGATATTATTTAATAAATCCCATTAAATTTAAAATAAATTATGAAGAATTTTTTATTTCAAGGAATTAGGTTTAATAATACAAGATCACCCAAAATAAATAAACTTATACTGATGCAATAGTGATTTAGGTTGAATTGAAAGCTAGTGTCATAATTTCAACGAGTAAGACACTTTGAGGGTGAATATTTAACGTAATTATCTTAAAATAATTCTATTTTGGTGTTAATATAAGGCCGCAACCTTGAAAATTACATAATATTGAGTTAAATAAAGAATTCACATTAATGATATTTTTTCGTCTAGAGTTTTAGAGAATTAGGTCATAACTGTCACATAACAACTCAAAAATTATAAAGTAGAAACTTCTACTCACAATCCATTTTTTTCACAACATTAGACTCCTTAAAGTAAAACATAATTTTTTTTATTTATAAAAATATTCTTATCATTCATCATGACACCCATCTTTCTCTTACCAATCCTTACACCATATGAAAACATTTTAAAAACATGGGATGAGCATAAAAATCTCAGTAAGGGAAATAAGGTAAGGAAAGAAAAAATTAGTCCATGAGTACTTATAAACCCATGAAATCATACTGTTCACCAATAAAACATAATATATTTAACATAATTAATTAAATCATAAGATTCTTGAAAATACTCCTAGAAATCATAAATCACAAAGTTTACATGTGACATCCATATCTTACTTACATTGTAGCATTAACAACTATATAGAGGGTAACCTTCATGGATTTGTTTGGAATACCCATCAAAGTATATTACCAAAATAAATTATGAGAAACCTTATAATTTAACATTCTCTCATTACCCAATTCATTGGAGAGTTATCACTGGATCACCCGCACTCAGTTTATCACAGAACCACCTGTATACATAAGCAATGCCCATGAACTAATACATAAAACAAGTATAAGGGAAAAATAGAATTTCCACAGTGCAATCACAAGATATAATTTCAATATATTAAAATAATCAATAATGTATCAAAACAATTTTAAATACCAAAATACATGAAAGGATAATATGTTATTTATTTTTCTTTAAAACATTACGGCTTGTAGAGGAATCCAAATATCAAATAATGGCCAAGACGGCGGAATGGTAGTTTTCATTACATACATAAAAAATATTCCTTTTTCATTTAGTAAAACTAATTGTAAAAAAACATTACTTTTGAAAAAATTTGAATGAAATTAAATTTCAAAGATGATTATCATACACCATATAAAATAATGTGGTGTATAAAAACAAAATATGCCTTAATAAAATGAGATTGAGACGAAGTCCCTTATCTTGAGTCTAAATAGTCACGTACAATATTTATAATGGTAAAAAATAAACATAGGTTAATTTATAATTTCTTGATAACCATTTAATGTTTATTATTTCATTTATATCACTTATTACCATGTTATAATAATAACATATTTATTTAAGTTCATATGAGATGTTTTGTTGTTATTCGGTACTTGAGTCGAAAATGAACTTGAATTGATGTCAATAATCCATGTGGTAAAAATTCAATACTCTCGAGAATAAAATTCATGACATAATTATTACTTTTATACATCAATTATACTTTTCAAATAAAACCATTCATTTATGATTTGAAAAAATGATCAACATTTCAATCATGGAGACGGTAGGTTGTACATACATACGAGTAACATTTTAATTTTTATTGATAATTATGAAAATAAGGTAATTATTTTGTTATTTTTTTTATAAGGTTAAGAATATAATTAAAAAAATTATTATTATTTAAATATAATTATGTATATAATACTAGTTATGGGGTGAATAAAAATGATTCACATCGCTTCGTAGAGGTGATAGTTCACACATACGCATAAATGACGTTGTCAATTTAATGTGCATCGAAAGTAAGAACATAATTGAAATATAATTATTTTACAAAGATAAATATTTAAAAAATATCATATAAATTTTTTGATTCCATCATTATAACCAGTCTTGATAGATTGTAATGAAAAAAGAACAATATTTGTTCACGAAGCGGTAGTCCACCGTACACACAAATGAAATATTTAGTCTCCATTTCATGAAAATGGATATGGATTTAGGTGATGGTATTAAAATAATAAAATATCAATATATATATATGATATTGTAGTTGTTATTGTTTCGTAGAAGAATACTATTTAATGAATGTGGAAGAATAAATAATATAGAAACACTTGAAAAAATGATACCTATTCTTCAGTTCATCACCATTTAAGTACATCTTAAAACCTCTAAAAAGGGTGTTATGCCTAAAATAATTCCTCAATAATGTAGGGAGATATTATAGGATGGGTTTTCAGTAGATATTTGTTGAACCAAATGGTTCTCGATGGGTGATTATTATAGAATTGTGGGTACCGTTTTATAAGAGAGGGGTGGTGCACCCTTGGAAACTGATATAATATTAAATTAATATAAATTAATTAATTATTTAAAATGACTCCACCCTGAGATATTTAGAATATAAGATATGTATAGTTCTAAATCCCATAATCAAATAATTTTTGGACATGTATTTATTTTATTTTAAACCTTATCTTTCCAGTTTACCCTTAATTATTCTCTTATAAATTTAATTGTGGTAACAAAATTTTAAATATTAAGAGGCTATAAATTTTACTTATATGGGGTAAATTTTCCATAATTGGATAATTAATTATATTTTATACCTTATCATAGTCACTTTATGATTTTAAAATATTTTTAGTATTTTTAAATAATTTAATATATTATTATTTTTATAAAATATCAATTATATCAATTTTTAAACTATTAATTTAATTGAATTTAAATAAAATCCAAACCAAAATATTACATCTAAAAAAATATTTAATAGACTTATAACATGTCATAGTCACCTATAAAATTAATGTATGGAATAAATAGTGTCCAATAATATTAATTTTAATATTTATATTATCATTTATTTGATTCTTTAGTTAATAAATCTATTATTTAATTATGATTGTGTCACAATTAAATTTAATTATTTGTTTTCTAAAAACTATAAATAAATTACCATGATGTAGTTAATAATTTTAGATTTCTAAAAACTATTTATATTCAAATAAATCCCCCATACAACTCAATATTAAAATACATTACTTTTATAAAAACAAAAGTGCAACAAAATGACTATTCATTGAATATAATACTATAAATGCATTAAAGTCATACAAGTGGCTCCATTTGGTCCTAAAACTGACCCAAGGAAGATCATGGTTAGGATACACTCATAAAATTAAATTAGGAAAAGTGTTAGAGTAGTTTTATATTATTATAATATTATTTTTACTTTTAATTTCATGATTTACCCTTAACCGTGGTAATTAAAAAAGTTATTAAAGTTACTATTCATAATGTCCAAAATAATAAAAATGACCTATTTACATAATTTGGAGCTTATTATTATAAAATAGAATCCATTTTTCCATATTTAAAACATAGATGTTGTAGTAATTAATTTAAAATTAATCCCTATTGAGAAAATGGGGGTTTTTAAAGTAAAAACCATCAAAATATTGACATGCATTTATATCTAATTTCAATGTGAAAATAATTAAAATGACCAAAATTGGACTAAATGATAAAAAATTTGTTCAATTATAATTTAAAATCAATTTAAAAGACAATATAATTATATAATTAAATTATACAAATGTACAGTTTTGAATTAAAATACAATATTTTTTTACTATTCATTAAAAATGAATTTTATCAGAAAAATAAAAAAAATCAACCAAAGTGATTTTTTGTGTCTATTTTATAAATAAGAAGTTTATTGTTTCAAATATAACTTATAAAAGTAAAAAAAACTAGATTTAAAATGGGTTCGACATCAAAAGGCGGTAAGACTACGTTTTAAAAATATTAGAGTGTTTTCTAGTTAAAATATGTTTTATTCTCATTTTAAGCCTCTAAATTTTATTAAAATAAAGTAAAAACATTTAATAAACATGTGTAAACATAATATGCGTAGTTCTGTTCATTCCCTTTAATATAATTATTAAGCATTAACTACCATTTAAAATAATAATATAAATATTGTTTTTTTTAGTATATCTCAGCCTTATGTGCAATATAAGATTTCAGAGAAAACCATTATTTCATGTTGGGTATGATATAAGAAATGGTATCCATTTTTAAATTTAAATTAATATCTTATTCATAAATATTAATAAATATGAAAATGTATTATTCTATAATTAGCAAGGATGTTACACCATTCCCCTCTTTTGGAAATTTAATCCTTTCCATTTTAAATTTGGGATCAGTAACTAAGGTTTAGCTTTTCTAAATTACTTCATTGAAATCCCACATTACAAAAATAGTATATAAAACTTCCACTTTAAATAATTAAAGTGAAGTATAAAGGTCACCTAATATAACAAATATTAGGATTCCATTTAGGAAAACATGGATATGGAAGAAAAACTAACCATCATGTTCCGATGGAGGGTGATAGAAAACATGATCATGAGAAAGTTAACAATCATATTACCAAAAACTTATGATGGGTTAAATGGTATTTGATTTAATTTTAGGAACAGTAAATTAAAAACATTTTTGTTTTAAGATCCTTTTCATAGATTTGAGGAAATATCTTTTTACTTATTAAAAGAACATAAGTAAAAATACTTAATTGACAAATAAAGTTTCATACTTTAATCAAATTACACCATAAACACATCATTTGCATCAAATAATGAGTATTTAAGATGAAAATATGGAGAATCACATAATCTAAAAAATATTAAAAATCTATTCATATTGTATTAATGCATTAACAAAGACCCAAAAATTAGGATAAATTAATATAATTCCCCTAATATAATAAACTTTAAAAGAAGAATGACTAATTTTAATCTACAAAATTCAAAAGTAATACACAAAGTCCAACATAGAACATTCAACAAATAACATTCCTTAAAATTACTCAAATAAACCAAACCAAGATTAAAACCCAAAATTCAGAACGATTTGATCATGTAATCTTCCAGGATATGTTTTAACATTTATCTCGAGATAACATAATTCACTCTTAATGTCTCAAACCAAAAAGTAATTTCCTAATAACATTATCCCTATTATAGGTTAATAATTTACATGAATAACCCAAATCAACAAGATTCTACCATAAAAATCATAAATTATTCTAAAATATAAATAAAACATTACTCCTAAATTAAAATCCCATATTATTCTATTTACCTTAATCATATAAATTTCCCAAAATATTGAATGTCTTCAAAAATAAAAATTATCACTTAATTCCCAAATCATTTTCCAATATCAAGGATATTTATTTGATAAAAAATATGTTCCCAAAACCATCTTATTCTTATTCCATCAACTCATTTAACTAAAAAAATAATACTAACCAGGGACATCATATAAGCCAATGGTATGTGAATCACCCTTGTCGCCCTTCGGTTGTGGGTTTAATCCCTGTAGACTTTCTGGACGTGAGGGGTTGTCACACATCCTATGATTTGTAATTTTTCAAAAACTATTTCATTACTAAAAATACCCACAATTTGAGATAAAATCTTAAAAAATAACCATAACATGTTTTATCCTAAAATTTATCCCATAACTTTCATTTTGAATCCCAAAATGCAATAACCCATAATTACCTCCAAATAAAATATAATATAAACCCTAATGGTTATCCATACATTTGTAATTATTTACACACAATAAAAGACAATTCTTCTTCAAATAATATTTTTACATAAAAAACATCATGGTTACCCATAATAGAAAAAATTCTTCTAATGTAATCCCTTCAACAAAAGAGCATTAATAATTTTAAGCATTTTATCATCCTACAGTATACTGTAACTCTTGAATACTTTATATGTATACTTCTTAATCATTCAGCATTCTTCATGATACATTAACCATGTTTTCTCATATTTTTACTTAATACTTCTTCCCTATAAATACAAACATAAATCACATCATAAGATTAAATAATTTCCAAACACGAGACAAGAAATAATCCATACCTTTCATAGGTCATTTTCAGTTTCATCATATTTAATTGGAATGGATTTAGGTATTTATAAACACATATAGTTATAGTCCTCTTGATCCAATTCCCAAGAATTCTTCACAAGACATTGATTTTCATATTTACCATACTCCCCACACTTAAAGCATTCAACACATAACTTAGAAAGAACTTATTTCCCATTCCTAGGGTTAACTGAACACTTCCTTTTTTACTCAGTAGGTTATTTATTTATGACCTTCATTACCACATCTATAACACCTTCTAGTACCATTAAAAAAATTTCCCATGTGTTTTTTCCACAACCTCGATAGATATGTCATTGAATATACTTAACTTTATGATTATTACCTAATTTTCCATAGAGATTCATTTCTCTCACATATGATGAATTATAAAACTCACCAAGGTTCCAATGATTAATCATAACTCCAGATAGTTGGTTTACAATAACCACTAGAGTTCTCATTTAAACTACTATTTTATTTAATTGATTACTCATATAACCACAACACTTTCTTTCACATCCATTATTACTTTGGTGCTTTCTAAATCCATCCATTTAATAAAACAAAAAAGGTTAGTGTGAGTATATCAATAAAATCATCATATACTATCTTATGAGAAAGATAAAATCTATGATATACTTATTCATGTTATCTCAAACTCATTATATTTATCTAAAATAACTATGAATCTTTCTATTGTGTTTATATAACACTTGTAACTTATTCTTAAATATCTCCGAAACCTCTAAAGTTGTCTAAGCCGACCTATGATACCAACTACATGGAACTGTCCTTAAAAATTAATTAATGTTGAGTTAATTAAAGAATTCACATTAAGGATATTTTCTGGTCTAGTGTTTTATAAAATTATCCCATAACTATTACATAATAACTCAAATATTACAAAGTAGGCACTTCTACTCACTGCCCATTTTTTCACAAAAAGAAACTATTTAAAATAAAAAATGTTTTATTTTTCTTGATAAAAATATTTTTATCATTCATCATGACATCCACCTTTATCTTACACAACCTTAAACCAAGCGAAAACATTTTAAGAACATGGGATAAGCACAAAAATCTCAGTAATAGAATAAGGTAATGAAATAAAACATTAGTCCCTAAAAACTTATAAACCCATGAAATCCTAATTTTCACCCATAAAACATAATCTCTTTAACATACCTCTTTAAATCATAATATTACAAAAAAACTCATAGACGTCATAAATCATAAAGGTAACTTGTGGCATCCATATCATTCTTACAATTTATCTTTCAAAGCTACATAGGGTGTAACCTACATGGCTACGTTTGAAATATAAATCATAGTGTATTCCCTAAATCTTTTAAGAGAAAACTTGTCTTTTTAACTCTATAACATTACCCAATGCATTGGAGAGATATCAGGATCTCAACCTCCCTCATTTTATCATGTAACCACCTTTACATATAAGAAATTCCCAAGAACCAACAAATAAAACAATCAGAAAGGAAAAAATAAAAATTTCTTCATCACAATCACTAGAAATAATTTTACGATATTGACATAATCAATCCCTTCTGAGAACCATTATTAAAACAAAAATACATGAAAAATTAATATGTTTTTTATTTTTTATTTAAAGCATTACGACTTGTAGAGTAAGTCAAATATAAAATAATTTCTATGGCAGTGAATTGGTCGTTGTCACTGTGTACATATAAAACATTCCTTTTATCATTTAGTAAAACACTTGATTAAAAAAATAGTCCTTTTTAAAACCTTTGAATAAAATTAAAAGTCAAATTGGTTTATTATACACCATATAAAAGAAGGTGGCGTATAACGTCAAAATATGCCTCAATGAAAGGAGATTGAGATGAAGACTCTTACCTTGAGTTTGACTCGTCACATAAAATATTTATAATAATGAATAATAAAATTGGTTAATTTATACTTTATTGAGGACCTTTTTCATGTTTATTATTATTTTTATATAACTTATTACCATGTTATAACAATTACATATTTATTTAAGTTCATATCAGATGTTTTGTCATTATTTGGTACTTGAGTAAAAAATAAACTTGGACTGATGTCAATAGTCCATGTGGTCCTAAGTCCATAATATCCATAATAAAATTCAGGAAATAATAATCAATATTATACATCAATTATACTTTTTTAATCAAACCATTCATTTATGGTATAAAAAATGAACAACTTTTATAATCATTGAGATGGTAGGTCGTTCGTATGCATGAGTAACGTTTCCATTTGTCGTTGATCATTATAAAGAAAATGTAATTTTTATTTTATATTTACATAATGATCATAAAATAATTATAATAATAATAATCATTTAAATACAATTATATATATTATACAAGTGATTTGGTGAATAAGAATGATTCTCATCGTTTCGTGGTGGTGACAGTCCACAGGTACGCACGAACGACGTTGTCATTTTTATGTGCATGAAAGCTGAGAAAATATTGGAAATATAATTATTTTAAAATTTTAAATATATCATGAATATAATATATAAACATTTATTCCATCATTATAACCTGTCTATATAGACAGTAATGAAAAACAAACTATATTGGTCCGTGAGGCGGTAGTCCGCTGTACACATGAACTGAATGTTCATTCCCATTTGACGAAATTAGAGATCTATTTAGGTGATGATATTGACATAATAACATATCAGTATATATAGGATATTGTATTTTTTATTTAATCTTATAATAATAACATTTAAAGGAAGTGGTAGAATAATTAAAATAGAAACACTTAAAAGACAACACCTTCTTCGGTTTATCACCTTTAAAGAACATATTAACACCTCTAAGAAGGGTTATATGCCTAAAATAAGTCATAAATAATGAGGGGATGGATTCAAGAAAATAGTTTGGGAAGATCTTGGATGAAACAAATGGTTCCCGGGGTGTGATTATTAGAAAAGAGTGGGCATCTTTTTTAAGAGAAGGGAGGGTCACTTTTGGAAAATCATAAAATATTAAATCAATATAAATTAATTTTTTAATAAAAATGACTCCAAATTAATATATATAAAATATAGTACAAGGATATTTCTAAATACTTTCATCCAATATTTTTTATAATTGTATTTACTTTATTTTAAACCTTATCTTTTTAGTTTACCATTAGTTATTATCATTTAATTTTAATTGTGGTAACAATATTTTAAATATAAAGAGGCTATAAAGTTTACTTATATGGGGTAAATTTCCCATAATTGGAACCTTAATGAACTTTTATACCTTATCATAGTAACTTTGTGATTTTAAATGATTTTATTTAATTTTAAGTAATTTAATAAAATGTCATTTTTATAAAATATCATTCATGTCAATTTTAACACTATTAATTTCATTGAATTTAAATAAAATAAAAATAGAGAGATAACTTTGGAAAAAACAATTGCATAGATTAATAACATGTCATTGTCACCTAGAAAAGTTGTGGATGGAATAAATTATGTCATTAATATTTATTTTAATATTTATATTATCATTTATTTGATTTTTTAGTTAATAAATCTATTATTTCATCATCATTATGTCATAATTAAATTAAATTATTTATTTCCTAAAAACTATAAATAAATTACCAAGATTTGGGTAATATTTTTATATTTATATATTTTCTTTATAGTCAAATAAATCCCCTGTATAACTCCATATTAAAATAAATTATTGTTTTTAAGAAAAAGTATTACAAAATGACTATTTAATGAATATAATATTATAAATGCATTAAAGTCATCCAAATGGATCCAAGTGGTCCTAAAATCGATCCAAGGATAATAAGGGTTGGGATAAATTCATCCAATTAAATTATGAAAAGTTTTAGGGTAGGTTTTATTATTATAATATATTTTTACCTTTAATTACCCAATTTACCCTTAACCGTGGTAATTAAAATAATTACTAAAGTTACTATTAATAATGTCCAAAAAAATAAAGAAGAAATATTTATATAATTTAGATATTATGATTCCAAATATGGAATATATTTTTCTAAATCAAAAACACTGATGTTTTAGTAATTAATTTAAAATTAATCCATGTTGAGAAAATGGGGATTTTTAAGTAAAAACCATGAAAAGATTGACATGATTTTATATCTAATTTAAATATAAAATTACTTCCAATGAAAAAAATTGGATTAAATATTAAAAAAATTATTTAATTATACTTTAAAACTAATTAAAAGGATAATCTAACTATATAATTAAATTAGATGAAAGGGATGTTTTGAATTAAAATGCAGTATGTTTTCACTATTCATTAAAAAATGATTTTTATCGGAACAATACAAAAAAAATCAACCAAAGGGAATTTTGATGTCCCTCTTATGAAGAAGATTTTTATTTTTTCAAATATAATATATAAAAGTGACCAAAACTAGAATTAATAATGGTTCTCAATCAAAATGTAGTAAAACAACCTTTTATATTCGGGTATTTAACACAAAATCTTATAAAAAAAACTCAACACTTGTTATATTCATATTATGAGAGAAAATATGAGTTCACTATTCAAACTAAGGATAGTGATGATGAAACAATATTAGAAATTTAAATTTGGAACCACTTATATCTTATGGACACCCTTAACTAATCTATTAATTATGAATATTTAAAATTAAAATGATTCAATTTATATAAGGGGGAGAATGTAACGATCTAGGATTTCACTACTTGTTTTCCATAAATAAATATTGTTCTTGATTGATTTCTTCATACACAACACTAAAGGAAATAAAATTGTAGAATATTATATGACATTGGAAACATAGTCATTGAATTGATCGGTAAATATAGTGGAAACCGAATTAAGAAATATATGTAAAAAGTAAAATAAATTTCGTTTTTAATACTAATTAATTGATAAAATTCAATTGGTATAGCTAAATAACAAATAAAATCATGTTGTGCATAAAATATATTTTCTTAAAAAATTTCATTTTTCCAGCCCTATGTCTTTTATTATATTATGGATAAATAATGGTCTAAATGTAATTTATTAATAATATAAACAAATAAATAATTTCATATCCATATGATAGTTATTACTAGGTAAGTAATAAATTCATTTCATGATTAAAATGGTCATGTTTCTTAAAATTATTCTTATATAATTATATTACAATTGATATTTAGCAATTTTTGAAATTGAATCATATAATATTATTAGAATTTTTTAAATCATAATTTTGAAATTACTTATTTTAATCGAGTTTACTTTTAGGCATAAAATTAAGTTACCATGATAAATATTAGTTACCAAGGCTAAGTAGTTATTTCTTGAGAAATTATACTTATCAAAATATTATGATTTTAAATTTAATTAATCTATTTTAAAATATATAATCTATTATGATTTTTCAAAATCTATAAAAATAAATTAACACACATTTAACTCATTTCAATGTTAAGTAATATTAAGAACACTTAATAATTAAATGAGTTTTTTCTAAAAGAATAGTTTTCCAATACATTATATGTTTTAGTTAAAAATTTAATTTTATAATATTTATAAATTTAATTTTATTAAATTATTTATAAATTACTGTTAATCAAATAATTTTTTTAAAAAGATTTGTCCCTATTTTTAGTTGTAAAATAATTTCCATAGTAAAAATTTTAATCATGATTAATCTGATGTGGCTCAAATATTTTCTAAATCCATTTCACAAATGGAATTTATAGAATACCTTTTTAGATTTTAAATTCATCACTACATGTCTCACAATAATTTCCCACAAAAATTACCTAACTCTCATGAAATTCTATTCTTATCCCTCACCTAACATTATTTTCCAATGATTTGTCCCTATTGTATATATATAAAAGGATATCACTTCCACCCACTTCCTGAAACAACTATAGTTTAAAATTTCCATGCAACTATAACTAATTTACTTATTTTATATCCAATTTATATTTTTTGAAGCCTTTATCATCAAAAAATTTAACCAGTCCTTCATTTCTAGAGGATAATTCAAGAGAAGATCCAATTTCTCAACGTAAGTATTACTTATCCTTTTAAAAACATTATATATCCTTCTAATAAACCATCATCCAAACCATTCTAACCATATGTATATAATTAAATAAATAAAAATAATATATTAAAGTGTTTTTTAAATTTATGGTATAGAGATAATATTTTCCCCTCTCATTCGATTGAAAAAATGGAAACATTTTTCATGCGTGTGTGCAAACTTCTGCCTCCATGAATGAAAAGTTTATATTTTCATCACCACCTTTCAAGGATGTTAAAATAAATGATTATGGTTAACATTTTTGTTATTTATTTAATGATTTATATTATGTAAATATAAATAAAAAATTCTATATGTAATATTAGGAATAATAAATTACTGTAAAACTAACCACTTAAAATGGATATACCAAGAGGAGAAGTAATTTATTTATAAGTAACAAATTAATTTTTATTTACCTTATAATTATAACTATTAAAAATTAATATTAATATCCATAATAAAATATAAAATGATTAATAATATGTTTTTAAAATGATATCATTAAAAAAAAATTCTTCTGTAGTCAAACTCTCACATAGATTGTAGCATCTTCTTGTTAAGTCAGTTTAACCACCAACATGAATAATGCTATAAATTTTTATCAAGGAGATATTATCAAATATAAAATTGTAATCTTATAAGTAAATAATTAATTTATTTTCTCTAAAGGTAATATTAAAATTTAAATTTTTAAATAAGACAACACCATCAGTTCGTTATAAATTACCGAAACAAGCTTATCACCGACATCATCGTCACAAATAATAACTAAAATACATTTTAAATGAAATAATAAGATTATAAATAATTAAAAATAATAATAATAAATTTTATGATATGTTAAAGATGATATTTTGGAAAATAAAAAATAAAAACATAGTGATTATGAAACTTGTTTTAAATGATAATGATTACTCATACCCGATATTAAAAATAGATAATATCTAACTAATATATATATAATAATGAAAAATAAATTTCATAAAAGTTTATGTATAAGATTAATTTTTCTTTAAAAAATATTAAAATTATTATATCTGTTATACAACAGATTCAAGAACTTTCGTGGAAATCAATAATTAAGGTAAGGGTTTCATGTCTCAATTTTTCACCTCGTGAGACATATTTCTTATCATAGACCGTTTTATATTTGGCATAGTGTATCCACTACATATTTAATATATTTTTTAATCATGATCAACTAATTATTAATGATATTTAATTTTCCATTTTAATCATATCTGTTTCCGATGCTTTCGTTGGGGTGTGCGTCCGTCACGTTCGGGGGACGTCGGTGCTGTTCTATTGCCCGGAATTCATGCTTTACAAAGGCGGGTGGCATCCCCTACCTATTTAGGGGGTTTTTTCTCCTTGATCGATACGGGATGATGGAATTTTGGTTCTTCCTTCCGTGGATTTCTCATTGAAATTTGTCACATAGTCCGGGTCTCCCTTATAGATTAAAACGTAGTTTGTGAAACTCTTCCTAGTTCCATGTTTCCATGGACGCCAGTTAACTACACTACTTCTGTCAGTACATTCCAAGGGGTCCGGTTTGGGCAGCAACTTTCAGTTGGGGGAGTAGTCACGTTGAGGCATCGCTGACGTGTCTGGGCGCTAGAGTACTGGCGCATCTGATTTTCTTCCCCTTATTATAGGGCGTCTTGAGGGCACATAAGCACGAGGCATCCCACGTCGAATGCAGGGAATCATATGCCATAGTAATGTATCTGAAGTTTTCCGCAGCATCCCATGTTTAAAACAGGGTATGTCGTGAGTTTAATGTCCAGCGGAGACGGATCAGACTGATCACAACACTGAGTGGAGTGGATCAGATGGGTGTGACCTCTTGAAGGAACACCGATGTCAGGTCTAATGAATGGTTTGTTGCCCGACCACTACCTAGAGCAGTGGGGAAGTGAATTGGCACGATCCTACCTGGATGTGGCATCTCGAGTAAGGATCAGGATGAATGATGGAAAGTTGAATGGAGTGACGGGGGGATGGTGTGAAACTGATGTAGGAACGACGGTGACATTGGGATTGAGCCTTGAAAAAACTTCTTATGTATCCCCATGGTAGGGAATCAAAGTCCACGTAGTTCAAAAGGATGCCGATGAACTGACGTAAAGATGGACCTTGGTCCAATGGGTGTTGGGCTTTAACCTCGTATGGCTTCCTACGTACCCTGCCTTTGCAAGGATCAAAGACCTCATAGTTCATAAAAGGTTAATACAGTTTAACGTCATGCGGTATGAGGGTATTTGGGGATTACGCTCTGAGGCGGCCCATGATGATGGGACTTGGTGCACCGGCACGAAGATGGTCAGGACCAATGGACGGTGGTGATGTGTGGGGCTTACACTCTAGGCTGCACGAGTGTTGGTGAACCGATGTGAAGGTGGTCGGAACGGCCGGGTGGTGGGCTTGAACCTTGTGGAGGCTTCCAATATACCATTCCTTGACATGGATCAAAGTCCTCATAGTTCAAATGGGGTGCACGAGGCTTACACTCTGGGATGCCTGGGTGTTGGTTCCATGGTCGATGCTTACTCTAATCCCAAGTGAGTCATGCTCGGTGTGAGAAACATGAGGCAGCAGAGGCCTGACGATCAAGTCGTGAAAGATGCGTCCGTGGGAAGTAGAGTGGGGCTTATGCATAGAGCATCCCAGGGAGAGGAATATTGGGACTTACTCTAGGATGGAGGCCCAAGTGTGACAAAGTGCAGCGGGAGAGGGAATTGGGACCCAAGATTGGAGGGGCCCCATTACCTATCACATCCTATGATGGCCTTGGAACCGAGGAAGTGAGGAGGAGCAGGGATACTACCTCCTACAAGAAAATCTAGGGTCTTACGCCAAGGTGGTTTCCCTTCCCCATGGACAAATGCAACTCCAATAAGGAGGATATCATCCCATGTGAGGGATGATCCCATCCCTATGGAGACAAGTGGTCATGGAGAATTTCCAAGGTGGGGGACCCTACGTGTGAGGCATGGGGCCAGGTCACAGTTTAACATCATGTGATGAGGACGATGGTGCTTGGCAGTTTAACGTCCTTCATCTCAGATGATGTGGGTGCGCTTTACACCACTAGGACTTACATAAACGGTACCCTCTACTCCTTATGGGAGGGAAGTCATCTTCAAGGCCGTGATTGGGGGTGTTATGGAGAAATCCGTTGAGGGGTCCACATTAGCGTGACAATGCGAAGAAGAAATAGCCATTAACATGACTATATGAAGAAGCATGAGGTGAAGCAACGCAACCGGCGGTGTCGTCTAGGGGACTTTGAAATCTCATCGTGCAAACCTCTAGGGTTGCATGGGAAAGTGATTTGCCATGAAGAGGGGTCCATAGGCAGGGGCCTCGTAGAGCTCATTTGCTCTGTGTGGTGGAGGGCACTTGCGAAGGGGAGTGCTTCGCGAAGTGGGGCTCCTTAGCCTTAGCATGGGGAGGAGGTGAAAATGGGAGGTACTTCACGAAGTGGAAAGGCATCCGTGGAGCAGTGCCTCATGGAGCACATGCACCTTGCGAAGCAACGTGTCATGAAGTAATGTGATTCGCGAAGTACAATGATCCTACCTTGGCATGTGGATCACGTGTACATGAGGGGTGTTTCGTGAAGCGTAAATTCTCTGCGACGACCTGGGTCCCCTTGGGGATCCCCTTCCTTCGCGAAATCCCCTAGGATTCGTGAAGGAATCCCTCTCGGAAGAGGGGATTAAAACGAGACATGGGGGAGACACTTCGTAGAGAAAAAGTACCTCACGTAGCTCATTATTCTCTGAGAAAAGGTTGCTTCGTGATATGGGAGCTCAAAATTTGAAAGGTTGGATTGTTAGTCCATTAGGCTCAGGGGGAGTCCAATATTTATAGGAAAGAGGCGCCGTGGAGAAAAGCTAACGTGGCGCGAAGAGGGGTTTAGGTGCTATGTGGCGGGTCGCGAACGTCAAGGGCATTCACGGAGCAGCCCACCTCCTTTCATTGTGGTGGAGTCACGAACTTCAACGACGTTCGTGGAGGGGTCTACCACCTTTTCATCGTGGTGGTGTCACGATCATCAACAGCATTCACGGAGGGTTCCGCCTCCTTTGTTTCACAGCGGCCGTAGTGCTGTGGGGGCTTCATGAAGTGGCTCCGCCAGGCGGCTCGCGGGGCCTCCTCTCTTTATTTTTCTTTTGAACATTTTGGTGCCAACAAATTCCCCCCTCAGACTTGGAGCCACGGAGAAATCAAGGGTCGAAGTCTGAGGGTCAATCGCCAAAATCATCAGCCGTTCACAAAGATGGATGTCGAAGAAGGCTCGCGAGGTGGATAGCCGACACGAAGGCTGTGCACGCCGCGAAGCTCGCCACGACCCAGATGCGCCGCAAAGCTCTGAGGGCCGCCACCTATAAATAGGTGGGATGACCTCTTTTTTTCCTTTCCTTTCCCCAAGATTTTGTCACCTTCCGCTCTCGATTTGTGAATCTCCACGTACTCCACAACTGCTCTCCGTGAATCGGGCTTTGCAGCGAACCACGAGTCTTTGACTCCGCGACAGTGCTACGTGAGCGTGCACTTGCAGAACGAGATCAGGCTCCTCAAATCGGCTTCACAAACGAGCTCTGTGAACAGGCTTTGCAACCCGACCTAAAATTTGTCCGATTTTTGAAACCCAATGGCCCATCAAGAAGCTGCCCCAGGGGTGCTTTCAGACGCCGCCCGGAGGGACAAGATGGAAAATTGTCTGGGTCTAGGGTAGCGGATGCCCAATGCCCTCACCTGCTCATCTGAGATCTTATGGTGGAGAAGATACAGGAGTATGATCGTGGCCTCAGCGTGGGATGGCAGCGGAGGAGGGTGATGAACATCAGGAAGCTCTAGGAGGCTAAAAATGAGGTCTGACGGCTACAGATCTGGGCAGATGAGCACTCAGCCTCTCTTAATGCACAATCAGAGCTGATCTTTCAATTGAAGGCCCAACTGGCAGAGGAAAAAGAGCATCTGAGGCAAGCTTCCAAATAAATGGCTGTCATTCAGGATGACATAGAGTGGGACCAAATTGAGGCTGATGAATTGTGCCCCATCATTGCTGAGGAGGACCAGGAGTTGAGCTGGCGGCAGCAACTTCTGGATGCCACAAGTCAGAGGGTGGCGAAACTGCAACTTTCTTTTGACAGGGTCAACCCATCCATGGGAGAGACAGACCCCCGAGTGCTGTAAGGATTACAAAATCTCAAACGTACTTTCAGGTTTTAATTCATTTGATGCCATATCATACATGAGTTTCGTTATCAAGGTTGGCTTTATACGTGTCTATTATATTCGTGAAATGTCCAGTGGTCAGTCCCTAAGATCACGTGGGTCGATCCCAATGTGAGAAACAAGGGGTGATCACCATATTATTCCATCTGAACATAATGCGTCGACCAAGATTATGGAATCTGGGGTTTAGGTAACCACTTTGGATCTCCCAGAAACACATGGGAGGGGCCCGATCAGAGGATTATGACATCAGAATAATCGACGAGCCGTTCTTCTGGTGTGCTCTAGTGCATGAGCGGGGTAACGCCAGGGGCGTTGAGATTAGTCCGAACACAGGGAAGTGGAAGGTGTGAATCACGATACCCAAAATCTATAACACTATGGGGGTGGCATGACAATGAAGTACAACTGTTGACCTTGTTCGAAACATAGTATCCTTATTACGTTTGCCTAAAACGGGGATAACAAATGAGGGCTGACCATTGACCATGTTTGAAACACGGGGCCTGACTCGAAATTCCATCCATTTTTATTCCATAACATTGACCCAGGGTAGTAGGTGATCCATATCCCGAGCATTCATACTGATAGGGGGTTCCTTTAGACATGAAAAAGGACGAGGGTCTGAATAAAGGGCACACAAAGCGCAAAGGCTGGAGTGATGGTTTGTATGAATAGAATCCAACACTCTTGAAATTATGCCACTGTGGTGATGCACACTGGATGAACGCATCGGTTTTATCATGGATCATTCCTTTCAGACAGGGCCTCTCTGGAGAGGGGGGATATTTCTTCCCAATTCCATTGTGGGGGCATCTCGAACATGTTCAGCGAAAAATTGCAGTTGTATGGTTCCTCACAAGGGGTCTGGCCAAGGGGCCGGACATGAGGAAGAACAAGATTTATGATCCTTGGGGCTGGACCCTGGGTGAAATACCAGGGTTTCTCTACGTATCCCATAATAATGGGAATCAATCCATACATAGTTCTAGAAGCACAGTTTAGCATCGTGCGGGATGATGAGAAGCTTGTTCGTGCCAGTGTACATCCTACCAAAACTACTAAGCCCATGTGAGTCATGCTCGATGTGGGAAACAAGTAGTGGAGGGACTTTCCTGTCACAAGAAGGGACATGTTAGGGGAAAGGGAAACTTAGAAAATACCATCCCAATGATGCCAATACGTCTAGGTATCACACCTAGACATGCGAAGAGATAAAGTCGAGTATGTCAGAATTTCACTTTGACATGAATAAGTGGAAATGTGTGAATCATGATGCTCGAAATCTGGACCACAATGATGACATTGTGATGATAGAGGATAAATGTTGACTGTGGCAGAAAAACATCATCCACATTGCATTAGCCTGGAATGGTGACAGACAAATGAGGGTCGACTATTGACTATGTTCGAAACATAGGACATGTCGGAAATGTCACCATGGATCCTTAGGGACGTTGGACCGAAATGGTAGGAGAGACCTTAGGCCTATCATCCATGCTATCCGAGGTCCTTTTGGATGTGAAAGAGGGTGAGGATCCAAATAGCGAGCTCACAAACTTGGACATGGAACGAGGGGAATTTCCCCATGAAAGTTCCACACTTCGAGCTCTTTGTCAAAACACATCTGAAGATGACAACAAGTCGTATTAGATAAAGGGAGTCGAGCCCCTTCCCATAGGGAGATCTTAGTTTAGGGTCATAGAATTTGGACCATGGATGGTAGGAAACATGGGAGACACGTGGTGGGGTAACTACAAATACCGACACGAATGGGAACCGGGGGTTCCAACCACCACGCATTCCTCGGAGAGGTTTTAGGTCGAAGGACCGAAAATGAGAGTCGAGCTGGGCATAAGGCAAAGTGTACAGGCATTCCTACGTACCCCATGAAGATGGGGATCAAGCTACATGTAGTTATTGAAAGGGTCTTAGTTTAAGGTATTATAACTCAGACCATGGATGGGTAAGGAGAGAAGGAGACACATGGTAAAGGGGTTACAAAACCCAACGTTAATGAGGACATAATCCCTACTTACCATGTGTTCTCTGGGGAAGTGCTCGAGTCAAGGGACCGAACACGAAAGTTAGGCTGGGCCCACGGGGAAGTGCCCAGGCTCTCCTAAGTATCTCATGAGGATGAGAATCATGACATACATAGTTATTAGAGGGTGGCACAGTACGGTAAGGTACAATTGAAATGGATGAAAGGGGTGTGCGGGTCTAGCCCTCACACTAAGAGAAGCGGTATTTGATAAATCTCGTTTGTCTTTTAAGGTGACTGTTTTTTTTTGTGAAGTGACCGGCCTAGGGTAGTAAGCCCTAGTGTCACCACAAGAATCAAGCCTTGTAAAGGCATTGACAAATGGTACGGTAAATGACTAATACCCAACATGATGTCCTCCACGATGAGGTCACCACAGTGTAGTGTTGTTTTTTGTCGTGTGGCCAGTACGATAATATCACAGTTTAGGGTCATGTGATAGGACAAAGCAAGGATTTTAACATCATGTAGCGCAGTCATGGTAGAGACGATGCTAGGTGGGTAATGTGTATGTTTCAATAAAACATACTCGACGTGAATGGGGACATGATCCCACATCACACTATACGCAATTCCTAGGGGGGAACCTCAGGCCAAGGGGCCCAAATAGGTGTGAAAGTGAAATAGGTTGGAGAGGCTAGCTCCCAGTTGAGCTGGACCCAAAGACGAGACGTCTGGGTGGTCCTACGTATCCCATAAGGATGGGAATCAAGCCACACGTAGTTCATGAAGGATGCCTTTTAATGTTGTGTGGGACAACACATAGTTTAATGTTGTGCGAGACAAGAAAAAAGAGGGCTAATTATCAGAACAAGGTGAGTGTGGTGTGTCTATTTTAAACCTGACATGAATAAGGAGGTAGTCCCATACCAAACCACATGGTTCTGTAGTCAAATTCCACCAGGCGTGACAGAAAAGAAAAATTAGTAGAACTCAAACTGGACCCAAAGAAAAGAGGTTTGGGCATTCCTACGTATCCCATGAGGATGGGAATCAATCCAAACGTAGTTCTGAGGATATCTTAGTTTACGGTCTTAGAACTCATACCATAGAGGGGTGTAAACCTTCCAAGTAAGCTAAGACATCGACTTGATCCCTAAGCCCATGTGAGTCAAGATCGGTGTGGGAAACATGAGAGGAAGATCTTTATTGAAATTCCTGGAACGCCCATCAGAGATGAATTAGTGTGGAGCCCCGAATGACGCCCTTACCATGGATTTGTTCTCCTAACATGCAGATGCGCACTATGGGATAGTATTAAGAGTGTTGGAGGTTTACTTGGACATGATGAGGTAGAAAAGGATGTGAATCATGCAACCGATATTTTGGGCTTAATGAGGTTGGAGTGACGATTGAGGATAACTATTGACCATGGTGGAAACACAGTATCCCTATTGTGTTACCTGAAATGGGAACAATAAACCAGCATCAACCGCTAACCGTATTCACAATGTGGTACTTGTATTAGTTTGTAGTTCGAAACCCTCCAGGACATTGACCCATGCTAGTAGGAGGGCCCTTGGTCCAAGCATACATGCCATTCGGGGGTCCCTTTGGATGTGAAAGGTGATGGAAGCCCTAATGAAGGGGAACACAATGCTTGGGAAATGGGTGAAAGCATGTCTGAGTAGAACCCAAAACTCCAGGAACTAAACCAGAGTACCCTTTAGACCCATTGGTAGATCTCCGAAGAGGGTCGATGAGGGTTCTCAACTTGAGAGTAATTGATTTGGAGGGGTGAGTATAAAGCAAGGAGATAGAGGACTCTTAGGAGAAATAGGGAGTAAATGGCATGGTTGTTACAACACCCGACATGAGTGAGAACATAATCTCATACAACACCGTGTACTCCTCTCCCTGGGAAAGGGTAGGCCATGTGGCCAAGGTGAAAGGGTTATTTTTGGGATATGGGGCTAGACCCAAAGTCTATACATTTGGGAGGTCCTACATATCCCATGAGGATGGGAATCAAGCCATACATAGTTCTTGAAGGTACACGGGGGGTAAGATACCCTAACAAGGGGGGTGTACGGTACAAGGAATAACCTGATGTGAATGAGGACATAATCCCACGCCACACCATACAACCATCAATAGGAACTTGGCCCGGGGCCCTAGAAAGGCCAAGAGGCCTGATGTTGGGCCTCAGTCAAAGAGGCATGACCAACTTGCAGTTTAACATTTTGCAGTGAGGACGAAGGGATGAGTAAGATACCCCACATAAGTGAGGTGAAAGGTACGACGAATAACCCAACGTGACTGAGGACATAATACTACACCACACCATACAACCCAAAATTGGAACTTGGGCCGGGGCCCGGAAAGGCCAAGGGGCCTGAGGCTGGGCCTTGGTTAGAAAGGCCCGACCATCTTATAGTTTAACATCTTGCTGTGAGGATGAGAGAGAGGATAAGGTGTCTTATCCAGAGATGTGTATGGCACATCAAGTAACCTGATGTGAATGAGGACATAATCCCACACCACATCGTAAACTCTAGGTAAGAACTTGGTCTAGGGCCCGAGAAGGCCAGGGGCCTGAGGATGGGCCATGGTCTGGAAGGCCCGACCATCTTGCACGGTTACCGCCACATCACGACACTAAAGCCCACGTGAGCAATGCTCGGTGTGGGAAACAAGGATCTGGTCTCAGCTCTCCATGTCATATAGGGAACTAAAACCTGGATTTTCCCGAAGGGAGTTCGTCACTTAGATATAATAGGGAAAAATGAACCACTACACTCGATGTTTGAGACTTCTTGGGGTGGTCCTAACGATCCAGGACGACTATTGACCATGTTCGAAACATAGTGTCCCTATAGTGACCTGAAATGGGAGAATAAAACGAGCATCGACCGCTAACCATATTGGCAACACAGGAATCATATCAGTTTGTTGCTCGACACCCTCAAGGGTGTTGGACGGATGTGGTAAGAGAGCCTTTAGGCCTAGAATCCATACCATTCAGGGGCCCTTCCGGATAGGGAAGGTGATGGAATCTCAATCAAGGAGTGGGTGAAGCATATCTGTACCCATCTATGAAAGAGGAGAAAGTCTCAAGGGAGCGGGAAGCATGGTCGGATCGAGGGTAGCTTGACAGGAATAGGGGAAAAGTTATGCACCCCTCCATATGCCTTGACCCGAGGGTAATATTCAGTCATTTGGGTTGGTCCAACAGGTGAAATGTTTGGCGTTCAAACGTATCCCATGCAGATGATAATCAAGCCATATGTAGTTCTTGAAGGCCATGCAGTTTAACATTGTGTGGTGAAGACATGGGAGGATAGAAGAATGGGAGTGGGCATGTGGTGCCACCATTATAATCCTCATATGAGTGGGGCTTAGGAAGCCCATATCATGCAAGGATCCTCCGAGAGAACTATACCCAGGGGAATAGTCGAAGAGAAGAGTTTGGGGCTGGGCTCAAAATGAAGCATCTGAGCAGTCCTACGTATCTCATAAGGATGGGAATGAAGCCATACATAGTTCTACAAATGAATTTTAATATCGTGAAGGACCATGCACAATTCAAAGTCGTGTGGGATGATGCACAGTTTAATGTCGTGTAGGACTGGATAGTTTAAGGTCGTGTGGGACCATCGTGCAGTTTAGGGTCATGTGGGACCATCCAGTTTAAGGTCGTGGAGGACCATAAGGCTTAGGAAACGTTTTTCTTGAGAAAAATGGCACTGGTTGGAGGAGTTACACGCTCACCATCCATGATCGCCAAGGAGTATGCTCTATTGGGATAAACCGTGTGGACTATGTAAGGTCTTTCCCACTTGGGCTCCAACTTGGGTGGTTACCTTCCAGGGATCATTGGTGCTCGGAGGGCCAATACCAGGTCACCTTGTAGAAATGAGCGGAGGAGAACCTTCTTGTTGAAGGCTCTACCTATCTTATTCTGATTCCTTTCTAGATTTTGCAGGGTGTAGAGCCTATTTTCATCAAGTGCTTCCAATTCCGCTAGATGGATTTTGGCCACCTCATCTTGCGCCTGCTAGTCATAGACCGCAATGCGTAACGATGGTAGCTAGATCTCAATGGGAAGGACGGCCTTAGCCCCATACACCAGGGAATATGGAGTCACCTGGGTGGAATTGTGAGTCGTCGTTCGATAAGCCTAGAGGGCATTGGGGAGCTTGTCCAGCCAACTCTTCTTATTCCGGCCAACCATTTTCTGCAAAATGTTAGAGAGGGTTTTTTTGAATGCCTTGATCTTCCCATTTTCCTGTCCGTGATAGTGAGAGGTATGGTTGGAGAGAATTTTGTACTTGGCATACAATTTATTCAACTCATCTGCTCAGATGTTTGTGCCGTTATCGTTGAGCACGGTGTGAGGGACTCCAAATCGGAAGATGATGTTGTAGCTCACAAAGTTGAAAATGGATCGAGCCTTGACTTCCTTGAGTGGAAATGCCTCTGTACACTTGGAGAATAAATCCGTAGCGATCAGGATGAACCTGCACTGGCGAGTTTTCGCCAGTGGATATTGTCCTACGACATCAAGTCCCCACACCAAAAAGGGCCAAGAATACTTGGTGGAGTGGAGAGGTTCAGGCGGTCGGCGCTGGAAATTAGCATGAACTTGGCACGCATGACCTCTCTTGGAAAACTTGATACACTCATGGATCATAGAGGGCCAAAAGTACCCCAGTATCCAGATCTAATGGGACAGCTTCAAACCAGCCTGGTGGGATTTGTAGGAACCGGAATGAACCGCTTGCATGACCTGAGAAATCTCGACTCCTTGAATACAACAGAGGAGAACACCATCAAAACCAGTCTTGTAGAGGATCTAGTCAAGACTGGGATAATCCTGGATGGTAAAATATATTGTGTGGTGTTGTATTTTCTCACGTTTGGCCCAATCATCAAAGAGGCAACCATTTTGGAGTTACTCGAAAAAAGGGGATCTCTAGTCGGGAGTCATTTCAACCACTGCATCTAAAGAACCTGGGGCTCCTGACGTGGAGGATCTGGAATTAATATGGCTTACTCGTAGGTCGTCATCATCCTCTATGTTGATGGGGGAAATGACTCTTTAGTGTGCCACATGTATAATCTGATCATCCTGCTCGGGTTCTGCAAGTGACGCAGCTAAGTCCACCAAAGTGTCCGCTCGACCATTCTGTGACCATGGGACATGGGTAACCTCTGGTCGAGAATGGAACTGGGCCATTAGAAGGATGGTGCACTCCAACAATGGCATGAGCTCTATCTTCTTGACAACATAGTCGCAATTGACTTATTTGATGACTAGTTCGAAATCCACTTTCACGTGAAAATGGGGCACATCGATCTCAAGGGCTAGCTCGAGGCCAGTGATAAGAGCGTGATACTCTGCCTCATTGTTGGTGCAGCCTTCTAACAACAGGAATGAGTACGGAAGAACAGCTTGCGCCAGGGTGATGAAGATGATACCCAAACCCACTCTGTTAAGCCTAGGGTCGTTTAGCCTCCTACCAGTGGGGATCTGGGAGGCATCATTGAAGTACATTTTCCAATATGAGACGACATAATCTACTGATAGGATTTCCTCATTTGGAAAATCTAGGTCCAGGGATTGATCCGCGAAGGTTGGATGGAAAGCTAGGAAGTCTACCAATGCCTGCCCCTTGATAGCCTTCTGAGGCATGAACCTGATGTCAAACTGCTGGCGAATTACCACCCACTGCTCTAGTCATCTAGTCAACATGGGGTAGTTTAGAATGTACTTCAATGGGTCTACCCGAGGGACCAACTTTAACTCATGGTGCTGCAGGTAATGTTGAAATTTCTTTATGGAAAACACAAGCGCAAGGTAGCTCTTTTTGATAGGGGAGTATCTGTCCTCTGTATCGAGGAGAATGCGGCTGAGGAAGTAGAGGTTGTTCTCTATCCCCTCATTGTTCTTCTGGGCGAGCAGGGCACCGAGAGACCATTCGAGGGCGGTCACATAACAGACCAACGGCCTTCCGGCGACGGGTGACATCAAGACCGGAGGCTACAGCAGGTATCGCATGACTTCCTCGAATGCGGTTTGTCACTCTTCATCCCATTCATAGGTGATTCCCTTATTCATGAGTTGATAAAAGGTCTAAAACTTTTCGGCCAGGTTCGCGATGAATCAGCGTATATAGGCTAAGCGGCCTTGAAATCATCGAAGCTCTCGAATATTGCTCGGGGGGGACATCGGGCTGATGTCCTAGATCTTCTCTGTGTTGATCCTAATGCCCCAGTATCTGACGACGAAGCCAAAAAACATAACGGAGGTGACCCCAAAGGCACATTTAAGAGGGTTCATCTTCAGGTGGCGGGAACGGAGGAAACTGAACACTTTCTCAAGATCCTGGAGATGGTCCTCACGCTGGCGAGATTTTACCACCAAATCGTCAACATAGCTTTCCACCAATGTCCCGAGGATCAGCTTGAATATGCGATGCATGGCCCGTTGATAGGTGGCACCTGCATTCTTTAGGACAAAGGGAATAACCTGGTAATATATAGTACTTTGGGGGCCCTCAAAGTGGTGGAATCTTCTTCTTTAGGGGCCATTCAGATCTGGTTGTAACCAGAATACCCATGCATGAAGGAGAGGTATTGGAACCCAGCCGTAGAATCAATCAATAGTTCTGTCACTGGAAGGGTAAAATCATCCTTCAGACAGTAGTGGTTGAGATCACAGAAGTCGATACAGACTCTGATCTGCTCGTTCTTCTTCCTGACTGACATGAAGTTGGCAAAAATTTGGGGTACTGGACTTCCTTAATGAAGTTGGACTGGATGAGATTTTCAACCTCATCCTCGACCATGTAATTGTGAGAAGGGTGCATCTTTCTGAGAGGCTTCTTGAACCCGCGATGATTTACCGGGAGACCGAGGCGGTGGACTGCCACCTAAGGATCTAGTCCTGGAATCTCATCGTAACTCTAGAAAAACACATCACAGAGCTATTTCAGGAAGTCTACGTACTGTTGCTCATCCTCAAGGGATATGGAGGCACTGATCAATGTAGGCCTCAGGTCCACCTTGCTACTGAGGTTCACCTGTACCAACTCGTCGACTGTGGCATCAAATCCTTCTTCAAAGGTAGGGGGAGCATCCTCTAGATCCCCTTCTCCACTTGTGGAGGGATCTTCCTCGGGGGGTGTTGCTTCTAAGCCACAAAACTCTAATGGGAGGCTGGTTCTGACTTGAGCGGCAGTGGTAAACATATTGTGAGATTCACGTGCTGCTGAGACCATGGCAATGAAGGTAGTTGATCCAATCCCATCTGATCTTTGGCCCATGGGTCCATGCTTGATAACATCAAAGAAGTAGTGGCACATCGTCTTCAGCCGGTTAATTATATCCTAGAGAAACAGACATGTATGACGTACCGTCGTTGCCATGAGCCTGATGTCCCGATACCGTATAGGGGTAGGAGGTTCCGAGATCACCTGATCCTGGATTTTGTAGGAGTACAAGGTGATTTTCCATCGTCGCTTGGACATGGGAATATGAATTCCAATTTTACCATAGACAACAAAGCATTGCCCCATGTCAGGAGTCATGGCCTCCAATCGATGGATCAGGAAGACGTAGGCATCATCCAGACCTGCCCAAGGATCAGTTCTGACCATGGTGGGCTCAATCTCATTTTCCAAAATTTGTTTATCCTTGGTCTTGTAATAGTCAGCGTCCAGATAGTGGGCTTCACAAGAGGAAAAAGGAGACAAATCTCCTTGGATCATGCCTACTAGACCCTTGAGGGAGTAATTAAGGCATTGGTGATATGATGAAGGGACAGCTACATGCAAGTGGAGCCATGGCCTGCCCATCAATGCATTGTACGCGGTGTCCTGGGAGACAACCATGAATTCGGTACTGGCAACTAGGCCCCCAAAATGGGTCTTCAAACGGATCTTGCTGACCAGGGTCTGCTCAGTCCTGTCGTATCCCTATATTCTTAGGTTAGATGGAGTTAAATCATCCTCAGACAACTACAGCTTCCAGAGTGTCCGAGCTGGGATTAGGTTAATCCCAGATCCAATGTCAATAAGACAACGGCGGACTTCCACGCCATTGAACTAGCTAGTGATGTACAATGGATGAATGTTCCCATGTTTGGGAGGGTCTTCATCTTCACCAGAGAACGAGATAACTGTCTGGCATTCGGTGTTCTCAATTGCCTCAGTGTGGAAGGCTTCAGCAGCTGCTACTTCCGTCTCAAACTGTAGGGGGCTCTTTAAATCCTCGGCGAGTGCCTCACGCATGTCTGATGATATGAGAAGAGCCTCAAGGATAGAGAACCTTACTGGAAAGCCAGCGAGATGTTTGAGGACATCATACTTTTGTGCCAGGTGAAAACTTCTGCTCACAGGAATTCGCTCTGTGATTTGAGGCACAACGGGCCCTATCGGTTGGACCGGCGGCTAGCTAGTACTAGGTATGTCCCGTTTCTCACTAGTCGAGGACCGAAGGGTGGATTCCAGATGAGGACCGGACAACTGAGATCGGCCTATAGCAGGGTGAGACTGGCCTTGGTATGGATTAGGTAGCTTTGCTTGATCCAGTAGCACAAACAGCGGTGGAGGTAGATCTGAGGACACTAGGTGAGGAGGTTGCGCGTGCGGAGCTCTACGCTGAGCCTGCTGCTAAGTCTCAGTGGTGTGCACGGCCTGGTTGAAAGTGCTAGCTGACGTGCCTTGACGACCCACATGGTCGCGGTTCTGCCTACCTTGGCATCATTTGGGGATGTTGGGGAGGTTTGTCTGGTGTTTCCCCTCATCAAGATTCATATAGGGATTTACAAACTACATGGTATAAACAGAAGCATACCCCTGACTATCACTTGAAGAGTCATCCACCACTGGGCGGATTATAGGAGGGATCCCCATCTAAAGGGGAATGAAGTCGCTGAGAGCGTGGGACGACGATGGCATTGACGGGGCGCGTTGATTATTCTTACGCTGTTTATGCTTTATCTTCTGGGAAGAGGCCGGTTGTGATGATGATGCAGAGGTAGCAGGTGCAGATTCTGAAGGCTCTGGCTGATTTAGGCATGCTCGGATGATACCATGGGCACGATCCACCTCTTAAATAGCCATCAAGTCTTCGTACTTTTGGGATCCGCAGATGGGAACCTGCTGCCACTCGCCTTCGTCGTCGCTACCACTTTCTGACCCCACAAAGACACCCTCAACTTGGGCTGGGGCCGGGCCCAACCTGACAATGTTTTTTTCGACCTGGTCTTGAATCTAGTCTTTGAACACACAACATTTTTTGAGGGTGTTCCCTAAGATTAGTTGATAAGGGCAGTAGTTGTGGCGATCAGGATGATTCACCTCTTCTATCCTTTTGCACTCAGGCAGTCGCACAATCCCTTTCTCCAAGGCTCTATGGAAATTACTGGGGACCTGAGCCTCGTTGAATGAGTAGGTCCAATTCCATCTATCTGGGAAGGGGGATCTGGGAGCCTGGCCCTGACGAGGGGCCGGAGGAGCCTGTCGAGGAGGTGGAGCCTGATTATCCCGCCTAGGCAGTAGTGGCACGTTGCGCTGGGGAACCTTCCAGTTCTGATGCAGTCTCTACTGGGCAAGAGGTTGCGCCTGTGGTGGTGGGCCTCTGCGAGGTTGCTTAGATGGTGCTACTGGGAGCAATTCTAGTTGCCTGGGGGATTCTATTTGGGCCACCATGATGGGCTCATCTTTGGCATCCCTCCTTGCTGGGATCACAGGGGGCAGTGGACGTGCCTGACTAGCCTATTGGAGAGCTTCTTCGAGGCGCTAGGCCTTTTCTGAGAAGTCTCGGAACCCTCCGGGGTAGTTCTGAGTGATCAGGGAAAGAAACAGTTCTTTTTTGACATTTCCTATGCACATCATCAGTAATTTCTCATTATTCAGAGGCATGTCGATGGGGTATGTCAGCCCCTTCCACCAGGAGACGAAGTCTTCAACTTGCTCATCGGTCCTTTTCTTGCACTTGAAGAGGTCTGTGATGATGGTATTTCGTGTGGTGGAGCTGAACTGGTATAGGAATTTCTGGCGAAGATCCACCCAGCCAGTCACCGATCCAATGGGGAGCCAGCTGTACTAGACAAACACAAGGCCTTCCAAAGGCTGCATAAAACATCTGAGCTTCGCAGCTTCCTACTGTGCTGGAGTCCCCATCATGGGGCCACACCTTGTTGAAAAGTGGGCCAGGTGCTGCGGTGGGTCTCCTGTCCCGTTAAAGGGTGAGAAAGTGGGATTTCCAAAACCTAGGGGTGTAGGCATATCATCCACCCACGCTTGGTATGACTTTCCATCTGGTGGGACTTCCACCTATCACATTTCCAACACCTCAAGGTGGGTGATGAGTGCTGCTATAGGATCATCTGGGCAGGGGTCCCAATCTTGGCAGGGATCCCTAACCATGAGTGCATTGTCAGGCTCTTCGACATGGTAGATGGGTTCAACGGCTCATGGAACGACTTGCAGAGAGGCCTGTGGGGAAACTGGGGGAAACTGGGCCAGATTCCTCAAATTGCCGCACCGTTCAGGAGGGTTTGGTGAGATGTATCGCGCCCTCTTTCCATGAGTTCTGGATTCAACCCTATCCACAGGAGCGGTATGATCAGGGTTGCCCGGAGGCATCTCGCCGGGGGGAAGTTGTTCCTGGCCCTGCTGCCCAGGCCTATGATCACCATAGTCGGGTCGTCTCTCTATAGCGTGTTTGGACAGGAGTTCTTTGACCAACCTCTTCTACTCAGCATGTTGCTGGCGCATCACGACCTTCTCTGGGTCTTCCTCCATCTTCTGCACTGAGGTGGACGGGTCAGAGTGCATGACAGCTCTGACATGCTCATTGCCCCTACCGGCATTCTGACTGAGTACCAACAACTCAGTGGGTGCATATAGACCAAGTAGGTTCCTCTGCTAGCGAGTAATCCTTCTTGATGGGTCCAATAGTGTTGGCACACCCTCAGGGGGTAAGTATCCATTGAGAAATTCCAGCTCATCCTCCTTGTCCAGGACTTGAACCATCTGGGATGGGACCCTTCCCGGGGGCATGTTCTCAATATCGCATATCGAGTCGGGCTGTCGTCGAATAGGGATGTAGAGGAGGGCAACATTCTTCCCCCAGCCACAAAATTGCACATGTGGGGTACCATCCCTGATGATTTTTCGGAGTACCTTCAAACTCTGAACGCATCTTTGTTAGAGGGTCCTCTGGTGACCTGGTGACTTAGGGCGCTGGGCCATGGGGAGTGAGGCCAAATCAACCAGACAGCATTGCTCGCCTATTTCCTCAAAGTGAAATTGGCTCCTGGGGTACAACACCCGATGATAACGAAGACGGAAGTGCATCGCCCATAGGGTTTTACGGAATCACTTGACTTCCTCTAGGGTGAGGGATTCTGGCACATAGAATTTCACTGCTTCCACCGTCCAGAACTTCTCTGGGAAGTGATCTACCGCCAGAATTTCCCATAATCTCTTGGGCTCAGTTTCAGGGTCTGGCCCCATGTTTCCCCACTCGTCATCTGGATCAAGCTGAGGAACCGACAACGGTACTGAGGCGGACCACTATGACAGTAGGCTGGATGGTGAACAATACGGTGAATGAGTCGACTGGCCGCCGAATTCCGGGCTATCCTCCGAGGAGTGTGGTGACCTGACCACAATGTCATGATATGACGAGATAACAACCACAACTTCTAGTGTAGGGACTGTGGTAGTCGACGGTGGGTGACACTATTTCTCAACTGTCATCTGTCCCCAAAATAGTTCTCTGTGATCTCTGGCCTAGGTAGATGGAACTTCTGGTGAGGACGGTGGTGACTTCAGGGTCGAAACCTATGGGATTCCCAAAATTTCCTTCTCCTGGATGTACCTACGAAGAGAGGTGGGAATCCCATGGACTTCGCACTCTGGAAGGATGAGGCCGATACGCCTTCTTCCTGCCCCGACCCTTGACATAGAGGACTAAGGGGAGGGTTCTACCGCTGAGTCTTTCTCTGCTTCAGAATATGAGAAACAGACCGGTTTGATCTCAGTCTGAAGCTTTTTAGTATTCATCTTGCAGTAGTGACGACCTGCCTTCCTGCCCTGGGATGGAACTTCGGGGAAGGGAAAATTCCCGACACGATATGGTCCTTCGGTCATACTAGTGTTGGGGAGGGGAGTACTTCCGCCTGAGTGGGATGGGGTGAGATGAGCACCGGGGCAGATGTCAAAGGTAACATGGGGAGGACCTCTGTGCTGGGTGCTGGTATGGGTGGGACCCCCGCTGGAACTGACGGGAGCATGAGTAGGACATCCATGCCTGGTTCCCTTGGTGTCGTCAGTGTGAGGCAGGTCCATGTACTGATCGGACCGAACATGGGTAGGACCTCTGTGTTGGGTGTTGTTGAAGTAAAGTTGATCTCCACCCCTCTGGTTAATAGGAAGAATAGATCCTTCTTCAGTTTCTACAAGGATGTGAGGAAGGTCCTCACAACAGAGAGTGACTGGATGTCCAACGTCCCCACCCTGGCAGTCTGTGGCAGAAGGGACGGCTCTGTATCCAGTGTAATGAGCGCGAGAGAGGCTCTCATATGGGGTGTTGCTACCACAGGGAAGGCCCTCATTTAGGTCGAAGGTGGTATGGGGCATACCTTCGAGTCGATCCTGGGAGCGGGAAAGGCCCGCGTCCTCCATGGTGGTTGTACGGGGAGGCCCCCCATATTGGGTGGCATTGCTTCGGGTTAGTCCGCGGTGGCCATTGCCTGTGCCTGTGACTAGGAGAGTCAACCCAGCCTACCCGTGGGGTGGTTGGGGCCTCGATACTGTTTGGGAATATAGTTTTCCCTACTCGGCGTATGTGGGGGGTTGATGATGCACATCGGCGGTGGCTAGGGACATAGTAGCCTCTGACGTTGATGTCCCTTGGCGGGATCCCTCCTCGGCCTATGCCCGACGTTGGTATCGGGTTGGCTGAGCCAGTGTCAGTGGTGCAGGTAGGTAGTCTACTTGCTCTTTATATCAGGGAACCGGGTGGCGGCACTGGCACGGCCTGGTGGGGGCCATCACTGGGAACCCCTGGGATGAAACTCGGGCTGGGCTAGCCTGAACATCCCCTACCTCATCGGCATAGGGCATGGAGTCATCGAGGCGTTCTGGGGAGAGGCATCGGAAATGTTTGAAGGTTAGAGTGGGGAGTAGTGGCTCCCTGCGCGGCCCTCGGGGGCAGCGTTGACGGTGAGGCACAGACGCCTCTAAATCCAGGCGGGTCATGTCCCTCGTAGGGATGACCCCTTCCTCCTCATACCTACGTACAAGGTCGTTGATTACCCTTCGTTGGATAATCTTCTATGGGGATAGGGGGCATGGGTGCCCAGTAGTCGCAGCAGTTGAGGCCGTCGTAGAAAAGGCAGAACCGCGCGTGGTAGCCGCGTTGATATTTCCCCTTCCCTACGTCGGTGGGCAGGAGTTGATCGGGTTCTGGATGCAGCAATTAGGTTCCTGAAGGTAGGGAGATCAGTTCATTAGTACTGACAGAAAAATAAATTGATACCCAGTGCCCCAGTGCCATTACGTCTTCCATGACCGATAAGAGGGATCCACGCTGACAATGTCGCAGACTGAGATGTACAACATTTTTACTACCCCAACTTCTGGTGAGTTTCACGCCAGGCCCGCTATTTTCTTGGCGAGACCTGGCGCCAGATATCTGGATTCGGTGACACGTCACTCTACTGATGTCTAGAAAGCTACTAATCTCCACATTGAGGAGAAGAAATTCACGTCGGGTTCACCATTTCAGTTTTCAACGCTTTCACCGGGGTGCGCATCAATCACGTTCGGGGGACGTCGACACTGTTCTGTTCCCCTGCATTCCCGATTTTCAAAGGCGGGCAGCATCCGCTCCCTATTCATGGTGAGTTTTATCCTTGATCCAAACATTATGATGGGATGTTGGTTCTTCCTTCCATGGATTTATCCTAGAAATTCGTCACCTAGTCTGGGTCTCCCTTATCGATTAAGACGTAGTTCGTGAAACTCTTCATAGTTGCATGTTTCCATGGATGCTGGATAATTACAATGCTTCTGTCAGGACATTCCAAGGGTTCTGGTCAGGGCAACAACCTTCAGTCGGGGGAGTAGTCACATTGAGGCATCGCTGACATGTATGGGCACTGGAGTACTGGCGCATCTGATTTTCTTCACCTTATAATAGGGATTCTCGAGGGCGTGGAAGCCCGAGGCATCCCACATCGAATGCGGGGAATCATATACCATAGGCATGTATATAAGGTTTTCCTCATCTTCCCATGTTTAGGAATGGGTATTCCGCGAGTTTAATGTCTAGCAGAGATGGATTGGACTTATCGGAACACTGACTAAAGTGGATCAGATGGGTGTGACCTCTTGAAGGAACACTGATGTCGGGTCTAATGAATGGTTCGTTTCCCGACCACTGCCTGGAGCAGTGGAGAAGTGAATTGGCACAATCCTACCAGGATGTGGCAGCCCAGGTAAGGATCGGGATGAATGATGGATTATTGAATGGAGTGAAGGGGGAGATGGTGTGAAACCGACGTAGGAAGGACGATGATGTTGGGATTGAGCCTTGAAAAGGATTCTTATGTATCCTCGTGGCAGGGAATCAAAGTACACGAAGATCAAAAGGATGGAGATAAACCGACGTGAAGATGGGCCTTTGTACAATGGGTGTTGGGCTTGAACCTCGTAAGGCTTCCTACGTACCCAAACTTAGCCAGGATCAAAGACCTCGTACTTCATAAAATGGGAATACAGTTTAATGTCATACATGACATGGGTATTTCGGGCTTACGCTTTGAGGAAGCCCATGATGATGGGACTTGGTGCATCGACATGAAGACGGTCGGGACCAATGGATGGTGGTGATGTGTGGGGATTACACTCTAGGCTGCCCAGGTGTTGGTGAACCGACGTGAAAGAGGTTAGATTGACCAGGTGGTGGGCTTGAACCTCATGGAGGCTTCATACGTACCATGCCTTGACATGTGATCAAAGCCCTCATAGTTCAAATGGGGTGTGTGGGGATTACACTATGGGCTTCTCGGGTGTTGGTACGATGGTCAATGCTTACTCTAAGCCCACGTGAGTCATGCTCGGTGTGAGAAACAAGAGGTTGTAGGGACCTGATGATCATATCGCGAAAGATGCATCCGTGGGAAGTGGAGTGGGGCTTATGTGTGGAGCAGTCCAGGTAGAGGAAGATTGGGACTTACTCTAGGATGGAGGCCTAGGTGCGACAAAGCGCAGTGGGAGAGGGATTTGGGACCCAATAAAGGAGGGGCCCCGTTCCCTATCACTTCCTCCTCTGGCTTTGGCATCGAGGAAGTGAGGAGGATTAGGGATATTTCCTCCTACAAGAAAAAGATAGGGGCTTACACCAAGGTGGTTACCCTTCCTCGTGGAAACACGCCACTCCAATGAGGATATCATCCCATGTGAGGGATGATCCCATCCCCGTGGAGACGAGTGGGCATGGAGAATGTCCAAGGCTGGGGACCCTGTGTGTGAGGCATGGGGACATGTCACAGTTTAATGTCATGTGCTGAGGACGATGGTGCTTGGCAGTTTAACATCCTGCAGATCGGGCGAGGTGGGTGCGCTTCACACCCCTAGGACTTACATAACTGGTACCCTCTGCCCCTAGTGGGAGGGAAGGCATAAGAAAGGCCATGACTGGGGGGTGTTATGGAGCGATCTGTTTAGGGGTCCACATTAGCGTGGCTATGAGAAGAAACAATATCCGTTAGCGTGCCTATGCGAAGAAGCATGAGGCGAAACAACGAAATGGGCAGTGTCGTTCAGGGGACTTTGAAATCACATCATGCAAACCTGGAGGGTCACATGGGAAAGTTATTTTCCAAGCAAAGTGGTCCATAGGTAGGGGCCTCGTGGAGCTCGGTTGCTCTGCGTGGAGGAGGGAACTTGTGAAGGGGTGTGCTTCGTGAAGTGGGGTGCCTTAGCCTTAGCATGGGGTGGAGGTACAAATGGGATGTTCTTCGTGAAGTGGAAAGGCATTTGCAGAGCACTTCCTCACAGAGCATGGGCACCTCGCGAAGCAAAGTTTCGTGAGTCAATGTGCTTCGCGAAGTACAGTGATCCTACCTTGGAAAGTGGATCATGTGTACCTGAGGGGTGTTTCGCGTTTCATAAATTCTCTACGGTGACCCAGTTCCCCTTGGGGATCCCCTTCTTTCGCGAAAGCCCTTAGGCTTCACGAAAGGCATCCCTCTCGAAAGAGGGGATTAAAACGAGACAAGGGGAGGCACTTCGAAGAGAAGTAGTACCTCGCGTAGCTCATGATTCGCAGAGAAAAGGGTGCTTCACGGTTTGGGATCTTAGAAGTTGAAAGGTCAGATTGTCTGTCTGTTGGTCTTGGGGGGAGTCTGGAATTTATATTCAAGAGGTGCCGCGGAGCAGAGTTGACGCAACGTGAAGAGGGGCTTAGGTGCTTCATGACGGTTCACGAACATTAAGGGAATTCACAGAGTGGCCTACCTCCTTTCTTTGTGTTTGAGTCGCGAATGTCAATGGAGTTCGCGGAGGGGTCCTCCACCTTTGCTTCACGGCGGCGTCACGAACGTCAACGACGTTCGCGAAGGGGTCTGCCTCCTTTTCTTAGCGATGACCATGGTGATGGGGGGCTCCGCCAAGTGGCTTCGTGAGGCGGCTCGCGGGGCCACCTCTCTTTATTTTTATTTCCAACATTCTGGTGCCAACAATATCCTTCAATATGTTCTAACTCCAATGTTTTTGTGGTTTTAAAGTATTATTTGTCTCAAATTTAAATTTCTTGATACTTGTTTGATAATGCACACCATAACTCTGTTTATGGTGTATAAACTTACTTATTACCTTGAATTAAAATTAATATATTTCATCTCATGATATTTTAATGTGTATTTAATTTTAACTATCTCTCATATTATTTTTATTCGTATGTTTATATTGCAGTAGGGGTTCTTGTTTACTCAACTCACTTCATTGATTTTACATGATTCTTCTGGAACATCTTTCATCGAAGATTTTATTCTTACACCATAGTATTTTATTTAATGATTCTTTATCTCCCTATATGGTGTAAAATTATCTTTAAATTCAAATCTTGCACCTTGATAAAAAATATTTATCAGAACTAATTCATTGTTAAGAATAATTATCATTCTCTTTAATAACGGCTTCCCTTCCTTGACAATATTTTCCTTTCAAACTAATATTATATTTTATAATTCTAAACATAATTATGGTTTATGTTTTTTGATCACTATATTTTCCATCTCATATTTTAAAAAATTAAGTTTTTTACCCTTTTATGGTGTGGGTTTTTAATAAGGATATTTTGAAATACTAGAAAGGTTTTTCATCCTTTCAAAATAAAATGTTTTATCCTCCACCCCACATTTATTTTGATAAAATTTATTTAATTTCCTGGATATGTAATTGGATTTTATTTTTTAAATGTAAATGATTTAAATGTTTTTATTTCTCCTTTTCTAAAAATAAAATTTTAAATGGACTCAAAACTCATTTTTTTGATATTTTTAAAATGATTTCTAAATACAATTTTTAATTTTTTCTTTCACGTGATCAAATTTTTGGGTCACATTTTCCATTTTTTCAAAATTTCCTTATATATCATCATGTTTTCTTTAAGAAATTATCATTATACTAGCCTTATAAAAAATTTCATCAAAAATTAATTCAAAAATATCAATAATGTTTTTAATTGTCTATTATAAATATATAGTATAAGAATAAATAATGTTTATAAAATATTTGATAAAAGAATAAGTTTATTAAATAGATGATTAAAATATTTTTTATTATATATAATATTCAAGTGATTTAGTGGATGTTGATAACTAAGGTATGGGTTTTTTGACTCAAATAACCATTCCTTAAGACATATTCCATATTATAAACCATGTTTTCCTTCTAATGATGTATCTACTTCCCATTCAATATTTTTTTATGTTGGCCCTATCATTATTAATGAATTTAATGTTTCATTTTTGAATCATATCCTATAGAGACCAAATACTTTAATACATAAATATTGCATCTTTTATATGAATATTTAATACACTTTAGAAATACATGCCTTAGGACCATACCAGATTAGTGTATTTGCAGACTAGATATATAATCTTCTTATTTATTGAAGAATATTCAAAATCTCCCAAAAATATATTACCAAATAGTCCTAATCATTAAAATACTTTACTTAATCATTACATTACAACTTAAGGAAAGGAAATATAAGAAAGGGTGATCACAAATTCTTAGTATGGGTAAACATATGTGATGTGAATCGATGATCATTTAAAATCATGAGGTAAGAATAATGGTATCAGGTCAGGAACATTAATTAAAATGTTCATATCCAATCTTTCAGGGATCATAAACATGAAACATTTTATAAAACATTATCATTTCGAAATTCCTTAATCATAATACTATGAAATCATCATAAATAAATCATGAATCACAAGACCATGTCAAAATATTATGGTACCATCAAAAAAATATAAAAAAAAATTCATATTTAATGTTTAAATTATTATACCATCAGATAACAATGGATCTGGCATCAACACATATATTTGATGTTATAACATAACATGAATGATCAAGTTTTTCTCTTATTGGATCATGTACATCGACTTATTTCAAATAGTGGATCAAGAACATTGACTTTTTTACCATAGTGAATCAAGCACGATGACTTGTTTCCCATATTTATCTTTGGAGATAAAAAACTATACCTAATGCATTGGTGGAATATGTAATTCTTATTTCAACCATATCATAATGAAAACCATACATATTTGTACCAAAAGATCATAAAACATTCATCATATCACCATATCATAACCCATTCAACGATAAAGGGTTTTATAAACATTTCATAATTTCATCAAATCATAACCCCTATAAAATAATGTGTTTTTAAAAATATCATAATAATAATTATAAAAGTTATAGAATAAGAATAAGGATAGTATAAAAACAAAATTAACAACAATGGATATTATCATAGGTTAAAACTCATTTAAAAGAATCACGAGAATATTTTTTGAGGAAAATATCCCTTTCAATTTCAAATCACTTACTTAAAATATAAAAATTTACAATTAATTTTTTAAATAATCTTTGAAAAAAACCTTTAAAAAATTTAAATTAATCTTCAAATCATTGATCTCTCATAATAGTTTGAAATTTTATTCATTTCATATAAATTAAAATAAAACATTTCTTTTATTCCTTCGTAAAAATTCAAAAATCACCTCATTTGGAACAAAAATGAAGATTCATTTTAAACAATTTTGTAAAACTAAAATCATGGTTAAAAAATAATTTAGAAAATAAAATTATAATATTAAAATTATATGTTAAAAGATTTTTTTGAAAACATTGATATGGAGGAAAAAATTCCCGACTGAATAGTAAAATATAGTTGGAATTCCTTAAAAAACTTCTTTCAACCTCTTGAGTAATTAAAATGAGGGAAATTAAAGGAAAAATATTATTTTATATAAATAAATAGAGTATAAGAAAAATAAAATGTGTTTATTATACCAATATAATATAATTTACTCAATTGAAATTCGATCATAAACAATCTTGATTAAAAATATGATTGAAACATAAATCCCTTACTTCAAGTATTGTATTTCCTTATACACATTTGAACGTCCTATATAATAAATACATAATTATTATAAATGTAATATATAACTATATTAATATCTATAATACCCTTTATGATTTACTTATGATATCATATAACCTATTTATTAATAATTTTTTTAATATCACTAGTCTTTGTGATAATTTCATCTTTTTTCCTTCATGTTTCTATTCAGCAGTCCCAATCCTTGTACATTGATCATGGTTTCGAAATTCAAAAAATATTAATCATAATATAAATATCATATATATTAATTATAAATATATTTATATTCATTCATAAAAGTTATAGATAGAAAAATAAATTACATCATTAATGGAGATGATAGGTCGTACATACGTATAAACGCTTTATCCATTTTTCAACAAATGGAATGAATGAAATTTAAATAAAAATTCACCATTATATAATAATTATTATACCATAAATATAAATTTTATTAATGAAATATATAATTATTACTATCCTTGTAAAGAATAAATAAAAAACAAATTGCATCACTTCATGGATGTGGTAGTCCACACGTAAGCACGAGTGACGTTATCGTTTTCCAAAAAAATGGAAGGTATGAAATTAGATATGATATTATAATTATAGAAGAATAATTATTTCAAAAATAACATATATAAATATTAAAACAATCATAATAACCATTGATGAAATATGGTGATTGAAAATGAATTGTATCGCTACATGGATAGGGTAATCCATACGTACGCCAGAGTGATACTTTCACTTCACATTTAAGAGAAAATAGGGTGAATAATGGTGGTTTCATAATTATAATAACATTTAAGTATATTTATGACACTTAAGTTTTTATTTTATTTATATTATAATATATGTATTGGAATAAGAAGAACAAAAAATTGAAAGAGATTGGGTAATGTGTTTACCTCTTCTTCAGTAAGCATTATTTAGAATTATTCTTAAGAAACCTTGGAATGGAATTTTATAAAAACCAAAACCTATAATACATGTATTAGGAATTTTATAATATAATTTTGTAGGATTTGATCGAGATATAAGGATTAATGTTGTGTAAATAAATGAATGGTGAGGTTCCCTTTTATAAGTGAGGGGAGTGTCACTCTTGGAATTTCTTAAAAGATTAAAATATAATAAAATAATTATCAAGAAAAATGATTCCAAATTGCTAGATATTAAAATATATGGCACAATTGGGTTTAACTATCATCAACCAATAATTTTTATAGGTTTATGTTGTTTTTTAAATCTTATCTTTTAGTTTAACCCCTTAGTTGATATATTTTAACCATAATAGCTGTAACAAATTTTTCACAATTAAAGTGTAATTATTTTATTTATAAAGTAAAAAATTGATCATAAATGGAAACGTTATGATAATTCAGACCATATATTATCATCCTTGTGTTATTTCATGATTTTTATTATTTTAAAATTATTTAATAAAGAAACATTTCCTTAATATATCACTAATAAAATTTTTATGTTACTCATTTATTTTGAATTTAAATACATAAAAAAAATATATTTAATTAGAATATAATCCTTTAAAACATCATTAATATTTCAAATGTATGAATACATTATTTGAAAAACTATAAATCACTCAAATTAAATTACTTATAATATTTTAATATCATTTATATTATTGTTTTGGTAATTGATGAAATATTGTGTGAGTGTTGCATAAGAATGTAATTTAATTATATAATCACTAAAAATTATAAATAAATTATCATCATGAAAATAATTTAAATATTAAAAAATAACCATTAATATACATTCAAAAATTTTATTTTCCCCTATAATAACACATAGGTGATATTTTCAAGTAAGAGAGTGAGATTTTGTATTTTTATTTTCTTTAAATATTAAATACGTTATTTTCAAGGAAATGTATCCCATAAAAATTAAATTTAGAACCCAAGGTGATATTGGTGGAATTAAATTTATCGAACAATAATATAATATGAGTAATGCTGACCTTAAAAAATAAATTTTAACATATGTTATGTTGATTTACCTCTTATCGAAGTGATATATTTTACCATGGTTACTATCCATAATGCCTAAAAATAAAAAGGGGCCTATTTAGAAAATTTGGACCTCTAGATTACAAATATGTAATCCCTTTATAATAATTAATTTTCTATAATTAGCATGAATTAATTTTAAAATAAATGTTCAAAACATTATGGAAACTAGTTTTTAAAAAAATATATTTTTAAGAATAAAACTACTTTAATTGTTATCAAATTCCTAGGATAAACATTTGATACATTTTAAAAAACTTGATTCAAAATATAATATATAAATTTCATTAAAATCATTCACCAATAGTAATGAATTTAATAAACACATATTTGTTTCCTTGAAATAGTTGTTTAGAAAAACATCTCCTTTTTTTAAAATGTTTTTTATTATCATTTATAATTAATTGATAACATATAAATTAATTTTATATTTGTGTGAACCACAATTTCTTAATTATTTAGTTTTTCATATTAATGAACACAAATCCAATGTCTAGGTGATTATTTTATACTTAATTAGAATTCATTTAGACTCAGGGTTGCATGTACCACAAGCTATCGAAGAAATAAAATAACATTATAAATAACATTATCATTAAATATTAGGGTGTTACATTATACCCCCATTAAAATAAATTTATCCTTTGAAACACCATAATTACATTAAAAAAATGAGTATCTATATGTTTTATTACATCTTTGGGTTTCCATGTAGCTTCTTCAAATTTCTGATTCCTCAAGAGAAATTTAACCAGGTGAGTATTCCTTTTCCATAGAACATTATCTTTATGATTCAATATTTATGTTGGTTGTTTTTTTATAAGAAAGTTAATGTTCAAATCGTAAAACCTTTGATTTTGATACTTTTTATGGATCAGGTATGTACTTCCCTAAGAGAAATACATTGAACACATAGTGAACTTGAGAGAGATTTGGTAGAAGTGCCAAGCGATAAGCTACTATCCATATGTAATCAACAATATCTAAGGTGGAAATATACACAGGGATAATATTTCCTTTATTTATTAATCTCATAAACTTCTTCCATATAAAAATGCATATAAATTCCATTTCACCAACATCGAACTCTAGATCTCACCAATAATTTCCTGTATAAAATTTTTTATTACGATTTTTTCTTATGTGTTGCTAAATGGTTTTGATTTATTCTAATAATTAATTTACTAGCTCTAGTACCAATAACTTTCTTTCCTTGACTTCATATCATCATATAGAAGTTCTTGAATTTATACTATTTGGGGCCTCATAAATATCCTTCAAAATTATATAGTGAATGTTATTATTGTATGAAAACTTTAATTGACAAAGGTGTTAATCCCAACAACCATTGAAATCAATAAAATATGATATAATAATATCTTCTAGGGTTTGAATGGTTATCTCAGAATAACCATCTATTTAAGGATGATAGCATGTTTAGAAGCTCAACTCTATATCCATATCCTAATTAATACTTCTCCGTAACTTTGAGGTAAACCTCAGATCTCGATTAGTTATAATAGAATATGGTACTCAATGTAATATTAGTAATTACAAAATGTAAAACATGTAAATTAGATCAAGAGAGAAATCATCTCTGATGGAAGTTAAATATTTTAACTTAGTAAAGTGATAAAATACAAACCAAATATCATTGTTCCTTTTAGAATTTTTTTGTAGTATAAAGAAGTAATACATGGTAATGTTTTCTGATTTCTATTTTAGAATAGGTAATGGTTGTGAAATCCCATTAAACACATTAACTTATATTTAACATATTTTCATACCAAGAACTACCTATATACTCTCCAATATCTATTTTTTATGTTTTCCCACAAGAAATACTCTTTCATATATCTATAAATCTTTATAATTATAGGATGAATAGAGAATGATGAACTTTTAGATTCATCGAACACTACCTTCTTCAGATTTGGTATGAATGGATCACATACATAGATCTTGAACTTTATTATTCCACTATAACCATGGTTAAACATAGGAAAATTTATCAAATTATTTTTCAACTCTACATCTTCATTTTGTATCTCATTAATTATTACTTGTTTAGATGTTTGAACATTCATCGAAGAAAGATAAGATATATCCTCTTTACTCAATATTTCCAGTTACATCATCTAAAAATCCAAAATTATTGGATCTATTTTAATCCACATCATGGAAAACCCACCATGGTCTTTATGATTAAGAGCATTATCCACCTTTTTCACTTTACTAAGATGGTAATTTATCATGAATTCATAATTTGTAATCAACTCAATCCATCCTCCCTAGTTCATATTCATCCCATTTTTTGTAAATATATACATGAACATTTTATGATATGTATATATGTCACACCTTTCAGCATAAATAATATTCACCCATATCTTTATTTCAAAACTTATGGTAGCTAACTCCAAATCCTATGTTGGGTGATTTTTATCATGTATTGTCAATTTTCGTGAGTCGTATGTTATCACCATATATACACGAGGATACATCCAAGTCCATTATTTTTTTCATCACTATAGATAAAAAACTCTTATCTACTATATGGTATTATGATTATAGATTCATTGACCAACCTTATCTTCAGTTCCTGGAAATTCCATTCACATTCATCTTTCCCTAAGACATTGACCCCCTTCCTGGTCAACTTGGTTTGGGTATTAAATATTCATGAGAAACTAATCTCAAATCCTCATTAATATCCATCCAAAATAACAAAACTATAGATTTAAGTTATTATCATTGTTCTAAGACATTTATCAGTAACTTATTGCTTCTAAGGATCTACTGATATACCATCAATTGAGATTATATAACCCAAAAATGAATCTTTATGGAGATAAAATTCAAACTTAGTAAATTTTTCAAAAAACTTCTCCTTCCTCAGGGTCTTCAAAAAAATTCTGAAATTATAGTCAAGATATTTAATTCTCATTATATTTATAATAATTTCATCTAAAAATACCACCAAAAATTGGTCAAGGTAATCTCAAAAGATTTTATTTATTAAATCTATGAAGATAGTAGGGGAATTTGTATGTCGAAATGACTTCACTATAAATTCATCATGTCCAAACCTCATACAGAAGACTATATTTGGTATATCCTTCTTCTTAACCCTCAATTGATGATATATATAATGATGGTAAATTTAGGAAAATTATTGATATCATTGTAATTAATCAAAAAAATCATCGATACGGGGTATAAGACACTTGTTCATGATAGAAATCTTGTTATATTCGCAATAATAAATATGGAGTCACACTGGTCCATCATTCTTAATAGAAAAATGAATTGGTGCACCTCAAGGTAATTAACATGGATAAATTAATCCCTTATTCATATTATCCAAGAGTTTCTTATTTATTTACTTTAAATCAATTGGGGGCATTTTATAATGAGTCTTTAAAATAGGTGTAGCACTAGGTATGAGTTCTGTTAAAAAATATGCTTCACAATTCAGAGGAAGACTAGTTAACTCTTCAAAAAAAGCATAAACAAAATCCAATAAAATTATAATATCCTTAATTTTGAGTTTCTCCCCAAACATCTTAGATAATTATCCTTCATGGATAGGAATTAATATCCATAAGATATATGTTATTTTATTTTGATGTTTTTATTCATCCTCACACTAATAAACATACATAGGTTTATTTGGAATATGAAATGTGACATCCCTTTCTCAGAAATTGATATGGTATTTATATGATGAAATAAACTCCACGCCTAGAATCACATCAAATTCAAATAAAGGTAGAACCAAAAGAGCATAAGAAGAACTTTCCAAAAATCACCAGTCAGAGAGGATCTATAGAATTGATATGTGACCATCATACCATTGAGATTTTTCACCACTAAATATATATATAATCATTGATCTGAAAATTTGATACCCTTTTCATACTCTTTAGATAGAAATAAGTGGGTAAATATCGAATCAACTAAGACATTTGTTGTTTTATAGTGGATGATAAATTATTTCACATCATTCTCATAATCTACTTTAGCAGTCATGGTCGTATAATATTTCCCTTTATCTTTGATCTTAAGACGTTTTTGACAGTGGTGAACATTATAATCCTTTTTATTTATGTACTAGTTATCATAATGGCCATATTACTTTCATTTTGAGAATTGGATCATGGGTTGTGTTTTATTTTGTTCCTAATTTTAATCTATTTAATTAACCAACCTATTTTTTACCTTTAGAAATTTATGGGATTTAATACCTACCTCTATATACTTAAAACTCCTCCCTGATCCATTCAATAAATTAAATTGATGTTTTTTTCAAAAAAATTGCCATGTAGATGGATGGAATTTATTTCCACCTTGTTATTTCTTCAAGATTTCATGAGACTCGGTCTTACTTCTCTTATCAAAACCATCAGAATAGCGGGAATATCTATTTTCTACTTCACCCTTGAGTTTAAATGGAATTATTTATTCATAGTTACTCAATTATATTAAATATAAATAGGATTAGAGACATGGTTTTAAGCCACTAAATAGTAAAAAAATTATCTTTTATGGTGAATGATTAAACTAGAAGCATAGCTTGAAAGTCTTGTAAAATTTTCCCTATGACTACCATTGGATTCAGCCTCGTTTTTCTTAATCTCAAGTTATTACTTCTCTATACATGTATGTAGAATAAAATAGAATTACATAATGAAAAAATTCTTCTTAAACTCATCCCATTACATGTAGTTAATTACTTCCACTTATATCATATTATTACTAAGGTTTCACCATTTATCTGTTTCACCTTCCAAATAATAAAAGGATAGGATAACCTTTTCATGTTCTGAGCATTGGAGAATATAAAAAACTTTCTCAATGGTTTTGATCCATCACTCATCCATTAATAAATTAATAGATCCACTAAATGATGATGGATGTTTCTCATGAAAGACTTAAAAGTGTGTTGTTCCCATTCTTTGATCATTTTAAAGCTCATCAAGATTCACGGCCTGAGAAAGTTGCTTCATTATAGAAAAAAGATTTTATATTTCTTTTCCCATATCATTTGGATTCTTAGGTGGACAAACGCTTTATTTTCCATAAAATTTATTATTACCAATATATCATTTTTTCCAACCATTCACTAAAACCCTAATTAAAAGTATAAGAATCATGCTATAATAGTCAAAGTGAAATATCATATAATCATGAGAAATCTTTCCTAGGATGTCCAAATTATGACACATTATTCTTAATCTATGGTACCTTAGGTCTAACATAGGTTATCCATGGTCATTAAAAATACATTAGGATGTTATCCAATACTTATACTTCTCCAAAGGGCATTCAATAAGGTTTTCTAATACTAATCTCCGAATATTAACTAAAACTATCCTCTGATACTAAATATTGTGATATAATATTTTCATACATATATATTAAATATTTTTAGATGAATATTCAATAATTTTCATAGAGACAATTTTTATGACCATAAAGGTTTAGTTTCTTTTCAGATTGGATAATAAATATTATTATTTTAGGAAATAACTTCAATATATCCTATAAATAATTTTCTATATAGTTATATTTATAGATATACTATACTTAAACCTTTATTCATATCCTAGGTAAAGGAAAAATCAGAATGGGTGAGCTTAGATAATTAATAAGGGAAAACATGGGATATATTAGTTGATGATCATAATAAATAAAACGATAATAATAAGGTTATGAGATCGTAAACATAGATTATAAATTTCATACCCAAACTACAATAGATCGTAAACTTGTTTCATGGCATAAAACTTTATCATTTCAAAATATATGACTCATAAGAGTGATAAATCATCATAAATTAATCATGAATCCGAAGTTTAAGTCATAAATATTTAGAACCATCATAAGTTTATAAACCATTTCATATGTCATGGTTAACTACCAAGATAATCAAATAATAGCATATCAGACATTAAAACATGTTTCCCATGTAATAATGAATTAAGAAATGTTTCCTATTTACTATAGTGGATCGAGAACACTAAATTTTTTCCCATAGTGGATCAAACACATTGACTTGTTTCACATATTATATTAAGTACATATTCTTGTTTCCTATTGTGTATCAAGCATATTGACCTTTCCCCCATAGTTATCTCATGATGTATAGAACTTCACCCAATACATTAGATAGATATATAATTCAAATCCCACCCAAAACATAATGGAAAGAAAACATATGTGTGTCACAAGATTAATTTTTTTTATCATATCATTGTATCATTACCCATGTTGGGAAAATGGGTTTTATAAAACTTTTTATAATTTTATCATTGCCTAAACCCTAAAAAATAAATGGGTTTCGTAAACATATCATCAACATAAGCATAAACCTTTAATAGAAATAATGATGATGGTATCATTGGATAATATCTTCAGTAAAACAAAATTATCATCAAAAGATTTTATCACAGATTAAATTCTTTTAAAAGAATCAATAGAATATTTCGAGAGGAAAATACCATTTTTACTTTGAAATCACTTATTTAAAATATTAAAATTTCCCTAATTTTATGGAAAACAATTTATTTGAAAAGGAACTTAAAAAAATGTAATGTGATATTAAAACCATTTAGTGTTCATTATGGATAGAAATTCTATTCATTTTATATAGGTTAATAGAAAACCTTCCATTCACACATTTGATAAAAAATTCAAAAAATTACCTCGTTAAGAAAAGGAAAATATGATTAATTCTAAAAAAAATTGAAAAAATTAAATAATGGGTAAAAATTATTGTGAAAAATTATATTATAATATTTTAAAAATTATGGAAAACATATTTATAATATATTTATATGGAATAAAAATATTTTTTAATGAATAGAAAAACATAGTCGGATTTCATTAAAAGATTTCCTCCAGCCTCTCGAACACTTAAGATGAAGGAAATGAAAAGAAAAAATGTATACTATAGATTTAACCAGATGATATTAAAAAATAAAAGAATTAATCAGTTAATTATTTTCCTCAATATAAATTCAATCACAAATAATCCCCATTAAAATAGAATTGAAACATAAATTCCTTACCTCAAGTCATGCCTTTCCTCATACATGTGAAAACATCTTGTATATTGAATATATAATTATTATAAATTTATTCTATAACAATATTAATATCTATAATATCATTTATTATTTAATTATAAAATCATTTCACTTGTTGATTATGTTTTTTTATTAAAATCACTATTTTTGGTGACAACTGCTTCATTTTTCATGCTAGTTTTGATTCAACAATTTAATTCACTATACTTTGATCATGGTTCCATAATATCCTAAAGTTTAATAATTATATAAATATAATATATATTCATTGTATATATATATATATTGCATAAAATATAGATATACAAAAATTAATTACACCATTCATGGAGATGGTAGGTTGTACAAACAGATGAATGTTTTTTACATTTTTTAAAAGATGGAATAAAATAAAAGTAAATAATAATTCCCCCGTGAAAATTATAATTATATCATATATATATTATATATTCATTAAATATATCCTTTTTACCATCCATTTAAAGTATAAATAGAAAATGAATCGCATGACTTCGTGGAGGTGGTAGTCCACACACACACACAAGGGATATAATTATTTTCAAACAGATTAGAATATAAGAATGTAGATATAATATAATAATTATAGAATAATTATTATTTTTTAAATATAATATATAATCAGTAAACCCAAAAAAATAACAATCCATTAAAAAGGGGATTGAAAATGAATTCTATCAATACATGGAAATGGTAAGTTGTATGTACAGATGATCAATAATTTTACCACCATTTTTATGGAAAAGACAATTAATAAAGGTGGTTTAAAAATAATAATAACATTCTATAATATTAAGGATACTAAAATAATTATTTAATTAATAATATAAGATATTTTTAGTAATTATAATAAGAACACGTTGAAATAGGTTGGTTAAGATGGTAAACTTTTCTTCAGTAGGCCTCTATTAGATTCCTTCTTAAGGACCCTTGGAATGGCCTTTTAAGAAAATAAGCACCTATAATTAATATATATTTTATTTTATAATATATTGTTTTATGGTTTTTTGAGATATAAGGATTAATGTGGTATAAATTAGGGAAAATAGAGGTTTCCTATTATAAGTGAGGTGATAGGAACTCTTGGAATTTCTTAAAATATTGAAATATAATAAAGTTATTATCTTGAAAAATGATAGAAAATGGATATATATTTTATTATATTGTTGGATAAGTCTCAAATCACATCAAAAAATAACATATATTTAGGTTTTTATGGTGTAATAAACCTTATCATTTTGTTTAATCCATTTGTTTACATATTTTAACCTTAAACATGGTAACGTCTTTTTCACTCTTAAAGGGTTATAATTTTTACCTATAAGGAAAAAACACGGTTCATAAAAGTATAATTAAGGATAATTTAAAACTTATATTATCCAAATTTTAATATTTGAATATTTTTGTGATTTTTAAATAATTTAATAAAATATTATTTTCATAAAATGTCATTAATGTCATTTCTGAAACTATTCATTTAATTTGACTTTAAAGACATCATGAGAAATATTGAATTAAAATATATTCCTCTAATGCATTAAAAATATTTTATAATCATTTATAAAATTATTGGAATTGTATAACTATATCAAATTATATTACTTTAAATATTTTTAAAATCATTTATTTTATTTTTTCCATTAGTTTAAGAAATATTTTGTAGGAATTATGTAAGAATTGAAGGTAATTATATAATCACTAAAAATTAAGATTAAATTACTATACTGAAAATAATTTCATTATTCTCAGAAAAACTACTAATATGTTTTAATAACTTCATATTTTCCTTGTGTAAACACATAATATATATTTAAATGTAATGGAGTGACATTTGGTATTTTTCTTTGCTTAAAAAATTAGAAACATCATTTTCATGGAAAAGTGTTCCTTAAACAATTAAATTTTTAGACAAATGTGATAAGAACAAAGTTAACATAATCTTATGATAATTGAGATGAAAAATGGAGACCATAAAACATTTTTTTGGCCTAGGTTATCCACATTGACCTATTACCGAGGTGATAAATTTTACCACAGTTACGATTTATAATTCCAAAAAATAATAGCGACCTATTCAACAAATATAAACCTCCTAATTCCAAATATTGAATCTATTTTTCATAATTCTATTTCTATAAGTGGAAGAAATTCATTTTAAACTAAGTGTGAAAAACCTGTTGTAAATCATTTTTTAGACACATACATTTTTAAGCATAAAACTGGATTTATTCATATTCCATGCCTAGAAAAAACATAACATGAATATTAAAACATTTGATTGAAAATAAAATATATAAAATTCATTAAAATAATTCACCAATAGTTCTTAATTTAATAGAATTACGTTGCGTACATTCAAACATTTTTTCATAAAAAACATATCTTTTATTTTCAAATGATTTTTATTTTTATTTAAAATTAATTGATAACCAATGAATTCATTATATATATATATATATTTACCATATATTTTTCATATATTTTTTTCTTATTCATACCCTAAAATCCAATGGATTAGAGATAATTTTATACTTTATTATGGTTAATTTAGACTCGAGGTTATATGTATCAGAAGCTATAAAAAAATAAAAAATATATAGGGAATGGTATTAGAAAATATTAGGGTGTTATATATCCTTCAAAGGGTTTTGACTCAAAAATTTTTAAGTTTTAAGGGTATATTTGTCTTATATTTATATTTTTTGAGACGTGTTTGATCTTTCCCACCATGATTTATTTTTATGGTTTATTCACTACCCTATTTCCATCATGTATAATGCATATGTTTTGAATTATGATATTTTAATGTATATTTAATGGTATGATGCTATCAAGTAATTTTTATTCTAATTTTACCCTTATCATAAGGGTTTTTGTTAATATAACTCCCTTAATTGAGTTAAAATTAATCTTCTTGAACTTATTTCTTTTGATATTAGTTTATTCCAGTATAATATTTTATTTAATGTTACTTTCCTATCCTTATTAAGGGAATAATAAACTATTAATTCAAATGTTTTACATTGATAAAATTTAATTATCAAAATTATTTCATTGTTGAGAATAATTTGCATCCTATTAAATGATGTTTTCCCCTATATTTTCATATTTTCATTTCCCCCTAATGTTCTCCTATATAATTGGAAACATAATTATGGTTTATCTAATGTGACCTTTATATTTCCCATCTCATCTTTTAAAGAAAGTTTTTATATTACTCTTTTGGTGATCTGTGTTTTCAATAAAAGTATTTCAAAATATTATAAAGGTTATTTATCCTTCTAAAATCAAATGTCTTATCTTACAACATTATTTTTTTATAAATATTATATTTTTCCATGATATATTATAAGAATTTAGTTTTCAATGATAAATTATTTCAATATTTTCACTTCACCAATTATAAATTTTCTTTTCAGTGTGATCTTTAACATCTTGTTTTTATGATAGTGTAATTTTTTTAACTAAAGTATCTGTATACTTTTTTAATATATATTAATCTATATTCATTCAATATTTTTCATTTTATATGAATCATTCACTCTATGTTTTCTAGGTTTCTAAGAGAAATAATATTTCTTATAGTTTTATAAAATATTTATTTAAAAATCATTCAAAAGATAAAAAATCTTTCATATTTCCAATGTGAGTTTTCTAAAACTAATAAAACATGTTTCTCATTAAATACATTTCCCTTTGAAATATGTTATGCTTGATTGATTTTATTTTTCAAATTTTATCACCCATTATATTTCTGTAGATGTATTATGTTACATTATTTTATATCAAATTTATGATCTATCATTTACTTTTTCTGATCTAACCATCCACTGTAAATAGTAATAACTTTTATTCAAATGCCTTGGATTTATTAATACCCTTTTTCCATGTATTTTATTAATGCTTATTCACCTAGTCTCCATTCATCGATTGATGGGATAATTTTTTTTGCTTAACTTTATACCTCTTATCTATATGGGATTAATACCATATGTCTTGTTATATAGACTAAAGGTTACTTGTGTAGAAAGTTATTAAATATCTTTGGATTCCCCTTAATTTTTCATGGTTTACCATGTTGTGATTATTAATATAATTATGAATTATTTATTTATTTTATTATATTTGAAAAGGAATTTAAACTCATATTATTTCCAAATATTCTTTATGCAAGAATAATTTACTGGTTTTCATTTTAAATATTTATGAAACCCACTTTATTTTTGTAGGTTCTTTATGATGTGATAAGTGAATGATTTTCAATTACCACTCTTAAGTATGGATGATGGGAGGTGGTTTACTATATATCTCTATAATTCATTGGTTAAAAGTATATATATCATAAGATAATTATTCTTGAGTAAAATTTAATTTCTCTTAAATGTGGGAACTGATGTCTTGGCTCATGAATGTAATATTACATATACTAATGAATGATCTATGATTTTTTGGGTATAAGTTTCTTATCTTTTGTTATTTAACACATATTCTCATCTTATTCTCATTTATGATCATTGATTGTTATCTCTTACATTATCCATTACAGAGTATTTGATCTCACCTATTTGTTATGATTCCTTTTTCCATGGTTATGATGATTATCCTAACATATAACAAGTATAAAATGGATTCTAGTGCGGAACAATTTAAAAAAATTGTTCATAAGGTTTATAAAGTATGTTTCTTATGTATATATTTGTCAAATACACGAAACCTACCATTCATGGTATTGTGAGAATATGTAATATTAATATTATGGAAATTTTGGGAATTAATACATTTTTATCTTCAGTGACTATAGTCAGTATCAAAGTATTGTCTTGTTTTTGTAGTATTACTATAGTTGTTTTTACGAATATGATGGCATAACTTTAATAAAAACCCTTGGGATAAGTATAAGGGGTAAGTCTATGTATAGGATATCATCATGATGTTTTGTTAAAGTATATATTTTATAGTTACCTAAATATGAAATCCCTATATAGATATTGGAATGTCAATGTATTTGTAAAATAGATTCATCTAGTAGTAATCCTCTCCAAAATGGTTGGTTGAGAATTGACTTGATCGTCACACATTTGGATGATGATTGGGCCTAAAACTACACAAATGGAGTGAAACTCCCAAGGGATATTCTTTAGTAAATCCCATTAAATTTAAAATCAATTATCAATAATTTTCTATTTCTGTAATTAGGTTTAGTAATACGAGATCACCCAAAATAATGAAACCTATATTGATGCAATAGTGATTTAGGTTGAACTGAAATCTAGTGTCATAATTTCAATGAGTAAGAAACTTTGAGGGAAAATTTTTAATGTAATTATCTTAAAATAATTATATTATAGTGTTAATATAAGGCCCCAACCCTGAACAATACATAATATTGAGTTTAATAAAGAATTCACAATGAGGATATTTTTTTCGTCTAGAGTTTTAGAGAATTAGGCCATAACTATCACATAACAACTCAAATATTAAAAAGTAGAAACTTCTACTCACAATACATTTTCTTCACAAAATGACACTCCATAAAACAAAACATGATTTTTTTATTTATAAAAATATTATTATCATTCTTCATGACATCCTCCTTTCTCTTACCAATCCTTACACCCCGTGAAAACATTTTAAAAACATAGGATGAGCGTAAAAATCTCAGTTTGGGAAATAAGATAAGGAAAGAAAAAATTATTCCATGAATACTTATAAACCCATGAAATAATACTATTCACCAATAAAACATAATATATTTAACCTAAATCATTAAATCATAAGATTATTGAAAATACTCATTGAAATCATAAATCAAAAAGGTTACTTCTGTCATCTATATCTTACTTACATTGTATCTTTAACAGCTATAAAAGGGGTAACCTTTGTGGATATCTTTAGAGTACCCATCATAGTATATTCCCGAAATAAATTATGAGAAACCTTATAATTTAACTTCATCTCATTTCCCAATTCATTGGACAGTTATCACAGGATCACCCGCACTCATTTTATCACAGAACCACATGTATACATTAGTAATTCCCAAGAACCAATACATAAAACAAGCATAAAGGAAAAATAGCAATTCCACAGTGCAATCAAAAGATATAATTTCAATATATTAAAATAATCAATAACTTATCAAAAAATATTTAAATACCAAAATACATGAAAGGAGAATATGATATTTATTTTTCTTTAAAACATTACGGCCTGTAGAGGAATCTAAATATCAAATAATGGCCATGGTGGTGGAATTATAGTTTTCATTGCGTAAATAAAAAAATATCCCTTTTTCATTTAGTAAAAATCTTTTTAAAAAAAATATTACTTTTGAAAACCTTTGAATGAAATTAAATGTCAAAGAGGTTTATCATACACCATATAAACGAAGGTGGTGTATAACATCAAAATATTCCTCAAGAAAAGGAGATTGAGATGAAGTCCCTTATCTTGAGTCTGAATAGTCACGTACAATCTTTATAATCCTGAATAATAAACATAGTTTAATTTATAATTTATTGATAACCATTTAATTTTTATTATTTAATTTATATCACTTATTACCACGTCATAATAATGACATATTTATTTAAATTCATATGAGACATTTTGTCGTTATTCGGTACTTGAGTAAAAAATGAACTTGAATTGATGTCAATAATCCATGTGGTAAAAATTCCATCATCTCCAGAATAAGATTAATGACATAATAATAAATTTTATACATTAATTATACTTTTCAAATAAAACCAATCATTTATGGTTTGAAAAAATGAACAATATTTCAATCATAGAGACAATAGGTTGTACATACATACGAGTAGCATTTTAATTTTTCATTGATAATTATGAAAATATGGTAATTATTTTTTTATCTTTTTGTAAGGTTAATAATATAATTAAAATAATTAATATTTTTTAAATATAATTATGTATATAATACAAGTTATGGGGTGAATAAAAATTATTCACATCTCTTGGTAGAGGTGATAGTTCACACATACGCATGAACGATGTTGTCATTTTTATGTGCATGGAAAGTAAGAACATAACTGAAATATAATTATTATACAATGATAAATATTTCACAAATATCAAATAAATTTTTTTAATGCATCATTATAACCAGTCTTGATAGATGGTAATGAAAAACGAACTATATCTGTTCACGAAGCCGTACTCCACCGTACACACAAATGAAATATTTATTTTCCATTTCATGAAACTGGATATAGATTTAGGTGATGGTATTAAAATAATAAAATCTCAATATATATATTATACTATAGTTATTATTTTATCTTAGAATAATAATATTTAATGGATATGGAAGAATAAATAATATTGAAACACTTTAAAAAACGATACATATTCTTCATTTGATCACCATTTATGTATATCTTAACACCTGTAAAAAGGGTGTTATGCCTAAAATAAATCCTCAATAATGTAGGGAGATATTATAGGAAGGGTTTTGGGCAGATATTGACTGAACCAAATTGTTCTTGATGTGTGATTATTATATAATTGCAGGCACCTTTTTATAAGAGAGGGGTGGTGCACCCTTGGAAACTCTTATAATATTAAATTAATATAAATTAATTATTTAATCCAAATGACTCCAAATTGAGATATTTAGAATATAAGATACGTATAGTTCTAAATCTCATAATCAAATAATTTTTGGACATGTATTGATTTTATTTTAAACCTTATCTTTCCAGTTTACCCTTAATTATTCCCTTATAAATTTAATTATGGTAACAAAATTTTAAATATTAAGAGGCTATAAATTTTTATTTATATGGGGTCAATTTTCGATAATTGGATAATTAATTATATTTTAGACCTTATCGTAGTCAGTTTATGATTTTAAAATATTTTTAGTATTTTTAAATAATTTAAAAAATTATTATTTTTATAAAATATCAATTATATCAGTTTTTAAACTATTAATTTAATTGAATTTAAAAAAAATCGAAACCAAGAGATTACTTCTCAAAAACTATTTAATAGACTTATAAAATATTATAGTCACCTAGAAAATTAATGTATGGCATAAATTGTGCCCAATAAAATTTATTTTAATATTTTTATTATAATTTATTTGATTCTTTAGTTAATAAATCTATTATATAATCATTATTGTGTCTTAATTAAATTTAATTATTTGATTTCTAAAAATTATAAATAAATTAATATGATGTATATGATAATTTAAGATTTCTAAAAATTAATTATAATCAAATAGAATCCCAATATAACTCAATATTAAAATACATTACTTTTATAAAAACAAAAGTGTAACAAAATGACTATTCCTTGAATATAATATTATAAATGCATTAAAGTCATACAAGTGGCTCCAATTGGTCCTAAAACTGACCCATGGATGATACTGGTTATGATACACTCATAAAATTAAATTATGAAAAGTGTTAGAGTAGTTTTATATTATATAATTTTATTTTTACCTTTAATTACCCGATTTACCCTTAACCGTAGTAATTAAAATAATTTCTAAAGTTACTATTCATAATGTCCAAAAAAATTAAAATAACTTATTTACATAATTTGGGCTTTATTATTATAATATAGAATCCATTTTTCCAAATTCAAAACATAGAATTTGTAGTAATTAATTTAAAATTAATCCCTATTGATAAAATGGTGTTTTTTATAGTAAAAACCATCAAAATATTGACGTGCATTTATATCTAATTTCAATGTGAAACTAATTAAAATGACCAAAATTGGATTAAATGATAAAAATTTGTTTAGTTATAATTTAAAACAAATTTAAAGGATAATATAACTATATAATTAAATTAGATAAATGTACAGTTTTGAATTAAAATATAGTATTTTTTACTATTCATTTAAAAATGAATTTTATTAGAAAAATACAAAAAATTCAACCAAAGTGAATTTTTATATCTATTTTATAAATAAGAAGTTTATTTTTTCAAATAGAACACATAAAAGGTAAAAAACAAGATTTAAAATGGGATCTACATCAAATGGCTGTAAGACTACCTTTTAAAAATATTAGAGTGTCTTCTTGTTAAAATTTGATTTATTCTCATTTTAACCCTCTAAATTATAATAGAATAAAGTGAAAACATTTAATAAACATGTGTAAACATAATATACGTAGTTCTATTTATTCCCTCTAATATAATGATTAGGCATTAACTACCATTTAAAATAATAATATAAATAATGTTTTATTTTTGGTATATCTCAACATTATGTGCAATATAAGATTTTGGAGAAAACAATTATTTCATGTTGGGTATTCAATAAAAAATGGAATCCCTTTTTAAATTTAAATTAAGATCTTATTCATAAATATTAATAAATATGAAAATGTATTAACTTATAATTGGCAAGGATGTTACATCATTCCCCTCTTTTAGAAATTGCATCCCTACCATTTTAAATTTGGGCTCGGTAACTAAGTTTTAACTTTTCAAAATTACTTCATTGAAATCCCACATTAAAAAAATTGCGCATAAAACTCCCACTTTAAAGAATTAAATTGAAGTATAAAGGTCAAATAAGATAACAAATATTAGGATTCCATTTAGGAAAACATGGATATGGAAGAAAAACTAACCATCATGTTCTGATGGAGAGTGATAGAAAACATGATCATGAGAAAGTTAAGAATCAGATTACCACAAACTTATGATGGGTTAAATTTTATTTGATTTAATGATGTGAATAGTAAATTAAAAACATTTTTGTTTTAATATCCTTTTCATATATTTAAGAAAATATTTTTCTAATTATTAAAAGAACATAAGTAAAAATACTTACTTGACAAATAAAGTTTCATACTTTAATAAAATTACACTACAAACTCATCTTTTTCTTCAAATGATGAGTATTTAAGATGAAATTCTAGAGAATCACATAATCTAAAAGACATTATAAAATATAGTCATATTGTCTTAAATCATTAACCATGACCAAAAAATTAGGAAAAATTAATATAATTCTCCAAATATAATAAACTTTAAAAGAAGAATGACTAATTTTAGTCTCCAAAATTCAAAAGTAATACCCAAAGGCCAACATAGACCATTAAATATATAATGTTCCTTAAAATTACTCAAATCATCAAAACTAAGATTGAAACCCCAAATTCAAAAGTATTTGATCATGTAATCTTCCAGGATATGTTTTAACATTTATCTCGATATAACATAATTCACTCTTAATGTCTCATACAAAAAAGTAACTTCTTAATAACATGTTCCCTATGATATGTTAATAATTTACATGAATAACCCAAATAAACAAGATTCCACCACAAAAATCATGAATTATTCTAAAAAATAAATAAAACATTACTCCTCAATTAAAATCACATGGTATTCTATTTACCTTAATCATATAAAGTTCCCAAAATATTGAACATCCTCAAAAATAGAAATTATCACTTAATTCCCAAATCATTTTCCAATACCAAGGATATTTATTTGGTAATAAATAAGTTCCAAAAATAATACTATTCTTATTCCATCAACTCATTTAACTAAAAATAAAATTCTTACTAACCAGGGACATCATATAAGCCAATGGTACGTGATTCACCCTTGTCACCCTTCGGTTGTGGGTTTGATCCCTGCAGACTTTATGGACGTGACGGGTTGTCACCCATCCTATGATTTTTAATTTTTTCAAAAACTATATCATTACTAAAAAATACATACAATATGAGATAAAATCTTAAAAACTAACTATAACATTTTTTATCCTCAAATTTATCTCATACCTTTCATTTTGAACCCCAAAATGTAATAACCCATAATTACCTCAAAATCAAATATTATATAAACCCTAATGGTTATCCTTACATTTGTAATTATGTTTACACAAGAAAAGACAATTCTTCTTCAAATAATATTTTTACATAAAAAACTTCATGGTTACCCATAATATAAACAATTACTCTAATGTAATTCCATCAACAAAAGAGCATTAATACTTTTAAGCATTTCATCATCCTACAGTCAAATAGAACTCTTGAATCCTTTAAATGTATACTTTTTAATCATTTGGGGTTCTTTATTATACATTAACCATGTTTTCCCATATTATTACATAATACTTCTTTCCTACAAACAAAAACATAAATCACATCATAAGAATAAATAATTTCAAAACATGATACAAGAAATAATCCATACATTTCATAGGTCATTTTCAGTTTCTTCATATTTAATTGGAATGGATTTAGGTATTTATAAAAACATATTTTTATATTCCTCCTGATCCAATTCACAAACATTCTTTATAAGACATTGATTTTCATAATGACCATACATCCCACACTTAAAACATTCAACAGATAACTTATAAAGAACATATTTCCCTTTCCTAGAGTTAACTGAACACTTCCTTTTTTCTAAGTAGGTTATTGCTTTATGACCTTCATTACCACATCTATAACACCTTCTAGTACCATTAAAAAATTTCACATGTGTTTTTTCCACAACCTCGATAGATATTTCATTGAATAAACTTACCTGTATGATTATTACCTAAACTTCCATAGAGATTCATTTCTCTCGTATATGATGAATTAGAAAACTCACCAAGGTTCTGATGGTTAATCATAACTACGGATAGTTGGTTTACAATAACCACTAGAGTTCTCATTTAAACCCCTATTTTATTCGATTGATTACTCATGTAACCACAACATTTTCTTTCGCATCCATTGTTACTTTGGTGCTTTCTAAATCCATCCATTAAATAAAACAAAAAAGGTTAGTGTGAGTATATCAATAAAATCATCATATACTATCTTATGAGAATGATAAACCCTAATATATACTTATTCATGTTATCTCAAACTCATTCTGTTTATCTAAAATATCTATGAATCTTTCTATTGTGGTTATATGACACTTGTAACTTATGTTTAAATATCCCCCAAACCTCTAAAGTTGTCGAAACTGACCTCTGATACAAACTACATGGACCCGTACTTAAAAATTACATAATCTAGAGTTAAATAAAGAATTCACATTGAGGATATTTTTTGGTCTAGTGTTTTAGAGAATTATCCCATAACTATTACATAACAACTCAAATATTACAAAGTAGTCACTTCTACTCACTGCCCATTTTTTCACAAAATGAAATCTTTAAAATAAAAAATGATTTATTTTTCTTGATAAAAATATTTTTATCATTCATCTTGACATCCACGTTTATCTTACCCATCCTTACACCATGTGAAATCATTTTAAAAACCTGGGATGAGCACAAAAAGTTCAGTAATAAAATAAGATAAAGAAAGAAAACATTAGTCCATGAATACTTATAAACCCATGAAATCATAATTTTCACCCATAAAACATAATCTCTTTAACATACTTAATTAAATCATAATATTCCAAAAAGGCTCATAGACATAATAAATCATAAAGGTAACCTGTGTCACCCATATCGTACTTACATTTTAGATTTCAAAGCTACATAGAGGGTAACCTACATGGCAATGTTTTCAATACAAATCATAGTATATTCCCTAAATCTTTTAGAAGTAACCTTATCTTTTAACTCTGTATCATTACCCAATGCATTGGAGAGCTATCACGAGCTCAACTGCCCTCAGTTTATCATATAACCATCCGTATATATAAGAAATTCCCAATAACTAACACATAAAACAATCATAAAGGGAAAAATAAAATTTCTACATTACAATCAAAAGATATCATTTGAAGATATTGACATAATCAATCCATTTTGAAAACCATTTTTAATAACAAAAAACCTGAAAAATGAATATGTTTTTTATTTTTTTATTAAAAACATTACGACTTGTAGAGTATTTCAAATATCAAATAAATGTTATGGCGTTGAAATGGTCGTTGTCACCACGTACATAAAAAACATTCCTTTTCTTATTTAGTAAAACAATTGATTAAAAAAATAGTCCTTTTGAAAACCTTTGAATAAAATTAAAAGTCAAATGCGTTTTTTATACACCATATAAAATAAGGTGGCATATAATGTCAAAATATGCCTCAATGAAAGGAGATTGAGATGAATCCCCTTACCTTGAGTTCGACTCATCACATAAAATATTTATAATCCTGAATAATAAAATTGGTTAATTTATACTTTCCTGAGAACCTTTTTCATGTTTATTTTTTTATATAACTTATTACCATGTTATAACAATTAAATATTTATTTAAGTTCATATCAGATGTTTTTTCGTTTTTTGGTACTTGAGTAAAAAATAAACTTGGATTGATGTCAATAGTCCATGTGGTCCTATGTCCATCATATCCATAATAAAATTCAATACATAATAATAATTTTTATACATCAATTATACTTTTTAAAGCAAACCATTCATTTATGGTATAAAAAATGAACAACTTTTAAAATCATTGAGATGGTAGGGTGTACGTACGCATGAGTAACGTTTCCATTTTTCATTGATCGTTATAAAAAACGTAATTTTTATTTTATCTTTATATAATGATCATAATATAATTAAAATAATAATAATCATTTAAATATAATTACATATATTATACAAGTGATGTGGTGAATAAAAATGATTCTCATTGTTTCGTGGAGGCGATAGTCCACAAGTACGCACGAATGACATTTTCATTTTTATGTGCATGGAAAGTAAGAACATATTTGAAATATAATTATTTTAAAATTATAAATATATAATTAATATAATATATAAACTCTGATTCCATCATTATAACCCATCTACATAGATAGTAATAAAAAACAAACTATATCAGTCCATGATGTGGTAGTCCTCCGTACACATGACCAAAATGTTCATCTCCCATTTGACGAAATTGGAGATCTATTTATTTGATGATATTAACATAATAACATATTATTATATATAGGATATTGTATTTTTTATTTAATCTAATAATAATAACATTTAAAGGAAGTGGAAGAAGAAATAAAATATAAATTTTTAAAAAACAACACCTTCTTCGGTTGATCACCTTTAAAGAACATCTTAACACCTCTAAGAAGGGTTATATACCTAAAATAAGTCATAAATAATGAGGGGATAGACTCAAGGAAACAGTTTGGGAAGATCTTGACCGAACCAAATGGTTCCTGAAGTGTGATTAGTAGAGAAGAGTGGGTATCTTTTGTAAGAGAAGGGAGGGTCACTTTTGGAAACTCTAAAAATATTAAATTAATATAAATTAAATTTTTAATAAAAATTACTCCAAATTAATATATCTATAATATAGGATGAGGATAGTTCTAAATCCTATCATAAAATAATTTTTATAATTGTATTTATTTTATTTTAAACCTTATCTTTTCAGTTTACCATCAGTTATTATCTTTTAATTTTAATTGTCGAAAAAATATTTTAAATATTAAGAGGCTATAAAGTTTACTTATATGGAGTAAATTTCCCATAATTTGACCCTTAATGAACTTTTATACCTTATCATAGTAACTTTGTTATTTTAAAATATTTTATTTTATTTATGTAAATTAGTAAAATGTTATATTTATAAAATATTAATCATGCCAATTTTAACACTATTCATTTCATGGAATTTAAATAAAATCCAAACATAGAGATAACTTTGAAAAAAAATTGAATAAATTGATAACATGTCATAGTGACCTAGAAAAGTCTTGGATGGAAAAAATTATGATAAATAATATTTATTTTAATATTTATATTATCATTTATTTGATTCTTTAGTTGATAAATCTATTATTTCATCATCATTGTGTCATAATTAAATTAAATTATTTATCTCTTAAAAATTATAAATAAATTACCATGATTTGGGTAATATTTTTATATTTCTATATACTCTTTATAGTCAAATAAATCCCATGTATAACTACATTTTAAAATACATAAATTTTTTAAAAACAAGTATAACACAATGACTATTTATTGAATATAACATTATAGATTCATTAATGACATTAAAGTGGCTCCAAGTTACCCTAAAATATATCCAAGGATAATAAGGGTTGGGATAAATTCATCCAATTAAATTATGAAAAGTTTCAGGGTAGTTTTTAATTATTATAATATATTTTTAACTTTAATTACCCAATTTACCCTTAACCGTGGTAATTAAAATAATTACTAAAGTTAATATTAATAATGTCCACACAAATAAAGAAGAAATATTTACATACCTTAGATCTTATGATTCCAAATATGGAATATATTTTTCCAAATTAAAAATACAGATGTTGTAGTAATTAATTTAAAATTAATCCATGTTGAGAAAATAGGTTTTTTAAGTAAAAACCATGAAAATATTGACATGCTTTTATATCAAATTTAAATATAAAATTACTTCCAATGAATTTTTTTTAATTATACATTAAACCTAATTAAAAGGATAATATAACTATATAATTAAATTACATGAAAAGGCAATTTTTAATTAAAATGCAGTATGTTTTCACTATTCATTAAAAAATGATTTTTTCGGAAAAATACAAAAAAAAAACAACCGAAGGGAATTTTGATGTCCCTATTATGAAGAAGTTTTTTATTTTTTCAAATATAATATTTAAAAGTGACCAAAACTAGATTTAAAAATGGTTCTCCATCAAAATGCAGTAAAACTACCTTTTATATTAGGGTATTTAACACAAAATCTTAGAGAAAAACTCAACACTTGTTATATTCGTATTATGTGAGAAAATATGAGTTCACTATTAGAACTAAGGATAGTGACGATGAAACAATATTAGAAATTGTAATTTGGAACCACTTTTATCTTGTGGACACCCTTAACTAATCTATTAATTATGAAATTTTAAAATTAATCAGATATAATTTATATAAGCGGGAGAATGTAATGACCTAGGATTTCACTACTTGTTTTCCATAAATAAAGATTGTGCTTGATTGATTTCTTCACACACAACACTAAACCAAATAAAATTGTAGAATATTATATAAAATTTGAATCATAGTCATTGAATTGATGGGTAAATATAGAGGAAACCGAATTATGAAATTTAAGTAAAAATTACAATAAATTTCGTTTTTAATACTAATTAATTGATAAAATTTAATTGGTATAGCTAAATAAAAAATAAAATCATATTATTTATAAAATATATTTTCTTAAAATTTTACATTTTTCAAGACCTATGTCGTTTATTATATTATGGATAAATAATAGTGTAAATGTAATTTATTAATAATATAAACAAATAAATAATTTTATTTCCATGTGATAGTTATTACTAGGTAAGTAATAAATTTATTAAAGATTAAAATGTACATGTTTATTAAAAATATTTTTATTCAATTATATTAAAATTGATATTTAGCAATTTTTGAAATTGAATCATATAATATTATTAGAATTTTTTTAATCATAATTTTCAAATTACATTAATTTATCAATTTTATTTTTCAGCATAAAATTAAGTTACCAGGATAAATATTAGTTACCATGGTTAAGTAGTTATTTCTTGAGAAATTGTACTTATCAAAATATTTTGATTTTAAATTTAATTAATCTATTTTAAAATATATAATCTATTATGATTTTTTAAAATCTATAAAAATAAATTAACACAAATTTAACTCATATCAATGTTACGTAATATTAAGAATACTTAAAGATTAAATGACTTATTTCTAAAAGAATAGTTTTCTAAAACATTATATGTTTTAGTTAAAAAGATGATTTTATAATATTTATAAATTTAATTATGTTAAATTATTTATAAATTCATATTAATCAAATAATTGTTTTAAGAAGATTTTTCTCTATTTTTATTTGTAAAATAATTTCCGTAGTAAAAATTTTAATCGTGATTAATCTGATGTTGCTTGTATATTTTCTGAATTCATTTCACACATGGACTTTATGGAATACCTTTTAAGATTTTAAATTCATCACTACATGTCTCACCAAAATTTCCGCACCAAAATTACCTAACTCTCATGAAATTCCATTCAAATCCCTCACCTAACATTAATTTTCCAATGATTTGTCCCTATTGTTTATATATAAAAGGATATCACTTCCACCCACTTCCTAAAACAACTATTGTTTGGAATTTCCATGTAAATATAACTAATTTACTTATTTTATATCAATTTTATAATTTTTGAAGCCTCTAACATCAAAAAATTTAACCAGTCCTTAATTTATAAAGGATAATTCATGAGAAGATCCAATTTATCAATGTAAGTATTCCTTAGCCTTTTTAATAACTTTATTAATCCTTATAATACACCATCATCCAAACCATTCTAACCATATGTATATAATTAAATAAATAAAAATAATATACTAAAGTTTTTTTAAAATTTATGGTATAGAGATAATATTTTCCCCTCTCATTCGACTGAAAAAACAGAAACATTTCTCATGCGTGTGTGCAAACTTCCACCTCCATGAATGAAAAGTTTATTTTTTTCATCACCACCTTTCAAGGATGTTTAAAAAAGAAATTATAGCTAACATTTCTATTATTTATGTAATTATTTATATTATATAAATACAAATTAAAAATTCTATATGTAATATTAGAAATAATAAATTACTGTAAAACTAACCACATAAAATGAACATACTAAGAGGAGAAGTAATTTATTTATAAGTATCAAATTAATTTTTATTTACCTTATAATTATCACTATTACAAATTAATATTAATATCTATAATAAAGTTTAAATATCTTAATAATAGGTTTTTAAAAATTATATTATTAAAAAAAATCTCTTCTGTAGTAAAACTCACACATAGATTGTATCATATTCTTGTTAAGTCGGTTTAACCACCAACATGAATAATGCTATAAATTTATATCAAAGAGATATTATCAAACATAAAATTGTAATCTTATAATAAATAATTATTTTATATTCAATAATGGTAATATTAAAATTTAACTTGTTAAATAGGATAACACCATCAGTTCGTTATAAATTACCAAAACAAGTTTATCACCGACATCATCGTCACTAATAATAACTAAAATACTTTTGAAATGAAATTACAAGATTATAAATAATTAAAAATAATAAATTATAATAACTTTTATGATATGTTAAAGACTATATTTTTGAAAATAATAAATAAAAACACAGTGATTATGAAACTTGTTCTATATGATCAATATTACTCATACCTGATATTACAAATAGATAATATCTAACTGATATATATATAATAATTAAACATAATTTTTTTAAAAGTTTTTATATATGATTATTTTTTAAAAAAAATATTAGAATAATTATTTCTATTATACAATAGTTTCAAGAACTTTCATGGAAATCAATAATTAAGGTAAGGGTTTCATGTCTCAATTTTTCACCCCTTGAGACATATTTCTTATTATAGACCTGTTTTTATTTGGTATAGTGTATCCACTACCAATTTAATATATTTTTTAATCATGATCAACTAATTATTAATGATATTTAATTTTAAAATTTAATTATATCCTTCAATATGTTCTAACTCCAATTTTTTTGTGGTTTTAAAGTATTATTTTTCTCAAATTTAAATTTCTTTTGACTTGTTTGATAATGCACACCATAACTATATTTATGGTGTATTAACTTACTTATTAACTTCAATTATAATTAATATATTTCATATCATGATATTTTAATGTGTATTTAATTTTAACTATCTCTCATATTATTTTTATTCGTGTGTTTATATTACTGTAAGGGTTCTTGTATACTCAACTCCCTTAATTGATTTAACATGATTCTTCAGGAACATCTTTCATCCATGATCTTATTCTTACACTACAGTATTTTATTTAATGGTTCTTTATCTCCCTATATGGTGTAAAATTATCTTTAAATTCAAATATTACACCTTGATAAAATTTCTCTATCAGAGCTAATTCATTGTTAAGAATAGTTATCATCCTCTTTAATAACGGCTTCCCCTCCTTGACAATATTTTCCATTCAAAATAATATTATATTTTATAATTTGAAACATAATTATCGTTTATCTTTTTTGATAACTATATTTACCTTCACATATTTTAAAAAAATTTGTTTTTTACCCTTTTATGGTGTCGATTTTTAAAAAGGATATTTTGAAATACTAGAATGACTTTTCATCCTTTCAAAATAAAATGTTTTATCCTCTAGCCCAAATTTATTTTGATAACATTTATTCAATTTCAAGGATATGTAATTGGATTTATTTTTTAAATGTAAATTATTTCAATGTTTTTATTTCACCTTTTTAAAAATTAAAATTTTAATCGGACTCAAAACTCCTTTTTTTGGTAATGGTAAAATGATTTCGAGGAGAGGCATGATGTAGCCGCTCGGAGAGATCCTATTGGCCTAGGGTTTGCCTCCTATAGCAGCACCATCTCCGGATTCCCATCCCGTCTCACTCTTCAAGTCCGCTTTCCTTCTTTCATGGGTCCAGCTGATGGCGCCCACTGTTTGCACTTCGTACGGCTTCCACCTTGCGCGAGCAGTTTCGCCATCCCGCGTTGTTGATTCATCCCTGGATGTTGCTAGCGCCAACGACCCTGATTCCTAGCAGGCATGTGCTGTTAGACGGATTCAGTGTTCCCAGCGCAGGGATCCCACCACCTCTCAGGACTATCTAGCGCCCTTCAGCCCCCAGATCCAGTGTCTGTGGAGCACGATGTCACCCATGGAAGTGATCCCGTTACCTCCTCTTCCTAGTTCGGTATCCATTTTCATCCAGTTTCGGTCTTGGTTGTGCTTCATGCTGCAGGTCCCCCTCTTTCCAGATCTGTTCAGATCTGATGTCTTTGTTCTTCTGCTTCGACATTGGATCGGTTCTTCTGATGTGGAGGGTCATCACCTAGGGTTTACATGGGAAGCCACGTTGCGAGATGCCCGTAGGCGCTTTCATAGACGACAACGGTTCATCTTTGGACCAGATTGTAGATACTACTATGTCGAGGGGTTCTGCTACCCCCTCTTCAGATCTGGTGTGTTTGTTCTCTTTCGCTTCGACATTGGGTTGGCTCTTCTGTTGGCAGGATCATTGCCTAGGGTATACGTGGGCAACCACGGTGTGGGATGCACCCAGGTGCTTGCACGAACACCGACCATCTATCCTGGGACCATTTTGTTTCTATGGAAGATTTCGTGGAGTTTTGCACCTGGATGGTTCAACATTTCTTCGGTTCCCTCTGCCATTGCATCATGCTCCATCACGCATGACCCCAAATTGGTTGGGTTCGTTGGATTCGATGATTCTTTGGATTGTGCAGGTGGTTATCGTTATTCTTGAACTTTTAGTGTAACGACCCGAAATTTTGAATAAATATTGTTTCCTAATTTTGTGTGTTATTTTTTTATACTTAGCAAAACTATTTCATTTGATAACATTAGTATAATTAAAAAGAGACCGTTGGGTTTTGACTGTTATATGATCGTTGGTCAATATGACCGCTGGAAACTAAACGTTTCGATTTTTTGTCTCTAAATACAAGTGATCTTGGTTAATTAATATAGAAAATAGTATCGATGGTGTCATCTAGTAGTATCGGGCCAATAGAATCACATCTAACAGAACTTGGGAAGAAGGTATCACCACTGGGCTTTGCTCTGGACCAAACCCAATCCAAACTTCATCGTGTGAAGCTAGATCGGAATCGACTTCACGAGAAGTTCAAACTGATAGAAATTACTACTCGTGCAATTTTGGTCGAGCCGCCCTTAGATTCTCTCCCCTTAGCACACCATACACTTAGGTCCTATGCTGTTGTTATAAGGGGCTATGTAAGGAGAACATAACTTTCTTTTTTAATACCTTGATTTAAATAAAAATTGTGATTTCTTCTTATGATTAATTTTGTGAATTTTCAAATTTTCGGATAAATATAGTATGCATATTTTTGATGAGTTTTGAAAAAAGTATATTTTAAAATATTTATATAAACCTTAAATAATTAATGATGTGTAATGATTTTAAAAAAAAATGGTCTTCTACAATTATGTTCAGTATGAAATTTAGAATCTAATAAGATCAACTTAATTTTCGATGAATAGTAAATTATGAATAGTGATTTTCTGCTTAGGATTAGTAATGTGACCAAATGGATTAGTAATCTCAATTAAAGAAATTATTAATATAATCTAGGCACCGTGTTTAAGTAATGTGATTCAATAAAATAGGTAAATAACTGTTTTAGAATTTATTAGTCAAGTATTAGTTTTCTCAGGTGAATAGTGTTTTTTAATTAAAAATTAAATTAAAATTATTTAGAAAATTATTTTTATAAAATGGATTTCATTTTTGAACATAGAGCATCGATATTATGTAAAGGTAAATTTTGGGGATTTTTCTGAAAAAAAATGAATTTTAGGTGAATAGTTTATTTATTTAAAAATTAAATTAAAAATATTTAGAAAATTATTTTTATAAAATGGATTTCATTTTTGAAATCATAGCATTGATATTTTGTTAAGGTGAAATTTGGGATTTTTCTGAGAAAGTTGAATTTTCTATGATTAGTGAAAATATAGTTTTTAAGTTACGGGTGTTTAATGACATCATTAAATGATTTATTAAGTATGTAATCAATATGGTCGACTTATGAATAGTAAGATAAGGTATTAGGTGTCCCATGTGTCCAATACCATGGGAAAGCCCATGGTTTTTCCAATACCACCAATGAGGTGTCCCTTGGCCATTGATGCCTTGTCCCCTCACTTTCCCTATAAATACCCACCCTTTCCTCCTTTAATTTCCACTCCCAACTCTCCCAAAACGAAGCTCTGGTCTCATTACCACCCAAGAAGTCATCCCAAGTTTCCCTAAAGCCCCTCAAGGTCCCAACTTTTGAGTTTTAAGAGTTACGTTTTCAGGTGAGGGATCTGACCTCTCTCTTTCTTTTCAAGTAATCTTTTTTATGTCATTTCTTTTATGATCCATGTTCTTATTTTGGAGGAAGTTATTTTATATTAATCCTACTGTTCATTTCATGTTCATATGATGATATACCCCCTCATTCTCTCATCAATTCATTTTAAGAATGGTTAAGTGGCGCCGTTAGGCTGCCAAATTTTTAAGGGATTCTTTCACCCTTCTCATTTTCAAGTTCTATTTTCTTGTCAAGTCTTTCAAGTTCCTTTTTATTATGTTGGGGTATAATCTCTATATCTATCATACTGATCTATTATTTTCATATGATTAGAGACCCTATTTTATCTCGTCAATTCATTTTTTTTGAAGTTTAAGTGACGCCGTTAGGCTACCGAATTTTCTTAAGAGAAATCTTATTTTTGTCTTCCTTTCATGTTCTTCATTTCATATGGTATATTTTTCAAATTTCATTACCATGTTATTATATCCATTATATTCTATCCCCCTACTGTTTTATGGATCATTTATGAGTGGGTGACCAATGTCCCCTCTCTTTTCAATGTTTTCTAAAACCCTTCAACATAGTCGTTATGCTGCCGAATTTCCATCTCAAAATGTCTCTCTCTTTTTCTCAAATTCTTTTATTTTATTATGTGAATACTCAAAGATATTTCTTCTATAGTGGTATTCACATATATACCAAAATGTTCTTTTTTAAATTCTGGGATCTACATACATGAAACCGCTTTCCTTTCCGTGGGTTTAAAGTGACATAAAGATCATGTCTTTAAAGTAGTTTTAAAATGTTATGATTATGAAAGGAAACCCATTTCTATTATGATATATGGGTTATTTATGAAATTTTTGATGATGATATATGTGGAACACATGATTGTGAAGACAAATTTAGGGGTGTGCCCTGATAGTGCCCCATTTCATTGGGTAATGATGTAACCACTAGAGATTAAAAATTTAAGGGTGCGCCCTGATAGCGCCCTATTGCATTGGGTAATGATGTAACCACTAGAGATTACAATTTTAACTATACCATGAATTTTACCTTGGTAATTTTCAAATTACACCTTGGGGATGGACCTTGGTGATATGTTCATGATTTTATTTGTTAAATTTTGTAGCCACATCTTCAAGTTATGAAATATGTTTTTTTTATTATGATATGTCTAATGATTTCATTATCATGCCTTAAAGTTATTTTCATGACTTTATTGATGTATCTCAAATTCTCATGTAAAATATTTCCCTTGTTTCCCTTACTGGGCCTTTTTCTCACCCTTACCTTTGATGTATGCTCCTAGGTTATGCGATGTCGTAATGAACTTAGGATGAACAATGAAGAATCCTTTCAAGTGTTAAGAAGAATGTTTTATGTTGTTTTCATGTATTATGTTCCTGGTTTCCAAGACACCAAACCTTAAAGATCCTCGGTTTTGTATTATGTAATGAAAGTTTATGTGATAAAAATTCTGTATGCTATAGTTGATATCAAAGGAGGATTTAGTTATTTGTGGAAATTAGGATATGAAAACTTTAGGAAGAACCCTATAGAAAAGTTTAAATGTAGGAAATATTCCTGGTATTTTGGTGAGTATTGAGTAAGTGGTTTACCAAGAAAATACATCCCTGTCTGGATACGAGCAGATAGAGGTGGCTCTAAAACAGATGTACATAGGGGTAAAACCCAAAAACACAGCTTTGAACTAGACTCGAATGGGAACTGGTACATGACAATGGGCCTTACTGCACTCTTGGTTACGACACTCCCGGGGGATATGCTTTGGTAAATTCATAAGCTTAGTATGAACCATTATTAAAGGGACCAAGATAAAATAAAATAAATATTCACATAAGAATATATGATCATTCATTACCTAGATCGGAACCTAGGGGATCACAAGTTAGGGTATACTTTTCTTCTACAAGTTATCCTTATATGCTTTAAGTTCCTTTTCATGATTATTGGCTAAGTATTTAAGCCCCTAATTATACTTTCTTTTCTTAGTTAATGGTGGGAAATGGAAGAACATGTACAAACAACCAATGTGATAGGAAATGTGACGATTTCCGTATTAATATGGCAGTGATGATTAGAGGATTAAAAGATGATTATTATTTTGGAAGATGTTCACTATTTTGGGGACCCAATATGATCGAGGTAAATAGATTACTACGGTATTTTATTTGAGGAGTAAAGGATGAAATATATTTTGAAGAATCGATGAATTTAAGGTGGACATATAGTAATTTAGGTTACTTATGGAAACGATTAACCTATCTTGGGGATAATATTATTAGGTTAGATACTTTTGTTATAAGATGTTAGGAGTGGTTGATGTTGTTTGGAGATGAACGCTGATGTTTATTTTGGAAGACTATGTTATCAAATCGTTCTTGTATTTGGGTTTCAATATTAGTTCGGTTTATTTTGTGGAATTTTAAGGACAATTAAATATGGAATGGTCTATGATTAACTTTGGGTAGTACCATGGAACTTTGAAGATTTAGAGCAGTTTCCCTTCCTCTGGAGTTCTTTATTTTGGAATAGTTGTTTTATCTAACCCTTTTTGTTTTTGGGATAATGTTTAAAGATAGAAGAAATAGATAGTTAATCTTTGGTTGATTATGTGATTCTCTAGAATATTATTATTGTGCTTTGATGAGACCAATTATTTTTGAATGCTCATCGTTTGGAGAAAAGATTAGTTTTGGTAGAAACTTATTAAAGGATGAAACTCTACATAAAGGTAGGTATATTTCCTTATGTTTTTATTCTATTTAGTAAATGAATTCCTCAAAACTATGAAAAGGAACGTAAAACAAAAACGTTGTATGTTAATGTTTCCTACTAGGAAATCAAATACCGTTTAACCAATCATAATTTTGTGATTTTCTTGTTGTTAACTTTCTCCTAATCAGGTTTTCTATCACTCTCCCTCAGAACGTGACCTTTTTTTCTCCTCAATGTCTATGTTTTCCTACATGGAATCCTAGTATGGGTTAACTCGGGTGAACTTTGTACTTAATTTTATTTCTTTTTAAGTAATAGTGTTACTGACTCTTTTTCCGATGTGGGAATTTCAATGACATTTCCAAACCCAATTTTAAAAATTGCGAGGACACAATTTCTTAAGGGGGGAAAATTGTAATGACCCGAAATTTTGAATAAATCTTGTTTCCTAATTTTGTGTGTTATTTTTTTATACTCAACAAAACTATCTCATTTGATAGCATGAGTATAATTAAAATGAGACCGTTGGGTTTCGACTGTTATATGACCTTTGGTCAATATGACCGCTAGAAACTAAACATTTCGATTTTTTGTCTCTAAATACAAGTGATCTTGGATAATTAATATAGAAAGAAGATTTGATGGCCTCATCTAGTAGTCTCGGGCCAATCGAAGCCCATCTAACGGAATATGGGAAGGAGGCAGCACCACTGGGCTTTGCTCTAGACCAAACCCAAGCCGAACTTCATCGTGTGAAACTAGAATGAAATTGCCTTCGCGAGAAGTTCAAACTGATAGAAATTACTACTCGTGAAATGTTTACTGATCCGCCCTCAGATTCTTTCTCCTTAGCACACCTTACACTTAGGTTTTATGCTGGGGTTATAAGGGGCTATGTAAGGAGACCGTCACTGCCTTTTGTGATCCCTTGATTTAAATAAAAATTGTGATTTCTTTTTATGATGTACTTTGTAAATTTTCAAATGTCTGGATAAATATAGTATGCATATTTTTGATGAATTTTGAAAAAAGTATATTTAAAATATTTATGTAAACCTTAAATAATTAATTATGTGTAATGATTTTCAAAAAATGGTCTTCTACAATTATGTTCAGTACGAAATTTATAATTTAATAAGATCAACTTAATTTTTGATGAATAGTAAATTATGAATAGTGATTTTATGCTTAGGATTAATAATGTGACCAAATGGATTAGTAATCTCACTTAAAGAAAGTATTAATATAATCTAGGCACCCTGATTAAGTAATGTGATTCAATAAAATAGGTAAATAACTATTTTAGAATTTATTAGTCAAGTATTAGTTTTTCAGGTGAATAGAATTTTTAATTAAAAATTAAATTAAAAATATTTAGAAAATTATTTTAATAAAATGGATTTCATTTTTGACCTTAGAGAACCGATATTATGTTAAGGTAATTTTTGGAGATTTTTCTGAAAAAAAATGAATTTTCAGTGAATAGTGTATTTATTTAAAAATTAAATTAAAAAAATTTAGAAAATTATTTTTATAAAATGGAGTTCATTTTTGAAATCAAAGCATTGATATTTGGTTAAGGTGAAATTTTGGGATTTTTCTGAGAAAGTTGAATTTTCTATGATTAGTGAACATACAGTTTTTAAGTTACAGGTGTTTAATGGCATCATTAAATGATGTATTAATTATGTAATCAATATGGTCGACATATTAATAGTATAATAAGGTATGAGGTGTCCCAAGTGGCCAATACCATGGGCAAATACCATGGGTAAGCCCATGGTTTTTCCAATACCACCAACAAGGTGTCCCTTGGCCATTAATGCCTTGTTCCCTCACTTTCCCTATAAATACCCACCCTTTCCTCCTTTAGTTTTCACTCCCAAATCTACCCCAACAAAGCTCTGGTCACATTACCTCCCAAGAAGTCATGCCAAGGTTCCCTCAAGCCCCTCAAGGTCCCAGCCATCGAGTTTTAAGAGTTACGTTTTAAGGTAAGGGATCTGACCTCTCTTTTTCTTTTCAAGTAATCTCTTTTATGTCATTTCTTTTATGCTACATGTTCTAATGTTGTAGGATGTTATTTTATATCCATCCTACTGTCTATGTAATTTTCATATGATGGGATACCCCCTCTTTCTCTCATCAATTCATTTTAATAATGTTTAAGTGGCACCGTTAGGCTGCCGAATTTTTAAGGGATTCTTTCACCCTTCTCATTTTCAAGTTCTATTTTCATGTCAAGTTTTTCAAGTTCATTTATATTATGTTGGGGTATGATCTCTATATCTATCATACTGATATTTTATTCTCATATGATGAGAGACCCTATTTTATCTCGTCAATTCATTGTTTTTGAAGTTTAAGTGATGCTGTTATGCTGTCGAATTTTCATAAGAGAAATCTTATTTTTGTCTTCCTTTCATGTTCTTCATTTCATATGTTATATCATTAAAATTTCATTACCATGTTCCTATACCCATTATATTATGTCCCCCTACTGTTTTATGGATCATTTATGAGTGGGTGACCCATGTCCCCTCTCGTTTCAATGTTTTCTAAAACCCTACAACATAGCCGTTATGCTGCCGAATTTTCGTCTCAAAATGTCTCTCTATTTTTCTAAAATTATTTTATTTTATTAAGTGAATACTCAAAGCTATTTATTCTAAAAGTTTATTCACATATATAACAAAATGTTCTATTTTAAATTCTGGGATTTACATACATGAAACTGCTTTCCTTTCCGTGGGTTTAAAGTGACATAAAGATCATGTCTTTAAAGCAGTTTTTAAAACGTTATGATTATTAAAGGAAACCCATTTCTTTTATGATATATGGGTTATTTATGAAATTTTTGATGATGATATATGTGGCTCACATGATCATAAAGAAAAATTTAAGGGTGCACCCTGATAGCGCCCCACCGCATTGGGTAATGATGTAACCACTAGAGATTACAAATTTAAGGGTGTGCCCTGATAGCACCCCATTGCATTGGGTAATGATGTAACCACTAGAGATTACAATTTTAACGATACCTTGGGGTTTAACTTGGTAATTTACAATTAAAACATTGGGGATGGACCTTGGTGATATGTTCATGATTGTCTATGTTAAATGTTGTAGCCACATCTTCAAGTAATGAAATACGTTATTTTTATTATGATATTCCTCATGATTTTTTTCTCATGCCTTAAAGTTCTTTTCATGACTTTATTGATGTATCTCAAGTTCTCATGTAAAATGTTTCCCTTTTTTCCCTTACTAGTCCTTTTTCTCACCCTTTCCTTTGATGTATGCTCCCAGGTTATGAGATGTCATAATGAACATAGGATGATCAATGAAGAATCCTTTCAAGTGTTAAGAAGAATGTTTTATGTTGTTTTCATGTGTTAAGTTCCTGGTTTCCAAGACACTAAACCTTAAAGATCCTCTATTTTTATAATTTAATGAAATTTTATGTGATAAAAAGGTGGGATTCTATATTTAGAGTGCTATTTTGTTGGTTCTACTTGTTGATGTGTTTTGGGAGGATTTAGTTGTTGTTTGGTTTCTCTTTTGGGTGGGTATGGATTTGGAAGTGGTTCCAAATCCCACCCACATATGGTTCTCCTTGATTGTTTGGTTCTCACTAACCCATAGAGTTACATATTTGAAAAAAATGAAGTTTCAGTCATCTAAAATGATATAGAAATACTATTTTTATGTTGTTCTTTCATGTGAACATATATTTGGGCCACATTTTCCATTTTTTTCAAAATTTACTTATATATTTTCATGTTTTCTATAAGAAATTATCTTTCTACTAGTGTTACACAAAATTTCATCAAAAATTAATTCAAAATATCAAGAATGTTTTTTATTTACATAGTGATTTGACTAAAAATCCCAAAATCATTTTCATCTAAGTCATTATCCTATTTAATATAGTATTCTCAATCAATGATATTGTCCAAATACCACCATCCATATTATTTCTATTAATGGATTATGTAACATTTTTTCTTATGAATATATGATCCATCACTGCCTTTTTCTTTCCTATCCATCCATAGAGAATATGCATAACATTTATTTATGAATATCAAATTTTTCATTTATTCTATTGGATGGTGTTGACTAATATTTCATACTTTTATTTATTGGGGAAATTATTATCATAACCCTATACTCTTTATCTATATCATGTATATACTGTATGATTTGTTATCTTGGTTGAAGGTTATTTACTTAGAAAGTTTATGAATATCTAGGAATACCTACATATTTTCTTTGGGTTATCATGTAATGATTGTTGAGGTAATTATTATAACACCTTGAGATTTTATAAAATATTTCTATTTAAATAAATTAATTTCATTGATTCCTTGCACTGCATGCAACGCCGAGTATAAACAAATCATGATATACTGTTAAAATACTATTATTTGTGACAGTTATAACCTAGATATTAAATTTGTGGGTATGAGTAATATTAACTAATTTAGGATATATATAAATATATTCTACTCAATATCAATCTATTTTTAAATTCTTAGTAAATAATCACTCAATTTTTATAAAGGTTGTTTTATTCTTCAAAAGTATGTTTTATTTATAAAATGATTTATGCTTATTTTTTAGTAAAATTTTATGTTTAATTTATAGAACATATAAACTTAAAATAATTTTTGAAATTATAATATTAAAATTATCTTAGGATGAATTTTTGGTAATTTTCTAACAAGATTAATTTTATAGTGAATAGTATAAAAATGATTATTTTATTGAAAATTGTATGTACAAAGTTCCATTTTGTTTTAAATTATTTTAAAATTAAAATTAGTTATATTATATATTAAATAATCTAATTAAGTTCCTCTAAATAAATTTTATGAATTAATTTTGTATGAAATAATTTTTATATGTGAAAATAAATTTTTCTGAAAAAATTGCTTTTAGGTGCACAAGGTTTTTTCATATTAAAAAATTAAATAGATCAAAATTGGTGAATGATTTTAATGAAATGTATATATTATATAATAAATAATATTTTTTAATATTCAATTATATATTTCAAGGAATGGGATAAGATTAAATATGGTTTTATGCTGAAAAATATATTTTTCTAAAATGCATTTTCCTCTCATTTTTTCCACCTATTTTAAAAATAATTGATTCCACATATTGGAATTGATTTATATAAAATTGAATCAATATTTTGAATTCGGGGGTTCAATTTTTTAAATAGTACATTTTAATTTTTGGTCAATATGAATAGTAACTTTAGTAAAATTTATCACCTCAGTAAATGGAAAAATATGTTAATCTAGGTTAAAATAAGTGATAAGGCAATATCCTAATTATTATTTGATGAAGGAAATTTGGACCTTATCACCTTAGTCTTGAAATTGTGTTCATTAATGGATACTTTTCCATGAGAGTGGCCTATATAATAAGTCAAAGAATGTTATAAAATGTGAGTCTCTTTGTTTTAAATATCACTTATGTGTCAACATAGAGTAACAATCCTGTTATGAATGAATATAGGTGTCTTTTTTATATTAATTAAATAATTTTCATGATAAAAATTTATTTCAAATTTTAATAAATTATATAATGACCATAAATTCTTTTTTCAACATGAATATAGTATTTAATCAAATAAATGAAAATTAAATTCAATGATTTTAAAATACCTAAAAGTGATATAATTTGAATTAGTTAATGTTTACCATTATTTTTTAGATCTATACGACATACTAGGTAGGTTTTTTAGAATTAAATTCTAATTGCCCCATTTTTTTGATGTATTTGATCTCAAAATAAATGAATAGTGTTTAAAATGGTATTAATAATATTTTATAATAAATAATATTTCATAAAATGATATAAATTATACAAAAAAAAATATATTCAGTAAAATTAATGTTTTATGTTTGTAAAAATCACCCATGTCCCATGTATGGGTCTTTTTTCATTTTATAGTAACATTATTAACCCCTAAAGGGTATAAAACTGTAATATTATGGTTATTGTCAAAAAGGTTAATGAAGGGTTAAAATAATAAGGGTAAAAAAGTAATCCAAACTTGTAAAAATTTTATTTTATGAGTTCATTTCAAATCATTATCAAATTTTATTCAAATATTATCAATTTTTATCCATGTGGACATCAAAATTAATTTATATTAATTCAATGTTTTAATAAATTCCAAGAGTTCCCCTCCACACAATTATATAACATCACCCCTCATTTCTCTTATCCACAAAAACATGAGACATATAACTCTACTTAAACCTAAAAAATCCATTTTAAACTTCATTATTCACATTATATAGGTTCTGGTATTCCCAAATGACCAACCCTAAAGATCTTACAAATAATAACAAAAGGAGTTATTTCAAATATAAGGTAATCGCCTTAACCGATCACTTTCTTTTTAATTATTAATTTACCCTATATAAATCTATTATATTTTTTATAAAATAATAAATTTATTATCATAAATATACTTTAATGTTATTATTGTTTTTAAACTACCCTTTTCACCATCTTTATATTAAATGGGATGTGAAAGTATCACTTGTGTGTAGGCTTACCGTCTCCACATAGCGATACAATTAATTTATCATCACCATATTTTATGAATGAGTAATACGATAGGTTTAATATGTATATATTATAATTATTTAATAATTATAATTATGTAATTATAATATTATATCTACCTTATTACCTTCCAAACTATTGGAAAATGATAATGTCGATCGTGTGTACGTGTGGATCACCACCTCCATGAAGCAATGTGATTATTTTTTTATTTTAGTTTACATTGGTTGGAAATAAGGATTGATTTAACAAGTTTATTTGATATATATGATATAATAACTTATATTTAATGGTGATTTATTATTTAAATTTATTCTATTCCATCCATTGAAAATGGAAACAACTTTCATGCATACGTATGACCTACCGTCTCCATAAATGGTGTAATTCATATTTCTATATCTATCTTATATTAATGAATAAAATTTATATAATTATTATATATATTATATTTATATAATTATTAACATTAATTAGATTATGTAACCATGACTCAAATACAAATACCAAAACTAACGATAAAAAACATACCTAAAAAACGAAGCAGACATCACCCAGAACAGTGATTCGAATAAAGAATTTTCAACAAACATGTGATAAAAGATTATAAGTAAATAAAATATGTTATAATATATATATATATATATATATTATGGTTATATAATATAATTATAATAAATCTATATTTATTATATAGGTGGTTATAATGTTTATGAAGGGAGTCAAACCTAAAGTAAGGGATTTTTGTCTCCTTTTTTTATGTGGGATACATGCCCTATACACCACTTGTTTCTTCTGTGTGGTGTATATGTTTTCCATGAATAAATTTAATGATTATTATTATGTAAATTATGTGGATTTAAATATCCATATAAGTATATTTATTTCATGGGGCTTATTATTCAAAAGTTATCAAATTGGTAAGGGTTTTATATTACAATCTCAATGTCTATCAGGATTTTTTATAAAGATGTTTCTAATAATGATCTCCTATGATATATCTCTCAATAATCAAATTAATATTCTTCTCATATGATTATTTATTTTTAATACATTTTTTCCTATCATTTTACTCAATTAAATTATTCACGAGAAAAAAATTTAATGAAAACTAATTTTATCTCTCTTTTTGACCAAAAACCATTTCTCTTCCATGTATATTTTTTCTAAAAATGTTTCAAAGAAGGTTATTTTAAAATATAACAGGATTATTTAAATTAATTTTTACCCATGTTTTTCATTATTTAAAAATAAAATGTAATCTTCTTTTCATTTTTCAATTGAGGTATGTTTGGACTCTTTTTAAAAAACTGTGAAAGGAATGTTTTATTTTGACGTATATGGTATAAATAGAATTTACTACTGTCATGAATGCTCAAATATATGATAATTAATTTATAGTTTTCCAAGGTAATTTTCAATGAAAATGGTTTATTTTTTATGTTTTTTATATTTTAAAAAGTGATTTGTAAATTAGAAAGGGTATTTCCATCATAAAGGTTTTAAAGATATTTTAATGATATTTCTATTCATTAATGAAAACAACACTAGATTTTACTTTTGATTTATGGGGGATATTATCCAAGCATACCCTAATTATTATTTCTATAGATGGTTTATTATAATGATTATAAGATGGCGTTGAACCCCTTTTCTTTTCCATAGGTTATGAAATAATTAAATGTTTAGGAAAATCATTTCTTTCCATGGGTTATAATATAATGATTTTTTTATGATCTTATGTCACACATATGTAGGATTTCATTATGTGATGTGTGGGTAATATATCTTCTTCTTATTAATTTGGTAAGGATTTATATCTCATGAGATAAACATGGATGGAATGGGGAGTAAACTCAATTCATGAAGGGTATGTTTCTAAACTTATAGACATGGTAGTGATGTTTTTCTACTATGATGGTTTGGGTAGTGAAACCATTACACTATGATAATATTTTCGATGAGTCTTTAAAAATATGAAAATGATTTTATATACTTATTTTAATAAAAAAACTTATGTCTTATGACAATGTTATGATCTCAATGATCATTTTCTTTGATTCCATTATGATTCACGTCCTATGAAATACTATGTTTTCTTCCATAACTCAATATTAAGGTCTATGATATGAAGGGTATGATTTTTAAATGTTATTCCCATGATACAATTCCCCTATGTTCATGTTATTATGAACTAATCATTGATATATCCATTTTTTACCATTAATAAAAATCTGAGCTCACACTTTCTTATGTTTCATTTTCATAGGTTATAAAGAGAGGTTTAAATTATGATATGTCAAATAATAGTTTTAGTTGCAGAGAACTTAGTGGGAGATGATTTAGTTATTTTACGAATGAGTTTTTTATGTATCTAAGTTTCTAAAGGCACTATACCAATAAGATTCTATCATGGATCATTATTTTATGAATATTATTCTATTAATATATAATATCCATATATTAAAAGTATGGTTCACTATAGTTGGTATCAAAGAAAGTTTTAGTTTACATTTGGAAACTAGGATTAGAAAACATTACTAAGAACCCTAAGTATAAATCTATGTTTATGATAAAATCATAAAGCTTTGGTAAAATTCATGAATGGCCTAGGTCAAATATAAGGTTTCGTAGTATAAGTTGTCATGATTTATGAATCCTTTTAATGATATTTCATTATTATTTCATATATTACTCTGATTATTATTATTTTACACTTATACTTTAATTTCTTTATTAATGGATGAAACCAGAAGATATTGTGCTACAAAAAAATGTGATAGACAATGTGAAGATTTTCCTCCTAAGAAACTTATTGATATGTGAATTGGAAGGTAAAATCTTTTGTTTAATCCTAATCATCTATTATGATATATTTAACAATAGAAAAATATGCGAGCTTCATAGAAATTAATATAAAAGGAAAATTGACTTATTTGGTGGTTTAGGTGATGATGATCATTGAGGTAAGAATGTTAAATTTCCATCTTATCAAGAAAGTGAGAATAATCCCTTAGAAAAGTACCTAAAATATGGGGGTATGTTTTATATATGGGAATAAATGTCATAGAGAAAAAAATCCAAATAATTCAATATTATATGTGGGGAAGTTGGAAATTATCCAAATCAATTATTTCTTGTAAATACAAACTCATAGATCAAGAAAGAAACTATGTTATTATAATATTTTATGTGAATTGATTAAAGTGTTTATGTATTGGGATTCAAGAATTACAAAAATTAAATTTTGGATATAATAATCATTAATCATCTATGTATTTTTTCACATTAGTTCTATTTATGGATTTGAAATCATATATTGAATAAAACTAATAGCTATGAGAAGAGGTAAAACAATATTTGGATAAAGAGATGTTTGGATTTTATGGGATAGTATTTGTGACCTTAAAATTGGTTAGTGATTTGATGAAAAATTTATTTAGGTTATCATTTATGACATTTAGTGAATTTTTTGATTTATAAATATAGTTTATGATTTTATTTAGAGAATAAGTATTTTTTCATGTGAGACTAACTTATTAGTTTTTAATACCATCAAATATTTTTAGTTTTATGTTTTATGGAACATTTAATGGAATCAAACCCCACTTTTTAATATTTTATGTTATGAGATTTTGTAGTGATTTGAAATTTTTACTAGGTATTAGGAATAATACTCTATTATGGGTTGGATAGCCCTTTGGTTTTGGTATATGATTTGATGATATATTAATTATAGAATACTAGATAGTGGGTTTTTATATTCTTAATGGTTGAAAATTGATTCATTGAAAATGTGATATATTAGAAGATATTTATAGTCATGTTAAGGATTAACTTTCAGGTTAATATCTAAATTTGATTCATGTTATTTCGGTGAAGTTCACTATGTAATGAAATTACATAGCAATTTATCATGGTAACTAATGATATTATGGGGTAATTTTTATTTGAATTAGGTGTATATAACCTTTAGTTTTAACATGTTATTTAACATGAAATACTAATTGGGGTCAATGAGATTTCATTTTTATTGATGTAATATAAAAAGTATAATATCACCTTTATGGTTAAAAAATTATTTAATGTTGAGGGTTTTAAGGTTATTTTGGATGTAGGTTTATTTATTGAAATGATATATTTGAAACCCTTATTTTTATTCTAGAAATTTTCAAAGTAAAATGTATTATTTTAAGGTTTATTAATTTTGGGAATTATCTTAACTTATTATAACAATTTTTTGTTTTGGTTACTGCATAAATATAAGAGGAATATCTTGATATATTTTTTTTAATCCTTTAAAAGTTTCTTTTAGTTCCTCAAGAATAAAAAAACATCTTTAATACTAATTGATTTGAGATACACAATATATTGTGCTAAAAATTTATTAAAGGATGGAATTATAAAATTCAAGTATGTATATTTTGCTTATGTTATTATTTTATATTGTAAAGGATTTCCCCAACTCTAGGAAAATGATCTTAAGACACAAATGTCTTTTGATAACCTTCAATTATAATTAATTGATGGCATTTTAACCCTTAATTTATTCATGTTCTTATTCTTTTCATATTTATACAAAAAATGTTCTCCCTCACACTCTATAAGTCCTTAGGAATTATTTTTCATTTTTATGGATATATTTTTACATCCCATTTATATTATCATATTTGAAAACCAAATTTTTTTGTTGACCTTCTTACTTCACATTCTCTGTTTCTAAGAGATTTTTTTATTAACCCTTTTTATGATGTGACTTTTTCAAAGTATTCAAATATAAAACCTTTGATTACGAAGAAAAAATTAAAATTTCTAAGATACATTTTGTTAAATGGGGGAGAATGTAACACCCTGATATTTTATAAAATATTTCCCCTTAACTAATTTAATTTATTTACTAGCTTTCACTACATATAATATGGAGTTTAAATGAACAACGATATACTATTAAAATATTATTATTTGTGATAGTTATAACATAGCCATTAAGTTGGTGGTTATGAATAATATTAAGTACTTTATAAAATATATATAAATTTACTACTCAATATAAATGTATTGATAAATTCTTAGTAAATAATCAATCAATTTTTAATAGTCATTTTAATCTTCAACAAAATATTTATGTTGTGAGAAACTATTATGATTAATTTATAGATAATATAATATTAAAAAAATTAACTCAATATATTAAATAATCTTAGGATTAATTTTTGGGAATTTTTTAAAAATATTAATTATATAGTGTATAGTAAAAACTGTTTAATTTATTAAAAACTATATGTGCAAAGTTCCATTATGTTAAAAAATCGTTTAAAATTAAAAAAAATTAGAATATATTTTAAAAAATATAGTTAATTTCATAGAAATGAATTTTATGTTTTATTTTTTATGAAACATTATTATATATGAAAAGGAATTTTTCTAAAGAAAAAAATGTTTCATGCATGCAATGTGTTTTTTTATTAATAAATTAAATTTATCCTTATTTTTTAGTGATTTAAATTAAATTTATATATTACATACTCAATAATTTTTTTTAATATTCTTAAAATATTGTTTTAGGCATGGGATAAGATTAAATTTAGTTTTATGCTTAAAATAGTATTTTTCTAAAAAACAGTTTTTATCGCATTTTGCACAATAATTTTAAAATTAATTACATGCACTGATAGGTACTTATAATTATAAAATGTATTACAAATTTTTAATTATGGATTTAAATTTTGGTATGTAGGTAAATTTTATTTTTGGCCAATATGATTAATAACTGTAGTAAAATTTATCACTTCAGCAAAGGATGAATCTGGTAAATCTAGTTAAAACTAAGTGATAATGCTATATATTTTCATCATAATTATAATTGAATTAAATAAATCGATCTCTATCACATTATTCTTAAAATTTGGGTTTTTAATGGAAAAATTTCAATGAAAAATACAGATATAATATTTAAATAAAATAAATTAGCAAAATGTCACTCTCTTTGTTTAAAATATATCATATGTGTCCACATTGAGAAAAAAGAATATAATGAATGAATATATGTATCTATTAGATATTAATGAAATTATTTTCTTGATATAAATTATTTAATAATTTTTATAAATTATATAATGACCTTAAATTCTTTTGAAATGCAAATGAAGTATTTAGTCAATTAAATGATAATTAAAAAATGATTTTAAAAGTATTAAAAGTGATCTAATTTGAATAATTCAATGTGTCCCATGAATTTTATATATTTATATGACATAATATGTAGGTTTTAAAGCATTATATTTTAATTCCCCTATTTTTGATGTATTTAATGTCAAATTGAATGAATAGTGTTACAAACGACAGTAATGATATCTTCTAATAAATAATAATCTATTAAAAGATATAAAATTTATGAAAGTATTATATTCTAAGAAATGAATTTTATATGGTTATTAAAATCATAAATGATCAATTTATCAGTAGTTTTTTATTTTATTGTAACATTATTAACCCTTAAATGGTGAAAACATTAATTTTACGATAATTAGAAAAATTGTTAACGGATGGTTAAAAGCAAAAGATAAGGGTAATTTTTTTATCAAGCTTTTAAAAAAATTATTTTATAATATTTTTCCAAATAATCCTTGTATTATCTTTGAATATTAATAATTATGATGCATTTGGATATCAAAATGAATTTATATCAATTTAATATTTTAATAAATTCCAAGAGTTTCCCGCCCCGCAATTGCAACAGGGAACCCCTCCATTATCTTCTTCGCCCCACATTGAGAGTTATATCTAGACCATACCATTCCAAAATACATTATAAAATTTATTATCCAAATTTTTTAGGTTCTATTCTTCCCAAAAAAACCAACCCTAGATCCCTTAAGATAATATATAGAGTCATTTCCAAGATAATGTAATCAACTTCACCAATCACTTTCATTTTAATTATTATTTTTCCACCTCAAAATATATTATATTTTTTATAAAATAATAACTTAAGTATCATAAATTTACTAAAATTTTATTATTATTATTATGAAACCACCTTTATTCTCACTCATTCTATCAAATGAGATGTGAAAGTATCGCTCGTGTGTACGTACAACTTATCATTTCCACATAAGGATGCAATTAATTTCTCATCACCATCTTATATGAATGAGTATTATGTTTATAAAAATGTTTATATATTATATTTATGACATGATTATACTTATATAATTATAATATAATATCTACCTTCTTACCTTTCAAACCATAAAAAATGATAACATCGATCATGCGTACGTGTGGACTACCACCTCCATGAAGTGATATCATTTGTTTTTCATTTCGGCATCACATGGATGATAATAAGGATAGATTTAATGAATATATATGATATATATTATATCATTATGATTCTTTAATTTTGTTTTATTATTTACCTTTCTTTCATTCCATCTTCTAAAAAAAGGAAATAGTGTCCATGTGTATGTATGGTCTTCCATCTCTATGAACAATATAATTAATTCTTTACCTCTATATTTTATTAATGATTATAAAAATATATTTAATGAATATATATATATATATATATTATCATTACTAATATTCTATAAATTATGGAGCAATGATCATAACAGAATGACCAAAACTACTGAACCTGAACAAACATAAAAAAAATATCACTTGGAATAGTGATTTTAATAATACAGTGTTAAAAAATGGGTGATAAAAGGTGATAAGTAAATGATATATGGTATGATATATATGATTTTGGGTTCTGTAATATATTTATGATAAATCAATGTTTATTATAGAGGATGTTTCAATGTGTATAAAGAATGTATGGACTAAAGTATTCTTTTTTTTATCTCTCTTTTATTTCTACGGGAGACATGCCTTATACATTTATTGTTTCTTTTGTGTGGTGTATCTATTTTCATGAATTTATATTATGATTATAGTTAGGAAAATTATGGTTATTTACATGTCCAAATAATTTTATATATTTCATGGGGAATATGATTCAAAAGTTTCCAAAGTGGAATGGGTTTTATGGTGTAATATTGTTGTCTATCAGGATTGTTTATGATGAAGTTTATTATAAAGAAAATATTAAGATATATCTCTCAAGAATCTCATGGATTTTCTTCTCCTGTGGTTATTTATTTTTACTACATTGTATCATTTCATATTCCCCTCTTAAATAACTCAAGAGACAAAAACATTTAGGAACCCCAATGATAAAAAACACTTCTATTCCATGTAGATGAATTCAGATTATATTGTAAAGAAGGAATTTTAATATTATTCAAGGTTTTTAAAATTAATGTTTACCCATGTTTCAAATTTTTCAACAAAAATCAAAGGAATATTCTTCTCATTTTGTGAGCGTGGTACTCTTAGTTTTTAAAAAAATTAGAAATGAATATTTTCTTTTAATTATTACGGAACTGAATTTCCTTACATAATGACCACTAAATGATTATAAGATTACTTTATATGTTTCTAAGTAATTTTCCAAATAAATTTTTTCTCTAATTTGTATGATGTTTTTTTATTTTAAAATATATTTTTAAAGTAGAAAGGGTTTTTTCCTCAATATGGTTTTAAATATCATTTAAAGGTATTTCTATTCATCAATGGTAATAGCCCCTAATTTTACTTCTGTTTTACTGGGAATTTGGTCTAATGATATCATCATTATCTTTTCTCTAGATGGTTTATGATCATTATTATAATATGTTTATGAATACCCTTTCTTTTACATGGAATATGAAATGATGAAATGTTTATGAAACCCATTTATGTCCATGGGGTGTGATATAATGAATGGTTTATGATATTGTGACATACATATGTATGATTTTAATTATGTGATGGAAGTAACCTATATCTCCCTCAAATTAATTGGGTAAATATTGATATCTCATGAGATAAATAGTATTATAATGGGGAGTGAACCTAGATCAGTAAGGTATTGTTTCCATTAAGATAGTCTTGGGAGTGAACATTTACTATTGAGAAGGTTTGTGGAGTGAACTCATTCCACTATGATAGTATTGTAAATAAACCTTGGCTACTAAGGTAATGAATTTATATGCTTATTTATATTCCCCAAACTTATGTATTATATCAATCTTATACTCTCATGGCTCTTGTTCCTAGATTCCATTATGATTTGTGTCATATGAACTACCATGTTTTATTCAATGACTCTAGATTGTGATCTACAATATGCAGGGTATGGTTTTAAAATGTTATGCTCATGTTCTCATACCCTTATGTTCATATTATTCTCATGTGATCATTGATATCTCATTTGTTACCATTACTAAGCATCTAATATCACACTTTCATTTGTTTCCTTTCCCTAGATTATGAAAAAGGTACTAAGTATGATATATATAAGAAGGGTACTTATTATAAATAATTTAATGTGAGATAATGTAGATCTTTTTTGAATAGATTGTTTATGTGTCTAAGTTTCTAAGTACACTAGACCTATAAAATTATGGCATGGAATGTTATGTTTTGAATATTCATCTATTAATATGTGATATCTATGTATGGAATGTATTTGTCATAATTATTAATGAATTATTTATGTGATTTCATTTGAAAATGATATGAAGCCCATTTTCATTCCATGGTTTCTTTGTGATATAAAAAGTGAATGAATTTAATTTGAAAGTGTTATGAAACCATTTTTATTTACATCGGTTATTTATTATGTGATAAGTGGCTGATTATCACGTTCCACTCATAAATATGGATGATGATTGGTGAGGTCCTATATAGCCCTCTAGTGCATTGGTGAAAAGGTTATATCTCATGGTATTTTTATTTGTATGTATGTTTTAATTTCTCATAATAATGGGTATTGATGGTGTGGGTCATGAAATTAATGCAATGTTTATTAATGTTCATTATATATTTGAAAAAAAAATTGCATTCTTATCTTATGATATCATGTTTCATGTTTATTGGCTCATGTTTCCACAATTTTTTTATTCATGTATTATATTATATCAAGCCTTAACATTATGTGTGATCAATGATTTATTGGGTATAAGTTTTTTATATAAATTTATTACACTCATATTATCATCTTATATTCACTTATGATATTTCATTGTTATCACTTATGTTTACTCTTACTAAAATTTGGAGCTCACCCATTTCTTAAATTTAAATTTCCTCCAGTTATGAAGATGATTATAATTGTGACAACCCAGATCCAGATGCCACTTAACGGGTGCCCCGAGCCCAGTGGGCCACCTGGCCTCAAGTGCATCTTCCTGAATGGCCGAGGCTTCCAACTAGCAGTGAGGGCCTAGGGTGTGTCTGTGGGAAGACTATGCCCTCATTAGAAAAGTGTAGCACAATGGAAGAATTAGAAATAAATAATAAATAGAAGAATCAAGATAAATAATAGAAACATTAGAAGACACTGATGAAATAGATAAACAAGAATAATAATAATTGTCTCAACTAAGATAATAATGATGTAATGTCACGTCACTAGAAAACTGGAAAGCATGGATACAAGATAGCATTCATAATATGTTCCACAATTAAAGTAAAACAAGACTACTCAAAGTCTCCTGAGATCCAACTCAGTCATCTGCTATCAAGCTCCATCCTATTAGTACACAATCAAGTGTTGAAAGCTAAATGCTTCCCCTTTTCAATACCTACAACTATGTAATCTACTCTAGGGACAAAATAGCACCTGGAGTGGTTGTGAGGTAAATCTCAATGGGCCACCACCAACAGTGTCAATAACATCCATCCTATGTAATGGAATATAGTAGTGTGGAGGCAAGAATATATAAGTTAAAGCAAGTAGTACAATATAACTAAATAACCATGTACCTGATTTATCCCTCAGTTGGTGTCTGAACATGTAACCAATTCATTAATTAATAAACTACCGTTTAATGTTAATAGGTCATGTGAGGCATAACCAACAATTATATCACATCATGATAGTATAAGTAGGGAAGGTCCCAAGACATGAAAAGGCAACCTGAAAATGATATCCAGTGAGGGAGTTCCAGGGTAATAACCAAGGTAACGTAAATCTCATGGACTTCTAACTCGGTAGTATCTGAGTCTAGCTAAAGGGGTATAAGTGTAATCCAATTAGCATAATCCAAGTAATTCCACAATGAAGCACCTACTGGGCCCTAGGTGATCGACCAAGGTAAAAGTGGGCTAATCAAAGATAGGTCCCTATGGGCATTCACCATAAAACCTACTAGTCAATGCTGGATCTATGGAATGTATCTGAGGTATCCTATAATAATGAAAGGGACCCAACTATATAATACTGAGCATCCAAGGAGTAGACAAGAACCATAGTCTAGGTGGGTATCTACTTAAGAAAACTGTATCCTTGAATTAAAATGGGGTTCCTTATACCGAAGGTATCCTCTTCCCAGAATCCAAGGAAAGCTCGAGTTAGTCCATTCCTATTTGATATTATAATCATATAAAAATTCATTTGTTTCATGTCTTGCCTTCCATTAGTGTGGATGGGTCAAGTAGAGTTGAAACCATTTATTTATTATTCCAAGCCTTGTCTTTCATTAGTTTGGATAGGCCAAGTAATGTTCCAACCATTTAATCATGTCTTAGTTATCCATTAAGGCTTAATCAATTATTGAAGATCACTCAACTACCTTCCATCAACATGGAAATGGGTGATACAAATAAGTAACTTTTATTCAATATCATTTTATGAAGGCCAAGTAATATACTTATCATACTTTCCATTTCACTTTTCACTTTTAATAACCATTCGGAAGCACTTACCATAGATGGGTAATGTGGTGATCATACATGGTATATTCCATTATGAAATTCTCTGTAATAATGAGACATTTATGATAAGAGGGATCACCTATAGGAAGGTCAAGAAAAGGCCCACTGGGATGGTGGCTCAAACATACCAAAACACTAAAAACCCAATTATGGCATAAAATTCGACAAGGGGAGGATTGAGTTGTGGGTGAAACCACTAAAAACTAATCACATAATTGGAAATAGCATAATCATACAATTATAATAAGTAAAATCATTGCATGTAAATTTATGAAATAGTTTCCAATGAAACTGGTGGGCCCCACACAAACATTACAAAAACATTGAACTTTATGGATGAGTTATAGACCACCCACCTTAGAGTTATGTGACTCTCCTCCTCCGGTATTAGCCCTTGATTTTCCTCGGATCAGAGTAGATCTAAGAGAAGGTGAAAAATCCTCACATGGTGATACCTAGGTCGAGAGAAAAAGAGAATAAGAATGGCCAAAGAGGACTCAAGTACTTAATGTTGTGCATCCAACTTGATGAACGTAAGCTCGATCAGATGTCGGATGGAGGAGGTATCTTGATCCCTAGATTTGGACTTCAAAAAACACCAAATGGGTGAAAATGGACGAAAATACCAGTAGTTCTTGGAGTAGAAGTAAGGATAGGGATTAATAGACCATTAAGGGCGTTTTTAAAATTTTACAACGGTTTTTTGCCTACACACGTCTTGTCTGCAAGTTTGTTCAAACCGTGCACAAACCGTGAAAGACGGTACTAACTGAAGAGCCTTCCTCTGCACGGTTTGATCGAATTGTTCACCATACATGCACAGTTAACTGGGAAAAAGTGGAGTTCACATTGTTTAGTTTCATGGACGTGTTCCAACCATGAGAGGTTCCACTTTTGAAAAAAATACCATCCACACAGCATACTCTAAATCATGCGTCGAGCCAGTTTTCTCCAAAAAGATGGGTTCCGGGATCCGAACAATCCTCAGACACCCTCAAAACCTTTAATAACTCATTAGGAATAAAAATTAGGTCCAAAGTAAATATTTTGACCAAAAATTAAAGGATCCATTCTTAACTGAAAAACCAGGTTATTACAGTCTTCACCTCTTAAAAGAACTCACCCCCCCCCCCCGAGTTGTCCTTACAAGGTTAAGGAAACACTTTTTGGGAACAACCCTGGCCACTGAGCACGTACTGTCACAAACCAACCCGAGTCGACCCAAAACTAGTCACCCAAGCCGATCTGCGGTAAGGCCCAATAGGAATTCTCGATCCTCTCGAGCTAGAGACAGGCACCAGGGTATCAATAGAGAGAAAGTGTAAAAGATTTCGCCCAATGAAAATAAACTAAGTAGCAGAAATAAAATATAACAATGAAAAATAAATAAATAAAGTGAAAGAGAAAGACCAACCAATAACACATACTAACCTGACCATGACCAAAACTCCTTGCAACCCTGAGAGATGCTCACATACCTACAACCAACTCTCACCCATGGTGAGAAACCTCGAGTCGAACTTGCAATAGAAACTATAAATAGGAAAACATAAGGGCCGTGAGTATTAAAACTCAATAGGTGTTCCCAAAAAATTGTCCACAAAACACTATCCTTATATTAAGAATTTACCAAATTCAGGTTTTAACAAAATTATATAAATTATGGGTTTCCCCACAAACTTACACTTCCAAAACATATAACAGTCTATTGCCCTTTTTAATTTAAAAATAAGTTTAATTTTCGGTGGGAGAAGGTGCATTACAATTTAAAAAATATTATGAGAAATTTTAAAAAAACCAAAATTTTATTTTTTAGTCAAGAGGAAAACCAAAAAAACACAAAACACACAATAAGGGCAATGAGAAAGTCGCAGACGACAACCCGAAACCGAACTAGGCCTTTCAATCGTTCGCCACACACAAATAAGCACTAAAAAAACATGAGTCGAATGTAGAAGCTCGTGAACAATATAGAATGTGCTATACATGTGGCCCATCCTGAAGGCATGCCTACTCTTGATGATTTCATAATGCCCAAACGCTCGATGTTTCCCTACCTAACCTAACCGAGGGGCCTAATCCCCTAGCAGTGTAAAGTCCGTACTAAGGGCCACTAGCCAGTGCATATTCTAAACTAGTGCAATAATCATTTTTATAAGATTCATTTACTATGCCAGGTTTCCATGTAAACACATGTAATAAAAGGGGCAATTCAACAATTTCAATTAATTAACTAGTCACGATGCACAAACATCACACACACAAACTCACAAAATCGATGTACACAATAATATCACCCCTGAGTCACTCCAAAGAATGATTTTCAAAATAATTTATTTTATCAAAGTGCCAAATGGGCCTGATGAAACCTTTAAATGAAACACCATTTCTGAAGAGAAACCAAACCATTTTGTCACGCTTCAGAAGAAAACATTTACAAACAAACCAAATCCACACTTGAAAATCTATGAATTATGTTCGAAGGCCAAATGGAAATTGTTTCACTATTGTGCGTCAATTCAACAAGAAAATAATTCCAAGTGTTGTGTATAAAATAAATAGATTTGTTTACATCAAGCAATTATTCCAAAGATAATTATCTAATATTATTTATCATTTATAGAAAATCCAAGAAATATCAAGCAATTAATAAATTAAAAATTTAAATTTGAGTGTAGTGGGGGACCTACCTCGACTCGCAGTCCAAACACGATGATGGGACACACCTCGAGTAGGCGCACAAGTATGCACAAGCTGACAACCTCAGTATCATAGAATCACCTCACCAATACACTGCAACAAATGCACAACAACTAAAAACACATAACCAATATCATAAATCCATCTAGATGACCAAACATCGCAAAAACCACCCCAACATACTTTTAAAACATAACTAGAACCATTTTTACTATTTAATAAACCACATTAAAATTTATAAAATAATTACAAAGAGAAACCCATGACTTTACACACCCAAAACCAACTCGAAACCCCATCTTTTGATCAAACACACGCCCGTGATATACCAAAACAAAACACGCACCACTAATATAATTCAATAAATAATTTAACCCATTTATAAAATAATTTTAATAAATACCCATTACCATTTAAATTTAAAAATATATTTTCAAAGGTCAAGGAGAATTTGAATACTACAATATTATATATGTAAACCAAAACACTGGTTATAAAACACCAAACGAACCATAATTATTTTAAAAACTAAATTTCCACCAAACTAATTAATCACATCAAATACTAAAATAATTAATTAATATTTAAGCACTAAAAAATTACAATCAATCAACATATTTCACTACTTAAAGAAGGAAAATGCAAAGGTATCCTACCTCAAACGTAGATAGACCTCCCGAAGCTGGTTCAAAACCTCTTTCACAACACAACCTCACCTGCGGGAAGTCGAAAACGACCTAATGCAACAAAAACGAACACACTAAAATTAGGATTTAACCCTAAAACAAAATCCATTACTGGAATGGGAGAGAAACGTCACCAAAGGGAGAGGTTTTCATGCAAGCAAGTAGAGTTCGCGCTGAAGGGTGTCACACCGGTAAGCAGGGGGTGCACCGACAAGAGAATCGCACACTATGAGGGCGGTGGCGGTCGGATAGGGGAGTACACTGGTGGAGGGGTCTTGCGGGTCACGCGAGAGATAATTAGAGAGGAGTGATCACGTGGCATCTTATGGAACAAGGGGACGGGGTTCGACATGAGTGCAGGGCAGCCCGAGGTGGACGACTGGGATAGGGGGCGTGCTGTTGGAGGGTACGCCGCAAGCAGAGGAGAGTATGATGGGGAGCTGGGGTCACCGATGGTGCATGACATGAGCATGGGCATGGAATAGGGAGGCTTGCAGTGGTCTGGTCATCCGGAGAGAGGAGGGTCATGGGTCAGGGTCGATGCGTACCGGGACGAGGCCGGCTCTAGGTGGAGAGCAGATAGGGGAGGCCGCAGCGGCTCACGTTAGAGAGGGTAGGGGAGGCGGTGGTGGCTTTCTATAGAGAGGGTAGGGCGTGAGATGCCTTTTTGTGATGGGGAAGGAGAAAAGCCATGGGTGGTGGCACTGCATGGACCAAGCAAGAGGAAAAAACGGGGGGTAGGGTTAGTGAAAAAAGGAAAAGAAATAAAGAAAGAAAATCAAATAAAAAAACCAAAACAGCAATAATAATAAATCAGAACAATCATAATAATAATAATAATAAACTTAATCAATAGAAATAATAACACAAATAATAACACCTAATAATAATAATAACAACTTTAATAATGATACATAAATGTTAACAATAATAAAAATAATAATAAAATAACTTTAATAATAATATAATATTATTAAACATGACAAGATAATATTTTTATACTTTGGTGAGTTGTCTATTTAACTATGTTTTAATTTTTCAACTCATTTGATGAATCATTATTGGTCTGATTCAAATATCATATCTGTGTGGTACCCAGGCTGAGCGTACAACTTCCGCTAGCTGTGCAGTGCCCGCGCACTCACCTAAATTAATAATAATAATAATAATAATAATAATTAAATTATTATCAACCATAATTTTTTTAATCACACAATAAATTATAAATTTTACCCATTTTAAATTTCTGAAGGTTGATGGACTGTGTCATTGCCTGGGCGAAGTCGTGCGGTGCCAGTGATTTCAACTAAAAAATGAGTGTTTTTTGATGAAACTCAAAATTCTCGTTCAGGATTTAACCCGAACATTGAAGAAAATATAAAATCCCAAATAAAATAATAAAATAAATTAATTAGATTGGTCGGGGAGTGACAGTTTTCCCCACTATAATTCTTTCTGCCCTTGGAATGCCACAATAAGATCTAGACCCAAATATAAAACTTATCAAGTGTCACCCACCTCCAAAAGTTTAAGCGCCTCCAGTTGATCAATCCAAAGAGACACCGAAAACCCATGACACACAACACATCATTAACACATGATCACCTAAACCACTACCAAACATAACCCATACTATCCATTTCAACCAAGGAACGAACGAACTTAAACCACCTTCGACACTTATTCCTATAATCTTAGTCTAGAGGAACCATTGGATGTAGTCTTGTCCCAACATTAACTCAAGAGGAAGAACATAAAATTGGGTGGTTCTGAACAAGACCACCTGCCACCAAATGATACATGAAAAGAAACTCTGATACTGACATGGGGAGGCCCGGACGGACTCTCCACCATAAGGATTTGACTAACACAAAATTATTATAGGTGTAACTATGCAAGACACATTGTGGGTCTCCCCACCATAAGAAATGACGAGGTTAACCAAAATTGGAAACTTTCTACATCGACCTAAAAACCACCACCAAAATGGAGGATAAGGGAAGGGTCGAATTGATAGAGCATAAAAACTAAGTTCATTACCATAGCAAAAACAACGTACCCTCAGGAGAACAAAAACCATGCCACGCATAGGATAAACATTAAACCAAGGCCCTTTTTCACTGTTGGGGTTCTTCTGGCAATGCACCAGCTTCCCTAAGGGAATTATGACTGGAGTAATGATGATTGAACCATCTTCTGCATCACATTCAGGATTCTGAAATTCCCAAACATTACACACAAACCATAATTTTACCAAACACACTTCCAATAAAAATAAAAATTTCGAAGAGGATTAAAAAAACCATTCTTACGACTGAAGGAAAAGAAACACTACAAGAGAAAACCACTACATCCAAATAACGTTGCAAAGAGAAAACCTCAAACTGATCCCCATGCATCACCCTAATCCCGCTGATGGGCTGGGGTGACCTTTGACGAACCAGGTTTTTCTTCAGCGTGCTTCATGGAAACACCATGGAAGAATCGTTGCAAGTGACCCAGACATCCACAGGTGTGGTAGGGTCTCAGAGCACTCGGGCATGTCGGCTTCTGGTGACCTTTCTTTCCACACTGTTGACAAATCAATGCATTGCGTTGTGAGGTAGATGAATAAAGGTATAAAGGCCTCTGGATTCCCTTATTAGCACTACCAACATCAGGTCTCTTCCAATTGTTCATATCGCCATCCTCTGTACTGCTTCCCAAGGATGGGGGAGGATTGGCCACCTCATGTCCTCTTGTTAACCCAGCTTCGGCCAAAAAGGCTTTCCTCAAAACAACCAATAAGGTGGTTAGGTTTATCTCTTCCACATTCGACTGCAGTTCAAGTCAGAGTCTAGACTCAAATTTTTGATCCTTCCTGGGATCATTTGAAAAAACCCATTGGTCGTACGGAACTAGGTCTAAAAAGCATCGATAGAATTCTAGTATCAATTCAACGCCTTGATGAACACAACACAACTCCATCCTATTCCTCAACTTTGTCAAATTAGAGAAATATTTTTGGATAAAAGAAGACTAAAAGAACTCATAAGTGATATCTTCTCGAGGCTTGCTTTGAGGCACGTACTTCCACCATTTCTAGGATGGACCTTCAAGCATAAAGGTGTCCATCTTCACCTTCAATGACTCAGGAGACCCAATGAAACAGAATTTCCTCTCAATCTTCTACAACCACTCCCCCTACTCAAGAGGGTCTTCTTTACTATAAAAAAGGGAGGGTTCAACTTCCATAATTCGAAAACATCATCTGTAGGTTGATCAACTGGAGGATTTGATAAGGGTGCACCACCCAAAGATACACCTTGGGAATTCATCAAACCGTCATGGGGGAGAACACTAAAGAATAAGGGAAAAAAGCACTTAATTAAAATATGGTCATTTACATTTCAAATGAAAATTTTCACAAGTTCCAAAATAAAACATTGCAAAGAAATACTTAGAATTAAAGAATACCCAAACAATTAACTAGGGGAAACTAGTGTCGATGGGTGAATCAAACATATGGTTGGAGGCCATACGCTTGTCATGCCACCATCACAAGGAGCACTCTAGGGTAATTTCCTCTTCTCTACATGGCTTTCTAGACCATGAGATCTCACATAGGTCACTTGGTCAGCTCCCATTTGATTTCCCAATATAAAATGATTCAAAAGAACAAAAAAGGCACTAACAACTTGGACATCCCATGGTAACCCGAGGATCGTAATGAGCAAGGGTTCTCGATTTTCTTCTCGTCCATATGCCTCGAGTCCCGAAAATTCTACTCCTTCTACCATGGTACCCCAAATAATGATGGGAACTCTGAGAAATAAGGTCTGCTCAAGAGCCAACCTGCTCTGATACCATTTTTGTCACGAACCAACCCAGTTCAACCTTGAACCAGTCACCCGACCAGATTTGGGAAAATTCCCAAGAGGTGTTCCCAATCCTCTCGGGTTGGCCACAAGCACCAAGTCATCAATAGAGAGCAAGTGGGAATGATTTCACCCAATGAAATTAAACCAAGAAGCATAAATAAAATACAACAATGCTAAATAAATAAAAACACAAAAGAGAAAGAATAGCCAATAACACATACTAACCTGACCACAACCAAAACACCTCATGACCTCGAGAGTCTCTCATCAACCCACAACCAAATCTCACCCACAGTGATAAATCTCAAGTCAAACCAGCAATAGAAACTAAAAATATGAAACCACTATATGCGTGAGAATTAAAACTCAGTAGGTGTGCCCAACAAACTATCCACAAAACACAACCCTTAAATAAAAAATTTACTAATTTCATGCTTGAACTAAATTATATAAAATATGGGTTTCCAAACACACTTACAGTTCCAAAACAAGTAACAATCCATTGACCATTTTAATTTAATTTTTTTTAATTTTTGGTGGGAGAAAATGTTTTACACTTTAAAAAACATTTCCATGACCAATTTAAAAAAACCCAAAATTTTAGTTGTTAGTCTAGAGGAAAACCACACACAACACAAAACACACAATAAGGGAAATAAGAAAGTTGCAAATGATGACCAATAACTAAACTAGGCCTCTCAATCAGCAGACACACACAAATAAGTACTAAAGAAAACATGGGTCAAACCTAGGAGCTCGTGAAAAATATTGAACATTCTATACGTGTGACTCATCCTGAATGCATGCCTACTCTCAATGATGTCATAAAACCCAAATTCTCGGTGTTTCCCTACCTGGACTAACCAAGGGGCCTAATCCCCTTGCAGGGAAAATTCCATACTAATGCCACTAGCCTGTGCATATTCTAAACTAGTGTGGTAGTCATTCTCAGAAGATTCACTTACTTTTCTAGGTTTCCATGTCAACATGTGTAATAAAAAGGGGCGGTTCAACAATGTCAATCAAGTAACCTGTCACGATGCACAAACATCACACACAACAACTCACATAATCTACATACATAATAAGATCACCCCTGAGTCATCTCAAATAATGTTTTTCAAAATAATATATTTTATAAAAGTGCCAAACAGGCCTGATAAAACCTTTAAAAGAAACACCACTTCTCAAGAGAAACCAAACCATTTTCTCACACGTCAGATGAAAACATTTACCAACAAACAAGAACCACACTTGAAAATATGTGAATTATGTTCAAATTCAAAAGAAGCATTCTTTTACTATTGTGTTTCAATTCATCAAGAAAATAATTGAAGTGTTGTGTATAAAATATAAATCTTTGTTTACATCATGAAATTATTCCAAAGTTAATTATCTAATATTATTTATCATTTATTGATAATCAATGAAATACCAAGAAATTAGTAAAATCTAAATTTAACAGTGAGTGCGGTGGGGGACCTACCTTGACTAGCAGTCCAAACAAGATAACATGACACACCTCGAGTAGGCGCACAAGCTCACGCAAGATGATGACCGTAGTATCATAGAATTATCTATCCAATGCGTGGCAACAAACAAACAACAACTAAAAATACATAACCACTAACTTAAAACAATCTATATGAACAAATGGTGCAAAAACCACCTCGATATACTTTCAAAACATAACTCTCACTATTTTTACTATTTAATAAACCACTTTAAAATTTATAATACAATTCCAAAGAGAAACTCATGGCTTTGCACACCCAAAACCAACTCAAAACACAATCTTTTGATCAAATTTATGCCAGTGATATACCAAAACAAAACAGGTGCCTCTTATATAATTCAATAAATAATTTAAACCATTTATAAAATATTTTTTTGAAATAACCATTACCATTTAAATTTAAAAATATATTTTCAAAGGAAAAGGAGCATTTGAATACTGGTTCATGAATATGTAAAACCAAAATGCTGGTTACAAAACACCGAACAAACCATAATAATTTTAAAAACTAATTTTAAACAAAACTAATTAATCGCATCACATACCAAAATAATTAATTATTATTTAATCAATGAAAAAAAATCAATCAAAAAATTTGAATTCTTCCAGGATAAAAGTGCAAAGGTATCCTACCTCAAATGTAGACAGACTGGTGCGAAGCCTCATTCGCACCACAACTACTCATGTGGGAAGATAAAAACAACCTAACACAACAAAAACAAACTCATTAAAATTATGATTTAACCCTAAAACAACATCCCTTATAGAAAAGTGAGAGAAACATCACCAAAGGGAGAGGGTGTCATGCAGGCAAGCAGAGGCCGTGCCAGAGGGTGTTGCACCAGTCAGCAGGGGGTGCGCTGGTGAGAGGATCGTGTGAGGTGAGGGCGGTGGCAGCCAGACAGGGGGGTGGAAAGAAGGAGGGGGATTTCGGGTCACAACGGAGATATCTGGAGAGGAGGGGTCGCAGGGTGTCTGCTGGAACAAGGGGAGGGGGTTAGGCGCAGGTATAGGGCAACCCAAGGTGGACGACAGGGACATGGGGCATGCTGTCGAAGGGTGTGTAGAAGGAAGAGGGGAGTGTGATGGGGAGTTGGGGTCATCAACGGTATAGGACATGAGGTGGGTGTGGAGCAGGGAGGCTTGCAGAGGTCTGGTCATTTGGAGAGAGGAGGGTCACGGGTTGGGGTCGATGCGTGCTGGGGTGAGGCTGGCTGGAGGTGTAGAGCGGATAGGGGAGGCCACAAAGGCTTGCGCTGGAGAGGTAAATGGAGGGGACAATGTCTTGTGCTAGAGAGGGTAGGGTGCAGGGGCCTACTCAAAATGAGGAAGGAGAAAATCCATGGGTGGCGGTACTACATGGGCCAAGCAAGAGGGAAAAAACTGGGGGGTGCTAGGGTTAAGGAAAAAAGAAAAAAAATAAACAAAAAATCAAATAAATAATAATAATAATAATAATAACTTTAATCTATAATAATAAAAACACTAATAAAAACACCTAATAATAATAAAAACAACTTTAATAATGATACAGAAATGATATAAATAATAACTTTAATAATAAAATATCTTTAATAAAAATATAATATTATTGTACATGAAAAGTTAATATTTTCATACTTTGGTGATTTATCTATTTAACTATGTTTTAATTTTTTAACTCATTCAATTAATTTTTGTTGGGATGATTCTAATACCAAAATTGTCCGGTACCCAGGCTGACCGCATAGCTTTCGCTAGCCATGTTGTGCCCGCACATCGGCCTAAAATAATAATAATAATAATAATAATATTATTATTATTAATATTAATAATAATAATAATAATAATAAAATAATTGGAAACCATAAATTTTTTTAAATCAGATAATAAATTACAAAATTTACCCATTTTAAATTTCCAAAGGAAGGTGGACTATGTTGTTTCCTAGGCAAAGCCACAGGGGTTTCCAAAATGCGCTCCACCGATGCGCCCAGTGACGTCAACTCAAAAACGCGCATTTTTTGATGAAACACAAAAATATTTTTCTGGATTTTACCCAAACCTCAACAAAAAATTTCAAAAACCAAATAAAATAATAAAATAAATTCATTAGATAGGTCGGGGCATGACATGTACATCAGCATACCACTCCCAACTCTCATCCTGTACTCGTATGTGCTTCTATAGCACCCATATGAGAGGGACAGACTTGCCTCAAAGAGCTTTAATGCTTCGCTCAATAATGCATACTAGATATTCCTCAAAAGTATCATTGACATCTCACTCAATTTTTTTGAGATCAAAGGCATGAGATGGGTCAGCATGGTATTAGAGCAGCTGTGAGACATGAAAAACATCATGCATGGAACGATACCTATGAGGTAGTAGCAACTGATAATCTACCAGCCCAACTCTCTCTATAATCTCGAACAACTCAACGTACTAAGAAAATAACTTTCCCTACTTTCTTAACCATCTATGCCCTAGCCTGGGCGATTTCCAAAAAAAACATGATCCCCAACCTTGAAATCAAGAGGTTGTCGACAAGTATCGGCATAAGATTTCTGTCAAGACTGAGAAATAGTCATATGCTTCCATATTAGCTGGACCGATTCTGAAGTCTCCTGAACGAGATAAGGTCCTAGTAGGGCTACCTCACCTACCTCTTGCCAGCACAAGGGTGAATGGCATGGCCTACCATATAAGGCCTCAAAAGGAGCCATCTGAATTGTCACCTGAAAACTATTATTATAAGAAAACTTGATGAGAGTGGTTTTCTTCTCCCAAGAACCACCAAAATTAAGGACTCATGCTCGGAGAATATCCTCTAAAATTGGTATTGTCTATTTCGATTTTCCATCGGTCTGAGGGTGAAAAGATGTGCTTAGCAGAACATGAGTTCCCATAGATTTCTGCAAACCCTTTCAGAACTGTGAAGTAAAACAAGCATCCCTATCTAAAACAATAATATGTGGAACCCCGTGTAGTCATAAGATCTCATGGAAAAATATTATTACCAATTCATTAACTAAAAATGCATCCCAAATATGAATGGATTGGGATGTTCTCATTAGTTATTCAATGACTACCAAGATAGCATCACTACCCCTCAACGACCTAGGTAATCCACTACGAAATCAATAGAAACATCTTCTCATTTCCATTCCAGGACTGGAAGTGGCTGTAACAATCCGGTAGGTATCTGGTGCTCCACTTTCACCTACTGACAGGTGGAAAACCTAGCGATGAAGCATGTAGTCTGACGTTTCATCCCTGGCCACCAATACTTGCATCTCATATCTCAATACATCTTTGAGATTCCTGGATGAACTATCCACTAGGAAGAATGGGACTCTTTCATCAACTCCCCTATCACATCTACAGGAACCCAGAAACATCCACATAGATGCTGGACGTTGTATCTATCCACATACCAATATGAAGTTGTGTTATCTCATGATATACTCTCACATAGAACCAAACCTTCTAGATCTAAAAATTGACTACTATTCACCATATCAAGGAGGGAAGAGGTAACTATTAAGGGTGAAAGGTAATACTTCTCATGACTATCATGAAACTATAGATGAATTTCAAAAAATAGGTACATTAACATCCATTCATCACTGGCTTCCTGTATGTCCTGCATTTGAGTTTTCCAACTCAGTGCATTAACAACCACATTTCCCTTTCCAGGCGTATAGGCAAGATCAAAATCAAAGTATTGTAGATATTCAACCCATATTTGTTTTTAGAGGTTCAATTCATGCTATGAAATGATATAATTGATGCTATTGTGATCTTTATACACCAAAAAGTGCTCACCCAATAGATAATGTCTCTAGCAACGTAAGGCATGGACAACTGCTGCTAGCTCGAGGTCGTGTGTTGGGTAATTTATCTCATGAGGCCTCAACTGTTAAGATCCTTACTCAATGACTTTGTCTTCCTCAATTAACACTACTCCTTGGAAAATTCCCAATGCATCGCATAAGACGATATAACCCTTAGCTAGTTTTGGAAGAATCAGAATTGGTGCCGAGACAAGCTTGCCTTTCAGCTCCTGAAAGGATTTCTCACAAGCTTCTAACCATGTGAACTTGACACCCTTCTTTGTAAGAACAGTAAGAGGTGTCACAAGATGAGAAAAGTCTAATATTAAATTCCTATAATATCCAATGATCCCTAGGAAACTCTGGATATCAAACACATTTTTAAGCTGCTCCTAGGAAACTACAACACTAACATTTTTATGGTCAATATATACTTCTAATTCTAAAATAATATGACCCATGAAGTGGACCATATCGATCCAGAAGTTTCATTTATAAATCTTGGCATAAAGCTGATGCTCTGTCATTATACTCAGAACGTTCTCAAGTTGTTTGGTATGGTCATTATGAGTGTGTGAATACAACAAGATATCCTCCACATAGATAATGCCAAAAGAGTACAAATAGTGATGGAAAACCCTATTCATCAAAGCCATGAAAATGGAAGGTGAGTTTGTAAGACCGAATGGCATAACAATAGACACATACAGACCATACCTTCTACCGAAAGTTGTATGAGGTATGTCTGATGGTTTGACTCACACCTAATGATAACCTGATCTCAGGACCATCTTATAGAACACCTCTTCTCCTCAAAGATGGTCAAAGAGATCATTTATTCAAGGAAGTGGATAAAAATTCTTGACCATAATCTAGTTCAACCATATGTAATCCATGCATAAACAGAGAGTTCCATTCACCTTCCAAGTGAATGGCACAGGTGAACCCCAAGAGGGTGTACTTGGACGAATAATGAATTTGGCCTCTAAGTCCTTTATCAATCACTTGATCTCATGAATCTCAATAGGTTCCATCCTATACGGAGTAATAGACATTGGATCTTCTCATGGAATAAGATCTATTATAAAATATACCACTCTCTTAGGAGGTATGCTAGAAAATTCATCAGTAAAAAATCCATGAAACGATAAGCTACTAGAGGAAAATCAGCTTGAAGAAAACCCTGATCCTCCATGAAAATATTTTCATTATGAGTGGTCACTTCACCTATCTGATGATGCTTCAGTATCACTCTCTCAGCCTGGACATCCTACTATCCTTTGGAAGGACAACTTTTAACTTATGGTGATGTAAAAGAAACCCTACGATGATAAAAAACTATAAAGGTGTGATAGTGAACTAACAAGTTCGTCCTGAGAATGACATAGAATCTTATCATCTCAATAACAATGATATTCTACAAGAAAGGTTAACTGCCTACCTCAAGGGGACAGTCACATCACTGGCATATGCCCTCCACCCGTATTCCCAATGGTGTATCGAAGATCATTACACTATAATGATATTGTATCTCTAGTATGAGACTTTCCAAAATATATATAGAAATAAAATATTTTGAAGCACCTGTATCAAACAAAGTAGAGACAATAGTGGAGGCTACTAGAAGAGTACCTTGTACTGTAGATGGTCCTAAAGCATGATCCCTGGGTATCAGTTGTAAAGTATGAAACAAACCTGATCCACAACCCCAGTGCAACTGATGGACTACCATGATCATGACTACTATGTTGGCATGACTGGTGATCAGGGATCTGACTACCATTTCCATGACCTCCTCCTCCTCCAGACCTATTGGTGCTACTCCAAATCCCCACCTGACACGGTGCAAAATAACTCTCTCTTGAAGGTGGAGCTGAATCCGAACCCATTCCACTCGAAGCTGGTGGAAAGGTCCTACAAAAGCACTAAAGATGTCCCATACAACCGCAAGTCTGGCACTCCATAGGGTCTCTATCATAGTGGGGCATCTTTTAACCTGGTTTTTCCACACTGAAGACACACTACACAGCTATAAAACTGGACACTCTGGTTTCCACTTCCCTAATGAAAAACCTCAAGGGAATGTTTATAGCCACCAGAAGAACTACTGGCCTGACGCAACACTGATCCTTTAAACCCAATACTCTAGAAATCCCTCAGGTTATTCTCAATGATAAGGTCCTGATCAACTATTGTAGAGAAGGTAGGAAGGGGAAATAATCTCACTTGAGTTTGGATGGCGTACTGAATCCCATCTTCAAAATGTCTAGCACGTGAAATCTCATCAATGACTAGAAGCAGTGAAAAGAATTCTAAATCAGTGAAACATGATGAATATTCGATAACTGATGTAGAACCCTGGTCGAGATGCATGAAATCTCTGGATCAGTCACCTATTTATCACTAGGGAAATTACTGATCATAGAAGGGAGACTGAAAGTCAATCCATAACATTCTCTGATGATGCCAACATGGGTAACGACATCCCACCAATGCTTGGCTGAATCGTGAATCATATATGTATCAAGATTGAATCTCCACTATAGAGGTGTTTCCAAATGCTCAAATATAGACATAATGTACTATATCTAAGACTCAGCAGCCTGAGAACCGCCATCCCCTGAAAAAGTAGGAGAATGTTGCTGGAGGATCGTGTGGGTTAGATCAGCCATCATAGGTGAAACCCATGGAGAACCAATCATGGACTACATCATACGTATGAAACTGTCATGGACTTTGGAATCAGTTCCTAGATTAGGTAAAATAGGATGTTCCTCAAGTGTCACTCCTAGAAGTAATACTGGAAGCTCAGGGCCCACCTAGTCTATAGCATGGTCATCACCACCTTCCTGAAGAACGACACAAGGATTTCATGGTGGGAATGGTCTACAAATGCCAAGAACACACCTCAGAATAAGAATATAAGAAAAAGATTGAAACTCTAGTAGAAAAATATCATAATAAAATTCACTACTCAAGGCATACTACCCAAATTATCCGCTTAGATGTTCAGGTATCTGTAAGTGATCAAGTATAAGTTTTGTGTCATTTTGTAGTAAATTTCCAGGTTCACTCCTTTACCTTTCATAAACATGACAAGAAGGGATAAGGATATGAAACCAATTCATTTTTTATTCCAAGATTCACTTTATAATGGATATCTATTTTTGATGAATCATTGCCCATACACCTATCACTAGAAACGACACCCAATTATTTATAGAATAATATCTCGACTCGTTAAATTACACATCCCAACCCATGAGGGCCCATAAACCTCATGAATTTAGATAGTTAATCACTCAATAAAAGGAAAATTAATAAAAGTACAAGAAAGTATCACAACATCACTCATCAATTATAGGCATATCAAGCAATGTAAAGCAGTGAAATGCACTATATAACATTGAAATATACATGACATGTGAATTGTAGGAGCCAATTATGATGCATGTAGAAATACTCCCTGACCTCATATCATCGGGATAAGGATGAAATAAATTCTCAAAAGAGTAATAATATAAAACACCACACAACACGTGCATCACCCAATGGTGAAATAGTATCAACTTTAATTGGAAAAATCATAACAACAATTCAATTTTGGGTCACATGGATTTTACCTCGAACATGGGTTTGGGATGCCCAAGTATCAGTTATGAACAAGTCTCAAGTTTTCTTATTCCCTAATATATTGTCTCCAAATAGTAAATCGAGAAAATAAACCACCTCTAATACCACTTTGTGACGACCTAGACCCGGATTCCACTTAACAGGTTCCCCGAGCCCAGTGGGCCACATGGCCTCAAGAGCATCTTCCTAAACACCAGAGGCTTCCGACTAGTAGTGAGGTCCTAAGGTTTTTCCATGGGAAGACTATTGTAATGCCTTGACCCCAGTTACCTAGATTCGGTGCATTATTACGTAAAATTGGTATGATCACAAGGGATCAAATCCCAAAAGACAGATCAGTTTAGTAGCCTTGGAAATACTAGACACATACACATGTTTTACATTACATGGTAAAATTAAAAACAACAAAAACATTGTCTCCTTTGAACAAATTTATATCACTTAGACTATCCCTATAGGTCAATCATTATATAATTCTTCTCATCCTGGGAAAAATAAGACATAGAACGGGGTGAGCTCAGGTGCTCAGTAAGGATAACAATATAGCGAAAACTTTCATAAATAAGCATAAACATATAAGGTGACGTATATAAATAAAACACAGGCCTTTTAAACATAAACTTCATCATAATATGGAAAAGTTAAATCAAATAATTCCATTTACTTATTCACGTGGATATTATACCAGTCGAATAATCACATGTAATATCAATAGCCAATTTCATAATGATAAAATGGAAAATGCCGAACATCATAACCACATAGTCAAGGCTGCGAGCGAAGACTAAAAAAAAGATTTTTTTCAAGGCCTTATTACAAGACACTAGTTTGTCTCATTAGATACCTACCGATGCATCGAGGAGCCATAGCAGGCTCCACCTGTCACTTACTAATTCCAATTCATTACTCATATAAAAAGTTTGAAACATAACACAAACATTTGTCTTAAAAAGAGTATACTAAATGTTAATACTTTAACCATATTCCATGAATGGTATAAAAATAACACATCCAAATTCAAAAATATCAAAAAACCATCAATAAAATATTGAATATTGTATTATAATTAATCAACGTTAAACAAGTGTAAAATCAATCAAAGGATATTGACATAGATGAAATCAAAACTATTTTATAGAAATATCTCTTTCTATTTTGAAATATTTTAATAGTCTTGTATTTTTAAATGAAAAAATTTATTTTATAAATATTATTATTATATTGTAATGTAATAGTTGAAGGTGTTATAATGGCAGAAAATAGTTGCACCTGCCGTATAAGTTAAAATACATTTTTTCCTTAATTTTGTCAAAAAGGTCATAAAGGACCTTGTTTGGAAAATGATGGAAAGATTCCATTTTAAACATCTTATAAAAAGTAAAAAAGGGTATAAATGAATTTAAACCATAGTCTAGAAAATATTAATTTTTTTTTTCTGAAATAAATTTTTAAGAAACACATATGTGGATGATAAATAGGTCCCAGTTGATACTCACATATAAACAACCTCAGATAATAAAGAGATTGTAGAATTAACCCTTACCTTGTAGTTTTACTTGGTCAAGGGTACGTTAACCTCTTATATAATAGTTAAATTATTTTTATTAAATTATACAAGAACCACATTCATAAATATGATATCATATATGATCCTCTAATATTTCTTTGTTAGTAATATTTCAATAGTATCATTGTTTCGGGTGTTAACTGATTCATTTTCCATTATATGTTTTGTTTCGTAAGATATGATTGATATGGATAGGATATATTTGTTTCATATACCAATTGATATTAGGTTCTTATACATTATTTTGAGTCATCAAATAAAAATTATTCTTTAATGGTTACGATGGGGAAATAAATCTTATCATGATCGTGGAGACTGTAATTCGTACGTGCGCACAAGAAACAATATCATTCTATTGATTCTAAAATATTATTTAATTAGATGTTATATCATATAAACAGAATCAATAACATGTTATATTTATTATATACATCATTTATACTCATTATTATACCAATCCAAATAATGAAGTGTTTTAATAACAAACTACACCACGACATGGAGACGGTAAGTCGTACGTACACACGTATGGTGACTTGTCATTCATAGGATGGATAGAATAATAAATACGGTTGTACCATATTTATAATACCATCATAGTATTTATACGGTACTAGAGTAATTATTTTGGTATGGAAACAACAAATAAAGAGGAAGTGGAAGAAGAAAAGAACATTGAAATAGGTGGTGAAATTATTACCTCTTCATCCGGTGTTTCCTTTTGAGTTCTTCAAAATGGCTCCATAGGATGGATTTTTAATCAAAGTAATTCATATAGGTATAAGTGAAGGTAGTTGGGAGGTTATTTTAGTAGGTGTTTTCCAATATATATGGCTTTAGAGGTGTGATTTTGAGATAAGGGGAAGTAACCCTTTTATAAGAGAGGTGAGGGTCACTTTAGGAAAATCTTGAGATATTATTTTATTATATAAACATATTCGGTTTATAATGGCTCCAAAAAGATTTATTTCTTGTATTAGGTGATTATGGGTCAAAAAACTCTTAACAAATAGGTTTTAGATAGGTTTAGATCACCATATTGACCTTATCTTTTAGATTTAACTCTAACTTAAATAGTTTAACTTTTATCATGTATACTTGAATTATTATAATAAATGGTCAATAAACATACTATAAAAAGTCATGTGAACCCCAAGTGGTTCAGTATTGATATATATAGCCTTCTCTATGTCCTTTTACCAAATCTTATATTTTCAGGAATATTATATCAATTAATTTTGTAGTATTTGTTTTAAAAACTCATTTATGGTAATTTTGACACTATTGAGTATTTTATTTTTTCTAAAGTCCTTAAAATATTATTAAATCAAAAATAAATCCTTTAATAAACCCTAACATGTACTATTCACCTATAAAATTCGTGGAATTAATTAAAATTATCAATTTACATTTATTTGGATCTTTATAATATCAATTATTTTAATCATCCATTAATAAGGTAATTACTACATCATCATTGTGTCATAAATAAATTTAAATATTTAATGTCTAAAAATTATAAATAAAATAAAATTATGTATAAAATATTTTTATATTTCTAATTAATATTTATATTCAAATTTATCTTATGTGTAACCTTATATAAAAAATTTTTTAGTTATGAAAATTTGAACTTAGCACTTCTAACTCTTCTTTAAATAAAATAATAATAAATATCCTAATCTAATAAAAGTGGACCCAAAGGATCATAATTTTTTTCAAAGGTTTTATTTGGTCTAAATACATTTATCCAATAGAATTATGACATGTGTTAGGGGTATTATAATATCATTTGCTACATTTAATTACCCCATTTACTTTTAACTGTGGTAAATAAAAATCCAAAGTTAGTATTCACCAAAAATTATTTTATCTTATTAAACCACATTTTAATTACTGATTTCAATAGTGTATCTCATATTTTTCAAATTCAATTCCTAGAAGTGGTAAAATTTCCTTTTTATGCAAACTTGGAAATGCTCCTTGAATGTGGGTAAAAGACGGTAAAAATTTCAATAAAAATTTAAATATCTAATATTATTATAAAATGACTATAATGAACTAAATTGAACATATATAGTTATTATGAATTTATTTTTATCTAAAATAAATTTAAATAAAATAATTAATTATTTAAATAAAAAGTCGGTTTTAAACAATAATGCAGTGTTTTTCACTAATCATCAAAAATTGAAAGTTTTCAGAAACATACCAAAAATTAACCCATAGCTAATTTTATATTCCTAATCCAAAAATTAATTCAATTTTGAAAAATAAAATTTATTGAATTTCAAAAAGTGGGTATTACTATTCATAACAGCTAGTTTTGTTGGTCTTGGTGTGTTAGAACTCAAAGTTGCATACAACGCAAGCTATTGTATTATTCTAAGAGAAGTGTACCGTAGAAGATTGGGGTGTTAAATTCTTCCCTCCTTCATATAATTTCTTCCTAAAATTTTATATAACACTATGTTAAAAAAAATATCCAGGTGGTTCTTCATCATAAGTTCCTTGGGTTCCCACGTTGCCTCTTCCATCTTACGGTTTCTCCATAGAACTTTCACTAGACGAGTTATCCGGTTTCTCAACACTTGTTCGCTGGTATCAAGAATTCTGATAGTCTCTCCACTCATGTATTGTAAGAGGTTTCATGACTCCTCTAGGATGTTTTCTTCTAGCCTTTACCTGTAGATAAACCATACATCTTGGTACATAATCAGCAATCTCCCTTTTCTTGTTGTCCCACCAAAAATGTTCCTTCAAATATCTATAAATATTAATGCTACCTGGGTGTATAGTGAAATTAAAGCTATGAGAATTATCCAAAAATTCCATTTTTAGATCAGGTATGTCAGGAACACAATGTCTCTTCCCAAATTTCAAAATTTCATCTTCATATATGAAGTCGATCTATCTTCCATCATTCACAGATTTAATATTCTTTTGAAACTCCTCATTGTCAGTCTAAGAACTTTTTATCCTTTCTAGTAAAATGATTTGGAAACCATTTGAAAAAGTATTGATGTTTCACCTTCCATTATTATTCCTATATCCATCTTTACAAGATCCATGAACATAGGATACCTTTCGACTCTCATCTGGTCCAAAAATCCATGATCCTTTCTACTCAAAGCATCTGCCACCATATTTTCCTTCCACAGTTGGTAATGTATAGTGTAATCGTAGTCCTGGAGTGGCTCAAGCCATTATCTTTGCCTCGTGTTGAGTTATTTTTGTGAGAAAATATACTTTAAAATCTTATGATCGGTATATATCTCAAAATTTTTACCATAGAGATAGTGTATCCAAATCATCAATGTAAATATTATAGTTGTTAACTCAAGATCATGAGTGGGATAGTTTTGTTCCTGAATTTTTTACTGTCATGATGCATATGCAATAACTCTATCATTCCTCATAAGGACACAACCAACTACTTTCTTTAATGCATCACTATAAATAACAAACCCATCATTCCCCGATGGTAGAGTCAATATAGAATCATTGTCTAATCTTCTCTTTAGTTCTTTAAAACATTATTAACACTCTTTTGTCTATAAAAATTAAACCCCTTTATGTGTGAGCTTGGTTAATGGGTTTCCCAATCAGGAAAAATAATGGACGATGAACCAATAATAACATGTTAAACCAATAAATCTACATAACTTAGTTATACTTGTCAGTGCTGACCATTCTAGGATTGCCTTGTTCTTTGAAGGATCAACAGAGATTCCATCATTAGAGAAAATATGGCCAAGAAAAGAAATATCCTGAAGCCAGAATTCAGACTTTCTAAAATTCCCATATAATTCATTTCTTTTGAGAGTTTTCAGAATAGTTAGCAAGTGATTTTCATGATCTTCATAGATTTTTTAGTAAACTAAGATATCATAAATAAATACCACTACAAAGTCATCAAGATATTCTTTGAAAAATATATTCATTAGATCCATGAAAATAGAGGGTGAATTCGTTAGTCCAAAAGGCATTACTATAAACTCATAAAGCCCATACCTGGTTCAAAATTCTATTTTTGGAATTTCTTCCTTCTTCACACACAACTGATGATGTCCATATCAAAGGTTAATTTTAGAAAAATATTACACTCCTTGAAGTTGGTCGAATAAATCATCCATGAGAAGTAGGGGATACTTGTTCATTTTTGTTATAAAAATGATCTCCTTGTAGTCAATTCATAACCTCATAGATCCTTATTTATTCAAAACAAAAAGTACAGTGGATCCATAAGGAGAAAAAATAGGGTGAATAAATCCCTTTTTACTCAATTTTTATAGTTGTTTCTTTATTTCCACTAATTCCATAGTGGTCATTCTATAAAGGGGTCTTCGATATGGGCCTTGAATTAGTAATTAAATCAATGGAAAAATCAATTTATTGTTCTGGCGGATGTTTAGGTAAATCCTATGGAAACACATCAACATATTGTTGCACAGAAGGTATGTCCTCTATTTGAAAATTCCTTTCCTCACCCATAGTTATTTCATTATCTTCTTCCCCAATAATTGATTTTAGTAGAGCTACTGCGGGTGGATCTAGATAATAATCTGGTGGTAACGTTTACGCTATATCACCATCGAAAATTGTAACCTCTTTCTTCTAACAACAGATTTTCATATCATGGTATGAATTCCAATCCATTCTGATGATTATATCAAATTAAATCAAGGGTATGAAGATATGATCAGTAGATAAAGAACATTTATATTCCCTAATGGGAACTAATTCACAAAACATTTTTAGAATGATACTTCCCTTAGGAGTTTTTACTGACAACTCCCTTGTTAAATAAAATGGGAAATATCTAATTTTCTTAACAAACTGGGAAGATATGAAACAATGCATGATCCAGAATCCAATAAAGCATTAACAAAACTTGAGGAAACCATTAAATTACCTACCACCACATCTTTTGGAGCTTCAACATCAGTAGTAGTGATCACATAAGCTTGGTCTTTCTCCCTTGTCCTTTTTCGATGTATGTTTCCTTAGCACTTAAAACATTCGTTTGAATAATGCCCCTTTTCTCTAAAATTATAGCATTCAACATTGATAGACTCTTTCTTTCTCTTGAAATCATGAGCTTGGTGGCCTTTTTCACCACACTTGTAAGTGACTCCCATTCCCTTCAGGAAAGTACCAGGGTTTTTCTTCTCACATTTACCACAGGATGGATATTCAACATTGCCTTCTTCCACTTATTTTCATTTCCAGAGTGTTCAACATATCTTTTCTTCTCTTTATTTTCTTTATATCCATAAGTCATAGAGAATTATTTTTTTTGTCTTGATAGAACATGAGACAATATCTTCGTATGATGAGAAGGATTGTGAGACTAATTCTTGAAAAAGAAATGGTTATAACCCATCAATGAATTTATCAATCTTACTCATTGGGTTATGTATATCATTTTCTTCATTCCTTGCTAACCTATTAAAGTTAGCCTCATAATTTGCGAAATTCTCATCCTCCTTTTTCCTTGGACTCAAAAATCGTCTTTCCATATTCACTCGATGGTCATGAGGAAAGTATTTTTTTAAGAATTTTTTTAAACTCCCTCCATTCCATATTTGATACTTATTAATCCTCCTTTGTGTTTTGAATTAATGACCACTATTGATCTGTATCTCCTGTGAGGCAATAAAGTGTCATGACAAATTTTTCCATTTCGCTACTCCCCAAATCTTGAAATATTTCCACTAAAGAACTTATCTGTTTCTTAGATACCAATGCATTTGTAGTCCCATTTAATGTTGTTGGTTTTTTCCTCATGAAGCGGTCTATCATTGATCCTCCATGTTATATATTAGGGTCCTCCATACGGGTAAGGTTATTATTCATAACCTGAGTGAGTGGTCCTAGTATGGTGATAAGTTGATCAGAAAAAGTTGCATCACCAACTCCGCTATAATTATCTTGAGTAGGGTGGAAATACCTACATGGATTATGTGCATTGATACAGTTCCCATTCCTTCCACTACATTCCATTTTTAAACAATGGCATACACTAGATTAGTTTATGAATCGTAATAAAAAATTCCAAACTTGTAAAACACTTAGCATAAATTAATCCGTTTAAGGATATAATCCATCATCATAAAAATGTTTTCTTTGAGAAGTTATATACTCATAAATCCTTCATAATAGTTTTTGATGAAATTGTGAATTATCCTAAGCATATCCCCCGGGAGTGTCGTAACCAATAGTGCAACAAGGCCCATTGTCGTGTACCAATATACCCCGGGTAACGCCCGAAACTCATTGTTGGAGTTTTCACTCTTAGGTACATTTGTTCCAGAGCTGCCTCTACTTTCTCATATCTAGATAGGTATTTATTGATTGGAAAACTCAAAAAATCTCTACATTAAAAAAAATTCAAGGACGTTCTTCTATACTAGTCCTCAAAATCAATATTAGGTTAATGTTCTCTAATCAATGTTTTTCTAAATTTAGCTTATAAGGTTTGTAATAAAATTCCTATGATACCAGCTATAACTCCCCGACCCCAGTTACCTAGATTCGGTGCATTATTACATAACATTTCCATGATAAAAAGAGATAAAATCCCATAAGACTGATCGGTTTAGTAGCCTTGGAAGTACTAGACATATACATAAGTTTTACATTGCATTATAAAATGAAAACCAAGAACAAAATTGTATCCTTTGAACAAATTCATATCCATTAGACTATCCCTGCAGGTCAGTCATAATATAATTCTTCGTATCCTGGGAAAAATAAAACATAGAAAGGGGGTGAGCTCAAGTTCTCAGTAAGGATAACAATATAGTGTAAACTTTAAAAAATAAGAATAAACATTTAAGGCAATGTATAAGACTAAAAAAAAATAATTTTAAATATAAACTTCCTCAAAATATGGAAAAGATAAATAAAATAATTCTATTTACTTATTCACATGGATATTCTACTAGACGAATAATCACAAGTAATATCCATAGCCTATTTCATAATGATGGATTACATAATGTTGGACATCATAACCACATAGTCAAAGCCTCGTTCCAACACTACCAATAATATTTTGTCATGGCCATGTTCCAAGACCCTAGTTTGTCTCATGATACCAACCGATTCATCGAGGATCTATAGCAGGCTCCACCCATCACTTATTCAGTCCAATGCATTACACATACGAAAAAGGGTGAAACATAACATAAACATTCGTATTAAAATTAGCATAAAAAATGTTAATAATTTAACCATAAACCATAAATGGTATAAAAATAACAAATACACAATCCAAAATATCAAAAAACCTTCAACACAATATGGAATATTGTATCATAATAAATCAACTACAAACAAGTGTAAAATCCATCAAAGGATGTTGACATAGATGAAATCAACACTATTTGAGAGAAATATCTCTTTATATTTTGAAATCATTTAAAAGTCATGTAATTTTAATAGAAAAAATTTATTTTTAAAATATTCTTATAATCTTGTAAGGGAATCTTTGAAGGTGTTATAACGGCAGAAAATAGTCGCACCCACTGTATAAGTTAAAAAACATTCTTTCATTAATTTTGTCGAAAAGGTCATAAATGACCTTGTTTGAAAAATGACGGAAAGATTCCCTTATAAAAATATTATAAAAAGTCAAACAAGGGTATAAATTAATTTAACCCATAGTCTAGGAAGTAGTAAAAATTTTATGAAATACATTTTTAAGAAACATGAATATGGATGATAAAGAGGTCCTAGTAGATACTTATGTATAAACAACCTCGGATAATGCAGAGATTGAAGAATTAACCCTTACCATGTAATTTTCCTTGGTTGAGGGTATGTTAACCTATTTTAAAATAATAAAATCATTGTTATTAAATTATAAAAAACCATATACATAAATATTATATCATATATGATCTTCTAATATTTCTTTGTTAATAATATTTCAGTAGTATCATTATTCCATGTGTCAACTGATTCGTTTTAATTTATGTGTTTTCTTACATAAGATATGTTTGATATGGATAGGATATATTAGTTTTATATCTATAATGATATTAAGTTCTTTGAAATTAATTTTATTCATCAGATGAAAATTATTATTTAATGGTTGCGATGGGGAAATGAATCTTATCGCGTTCATGGGGACGGTAATCCGTATGTACGCCTGAGCGAAAGTATCATTATATTGATGGTGAAATCATATGTAATTGGATGGTATATCATATATAAAGAATCATAAACATGTTATATTTATTATTTAAATAAGTTATACTCATTATTATATCAATCCAAATAATGAAGTGTTTGAATTACAAACTACACCACGACGTGGAGACGGTAAGTCGTATGTACGCATGTTTGGTGACTTGTCATTAATAGGATGGATAGAATTATTAATATTGTCATAACATATTTATAATAACATAAAAGTAGGTATATTTTACTGGATTTATTATTTTGGTATGGAAACAATAAAGAAAAAGTAAGTCGAAGAGGAAAAGAACTTTGAAAGAGGTGGTGAAATTATTACCTCTTCTTCGGGTGTTTTTTTTGAGTTGATCAAAAGGGATACTTAGGTTGGATTTATGATCAAATTAAGGAAACTAGGTATAATTCAATGTAGTTTGGGGGATATTTGTGTAGGGTTTGGATGAGCCAAATGGATTTGGAGGTGTGATTTTGAGACAAGGGCAAGTACCCCTTTTATAAGAGAGGTGAAGGTCACTTTAGAAAAAACATGAAATAGTATTTTATTATACAATAATATTCAGTTTATAATGGATCGAAAATGATTTATTTCAAGGATAAAGTGGTTATGGGTCGAAAACCTCTCAAAAAATAGGTTTTAGACAGGTTTAGGTTTCCATATTAACCTTATATTTTATATTTAACTCTATGTTAAATAGTTTACCTTTTACCATGTATTGTTGAATTATTATAACAAATGGTTATATAAAGCGAACCCCAAATGGTTAATTATTTATATATATAACCTTATCTATGTTCTTTGTCCAAACCTTATATTTTTAGGAATATTATATCAATTAATAATATTGTATTTGTTTTAAAACCCATTTTTGTCAATTTTGACACTATTTGGTATTTGATTTTTGTTAAAGTACAAACAACATTATTACTTCAAAAAAATCATTCAATCAACCCTAAAATATCATATTAACCTATAGAATTCTTTTAATTCAATAAAAGTCTCAATTTTCATTTATTTGGATATTCATAATATCAATTATACAAATCTTTCATTAATAAGGTAATTACTATATCATCATTATGTCATAAAAAAATTTATTTATTCAATGTCTAAAAATTATAAATAATATAAAATATTGTAGGAAATATTTTTATCTTTATAATGAATATTTATAGTCTAATTTATCTTATGTGTAACCCTATATTTAAAAAATATTAGTTATGAAAATTTAAATTTAACACTTTTAACTCTTCTTTAAATAAAATAATAATAAATGTCCTAGTCTAATCCAAGTTGACCCAAAGGATCATATTTTATTCATAAGATTGTTTTTGGTCGAAATACATATATCTAAAAGAATTAGGTCATGTGTTTGGGTAATTATAATATCATTTTTTACCTTTAATTACCCTATTTACTTTTAACCGAGGTAAATAAAAGTAAAAAATTACTATTCACCAAAAATTATTTTCATCATATTGAACCAAATTTTACTTATCGATGTCAACCGTGTCTCTTTTATTTTTTAAATTCAATTCATAGAAGTGTTAAAATTACGTTTTTATGCAAATTTGCAAATGCGCCTAGAAGGTGGGTAAAAGACGGAAAAATGTTCAATAAAATTATATATATATAATATTATTATATAAATACTCTAATGAGTTACATTGAACATATATAGGTATTATGTATCTATTTTTACCGAAAATAAATCTAAATAAAATAATTAATTATTTAAATAAAAAGTCGTTTTTAAATAATAAAGCTGTGTTTTTCTCTATTCATCAAAAATTGAAATTTTTCAGAAAAATACAAAAAATTCACCCTAATATAATTTTGATATTCTGAATCAAAAGATGAAGACCATTTTGAAAAATAAAATTTATAAAATTTCAAAAAGTGGGTATTACTATTCCTAAAAGCTAGTTTGGTTGGTTGTGGCATGTTAGAACTTGAAGTTGCGTTCAACGCAAGCTATTGTAATATTCAAAGAGAATAATATCGTGGAAGCATGGGGTATTACAACTATTCCCTCATTAGTAGAGTGCAGCACAAAAGAAGGATTATAAATGAATAATAAATGTTCTAATCAATATTAATAATAGAAACAATATAAACAACTGATGAAATAGATAAATGAGATTAATAATAACTGTATAAACTAAGACAATAATGATGTAATGTCATGTCACTATGAAACAAGAAAGCATGGATACAAGATTTAATACTTAATATTTTCCACAATTAAATGAAAACAAGACTACTCCAAGCATCCCAAGATCCAACTCGGTCATTTCCTATCAAGCTCCATCCTATCAGGAAACAATTAAATGTTGGAAGATGAATAGTTCCATTTTTCAATACCTGCAACCATGTAATATACTCTAGGTACCAATCGGTGCTTGGAGAGGGTGTGATACAAATCTCAGTGGGACACCACCAATGGTGTCTATAACATCCTTCTCGTGTAATGGAATATAGTAGTGTGTAGGCTTGCATATATAAGTTAAAGCAAGCAGTACGATATATCTAAATAACCACGTACCTACTTTAGCCCTTGGCTAGTGTATGAACATGTAACCAGTTCATTAATTAAGAAATTACCATTTAACGTTAATAGGTCATGTGAGGCATAACCATCACTGACATCACCTTGGGATAATATAAGTAGTGAAGGTCCCATGACATGACAAAGAAATCTTAAAATGATATGCAGTGAGGGAGTTATAGGTTAATAACCAAGGTAGCATAAATCTCATGGACTGCTAACTCAGTAGTATATGAGTCTAGCTAAAGGGGTAAGAGTGTAATCCAAGGAGTATAATCCAAGGACTTCCACTATAAGGTTCCTACTGAGTCCTATGTTATCGACCAAGGTAAAATGGGGCTAAGCAAAGATAGGGATCCATTGGCTTTCACAATGGAACCTACAAGTCAATACTGGTTCTAAGGAGTGTATCTGAGGTATCCTATAATAATGAATGGTGCCCAATGGAAGAATACAGGGCATACATGGAATAGACAAGAACCTGAGTCTAGGTGGGTATCAAAATAAGAAGACTATATCCTTGAATCAGAATGGGGTTCCCGAGGCCCAAGGTATCCTCCTCTCCAAATCCACGACGAGATCAAGTCATTCCATTACTATTTGATATTTTAATCATGTAATAATTCATTTGGCACAATTCATGCCTTTTTTTAGTGTGTATAGGTCACATAGAGTTGAAACCATTTATTTTTTGGTCCAAGACTTGTCTTCCATTAGTGTGGATAGGCCAAGTTGCATTGCAACCATTTAATCAAGTCATAGTTATCCATTAAGGATTATTCAATTATTGAGGTTCACTCTACTACCTTCCATAAACATGGAAAGGGGTTCTACAGATATGTAACCATTATTCAATATATTTTTATTAAGTCCAAGTTATATACTTAGTATACTTTCCATTTCACTTTTCACTTTTAATAACCATTCGAAAGCACTTCCCTTAGACAGTTCAAGTGGTGAGCATACATGGTACATGCCTGCAAATCATTTTTTTCATATTTTCAGAAGCCGGTTTAAGGGGTTTCCGGTACCCATTACACCATTTTACCACATCCTTTTAACCACATCTCCACATACAGATGAAATACACATTTAAAATTTCAAAATCAAATCCACCGCCAGCCACCTCGAGCTTCGAACCAGCGTCATCTCCACGCACCCACGATCACTTCAAACCTGCCAACGAATCTCGCGACAGCGCTGACATGCCTCGCGCCGCGCACCGCACGTCAATCCCTCACTGCGCAACAGCCCGCACACAAAAAGAAAGCCACGCGACGACCCGAACACCGTCTCGCGCCACACTATCACCAGAACACAGGTGAGGTACACTGGATCCCGTCGTCGTCTTCAGTGGTAACCATCGTCGGCGTCCCCGGCGAGCTACACCGATATCAAAAAATCACCATCGGAGAAACATCCCGGCACCAGAACATCAATGTCTTCACCCAAATCACCAAGAGAACAGAGAAAATGCCTAAAACATTCACCCCCGTCTCGCAAAAAGGAATCAATCCCAAAAATTCCGCGATATACAGCAAAACCTCCACTCCAGTAACCATCACGAATAAAAAAAATCAAAGAGATTAAAAGAAATTCCACCAAAAACCAAATCAAGCCGCTCCAGAAACGGCACCACAGCATCACCCTGACTCGGAAAAACCCGCCGCCACCCGAACAACCGACCACATCAGACACAACAAGACCCCAACGAATTCACAGGAGAAGATAAGGAACCCACAAACCGTCGACAAATGAGTGCGACCCCCCAACACTGAAAAAGCTCACCATAGGGCAACTACAAGAAGCTGAGAACAACACCAGGAGCGCTCCGAAGAGTATGCCATCGACGCAGACCGTTCTTACACCCACAGATCTGAACCAGCAACCACTGAATCCCAAAGAGAACCTTTACAGAAAAAGGGAAGACCACAAACCCGCCAGACGCAATGACCGCGGAGAGCCTCCACATGCCCACCGAACGCGGGGGAAAACACCGTGTCTTCCGCAGTGAAGGAGCGGCGACGGTGAGAGGAAAAATACCTAGGTCCGGAGCCCCTTACGGGCACATACATGGTACATTCCATTATGAAATTCTCAGTAATAAAAATCCATTTATGATATGAGGAATCACCTATAATAAGGTCAATCAAAGTCACACCCGAATGGTGGCTTAAACGTACCAAAACACTACAAACCCAATTATGGAATAGCCTTCTACATGGGGCGGATTAAGTTGTGGGTGTAACCACTAAAAACTAATCACATAATTGGAAAGAGAATAATAATATGATTCGAACAAGTATAATCATGGAATGTAAATTTAAGAAATAGTTTCCAATGAAACTGGTATTCCCCACATGAACATTCCAAAAACAACAGACTTTAGTGATGAGTTATTGACCACCCACCTTAGGGTTGTATGACTCTCCGCCTCTGGTATCATCCCTTTATTTGTCTCGAATCAGAGTATATATAATAAAAGGTAAAAAAACACTCGCATGAAGATACCTCGGTCTAGAGAGAAAGAGAAGAAGAATGGATAAAGAGGACTCAAGTACTTAATGTTGTACATCCAACATTATGAACGGAAGATCGATTAGATTCCGGATGAAGGAGGTCTCTTGATACCTAGCTTAGGCCTTCAAAAAGCTCCAAATGCGTGAAAATAGAGGAAAATACCGATGGTTCTTAGATTAGGATGAAGGGGAAGGATTAAAAGATAATTAAGGGCATTTTGGAAATTTTACACAGGTTTTTAGCTTGTGCATATTTTTTCCACACGGTTTTTCAAACTTTGCACTGATCGTGCAAGAGGGTTCTTCCTGAAAAGTCTTCCTTTGTATGGTTTGATAAAACCGTGTGCCATCCATGCAAGATTACCTAAGAAAAAGGGATGTTCACATGGTTTGGCTTCATGAGCGTGTGCCAACCATGTGAGGTGCCACTATCCAAAAAAACACTATCCACACGATTTGAAAACTAGTGTGTAAATCTAGCATGGTTTACTCTAAACCATGCGCTGGGTCTGTTTTCCCCAAAAAGATGGGTTCCGGGCTCCAAACAAGAACCGAAGACCCTCGCAACCTTTACTAACTCATTAAGAATCCATATTAGGTCCAAAGTATAGATTTATACTGAAAAATAAAGGAAACATACCTGATTGAAAAAACAGATTCTTACAATAATATATAATAATTATATAAGGAGTCTAGTTTGGATAAATTATAGAGAAATTTTCATAGGGGTTTTAAAAATAATTTACTTATATATCTAGTCCTGAAATATAATTATAAAAACCATTATATTTTAGTACATGATTTATAACATAAGATTACACTTAATAGAACCAAGATGTTCATTAATTCTAGTGTATTTATGAATTAGGAACATTACATAAGAACTTGAAACATGAAATACCTCATCTTTATTGAAAACATCCTTACCATAGTCATAATATTCCATTGTTTTTAAAAATACAAGGGATAACCTAGGGGAATACAAAATAAAGGGGTGATATATAAATCACAGAAAGTGGATACACATGGAATAACATAAAATATGATAGAAAATAGTCATATAAATGGGGCATAAAAATAAAATGAATAATAAGTCATGATATATCATGATAATCATACCATGGGAAATGTGGAAACAACTTAAAACACTTCATCAAAAATATAGGTCAAGGATAACGTCCAAGACATCCTAATAGAAAAAGTCCAATAAAGGAATCAGGTTCACTTTATATACCAACATGACGTCTCCTGAGACTAAATATTACCCAATTCATTGGAGGGATTTATAATTTTGGGTGCACCCATCACATTCATTTCATTCTCATTCTTAAGTGTGCCACATGGATTATAAAACATTGAATAATTTATTAGTACACATATATTCCATGATCATGGAGTGTCAAATACATACATGTAAGTCCCCATGTTCAAGATTTATAAGTGTATAAAGCTGAAAACCAATGATAAGAAATGGGTATGGTATTCATTACACAATTGTTTTGTCATGGAAAATCAGGGTGAAAGTTTAGCTGCATAACGACATCAGATAAAAATTCATAAAATGGGTTTATGAGAGATAAAGAGGTCTATAATAATTTTGAAATAAAATAGGATTTAATAGGTACATATGAAGACATATCCCAACCTATGTAATTTAAAATAGAAACTATAAGATAGTAAAGAAACTTGAATCAAGAAGAAAAGGTGAGGATCCCTTACTTAAGTGTGTGGCTCAAAATTCTTTGGAGGAGCTTCTTGAGAGCTTGGGGGAACCTTGGAAAGACTCTAGAGACGTTAGGGAAGAGTAATTACATTATAAAATGAGTTTTAGTTAAGATAAAGTGGATCATTTGTGGGTTTATATAGTAAATGATTGGTAATTTATTTATTATTTCTAAGACTTAGGTTTTGGACTCTATATAATAAAAGAACCCAAACCAAAAACATTAACATGTTTTTTTACCATGGTTTCTAGAAAATGGGAGTTTTTTATTTATTTTTTAATTAAAATCTCCAAACATAAAAATATAATCCCGTTTATTATGGGGAGGTGAGTAATAATCTTAAACAAATTATTTTATAAGATTAAAATATATTAATAGTTTTGGAGGATTCATAGTATACTTATAAAATTAATAAAATCAAATTATAATATGATTATTTTAAATAGAAAACATATATTTGGTCATGTAAACCTTTTATAGTATTTTTTAAATCTCTTTGGGGTCATAATGATTCCATAATACACAAAGTACATTTATACGGTATTTAATTTTCATCTCATAATTCATCTATCTCATGAAACTATGATAAATTTACTATTGGATAATTTCTATGTTCTAATACCAAAAATAATATTAATTTTATCTAAATAATTTTATAAATATTTGAATTTTAAATTTTATAAATATTTTAATTTTAAATTTTAAATAATTTTTTTATTTATTATACAATGATGAGTTTTTTTACTATAATAGTTTTTGAACACTTATAAAAATTATATTTGCCTTCATAAAAAATATATGATAATTTATATTTAATAAAAATTATATAATTAAATTTTTTTATTAAAATAATATTTATTTTCAAAATATGATAATTCTTCAATATAAATTCCTTAATTGAATTTTAATGTTACCCAAAAAAACTATTTGTGTTTTATTGTATAAAAATAAAATTCATTTATAAAGTAACAATAATAAGATGAAAATGTATTTGTTATTCTCTAAAAAGTAATGTACATACTCATATTTCTAGGTTCTTGATACATATCTCTTTAATAAACCAAAAAACCCCTAAGAGTAAGGTGTGTGAGTGTGAGACTTTCATGGGGTGGTTCGGTGTACAAGGTTTGGTTCATGATCTCTATGAGAATGAAATTATCATGTAAACCATTTTGATCAATCTTATGTTTTTGGATATAAGAATGAATTGGTAAAGGTAAAATCCTAGTGATGTTATCTCTCTCAAAATCTTCCATAAATGGGCCTCATATGGTATGATCCTACTGGTTAAGGCCATCACTTCCTTTTTCTATGTCAATTGGATTTGTGAAAACCCTATATTTAAACTAATTAAGTGATCACAATTCAAAAACTATATTATCAATGGTAAATATTCTTAATGGTATTTAAAATAGAATATAATAAAAACTAATGGAGTTTGAGTTGTTTCTATAATAATATTATATAATAAGAAATTTTAATTAAGACAAAAAATGGGATTTTATTTATAAGAGTTTGGGGCGTTAAAATCTTCCCCCCTTAAGAAATTTCATCCTTGTAATTTTCATTTCTTGCACTAAAACTAATGAGGTTAACTTTACATCATCATCACTTTTGGTTCCCACGTTGCTTCTTCAATCATGTGGTTTCTCCACAACACTTTGACCAGGTGAATTGTATTATTTCATAGAACATTGTCACTATGATCTAAGATCTTCACTGGATGATCTCCGTAGGTACGGTAATTATCCAATGATACCACCTTTGGATTTTGTAATTATGAGGGGTCTTATATGTACTTTCTCAAGATAGATGCCTAGAATACATCATGTACTTGAGATAGGGTTAGGTTGGAGTGCTAGTTAATAGGACACCACTCAGATGTGATCAAGGATATCAAAGTGGGTGATGTATCATAGGATATGCTTTACCTTCTATAAAAATCATGTGTCTTTCCTATATGAATAAATATAGAGGAATACCATGTCTCTAACAACAAACTCTATGTATCATCGATGATTGTCATCATAGATTTTTTTCGACTCTGAGTAGCCTTGATTTTCTCTTGAATGGCCTTATCCTTTTCCACCATTTCCATAACCATTTTAGAACCTAGCAGGTTTCCTTACCCAACTTCATCCCATCATACATGTGTTCTCTACCTCTTCCCATAAAGGGCTTCAAATGGAGCCATTTGGATTCTTGAGTGGAAACTATTGTTGTAAGAGAACTTGAGTAGAGGTAGATGTTAGTGACATCCTCTTTTAAAGTCCATAGAACATGCTCCCAACATGTATTCTAGTGTCTAAATAGTCTAATTAGATTGGAAATCAGTTTGATGGTGATAGGTAGTACTAAATTTCAGCTCAGGTTTTAGAGCATGTTGGATACTTTTTCCAGAACGTAGAGGTGAATATAGGATTTCGATCTAATGTAATTGATAGTGGTACTACATGAATACTTACCAATTCTATGATGTATATCCATGAAATTTGATCTAGTGAGAATTCATCTTGAATTGTGATAAAGTGGGATGTCTTTGTAACACAATCCACAACAACTCATTTATCATTTTCTTCATAGATGTCTTAAAAATTCTGGTGACAACGTCCATGGTTATTTTTTCCCATTTACATGTTGGTATCAGTAATGGTTGCATCATTCCTTTATACTTATATCTTTCAGTATCTACATGATGATATACCATGCACTTTAATGTATATTCAGAAATATCATTCATCAAATTGTCCCACCAATATCTCTCTTGGATATCTTGATGAATCTCAGTGCTTCCTGGGTGAATGGATAAAGTTAAACTATGTGAATCATCCCAAAGATCCTTCATTAACTCAAGATTTCATGGAACACATAGTCATGAACCAAATATCACAACTCCTTCTTAATTAACATTTAACTCTAAGGATTTACATTTTCTTATTGTTTTTACTTTCTTCTAAATTCTTGTATCATCATTTTTATCATATTTTAACATCTCTAGAAGGGACGGTTGAGTAATCATTTGTGAAAGGATTGATGATGTTCATTACTTTATGATTCCCATTTCCATCCTTTTTAAATCTAAAAAGATTGTATCCATATTAATTCTCATCAATGATATAATTTATGGATCTTGTCTACTTATGGTGTCTTACACTTTATTTGCTTTTCTATGATGGTTATGGATTGAGTACTTATATTTCTTGATCATCTCTAAAAATATTTATTGGTACATATTCATATATTTCTATTTAAATATATAATTGATGATTTTTTGATCTATATATATTTCAAAATTCTCCCAAGTGAGATAATTCCACAATATTTTCAAAGTAAATATCACTACATCCAACACCATATCTTACATTGGGTAGTTCTATTCATGAAATTTCAACTGTATTGAATCATAGGCTATGAATTTTTCATTCTAAATCCATACACCTCTCAATCCCTTCTTCGACGAATCACTGAATACTATCAAAATTTCTCCACTTATGGGTAGTGTAAGCAAGGGCTAAGTGATAAACCTCATTTTTACATCAATGAATCTCTCTTAACATTCATAACTCCATGAAAACATGACTACCTTCCGTGTTATCTTGTTTAGAGGGTTTGACAATGAAAATAAATTTCCCACAAATCAATGATAATACCCAACTAATCCCAGGAGACTATGGATATTTTTCATAGATTTTGGCCTCATCCATTATTCAATTTATTCTATCTTTGAACGGTCTATAGATATCTCATTTCTTATGATTATATGACCCATGAATGTGACTTCCCTTCAATCAGAACTCACATTTTATGTAATTGGCATAAATTTTCTCCTTTCGCATGGTATTTAGCACAGTTCTAGGTTTCTCCTCATGCACCTCCTTAGTCTTGGATAATATTAGAATATCATCTATAAAGACTACCATAAATATTATAAGGTAATATCTAAATACTATATTCCTCAAGTGAATAAATATTTCTGGATGACTATTGAGTCTAAATGGAATTACTAAGAACTCATAGTGCCAGTACAATGTACAAAAAATAGTCTTGGGGATATCCTCCTTCATTAAGCTAACTTGGTAATATCCCGACCCCAGATCCACCTTGGAGAAGTATTGTGCTTCATGTAGCTAATCGAAAAATTAATCAATCTATATAATATGATACTTTTTCATTATCGTGATCTTGATGAGATCCTGATAATCAATGAAAAATAAACATCGACCCATCCTTCTTCTTGATGAATAGGATTAGTGCACCCCATGCTAAAGCACTTTTTTGTCTTAACCCTTTATCAAGATTATTAGTTTGTTTTTTATTCATCTCCAAAAGTTCCATAAAAACCATTCTATATAAATTATAGGATAATGGAAATTCCCCAGGTATAATCTTGATTTAAAATTCAACTTCTCAAATAGGAGGAAGTCCCAGAAATTACTTAGGAAATGGATTAGCGTATTCCATCACAATAGACAATTATTTGAGTACAATTCATTCCTTAGACTAAATCATTTGGGCAATATACTTTTTTTATAGGGAAATAATATCCATTTTGGAGATGTTTATGCTAAATAAGATTCTTCCTCCTCCTTACACTTGTATAAAATTGAGGATTGATTCGAAATATGGAGAGTGATTTCCTTCTCATGGAAATTTATATTAGCTCTATATAGAAAAAGACAAACCATACCAAAAATTACATCAAATTCCACCAAAGGGGGAATGAATAGGTTTTTTAGGGAATTAATCCAAAAAAATTGAATGGGTATTAGTTATATACTTATGATGAAATAATTACCCCATTTTTCATTTTCCCAGATGGTTCTACTTCCAAGATTGGTGGTGGTGTTTGAATAGTTCTAATAAACATTCTTGATATGAAGGAATGCGTAGAACCATAATAAAAAATTAAATTCTCTATTATTGAATGAATAACTAGTGTATCTTTCTCCAATTCATTATCGGGATCCTCCTTAGTGGTTGTAATGGAAAAAGATCTCCCTTGATATTGTGTAGGTTAGTGGTTATCTCCTAAAACCCTTGGATTAGGGAATTTATTAGTAAGGTTCCATGGTTCCTTTTAGTTGATGTAATGAATAATTAATTAAGGTTTGACTAGAGAAATACTTTCCACTATAACATTAGCAGTTTTCTCCTATCAGTAGTCATTATCTTTGTTTTCATCCTTCTCATAACCAAAGTATTACCATGTTCCCTAGAGGTAATTTATATGGTTCTTCATTTCACACCTTTGAAAGGTGGGATTTTGGAATTTCTTGGAACTATTAGCTTTCTCCATTTGACCACCAGAATTAAAATCCAATTTCCACTTCTTATCCTCGTGATACACTTTATATTCACCAATATCCTTTTCAATATTGAGGGCACATCATACAATTTCATCATAGATATCAAAGTCATGGATTGATAAGGAATTATATAGACTAGGTTTTATCACTAAAAAGAAGAGATACACCTTTAATTTAGGGGTAATCACAATTCCAAATGTGTATCATATAAGTCTTGTGAAATATTCTTCATACATACTGATAGATTTCTCATCATCTTAATTTAGGGTAAAGAAATCCCTTTCCATTTTTTATTATAGAGTGTGAGAAAAATATTTATCAAAAAAAATTCTCTAGAATTCCTTCCACCAAATCGCTTCGATCTACAATTTAGGATTTGTATTCTTGATCAATGTACACCACTAATCAGATTCTCCCTCCATATGATAAACAACCTGTATAACCTTCTCTTATTAAAAACATTGAAGGATTTAGAATATCTTATTAATGGAGTTGATACATTGTTCCATGATTAAGGGATCATATAATCTATTAAAATTCAGAGGCATTTTTCACATAAAGGACTCAATAACATCTTGTTATCTCTTATGGGGATTTGCACACACCTCTTGATTCAGTTTTCAATTCAAAACCAAATTCAATTGAGATATTATCTTCATAATGTCTTGGATTCTTTCTCCCATCGGGTTGGGCATCTCATTGGGGTAGTCATTACATTGCTTACCTCGTTGATTGTTTAATTTATTCCTCCTATTTCCAGTCATTGTCTAGAATAAAAAAAATTAGGTATGAGTATTTATAAACTATTAAACACATAAATGGAAATTCAATGACATTAAAGGGTTAATTTATTAATTACATTTATTTCCATAACTTATTAATTTCGAGGATTCAATCTATGTTATCCACGATCTATTTCCTAACATATATTCTTATGGTAATTGTTTTGTTCACATAATAATGGATCATAATAAGATTATGAATCTACTAAATATTATCCCTCATGAGTATCAAAAAAGGTGTATAGTAAGGCCCATTTTTGTGTACAAGGTTACATTGATTTAGGCCAAACACATCTTATCAGAGTTATTACCCCTAGGTATATCTATTCCAGAACCATGTCCACTTATAGTATCCAAGAAAGGATGTATTTTCTTGATAAGAAAATTAATATATACTTAAAAAAATTTAGTGATCTTTTCTTATACTTATTCATATCCCTAAGGGTTTTTTCTAGAGTTTTCGAATCCTAATCCAAAAAATAAATAAATTTTTCCTCTGATTCCAACTATAATGACCGTACTCTTTATTTAAAATTAATACATAATTTATTACATAAGATTTGAAATAATAAAACCTGAATGATTTAGAAGTATAGTGTATTCTTCAATTAGGTAGATTATATAAGAACTTAAAATAGGAGATACATAATCTTTATTTAAAACATCCTTAACATGATCATAATATTCCATGGATTTTAAAACTGTACAGGATAACCAGTGGCCATACATAAGAAAGGGGTGATATATAAATCACAGTAATGGAATAATAATATAATAAGGTAAAACATGATATAAAATAGGTATATAAATGGTGAAAAAAATAAAATTAATAATAACGTATGATATAGCATGATAATCATGTGATGAGAAATGTGGAAACAACATTAAAAACTGCATCATAATCCTAGGTCAAGGATAACTACCAAGATATCATGATGGAAAAATTCCCATAAAAGAATAAGGATCACCATATATACCAATATGATATCTCATGAGATGAAAAATTTCCCAATTAATTAGAGCACTATATATATTTGGGCATACCTGTCACATTCATTTCATTCTCATGATTAAGTGTGCAACATATATCATAAAACATGGAATCATTTATCATCACAATTTATTACAAGAACATGGAGTGTGGAATAAATACATGTAATTATCAATTAAAAGTGTTATATGGGTATTATTTGAACACCCTTGATAGTAAATGGTTAGGTTATTTTCTACAAAATTGTTTTGGCATGGAAAATCACAGTGAAATTTCAACATCATCACGACGTCATGTAAAAATTCATAAAATGGGATGATAAGAGTGAAATGGGTATCTCATAATTTTGAAATAAAATAATAAGTAATGAATAAATTTAAATACATATCCCAATATAATGAATTGGAAATATAAGACATTAGATAATAAGGAATCTTGAGTAAAGAAGAGAAGGTGAGAATCCCTTACTTAAGTGTGTGACTCCAAATACTTGGGGGAGCTTCTTGAGAGACTGGGGAAAATTTTCAGGACTCTATAGAGGGAAGGTAAGATTAATTATGTTCTCCAAAGTGTTTTGGGGATGATAAATGAGATATTTTGTGGGTTTATATAGGAAATGAGTGGGGATTTCTTTATTATTTCTCGAACATAGGTTTTGGACTCTATATAATAAAATAACCAAAACCACAAACCTTACCACAATTTTTGCCCATGGTTTCCACCAAATGGGAGTGTTATTAATTATTTCATAATTACAATAACCAAAATTATTAAAATAATACCCTAAATTACTTTTATGGGAGTCATACTCTTAATGAAATTAATTTAAAACCTCAAAATATTTTAATTGTATTAGAAGATTCATAATGGATTTATAAAGTTAATAAAATAAACATAAAATATCATTATTTTAATGGTAAACGATATATTTGGTCATGGATACCTTTTATGGTTTTTATTACATCATTTTTGTGTCATTATTATGACATAATACATAAAGTATATTTATACTATATTTAATGTTTTACCGAAAATTTGACTGTCTCAGAAAATTATGAAAAATTCACTATTGGATAATTTCTACATTTTTATTCTGAAAATAATATTAATTTTATATAAATAATTTTATAAATAATTGAATTTTAACTTTTTTAAAAAATAAATTTACCGAGAAATGATGGGTTTTTTGTTAATAATAGTTTTTAACCCTTATAAAAATTACATTTGTCTTCATAAAAATTATAAGATCATTTATATTTAATATAATTATTTACTAATTTTATTTTAATAAAAAATTATTTATTTTAAAAACACATTAATTCATCAAAATGAATTCTTTAATTGAATTTTAATGTTACTTAACAAATATTTTTTTATCAAAATAAAAAACATTTAGAAAATACTAATAATAAGATGAAAACGTATTCATTATTCTTTAGAAAATAATATACATACTCATATTTCTTGGCTCTTGAAACATATCCCTTAAATACACCAAAAAACTCTTAAAGAGTAAGGATTGCGACTATGAGACTTTCATGGGGTGATTCAGCGTACATGGTTTGAGTCGTGATCTTAATGAGCTTGAACTTCTCCTGTAAACAGTTTCACTCATGTTTCAGTTGTTGGATCCATTCTTGGTCTTAGTCAAATAATAATACTAGGGATTATATATCTCTCTTAATCATAGATAAATGGGATTCATAGTTTATAATCCTAACGATTGAGGTCATCACTTCCTTTATCTATGTCAATTGTATTGGTTAAAACCCTATATTTATACGTGTCATGTGATCATTGTTCAACGACTATATTATCAATGGTAATGATTCTTAACGGTATTTTAAATAGGATATAATTAAAATAAATGTCTACATGTGTTTTCTATATCTATATTATATAAAAACACATATTCAAAAAACAAAAGGGGGATTTTATTTATAACAGTTTGGGTTGTAACAATATTGATCCTTCTATACTTAGGATTGTGATATTATTTATGTGAGATTTAATTTTTACCTTATGGAAATGTTATAAAATAAAGATGCTTTTAGGCTAGGTTACTATACTTCTTATGACCAAAAACTAAACGATATTGAGGAGATTATAGGGGTAAGGAAAAAAGTAATATGTCTAAGATGAAACAAAAATATAGAGTGGTCTTGAAGGGTTGGTGAGAGGAACATTTTATAAGTTGTGAGAATGGAATTTTTTTTTGAAATTTTCAACTTAATATAAATGGAGAACATTTTTTACATATCCAAAATTTAAAAAATTAGAAGATAGTAGAGTGCTGAATTTTTTTTAGCTAGAAACAACTCAAACACTCAATTATAATTTTTTTAACATGTTAGGTCTTTTTCCTCTTTGTTTAACCCATTTTACCATTATGGCTTTTTCCGCGATAACTAATTTTTACCAAAGTAACTAATTATTTATGCCTAAAAATAAAATTTCCCAAATTAAATAATATTAACCTACAACATCAAAATATACAGTCTATTTTATCAGATAAATTATATATTTTTAATAAAAATTAATTTTAACATTAGCGCATGTAATGCATAAAACCCCATTTTTATAAAAAAAATATTATTATTATGTTTAAAAGTTATATATTAGATAAAATTATCAATATCTTTGATTTTATTGATAAAAAATTGTTAGATATAAAAAATAACTATGTGTCTTTAAAAAGAATACAAAACAGAATTTTACTGAAATAATATTTAATTAAAAGATAAGATCAAAAACATTTTCTGTTATTGAAAAATATTACATAAGTTCATAAAATATAAAACCTAAGTTTTATTAATTTATAATAGTATTAAAAAAATATTATTTTCCTTATTTAACACATATTTATTGTATTATAATGTTTTTATAAACTTATATCTCTTTATTATATAATTATTAAGTCATAAAATTTATAATTTTTGTAAAAACTATATTTTAACTATTTTCTTATTGACCAGTTATTTCATAAAAATACAAAAGAATTATTCTAACATAAGTTTTTTTATAAATATAAGAATAAATTTAATTTATTGAAATTAAAATTGTAATATTTTAGAATTTAACTTTTGAATAGAACTATAATTAAAACTCATTTCATTGGAAAATAACTTTTAAATTTTTTAACAATTCTCATTCTTACTTCTTATGAAATAATAATTTGATTGGTGTTAAGAAATTATTCATATAAAAATTATATCATATCTATTATATATTTTGTCTCATAAAATAAAATAGAATAAAAATAAAATTTTATAAAATGTATAAATTTTTTGAGTAAAATGATCTGGATAATTTTATAAATGTGTTAGTAAATAAACATTATTTTTCATTAAAAATAAAAATATGAAGTTATAAAATACGTTTTATAAATTACATATTATATTAATAATTACATATTTATATCATCCAAATTTGTAGTTATGTAACCCCTTTGGATATTCATATAAGATCTAAAAATAGGGTTATCTCCAATGAAAATCGAGGGAGGGTATTCCGCCATAATAGATATTATAGAAATTTAATTGATCTTGTAATTATCTCACATTAAATTCCATTCATTTGTAATATTTGGATTTCTTCTTAAAATTTCTATAGGGGAAACCATATTGAAGAAATAACCTTTACATGCACAAAAAATGATCTTTATAAGGGGGACTTTCAATACCTGATAGCATTTATTTTTTTCCCTTTATAGTTTTCATAATATGGTCACTTTATTTTATATATGATAATTTAATTGATATATTATAATGGTAAAATTTTATTTTAACATATCAATATTTTTTTAGTTTGGTGTTTCATGTAGAATAACCTATTAAATTAATTTTTATTTAAGTAAAATACATAGTGAAATGTCATGTCATTATATTCTCCCCCTTAAATAAATTGCATCCTCAAAATTTTAATTGCTACTCACGTAAAATATTTAACGGTTTTTATGACATAAAATTTAATTTTCAATGAGGTATCATCCTCACTATCAATATATTGAATAGTGAGCTCATGTTTTCCCTTATAATGGGAATATTACTAGTGTTAAGTTTTTCTATAACAATTTATAACAAAAACCCTAATATAATGGGATTGATTTATTCTAGAGAGTTTATAGTCAACAAAATATTAATAGGTAATCATGGTTTCAAATTTTTTAGATGTGATTTTCCTCTCTTTGAAATTATCATGACATTTATATTAAGAGATATAATTCATGCTAAATATTACACCTAATTTTGTTAAGGGAAAGATAAAATTATTTATAAGAAGTGCATTAATATAAAAATATATTATATAGGAGTAATATAATTAGGATATGATAATCATACAAAAAAAATTATTAATAATTAATCATATTTTCATTGGGGTGGGGATTTTATATTCTCAGTTATAGAGGATTTAGTTGAACAAAATAAAAATACTACACTCATAGTTCTTGAGTATTTGATTTTTATTCCCCATTCCATATAATTTTCAACGAAAACATTAAAAATTAGGGTTTCAGAGTTTTTCCTATGTCTTATAAGTTTATGGTTCATATCATCTTTGTTAGACATTAGTTTAGGGAAATGGCCTGTATAATTTCTAAGTTCCCCACTTTTAAGACATTGAACTATTTTTTATACATCTTGATTGAATTTATTTCCTTTCACCATGTCTGTTAATCTCATCAATTTTACTCATAAATTTGTTTCTCTATAAACTTATTTTCCAAACATGAAGTTTCATATTTTTCCTTAGATATATTCCCTTGGTGTTTTCTTCCCATGTTTTAATATATGGAAAATTTAATCTTCTTTCCTTCAATATCATTTTCACGTGAACTTCCTTGAGACTCCATCCTTCCATTATTTGGTTTGTTTGGTAATTTTATTAATACCATGTTGTAAATAATTATTATATTTAGATTATTCAAAATAATCATATGGTTAATCACTTTGGTTCTTATCCTGATAGGTTTCTCATTGAGAAACTTTTCTCATTGTCCATGGAATCCAATGTTAACTTGATTCCATTAGGTTTTAGGAATTACTAAAACCAAAAGGAGTTAGCACGAGTGAGGAACATCATAAGAGAATTATTGTAAGATACTTATAAGATATATTCCACCTCAAAATTATTACATTAAATTTCAGTTCAACCTAAATTACTCTCAGTTAAATCCAGATTTCATTATGTTGGGTTCTCCCATATTTCTTAACCAAATTAATTAATATAAAAAATCCTTCATAATGTATTGTAAAGATAATGTGATTAACCAAACCATATCAATCTAGATTTTATATTTAGGTGTGTAGTACTAAGACCACTCATAATGAACCATAGTAATGATTGATTTGATACTCCACCTAATTTTTTCAAGGTGATTACACCTAGAAGAATCTTTTCCCTACTGACATTTACTTTCCAGTATCAAGAATGTTTTTTAATTTCTAAGGGAAACAAAAAAATATCTACTCTACCAAAACATTATAATGTTATCAAGTAATTATTATTATCCCTTAAACTTATCCCTAGGGTTTCTAATAAAGTATTCTCATCCTGATACCAAAAATAACAAAATTATAACTCTAAAATTAACTAAATTAATCAATAAAAATAACTTAACCCTTATGTGATACCAATTATGGTGACCTAAATCCACACTCCCACGTATGGTGCTAAAAACCCTTTCATTAAACACTATAATTCATATAACGTGAGATGAACCTATATTTATTTTATAACATTTCCATAATCTATGATTATGTCTCACAAATAACACCCAATATCAAAAAAATCATGTTTTAGTTTATTTGAGGACCAGTTATATAGGTAACATATTTTTCAAAACATTTAAAAACTTATACATAATTGAAAAATTCTATAATATCTTATTTACTTCACATAATTTATTCTTATGTTTATAAATTTTGTAATGTAAACATAAGAAATTGGTTGTCTCAAACACCATATAAGAAAAAATGACTCGTTAACATGTAATAAGGGGTTAGACCATATGAATATTTGATAACATGATTAGGGAAAAAATATATTATTACATGGAATATAGAAAAATAATAACTTCTCATAATTATTAATGGAACGACATGTAATCACAAATGAACAAACATGTATCATAACAAAAGGGTGAGAGTTAATAAATGTGATCTATAGAGCATGTTCATAGGCATAAAGATATGACTAGTGATGAAAATAGAGTATAATAGAAAATTATTTCACTAATATAGGTGTAGAAATCATATTATCGAGGGGTGGGAATTACTACCCATTTCTCATAACATGGTGGAGTTGGAATCACTAACTGATTCCAAAAGTGGTTTAGGAATCACTTCTTAATTTTGGTAACCATAATAGAGCAGGTATAACTACATGATTCCCATAAACATAGTAGAGAATGAATTAATATATAATACCTGTTAACATAGTTGATCAGGGATCCCTTATTTATTCCCATACTAGAGATAGCATCAACACTTGATTCCAATAATCATCTCATGAGATATAAATACTTAAGCCATTCATTATAGGGAGATATAGGTCCTCAATAATCACCATCCCTACATATGTGTTTCTATTCAAAGTAATTATTCATCATATTAAAAATAAATCGTAGAAAGAAAATGGGCTCAATTAATTTCTATATGTTATCACATAAAAATGAATTTAAGAACTAAGTCGATTGATACCAAAAATCTTAATTACCCAAAACAGGATTTATTAAGGAATTTAAAGGGAAATTGATGGAGAATATCATCCCAAGGAAATAGTAACATTTAAGTTAAAGAAGATTATGAAATAGAAACTCTAAAATATTATTTATAAATCATTTATAATTTTTTTCAGAAATAATATGATATAATCCACTTTTTAAAAGATCACTTTTTTAGAAATTGAATGAAATGAATTTTCAAAATCATCATTTCAAATGAACCCTTGAAAATGACATAATGTTCTCAAAAAGGTGAATTGAAATCATGTATAATTTTTTTAAAGATTATTAAATAATGGATCCTAGAAAATGGCTTAATGGTATAAAAAGGTGAGGTGAAAACATCTTTAAAACATTAAATTTTAGAAATGAAATTTAATTATGGATCCTTTGAGAAGAAAAAAAAGTTTTAAAAAGGTGAATTGAAAACATTAGAAAAAAATTAATTTGAAAAATAATATTTAATAATATATCAGTAAAAATAAATTAATGTTTTAAAAATAAATGTGGAGTGGAATATAAAATTTTTATATTTAATGGATGGAAAACCTTTTGAATATTTTGAAATGCCTTCGTTGAAAAACCGCAACATAAAAAATAACAGGAAATCCAATATAAAAGAGGATCAGTGAAATATAAAGTCACATGAGATGAAACCTAATTAGCATTCTAAATATGAATGAAAACATCATAGTGGATAAGAAATATGTACAAGGATGAGTAATAATCATTAAAGAGTACTAGAATTATTCTTAACAATGTTATATATACATTTTCATGAGGAAATTCATCAAGTTAAAATATTTGGAATAAAAATTAATTATCCCATTATAGGAAGAGAAATAACAGAGAATATAATCTTATGGTGGAAGAAAAAAACATTTAGTATTTAATTTCAAGAAGATGTATTATAACTCAATTAAGGTAGTTGAGTTAATAAATAACTTTAAAATATTGGTATCATTTCAATTGGAATACAATTAATGAAAGAACATGATATGGGTATTTAAACCCCTGGATTAAATGAATATGGTAAAATATATCCACTGGGTATTAATCACACCATATAAAATTTATCATGGTGCTCAATACGAAATATGTATCAATAAATTAAATTTGAGACAAATAACCTCTTACCTTAATTCATGGCTTCTATTATAGTGCTTGAATTTCCTGTATAACAAAAATAACTATATTAATAACAAATTTAAGAACTTTTATCATATATATAACCATTTATAACCTACATTTATAATTATTCTCTAAATTTATATTAGTCATTTGTTATCTATTACCAATATCCGGCATGAGCAGACTTTATCATTCTGAACTAATTTCATAATATCTGTATTGTTATTTATTATTATACCAAAGTAAATCATTCCCATATCATACATGTTACTAGAATTTATGATTTATAATTATTTATAATATTATAATTTCATTCCATGGGATTTTTTTATGACTCTTAAATTTGAAATCAGTGGTTTGAATTTTCAATTATTTTTAACAAACAGATATTTTCACATTAATTAATGAATTTAATATTAATGCTACCATTACAAGACAAAAATAAAATAATTATTTAACCATTTATGTCATATATTATCAGTAATTAATTTTTAATATTAGTCCATGATATATTTATTTTTATTTTTTCATGTAGGTGGTTAGACCGACCCAAATGTGAGCATACCATAATTGATAGATGAGAATGGTTATAAAAGTAGTTTTTTTAATAATATCAACATTTTATTAGAAAAATGATATTCTTTAGATATTTTAATTTTTTTTAATAATATTTTAATATATTTTATTATGGAATATGGATCATATATAGAAAATGAGATATGTTACTTTATAGAGGTTATAGTCTACACACATGCGAATGAAATTTTCATTTTTCTTAATATAAAAGGGGAAATGTGGTAAATAGAAATTACAATGGAATAATAAAATTAATTATAAAAATAATTATGGTTATATTATATAGTTATTTCAAAATTATATTTGGGATATTAATATAGAAAATAAAATATGTTAGGGAAAAACTATTACTCACATTGAGGACTTGGGATTTCCCTTGGTAGACTCCTTGGAAATGGATAGTTTAGGCTTACTTATTGTGACTAGAAACTAAAGGATTTGAAATGGAATTATAGGTAAAGTAATAGGATAAATTTTCAAGAGAAAAACGAAATTTATAGTGGGTTTTAATGGGTGTAAAGGGTCTCCTTTTATAAGTGGTGATAATTGAATATTTGTAAATATTTTGACTAAATATAATGAGAGCACATGTTTCACATGACAGGAATACTAAAACATGGAAAAAAATGAATTATAGATCATTTTTAGTTAATCCAAAATTAGAAAAAAAAATTGACATTCCTTTAACATGTTAGGTATTTAACTTTTTGGTTAACCCATTTTACAGTTTTAGCTTTTATCGCTGTCACAAGTTTTGTAGTACCCTCGGTTTGAGGTATGTGGCCTTTTTTGTGCATTTTTAGGTTTTTAAAGTGCATAGGATGAGTTGTTCAGAGGTTGGGAGAGTTTTGAATGGTTTTGGATGAGTTTGGAGGTTTTTTATAGGGACCACAGTTTGAGAACGGTTAGTGGAAACCATGTGGATTCTCCATGAAACTCTACAAGGGGAGACAGTAGGCTTCGCACAGCATGCACACGGTTTTCCAAAACGTTCGAGGAAACCGTGCGAACACCTTCTCCTGAGGTAGTAGCGTGCGCATGGTTAGAACTATGTTTTCCAAACCATGCAGACTAACTATACGACCATTTAATAATAGGTTTTTAGAACTCAGGCTCACTCGGGCTTGCCTCATTCCTCTCCAAACTTCACCCCACTCGAGCGTCACTTGGTATTTTCGGTTCTCAAGGGTTGGAGGGGCTCTCCCACTCATTTGGGAAGTGATTCGAAGAGGTTTCTTGGCATATTAAAGGTGGTTTCTCCCAGGTAAGTCTCTCCTCTTGATTTCTTTGTGGTTTCCTCTAGATCCACATCTCCCTCTCTCTCGGTTTTCTAGATCTTTACTAGGTGTGTGTAGATCAATGGTTGTGGTTGCCTTAGATGTTAATTTTAATGATTGTGATGGTTAGGGAAGGGGATCTAGAGAGGTTTCGGTGGTGCGTTCTCCGGATTGGAGGTGCAGTTACTTGTGGGTCGATTTCTTGGGAACTCTAAAGGTAGGTGGCTTCTCTCCCAACTCCACTTGGTTAGAACTAATGGTTCTTTATTAAAATTAATTATGGTGCTGAAAATTAATTGTGATTTATTATGTGAAATTGGTTGGAAAAACATTTTTTATTTTTTGGGAAAAGGGGGTTTCATGGTGAAATGCTATTGTTATAGATTTTAAAATGGAGATTTTAAAATGGGTTATTGAGATTGATTTGGGAAAATGATTGATGAAAAATGGTTTTCAATAGAGATTTTGTTTTATTGAAATGTTGTTTAGCATGGAAAATGATTTTCAATAAATGGGTGATTTATTGAAGTGGATTTATATGCAATGTAATTGGTTGATTTCATGTTTTTGTGACCTTAATAGGTTATATGATTGGTTTTGATTGTTTGAAATGCTGTGTGGAAGTAGGCAGGAAGTCTCACTATAAAAGGTGGTGAATAGTGGTCAGAAGAACCATCATATGGTAGTGGTCGGATAGTACGGCCAATTGTGAATGGATGAACGGGTTGGCCGAAAGTCCCACCATTTTGGTTGTTTTTGTGTGAATGGGTGAACGGGTTGGGAAGAAGTCCCACCATTTTGGTTGATTGTTGTGAATTTGTTTCCAGGTTCGAAACTGTTGTGCTAGTGTGTAAATGATGAAATGTCTTGTGACAAGTTTCATTGGATTTCCCTTGGTGGTTTGGTTTAGGTGAAATGGCTTGGTACGGGTGTGGTTGGCTTATGGAAATGGTAGCACTTCTGATTATTTTATATAAACTGTTTTATATAAATGTGCTAACAGTTTTATCCTAGTGGCGTGTATAGGGAAGTCATTTTGTGAAATCCTACTGAGTTTTAGTACTCACCCCCTGCTTTGGAACATTATTGTCATTATAGATGTTGTGTACCGTGATGTGGGAAAAGTTAAGGCATCATCCTCCTTTAGTGGTGCATTGTGATGTCTTGGTGGAGCTTGGAGCTTAGAGCTTGGTGTAGAGCTGTGGTGGAATCATGGAACATGGTGTTTGTAGTTTGGTCTTCTGCATTGTACACGGGTATGGTGTTGTTATTTTGGTTTTGGGTTTTATAGGGGAACAACTTGGTTGTCTTTTGGGAATTCATGTTGGAATGTTTTATTGACATGCATCATAGAGTGGTTTTTAATGGATGGTTTGGTTAGTTTTGTATTAAGGGGAAATTTTTCCCCAATTTGATCATGAATCCCTCGACATTTATTTCCAGCCTTTGGCATCTTGGGAACGTTGCATAAGGGAAAGTATCCCTCACCGCCTCCTCAAGCAAATGAGGTAGGGGAGTGGTGTTACAAGTGGTACCGGTTTGTTCGTTCCTTAGATTTCAAGTGAGAGTAGTTGTTCGATCATTTTTGATGATCATTGGTTTTGGTGTTGAAATTCGTTGTGGTATATACATTGAGTCGGGATGGTAGAAAGGCTTAGGAATGTTGGAACTTGGAATGTATATCATAAAAGGATGTAGCTAACCCTTTTCTGCTGAAAGTCAAGTTACCAGGGAGTGGGGTACATAAGTGTTTTGGAAACACTTATAGGCATTGGATATCTCATTATCGTGGGTGTATCCAATGAGAGGATCATGGCATGCATCATAGACATGGATTCCCACTAGGATGCATATTTCATTGGGAATAATAATTTATGGGCTGAATTGAGAAATGGGTTTTCAAACGTGTGAAATTTTAATGTGAATAAATTTGGTATTTTGAAAATTGTTTGGTTTTAAAAATGGTGAAACATGGTAAATGTTGAAAAAGGTAGAAATCCTTGTTGTGATAGTATTGCGTAATGTGATTTGAAATGTAATTTGTGATGCCTACGGAAGTGGATTCATGGTTGTTTGTTTTCTATTTATATAAATGGCACCGGGTAGGAGTCGTAAAGACCAACCGAAAGTGGCCGATGAGAACATAGTTTCAGCAGAGCCTCAGGTGAACCATCAGTTAGTGAAAATCATAGTACATGCTTTCAAGCTGTGGAAAGTGGAAATAAAAAGGATGAACCAAGGCATGTGGATCATGAAGTTCAGTTTCAAAAGAATAATCCATCCATCTTGGGGGGTGATTTAGAGCTGGAAAGGGAATAAGCAAGGTTAAATTGCATGAAAAAGATCTCCGAGTTCTTGAGAACACTAGTAGAGTTAAAAGTGAAGTTGGACACATATATGTTGGAAGATCTTTCCCTTCAGTGGTGGGAGTTGGCGGTTCAAGATGGAACGGACCAGAGAATAATGTGGGAAGTCTTTTAGGAATTATTTAATAAATAATTCTACCCATATACGTTTAAAATTCAGCACACGACTGATTTCTTCAGTCCAAAGCTAGAGAAAATGTCTGTGACAGAGTATGCTACTATGTTTATGAACATAGTAAGATTTTCAACCAAGGTGGCGGGTAGTAAATCATTGAAAGCTCGTATCATTAAAGAGGTTTTGAGGTAATAAATTTGTTCCAAGATAGTGGTGTTGTGTATAGATGATAACACAGAGATGGTGAATAGAGCCTCAGTGGCTGAGTGGGATCTGTTGGGTGCTCCGGGCGGATGAAGCATGGTGGTACCCATGGGGAATAGTGGGAACTCTAATGCTAGGTTCAAGCGAAGGAGGGACACTTATTCCCAGGGCGGGAATATGGTATAAAATCCCACAGCAGGATTGGTGAATCTTCCTTTGAATCCCCAGAGCAAGTCGAGATGTTTTCAGTGCAGTTTTACGAGCCACATCAAGCAGGATTGTATGGAACAACCTCAAGCATGTTATAATTGTAAGAAGATGGTGCATCTTCAACGTTATTTTTGGAATTCTTCAAGGTCGGGTGCGCGTGACACTCCTCAGGGATCACAGACGTCATATGTTTCGACGGGACGGGGACCGAAACACACCCCTCATCAGTAGAGTAAAGTGGGTTATAGTGATTCTCGGAATACCACGACGCCTCGACAAAGAAATAAAGATAAGTGTGTGGAAAAAAAGTGTTGTTCGGAACTGATCAGGTTGTGGTGGATGATCAGTCAGGACCATCCACGGTGCAAGGTAGTATTCTTATAAATTCTACCTTGATGCAAGTGTTGTTTGATACAGGTGCTTCACACTCTTTTTTTGCAGAAAGTGTGGTTGATTTGCTATGTTTAAGGGTGGAAATGATTCCCCCAGTTTTAAAACTTCAAACTCCTCTAGGTTGAAGAGAGTGTCGATCCTTCTTGTGTAGAGCAAGTTGTATAATTGTGGGCAAGGATGAGATAACCTTGAATTTCTCATTGCTTGATATGGATGGGTATGATGTAATCCTAGGAATGGATTGGCTGGTGGCGTTTAAGGCCCACATCGATTGTAATGTGAGGACAATAGCTTTTATGACACACAATGGTGTTAGACATCTCGTTAGAGGAGAGATGTAAGAAAGGCAAGGTGTAATGAGTTTGTTGGAACCAGTAGTGGGCACGTTATCATATTAGTTGGCAGTTTTATCATTGGAATCGGTAGACGGTGTTGAGCAAAGTGTTCTTCTAGCAGTGGTGGATCAGTTCATGGATTTTTTTTCTTGAAGAATTCTATGGGTTACCTTTCGTAAGAGAAGTGGAGTTTAATATTGATATCCTTCCAGGGACCAGTCCTATATCAATTATGTCTTACCAGATGGCACCTACCGAATTGCATGAATTGAAAGTCCAGTTGGATGAGTTAGAAAAAAAAAGGGTTTATCCGGCCTAGAATGTCTTTGTGGGCAGCGCCGGAATTTTTTGTGAAAAAGGCGGAAGGAACATTGAGGCTATGTGTTGATTATCATAGACTTAACCATGTTACGATAAATAATATATATCCACTTCCAAAAATTGATGATTTGTTCGACCCGTTGAGGGGAGGCCAGTGGTTCTCCAAGATCGACCTGAGGTCAGGATATCATCAATTGGGGGTGAGGAAGGACAATATTTCTAGAACATCTTTCAGAAGTAGATATGGACATTTTGAATATGTGGTTATTCCCTTTGGTCTTACAAATCCTCCAGATGTGTTTATGACATCGAGGAATCAGATATTTCATAGATATCTGGATTCATTTGTGGTGATGTTTGTAGATTATATTCTCATGTATTCAAAGACAAGGGTGGAGCATGAGCAGCACTTGGTGACAGTGCTAGAGATGTTGATGGATCAGCGGTTGTATGCCAAATTTTCGAAGTGTGACTTTTGGATATAGGAAGTTCGTTTTCTTGGCCATGTGATTTCTGAAAGTGGTGTTTTGGTGGATCTAGAAAAGATAGAGGCTGTTATCTTGTGGAAACCACCAAAGAATGTGTTTGAGATACAGAGAGTCCTTGGTCTATCTTGGTATTATCGGCATTTTGTTTGTGATTTTTCATATTTGGCTTCGCCGATGACAGCTTTGACATGAAATAATGTTCCACTCCAGTGGAGTGAACAATGCTAGTAGTGTTTCGAAGAGATAAAGGGTCACCTTACATCCGCACCAATCTTGATTTTTACAAAACCATGAAAAGGGTATGTGGTGTATTGTGATGAATCAGGATCAGGGTTTGGGTAAGTTCTCATGCAAGGAAATCATGTGGTTGTGTATGGATCACAACAGTTGAGGGTGCATGAGAAGAACTACCCAACTCATGACTTGGAGTTGGCAACAGTGGTGCATTCTTTGAAAGTGTGTCGTCATTATCTATTCAGTGAGAAATTCATAGTATATACAGATCATAAGAGCTTGAATCATATTTCTCACAAATGGATTTGAATTTGAGGTAAAGGAGATGTATGGAATATGTTCATATGTTTGATTTTGACTTGTTGTACTCACTGGGTAAGGGAAATTTGGTCGCAGATGCATTAAGTAGAAAATCATATGCTTAGATGGTGAAACATGCATCAGACCAGTGGAAATTGATGTCGGTTATAGATGATATGTGGTTGGAATGTGAGGACCACAGTGATAGAGTGGTCTTCTTTCTGGTTTCATTGATTCCTGACTTGGTTGGCCTAGTTAGAGAGGCACAGCTATTTGGTTCTGAGTGGGTGACTATGGGGTCAAGACTCAAGGATGGGGAGACCATTGAGGGTTGGTAACTGAATGGAGATTCAGTTTTCAGTTTTCAGAATTAGATGGTTGTACGAGTATCTTGTTAGGAGGATCCTCTCGGGGCATACCATCATTCCCGGTGGGCTATTCATCCTGAAATTCAGAAAATGTATAAAGCGTTGAAAGCAATGTTCTGGTGGGATGGTATGAAAAGAAGTGTGGTTGAGTTTGTTTTGATATGCTTGACTTGTCAGCAAGTCAAGGAAGAGCATCAGAGGCCAGTAGAAATGTTGCAGTCTTTACCAATCCATGTTTGGAAGTGGGAGAAAATATCGATGGATTTGGTCACAGGTCTCCCAAGAACATTCAGAAAGCACGATTTCATTTGGGTGATAGTGGATCGGCTAATGAAGTCATCCCATTTCATTCCAATTCAGGAATCTCAAATGGTGGAGGATCTATCCAAAATCTATATCCGGGAGGTGGTAAAGAGGCATGGTGTTCTAGTTTAGATTTTATTAGATAGAGATCCGAGGTTTACATCTCGTTTCTAGAAATCCTTGCAGCAATCTCTTGGGACATGGATGACTATGAGTAAGGCGTATCACCCTCAAACGGATTGTCAATCCGAGAGGACGATACAAAATCTATATGATATGCTGCGGGCTTGTGTTAAGGATTTTGGTGGCTCATGGGAGGATCACTTGTCATTGGTTGTGTTTTCTTACAATAATAGCTATCAGGCATCCATACATATGGCTCCCTTTGAAGCATTGTATGGGTAGCCATGTCATTCTCCATTATGTTGGGTGGAAACGGGTGAGTCCTCGATGGTTGGACTGAGCCTTTTCCAGGAGACTATGAAGAAGATCATGTTGGTCATGAAGAGAATGAATATGGCTCAGAGTCATCAGAAATCATATGCGGATCATTATCGACGGTTGTTGTCGTTCGAGGTGAGTGATCATGTTTTCTTGCATATTTCTCTTAGGTTGGGACATCGTCAGTTTGGAAAGCAGGGAAAGTTTTCTCCAAGGTATAATTGAACTTTTGAGATTCTCAAGCGGGTTGGTGATGTGGCTTATCATTTGGATTTACCACCTCGGTTCAGTGCGATGCACAATGTGTTTCATGTGTCACAGTTGAAAAAGTATCAGCCAGATCATAACCATGTGATTCGATGGGATCATGTTGAGCTAGAACCAGATGCTTCGTTGGTGCATGTGCCAGTGCGGGTTGTGGATAGGCATGAAAAATTCTTGCATGGTAAAAGCATCAGTTTAGTTCGTGTTTTGTGGAAACATGGTTAGATTCAAGAGAAGACTTGGGATCAGGAGAAAGAGATGGTCGAGCAGTGGCCCGAGCTCTTTCGACAAAGGGAGGATTCAGTACATTCTGAGGACAGAAAGTCCAATGGTGGGGAGAATGTTGTACCCCCAGTTTGAGATATGTGGCCTTTGTTTGTGCATTTTTATGTGTTTAAAGATCATGCGGTGAGTTGGGAAGAGGTTGGGAGAGTTTGGAATGGTTTTGGATTAGTTTAGAGGATTTTTTATAGGGAGAATGGTTTGAGAACGGTTAGTGGAAACCGTGCGGATTATCCAGGAAACCGTGCAGTGGGAGACAGTATGATTCGCACGACCTGTGCATGGTTTTACAAACCCTACGAGGAAACCATGCGGACCCTTTCTCCCGAGGCAGTAGTGTGAACACAGTTAGCGCACTGTTTTCCAAACCGTGCGGACTAACTGTGCAGCCACTTAAAAATAATGTTTTAAAACCCAGGCTCACTCGAGCTTGCCTCATTCCTCCCCAAACTTCCTCCCACTCGAGCCTCACTTGGGATCTTCAGTTCTCAAGGGTTGGAGGGGCTCTCCCACTCGTTTTGGAAGTTATTCGAAGAGGTTTCTTGGTGGATTGAAGGTGGTTTCTTCCAGGTAAGTCTCTCCTTATGATTTCTTTGTGGTTTCCTCTAGATATACATCTCCCTCTCTCTTGTTTTTCTAGATCTAACCTCTTTGTGTGTAGACCTAGGGTTGTAGTTTCATTGAATATTAATTTTAAGGATTTGGATGGTTAGGTAAGGCAATCTAAAGAGGTTTCGGTGGTGCGTTCGCTGGATTGGAGGGGCGGTTTCTTGTGGGTCGATTTCTCGGGAACCCTAAAGGTAGGTGGCTTCTCTCTCAACTCCACTTGGTTAGAACTAGTGGTTCTTTGTTACAATTAATTGTGGTGCAGAAAATTAATTGTGATTTGTTATGCGAAATTGGTTGGAAATCCATTTCGGGATTTTTGGGGAATATGGGGTTTCATGGCGAAATGCTATTGTTATGGATTTTAAAATGTAGATTTTAAAATTGGTTGTTGATATTTATTTGGGAAAATGATTGATGAAAAATGGTATTCAATAGAGATGTTGTTTAAATGAAATGTTGTCTGTCATGGAATATGATTTTCAATAAATGGGTGATTTATTGAAGTGTATTTATATGAAATGGAATTGGTTGATTGCATGTTCTTGTGACCTTGATAGGTTGTATTCTTGGTTGTGATTGGTTGAAATGTTTTGTGGAAGTGGGCGGGATGTATCACTATAAAAGGTGACAGATAGTGGTCGGAAGAACCACCATATGGTAGTGGTCGGGAAGTACTGCTAGTTGTGAATGGATGAATGGGTTGGGCGGAAGTCCCACCATTTTGGTTGTTTTGGTGTGAATGGGTGAACAGGTTGGGCTGAAGTCCCACCGTTTTGGTTTTTTGTTGTGCATTACTTTGAAAGTTGGAAATTTTTGTTCTAGTGTATAAATTATGAAATGGCTTGTGACATGTTTGGTTGGATTTCCCTTGGTTGGTTGGTTTGGGTGAAAAGGCTTTGTAAGGGTGTGGTTGGCTTATGGAAATGGTATAACTTGTGATTATTTTATATAAACTGTTTTATATAAATGTGCTAATGGTTTTATCCTAGTGGCGTGTGTAGGGAAGTCATTTGGGGAAATCCTACCAAGTTTTAGTACTCACCCCCTACTTTGGCACGTTGGTGTCTTTCCAGATGTTGTGTACCGTGACGTGGGAAAAGGTAAGGAATCATCCTCCTTTAGTTGTGTATTGTGATGTCTTGGTGGAGTTTGGATCTTGGAGCTTGGTGTAGAGATGTGGTGGCATCATGGCACATGGTGCTTGTTGTTTGGTCTCCCGCACAGTACTCTGATATGGTGTTGTTGTTTTGGTTTTGGGTTGTATGGTGGAAAAACTTGGTTGTTTTTTGGGAATTCATGTTGGAATGTTTTATTTACATGCATCATATAGTGGTTGTTAATGGATTGTTTTGTTTGTTTCATCTTAAGGGAAAATAGTTCCCCAATTTGATCTTGAAGCCCTCGACATTTATTTCCATCCTTTGGCATCTTGGGAGTTTCACTTAAGGCCAAGTATCCCTCACCGCCTCCTCAAGACAATGAGGTAGGGGCGGGGTGTTACAAGTTTTTACCTAAGTAATTCATGTTCTTATACCTAAAAATTAAATAAATCACATTAAAGAAATTTCATCATTTAATTATAAAGATGAAATAAATTTTATCAGATAAAATTTTGATGTGTATGTAAAATTAATTTTAATTTTTGCACATGTAACGCCTAAAAACCAGTTTTTTTAGAAAAAATATTATTTTAAGCTTAAAATTTATGTTCAAGATAAAATTATCAATTTAGTTGATTTTAATGATAAAAATTAGTTTATTACAAAAACATATAATTTTTTCCTTTTCAAAATGTAAAAAACAATTTTTTCCAAAATAATATTTAATTATAATAAAATATCAAAATTATTTTCATTTATGTGAAAATATTACTTAAGTTCATAAAATGTTAAACCCAGGTCATATAAATTTTTAATAATATTTAAAAAAATATATTTTTTGTCTTTAAAAACATGTTTGGTTAGCTATAAAGGTTTTATAAGCTTCTTCTTCTTTCGTATATAATGATAAATTTATAAAATTTACAGTTTTGGTAAAAACTTTATTTTAACTATTCACCTAAAAAACAAAAAAAATAGAATAATATTAAAAATTTATCCAAAGATAATATTTTTATTATAAATACAGTAAATAAATTTAATTTTTTCTAAATAAAATTATAAAATTTGTTAACTTTTTCTCTAAATAGAAATATAATGAATACTGTTTTCATATGAAAATAACTTTTTATAAATTTTTCTGTTCTTATTCTTTTTTAATATCGATTAATAATTAAATTGGTGTTAATTTATTGTTCATATCAATAATATATTATATTTATTATATATTTATTTTCCTAAAATAAATCACATAAAAATCTAATTTAAGGAAATAAATACATTTTTAAGAATAAAATGATCTTTTTATGTTTATCAATGCATTAGTAAATAAAAATCATTTTTCCTTAGAAATAAATGTATTAAAATTAAAAAAAAATAAATGTGAAAAATAAATTATTCTATTAATAATTACTTTTTTATATCATCCTAATTAATTTTTATACTACTCATGATATTTGTCTAAGATTTAAGTATAAAGTAAGCTATGGTGGTAGTTGTGGGTGGTGATTCTTATAGCATGAATATTATAGTAATTTACTTGATCTTGAACTTCTCCTGAATTCTATTTCACACATATCGTAATTGTATGAGTTTTACTTGGTCTTATTCTAGGAAAAACCCCAGTAAAGCTACCTCCTTTAAAATCTTAGACAAATGAGCTTCATAAGAGAGAATCCACTACTCGTTGCCATTTTTTCCTTTTTATTCAAAAATTTCATAATATGGTTACCTCATTTTATAATCACTAATTTAATAAATATATCATAGTAGACAAATTTTATGTAATGTATCAGTTTCTGATGCCAGTCAAAGGTGTTTCGTATCTGATTGGGCATATGGCTTCAAGATCATCTACCCAAATTCTAGAGGTTGTCGACTAGAATCAATGGCCAAGGTGAGTCATTGGGTTGGACATACCCTCATTAGAAGAATGTAACACAATGAAAAAACAATAACAGGTCAATATTTGAGGTTGTAAACCATAAAACAGAAATAAACAGAAAAAGACTGATAAATGACAACAGAAGAATATGTCTCATATATAGATTGATGTTATATGTTGTATTTTTCTAATAAATCATCCAAAAAAGGAATACAAGACAAATTGACAATCAATATAAAAAAGTAAAAAAAGGCTAAATGTTATCCCAGTAGCATCGGAAGACTCTGCTTGGTCCTATTCCTTCCTACTCCTAAGTTGGGAATCAAGTACCTTAGGAGGGAACTTTCCCTTATCATCACCTGTAATGATATAGTTTTTTTGGGTCCAAAAAGGTGACCCAAATAGGGTGTGAGATATAATCCCAGTAGGAAACCACCCAAGGTCTATGTCCCTCAGCCAGTGAATATATATGACATGTAGATTCCAATAATAAAATCAGTGAGGAATTACTAAAAATTAATTATCCTATATGAAATGGTTTACATTAAAATTCAATTCATATTCATTTAAAAATTCAATTACATTGAATTTATAAGTCTCAAGATCTGAATCAGGCCTGAAATCCCTTATGTAACTAGAAGCAAATAAACTGCCTCAAAAGGATATCTAAATGATACAAGTCAAGACCAACTTGAAGCTTCTGCTTTGGCTTGGTAGACATGTCATAAATCCTTTCATTTATAATAGAACCAGAACCTAAGTCCATCCGTTAAATTCCAAAGTTTTAATTCAAGTATCACTCCTCATGTAATATCAACCAACACACTACAATTCTTTCCCTAGTGAACCTCTCACGAATCTGGTATCACTCTAGGTGAGGTATAAAGTCCCACTCAATCAATTCTATCCTCATCTCTACACACAAAATCTAGAGTATGAGCCTTGGAATAATATTCAAATAAACTTTGATTCCATCCATGTAATTCTCATAAGAATCCATATATCACAAAGTATATAATTCTATCCTCAATGATTCATTCCATGGAATCCCCCACTATGATTGATGTATCTCTCGTGGGTTAATCATGGTTCAAGGAAATGGGTTCATTAGTGGCATTCTAGTGTGAATCCACGTATCAACCAAAGCATATAATTCAATAGGCACGAAAGTATTTCCATGGAATTCCAATATGAATCAATGTATCACCATTTTCTATTATTCATTTAACCAATTCCATTTAATTTATCAAATTCCATTTCATTTAACCAATTCAATTTCATTTAACCAATTCCATTTCATTTAAACAAATAATTAAACATGCCATGGTCAAAACCAAGAGCACCCTTTAGCAATCTCTCCTCAAGGGGTGACTCAAGTATTGGACAACCTCATAAGTATTGGCCTTTATTTACTCAAGTTGGAATAACATGATAACAAGATTACCATCCTTAATCAATTCATTAAATATCATGGTCTTAACATAACTCACATGGGTATTATTATATACAAGGAATCACATGAATAATGAATCCATCACAAGTCATAAACATCATTTAGCTCACATGTGCTTTGAAATTCAAGGGCCATTCAAATACTGACATGGTCATTTTTAATATAAATAGACTAATAATCCTATCAATATATAACATGGCTTATTTATCATATATTTCACATTGGAAATCTACAACTAAATAAATTCAATCCAATTGCATAAATTCAAGCCATAGACTCTACTTTACTCGCATGGGAAAGGCAAAACAAAGCAAGCATGATTTTATCAAGAAATGACATATATGGGTCAAGTGGAAAGTCATTAATCTCATACCCATATTTAATTTAATATACAATTAATAAGTTTTCTATTCAGTTCATAAAACAATTAAAATTTTGACATCCCAAGACATAGGGTCAAGGGTATGCCTCATAGGCATCCAAGGCTAAAGGCCATCAAAGGTCCATTTTAATAAACCACACCAAAAGGGTTGGTTTATACAAGATATAAAACCAATAACAAGAAAGATTAATCCACTTAAACTGAATATTATATACATATAAATTCAAGGATTTAAATTCAATGTCGGTGACACCTGAAAATTGGGCACGCGACACCCCAGTTTATATAAACAGCTCGACTCTAGGTGAAAGGCATGATACCACTTACCTTAGGTTTGTGCTAGATAGCACGTCTGGTATCGGGATCTGATTAGACATAAATTGGATGAAATATGAAGAACATATGAAGAACTAAAAATTGGGTTATATGATCCTAAATACAAATAGAACAACTGATTCCCAAAAAAATATATAACAACTAAAAAGTAATTAAGGCCTTACCATTACAGATCCAATGGGATGAACCACACTTTAATTGGATTATGGACTGAGAGTATATATAAATTTGATGAATAGTCAGAGGTGAGAGCTCTAAAAGGGGACCCCTACTATGTGTTGAAATTAAACCTCATGTTTGGATTAAAATGAATTTTAATTTAATTAAAAATTATTAAAATTCCCACACAACCTAGAAATCATGGGTTAGGTGCAGTGTAACGCCCCGACCCTAGTTACCCAGAGTCGGTGCATTATTGTATAACATTGGCATGATCACAAAAGATCAAGTCTCGAAAGACCAATTAGTTTAGTGGCCTTGGAATCAATAGATACATTAATAAAGTCTACATTACATCATAAAGTGAAAACTACAAAAAAATCTTGTCGCCACACTCATATCCCCTTATACTATCCCTGCAGGTCATTCCTAAAATACTTCTTCACATCTTGGGAAAAATATAACATAGAAAGGGGTGAGCTCAAATGCCCAGTAAGGATAACAATATAGTGTAAACTTTCATAAATAAGCATAAACATTTATGGCAATGTATAAATAAAACAAAATCCTTTTAAACTTGAATATTATCATAATATGGAAAAAATAAAATGAAATAATTCCATTTACTTATTCACATGGATACTCTACTAGTCGAATAATCACATGCAATATCAATAACCACTTTCATAATGATGGAATGCATAATGATGGACTATCATAACCACATAGTCAAGGACATTACCCAAGACTATAAATAAGATTTTTTTTTCAAGGCCTTGTGCCAAGACACTAGTTTGTCTCATGATACCTACTGATGCATCGAGGAGCTATAGTGGGCTCCACCCGTCACTTATTAAGTCCAATGCATTCCTCATATGAATAGGTTTAAACATAACATAAACATTCGTAATAAAACACGCATATGAAATGTTAATACTTTCTCCATAAACCATGAATGGTAAAAAAATAACACATCCATATTCAAACATATCACAATAACTTCAATACAATATGGAAGTTTGGTATCATAATAAATCAACTTCAAATAAGCTTAAAATCAATCAAAAGATATTGACATAGAAAAACTATTTGAGATAAATATATCTTTTTTTGAAATCATTTAAAAGTCACATAATTATAAAATTAAACATTTATATTGAAAATATTCTTATAATATTCTAAGGTAAGCTTAAATTCTTTTATAATGGTAGAAAATAGCCACACACATCGTATAAGTTAAAAAAACATTCTTGCCTTAATTTTGTCAAAAATGTTAAAAAGGACCTTGTTTGGAAAACGACAGAAGGATTCCTTTATAAACATCTTATAAAAACTTAATAAGGGTATAAGTGACTTTAACACATAGTCTGTAAAATAGTAATAATGATTTGAAATACATTTTTAAGAAACATGGATGTGGATGATAAAGAGGTCCCAGTAGATAATTATGTATAAAAAACCACGAATAATGAAGAGATTGTGAAATAAACCCTTACCATATACTTTTCCTTGGTTGAGGGTAGATTAACCTCCTGTATAATGGAGAAATAATTTTTATTAAATTATAAAAGAATAATATACATTAATATGATATCATATATGATCTTTTAACATTGCTTTGTTAATAATATCTTAGTATTATTGTCATTTCGGATGTTAACTTACTCATTTTCTTTAATATATTTGGTTACATAAGTCATGTTTGTTATGGATAGGTTGTATATTATTCATATCCAGAATGATATCAAGTCCTTAAACATTATTTTTAATCATCAAATGATAATTAGACTTGAATTGATACGATGGGGAATGAATCTCATCGCATTCGTGGAGACGGTAATCCGTACGTACGCACGAGCGACAATATCATTTTTTGATATTAAAATAATATATAATTGGATTTTATATCATATATACAGAATAATTATCTTGTTAAATTTATTATTTACATCAATTACACATCATTATCATACCCATCCAAATAATAATATTTTGAATAACAATTACACCACAACGTGGACACAATAAGCCGTACGTACACACGTATGCTGACATGTCATTCAAGGGATGGATAGAATAATGAATATGGTGCTACCATATTTATAATAACATCATAGTATATAGGAGATACTGGATTTATTATTTTAGAATGAAAATAATAAAAAAAGAAGAAGTTGAAGAAGAAAGGAACTTGAAAAAGGGTGGTGAAAACATTACCTCTTCTTTGGGTTCTTCCTTTTGATTTGGTCAAAAGGTATCCTTAGGTTGGATTTCTGATCAAACTAATGCCTCTACATTTAATTGAAGGAAGTTGAGAGAATATTTATGTAGGGTTTGGCCAAACCAAAAGTCTTTGAAGGTGTGAAGAATTTGTTAGAAGTATTGTTCTTTTATAAGGGGGAGGAGGTGCTCTTTTAGAAAAACTTAAAGTATTATTTTATAATAAATTTATATTTGGTTTCTAATGGCTCCAAAGTGAATTATTCAAAGTATAAGGTGTTTATAGGTCGAAAAAAACTCAACTAATAGGTTTTAGACATGTTTGGGTCACTTTATTTACCTTATCTTGTAGTTTTAACTCGTAGTTAATTAGATTGACACTTACCATGTCACTTTGTATTTTTATATTATATAGTTAATAAACGTACTATATACATTAAAACGACCCCAAAGTGGTCCATTAATAATACAAATACCGTTATATAAGTCATTTTGCCAAACCTTAGAATTTTTGGAATATAATATTTGTTTTAAAAACTCATTTATGTCCATTTTAACACTATTTAATAATTTAATTTTTTTAAAGTCGTAACAATTTTATTAATTCGAATAAAATTCATTTAAGCAATAATAACATGTAATATTAACCAATAAAATTCGTGGATGTCATCAAAAATTTTAAATTATATTTATGTTAACTTTTATAATAACAATTATTTGATTCTTTTATTATTAAGGAAAATACTCCATCATTATTGTGTCATAAATAAATTTAGTTATTAAATGTCTAAAAATTATAAATAAAATACAATTAGTTATGAAATATTTTTATCATTCTAATTAATATTTATAGTCGAAAATATAACATATATAACCCTATGTAAAAATTGTTTTTCTAAAAGATATATGCTTATGTTATTTTTGTATTTACTATAAGTTAATTAATATAAAGTGTCATTATCACTTACATGTGGATACATGGGGTCCCAAAATCGACCCAAAGATGACCATGGTAGAACATGTATCAACCAAATGGGTTAGGACACTTTTTAGGGTAATTTATTATTATTATAATATTAGTTGTTTACCCTTAATTATCAGATTTACCCTTTAACTATGGTAAACAAAATATTTACCAAAGTAATTATTCAAAATTTCTAAAAATAAGAGTAAACTATTTAAACAATTTGTACCTCATGATTATAAATATGTAATCCATTTTTCTAAATTCAAAACACATAAGTGGCAGAAATTAATTTAAAATTAATTCCCGTTGTTAAAACAAAAAGCGTGTTTTTAAGAGATGATAACTATCAAAAAATTGACACTTGTTTATTTCCGTTTTAAATGTGAAATTATTTCCAATGACCAAAATTGTATTAAATGGTAAAAATATATTCTAAATATACTCTAAAACCACTCAAATTAAAAATTTATCACTATTAATTATTTTGATTAAAAAAGTTGTTTTTAATTAAAATTTAGTAATTTTCACTATTTATCAAAATATAAAAGTTATCCGAAAAGTACCAACATTTTACCCTAGGCTAATTTCAATATTAAGAATCTCAAAATAAAGTCCATTTTGAGAGATAAAATTTATAAAATTTCAAAAAGTGGGTATTACTATTCATAACAGCTACTTTGATTGGTCGTGGTGTGTTAGAATCTCGAAGTAGCGTACAAGACACGCTACTGTATTATTCAAAGAGAATCATAATTTGGAAGCATGGGGTGTTACATTCTCCCCTCCTTCAAATAATTTCATCCCTGAAACCTCTAGTGTAATAATGCATGAAAAGAATCGGGTGGTTCTTCATCATAAGTTCCTGGGGTTCCCGCGTTGCCTCTTCCATCTAATGATTCCTCCATAGAAATTTTACTAGACGAGTCGTCCGTTTTCTCAGCACTTGTTCTCTTGTATCAAGAATCCTGACGGGCTCTTCGCAATAATATAGATTGGGTTCTAGTTCTACTTCTTCATAGGTGAGTACATGCGTTGGGTCATACATGTATTTTCTCAATAGTGATACGTGGAACACATCGTGAACTTTGGAGAGACTTGGCAGCACTGCCAACCGGTAAGCTACAACCCCAATTCATTCTAGAATTTCGAAAGGTCCTATGTACCTGGGACTCAATTTAACTTTCTTGCAGAAATGTATAACTCCCTTCCATGGAGATACCTTCAAGAAAACATGATCTCCTACCTGAAATTCCAAATCCTTCCTTCGGTTGCTAGCATAGCTCTTCTGCCTACTTTGAGCTGCTTTGATGTGGTTTATGATTACCTTCAACTTTTCCATTGTTTCCTCTACTAGTTCAGGGACTATGAGTTTTCTTTGACCAACATCATCCCAACAGGTTGGTGTGCGATATCTCTTTCCGTATAACGCTTCATATGGTGCCATCTAAATACTCGAATGGAAGATATTGTTATAGGAAAATTCCACCAGAGGTAAATATTGATCCCACATACCCTGAAAGTCAAGTGAGAAGGATCTCAACCTCTCTTCTAAGTTTTGAATATTCCATTCTGATTGTCCATCCATTTGAGGGTGGTAAGAAGTGCTCAAATAAAGTTCAGTATCCAGGGATTTCTGAAGACTTTTCCAGAATCTTGATGTAAAACATGGATCGCGATCAGAAACAATCGATATGGGTACTCCATGAAGTATCACAACTTCATTAATATTAGTCTTTCTAAACGTTCAAGTGGTAAATATTCCCTTATAACAATAAAATTTACTGACTTGGTAAGATGATCAACAATGACCCATATTTCATCGTTCCTTCTAGGAGTCTTTGGTAGTCCCATGAAAAAGTCCATTGTGATATTATCTCATTTCCACTCAAGTATGGGAAGAGATTGCATGACTACTCTAGGCTGTTGCCTTCCAGATTTCACTTTTTGATAAACCATACATCTTGACACAAAATCAGCAATCCCTCTCTTCATGTTGTCCCACAAAAAATGTTCCTTCAAATCTCTATACATTTTGGTGCTCCCAGGACTTATAGAGAAATTGGAACTATGAGCATTGTCCAACAATTCCCTTTTTAGATCAAGTATATTGGGAACCCAATGTCTCTTCCCAAATTTCAAAATTCCATCATCATACACAAAGTCCCTCAATCTCCCATCATTCACATATTTACTCTTCTTTTGAAACTCTTCATCACCGGTCTGAGAACTCTTTATCCTTTCTAGTAAAGATGGTTTAGAAACCATTTGAAAAATTATTGATGTTTCACCTTCCATGGTGATTCCCTTATCCATCTTCACTAGATCCATGAAAATAGGATCCCTTTCAATTCTCATCATGTTGAAAACTCCATGATCATTTCTGCTCAAAGCATCTGCCACCTTATTTTCCTTCCCCGGGTGGTAGTGTATCGAGCAATCATAATCCTTTAGTAGTTCGAGCTATCTCCTTTGCCTCATGTTGAGTTCTTTCTGTGAGAAAATATACTTCAAACTCTTGTGATCATTATAAATATCACATTTCTCACCATAGAGATAGTTTCTCCATATCTTCAAAGTAAAGATCACAGCTGCTAACTCGAGATCATGAGTAGGATAGTATTGCTCAAGAATTTTCAACTGTCGTGATGCATAGGTAATAACCCTATCATTCTTCATAAGGACAAAACTAAGTCCTTTCTTTGAAGAATCACTATAAATAACAAACCCATCATTCCCCAATGGTAGAGTCAATATAGGATCATTGACTAATCTTCTCTTAAGTTCTTCAAAAAAATATTCATACTCTTTTGTCCAAACAAATTTAACCCCTTTACACGTGAGCTTCGTTAATGGTTTAGCCAATCGGGCAAAATTCTGGACGAAACGTCAATAATAACCTGCTAAACCGATAAAACTGCATACCTCAGTTATACTCGTCGGTGATGGCCATTCTTGGATTTCTCTTATCTTAGAAGGATCAATAGAGATTTCATCCTTAGAGACAATATGGCCAAGAAGAGAAATATCCTCAAACCAGAATTCACACTTGATAAACATCCAATATAATTCATGTCTTCTAAGAGTCTTCAAAATAATGCGCAAGTGATTTTCATGATCTTTGTAGATTTTGGAGTATAACCAGATATAATCAATAAATACCACTACAAAGTCATCAAGATATTCCTTGAAAACTCTGTTCATTAAATCCATGAAAACAGAGGGTGAATTAGTTAGCCCAAAAGGCATTACTGTAAACTCGTAATGCCCATACCTGGTTCTCAATTCTGTCTTTAGAATGTCTTCCTTCTTCACACACATCTGATGGTATCCAGATCGAAGGTCAATCTTTGAAATGTATTGAGCTCCGTGATGTTGGTCAAATAAATCATCAATGTGAGGTAGGGGATACTTGTTCTTTATTGTTATAGCATTGATCTCCCTGTAGTCGATACATAACCTCATATATCCATCTTTCTTCTTAACAAAAAGGAAAGGGGCTCCCCTGGAGAAACACTAGGGAGAATAAATCCCTTATTAATAAATTCCTCTAGTTGTTTATTTAGTTCCACTAATTTCATAGTAGCCATTCTATAAGGGGTCTTCGATATAGGCCTTGATCCAGGAATTAAATCAATAGAAAACTCAATTTCTCATTCTTGAGGATGTCCAGGTAAATCTTCTAGAAACACATCAACATATTATCTCACAATAGGTATATCCTCTATTTTAACATTCCATTCCTCACCCATAGTCATTTCATTCTATTAATCCCCAATAATTGAATTTAGTTGAGCTACTGGGGGTGGATCTAGATAAGAATTAGGTGGTGACGATTCTGGTCTAAAGATAAGGTGTTCATTATCATCATCATCAAAAATTGTAACCTCATACTTCTTGCAATAAATCTTTGCATCATGGTCCAAAAGCCAATCCATATCGATGATTATATAAAACTCAATCATAGGTATGACGTAGAGATTAGTAGATAAAGAACATTCATATGCTCTAATGGGAATGGATTCACAAAACATTGTTGCGATGATACATCCCTTAGGAGTTTAAATGGACAAATCCTTTGTTAGATAAAATTAGAAATATCTAATTTTCTTATAAAAGTAGGAGGATATAAAATAATGCGATTATCTAGAATCAAAGAAAGCATTTTTTAAACTTGAGGAAACCATTAAATTACAAGACACCACGTCTTTTGGAGCATCTACCTCAACATTAGTGATAGCATAAGCTTGGCCTTGATCCCTTGGCCTTTTCGAAGGTATGTTTCCCTAAAACATAGGAAATTCATTTGAATAATGTCCCATCTCCAGAAAATTGTAGCATTGAACATCAGTAACTTCTTTCTTCCCCTTGAAATCACGATATTGGTGGCCTTTTTCACCACACTTGTAACAGACTCCCATTCCTTTTAAGCAAGTACCGGGGTGTTTCTTCCCAAATTTACTGCAGGATGGATATTCAACTTTTCCCTTATTCCCCTTATTTCCATTTCCAGATTGATCAAAAGATCTCTTCTTCTCTTGCTTTTCTTTAAAGTCATAAGACTTAGAGAATTATTTTTCTATCTTGATAGCACATGAGACAATATCTTCGTACAATGCGAAGGTTTGTGAGACTAATGCTCGACGGAGAAACGGTTTTAACCCATCAAAGAAATGAGAAATATTACTTCTTGGGTTACATATATAATCCACAGCATACCTCTCTAACCTTGTAAAGTTAGCCTCATACTTTGCGACATTATCATCCTCCTTTTGCCTCAGACTCAGAAATTGCCTTTCCATATCTACTCGATGGTCACGAGGAATGTATTTTTCTAAGAAAAGCTCCTTGAACTCCCTTCATTCCTTATTTGATACTTCATCATCTTCCTTCGTGTTTTAAATCAATGAACACCATTGATCAACATCTCCAGTGAGGTGGTAAACCGCCATGATAACTTTTTCCCTTTCACTACTCTCCAAGGCATGGAATATTTTCTCTAAATAATTTATCCATTACATAGATACTAAAGGATTTGTACTCCCATTGAATGTCAGTGGTTGTTGCCTCATGAAGTGATCTAAAATTGATCCTCCATGCTTCGGATGAAGGTGCTTCATATGGGTAAAGTTATTATTCACAACCTGAGTGAGTTTTCCTAGTATGGTGATTAGATGATCAGCACTAGTTGCATCACCAGCTCCAATATAATTATCTTGAGCAGAAGGGAAATCCCGACATGGAGTGCGTGCATTGATACAGTTTCGATTTCTTCCACTAGGCTCCACTTCTATAAAATGGCATAAACTAGATCAGTTTATGAATCAAAATACATAATTCTATACTTGTAAAACACTTAAAATAAATTGAACAATTTATGGATATAATCCATAATCATAAAAAAATGTTTTCTTTGAGGAAGTATTTACTCATTAACCCTTAAAAATGGTTTTTAAATAAACTGAGAATTATCCTAAGTGTATCCCCCAGGAGTGTCATAACCAAGAGTGCAGCAATGCCCATTGTCATGAACTAGTTCCCGTTCGAGTCTATTTCAAAGCGGTGTTTTCGGGTTTTACCCCTAGGTACATTTGTGCCAGAGCTGCCTCTACCTGCTCGTATCCAGACAGGGATGTATTTCTTGGAAAACTCACAAAATCTATACAATACCAAAATTCTAGGAAGATCTTCTATACTAATCCTCAATGTCCATCTTAGGTCTATATGATCTAATGAGAGTTTATCTAAATATAGCTTCCAAGGTTTGACTAAACTTCCTCTGATACAAACTGTAACATCCCGACCCTAGTTACCAAGAGTTGGTGCATTATTACATAACATTGGCATGATCACAAAAGATCAAGTTTCAAAAGAATTATTAGTTTAGTAGCCTTGGAATCACTAGATACATTCATAAAGTTTACATTACATCATAAAGTGAAAACTACAACAACATCTTGTCTCCACACTCATATCCCCTTATACTATCCCTGCAAGTCATTTATAAAATACTTCTTCACATCCTGGAAAAAATAAAACATAGAAAGGAGTGAGCTCAAATTTCTGGTAAGGATAACAATATAGCAGAAACATTCATAAATACGCATAAACATTAAAGGAAATGTAAAAATAAAACAAAAGCCTTTTAAACTTTAACTTCAACATAATATGGAAAAAATAAAATGAAATAATGCTATTTACTTATTCACATGGATATACTTCTAGTCGAATAATCACATGCAATATCAATAACCACTTTCATAATGATGGAATGCATAATGCCAGACTATCATAACCACATAGTCACATCCTTGCGCTAAGACTATAAATAAGATTTTTTAAAGGCCTTGTGCCAATACACTAGTTTTTCTCATGAGACCTACTAATGTATCGAAGAGCTATAGCGGGTTCCACCCATCACTTATTAAGTCCAATGCATTCCTCATATGAATAGGTTTAAACATAACATAAACATTCGTATTAAAACTAGCATATGAAATATCAATACATTCTCCATAAACCATGAATGGTATAAAAATAAAACATCCACAGTCAAACATATCAAAAAAACATCAATTCAATATGAAATTTTGGTATCATAATAAATCAACTTCAAATAAGCTTAAAATCCATCAAAGGATATTGACATCGAAAAACTATTTGAGAGAAATATATCTTTTTTTGAAATCATTTTAAAGTCACATTATTATAAAATAAAACATTTACTTTGAAAATATTCTTATAAGATTATAAGGTAAGATTAGATGATTTTATAATGGCGGAAAATAGCCGCACACGCCGTATAAGATAAAAAAATCATTCTTACCTTAATTCTGTCAAAAAGGTTAAAAATGACCTTGTTTGGAAAACGATGGAAAGATTCCTTTATAAACATATTATAAAAATTTAATAAGGGTATAAGTAACTTTAACCCATAGTCTGTAAAATAGTAAGAATTATTTGAAATACATTATTAAGAAACATGGATGTGGATGATAAAGAGGTCCCAGAAGATAATTACGTATAAACTACCTCAGATAATGAAGAGATTGTGAAATAAACTCTTACCTGAAATTTTCCTTGGTTAAGGGTAGGATAACCTCCTGTATAATGGTTAAACAATTTGTATTAAATTATACAAGAATCATATACAGTAATATGATATCATATATGATCTTTTAACATTTCTTTGTTAATAATATCTTAGTATTATCGTCGTTTCGGGTGTTAACTTACTCGTATTCTTTTATATGAATTGTTACATAAGCCGTGTTTGTTATGGATAGGTTGTATATTATTCATATATAGAATGATATCAAGTCCTTAAACATTATTTTTAATCATCAAATGATAATTATACTTGAATGGATATGATGGGGAATGAATCTCATCGCGTTCGTGGAGACGGTAATCCGTACGTACGCACGAGCGACAATATCATTATTTTGATATTAAAATAATATATAATTGGATGGTATATCATATATACAGAATAATTATCATGTTATATTTATTATTTACATCAATAACACATCATTATCATACACATCCAAGTAATAATGTTTTGAATAACAATTACACCACGACGTGGAGATGGTAAGCTGTACGTACGCACGTATGGTGACATGTCATTCAAGGGATTGATAGAATACTGAATATGGTTTTTCCATTTTTATAGTAACATCACAGTATATAAGATATACTGTATCTATTATTTTAGAATGGAAATAATAAATAAAGAAGAAGTTGAAGAACAAAGGAACTTGAAAAAGGTTGGTGAAAACATTACCTCTTCATCGTGTTCTTCCTTTTGATTTTATCAAAAGGGCTCCTTAGGTTGAATTTATGATCAAACTAAGGCCTCTAGGTTGAATTGATGGTAGTTGAGATAATATTTGGGCAGGTTTTGGCCAAACCAAAAGGCTTTGAAGGTGTGAAGAATTGGTTAGAAGTGGTGTCCTTTTATAAGGGGGAGGAGGGGATCTTAAGAAAAAACATAAAGTATTATTTTATAATAAATTCATATTCGGGTTCTAATGGCTCAAAAGTGGATTATTCAAATTCAAAGGTGGGTATAGATCTAAACAAACTCAACCAATAGGTTTTAGACAGTTTTGGGTCACTTTATTAAGCTTTAACTATTAGTTTTAAGTCGTAGTTAATTAGTTTGACACTTACCATGTCACTTTTTATTTATATATTATATAGTTAATAAACTTACTATATAAATCCAATATACCCCCAAGTTGTCCATTAATAATACACCTACCATTATATAAGTCCTTTGGCTGAGCCTTAGAATTTTAAGAATAGAATATCAATTAATAATAAAAAATTTGTTTTAGAAGCTCATTTATGTCAATTTTGACACTATTCAATAATTGATTTTTTTAAGTATTATAAACTTTATTGATTAGAATTAAATTTATTTAAGCATTAAAAACAGGTAATATTAACCAATAAAATTATTTTATGTCATCAAAACTTTCAAATTATTTTTATTTTAACTTTTATAATACCAATTATTTGATTCATTTATTATTAAGGAAAATACTACCTCATTATTGTGTCATTAATAAATTTACTTATTAAATTTCTAAAAATTATAAATAAAATATAATTATGTATTAAATCTAGTTATCTTTTTAATGAATATTTATAGTCGAAAATATAACATATATAACCCTATGTAAAAATTGTTTTACTAAAAGATATATGCTTATGTAATTTTTGTATTCACTTTAACATAATTAATATAAAGTGTCATTATAACTTACAAGTGAATCCATGGGGTCTCAAAATAGACCCAAATACGCCCATGATCGGACATGTATCATACAATAGGTTAAAAATAAAATCTTTTCTCCACACTAATATCCCCTTATACTATCCCTGCAGGTCATTCATAAAATACTTCTTCACATCCTGGGAAAAATAAAACATAGAAAGGGGTGAGCTCAAATGCCCAGTAAGGATAAAAATATAGCAGAAACTTTCATAAATAAGCATAAACATTTATGGAAATGTATAACTAAAATAAAAGCCTTTTAAATTTGAACATTATCATAATATGGAAAAAATAAAATGAAATAATGCCATTTACTTATTCACATGGATATTCTACTAGTCGAATAATCACATGCAATCTCAATAACCACTTTTATAATGATGGAATGCATGATGTTGGACTATCATAACCACATAGTCAAGGAATTTCCCCAAGACTATAAATAAGATTTTTTTTCAAGGCCTTGTGCCAAGACACTAGTTTGTCTCATGATACCTATCGATGCATCGAGGAGCTATAGTGGGCTCCCACTACTGGAAATGTAGGCTATACCAACGGATTTAAACCGTTGGTATAGGCTGGAAAGTCGTTGGTATAGACTATACCAACGGTTTTCCAAACCGTTGGCTAGTAAGCCATGAGGAAAGCCCTATACCAACGGTTGCACTTAAACCATTGGTATAGGTGTTCCAGAATTCTGGAGAAGTCTATATCAACGGTTCAGAACCGTTGGTATAAGCTTTCCAGAATTCTGGAAAAACATATACAAACGGTTCAGAACCATTGGTATATCTTTTTCCAGAATTCTGGAAAAGGCTATACCAACGGTTCTGAACTGTTGGTATAAGATTTTCCAGAATTCTGGATAGCTAAAACCAACGGTTCTGAACCGTTGGTATAACCTTTTCCAGAGCTACTGCATAGCAGCCCCCCAGAAGCCCTATAGTAGCCCTACCATCCACCGGCATAAAAAACATTGCCCAACCGCCCTCAATATACCCTCCACTATACACCTGTATAATAAATATCACAAAAACCACATACATATTTCAAACAGTATAAAAAACACCGAAAATAGCCCAAAAAACACATATGACAACAATCATCCGGTGGTAATTCACCTCACCCCTGCACAACCCCCCAACCAGCACACCTCCCCATCAAATTCTAATTGGCAGAATAGTCTGATAAATATCTATTAGAGTTGAATAATAATTTCAAATTGGCTAAAATTCCTTTTTTTTGTGATCCTAGGTTTGGGTATGTAATGATTTGTGATGAATTTTGCATTGAACTTGTATTGTTTATAATATATGGTGAACAAGTATTTTCTTAGGAGTCTCATCACTTATGACCCCATTAGTGAAACTACCCAACTCATGAAAAATAGTTTGTGACTATCATTGATGAGTGTAAATTTTAGTTGTATTCACTTAAAATGATTTCCTTTTGAAATAAAAGAGAGACTTTGAGTGGTGTCGTCCACACCACGCCTCGGATTGAGGTGGAGTTGACTTGTACACATCACAAATGACCCATGGATCGTTTTCCTAAAGTATCAACACAATCCGAATACGTTTGGTTGGTTTCCCGTATGCCGGTTGTTTTTACATAAAATCATATCCATTTTAAACAAAAGAAATACACTTTGAGTGATACTGACCATACCATGCCTCGGATTAAGGCTAGGTTGACTCATACACGTCACAAATGACCCATAGATCCTTGTCCTAAAGTATCAACATTATCTGAATGTGTTTGGTCCGTTTTCGGTATGTCAGTTGTTGTTTTTACTTAAACTGTTGTCCATTTCAAAAAATAGTTGGAATCTTTGAGTGGTGCCGCCCACACCTCGCCTTGGATTGAGGTGGGATTGATTCCTACATGTCACAAATGACCCATGGATCGTTGTCCTAAAGTTTCAACAGAATCTGAATGTGTTTGGTCGGTTTTCCATATGTGGTTTTTTTTACTTAAAAGAGCATCCATTTTAAACAAAAGATAGACATTTTGAGTGGTACCGTCCACACCGGCCCTCGGATTGAGGCGGGGTTGACTCTTACATGTCAAAAATGACCCATGGATTGTTTTCCTAAAGTATCAACACAATCCGAATGTGTTTGGTTGGTTTCCCGTATGTTGGTTGTTTTTACATAAAAGTGTATCCATTTTAAACAAAAGAAATACACTTTGAGTGATACCGACCACACCATTCCTTGGATTGAGGCAGGGTTGACTCGTAAACTTCACAAATGACCCATAGATCCTTGTCCTAATGTATCAATAGTATCTGAATGTGTTTGGTCCGTTTTCTGTATGTCAGTTGTTGTTTTTACTTAAACTGTTGTCCATTTCAAAAAATAGTTAGACACTTTGAGTGGTGTCGCCCACACCCCGCATTGGATTGAGGCGAGGTTGAATCCTACACGTCACAAATGACCCATGGATCGTTGTCCTAAAGTTTCTATAGAATCCAAATGCATTTGGTCGGTTTTCCATATGTGGTTTTTTTACTTAAAAGCGCATCCATTTTAAACAAAAGAAAGACCTTTTGAGTGGTACCGGCCACACCGGCCCTCGGATTGAGGCGGGGTTGACTCCTACATGTCACAAATGACCCATGGATACATTTCCTTAAGTATCAATAGTATATGAATGCCTTTGGTCCGTTTTCCATATGGCAGTTGTTTTTTTAACTTAAACGGTTGTCCATTTCAAAGAAAAGTGACACACTTTGAGTGGTGCCGACCACACTGGCCCTCGGATTGAGGCAAGATAGACTCGTACACGTCACATATGACGTATGGATCGTTTTCCTAAAGTTTCAACAGAATCTGAATGCCTTTGGTCAGTTTTCTGTATGTTAGTTGTTGTTTTTACTTAAACTGTTGTCCATTTTAAAGAAAAGTTAGACACTTTGAGTGGTGTCGGCCACATCAATAAAGGTGCCTTGCCTCGTCATTGAATCAAACCATTGACATTTCATCATCGTGACTCGACCATGAGAGTAATAATCCAAAATTATTATTTTCTCCATGAAACCATAATAAGAAACATTTTCAGAACGAGGTCTAGTGTCCGATGAACTGGCATAACCGTCTGTTGTGGCAGTTAGCATAACACCATTATGCTGTGTTCCCATGTTTCTTGCTCGTTCAGTGATAATAGATTTATATCCATTGATCACAAGTGATTTACAAGCACGAACCATGGTATTAGGACCAAAAGACAAAGCTCTTATTTCCTCAGAAACAGAGTCTGTAGGCAAACTCGATACCTGAAATATAAACAAATAGTAAACTTAATTAAATATTATTTTTATTTAGTTATTACAGAAATATTTTTACCTTCAATTTCAACCAAGCAGAAAACCCTTTGCTATGAAAAGTCTCATTCTTTCTCAAAGATAAAGAACGATGCTTTCTATATATCAATTCTTTATGTTGCCTGTAGATAAAAATAATAATAGTTTAACAAATATTTAAAATTACAAGAGATAAGATAAGAGATACATGTACAATTAACTTACTTGATATACTCATCGAACAAATCACAATTGAACAAAACTGTGTGATGTGCCATCTCTCACTCTTCAAGGCTTAATATTGTCATTGTATATGATCCTGGAATTCCTCCTGTCTGAGGAAGTGATGGAAAACTGGGTTCAATTTTCCCATACTGTTCTTCTTCATTTCTCATTGGTCTGTTTATTCTCGTAGTATGATCAGACAAATACATTGAGCAGAAATCCATACATTCTTGAACCAAGTAACCGTTCACAATAGAACCTTCGGGATAATTCCTGTTCCGAACATATGATTTCAATGTGAACATGTTTCTTTCAGTTGGATACATCCAACGGAAAGAAACGGGTCCTCCAAGAAGTATTTCAGTCGGAAGATGGACAGTCAGATGCAACATGCATGTAAAAAATGATGGAGGGAATATTTTCTCTAACTCACACAAATTTAATGGTGTCTCTGCCAAAAATTTTTACACGAGGGATTTGGAAAAACTCTTATCACAAAGATCTCTAAACAAATAGAACAACCGAATAAATGAGACTCTAACATTATTGGACAAGAGATGACAGATTGCTATTGGAATCAACTCATGCAAAAGGACGTGATAATCATGAGTCTTCAATGATTTCAACTTCAACTCTTTTCTGTTGACCCGTTTTGATATATTGCTTGAATAGCCATCAGGATCTTTAATAGTCTCTAGCAATTCCAGAAATTGATTTTTTCAGCAGGAGTCGTCACATAACATGCACATGGAACTTGCCATTTATTTTCACTAATACAGACAGGATGCAATTTTGGTCTGATCCCCCAATCTACCAAGTCGCGCCGAGATCATAAATCATCTTTTGTCTTCCCCTTGACATTTAGAAGAATCGAAAGCAACATTTCACATATATTCTTTTCAATGTGCATTACGTCTATGCAATGACGTAACAAGTTGGTTGACCAATATGAAAACTCAAAGAATATACTCTTCTTCTTCCAATTGTAACAGGTATCATTGGAAACATTTTTCCTCTTTCTAGATTTCATTACACTCTTCCCAAATGAATAACTGAAATCTTTCAATTCATTAAGCACATCAGTTCCAGACATACGTTGAGGTGGATCATCATTCTCCATGGTATTGTCAAATCTTCGACGATTGTTTCTATATGGATGGTTCATTGGCAAGAATCGTCGATGTCCCATAAAACTAAAACTACGGAGATATTTCAGTCTTATCGATCAATTATTCTTCATACAAATAGGACATGACAATTTTCCTTTTGTGCTCCATCCAGACATCATTTCATAAGCAGGAAAATCATTGATAGTCCACATAAGTGCAGCACGCATCTAAAATATTTCTTTCGAACATGCATCGTATGTAGGCACACCCACATCCCAAAGATGTTTCAACTCTTTTATTAAAGGTTGCATGTATACATCTATATCATTTCCCGAATCAGAAGGGATAGATATCAGTATACTCAAGAAAGTGTAAGGCTTTTTCATACACAACCAAGGGGGAAGGTTATAAATGTGTATGAAAACTGGCAATGTGTTGTGCGAAGTAAGCATCTGCCCAAATGGATTAAAACCGTCACATGAAAGACCCAGTCTCACATTACGCACGTCGGCTATAAATTCAGGATATCGAGCATCAAATCTCTTCCATGCAAATCCATCTGCAGGGTGAACCAACTCTTCATTATTCTTTTTTCTCTCGGTGTCATGTCATCGCATTTTTACAGATATTTCATCAGACATTAAAAGGTTTTGTAATCTGGGGATCAATGGAAAGTGCCACATTACTTTTTGTGGCACACGAGATGGTGTTCCATCATATTTTGGCTTCTATCGGGAGGTTCCTCATTTTATACAATCATTTCTTTCAGCAGTTTCCTCCCAAAATAAGCTGCAATCATTCGGGCAAGCATGATTTTTTTTTTGAGAATCCAAGTTCATCAACCAACTTCCATGCCATATAGTGGCTTGAGGGAATATCTACATCATCTGGAAGTAAGTCCTTCAAGAAGGTAAGAATGTAATTAATTGCAGTATTTGAAATCCCATACATAGTTTTCCAATGAAACAATCAGATTAAAAATTCCAACTTTTTCATTTTATCACATTGCCGATATACTGCAGTCGTCGCAGCATCATTAAATTTTTTCACCCTATCAACATCATCATTTTCATTGGACGCATCATGTGCTCTTGTATAGAAATCTTGTTGGCTAGACATCCATTCCTTCTCATGATGTCGAATAAATGGAAACCGATCATATATCAAACTCTCCAATTCAGTCCTATCATTTGGATCATCAACATTTTGAGATTCCATTTTCTCTCCATTGTGATACCACACATAATAGTTTGTTTGGAAACCATATTTGGTTATATGATAGTTAACTGCTTCACGGCTAAACCAAGGTCTTCCAACACAACTAAAACATGGGCAGTGTATGCGACCACTATCTAAAGCCTTGTCAAATGCAAAATCTAGAAAGCTGTTCAAATTATTTTGAAAATCGGTTGAAATCCAATCAGTTTCGTACATCCAACTTCTATCCATTCTGTAAAAAAATATCAATAAGTCATTTCAAATAAATTCAATAATATTTAAGTTTAATCAAAAAAATATTTACGTAAATGAAAATTGTTTACTCTATATAAAAGCATAACTGACACATTACTCTATATGAGAATCATATTAAGAAATACAAGAAAATACATTATATATAAGAAAATAAGATACAAAATTTCTAATGCCTATATTCAAGGATTGACCAGTAAGATATTGGAAGTGGATCAAGGAATACATAATCCTTAAGGGTCCTTTTGGGAGTATATGAGTTTTATACTTTAACTTCTTCAAGTAGATCAGGATGAGAAGTATGATGAGGATCATGGGAGTGGCTGGACTTTCCAAGGGGGTGTGGCGTGTCCAGGGGGTGCGGGGTGTCTAGGGGGTGGTGGGGCCGTCTGGGGGGTCGGAGGTGTCCAGGGGGTGGGGGCTGTCTAGGGGGGTCGGGGTGTCCAGGTGGGCGGGCTGTCCGTGGGGGTGGTCAGGTTGTCCAAGGGGGTCAGGGTGTATAGGTATATTTATATGAAAAGAATACCCCCACAATAATCATGCAACCCTATCATTAGTCTAAACCCCTAGAACACATAAAAGAAGCTAGTTTGGACATTTACTAAAATATTTAACACCATAAGAATGAAAATACACTCAAAATTTAGTTTGAAAGGATATAATGGTGTGTGTGAAATAAATGATATTAAATCAATTTAAATGAATATGGAACAAATGAGGGTTTATAATACACTAAGAGTACCTCAAACAATCCAAAACCACTATAGCACCACATATTCAACTTCATGAAATAGGACATGGAAATCTTACCTACGACTTTACTGATGACCACCTAATTGGAACACTCTATTTATGGTTCTTGAACATAATGAACAAACAATGTTTGGTCTCTACCAACTCAATCACCCCCTTGTAGATCATAATCTCATTTCCCCTTATACTAAAATGGTCTCACTGGAAGCTACTATTAATACTGGACCTAAACCATTCATTCTTCATAAAACAATTATCAAAGAACCATCGAAGGTATCTCTCATATAACCACAACCATTTTATCTTCGATGTAACGAAATTCACAAGAATAACTTTTATTCAATAACCTTTTGGTATATAATTTGCATCAACAATGGTTAAATTATATGGTTCATCACATTCCAATTTATTAATCACCCATACATGATAAAAATTGAACATTGAATTTCATTTAATTACACCAATCATATTTCATTTAATTCTTAACAAGCAAAGAAGCATGGAAATTGGAATCTAATAACTTTAATTAGTCCCCAAAACTTTTTAATAAATTTAACCTGAAAAATAAAACACTTTGAAATCTAAATAATCACTATGAAGTAACATGAGCTTGGAATTCTATTGCACAAGTAAAAACACTCAACGATGGAATATATGAAAAGATTATTAATATAAATTATTTACACAAGATAATAAAGTAACTATGAATGTTAAATCTAAACATGTGATTGAATTTTATGACATATAATAAAAATTTCTTGGTAATGAAACATGAAAGGCACATCAAAAAATTAGAAAACTGTCTAATGCAATATATATGGGCAGGAATATGCATGGAATTTAATAATGATCTGAAACATAAATAGGGCTGGAACATAAATTGGGTGGGAATATGAGAATAGAAATTGGTCTCATCCTAAAGAGAAACATATACACATCAAAATCAAAAATAAAAACTGAAAGTTAAAGAAAATAACTCACCTTGGATGGGATGTAGGAAGAGAACCGGAAGCACCTCCAAAATTGCCGATAGCTCCCATTTAGGGCTCTGGATCGCGAATGGGGGAGAGGACGGGCTACTTCCAATTAAGGGGAAATTTTTACCAATGGTTTGTAAAAACCGTTGGTATATACATTCAGCCCAAACCTTTACTAACGGTTCAATGAGAACTGTTGGTAAAGGTCCCTGAAATCCAACTTTTACCAACGGTTCTCATTGAACCGTTGGTAAAAACTCCTCTATACAAACGGCTCATTACAACCATTGGTAAAAGTGTCTACAAAACCATCTATACCAACGGTTTCTGAGAACCGTTGGTATAGATGGCTATTCCCAATGGTTTACTAAACCGTTGGGATATAACCATTGGTAAAACTAGGATTTCAAGTAGTGTCCACCCATCACTTATTATGTCCAATGCATTCCACATATGAATAGGTTTAAACATAACATAAACATTCGTATTAAAACACGCATAAGAAATGTCAATAATTTCTCTATAAACCATAAATGGTATAAAAATAACACATCCACAGTCAAATATATCACAAAAACTTCAATACAATATGGAAGTTTGGTATCATAAAAATCAACTTCAAATAAGCTTAAAATCCATCAAAGGATATTGACATAGAAAAACTATTTGAGAAAAATATATCTTTTTTTGAAATCATTTAAAAGTCACATAATTATAAAATAAAAAATTTAATTTGAAAATATTCTTATAAGATTTTATGGTAAGCTTCAATGATTTTATAATGGCGGAAAATAGCCGCACACGTCGTATAAGTTAAAAAAACATTCTTACCATAATTTTGTCAAAAATGTTAAAAAGGACCTTGTTTGGAAAACGACAGAAGGATTCCTTTATAAACATTTTATAAAAAGTCAATAAGGGTATAAGTGACTTTAACACATAGTCTATAAAATAGTAAGAATGATTTGAAATACATTTTTAAGAAACATGGATGTGGATGATAAAGAGGTCCTAGTAGATAATTATGTATAAACAACCTCGGATAATGAAGAGATTGTGAAATAAACCCTTACCTTGTACTTTTCCTTTGTTGGGGGTAGATTAACCTCTTGTATAATGGTGAAATAATTTTTATTAAATTATACAAGAAACATATACATTAATATGATATCATATATGATCTTTTAACAATGCTTTGTTAATAATATCTTAGTATTATCGTCGTTTCGGATGTTAACTTACTCGTTTTCTTTAATATTTTTTGTTACATAAGCCATGTTTGTTATGGATAGGTTGTATATTATTCATATCCAGAATGATATCAAGTCCTTAAACATTATTATTAATCATCAAATGAGAATTATACTTGAATGGATACGATGGGTAATGAATCTCATCGCATTCTTGGAGATGGTAATCCGTACGTACGCATGAGCGACAATATCATTTTATTGATATTAAATAATATATAATTGGATTTTATATCATATATAAAGAATAATTATCTTTTTAAATTTATTATTTACATCAATTACACATCCTTATCATACCCATCCAAATAATTACATTTTGAATAACAATTACACCACGATGTGGACACAGTAAGCCGTACGTACACACGTATGGTGACATGTCATTCAAGGGATGGATAGAATAATTAATATGGTTGTAACATTTTTATAATAACATCATAGTATATAGGAGACACTGGAGTTATTATTTTAGAATGAAAATAATAAAAAAAATAAGAAGTTGAAGAAGAAAGCAACTTGAAAAAGGGTGGTGAAAACATTACCTCTTCTTCGGGTTCTTCCTTTTGATTTGATCAAAAGGGATCCTTAGGTGGGATTTCTGATCAAACTAATGCCTCTAAGTTTAATTGAGGGAAGTTGAGAGAATATTTTTGTAGGTTTTGTTGAAACCAAAATGCTTTTAAGGTGTGAAGAATTGGTTAGAAGTGGGGTCCTTTTATAAGGGGGAGGAGGGGCTCTTTAGAAAAAAATCAAAGTATTATTTTATAATAAATTCATATTCGGTTTATAATGGCTCAAAATTGGATTATTCAAAGTATAAGGTGAGTATAGGTCGAAAAAAACTCAACAAATAGGTTTTATAAAGGTTTGGGTCACTTTATTTACCTTATCTTTTAGTTTTAACTCGTAGTTAATTAGATTGACACTTACCATGTTACTTTGTATTTTTATATTATATAGTTAATAAACATACTATATACATTCAAACGACCCCAAAGTGGTCCATTAATAATACATCTACCGTTATATAAGTCCTTTGGCCAATCCTTAGAATTTTAGGAATAGATGATCAATTAATAATATAATATTTGTTTTAAAAACTCATTTATGTCCATTTTAACACTATTTAATAATTTATTTTTTTAAAGTCATAAAAATTTTATTAATTATAATAAAATTAATTTAAGCAATAATAACATGTAATATTAACCAATAAAATTCGTGTATGTCATAAAAAATTTCAAATTATATTTATGTTAACTTTTATAATACCAATTATTTGATTCTTTTATTATTAAGGAAAATACTCCATCATTATTGTGTCATAAATAAATTTAGTTATTCAATGTCTAAAAATTATAAATAAAATACCATTAGGTATGAAATATTTTTATCTTTCTAATGAATATTTATATTCGTAAATATAACATATATAATCCTATGTAAAAATTGGTTTTCTAAAAGATATATGCTTATGTCATTTTTGTATTTACTTTAACTTAATTAATATAAAGTGTCATTATCACTTACATGTGGATACATGGGGTCCCAAAATTGACCCAAAGATGACCATGGTCGAACATGTATCAACCAATAGGGTTAGAACATGTTTTAGGGTAATTTATTATTATTATAATATTATTTGTTAACCCTTAATTATCAGATTTACCCTTTAACCATGGTAAAAAAAATATTTACCAAAGTAATTATTCAAAATGTCTAAAAAAGAGTAAACTATTTACAAAATTTGGAACTCATGATACTAAATATGTAATCCATTTTTCTAAATTCAAAACACAGAAGTGGCAGAAATTAATTTAAAATTAATTCTCGTTGTTAAAACAAAAAGCGTGTTTTTAATAGATAATAACTATCAAAAGATTGACACTTGTTGATGTCCGGTTTAAATGTGAAATTATGTCTAATGACCAAAATTTTATTAAATGGTAAAAATATATTTTAAATTTACTTTAAAACCACTCAAATTCATAATTTATCACTATTAATTATTTTGATTAAAAAGTTTTTTTAATTATAATTTAGTAATTTTCACTATTCATCAAAATATAAAAGTTATCCGATAAGTACCAAAATTTCACCCTAGGATAATTTAGATATTCCTAATCTGAAAATTAAGTCCATTTTGAGAGGTAAAATCTATAAAATTTCAAAAATTCTGTATTACTATTCATAACTGCTTCTTTAAATGGTCGCGGTGTGTTAGAATCTCAAACTTGCGTACAACACACGTTACTGTATTATTCAAAGAGAATCGTATCGTGGAAGTTTGGGGTGTTACATTCATAGTTTAGAAAACCATGAGTCGATCATGCACAATTACTTTAGTCTAAGGGACATAGTGCATAGTTATCCCACATGATTTTCTAAAAACGCAGACCTGACCGCACATCTATGCAGCCCAACATGCATGGTTTTCACTAACTGTACAACCTTCTGTTTTCACTTGAAACATGGGTTATAGTCTATAGACTAGCCTAAGACACCCCGATCCCTCTATTACCTCCACGAGCATTCATATTAGGGCATATTTAAGCAATTAAATTTAGAATTGATTGATATCTAGAGATATGTACCTCAAATAAAAACTAGGTTCTTACATTTTATTTAAATTTATCATGATTTCATTTTAGTTTATTATTTTGTGTATAAAAATATATTAATATAATATTTATTTAAGGAAAATACATAATGAAATATTAGGTTGTTAAGTCTAATTTTTATAAGGAGTGGTTTAACACAATAATTAAAAAGATAAATCCATTAAATAATTATTATAAAAGATTCATTCATTTGATAAAAATAAAAATAATAGAATTAATGTCAATAATTAAAAATTTGAGGTCAAGTACCATAATATTAAGAAGGATGACACTATGTATCATGAAAATAACAACATACAAGAAGATAAAATTGAAAGAATCAATGAGTGAGAAGAATTATTCTTTTAAATGAAATATGATAAGAAAATTGAATATAAAATTTCATAATTTTCAGGATGAATTAAAAAAATAAAAATTTTTCAAGTTAGGTATTCATAGATAGATTGGGTAAAATTCTCTATGTTTCAAAAACATCAATGGAGGGTTCATGTTTTAAAAGGAAATTATTTAGTGGAAAAATATAATTACATCATCTATTGATTAATCCTAAATAAGATCTAAATAATAGGTAACATGAATCTAAAAATCTCAATATTTTGTATTAAATATGTTTTAATGAATGATTTCAGTTTAAATTCAAAATATGTTAAGAAAATTGATGATGAAAATGATTGGAATCCTTAAACCATGTCAAGAGTGTATAGAAAAATGTATAAAAGAGGTGGTTCGCAAAATAATCCCAACTAGTTTATGAAAATTTCCTAAAAAATATGTTATAAATTATATAAAATCAATATAGTGTGAAGTTATTAAAATGAGGTCAATATATATGGGTTGTTTCTGGTTTTTAATAGGTTTGGACACAAATCATTAGATTGTTGGAATAATCAAATAATTCCTGAAAATGTAATAGAGCCTATTTAAAATGCGAGTTAATAAAGATTAATAAAAAATGAACAATTTAAAGGAAATAATTTTTCTATCACTAATAGATTTTGAATTTTTGAATATCACTATAGAAAAAAACATTATTTATGTCTGCAAGAATGATACATAATTTTGTAATCCAACTAAGCATTTTTCGAAATCAAAAGAAAAAAGGTGCATTAAAACTTATAATGTATGGAGAGAAAACCATGGTAAGTAATATAAAGAAATTTTCCAACTATAATAATTTCAATAAGATTCAAAATAAGAGTAAAAATCCTTAGTTAGTGCATATAAAGTAACACTATTTTATATAATCCCATGAACACCAAGAAGGGTGTTACATGAAATAATATTGATTTATTATATTTGTGAATAAGAGGACACACCATGTATTCATTCAAACAACCCATGGATGTATGTTTTCATAGAGTAAGGAAAGAATATAACAAAACTTTTTTCCAAGAAAGAAATAAATGGGATGATTTGGTGAAAAAAACTCTTAAAAATTCATTTGTATATACCGAAAGGGATGCATATATGACTAAATATTGTATGATAATTTGGATAGCTAATTAGGAAATGGAAAAAACAATGGATGAAGCACATGTCCTAGAATTTATAACCGTAATAACGAATAAATTTTAGAATAAGAGTCCAAATTTCATGAGAAGTTTTTAATAATTAATAACCTAAGATGTTTAGAAGAATTATGTGGGAGGTGAAATGTGGATGGACATAATACTAAAGAGTGCATAACAATTTTTTGGAATAATAATAATCCTTTAAGAGGTTTGAGATTTAATTTTTTGGTGAATTCAAAATTTTAGCTTATAAAAATAAAATTTTCCCACAAAAAGAGGTTGAAATAGATAATAATTCCATGTTTACAAAAGAAAAAATACAAATCAGAAATACATATGTTCTAGCATGAAGAATGTGGGATCTATGGAAAAATAAAAAAATGGTTGGAAATAAATTCTAAACCTTGTAATTAAAATTATGGAATAAATAGTTCCAATATATTACCTACCATAAATGTTTTATTTATGTACTAATTATATAGGGAATCGATTTCACCTAAATTTACCCTATAGGTATAAGCGGTCGTTGAAGTACATGTAGGGGTCGAATCCATAGGGACTGAAGAAGAAACCATGAGACACTATGATTGGATGTGGGATTGGGATGTTTGAATATGAAGTATCCAACCATGGTGTTGATTGATTTTATGAAATGGTGATTTGATATAAATAACCAATAGAAAAAATACAAAATGACTTGATTTAAAATAATTAATTAAGATGATTTGATCGTAGGTTATCTTTTGGGATTGATTGGATGTATTTGTTTTTATTTTTATTTTCCATTCATTGGTTCAATAGGTATCCATTAAATGAGATAATTCCCCAATATCATTCTCCAATTTAATCCATACACAATTTCAAGTCTAATCACCAATGCACTTAGAGGATCTCTTTCATGGTCACTATATGTAATTGGATTTTAATAGAACTAAAAATGTTTCATCGTTAAAGTTAGTGAAGACAAAGAAGAAGATAAATCAAATAAAGGAACTATTAAAATTAATAAAAGATTTAATAATTTAAGAACATTTAATAACATTTAATCCACCCCTTGAAACTCCCTAGGATCAATCCAAAAAAGTTTATCCCTCTATTGAATATATTCTATCAATGGAAGTGGGTAGTAAAATTAAATAAGCGGGATTGATGAAGAAAAACATTGTCAAATGAACACTCAACCATTCTGTGATGAATTCACAAGTGCTGATGTGAATAAATTCACACCTTAATTCAACAGTATGAACATGTGAAGAAAGGGAAAAGAAAAGGTGAATAAAAAGAACATATTTTATTATGAAAATAAAATGATTGAAACAATTACATGAAAAAATGAATATCTAATTATAAAATGATTGTGGGAAATAATAATTGAAATAAAGAGTTATATTGAAAGAAAAAATTGGATTGGAACAAAAACATTGATTGAAAGAAAAACTTGGATTGAAATAAAAACATGGATTGAATTAAAAACATGGATTGAAAAAAAAACATGGATTCCAAAATACGTTCACCCCTGAATCCCTATATAGTAATATTAGGAGCCTTAGGTCAATTGCCCAATAATTAATTCCATTTCCATAAATTATGAGAGTCAAAATGTGGGTGAGAATTAATAAATTGGGTGTTACAAACTTGACCACAAAAATAGGGCCAGATTCACCCTCATTTTTTGGACTGTGAATTTTTTACTGAAGATGGATGAATCTGAAGGTTTCATAGCATATAAAGGTGATATTACATGTTTTCTCTATCATATTTCAAAATTTTAGTTTATTTGGTTTAGCATTTTGAAAGTTATGCTCGAAAGGTGGGAAAACTTTATGGGCATTTAGATCTGGCCCACCATTTAAATGTCATCTTCAAATCCCTTTGTCTTTATGAAAAAATAAAAATTATATTCATCCAATGAAATGATTCTCAGAATTTTCTATTTATATGGTTAAAATTTGATCTTCATTGGGCTTGGACTTTGGGACCCATGTTTTTTTGATGGGCCTTAGGTCCATTATGCTTTTTCTAAAAAAATTCTGCATTCATGCCCAAAACTCGCCATCATCCCTTGAGATTCATTAATATATTATAAAAGATAAAATGTTAAAAAAAAGTTGATCAATAATATCCCAAAATATATAATTCTAAAAATTGAATATAATGTTCTCCAAAAATAGATGATTGATTAGGACCAGATTTTGCATTTTAAACATGAATTGCGCTTAAAATGACAAATAAAGTTCAATTTCAATAATTCACTAAAAAACATTTTATGGAATTTAGAACACATGAATATTAAGATATAATCAATTAATATTATCCTATTTTAGTGTCTAATCACCCCCCAACTTCAGTTTTTCTAGTCCCAAGAAAAAATAATCTCAAAAATATGAAATTGAATTACCTTTTCTAGAAATATTTGAAAATAAATTTCCCAAAAAAATACATCATTCCAAAAAACCCTAAAACCTATTATAATCATTTCACACAATCTAGGTTTATGAGCATATCCCAAGCCCAATCCTATTACTTTGTTAAAATTTATTATCACATTTCATCCAATTTCAATTAAGCATGACGATGTGTTGTGTATCTCAAAGTACACGGGGCCCATTTTCTTGTTCAAGGGGAAAAAATGTTAGATCTAGGTGATAATCTCATTAAAAATTAATATTAGTATCCAGTTTTTTGGCTTTTGATTTTGTTTTTATTTTTTTCACTTGTTTTTTTTGAACCACAATAGATATGAAAAGACTAACTCTGGGCAAGACAACTATGAAGTATGATCCCCAAGTGTCAGATGCCACGCATATTTTTAATTTCATGATATAAAATAGAGATATAAATCCTAAATCTAGGCAAGAAAACTATGGATTCACAATCCCCTAGTGTCGGATGCCACACATTTGGACAAAACATTGATCTATGTGGTCTTTTTTATTTTTGATACTCAAATTAAAATGAAAGTGGCCCCAAACCCTATGCTATGATGAAAGGGACCCAAGAACTCAAACTTACACCCAAAATACAATGTATGTGCATTGTTTCATTTTGATTTAGAGGACGAAAATGTAATCTTTGAAAAATCACATTGAACAAATGCACTTTCCAAAAAATGTGATCATGAACTTAAACAAGCATTCAAATCATAATTAAGGAATTCAAAATCATTTGAAATTCCTTTTTCATGTTTCACAATATATATTAATTCATTCAAGGATAATGAATTGAGTTATTTTTCAATGATTTCTTTGTCATAAAATTACAAAATTATTTTCTTAAATTACCATATTTTCACTCCCCCTAACATAGAATGAAACTGCCCTCAAATTTGAATGATAAGAAAAGAGAGATAAGAGTATTGGTAATAAAGACGGAAGATGTGAGTTGAAATTAAACTATAGAATAAAATAGCATGGTTTGTAGTTGATTACCCATCAAAAATAAATTTATTACTTTGGCTTCACATCACATGTAGACTCCTCAGTGATTATTGATGTCAAGGTTTGAACTTTAGAAGGTGAGGGTTTTATTTGGAAACATAAAAATGTTACACCTACTGAATTTCACAAATAAGGTCCATTAAATCACATTGGAAACCCCAAGTGGTTCCCTTGACAATAAAAAACACACATAAAATAAAAAAAATATAGAAGTCAGGTTTCCTCCTTATTAGCACTTATTTTAAAGTCTTTAGCATGACTTAGACCCCCCAACTTAATCAATTAAAACTTTAAGCATATTCATGAACTCATATTTCTCCAGTTCAAAAATATTGAGATTGATTATTTGTTTTAAATTTGTTTCATGTAAAATCCTATTTTCTAAAATGAGTGGGAAAATCCAAGGAATATAAAAAATATTTGATCGAGTTGCTTTTGTAGTCTTGCCTAAGACATTAAGGATCATTCCAACATTATTGGTTTCATGATATGGATGAATGACAACATAAAGGTCATGGTTGTACCCTATAAATGTATAAATTTTTGGTCATAGAAGTTTTATAATTTTAAGGTTGGGTTTATTGAAATATATTAAATAAGATTAGAAATTTGAATCAAAATAACATTCTTCTTCAAAAAAAATTATAAATAATTGGTTCCTTTTGAAAATATGATTTATCCACAAATTGTAAATTTTAATGTCCGAAGTGGGTATAGACTCAATTTCAATTATTTCTACCAATAGTTCAGTGATCGGTGGTCTTGAAAAGTCAATTGTGGATTCATATTCAGAATATTCAATCCATGATGACATATTCCCTTATTTTTAATCCAAAAAATCAATTTCATCCTAATTTATATAAACATAAATAATTCCTTCATGTTCTTCAAATCCCCAAGATTCAAAGTTTTTTTCTTCAAAAAAATTTTGAGCAGCTTGTGGGTAACTATATTCTTTTATCAATGTGGGGTAAGGAATAGATTGAGTAGGAATGAGGTCCACACAAGTTTTAATGTTATTTAGTTCTAACCTCAAATATGAAAACTCATAATTCATTATCTCCATTTGATAACTCAAATTTTCGATCAATGTTTGAGGAATATAATGGGTTGGAGTTTTAACAGCATGGACTTCCCTAAGATTTATCCCTTAAATCATCCTTGATAGGGCTGTAAATTGATCATTGAAACATTCATTATCACATTGATTGTACATCTCATCATGTTTGGGGTAATAATATAAGGTTTGTTTAGAGAAATTACTTAGTTTAGTGCTTTCCCAATTTTGATTTTTTATTTGATTCCATCTAGGGTTTATAATGGGGAATGGTTGATTATACTCCATTAGAGTAGATGAAAATGTAGATTTGAGATTCTTTGGACACACAGAAATATAAAAGGGAAAATATAAAAGAAATGGGGGTGAGAAAAGAGAATTTGGGTGAGAAAAGAATGATATAATATAATATACTTACTTATGTCCTCTGTAATGGAACCAAAATTGGTTTCACACAAATTTACCCTACAGGTATAAGTGTTCATTGAAGTACATGTAGGGGTCTAATCCATAGGTACCGAAGAAAAAGCCTTGAGACACTATTATTGGATGCGTGATTGGGATGTTTGGATATGAAGTGCGCAACTATGGTGTTAATTGATTTGAGGAAATGGTGATTTGATCTAAAAAACCAAGAAAAAAAATCAATATGACTTGAACTAAAATAAATTATTAAGAAGAGTCGATCCTATGTTGTATCTAGGGATTTATTATATGTATTTATTTTTCTTTGTATTTTCCATTCATTGGTTCAAGAGGTATCCATTAAATGAGATAATTTCTCAATATCATTTTCCAATTTAATCCATAAAAAATTTCAAGGATAATCACCAATGTACTTAGAGGATCACTTTCATGATCACTCTATTCAATAATATCTTCCTCGAAATCAAAATGTGTCATCATTAAAGTCAGTGAACACAAATAAAGAGAGAAATCAAAGAAAGAAACTCTTAAAATGAAGAACAAATTTAAGAATTTAATAACATTAAATAACATTCAATCCACCCCATACAACTCCCTAGTATCAACCCATAAAAGGTTATCTCTCCATTGATGTTATTATATAAATGGAAGTGGGTATTCTACTTAAAGAAGTAGGAATAACGAAGAAAAGTATAGAATAATGAACACTTCACCATTTTGTGATGAATTCACAAGTTCTAATGTGAATACATTCACGAATTGATTCAACAGTATCAACAAGTGAAGAAAAGGAAAAAAAGTGAAAAAGAAGAAAAAAATTATTGTGAAACTAAAATAATTGAAAAAATTACATGTAAAAACTAAGATGCGATTACAAAATGAAAACGGGAAATTACAAATGAAAGAAAGACTTGGATTGAAATAAAAACATGGATTGAAAGAAAAACTTGGATGACAAAATAACTTCATCACCAGTTCATTATATAAGAATATTTGGATCCTTAACTCGACCCCCCCCCCCCCCCCCCCGAGAAAAAAAAATTAATTCCCTTCCCATCAATTAGGAGAGTCAAAAGGTGGGTGAGAATAAATGAAATTGGGTATTACACACTTGACCACAAAAATTGGACTAGATTCATCCACCCTTTTGAGTGTGAATTTTTAACTGAATATGGATGAATAATAAGGGTTAGTAGAATATAAATATTATCCTCCATGTTTCCTCTATCATATTTCAAAATTTTAGGTCATTTGGTTCATCTGTTTTGAAGTTATGGTCGAAATGGTGGGCTGACTTTATGGGCGTTCTGATCTGTCCCACCAATTAAATGTCATCTTCGAATCCCTTTATCACCACGAAAAATTCAAAATTATCTCTATAAAAGTTTTAATTAAATTATCCCCATATTATTATCTTTCTAATTTTAAATTTTGATCATCATTGTGCCTGTATTATAGGCCTCATATTTGTTTGATGGGACTTTGACCCATTATGCTTTGTCCAATAAAATTCTACATTCATGCCCAATAATCACCATATTCCCTTGGGATTAGTTAACTGATCCTAAATTATAAAATGTTACAGACAAATTTATCAATAATATAAAAAAATCTACAATTCAAAAAAAATGAATATAATGCTCTCCACAAATAGATGATTGATTAGGGATGGATTTTTCATTTTAAACATGAATTTCACTTAAAATGAGAAATGAAGTTAAATTTAAATAATTCACTAAAAATTATGTTTATGGACTTTTGAAACACATGAATATTAAGATATAAAAAACTAATATTATCATCTTTCATTGGAAAATTAGGAATTGATGGTGAAGCTTGTTTTTAAGGGAGAAAACTAAAGAGTATGTTTAATATTTGAAATTTGGACAATAGCTTGAAGTGACCCATTTGAGTGTATTCTAAATTTGGGATATCCTAAAATATATCTATTTAAGTGATCTACCTGTATGAAGATAACTTGTATTATATCCCTAAAGGGAAGATAAATGGAGTATGTCTTGATATGATATCAGAACCTATTAAAATCATGAAAATTTAGATATTTTAGAAGGTTCTTGAAAATGATTCATTAATAAGGTACTATTTCATATTCTTTCATCCATGGTAATAAGAATAAAATACATACATTAAAAGGGACAAGTTCAATTTAATCAAGGACATGAATGAATTTTTTTTAAGTATATTAAAGCTTATTTATGAAACTTAAAACCTTCTACTTGTATTTGAATTCTTTTGACATGTGTTGAATTTAGTGTATGAAATAAGGTTAAAATATTCCTTGAAAATAATTATAAAAATTAGAATAAGTAAATTAGCCTAAAAAATAGTTGGATATTTCATAAGTAAGTTGATATGTAGTTTCATATTAGTCGGTATCATATTATTTTATAATGTACACCTTTTTTGTCTCAACAAATACCTCTTGTTTTATACATCGATAATGGATCATATAGACATAGAGTTAAATGATTGAAGGCATGTTTCTTAGGAATTAATTGATTCTATAAAAACTCAAATAGTTAAAATTTATTATCATTAAATGGTAGGTATAAATGATAAATGAATTATTCATGATAAATGAAGAGATAAGTAAATGTGAATAAGAGATAAATGGAGCTACACATATTGATATATCATTTTTGGCTGGTATTGGAAAAAATAAAGGTTGGGGGTTATCCCACTTTCTCTTTCTATGTAATATATTTTTTAATAATTCTAAAGTATCTATGATTTTTTAATATGTTAATGATGGCTAGCATGGAAGGAAGTTTAAGGACTCAAGAATTACGATACGAAGAGTATTCCCATGAAAAGTGTTGCTTTGTATTAATGAACACATGTTATATTTTTTTAGCATTGTAATACACATATTTTCATTTTTCATGAGATATAACTATCATTAATTATATGAGAAACCACAACCATGAATTTTGATCCTTATAGATTCATTCACACAAGGAAAATAATTGTTGAAGTTGTTAAAGTACTTTCATGATTTATTTTACATGGAGTGTAATTACATGTAAAATAATATTTAGTGATGATGTTTGAGGAGATTCATCCATATATTTTGAATATTTAAGAATAAAATATTTTATATTTACATGAATGGGTAAGGATATTATACAAAAAATAAAATAGATATTGAGAAGGTTTTATGGCTAGGTCTTGATGTGCCTGTTAAGTTATTATATTTTTCAGTGATATTTTGGTAAGTAATTTTGAAGAGTAATTACAAAAAATATATTTCTAATCAAATACATATATAAACTAGAGTATATAGCACATATAATAGAGATAATGAGTTGAGATAAAATTTTAAGTCCATATAATGTTGGATATTTAAGGATTAATAGATCCTATGGAGGTTGGAATATGAATATCGTGGGGTGGAACTAGAGAGAAATCCATCATCCAGGGTGTCATTGTGGACCTGTTTGGACATTCATACTTATAGGATTTTCCAAATAAACTAATGGAGAATTACATATTATTAAAAAGTAGCATTCATTTAAAAAAATAAGCATTACTCTCACTTTAAGACTACCAGTCATCACATAAAACCATAAACACATAAAAAATTTAAATGAGAAAATGTTTTATGATTCTTCTTCTTCACATCCTTAGTTTTTTAATGGTAATTGAGTCACAAATAACTTAAAATAGTGGATTGATACACCATGTGAGATGTACATAATATCATTCCCCATTCAATATGGCCATATCCTGAAAAATGTAGATATATGATATGAATTTAAAAATAAGAGTTCATTGTGGTAATTTTATGATATTATTAGAAGAGAGTATGATTTTTTTCATTATAAGAAGCTTCATACATAAATAATCACTATGAATTATAAGAATATATAAATATTCATTAAAATATCATAAGGTTAATTTATCCTTACATTGATATTTTTTTAAGGATAACCTCCTGTTTTCATAATGATAAAATTGAACATCATCAAGATAATGTTATTTTTATATTGATAAAACATTGAGACTTCATAAGGATAAACTCAAAGATTCATATGGATAATTTTAATACTTAATAATGATAAAATTAATACAATGTTAAATATAATATGACATAGATAAACGAGTTTCAATGATATGAAATATTATCATTGATACATATGCTTTTTTATCCAGTACAAAATATGAATTCAATACAGAATATGATTATTTATATGGAAGATTATTCAATTTTTATATAGAATAAATAATAGGATACAAATATTATAATACTTATAAATATGTTCTTCATTAGAGAAAACATATCAAAACTTTGTTATACTATGATTATAGATAACTTTAACGAGATATAAGAATAATAAGTCCATGAGATCTTCATGCAACAATGTAAAGAGTAATCGTGATAATAATATTCATTAATATGTACATATATTGAATTTTTCTATGAGATAGTATTTATAGAAGATAATAGAAGAATAAGGATAATTATTTACTACATGTTTGTGAGTAGTAATAGAAATATTTGAAAGAAATATGTTTATATGGGTATTTAGATATCAGTTATCCTAGTATTTTAAATGTTAAGAACTTGGATTTTAAGATCAATAAATTAGAAATTTTCAAATTCCAATATTTCTAGATATTAAAATTATTGTATTAAAATGGTGCAGTGAATACAAACAAGGTGAAGTAGGAAGAGTGTGATGTTACCAACACTTCATTATTATATGTATATATATGTTCATATTCTGTATGATAAATAAATATATTTTTCAATACATGATAATGTATAAAACATAAAAAAACTTTTATTATTAAAGAACATAGATATATATATCCAATACAATGTATGTTTTGAGGAAACTATTTTTGTGTATGTTAGGATATTTAGTGAAGTTTTATTAAACTAAATAAAGAAAAGATTATGTGGGTAAAAGTTGAATATTTGGTTTCACATGTAGATATAATAATAATATTTCATTTATGAAAAAAATAAGAAGAAAAAGATATCATAGAACCCCTTACGTATTGTTGTTGTTGTGAAGAAGAATAAGAAGAAGAAGGTGTGCACTGTACGTGTATAAATAAAGAGGAGGTGATTTTAATTGTCCAAGTAAAGGAAGTATGAAGAGGTTTTTTATCACAAGTGTACAATTGAAATTAGAAGAATAAAAGAAACATAGAAGAATATCAATAAATTTATATACTTCCAAATAGGTAAAAACTCTTCATTTATTATCCATACTCAAATAATAATAAAGTATTTAATGAACTTGTGTGTAGAATGAACTGAAAAACTAGTGTGTAAGATGATACAAACATTTTAAATAGATATATATCATGAGTTTAGTATGATATCTTCTAATTATACTCATTTTTTGATAATAGTGGTTCAAGTGGTATCTATGATTTCTAGATAAATCCAAGTATTATGTTTCTCATTTTAAGAGGAGAACCATGTAAATATGTTGTTCTCCTTTGTATGGGTTCATTTGGATTTGAAGAAAAAACAAAGGTAATATATTATAACAAGATAACCATTCCTAGAATAAATTATAATGGTAATTAATTGAATAAAAAGACAAAATTTGATATAAAATGAACCAACACAAATTCACCCTACACTCTTCTTAGTGTTTAATATAAGTGTTCAATATTCACCCCGTATAGTTAAATTATAATTCACAATATTCCTATACTTGGTGAACAATTCAATTGTTAAAATAATAACATTTTTATGATTCTTATTTTGATGACATAATACAACATAAATTAACTTTCTCCCTCCACCATATGAGATTTATTCCATAGATCTTCCCTAGTTTACATGTAGTGTGATTTATAATACCTCAAAGGCATGCTTCTTGCATTTATTATTTATTTTTCGTTAATAATTACTTGAATTTATTTATCCTTAATGTGCCATTATTTATATGTCCATCCATATTTAATTAAATAGTGGGTTATTCTTTTCCATTCTACAAATTTTGGTTTTTAAATTTTCAAGATTGTTACTACAAGTAAGACACCATTAGTGAATTATGTACCTTTGTTTCATTATTTCTTCACTTTTCATCAACCTGTCGAATTGTTTTTGTTTGATAAAATATTATTCGTTTTATAATGGCCTCCCACTTAACATGTGAGTGGGATATTTCCTCTTATAATCCTTATCCATTATCTTACTATAATTCATTTCTATATAAACATGGTTAGAACATAAAAAATGTCTCCCCATAAAATAATAAATCATTAAATCATACCATTATTGTGTTCATGTAGAATATATTTCATCATTGTTGAGTTTTTAACAACGAAACAAACCTATATAATGTTCCACACCACCCCATAGTAGTATCACCTAAACAATACATTTCTTCGATGACTTTCATGTTTTTATATATCATGAAGATCATGTTTTCTCATCAATTCAATATTTAAAAACATTGAAGTCTCCACTTATTGATGCATCCATAAGAGGAATATCAAAAATTCCATTTAAGTATTTCAACATAATTTTAGGGCCCCTGATTTTTAAACTTTCCTTTTTTATTTGGGAATAAATATTCTTCATCCCTAAAAATATTACCTTTAATATTTGAACCACTCATCGTGTTATATTTTTTGAGGAATCATATTATATTTAGGTTCCTTTTATGTAACTAATTGTTATTACATCCAATGTATAAGTTCATAAAGTTGGTTATTTTTACCCATCTTATTTACACCAATTCTAGTAATGGGTTCTTTAAAGGATATATATTCTTTGATCAATATTTTATTTTATAAAACTGAATATTACATGAACACAAAATAAATATTATAAATTATCTCATGTTGAACAACCTTTTTACAATAGGATTGGATCTCTCTTTTATAATTGTAATAACATTCTTTAGATAGATGACTAGATGTAGTTTTTACGTATTCATTATTATCAATGTCCAATTTAGTATCTAAGGGGTTCTTGGATTTATAAATTGGAATAAATTTTCCAAAAAATATATTATTTATAGATATAATAATAGAAAATAAAATAATAACCTTGATTTGGGTATCTATCTTCCCATGATTTTTCTTCTTATTTCATATCCTCTTCTTTCCTTTTGACATTAGGAAATTTTCACCTACTATATCCATGAAATATTTTTCATAACCTAATTTACTATATTCTCTTAATTTAGGGTCCAAAACAATATAACATTTCATAGATTTCCTATATATTTCTTCAAAATTTATTCTTATAATAAATTCTGTAGAATAGTGAACATTCATATTGAGTACGACACTAGTTATTCCTCTAAAAAGAACTTATGTGTCTCTATATTATGAAATATTTAACTATGAATTTTCAAATAATAATCTTTATATATATAATCTACAATATCATCCCCAAATGACTATTGAGATGAAATAATCTATAATTTCCAACCATTGAATTTAGTATAATTAAAAAATTGGAGCCACATGAATAATGCCATATGTGAAAAAGAAATGTTAAATTGGTGCTCCAAAATATAATTTTTACACTCTAACATAACTCTTTGGGACTATAGGGTTATGATAATAATACTAATTCACAATATGGGGAGTATGAGTGAATTGGGGTGTTATAAAATTTTAGTTGTTTCTTTCAAAAACATCACCTTTCATCTGTTCTTCTTCGGTGATTAAGAGGAAATCATTTAATCTATCTTTATACCTTAGTTTTTCTCTCACCAAATTCTAAACTAAAATATATAAATTTAAGTCACATGAACATAAATAATGTTTCTTCATACACCCACACCCAGCTATGCCCAATTCAGTCGTCAAACAGTGATATATCTATTTACTAAAATCCACTATAACACGCATTTTTAATCAATGAAGATTAAATTATAGTCACTAGATAAAATATACATAATTTACAATATTAAAGTATTTATCACTAATAAATCAAATATCACTTCCAATTCATCTTTCACCATGCACTAATTAAAATAATTAGGTATTTTAATACTCCTAAGACTCTTCTAGATCAGTATAAAAAACTAAATTATTATGAATCCTATTTTCCAGGATTAATGTTATAATGAAATAAACCACTGATAAATTATTCCTATTTAAATATATTTGAGATAAAATCCTATTATGGGTTTTTATGCCTTTGACATAGTCACAATAGTGACAAACTTCTTCAGATTAAAAATAATTATGTAATTGAATTATCCATTTTGGGCCCCATCACTCCCATTATATTCCTCATGTAATCAATTGAACTCAACCACTATTTTGTTTCCTTTATAACCAAATATTTTAGTGAATAAACTAACTAATTTTATGTCCTCAATTTTCCCCTTAAAATAGGATCTCGCAATTACAATCAACCGTTTCTGGAGTTTTGAAAATAATTTTCATAAATCCCTTTAAACTATAACACTTTAATAAATATTTGGGATCAATTTCACTTCACCAATTATATTGAGTTATTTTCATGTTACAAAAAAACATGTTTTTGTGTTCAAATTCAACAGTTTAACTCATTAAAATCTTCAAAATCATGATCGCCATATCTTTTATTTGAAATTAAATATAATCTTCAAAACAAACTACATTTTAACCAATCATTCCATGATAAACCGAATTACGTCATGGTACCATATGAATTCGATAATTTTGTATTTTGATATAATCCATAATTCTATGATAAAAATTTCTATAATAGTTCCATGAAATCCTGATGATATCCATGTTTAAACTCCCAGAAAATCATAGTATGATCCTCTAAATCATTATAGATCATTTAATCATTATGGTATAATGAATTTCATAATTTATTTTTCCCATAAAATAGAGTTACACCAATATTTATAGGCCCCTAAATTATTGAATGATGAGTCCTGATTCATCTACTTATTTATCCATGTTATAGAGAGAGAAACCAATAGTTATGAGGTCTTTTACTTCGGTCTAAATAGGGAAATAAAAAAAATTCATAGGCTCTGTAATGAGGCATAGGACCTAACAAGAAATTAATACTTCCCTGGATATTTATTCATACATACCACTCATTATGGAATGATCCAATAGGTTATAGTGTTATTATTCCATATTTTCTCATACGCAGTATCATTTACGGTGTGATGTACACCATTACGATGTGATGTAATCTTTATTTAGTCAAAACACTTCCATACTTATCCAAATAACCTCACTCATTCTTGTACACCTTCCACTAGAATATAAATATAGAATAAATAATATTTACCTCTTTATAACCTCCATAAAATCTAGATCAACCCGTCTTTATTTAAGTAAGATATAAATCTTCTAAAAATTCTATGATTTTACAATACATTGAACTATATTCTTGTCATTTACATATCTATATGTATTCATTGTTATAATTTCAAACTTCGTCTCCAATTATATATATGTAACTATCATAAATCTATCTCAAAATATAGTTTAAATGAAAAAAAACTATACTCTCTATAATCCACACATTGTCAAACATCAAATTCCTTGTCACAGTCTAGTTATTCAATGGGTAAAACATTCTTATTTTTACATTGAATTCTAATAATGTAAATTTTTTGTTAGATATCATCTACCGCTTTGGATTTTTTTTCACCCTTCACTATGGTCCTGTTCACATTCTCCAACATGAATAACTTAGTAAAATATGATTATCAACCTATTCCCCTTGAAAATACATACAGTTTCTCTAAAAAATCAACCATTAATTGAATAAATATTAAAAAATAATTGAAAACAAAAAAACTCATAAATGTTCATGAAACAACCTCCCTAGGTCATGAACATTATCACCAAACCCCACGGATCCCCTATAATATTATGGATTCCGTACCATCACACTAAGGGATATTACCCACTAGAGTCACTTATCATAATAATGACAATATCCATTGGCCAACACACATTCTTTCGGTGTTCTTTGTCCTTAATGACACTCACCTTGGGAAACATCCAAGGAGGTCACCCATCTGAACACTACATTAGGCCAAGCCAGGTTAACAATGGAGTTATAATCAGGCGGGCACCTAAAAAGAAAGGCAAACCTTGTTTAAATTGTTGTAAAATTTACTCATTTAAGTCTCCCATTTATAGGGGTGTTACACTCTCCACCATTTTAAATCATAACACCCTCACTATCAAAACTATAATCTTAATGATCTAGTATATGGTATAATTAAACAATGTTAAACTAGAATGGAAGGTGGACTGTGCTAAGGAATTCACTAAGCATCATCCCCTGATATTTCATGGTGATAAGGAAACCTAGGAATTAGAATAATGGATCAATAAGAATGAAAGCATCTTCGACTTCCGAAAATCTCCATAAGACTCCATAGTTGGTTTCACCACCTATATGATTAAGGGGTCAGAAGGAGGTAGAGTGAAAAAATTTCCCAAGAAAAGTTCCATGAAAATATCATGTGGACTACTTTCAAGAAGGCCTTTAATCAATAGTTTTATCTTAAGATGTTTTCTGTGGTGAATACAAAGGAATTAATGACCTTGTAGAAATGGTGGAATTCAGTATTGGACCTTTCTAGTTAGTTTGTTGATATGGTACAACTATCTAATGATCTTTTTCATAATCACTACCTAAAATATTGAATTTTTTAAATGGGTTTGAAGGAATATATTGGGTTGAATTTGATCCTCTTGTGCCTTTTGACCTTTGATGAGGTGTTTGATAAATAATCTTTGGATTACATGGATTATCAAGTAATATGGGTTAAGGTGGAGTTTCAGTGATACTATGAGGTATCTAGAGTTTGTTTCATATCCAAAAGAGGAAGTGAGGTGACTTGCACTGAGGTGGAGGTAGGAGTGCAAAAAATATGTATGGGAAGGGACAGGTTTTTAGTTACTGGTGTGGGGGGAAGGGGAGAATCAAACCTAATTGTATGGAATCATCCATGTTATGTCATGCATGGGGGAAATCTGGTCATCTTTAGTGTGTCTAGGGGAATAATCTTAGAGAAGTGGTGTCAGATCCACCATCACCAAGGGATCTCAGCTCAGACCTAACATGGTAAAAGGAGCGGGATCTCAACCTCATCCCAAGGATGATTCTTTGGTTAAAAAATAACATCTATGAAAATGATAGATGTATCTATGCAATAGATTATACCCCATATGAGTCATAGGAAAGACCAGATACCATTATATGTATTGTTTTTGTTGCATCTTTTATGGTTATTGCCTTCTTTAATACCGGTGGAACTCATTATTTTATCTCATCTAATATCATTGATGTGTTGGGATTATGTTTTAAGATTTTTACTTTCATGATGAATCTTTCTACTCCTTAAGGAAATAATTTAGAGAAGGATTTAAAATGTCCCTAGTGTTAGGTGGTGATCTCTTACAACAAAACTGTTTTAAATTTTCTAGATCTTGATCTTCACATATTTGATCTTATACTTATCATGGATTGGATGATTAGATAAAAATACTATATTTATTTTTATCATATTTGGGTCTTTTTTTTCTTATGATGGAGTCACTCATGTCTTTTACAGTTTGAGGGATCCTGTATTAGGGATAATAGGATATTTATCCTCAAGTGTTAATATGATCTTATACTAGTTATCAAATATGTTTCTTGGTGATGTTGATCTACATATTACTGAAACTCTTCCTATGGCGGTGAGTGTGTATCTTGATGTTTTCCAAGATACATTCTTTGGGTTTATGACACATAGGGAATTCACGTTTTCTAAAGTATTTATTTTAATGAAAAGTCACATCTCTTTACCTCAATACCATATGGAACCCACTAAATTTAATGAACTAAACACCCCACTTGAGGATTTTGAGGTCAATGGATTTATTCATAATAGTGTTTAACCTTGGAATCCCCAGTACAATTTAAAAAGAATATGGATGGTATTATTTGAAACTATATTGATTACTATAAAATTGGCGAGGGGTTGGCTAAGAAAAATATCCCTTTCCTCAGATTAATGACCTTTTCAATCAGCTCGAGGGATCCTAGTGGTATTCAAATATTGGTATAATATCAGGGTACCATCAACTAAGGTATCAAGTAGAATATATTATTATGATGGTTTTTATGAGAAATTATATGAATTATGAGTATTCATTACTAAATTTTGACCTTATTAACACTATTTTGGTTTTTATAGATTTTATTAATCGAATTTTCCATCGGTTTTTGGATTATTATATGGTTGTTTGTAGATGATATCTTTTTTTATTCTAGATCAAAGTAGGATAATGTTGAGCATTTGAATATAATCCTTAAGATCTTGAAATAACACCGTCTATATAGAAAGATATATAAATTCCAGTTCTTGATTCAAGAGGCTAAATTTCTAGGCCATGTGATCTCTAAGAAGGGTGTCTCTGTAAATCATGAAAAAAAATTAGGTGGTGATGTCCTTAGAGCTGCCTAGATAAGTTTTTGAGATCTACAGTTTCTTGGTATTAGAGGTTAATTACTAGTAATTTTTTTATTAATTCTTCATTCTTGCATATTTTATGATATAGTTAACCCATAAGTGTGTGATTTTTTTTGGATATTAGTGCCAAAGATCTTTTGTGGAGTTGAAAGTGAGATTGACTTCTACACCAGTATTGATTCTTCTATGGTCTAGTTTTAGTATATGATTTTTACTTAAACACCTAAGGTATGGTTTTGGGTTGTGTTATGATTTATGGGATATATGTGGTGGAACATGGCACTTGTTAATTATTCCCTCATGATAAGAACCACCCTATTATTGATCTTGAGTTGGAAGTAGTGATGAACGCTCTTAAGACATGGAATTACTACCACTTTAGGGAGATATTTATAGAGTATTAATTCCATGATATTATAATGTATATTATCACTCAATGGGATTTTAATATCAAGTAGATATTATAGGGATAACATATTGAGACCATTTATATTGATACTGAATACACCCCTAAAAAGTAAATGTGTTCATAAAATCTTTGAGGAAAAAATTACTAACTTATGTAGTAAAGGAATCAATTAAAGTGTTTTTATTGATGGGATAATGTGTTGAGATACATTTTGAAATAGGGATAGTTTATGTATATGTATTCCTAGCTTTTACTCAGGCTAGATCATCTATGGATGATCATATTTGAATTGGATATGTTGAGGATGTGGAGTGTCTACGATTTAGCAGGAATTGTTATGGTGGGGAGACCTCAGGTGGGTGGTCTCAATTTCCTAATGGGTTTTACACTTATGATGTTGTTTTATTGTTTGTATATACCTGAGATAGGTATTTGTGGATTATAGACACCAAAATTATTGTTTTTTTACCTTAGACCTACCAAGATATATCATGACTTGAGAGGTCATTACGGGTGGCCAAGAATGAGGTGATTAATTGCATATTTTGTATCATGATGCGTTATATGTTAGAGTATTAAGGTAGAATTCAAAATTCCTTCTAGTTTATTATAACCATTTCCTATTCTAGTAATGAACCAGGATAACATAGCCATGGAATTTGTGATTCGGATTCCATACACGCCTAGTGGTAAGAATGTGATATTGGTGATTATTGGTAGAGTCATGAAATAAACACATTTCCTACCTATCAATAAGTCAATGAAAGTATAGGATCATGAGAACATTTATGTTTGGAATATTTTCATACTTCATGTTGTTCCCTTTGTTATAATATCAAATAGGGAACCTCACTTTACATCCTTGTTTTGGAGTCAATTACATGTATTGATACATCCTTAGTTAAAGTTTAGAAGGGCCTAGTATCCCTAGTTAGAAGTACAATCATAGTGACCCACCCAGATTCATGACAACATGTTTTGGGTATACATGATTGTCTTTTGAGGATATTGGGAGAAACAGTTTTCCTTAGTGTATTTTTTATAGAAAAATATTTACCAAGATTCCATTTGGATGGATTCCTTTGAGTTATTCTATGGTATGAATTGTAAATCGCTTCTTTATTGGGTAGATGTTTTATAATGGTCTTTGGTTAGACCTAGCATCATATAAGTGATGATAGAAATTGTACATTTGATCTGGAAAAGGTTGACGATGGCTCAGAGTCTCCAGAATTCTTAGGTGGATTGACATCTTCATTCATTGGAGTTTTATGTAGGTTATTAGATTTCCTTAAAATTTTCACCATGGGTAGGATATAGACATTTGGGGAGGCATAATATGTTCACACCTCATTATTTCAAAAAAATAGATTATAGAGTTACTCTAGAAGGTGGCTTATAAATTATAATTACCTACTCATTTGACTTATATCCAAGGTGTATTCCATGTTTCCAAACTAAAGAGGTATCATCTAGATCCAATCCATGTTATTGAGTGTGAGGATATTAAAATTTAACTTGGTACATCTATGTTTGAAAGTAATATTCAGATAAGGGATGGGAAAAGTAAGAAGCATCATTGAAAGATGGTCACACTAGTTTGAGTGAGACAGAAGTGTGGTATATATATCCCTGATACAAGGAAATATAAGTCATTGATGATGCTGAAATGGACTTATCTCTTTTTGGGTTCATGATCTTGATAATTTCTAGTGTCAAAATACTTTTATTGGGGGGGTTGTATTCTCTCACCCCACCATGTGGGATCTGGTATGGATCCTCTCTCAATTTTTTCATTTTGTTTCCAATGTTTTTAATTAGTTATGAGATGGGTTTGGGCATGATTGTTATGTTCCATATGCAACATGGGTAAGACTACAGCTATGGTGTAGGTCATAGTGAATCTACAAGTTTCTTACGTCAAATGGGTAAGGCTAAAATGGCTATTATTGGGCATAGAAAACGGTGGATCAAGTTGGTTGTCTCTGTATTCTCCATGGACAAAAATAAACTCAATGTGCATTTTTGCAGCCATGTCTTAGAAAAAAAGCATGGGTTTTGGGGTGAGGGAATGGTTGGTTCCCATGGTCTGTCTCCTAGGTGAGGCCACAATGCCATGGTGGGAAGTGCCTAGGTGTGTTGGTGGGAGTTTTCAAAATTGATCACTCACTAATTGATTTATCTAATTATAAAATTTACTTCTTCCATTTCTAGGCTCAATGGAGTGTTTTTAAGTATTTATTGACTCATATTTCATCTATTAATCTATTTTTTCACTCCCTATTGGATAATATTTTAGATAGAGTGTTTTCCAACAAGGGGTTTTTGGTGGTCTTCTCTTGTTTAGTAGAATATTGTGTGTTTACCATTCTATATTCTTTTATCCTTGTATATATATTCTTTCGTGTACTAGATAAACCTTTTTGACATTATCAATTTTAATGGAAATAAGTTTTTTTTCCATTCATGAGTTTTGACTCTCTATCCTCTAGTATAATCCCTGGAATTTGTTGATTTGTTATGATTTTACATTGGTTTCAATTGATAAAATTGATGATTTGAAATCTACAAGTGGTGAATTGATATTTTTTGGATATGAAAGTATTTTCAAAACTTATTTTATTTAAAAGCATAATCATAATTTCAATTTATGTAATTCCAAAAATATGGTTTTGAAATGGTTTTTCAAGCTATGAAAGCACTGTGGAATTTATATAGAAAATGTTATATAAAAATATTGGCATGGAAATAAAATGTTTTTCATGGTAAATTTATTATTGAAATGGAATTTACTTGGAAAATGTTTTATGGAAGATGAATTTTTTTTCTTGAGTGAAATATAAATATATTATCACATCGAGAATACCTTAGGGTATGGGGGAAAACCACACATATACGATCCATAGTGGAGTTATTTATCTGAATTTGATGTTCCCATGATTGCAAGGATTGATAGTGGGTATACTTTTTAGGTAACTAAGGTTCATGGACTTTAGGAGTCCCTTATAATGGCCAATGTTCTGGTTCATATAATTTGTGTACACCTTTGAGTGGCAATATTCCCCCTTTTTGTTTTGTGGATACAATAGATGATTGTTCATTTGATATTATTATTTCTTGTTTAATATCAATATAGATGCTTGAAACATGTTTTATTCAATTACTTATTCCTCATGGATAAATACTATTTCATATTGATTTTTTATTCAAATATAGACTATTTTAAAAAAAATAAAACCAAAGGATATTATTTTTAAATGGGAACATGATTTCTTATGAAAATTTTTTATAAATAGATTTTATATAAGAATTAATATATGAATTTTTATAGTAATTTTATAGATTCTTGGTGGCATCCTACTAAGATCTAGTGTTAATAGTCTACTTTTTCCATGGGTAATTTAATGCTTTTGTTTGGTAGGATATAGGTAAAGGAAATAGCGTAATGTAGAGGAAGACTCTCTTATATCGAGTTCCTTTTATGATTGGTTGGGTTGGTAGTGACGTATGTTCACATGGAGATATACTAATGGGTTACTTCATGCTATATGTTGTTCATATAGACCTTATTATCCATCTTTTGGATGTCTCCATTGTTGTTTAGTAGTTTTTACATGTGATATTCTTTGGATATTTATTATGATACTCTATTTGTTTCTGTATTATCACATGTCTATTGATAATGAAATCCTTCCCATTTTACTTCTTATGAATCCCTAGTGCTTGTTTCCCGCCTGTGGTGTTCAGAAATGTGCTTTAGGACTTATGTTAGAACAATTTGGGTTAAAATATTAGTTGATCTTAGTTGGTATGTTACATAAACGATGATTATAACTCATTTAAACATATCCTATGGAGGTAGAATGATTTCATATCTTCTTGAAACATCATAACATGTCCAGGATACTATATTATTCTACACCAACCCATTTATACTCATCATGCTCAGGATAATAGGTTTTCTTCCACTAAACGTCCCAAAACCATATATATGATATAATTTCTTGTCCTATACCGATCCACCAAAACAACACCATTATTGGAAACTGGGTTGGCATCTATAGAGAAATATAAATATCACACATATTGGATACTAGGTCAGCCTCCACCAACTCATCCATACTCGTATCACTATTATATCAACACATGTCTCTTATATCTCCCTCTTAACATCCCCAATTACATTACCTGGTTGTCCTTTATCTTTATATTATTCAGTTATTATTGAAAATCTCTACACTAGATAATATTCTCATGGTATATATTGTACAAAACATCTCATTAATGTCAAGGAATATCAACCACTAACCTTGTAAATAATGCACAAAACAGATAACATACCACTAGTCCATCCCACACTAATAATCATTCTATCCAAAGGTATTCTCAAGGATTCATCATATGGTCCTTTAATACAATATACAAGAAAGTATACCCCATAATGATTCAAATTACATGTTATCTGATCACTTCTAATAATAATTGAGTTTAGGAGTGACAACACAATTAGAGAATAATTTTGAAGGGGGTATCATGAAATAGATATATATTACTCACAAATTAACTCATAAACAAACCCAATTTGGATCCATTCTAGTTTATTTACACTCACCTGCTAAAACATAAACATCTAATAGTGAAAAAAACTCATAAATAGTAAGGTAAACATATAGGGAGAACTTATATCATTTTTATAGAGGCTAATTAATAAATGATCATTGGAAGAATTGACCCTAATCAATGTAAATTCATAGAGTATATAAACATCATCAATTTATGTATTTAAATAAATAATAGTGGCATAGTGGAAGAAACTGCTAGATTAATGGGGTAGTAATGACTCACTAGTGAATATCCAACTCAATGAATATAACTTTATTCAAATATCCAAACAAGGAAGTTCCCTCATTTGGAAGAGGAAAAATCAAGGGAGATAGGAGATGGGGTCATGTTGAATAGTAGTGAATATGGTCTGTTATAACATTTATAAAGAAATTAATAAATTAATAAAAAATTAAAAATTAACACAACACCACTAGGTAATCGATACACCCCCGCCAAGTACTTAATGGCCAAAAGATACCCAACCAAGTTCTACAAGTTTTCTAGTAGCCACCTCAACACCCACCCCCGATTATCTCTCCCCATTGAGTACTCGATACCAAACCACTGGGTGCCTCATGGCATTTTGCAAAAATGATATATTTCTACTGTTGAGATAATTTCCAATAATTATAACCCCTTTCTCCTCTAACCACTCACGTAAATAAAATTCATCCAAATACCCATATAAGGACTCAAATTAAATTACATTTGTACCTAATTTTATATTGTAAGAAACACTAAAGGTGTCTATATTATTTCTTATATCTCTTTCATAGAGGGTTATTATGTTTTGGTATTAAAATTTTCAAATATTTTCATATGTTTATGAATGTTTTGAAAAATTGTGAAATATATTGAGGGAAAATTTTATATATTCTAAAAATGAAATTTATTTTCAATGAAAAATCACCTCATTATAGATTAATTGGATTAAAATTATAATACAAATTTTACATTCTGACCTTTATTTTTACAAATAAATAGTTTCTATAAAATATATATATATATATAAATATATATATTAATTGTAATATAATAATAATAAAATTCAACTCAAAATTACCTACCTTGTGGAATATGATCCTTTCTCAATTTATTCATGTACATGAAATAAAAAATGTTCTTTCAAATATACCTTTTCATTTAAGGGAAGAAAATTCATTTCCTTTTAATTTCATAATATATATTAAATATTTAATGGGAAGAAAATTAGGAATGATCTTAATATTCTTATAGTTATCATTTTGATGCATAGAAAATTAAATATATTAATATAATGACAACTAAATTAGATATTTTAGATATTTAGCCCATTCAATAAGCTTATTCTATTATTTTTCATTGGTCTTGGAATAAGTATTAGTCATTATAGATTTATTTTATACAATGAGAATATGGAAGTAATAGAAATATGAAATCAATATTTGAAGACACGCCTATTTGGAAAGGAAAATTATAAATTAATGATTCTTACGATATCATATATTCATCATAACATTGAGACTAGAATTATATTGATTCAAACTAATGTATATTATCTTTTAATTCACTATATAAATAATGAAAATAATAAAATTATTTTATTTTTAAATTTATAATGTTCATAGAATTATTATAAATCCCAAAAATTAAACCATTAATTTGGAATATGTTTCATGAAAGTATTAATTTTTCAAAAGTCATGATAAAATTCACCTATAAGCTAGTTTCCAATTTTCTTGGATGAAAAGGAAATAAAATCTCTCAAAATCAAAAAAAAAATATTCTAGTAAAAACGTACAATTTAGAAATGATTTTCTATAGAGATGTATATCTCTATCTAATATTAATATTCATTCAAATGGATAGTATTTTCTAGTTTTATTAATGCTTCAAACCACTCTTTCTATGACTTTATTCAATTTATTTCACAAGGTATGATTATTAAATTAGTTTTAAAGAGTTATAATTTAGTTATACTAGTTTAAATATCGATTTTTATTATGTGATTAAGGATTCAAATAAAATACCACATTTCTCAATGAATATCCATCCTTAAAATTAAAGCCAAAATCTTGAAAAAGATTGAATTCGTTATCTATGATGGTGTTATTTATTTTAATAAAACTCCAAATACTTCTCCAATACTTTTTTATTGGATTAAATAAATGTTTGTAATTTTCGAAATTAAATATTTCTTATACAATTAAAAATAAATTTACTATGTGCATGAAAATTATTAGAAATTCTAATGGTGAATTTTTTATAGATGATTTTTCCATGAAGGCATTCTCATTGTTTTTTGTTGAATTGATGGCTACTCATCAGTTGAATCTATTATCAATTAGATTAGGAATAACCAAAATTTAATTGAATATAGATTATTTTTTTTGTTTCAAATAAATAGGATGGTCATTTATAATCATTAAAAATACCGATTTTCTCTATTGGTGACATTATTAAGGATTCAAATTCAATCATTTCACATTGCTCAATGGAATCCAATTTTGAGGCTCAATTCCTTCCCAATAATGATTTAATAACTTTATTCCTGAAATATATTCCTTTTTTATTTATCTTTCTTCAAATACTTTCATCTTAGACCTATAAGAAAGGTGGCACATGCATCTTCTCTCTAAATAGCCATTAAATTTTACATGCTAGTGCAATAACCACATGATACATTCTATCTCTACTGTACTAAACCATGTTTTTCTTATTATGTCACATAGACAGATGTAAAAAACGTGGTTATCTCAACCTCTACTTCTAAAATGGATGTGATCACCATTTTTAACCAAGCCATCAATGACCCTGATAGCTACCACAAAATTACCTAACAACATAACCTCAACCATTGGCCCCCCTCTACTAACGAAATTAGGGTTTTAATGTTTTCTAAAAAAAATTAATTTTTTTGGGTTACTAATATATCTACAATTGGGTCCCTTGAAGCATAAATTGCATTCACACTTGCATATTATATGGGAAGGATGAATATGGCTCACACATTTTGCATCTCCCAGAGGAAGCATATACTAAATTCCTGCATCATATGGGGAATTTTTTACAACCCCCCACCTTTGTAGTGGAACTCTAGTGGATTGAAATCTCTTTCTCAACTAATTATTTATGGTCTTCAAGAAGGTAAATATTCTTTTAAAAAAATAATTTTTTGGCCATTTATTTATTTTGTTTTAATGATTTAGTTATTTAATCTATTTAATTTTATGATTTTAATACTGTATTGATTATATGATTTTTGATTTATTATATTTAAATTTGATGTTTGGATGATTTAAAATATATTGAGTTATTGTTAATTACTTAAAAAAGAGAATTTTCTGTATTTTAAAAACATCATTAATTATGAATATATATATATAGTTGTCTGTAAAAAATATTAATACATATATTTGAATATAATTATATATATTTATTAAAAAACTTATTTCTAAAGGGGTATTTAGGGTGAAAAATTTGGCCTTTGAGCCTATAATATATTATTTCGAGCTAGAGGGCCTGTAGGCCATGAAATTTTAATGGTCCAAGTTAGTTCATGGCATTTTTTATAGGTAGAGTTAAGGATTGACCCACTTCGGTTCCTTGGATGTTTATTTTTCAATGGAGTGTAATCCCCTCTACCTAAATAAAGATTAATATGTTTAAATTTAAATAAATATAAAATATAGTTTTGGTTATATATATAAATTAGGTTATATGTTTAATTAAATTTGAAACATTTATCATTTCTTATTTAAATCTTTAATTATATTTTTTATAAAATATTAGTCATATATATATAATATTATGACAAATTATGTAATAAAATATTATTTATATTTAGAAAAATATGATTTATTATATAAATTTATATATATAATTATATTTTAAAATACTAAAAACCATATCCCAATACTGTATCCGAAGTGCTATTCAACATATTTGGGCTTCTGGGACCTATCTTGGGCCTCTGTGCTACATGGCCTTCATACAATCAAAAAGTCTAGTGGGCGCTTCTAAAGAGTGATGGGTGTGTTGGTGTCTATCAATTGGCCCTTAACCCACAAGGATTTCTGATGTGGGACAAAAAAGTGACCTACCATTGTGTAGTGAGGGGTAACATCATGTTATGGTGTCTACCTTGAGACAAATCAATGTGTGATTGGTGACAACCCAAAAAATAGAGCGACAGAACATGGAAAGAATCATGGCATTGTGACATGAATACATCATTCGATGGGAAGCTTGAAAGAAAAATTGGTGTATTGGTGCCTATCATTTGTCCCTCTACCCATACATGGGAAAAAGGGTTGCTCTAACATTACATAGTTACATGAAAACATAACACAATAGTAGTTGGCTAAGGGAAAATGCTGCAGTAAATCCAAGATCCTAACATGATGCATGGCTGATCATATGGGCTTTCAGGTCATCTCATTTAGGGGCCTCTAGGCCATTTTAGTTGGACCTTTGGTACATCAAGATATTGGGCCTCCATGGACACTTACATATAAATAATTAAGTCATCTACGTGCCTAAAAATCCTTGAGGGGGGGGGGGTGAGGCTTGACCGAATATGGTGCATGGGTTTATAAATATATTATAATTAATATTTTAAAAATTAATTATTAATTTTTTTATATATAATTAAATTTAACAATTTTAATAACTATATTTGAATTTAATTATATATATATATTATTCATTATATAAATTTAATTAAATTTAATATATATTATTTGTTATATATATAAATAATCTTAATATCGTTAATTAATTTTATAAAATTTGTTATGGCTTGTTTCAATCATTAATTATGTTTTTAAAATCATTATTTATGTTATATATATATATATATTAATAACTATATTTGAATATAATTACATATATGGAATATTTTTTTGATTTATGGCTAAAAATTTGGGGGTCACTCAATGGGAATGCCCAACAGTAGGTAGTAGCTAACATGGTGGCACTAGGTGAATGACATGGCGCAATAGGTATGATACATAGTATGGTGAAACAGAAGCACTATTGGGCATATATCCTCGAATGATAGATAGATGCATCGACACTTTTCAACCAACCAACCGTCCTCATTGATTTCTGATATAGGATAGAGGAGCTCCCAACCATGTGATTATCAATATAGTGGGAAAAGTTAGACAACACGACATAGGTGTGAGACTATAAAGTATGATTGGTGTGCTAGAACCTATCAGACATCTCTCTTCTCACATAGATTTCTAATATGGTGTGGAGGGATGCTCTGTCACATTGTGTCAGAGGGAAACAATATGGAACGATTCTTGGTAGGTTTGGGAGATGCAACATTCAGACTAATAACTCCATATAATAACTTTGATACCATGAGGCCTGGAATATGACTGGTGACATGTCATGATGTAGGTTTCTCATTCGGGCCTTCAGGGCATCTCCTTCTAGGTCCTTTTGAGTACATTTCATCAAGGATTTTTAGGATATGAAAACCCTAATCCATCAGGTAATTAATATATAATAAACTCATTTTAGTGGGAACCTATCATTCATTAAAGGGATGGATAATTCTTAACCAACTGGGGTGTTGAGTGTCAATGTTTTTTTTGTTGTTTAATACCTTATACATAATTTAGATTATATTTATTTTTAAATTTTAAAAAAATATATTTAAAATATAATGAAAATTATTTTTTTAATGAAATTTTTAAAAATTTTATTGATTATTTACACCATTAATTAACATTTTAAAAAAATTATAAATATAATATTATTATTCATGAATTCCCAAAGGCCTTATTTTTTATTAATTTTTTATAACCATATTTTGATGGTTGATGGGTAACCTTTTACATAGTCTATAGACCTAGAAGCACTAATCCTTAATACATTGTCATTTTAGGCCCAAAGACCCAACACCCAACAAAAATCCACACCCAGTTGATGTTAATATTTTTCTCTAATGAGACTGAACTATAAATATACTCAAAAAGAAACCCCATTGCATGATTTCATGGTCCTAATACCGATGGTAAATCCCCACCCCCCCATTAATCCAAATTTTAATTGTATTGAAGGTGGTATCTTCCCACTTTAACTCATCTAGGACTAAAATTGGGTATCTAAACCCTATTTATTCAGTTTTTCCCATCAAGATACTTATATAAAATCCATCATAATCACATCATAACAGAGACATCGTCATCGAGAATCCTTCTGCCCTCCCTACTCACACATCGCCAATGCCAGATCTGATTTCCCCCCATTCCATCACTTTTCCAACTACTGGTCCACCATCATTCACAATGCCTTGCCCCATCGTCTGTGGATTCCCCACTCCATCAAGTCTCATCTATAGCTAAATCCTATAATCATCACTCCCCCACTGTTTGGACAACCACCCATTGTTGTCTCTAGCTGAAGCACAATCTCACCAATACGCTGATGGTATGCATTCCTCCAACAATGGCCACCTCACCAAATCAACATCCCCTGCCGAAAGTGACCAACTAGATGAATCCATTCATGCTGCATGCACAACGTAACCCTACCCAAAAATTCCCAACTTTAAGGTTGCTAGGGATTGAACTCCAATGGATGTAGGATTACAGGGTAGCCTTAACAACTATGTTTGGACCCAAACTGGTAATATTATTATTAATCATATATATATATAATTATATTTATATTTAAAATGTGGAATTAATTAAATATATATAATTATATTTAAAAATAATATTATTACAACTATGTATATATATCATTTCACTTCCAAAAATCCGTGTTAATGCAGTTCCTCATTTAATCATTGTTATTTTTAGTTCTGATAAAAATGTTAATAAAATTAGACAATTGATATTAAATAATAATGTTTATTTATATACATTAATTAAAAAAATGCATGTTTATAATTAATTTAAATATAATATATAAATAAAGATTTTTTATTAATTCAAATATATATATATAATGTTTTTTAAAAAGTAATATCTGGTTGTAAGAACTCTCTGATTGTGCATCATTCTATCAATAAAAAAGATTATAAGTATAGTCTACTTGAAATTAAGAAGATACCCAAGTATTTTTTTGGGATTTGATGATTGGAGGATGACCTCTTTAACCAGAGGCTTTTTTCATATCATGTTTTCCTATATTGATCTAAAATCCAAAGAATGGGGTTAATGATTCATCAATTTAAAGCCCAGTTTCCATAAAATATATGAATAAGATCCCCCATTTAATCCTCTTACTATCAAAATTTTATTCACCTAGGTATGGATTCGAATCTAGGGCTTAAGATGGTTCTTTTTTCATGTTCAAATCATTTGGTAAGTTTCCTCTATATTTGGTCTTCCAAATAAATGGATAATGAGACTGAGAGGGGTAGGTATGGTCATTTTTCTAGGCCAGTAGTTGAAGTTGATCTTATCTATCCTATTATAAGTATGATTGGTTTTTCATCCACCGGTTTTCATTTTGGTCTCCTTATAGATTATAAAAATGTTCTTGATTTTTTCAAGGGATGTACAATATTGGACATGCTTTTGAGAATTGATTTGGGAGAATGACATGTACTCATTTTGGGTTGAAGGGAAACCCAGCTGAAAAATATAAGAAGAGGGCTAGGAATCCATGTAGAGTTGTTCAGTGGAATGAAATGAAAAGGGGGCTGTTCAGCCTCATGTAGTCAGCACACAAAGTCCCCAATAGAAATATGTTGGGAATTTTCATATGAATTTGCATCATCATGAATGAGGTAGATGAATGGTTTACATTTTAAAGGCTGCATAAGATTATATAGATTATCTAATTTCTATTGATGAGTCTAGACATCCACCTAGATCTGGCAGGTAGATCTATACAGTTCTTAGTGTTTGTAAGCCTTATAAATTGATGATAGAACCTTTAAATTGCTATGAACATGCATTGAGGGGATTGATTCCAGAGGAAGATCAAGACCACTAGTCAAGAGTGGTTGACATGCAATCTACTAGAAATATGGACCCTTTTCATGGAAGGGTTAAGTAAGTGCGGAATAATGTTGAGCAGGTATAGATGCAACAAAACCATTATTTTTTATAAAAACGATAAAACATGATAGATGAGGACGGATTTGAGTTGCTTTCATCCAAGAAATATATGGCTATTATGCCTCTCCCAAAAACTCAGTATGTGGTTGAGGCATCAAATAAAATTCATGGGTAGAATAAAGTTCCCTTACGAACCTCTTCTCAGCAAGGTGGGATGGATCATTTGAATCCTCAAGAGGTAAGTGTCATTAAAGAGGGAAGTGTCACTGATGTGGATGGTTCAGATGTTTCGAAATGAAATTATCCATTAATCAAATATCAATAAATGGTATGTTATAAGAAACTTAGATCACTTTATATCCTAAATAAATCTAAAAATAAAGAAGTTTTACTTGAGGAGTTCGCAACTAGATCTTTTTGAGCTGAAGAATAATTCTCAATTATTGAGAATGTCCAGAAAAGGTGTTCTTTTGATTTGAATAATAATGATGGTCTGTCTTTGAAAAACATATTTAATGGATGTCAAGACACGAAGGAAGAGGAATAAGATTCATCAAACATGGGTGATATGGATAATACTTGGAAGGCTCTAAAGAAATGGATGTCATGAACTATCCATGGTAACTTGGTAACCAGATAACTGATCCAGTCCTGACATAGCTTGAATGGAATTCCCAATCACCGTGGGAAGATTACAAACACCTGGCATCATACAAAATAGACCTAGAATGATTTTTCAACAAGCATTGTAGATGTAAAAGAAACAAGATAGTTTTCATATAAAAGAACCTCCACTATGAGTAGTGTACTCTAAGTCAAACATGCATAAACAAGCCCAAGTACCATAATAAAGTACTAGAAATACAGGAAGACAAACTTCCCAAGTCCCAACTTTTAAGAAACTCACCAAGTCCATGTGTCAATAGCTGGAACCACCTCCAAGAGATGCTTTACTCATGCTTGAACCTAGAAGAAGTTAATCTATAAACACCTAAAGGCATAAGTAGGATGTGAGAAAAATCCCAGTAGGATTTCACCCAAAGATTCCATAATAATATTCCAATATCAAATTAACCAAATAAGTGCTTTAAATTTTCAAATAAAAAGGCTTGTAATTAAAATATAATATTTAAACAAATCTTTCTATACATTTCAGAATATGGAAATACTTTTTCAATTCATACTTTAGATTTCAAATGATGGAAATAGATTCCAAATGTCAGAATTACCTTTAAAAAATAGTGCTTTACCAATGCATCTTTAGTGGTGGTGTAGTGGTGTAAGGTAGAGGACCATAACCATGGTGTTTGATGAGGTACGAGGTTTGATTCTTGGGAGCCTGCTCTTGGGGGAGTTTCTACCTCTCATGCTTCATTCGCCTAACCGGGTCCCCCAGTGTCTCATTGGGTGTGAATGAGGGCAAAAACCACCTAGATGATGGATTGATATGTTGAACCATCATTGATTGGAATATTACCCCATGGGACGCTCTTTTATCTCAGTTATAAATGGATCCTTTCTATCTGGGGATTCTCTGGATGAACTCTTCATAGTAAGGGGGTTTCTGGGTGTGGATGGTTTAAAAAGGTCACTCCCAGAGATTCCCTTTTTTAAGGAAAAAACAAAAAAAGTGTTCTTTATAAAAATATCACTTTTAAGAAATGGATTAAATAAAAACATGTATATAAAAAATCTATATATATTCACTAGTAATGTAAAATAGTTTACAACAATGGAATATATTAATTTAAAATACAAACCAGCGAGAAACATGGTCATATTCCTCAAAAGGTTTGAGAGTTCTAGGCTATAAAAACACCAAAATAGAGGTGATACATTAGTATGTACATAATTCCCTTGAACTTAGGTCAATTAGGACTCATCACCACTGTCTAAGATATGTGATGTGCTGATATTAGGTTTTAGAACATTGTAAATTGTAAATTTTCATCTAAATAACTCCCAAACTACTTAAGTCTTGCATGTGATATAGTATAATATAATGATAGGAAATTTATTTCAAGACTGCTTAAAATAAAATTCATCCCATTATCAATTTCAAAATTTCTCATTTTTTAATTTAAGAACAATAATGGGTTTCTAATCAAAAACATGATTTTCACCAAGATAAAACCATGTAGATTCTATCACAATCATTTTTAATCTATTTTCAAAAATAGGGATTTGAAATCAATTCCCCATTTAATTTTACAATCAAATTTCACAATTAAATTTAGCAGTTTAATTTTCAAACAAATTCCATCAATTTCATAACAAACCCCTGATTTAATGTAATTTGGGTTTATCAAAATTTACTATAAAATCCGATTTCCACAATTAAATTCAAAAATTTAATTAAAACAATTTCATAATTTAAATTAAATAATTTAAATTTTCACTAACTTACATAAACACAACCCAATTCAATGGAATTGAGGGTTTTCTAATTTCATGCCAAAAACCCATTTTTCTTAAAAACCCCAATTCAATGGAATTGTATTTTTCCAACAAACCAATCGAAAGAAATTTAATCAAAACCATGTAATTATATTTAATTTGAAAGATTGAAATTAAAAAAAAAGTAATTTAGGTTTAACATAAATTGGGCATCATGACGGAACCACCTACCTCAGGATCAACGGATCACGAATCCCAAAGTCATAAACAGAAAAATCCAATTGAGAAGGAAGGAAACAAGGTTCTATGAATAAAACCTACTTTTAGATCCAAAGAAGTGTGTATTAGAACAAAAAATCAACAAAGGGATCCATATAAACCAATATAAGATATGAGATATCGCAGGAGATAGATATCGGGGCGAGGAAACTAACTACAAGAAGATTGAAGGGTGTTCCTCAAGATTCGAATCACTTTCAAGAGGGATAAGAGAGCCCAAAAACACTTCTTGGGAGCTCTCAGGATGGAAGAAACTAATATTGTGTCATACCATTCTATCAGGGACCTAAAATATTGTTTTGGGAATTTTTACTAAAATTCAGATCAATTAAAAACTCATACACATGGTTTCTTTGGAAAAGGAAGACAGTTTAGACAAACCGTGCGGAAGACATACACATGTTTTTAATGGGATTAAATTTTTCCAACCATGAAAAATCCCACTACATTGGGTTGCATATTTTTTCCAAGCTAGGCACACAATTTGGGAAAACAATGCGCTAACCATGCACTATCCCATAAACATCCAAAATTTTCATAATTTCACCCTATGAATCCCAAATGAAACAAAAACAAACCATTATTAAAAAGAAAGATTTAGTAATACCTGAAAATAGTAACAGGATGTTACAACATCCCCACCATAGAAACAATCTATCCCTAGAAATCCCATAAATAAGCTTCCATGCCCAAAATATGGGGAAACTTCTCTATCATTAGTTCCTCCCTATCTAATGGCTCATGGTTATTATAAACTTTTTGGCATAGAACATGAACCAAAGTTTTTATCCTCCCAATAAGTACCTTACTTTTAGAATCAACTATTTTGACTGGCCGTTCAGTCATGGATAAATCATGTTCAACTTCTAGATCACGCTATCTCAAAACATGACATGGATCAGATAGATAATTTCGTAACTGAGATACATCGAAGATGTTATGTATTGATGTCAATTCTGATAGAAGTTAAAAATAGTAATCTACTTTCCCAACCTACTCAAAACCTCAATAGGTCTCACAAAATGAGGAGCAGGTCTTCCCTACTTCCTAAGACATTGATGAGCCAAATGAGGTGAAACTTTCAAGAACACATGTTCACTAATTAGGAATTGTACTGGCCCGTGACGATGATCATAATAATACTTATATTTTCTTTTTTTCCATCAACATTATCTGATGAATCTAATAAATATTTTTTTCATCTCTTTCACCAAACCAAGTCCAACCATGGAAATTTCACCAACCTCTAACCAAAACATTGTGGATCTGTAAGGATGGCCATACAAGGCTTCAAAAGGAGCCATTTTGATCATAGACTAGTATGCGTTCTTATAGTAAAACTCAACCAAACCCAAATGATTATCCCAATCCCTACCAATGTTGAGAACATAGACACGAAGAATATCCTAAAAAAATATTTCTCTTTATATCTGGCCAACCGACTACAGATGCAATGTCATACATAAATTGATGTGAGATCCCAGTGCCTCATGAAGGTATCTCCAAAAATGAGAAGTAACCCGAGGATCCCTATTAGAGACTATAGTAGATGAAACTCGGTGTAAATAAAAAATTTCTTTCACATTGAGTTTTCCAACTCCTTAACATTGGTATTATTACAAATGGGTATAAAGTGATCTAACTTACTCAGTCTATAAATAAAAACACTTATCACATTATTATTTATCTTGTTTCATGGAAAACCAAAAATAAAGTCCATATATATATTATAACACTTCTAAGAAGGGACTAAAAGTGGTTTAGGAAAACCTGAAGGTTTCTAGTGTTTAGCCTTCACCTGTTGGCATGTATAGCAATGAGAGACAAACTCAGTGATGCCCCATCTCATACATAGCCACTATAACTACCACCGCATGTTATATAACATATTAATGGTCTATGGGTGGACAACCCACTAGTATTTATGGTAGTCTCCCATAACATCTATCTATGACACTAATGGCACAACAAAACAATTCTGAAATCTTAGAGTTCTCTCTTTGGAGAAGAACATTTTAGGAATGATCTCCCCATCATAAATAGAGCCTCTAGTGTTATGGATCTCATCATCATGAATTTGTTCCTAAAGAATCATTTTGAGAAGAGATGATGTCAATTGCACATTGGATAAAGAAACCTCGACCATTGATTCTTGGACTCCAATATGAAATTGTTCAAAGAGATCCATCAAATTCTACTCTTTCAAAGATTCTTTCACAACTTAGTTCATAAGTTTCCGGGTCAAATCATATATGATGAAATTCCTTTTCCTTGTGATATAGGTGATGTTAATGTTTAAATATTTTGGGTATTGCATCAGATGCCTCTGGCGGATATTCAAACTTTTTTGAGATAAGATATAACTCAAGATCTTTTGGTCTGAATACACACTAGACATTTCTCTATAAAGGTAATGGCACCAAATCTTAAGCACGTGAAACATAGATAAAAGTTCAAGGTCTAGGGTTGGACAATTATTCTTGTGTGGCCTAAGATGATGAGATCAATATGATACAACATGATCACCTTGTATAAAAATTCAACCCAACCCTAAAATCGATGCATCACAGAAGACCACATATCCCAGCCCCGTCTCTGGAAGAGTGAACACTGGTGTAGTAGTCAAAAGACATTTCATCTCAACAATAGATATATGATATTTATCAATCCAAGAAAAATGTAGTACCTTATGAGTTATTTCAGTCATTAGAGAATCCAACTTTGAGAAGTCCTTAACGAACTGGCAGTAATACCTAGCTAGGCCCAAGAATCTTTGAATTTCAAAAACATTATTTGGTTGTTCCCATATCATAACATTTTACCTTCTCAGGATCAACTGAAATACCACATTCCAACACCACTTTTCCAAAGTATTTTACTTACCAAATCCATAAGTCACACTTTGAAATCCTTCCATAAAGTTGGTGATTTCTCAATAAACATATAACTGTTCTCTTATGATGCACATGATCCTCTTCAGACTTTGAGTAAAAAGGATGTCATCCACAAATAAAACCATGAAGGTGTCAATATAATCTAGGAAAATCATTTTCATTAACATCATAATGACTGTAAGGTCATTGGTTAGGACAAAGTGCATAAAAATTTATTCAAAATGGACATTCCTAATATGAAAGGTTGTTTGATGAATGTCATATTCTTTTATCCTCAACTGATGGTAACTGAAGAAAATATATATCTTTTAGGACAACTTTCTCCTTTCAACTGATCAAATAGATCATCAATCTGGGAAAACAGATACTTGTTCTCTACTGTTACTCGATTGAGCTTTCAGTAATCATCACATAGGTGAAGTGAACCTTTAGCTTTATTAATAAAGAGAAAGGGTGACACCCTAGGTGACACACTCGAGTGTATCAATACTTTCTCAAGATGGTCGTCCAAATAGAACATCAGATCTTTCATTTTAGTTGGTTCCATATAGTAAGAGGTAAAAAAATAATGGTTGTGTACTAGAAACTAATTAAATGGAAAACTATACCTCCCTTACTGGTGGAAAACTAGAGAATTCATAAGGAAATGTGTCAGGAAACTTGATGACAACTGGAGGAAGATCACCACTCAAAGATTATCTCTCCAGATCAAATAAAATCACAGATATCACATTCCCCAACTCCAGATAAAAAGTTCTGGCTCTGATCGACCTTGGGTTACATTCTCCTTAGAATATTATGAAAACCCCATCAGACACTGTAAACACAACTGGAAATTCCATCTATACCAACACCTATATCCCAATGGTTTAGAAAACCCTTTGGGATAGGTTTCTGATACCAACAGTTTGTTGAAAACCATTGGTATAGTAATTGTTGGAGTGTTTTCCCCAACAGTTTGGAAAACCATTGGGATAGGCCCAAATAGAGAGACCTTTACCAATGGTTATATATAACCATTGGGATAGGTGGTAGTTTTCCCAACGGTTTTTTGAAACCATTGGGATAGGTGATAGGTTCCCCCCTTATGCCAATGGTTTTAAAAAACTATTGGGATAGAATGCCACAAATGTATCCCCAATTCAGATCGGGATCCTCCCATATTACGCCCTAAACGAGATCTCCCTTACACCGTGAAAACCCTTCTATCGAGAAACCAATTTTTTTTTCTTCCACATCAAATATGTAAGTTATGAGTTTTATGTTTTACCTCCATTTATTCCATTTTTCATTCTGATTTCTTTGAAGACAATGTTTTTTTTGTTTTTTGTTTTTTTATTATCCATAAAGAACAGCTCCCCTATTCTTTGTGAACCCTTTATCCCAACCTGCGATCCATCCTTGATTCACATGTCATGATTTATTTTTCGAGGCAATGGGAGGGGTGGTGTGGAATGGGAGGGGGTGGATATGGGGGGGGGGGCTCTGTAGTGGGAGGAGGTTGTAGGGGGTGTTGTGCAGTGGGAGGGGGGCTGTGGGGGGTGTAGTAAGAATGGGGGGGGGGTTGTGCAGTGGGAGGGGGTTGGTTGGTCTACAGGGGGGGTTGTGCAGTGGGAGGGTGGGAGGGTGGGGGATGTGTAGTGGGAGGGGGCTGTAGGAGGGTTGTGTAAAGGGAGGGGGTTGTAGGGGGTGTGGAGTGGGAGTGGGGGGTTGTGACGTGGGAGGGGGTTGGCTGTAGATGGGTTATGCAGCGGGGGGGGGGGGGGGTTTCGGGGGTGGGTGTGAAGGGTGGGGGTTGCAAGGGGTGAGGGGGGATGTGCAATGTGGGAGGTGGGGGATTAAGGGGTAGGTGAGGGAGGGGACTACATGGGGGATGTAGGGGGGGTTGGTTGTAGTGGGGGTTGTGTAGTGGGAGGGGTTGGCTATGGGGGCAGGTGTATGGGTATGTAGTGGGAGTGGGGGGGGGATATGTAGTGGGAGGGGGTTGGTTGTGAGGGGGTTGGTTGTGGGGGTGTAGTAGGTCCGATTGAGGCCTAATCCAGACCTCCTCCCGACGTATTCTCAGACGTGAAATACCTTCCTGACGAAGATACTTCTTCAATCAAACAAATTTTTATTTCTACACTTCAAATTAGTAAGTGTTATCTTAGTTTTAGTGTTCTTACTCTTTTTATTTAATGTTTCATGTTTTGATTTCGGTTAAATATGAGTTATTGATGTTGGAGTACTGAACCCTTTGTTTGTTTTATGTTTTTTTATTTTACACTTCATACATCATAAATGGTCTGTTTAGTGGGGTTTGTTTAGTGCAGGGGGTAAAGGGTTTGTTTTATGTTTTTTGTTTAGTCGATGGTGGGTTGTCCATGTGTGTGTGGGGGGGGGGGTGGGCTGTCCAAGGGGGGTGGGGTGGGCTATCTTGGACACCTCGTACCCCCTAGATAGCCCCCCCCCCACTCCTGGAAGGCCCCCTGGACCCCCCAACCCCCTGGATAGCCCCACCACCCCCCGTGGACAGCCCGCCAACCCCTACGATAGCCCCTCCACCCCCGTGGACAGCCCTCCCCCCCGGCCACCACGTACCCCCTGGGCGCCCCCCCCCCTCCCCCACCCCCGTGGACAGTCCGCCCACCCACTAGAGAACCCGTACACCCTGGACAGCCTCTCCACCCCCATGGACAGCCCGCCCACCCACCTCGTACAACCCGGGATAGCCCCGCCCACCCCTGGACACCCCCTCCCCCCATGGACAACCCCCACCCCCATGGACAACCTGCCCACCCCACCTAGACACCCTGTACCCCCTGGACAGCCCCACCACCCCCGCCACCCCCTGGACAGCCTGCCGACCCCCTGGAAAACCCCCACCCATGGAAAGCCCCCCCAACCCCTGGACACCCCCGACCCCCTAGAATGCCCTGCCACCCCTTAGACAGCCCGCCCACCCCCTGGACAGCCCGCCCATCCCCCTAAACAGCATGTACCCCCTGTATAGCCCCCACCCTTTTGGACAACCCCCCCGGGACACCCGCCCACCACCTCCCAGACACCCCCATCCCATCGGACGCCCCACCCCCTGAAAATCCCCCCCCCACCCCTTGATACCCCAACCCCACTGGACAGCCCCGCCACCCCCATGGACATCCCGACCACCCCCCATGGACAACCTCCCCCCCCCCCCCCCGTGGATAGCCTGCCCACCCCCTACACACCTTTTACCCCCTGGACAGCCCTTCCACCCACATGGGCAGCCCGCCACCCCCCGGAAACCTCATACCCTCCTGGACAACCCCACCTACCACCTAGACACCCCTCTCACCACTTAGAGAGCCCTCTCACCCCCCTGGACTCCCCCTACCCCCTAGACAACCCGCCCATCTGAACACCAAGACCCCCCTAGACAGCCCCCACACCCTATACACCTCCAACCCCCCTGGACAACCCCGCCACCCCCTGGACACCCCTCACCCCCTAGACACTCCCTCCCCCCTTGGAAATGTATGTGATCACTCAAATTATCTACTAAAATATAAAATTTCTTCGATCTAAAATTTAGTCAACTCCTGAATAATTCTCCTCCACAAGTTTACATGATCTTGTACACTCATGTATAGTTCATCAAAGATATTTTGTTATAAATATATTATTTTTTTGTC